>JAQQTP010000060.1:18140000-20640000 GCA_029884605.1 Ormosia emarginata | reverse complement strand
TACATCTTAATTATGGAGAAAACTTCTAGTTAATATTTCATTGAAACCATTATTCTACTATATTTCTCATTATTTAGCTATGTATACATATATGTATAATTAACAAAAGAATATGTAGAAACATAGATAAAAACAATAGCTTAAAATATTTATTAAAAAAAAAAAGAAAAAAATAATTGCACTTGTAAAATTATAAGTTCTTACAGGGGGTCCTCCTTCACAAAATTCCACAACACCTCGACCAATTAAATTTCCCTGTAGAACAAGAGAAATTCAAGAATGAAACACAATAGACAAAAAATAATAAAAAGAAGCACATGTGAGATGAATTGTAATTAAGTAGCCGCTTGACATTCCGTGTAATGAATAAACTGAAAAAAGAAAAAAGAAAAGAAAGACTAGATGATATGAAATGTTATGAAATAAATAACTAAATGGTATGAAATGTATATCACTCCATCACAAGTTGTTGAAAAACATGCTCATAAATACACAAGCAAAAAGGGAAAAGTGAAGATATCATCTTCACCAAATATTTTGTCAAGGGGACTTGGCTGATGCAAACCTTTACAAATGGCAACAGAAGGCATCTTTTCATAAAGCTTGAGTGTAAAAGAAAAGACACAATTATATCAAGGCTCTAACTACTTCAAGGGCTTGAAGGATTGCAGCCACTAAAAGGAAGAAGAGGAATACTGATAGCTTGGTATTCACTTGAAGGAGATCATTGATGAAGCTGAATAGTGACTAAGACAATGTATACAACATCACTGGATGAGTTTGAAAAAAAAAAGCTCAAGAACCACTATTCTGTTGGCTTTATTTGGTTAGTGTCTCTCTTAGGATTCGATGGGCTTAACATCCCAGCCCTTGGTGCCTGTAATGGGTGCAGTCCTTTAAGCTAGATGCAGATCTAAGAAACTCTAAGAAAATAAAGTTGCACCCTTGCCATCAACTATAACTTTTGGCCTAGTGAAAAGCACTTGATCCAACATATTCATCATAAATTTTTACTACAAATAAACATAGTTCTATCAACGTAACTTCACTACTTTATTGAAGGCATCTAAAGATTTATTTAAAGCCTTTGCAAAGGTCAAATGCTTTCTAATAGAGAACTGATCAGCACCCATTCGCATTCCAAAGAATAAAAATAAGGACAATTTACATGAACAGAGAAACAAAAGGAAAAAATAAAGAAAATCCCAATCCTCAATCTTACCTGGGAGAGCCCAACAATGTTGTATCCTTCCTTCAATTCTTTCATTTTCTTCACCTGTACATGGTGGGGAATGGAGTATTCAGAAGGCAAGATTAAATTCAAAAGCAGAGTAAGAAATGTTACCACTATACTGCAGGAATCTTTATATCACCTTTTCGCAAACAATCTCAGTCTGCAGGCATGTAAAACAAAACAAATTACAAATAGTCAATACTAGTAGTACCTTCAACATAGCAAATCCTCTTTTTTCTGACCTATTACCTGCTCTAGCAAAGGCTTAAACCATGAATCCCATGATCCATTGCCTACCTCGCTGTAAAAATGGGGAAACTTTATTAGTCATGGAAACTAAATTACAGCCTCTACTCTCTAAGCTCAAAATATTAACGAGAGCGGGGAAATACTAGAAATGAATGCAGCATAAAACAGATAAAGTTCCTCTATATATAGTGAGGAAATTAATATAAAAGTTATGCAGGCATACACGCAGTATCCTTCAGCACCAGAGAAGCTGCTTAATTGCTGGGTGAATTTTTTCACTCCACGGTTGGAGCACTGATCCCCAATTCCTGACATCAAGAATCATTGTAATACAAGTATAATGCTACTGAAAAGTATGGTGAAATAAGAATAGAATACAAGTATAAACAGGCAGTTCACACTTCCCGCAGAGGTCCCAAAAAAATCCATAATACAAGTACATGGAAATTATAGATTGCAATATGTTGTCCAGGTTGCAACCAATATATGAGACATCTGGGTATCTTTATAGGAATAAAATCCATCTAAAATTGGAAGCAGATGTGACAGAAATGAAACAGGTTACCAAAATATAATATAGTTAAAAGTGATCGACAATAAATTGCAAATAGAGTGGAATAACACAGTGCAATGATCAGTACGCATCTCGAGGCAAGCAAGCAAGAGTAAGACACCTTCCTCAATCCCAACAAACACAGACGCAGACACAAACACAAACACAAACACAAACACAGTAGTTATAACTTAACATAAGATTAAAATCTCTCCTTAATTTAGCCACTAGATAAAGGGAAAAGAGAAAAGCAATGAGAATAATAGAATATACCCGTTAGAAAAACAGATTGAAAAAAAAAAAAAAACAAAATCTAATTACCGTGGAGGACAATGAAGGGTATTGATTGTGAGATGGGGAAGATTAAGAAGGTGAAGGAGATGAAGAGAAAGGATAGTGAAGGAAGAGCCATCATCAGTAACAGGAGTGTTTCTCAGGGCTAAGGAAAGTGGGTATAGTAATGGTACTATGAGTCAACGTTCAGGTACTATTGGAGAAACTGCAACTTGTTGGGTTGCAATTGGTGCCAGAGAAGACGAGAGAGGGGGCTTGAATAATTATTTTTTTTTTAACAAAATGAGAATAAGAGCATGTTTCTTAGAATTATTTTTTAATCAAACAATTTTTTTTTTTAAAAAAAACTATTATAATAGTATTTTTCATATTTAATAAAATTAATTTTATTTTTTATATAAAATTTAATTTACCTTTAATTTTAAATTTTAAATTTTAAATTATTATTTATATGTAAGATGCAAACATTATTTTATTTTTAGTTAAATAATTTTTTAATTATTTTATATTTATTTTAATAATTTAATATATAAAAATAATTTTTTATATTATTTAAATAAATTAATTAACTTAAAATTATTTTTTAATTAATATATTTAAATATAAAATTAATTTTATTATAATTAATTATAATAAAAAATATATATAATAATTAAGTATTAAAATAATTAAATTTTTACACACGCACTGAAAGAAAGACTTGTTTTTGAAGCGACGTGATATGATTCATAAATGATAACGTGTTATGACTTATGAGTCACTAACAAACACCTACTCTACCTGTCCTGCCTTTGCTATCTACTCTTCGTTTCTTTCCTGGACTCGCCAATGAGAATACTGAATACTGATTATTAAAGATACAAAACTCGTAAAATATCGAAGCAGTGTCAGTGTGAAAAAATTGTAGTGTTTCGTATGGGCTTCCTCTTTATCAGTGTTTCTGTTCATGTAACAGGTTGGAATGGAAGCACGCAATAGCGTTTAATTAAGGAGTCGTGGCCTATGGGCAGGAGCCCACCTTCGGAGTTGGATTCCCCATCCCCACGAGCCCACCCACCAAATGCCTCTCCATCACTTCGATTTATCAACATAAAATTACAGAAATAATGTTAGGGAAAATTTTAGATAAATAAAAAACGATATGATTACTTTAAATAGTAATAAATTAAAGAGTAAATAATCACTTTAGTTCCTCAAAATTTCAAATAATAACACTTTAGTCTCTATAAAAAAAGAAATCATTTTAGTCCTTCACAGTTTAAAAAAAAAACAACACTTTAATCTATAAAAATGATGAATGTGATAGAGTTTTAAAATTTTTAAAGACTAAAATATATGTTTTTTTAAAAACTAAAGTGATTATTTACTCTAAATTAAATTTTGATATGAAAGTTTTACTGCCTACTGTAAATATATTAGTTTTTTTTCTACGTAAACTTGTTATACATTTATAATACATAAGTGTTTATACTTGCTAAATTTTGCCATAACAAACATAATAAAATCAACAAATGCTGGAAAGAAACTTACTCGGGTCAGGTAGAGATAATTCTTCAAGACGATGAAGATTTGAAGATGTGAGAGTTTGAGAGAAAAGGATGAAGGTTTGTTGGAGAAGCCTCTACCACATGGTCTGTTTGCTTGAATGATACCAATCCATGTGGAGATTGATATTAGTTGTGGGGTGAACAACATTTGGTGGACAAGCCTCCACCATTTTATAGTCACCCATGCGGACATTAAAAGAATAAAAATACATCTGTAATTTTTTTATCACAAATAATATATATATCTTTTTTTATATTTTTATTTTATCATATTTATTTTTTATTATTTTTTTTTACTTAATCATATCTATTTAAAATAAGTATAAAAATGAATGTAAAATAAAAAATATAAGAACATCATTTTGCATAAAAAATAACTTAAGGTGGCACCAACGCAATTGCGGCATGAATGACATATGGTGAAAAAGCCTGCATCACATGGTCCATTCGCTTGTGTGATACTACCACACTAATTCACGTGAACATTTAAAAAAAAAAACATAAAATTACTTAAAGTTGGACTAGCGCAATTGCGGCATGAATGACATAACGTGGAGAAAATGTCCACCACACGGTTCATTTACGTGAGAGATACTATCATATTGGTCCAGATGGACATTGTTTCGTCCTCTATTCAAAGAGCAGTCATTGGAGTGAATCAGGTTAGTCATCCGACAATTTGTCAATTAGAGATGGAGTGAAATATTCACAAAAATACTTTGATCAATCAATCTTGAATTCAAAACATTGATGAAGGTATAGGTGGAAAAAAGTGAGTATGCATGACTTAGGCTATCAGGCATGTTTATATAGAGATCTGGAAGACTGACTATTCGGATACCTTCTATTCATGTCATTTATGATTCAGAATATTATGTATGGTCATTATAGTGTAAAGACATTATGTCTGGTCATTATAGCACAAAGACGTTATGTCCAGTCATTATGACGTGAAGATGTTATGTCTGTTGTGGGTCGTGTTAAGAACGTATATGTTGAGTCGTTACTCATTTGGGTACAGGTCAGTTGGACCTTGCAGATAAGACATCAATCTGGACTGTCATAGGTCTAGCATTCCAAAATAAGCCTAGCTTATAATTGAATGTCAATTGGGTC
This sequence comes from Ormosia emarginata, assembly GCA_029884605.1. Lineage (NCBI taxonomy): Eukaryota > Viridiplantae > Streptophyta > Magnoliopsida > Fabales > Fabaceae > Ormosia > Ormosia emarginata. The sequence goes on along the minus strand of JAQQTP010000060.1, from coordinate 20,635,007 downwards.
AGGACGGTTCACAGCCCCCCAGCTTAATCATCTGTGAAAATAGATCGAGCTTATGAGTGGTCTGATGTCAATTGGGTCAAGACGGTCCATAGCCCCCTAGTTTGGGCAATCAGTGATGATAACTCGAGCTTGTATCATTAATGCTTATATTTATCTAAGTTTATGAGTCTGGACAGTCCAGTTAGTTTGTATACTTCTGACTTGTATTCAGTTTGAATTTGACTTGTCAATTTAAAATATTTGTATCCCTCGGATGACTTCATATATCTTCGGTTTCTTTAAGCTGGGTCATGAACTCGATCAGATTTATTGGGCTAGGCCATCTTCGTGTCCTCCACCGATTTTACCAGACTAGGCCTTCTTTGTGACCTTGGCCAGTTTTACCAAGCTAGACCTTCTTCATGACCTCAGCCATTTTTACCGAGTTGTGCCTTCTTTCGTCTCGAGTTTTCGGGGCCTTCACCTGAACTTTCCTAGGGTTTTTATCATCCTAAGTTTTCGGAGTCTTCATTTGGAATTTTCTAGGAATTTGTTGGGAGTTTAATCTAACTTGTCTTGATCCTATCATGTGAATAATTCTAATAATAATATACAATTGAAATAAACATAACTAGATTTCATACCTCAATAAGGTTGGTTATATTAAACTCATGCAAATAAAATTCATACACTTATAGCTTAAAAAGTTCAAAGTAAAATAATGAAAATATAAAATTGTAGAATTTAATGTTATGCAAATAAACAACAATAAATACAAGTACTTATGACATAAATTATGACACGTAGATGTAAATGCTAATGTCGTTCCTAGTGATGACTATGAAATATCCTCATACGAAGTCAAATATGATATTATGATCAGTTTAATATTATGTAATTATTAATTAATAAATTAATGGTAATAAATAGGAATTAAAGAATCCAATGACAATGAATATTATTTAAAATGTCAATTAATATTGAATCAATATTCCACCAATAACATGCCAGCAATCAATCAATAGCCAATTAATTATATGATATCATGAAATGACAATAATGCATATCAATGTCATTTATTATCATGCCATATATGTTCCCTAATTAATAATAAAAGACAGTAATATATAAATAATGACCATAAATGTGATAAAATTAAATAAATAATAAATCATTGATTTAAAAGTCATTCAATTTACCCTACCATAATCGAAAATATCAATTAATGGACCATAAATCATGATTAAGAACTTGTTAACGAACATAAAAATAATTGAAGGTAAAAGAGCATAACTTTCATTTTGAAATAAATATGCTTTATGATATTGCAATTACTGTAGGATATGACCATTTATGATATGTGTTCCACCAATGCATCAATGTCATCCTAGCATGCCTAATGTTGAATTTGTTGTTAACCAGTGTGACATTGGCATGATAGTATTCTCTATCTAAGGATTACAACTGCTTGTTCAAGACAACATTCACCTTTGTGAGGTCCACAAGACTTTCACAACAATTTAACGCTGTGCAAAATCAAGTGAGAGAAAAATTATGGTAGCAAAAATAATACTGCTCAAATATTAGACTTCTTGTCAGTTTCGTTTCAATTAGAAATTGATGCTAATAGCCAAGGTGATCTGGAAAGTGGACAACTCATAGCCTAAGATTTGACAAGTCCAAGCGATAATTTGGTCTTGCAAAAGTGTAAAAATCTTATGAACAAATATGCTTAACTGAGTTTGATGCTTCAAAGGACAAAGTCTCCCATGCATTTACAATTTATCGGATTGAACAATATATTGATGCCTTGCCATTGAAAATAAGTCAATCATGGAATTAACGTAAACAATTAATTATAAGAATTGAATATAATTTCATGCTAATGAAATAAAATGCCTTTTTTTCCTGACTATGAATCTGGAGGGAGGGTAGATCACGATCCGAGATAGCATTGACCAGTTATGCTTCAACAGTGATGATTACCACGAATTTCATGTTTGAATAATGTAGAGGTTCCTTACGTGACTCAATGACTAGTGGATCAGTATGTGTTCTTTATAGTTAAATGAAAAGAACTCATAGGGGTGTCAAAACGAGCCAGGCCATTTTCGGGTCAGGCCATTCGGGCCATGTAAGTTTCGGGTCATGTAAGTTTCGGACTGATATTTTGCTAACCCAACTCATTTAGTCTTATGTGGTGTTAAAATAGCGGACTGGCCCGGCCCATTTGGGCCTAACCCATTCGAGTCATGTAAATTTTGAGTTAGCATTTTGCTAGCCCAGCCCATTCATTTTGTCGGGCTATTCGGGCCGGCCCATCGGATTTGACTCATTTTGACACCCCTAAGAACTCATAAGCCAACATGATAAAGTAATCATGGAGTACAACAAATCACCAAATATAAAATTACAGATTAAAAAGATTAAAAGAAATATATTATTCACGAATTATAGTGAAACAAATGTGGAGATTGAGAATCTTCCTGTTAGTTGACTCAGTCGGTAGAGAATCTGTGAGAGTTTTTGTGTGCCATGATAGATAGATAGAAAAGTGAACATGTCTGGCCTAGACTGCCAGACCGATTTATATAGAGATCTAGAGGATTGACTTTTCGGATACATTTCATTCAAGTTATTTAGAATTCTAAACGTTATGTCTGGTCATTATGACACAAAGATATTATCTTTGTTGGTGGGTCATATTAAGCACATGTTACTTATTCTGGTACAAGTCGGTCAGACCTTGCAGACAGGACATCAGTCCAGACTGTCATAGGCCTAACGTTACAAAATGGGACTAGCTTATGGTCAGATGCTAATTTGGACAGGACGGTCTAGACATTAAAAAAACAACAAAGGTACTTAAAGGTGGCCACCGCCATTGCAACATGAATGATATATGGTAGAATAACCTTGAACATGTGGTCCATTAACTTGAATGATATTAATCTATGTGGACATTGAAAAACAAGACAAACTTGAAGGCAAATCGGCATGGTTGCGGCATGAATGACATATGGTGGAGAAGCCTCCAACACGTGGTCCATTCACTTGAATTATACTCATTCACATGGACTAAGTGGCAGTTTGACAACTCTCAAAACTGGTTCAAAATTGTTTAAGATAATTTGGTCGCATAAATTTAGATTATTTTGTAACTAGTTTTAATTTAGTCTTAGTTTTATTAAAATTTGCCTTGAACCAGTTTTAAAATTATAAAAGTTTAATTTCTTTTCCTTTTTTTTATTTGAAGCCAAGTTTAAAATTTAAATATCATGAAAGAAACAAATTATGAGAGAAACAAAGAGAACAAATAAGAGGAGAGAGAATCCATACAAAATTGGTTTAAGAAAAAAACAAACTTTGAGTTTGTTTTCTTTAAAACTAATTTTTATATTTTTTTTTGTAAAAACCAAACAACATTCATCTAAAACCATGCCTCACTACACCTACATATCTAGTTTTTGAATGTTTCCAAACACCCCCAAAGGGTGAAAATATGTTGGATTAAGTTAGGGATTACCTAAATATGCCTAGACCTATTTGCAAACTGTCGACCTTAGCTTAGCCTGTTACCTATCGTAGTTTCTTTTTTAGCTTGTCGTGGTCCTTTTGTAAAAACATAAAAGTTTGACCTGATTTGAATGCATGTTTAAAGATTTACATTACATAAATGTCTTCAAAGTTCAAATAAATCAAGAAATTCAGACTTTCTAGTTTTCAAATAGGTATAAACTCAAATTACTTAAATATGCCCAGGCCTATTTACAAACCGCTGACCTTAGCTTAGCGTGTTACCTATCATAATTTTTTTTTTGAGCTTGTCCTAATCTTTTTGTAAAAACACACAAGTTTGACCTAACTTAAATGTCCGTTTAAAGATCTACATTATATAAATGCCTTCAGAGTTCAAATAAGTCAAGAAACTCATACTTTCTAGTTTTCAAATAGATATAAATTTTAATAAAATTATTATATTATGCATAAAGTAAATATATTATATCAATATAATTAATAAATTATATCTAAATTATAATTAGGCAAAATGAGTATTTTGGTTCCTTATTTTTTTTTCAATTTGGTCCCTAACTTTATTTTTTGTCAATTTGATGCCTTAAGTTTATAATTGTAACTCGATGTGGTCCTCTGTCATGATTCTGTCATCGAAGTTAGGACATGGAACTAATGATGATGATTTGGCGCTAATGTGGTCGTTAGGGGACCAAAATACATTTTCTTTCTCACTTTCTCATCCCTAGCCCTAACCGCCATCAACAAGCCCTAGTTGCAAGCACTACTATCATTCACTAACCAGCCAGTGCCCAGTAACCACCGTGACCAGTGCAAGTCGTCCAATAGCTAGCAACCATAATAAGAATTCTAGCGCAAATTGCCATTATGTTATTTAACATCCAGTGTGAGTCACCGTCAACGGATCCAGCGCGGCGCAAAGCCCAACCACTACAAGAAAATAATTAATTTGTGGTGAATTTTTTGCAGTAGATTAAAATCTGTCTCAATTTGTAGCGGATCAATTTGTGGCGGATTTTATGGCGGATCAATTTGCGGTGGATTTTAGGGTGGATCAATTTGCGGCCGCCTTTTGCGATGGATTTTCCCCTGCAAATTTTTTTCGGCACCATTTCTATTTTGAATTTTTTTTTTGTTGAAAAAGGAAGGTTTACGACGGAACAATCCGTTGCAAAAATTGATAAATATAATAAAAAATTAGGGAGAAAAATAAAAAAAATAATTTTTTTTGAAAAATTTGCCACGATAAATCCACTCGCAATTTAAAAAATAGATTTATGATGAAAAAATCTGTCGCAAAATTGATAAATGTAATAAAAAATTCAGTAAAAAATATTAATTTTTTTACTGGCAGATAAAAAATTCAAGAAAAAATTTTAAAAAAAAAAATCGTGTGCGAAAAAAATTAATTTGAGGAAGATTTTTTTATCGCAATTTAAAAAATTAATTTGAGGCAGATTTTTTTTACCTCAATTTAAAAAATTAATTTGCAACAGATTTTTTCATCGCAAAATTGATAAACATAGATGGCAAATTCGGTAAAAAAAATTTAAAAAAATTGCGGCAGAAAATATCACTGTAAAAAACCACCGCAATTTAAAAATAAATTTGCGACGAAAATATCCTCCGCAAAATGGAAAAAAATAAAAAAATAAAAAAAAATTACGGCAGATTAAATCCACTTAATCTGCCACAAACTAGATCTAAAACTTCTTCTTCTCTACTGCCATTCTCATTTCTCTCCTTTCTTCATTATTAACATTTTTCCCTCTCTTCTACAACCACCACCTCCATCGACCCACCGCCTCCGGGCCCCTCCGACCCCCCAACTAACTTGGCCCCGTCGACCACGTGACCTGTCAACGCCAACCTTGACCCCGACCTCGCGACCCCAACCCATGATCCCCAACGGCGACCGGCAACCCCGACCCTTAACGACCCCAGCGACCCCGACGACCCCGCGGCCCCTACCCCGTGACTCAGAACCCACGCGACCCCGACCCCATGATCGGGGACCCTGACCCGCGATCCCCCACCACCGAATCGGCCGGCTACCATTGCTCCACGCCTCCAACCAGGTACCCCATTGTTCACTGCTTGCTTTGTTCACGGCACCAACTCCTCCATGCTCTGTTCATTACTTGCTTTGTTCATCCATGCTTGTAAGTCCTTTAACTGCTATGTATATGATGCATCACTTTTTTTTTATGTATTGTAAGATGCTTGATGCCATAGTAATCTATTGATATTGATTTTGTGTTTGAACCAATGACTTGTTTGCTGAGAAGATGGATGTGGTAATTCTTAAGGGGGTGTGATAAAGTAGTTTGGGAACATGAGGGTCATTGTGAAGGTCATTGTGAATTGTAGATTTAGAGTTTGATCACATGCTCACGACCGTGTTTAGAAAATTTATTTGTCCATCATCAATTTTTATTTGATTATTGCTATGTGGTTTATGTGTTTGATGTGAATTGTAGATTTATATGTTTGAACCAATGATTATTGCATGTGGTAAATTGTATTGGTGAGCGAAGCCTTAGTTTCTCGTCTGAGATTCAATATTAGTGAGCACACGTATGTTTTGAAGGTACTGCTCATTATATTGAATCTTGAATTATCCAAGTTAGACAGTATGGGAAGAAACTTTTCCTTCACTTGATTATAGTTATTTCTTAAATCTCATGCCATATACTTGATGAAATTTTATTATGCTACATTTCCTTTTGTTCTCAGGGTGTATACTTGATCATGGTAGATGTCACCACTTTTTAGTCGTGCACTTGGAGACCAATGGGAAATGCTTCTGAAATTTCATCAAGTATACGATGTGTAATTTTTGTGAGTACTATCAATTAAGTGCTGAAAAAGTGTCTTCTTGAATGGAATAGAGTCATACTATGTTAAGAGAGATGAGGATTTTAGAAATAATAGTTGTTTGGATTGAAATATTTATACAATTATAATTTTAAAATATATTAATTATGCAACATATGTGGTGCATTTTGTATTTTTGTATTTTGATTTAAATGTAAAATTATCATTACAGAAAATGGTAGTTCCAAAAATTCGTAGATGGGATGTATAATATGAGTCATTCGGGTTGTAGAGGACTTACACAAGAATTTGTATGTGAAGTTGAAGAGTTTGTGAATTATGCATGTCGATCTTCCCATTACTTAAGTGAAAGAATAATCAGGTGTCCCTGTTTGATGTGTTATAGTGGGAAATTATTGAAACCTGAGATTGTGAAAGTTCATTTGTATAAAAAAGGATTCAAACCTAGGTATTGGTATTAGACAGATCATGGAGAGGAAGAGCCTGATCCAATTAGTGTAGATATAAACTCTGATGTGAACACTGCTAATAGTCCTATATTAGAGGAGGAAGACGTGGTTGATAGATATCAAAATATAGTTTGTGATGCAACTGGAACAGACTTTGGAGATTTTAGGAGTCATTTTCAACAGAGTGTTGAGGAGCCTCCACATCCAGAGGCCGAAGAGTTTTATAATCTATTAAATGCTTCAAGTCAGCCATTATGGCCTGGTTGCAAAACTCATTCTGAGTTATCCTTGGCAGTTCGAATGTTAAGCCTCAAATCTGATTATAATGTAACACATGCATGCTTTGATTCATTTATCGAGATATTAAGAGAGGTTGCTCCACCAGGATCACGAATTCCTCCGAATTACTATAGAACAAAAAAATTGGTTGCTAAACTCGGGCTTGCTTCAAGAAAAATAGATTGTTGTGTAAATAGTTGTATGTTATACTATGATAATGTCAGACAATATAAGTTTTGTAGTGCTGAAAGATACGAATTTCGTAAAACCAGTAATGGAAATAACAATGAAGTTCCGGTGAAAAGAATGCATTATTTACCTCTCATTCCAAGGCTCAAGAGGTTATATTCCACTATGAGCTCATTTGCAAACATGAGATGACATGCTGAAAATAATAGGAAGGAGGGGAAGATGTCTCACCATCTGGTGGTGAAGCATGAAAGCATTTTAATAGGACATATCTTGAATTTGCATATGATCCTAGCAATGTTAGGCTTGGTTTGTGTGCCGATGGTTTCACTCCCTATAATCAATCTGCTTCTCCTTATTCTTGTTGGCATGCGATAGTCACTCTATATAATTTACCTCAAAAAATGTGTATGATTGTTGTTGATACCTAATTTTGTCCATAAAATTTTTATTGCTTGATCAGTGATTAATGCTTAATTGCAATGTTGTGATCATATCATTTTCTTTTTTAGATTTTGTTTACTTTCATCTTACCTTTTTTTTTGTGTAAAAATAAAAAAAATAATAAAAAAAATGTTTTGCAATTACTTTTTGCCACACTCAATCATTACACTCTGTAATTTCACATCACTCAAGTAAATTCTACACATGTCATATTGCATAGACATTTCTCTTCTACAGGTATTCCTTTGAAACACTCAAAAAAAATTCATCTTTGCACACACTCACTTCCCTCTTGCAAGTCCATCACTAAGCACAAGAAATGAAAATGCACAAAAAAAAGGGGCCATCTATTCAACCAAAGATTATCTGAGGGACATGAATTATTTTCGAGGGATATGTTAAAGCACACAAAATAACTCATGCACACAAGCAACACAACATGAGAATGGGGAAGGAAATTTTCATAGAACCATTATCATCTTCAACCTCATTTTCCTAACCAACGAGCAACATCTTCTACCTCTAGCATCTCTTCATCTTCCATCATCAACTCACATCATAAACCTCCACCCATCCACATAAAACCAACCACCATCACTACCTTCCTCCATAATCACCATAACTAACCAAGCCTCCACCTTCAAACTTCCAAACTCACCACCTTTATCTTCAAAAAAAAAATCACCAAAGAAGCAATCATCACATTCTTCATCATCAACCTCCAACCTCCATCTCCATAGCTTCCACAACCACCATCTTCCTCCACCACGCCCAAAGCCACCAAACGAACCGCAACCCGACCTTTTTTTTGCGCCGATCCGGAACCGCCCAGCCGTCGTCGCACCACCGTTCGCAGGCCAGCAGTTCATCTTCGGAGACTGCCGTAATCCGTCGTCCTCCTTGCGCGTCAAAGCCGCGCGTCCTCGGCGGCGCTTCACCGCACTCTTGTCTGCTCCGCTCGAAGCCCCGTGGATGGTCATTCCGCCATGACGACGTCACTAAATCTCACGTCGTATGACCCGCACCCATCGTGTTGCATGACCCGTCGTCGAACCGCTTCCGTCCTAGCTCGAACCAGAAGCTCAACCGCGAACCAGAACCACCTGAGCTTCACCGTCCGCGCCGCACTCCTTCCAACTGTGCTACCACCGCTCGAACAGCACCAAGCTCCGCCCTCATTGAGCTTGTTTTGGACCAGTGATCCAGCCCCGGAAAAGCTCAAACTCGCTCCTCCTTTCACGTTCGCGAGCCTGCCTAGATCGACCCACCTCATTAATCGCGCACCATCATCAAATCATTGTCGAGCCCAATATCATTCAGAGCAAATCGCTCCACCCGTCATCATTATCCACCTCCCGACCTCACATCACACGTCCGTTCAGCGAAGAAGAGCACCCTTTGCGTGTTGGTTTTCTCTGTTCAAAAATTGAAGGTGAGTTTTTTTTTTAATTGGTTGTGGCTTGTTGTCATCCTTTTTTATATATAAAAAAAATGTTTGAAAACGTAAAAAGGAGATTCTGGAAGCCCTCTTTTCTTTCTTTTTTTTTTATTTGAGCTTTTTAGCTTCTGAAGTATGCCTTAAGTATGGGTTTTGATTTTTCTTTTCTTTTCTTTTTTTTACTTTCCTTATTTTAGTCAAAGTTTGGTTTTGCTTAATGAGTTACTTGTAGATTAAACGTGAGGGCCTGATCGAGAATGGATTTGGGATTTTGACATGAGAAACTGTTGGTTGAAAATTTGAATAAAAAATAAAAAAATAAGATAGAAAAATAAAGGTAATTAAAAAAGAATGCATAAAAATAAAAAAAATAAAAATATGTTAACAAATGCAATGATCAATGATGATAATTGAATAGCGGATGCTATCTTCAACGTTGTTTGGATCATATGGGTTTATCCAGAGTAGCCATCGAACCTTTCAATGCAAGTTTTTTTTAACCAAATCTCTTTTCAAAATTCATCTTTTTAATTAAAATAAATCAACCCATTATTTTCATACAAAATGCACCATTCTCATTTCACCTTAGACGTATTTCATATTCTTATTCCACACAAGCCAATTAAATTTTCACAAATTAGTTCTTTCTTTAGAAAAAATATAAAAAAAATAATAAAATAAAATAAAATAAATAGTTACCAAGTCTTTTCAAAAGGGTAAAATAAAAATACTAGAGATTATTAAAATTTGCACAACTAACAAAATCATTTTATCGGTATTTTATAGTGCTAACACCTTTTGTCGTGTTTTGTAATCGACTTTTTGTTACCAACTCAAACTCATTTTTGTTGCATTTTCAAAGACCACTTTTGCCTATTTTAAGGGTTTTTCTAATGTTTTCTCAAATTAAATAAACATTGGTGGCGACTTCATTGATTTTCAAATTCTAATCTTTTTGGATCGTCCCGTCGCGATCTCGGTTGCGACAATTGTTCCATACATGTTCCTAACATGCATTATTCTTGGTCCTCATAATCCCAAGAGCAAGATTGATGTTTATTTACAACGATTAATCGATGAATTGAAAATTTTATGGGTGAGTGTTTTAACTTATGACGTGTCAAGCAAACAAATTTATATGATGAATGCTGCATTGATGTGGACAATAAATGACTTTCTTGCATATGAAATGTTGTCTGGATGGATGACTGCTAGTAAATTAGCATGTTCATATTGCATGGATCAAACAAAGGTATTAACTTTGAAACATGAGGGAAAAAATTCATGGTTTGACTGCCATCGTCAATTCTTGCTCGTTGATCACATGTTTAGAAGAAATAAAAATGCAATTAAGAAAAAAACTGTTGTGACTGATTTACCTCCACCAAGATTATCTGGACATGAATTAAGTGAGATTGTTAATGTCTATAGTAAAATAACTGAAATGCACCCGTGCAAACAACATGAGTATGATGTTTATCATAATTAATTCTAAAAGCATATTTTGGGAGTTAATTGAGGTTAAACCCCTCGCAGAAATCACATTTCCTACTCCCAACTCATAATCACAAAAAAGTTCATAAAAGGTTTGAGTTAGAAAAAGTGAGTTTTAAAATTTCTTATTACGTAAACATAAACTTACTGTAATCCATAAGTATTCTTGAAAATATATTTAAATTGATTAATATCAATATTGACACCAATTAATATTTAATAATTTAAAGAGAAATATAAAACTAATAGAATATTTTTTTTCTAAGAAGCCCCCATCACAAGTCCTACTTAATAGCAAACAACACTAACGAAAAATTCTTAGCATACTTATTCCTTCAGATCCATCTCTGCAAATCAAATCATTTGTTCATTTTCATTTTTTACTTTCTTATTGAATCTTGAATGGTCATTCTCTTGTTGTCATTTAAATCTCATATTTACCAAAATGTCTTAGAAACTTTTCTCTTCTACTATATAATTTTTTTAATAACAAAACACAAAGAAAACAATATAACAAAGAGGTGAGATCACTACGCCAATACCAAATGACAAACCAGAGTTAATTTTTCAATATATCATCGTATATATCATACCATTAATATTAATCAATTATCATCATCAAATCATTTATCATTTATCATTCAATATTTATGGTGATGCCCTCATCATTATCCAATTATCATCATCATCATCCAAGTATTTCAACAGTTTAATTATCATAACCAATGCTCAATAATTATACATATGTTATGCATGTACACATAGACTCAATGTTCCTACTCCATGGAGCTAATACTCGGTTCGGAGAAGTTGATCGAAAATATCCCACAAATTATTACATACCATGTCATGGACCTGAATCCTCACGTGGACATCCATAATCTTCATTTTGATTTTGCACATCTAACATATACACGATAATCTTTTATCGATCTTGATTAAGAATAGTATCTCGAAGGATTATCGGTGTGTCGCGTCGGTTTAACCCTGGTTCACTACCAAGGGACTCTCAAATACAAAACAAAACCAAGTTAATTAACATGCCCAAGGTTGAACAAGATTACAACGCATATCACACCCACTCAAGAGGTGTGAAGTCTCTCCTAGAGCAAAAGAAATCCAAGTTTCCATCGGACCTTTTCAATGCATGTTTAATGCACCAATGTCAATCATAGGCAAAATTTATCATTTTCTCATATAGTGTTCATACACTAATTCATGCATATAAAATGCACCATTCTCATTTCAAATTCACAATTTCATATTCAGGGTCCACACACTAGCCCATTCTTAGTTCAAATTTCATAATCTCAAGATAAGGTTGGTTAAAATTGTTGAACAATGGAAGAATCATATTATATATTTAATCATAAAATCATTTTATCGCGTTTTATAGTCATAAAAAACTTTTCGTACAGTGCAACATTTTTGTTACGGTTTTGGATTCCATAACATTTCATGATTTTCAAATCAGTGATTAATTTTTTAATGTTTTTCTCAATCGCATAAAAATATTTACACGTTTCTCAAATTGCGTAGTGATTTTTCACTATTTTCATAATCACGTAAAAATATTTTATCATTTTTCAATCACGTAGTGATTTTTAAATAATATTTCAATCGCATAAAATATTTAAACGTATTTTCAAATCGCGTAGCTTAAAAATCACATTTTTAATTTATGTAAATCATTTTTCACCATAATTCCATTACGAAAAATATTTCTCAACCTTCAAAATTTTCATTTCAACCTTTCTTAAAATAATATGACTACTCACATTATTTTCCATATTTTCTTACTCAAGAAAATCATTTTCACAATATATTCCACAAATTCACAATTCCATTGAATTAAATCAATGTTTCTAACTTTAAAAAAATTACTAATGCTCTCCAAAACCCAAAGGATGAGTTATAAAAATATCAAATCACTATTATATTCTCCATTTTTCTCAAATAAATTCTAAAATCAATTCTCTTCAAAATAAATTGAGGTTTAAACACTTTCAACCTTTCTTTTTCCATTCATATACAAAAATCTCATTTTTTCAAGTGATTATAAACTTTGATTCCCTTTTATTAGAAATTCCTTGTACTAAACCCAATTGTATTTCCACTTTGAAAATCACTTTGTTTCATAAAATCAAGGCATTCATAAGCCTTCAAAATCGTGGTACTTAACCATTGAAACCATCAAATATTTTTCCTTCTAAGTCAATATGGTTTTACACAAACAAAACCATTAAAAATTCTTTAACAAAACTGTGAGACTCATAGTATTTGAAATCAAATCATTTGTTCATTTTCATTTTTTACTTTCTTTTTAAATCCTTCAAATCAACATTGCCCTTTTCATTTAAAACTCATGTTTAGTAAAATGCTTAGAAACTTTTTACACAAAATAAATTAATAAAAATCCTTCTCAAAATCGTGAACACTACTTCTTGAAAAACAAACCCTTTGTTTATTTTCCTTACTTTTCTAATCATCTAATTTTATCATTCATGAAAATATTAATTTATGAACACCTATTTTGAGGTGTCTTGGCCGAAATTCCTCTTGGTCTTTGGAACCAAAAATTAATTTTCTTTCCATCATCAAATCATGGCATACATATACATATTCAAATATATATCACAAGCATGCCATAATCAAAGCAATAAATCATGCAAATCATACCAAGCATAGGCAAATAATCAAAGCACATAAACACCCACAAATTATTACATGACCATGGATATGAATCCTCACATGGATTCACCATCCATCAAATACACAAACCATCTCTCACTACCATACTTGGTTGGTGAGATTAATCTCCCTCTTACCTCTTGAAGATTCTCAAAAGCGCCTTGTTTTGCTTCTTTTTCCAAGTCCTTCACCACCAAGGGCTTCTCAAATACAAAGCAAAACATAAGTTAATTAACATATCAAGCTTGAACAAGATAAACCATGGATCAAACATGGCTTAGAATATGAAGAAGAGATAGGAAATTTTGGGGTATTACAGTTACCATATTGGAAGGATAATTTAATTAGGAATAATTTAGATGTCATGCATATTGAGAAAAATGTCTTTAATAACATATTCAATACTGCTATGGATGTTAAGGGTAAAACTAAGGATTATATGGAGGCAAGAATGGAGTTAAGGAGCAGTTGCAGTAGGAGATGAAGGGTCGGGTTCAGGAGATTCAATAGCGAATGGAGCAGTAGAGCCAACAACGAGAATAACAACGTGAGGCAGAATAGAAAATGCGATTTGCATAATACTAATGTTAACAGAATAAACGAATTGGTAATATGTTGAAATCATATTTAAAAGTCGTTGGCACTCAGTCAAGCCAGCAACAACCATTATTAGAAGAATACAATGAGGATATTGAAGATGATCATGAAGATGATAATAATAATGAGGATATGGATTGAAATTAATGTTTGAGTGTTGTATGAATTCTGATATTTCTTTTAAACTTTTCTATGGATCAGGTTGTATTTGAAAAACTTTGTTTAAGCAATATAATTTGTTATGTATGTTTTATGAAATATTGACAAGTTGAAATTGATGTTTGAGTGATGTATGTCTTGACTGTAATATAATTATGGATTTTCAACATTTATTTTAATTTTTTTTATTCTGAAAAATTTGCGGCGAAAAAATCTGTCGCAAATGGACAAAAATAATTCAACGCAAAATAGTAGCGAAAAAAATCCATCGCAAATTGGCAAAAAATAATCCACTGCAAAATCTGCCTTAAATTTACAGTAGAAAAATTCACCGTAAAATTTGGCAGATCGTCGGAGATATTTGCGACGGCTTTGCGGTGGATACTAAAATCTGCCGCAAAATTTGCGGCAGATACTAAAATTCACCGCAAACTACTTTGCAACCACTGTTTTTGCGGCGGTCACAAATCCGCTGTAAATTCGTCGCAAATTGTCAATTTGCGACATATTTTAGCTTATTTGCAGCGGATTTATCCTTCGCAAATCACGAATTTTCTTGTAGTGAACCTTCAACCCCAGTCGCTAGCACCAACTTACCATCACCGATCATAATGAAAATATCACTATTTACACACCAAATACGACTGAAGATGCCATCAACCAGCCTTCGGTTAGGTTTAGAGTTTGGTTAACATAATTAGTATCATTTAACTAGAGTTTGGTTGACATTAATTAGACATTAGTTGAGTTAGTTTATTAAATTATCATTTAGTTACTAGTTAGTTACTTTTTCTTGCTTTACTCATTTTATCAATTTCATATTTTCACTTCTCATTTTTTCCTTAAACTCTTACTATATTTATGTACAATTCCTTTTAACAGGTGTTAAAGATATAATAAAAATTATTCATGTACTTTCACTCAATTGCTTAAACAATTGAGAGAAATGACTTATGACATAGTATCAGAGCCTTCGTGATTAAATGGTCAAAGGGTTTGATTATTGGCGCATGATTTTAGAATAGAGAAGCCGCCCTTTATCAAACTTTTTTGGAGAAAAAAAAAAAAGAAAACAACATAGCAAAACAATATTTTTTGATGAACCAATGGAGTAGAAGTCCAAAAGTAAAACAATGCACAAATTACAAGAACGGGATTTGAGAGTTTTATACTTTAATTTACCTGTATCACATTTCCACCCCCCACCCCCCCTTTTTTAAGGGTTATATAGTGGGACAAATTTCGTTTTATGTTGTTTGGTTCTTTTATGGTATCTGTCACTAGGGAAAATTTTAAGTGATTTATGAGTTAAATTTTTCCTTACTTTATATAATATATGAAAAATGATAAATCACGCGAAAGATTTTTTTTGTAGAATGAGGTACATATTAATAAAAGTAACACAACATAATTATATTTTATTTATTATTATTTTTATGTTAATTTCTCTCTCTTACTAGTTAGTTGGGTTTATGAATGTCTTCGGTGTGTAATGTTTTGCATCAAATAGCAATATATATAGGGTTCGAATCCTCTCATGTTAATACAAAATAAGAGAAAATTTTATTAGTTAAAAATACATGTTTTTATATATACTACATGTAATATGTGTGTTTTCTACCAACAGATTCTCTCCTATTACACAAGAAGATGCTAAACCATCAACAAACAACTGGTTTTGCAAAATGTCAAAAAAACAAAAAAACAAAAGCAACTGGTTTTGCAAACCAGCAGGAGGTTGCTCCCAAAACTTGTAATCGAAACCATGAGAGAAGCTCCAATTGGCAAGTCACTCGTGGACCAACATATTGAAAAAAAAATATCTCTTGTTCAGCACTTGAATTTCTCCTTTTGACACAAACGGTTTTCTAGTATAGCCAATCGCAGCATCCTCCTATCATTGCCTACCATTTATTTAGAGAATTGAAAAACACCAAATTTGGCAATTTAGAGGCTTTGCAATAATTGCCCTTCTTTGTGATAGCGATTCCTCGTGGACCCATGAACCTTTATGCTTATAAGTGTTGCCACCACGAAAACACAGATGCTGAAGCCTAGAACTGCACACATATTGAAAAATAGTTAAGAAAATTGAAAAGTGAAGCACCGACAATATTAATATTCACGAAAGTTAATTACTATTATAATTTTAAAAAATTGAGATGTCAAAACTACTCATGTGATGTTGAACGGGGTCCAATCCAAATTTCTAAAAGAGTTAATAAGTGGAAAGCAAGAGAAAGAAATAGAGTTTAATTTTACCTGTATTACGTGCTGTGTGGGAATCTCTTGTCTGGTTTTCTGCTTTGCTATCTTCAGGTTCGGGCAAGTCCCAGGTTAATCGAAGACCAAGACTGTTGTCTGAGAGATAAGGACTATATTCAAAAGGAATAGCAACGGTTTTGACTACCTTACATGAACCCGGCACAGGCAGTGCAGGGTCAACTGTGTAAACATGATAACTTGAAGCACTTAAACATGGAACCTGCATGAAAGGAGGTGAAAGGCTGGTGGAGCAATTGAGGTATGTATAGTCTTTTAGAACATAATAGTAGTGAAACGGTGTGAGGGAGAGATTGAGGTTCAGAAAGACTCGGTGGGCACAATTTTTTGGGTCAAGGAGATCAATCTTTTTGGTGTCGTAGGAAATGGACTTCACTACCAAATCCCCATAAGATGGAAAATGGATAGTGGTAACGTTGTCTTTGCAAAGTAGCTCAAAACCAGGAAGGGCCTCATACTGATACTGGGCCTGCTGGCCTTTTATCTGAAATGGATAGCGGATATCAGGACCAGCATCACTGAATTTTGTTGCATAGGTCACCTTAATAATAGAGCTTTGGAAGCTGTAAACCCAGAAGAGGATGAGGAAGATGAATGCACCCATCACTTGAGAATGCAGAAGATGCAAGGTCAAGGCTCTCAGGGCTATACAATATATGAGGCACTCTTTTTCCAAGTTGTTAATGAGCTACATGATTGGTGGGGAGACGAAGACCAAGAATAAACAAGGTAAATCTAGTCTTTGCAAAGAAGCTTCAGCCGCCTAGAAGCAATTTGCTTAAAGAATTAGAAGACTTTGGTTTCTTGCAGGCTTCGGCAAGCTTTGGGTCATAAATAGACTTTGGGTGAGTGGCAAAATAACCAATTTGTAAAGGAACGGCAAGAATAAACTTCTCACACCAGGGTCTAAACTTCAATGTTGACTTATACAGTCCCTTGCTGACCCCGTCGTCTTTCACAATCTTAACTAAATTTCTCTGGCTTATTTGCTTGACTTGGAAGATTCCTCGTTGCTACGGTTTCAGACTTTTAGTATATGTCTGCTCCAAATTTAAGTTTGCAAAAATTGAATTCAAATCTTTTGTTCCCTTCATGTCTTCCCAATTAAATGTTGATAACTCCATTAAACAAATAAAAAAAAAAAAAGAAGTTAATTGGGGAATAGAGAAGGGGAAAGAAAATGAAGACGAAAAATTTAATTCCACAAAAATTGGCTACCTTACATCTTAATCAGCTGACATAATAATATCTAAGTAAAATAAAATAAAAAAGTATAAAAAAAGAAAGAAAATTATGGTAAGCATCCAGGGCATGATCAGTGGGGGAGTTTTGTTTACTTCCTGGGAGGAAGATGTAAGCATGTTCACAATCCAAAGTGGTTGAATTCCACTAACTCATCATCCATAATGAAGCCTAGATCGTTCTGATCACTTTTAATGAAGAGGATTGCTATATGTTACTAGAAGAATGACTGAATGACGTGGCTCATAAGTAAAACTCTACATACATATTCAACGGATGAGTGATTTATTAAACGACACACTTTTTAAGTGTTGATTTTAAATTCGTAAGTCGTATCACTAAATTGTTTTCATGAAACAAGCATTCCTCTTTAATGAAATATATATGCAAATAAACAGGTCATTCATTTTGATTTTTGAGCAATAATTGCGATATAGAACTGAGAATCAATATATTGAGGGTTAAATCCATAATGGAGGGATGTATAAGGCAGAAGACAGAAGAACTGGAGAAGTGCCTGTTTGAAGAAGAAATAATGGGGGTAATGGCGAAAAAAGTAAAATAAATATCAGCATTTAGTGACGTCTCTTACAAATGCCGATGTCCCATTTCTAGGTACTTATCAAGAGTACTTATCAAGAGTCTATCTTTAAGAAAGTTGCCAGTACAAAAGCAAAGTAGAGCATCCACCTTTGCGTGACACTATCAATATCATCAAATCGACAATTGATGTTAGGCCAAATCACAACTGATATTATTTTATTTAAGAAACAGTACAAACGGAAGATTTACATGAATTTGTCATTTTGTACGTAACTTCAACATTGTAAGCACTAAGCAGTAGCCCCAAGAGAGGGAAAAAAGTTAGATTGGCAAAGGAATCACTCAATCAGATTTAACAGTATACCTGAACATTTTTTGTTTGTACTTCTAATAACCTCTACAGGACAGCCAGTCCATTTTGACACGTACAGGACATATACAACAGACTATCGTCTTTGTTCTGCAAAGCATTCATTTTGAGTCTTAAGTATTCCAGTTGAAAAACTTGTTACACTCAAATCTAAGAAAATACATACAGTACAAGCCAGAAGAACAAAGAAAGAATAATAATAGAAAGATAAACCAATGAAAATCATAGGAGCTCCCGCGCCAGCCTAACTGGTTTTTCCTTTAGAAAGGCAACATCACCATTCGGTGCAGTTAGCAAATGGTGATTGGGCTCATCCTCTTCACTCTCGACGGACACAGAAAGGCCATCAGATTCTGATCCATCATCATCTGCAATGGCAAAAATTTAGATCTTTTCCCTCATGGCTTATTAATATCAAGAATGGGAACAGTAGCAAGATTCCATTATTCTAAGGTCCAAAGAATTATGCATCAACAGAACCCTCCCCCTGACCCAAAAAGGCAGAATTTATATTTGACAACACCACCATAAATTGTGCTGGAGATCTCTCCAAGATATTGCAAGAATTCATAAGCAAATAGTGCAATAATTAGCCAAGGTGCTTTAAAATGTCAAACGTGTCCATCTATATTTTCACGAGGGAAGAAATAAAGCCCTGTTTCCTTCTGGTTTCATGATGGAGTGCACTTTTTCTTTAAATTTTTTCCTTAATCAGTATTAAAATGCACTTATATATAGAAAACATAGTAGGTTTATCATATTCTATGTGCCCATCCATAATAGATATTTTCTTTCTTGGACAGCCAATAAAATCAATCTGAAAGGAAACATACAAGACTTAAACCAAATGGCTAATATGATAGTGTTTGTATCTTACCAGTATATGCAAGACGTTCAGGGAGATGTCTAACCGCAGCAACCTGGAGGCTTTCTGGCAGAAGACAATTGCAGAAAGAACCTGAAAGGTCACACAACACACATGATCAAATGGCAACAAAACTAGTATGTGCAATCACCAGATTCACAAAATGAAGCTCAATTATAAGCATGCTTGCATCGCTAGTCCCATCAAACTTACATAACCTATTTCCACAGTAATCTGAAACTCATATTTGGCGCAGGCATGGCAACATCTTTCTTAAAACAAAAAACTACAGCAGAATGGAAGTAACATACTAATGTATATTACAAATGCGCATTAAAAATTTAAATTACAACTAATATGCAACAAGAATAAGAAAGCAGAATGATTCTCACCTACACGAGCCAGCCGATTTACCCATGCAGGGATAGGTTTTCCTGTTAGTTGTTGGCAAACTTCATCTGTAAAATGGTTGCAATTCTTGGCAATCAGATGGTAAGTGTCTCCATGGTATTTTGCAGAGAGGCACTCCATGAAAGATCGAAATTCTGAGCTAGACATATCAGTGCTGCCCAACAACACTGATCGTCTGAAGATGAAGCCAGGGCAGCTTCTAGGTTCCACCTCAAACACACCACTAGTTGGGTACTCATGTGCTCCAAAGCCATATTCCATACCATGCACTGTTCATGGAAAAAATAAGCCATAAGTTGGTGCAAGATGGTATAAATAGCATAAAAGTACATCCAATCTCCTTGTCAATAATTTGTTCAGGAGAGATAATTGTATCCAGCTTAGTCACTGTATACAAAATAGAACTTGTAACAAAGTTTAGTCACTGTACCCAGAAAGCACTTTCTAGTTATGAGTGTTATGAACAACTGTAAAAAGTAACTGTGAGTCTGTGATAATAGAACATATATGGAGAGGAAAAACATAAAAAGGAGGGTGCAGGACACCTAGTCTTGTCCTCTATTAAACTATTACAACTACACATTTGCAAAACCAACAACAACTATACACATATATGTGTTAAGCTCTTAGCATGCGAACATGACCCAAGATGGCATATACATCAATACTCAGTGGAATGCTTGCATTTGATTGTCAAAAGGTCTATTGCTCTATTAGTTACCCCATGAATCATAAATTCAGTATTGAAGGGCATTAAGAACATAAATAATCCCAAAAATTGAATATTTACAACGCATACTATAAGAATTTCTTTAACTGAGAAGAACATCAAGAGAAGAGAAAGAAATGAAAATGAGAAGAGGGAAAAATCACAGCAGAACAAGGAGAGAATATGAGGGCAAAGTCACAATAATTCAATTAGTTATTAAAAAAAGGAACCAAATTAACTGCTGCCTAGCATATAACTACCAAATCCTAATCACAGAATAATACAAGGTACGATACTGTCTAATAATGTATTCTTATACCTCCCTCCTTGCCTGTACAATGCACACAGCAACTTCATATATAGTTATAATATACACAATAACAACTTTGTTTTGAATTACTACTCCAGTTTTTCTTGTACTCTTTTCTTCAACCATCAAATATTGCACAATAATATCATTTAGTAATGCTAAAGTGTAAGTTAAGTTCCTCATAACACAATCAAGTTCAAACAAAATAAAAAATTTACAGCAAAGGAAGTATAAGGATTAGACAAACAAACCTTCTATACCGGAATGAAAGATTCCAAGGCCAAGTATGTAAAGATAATTGTTGATAGGAGTAAGATCATATATATTGAGATACACCATAGCACGACTCTTTTTCTCACTGCCCTGCTCCCTTTCCGAGCTTGTACTTGTGCTTGTACTTATACTCAACGGAAACAACCGCATTGTGGATAGTTTCCCCCCTCCTCCACAATTCTCCAATTATATTCCCACAATCACAACCTCATCATAGAAACCTGTAAAAATATCTACAAAATCAACAGATTCAAAGTTTCTGTAATTATGCTTCCTAAAATTCTCTAGTAAAAATGAATAATAGTATAGATTATAGTTTAATCAAGTATATATATGGAGTTTACAATGAAAAAAGTGTGCATTGAATTAATATAGAGCTGGATCGCAGAAAGAAGCCCTAGAACTAGAAAACCAAAGAATCAGGCATTGAGCAATCAAAAGGAAGAGAAACTTACGATACGAGTGGTGTGGTGTGAGGAGTAGGGATTGAAAATCCAACAAGAATTAGGAGTGGAGAAAGTTGGAAATCAAATGCGAGGTGCCTCCCCCCCTAAGCTAAAATCAGATTGCCTGGCTATGGCTACGGGTATGGTGCACTGGACCGCCATTATTCTTTATAAGCCAGCCAAGTAGCCAACTATACTCCCCAAGATTATGATTATTATTTATTTTTTTAACAACCACAGTTCCGATGTCTGAATTTACCATTGTGATGATTTGTGAATGAAAAAGATTTATTACATATTTTCAAAAACCGAAAAAGATTTATTACAACATTCTAAATTTCACTGAAGGTTTACTCCGGTCCTTAACAAATGGATTATGTCATTAGGTCAGGTCATTTTAATGGAACACACATTACAAGAAATTTTGATAAATTTAGCAACTATATATATATATATAGGAGGTATTTCTAGTGAGATGAGTTTTTATTATGAGAGGATGAGAGGAATAAATATTGATCATACAATCATATATGAATAATCAAGATTAAAAGTTACTTAAAGGTTATGTGACCACTTAAAAAAGTCATATGTATTTATATTATAATATTATATTCATTTAAGATCTAATAATTGAAATTTATTCCTCTTACCTCTTACAATAAACACTCTTCTTACCGTAATAAGATTCTATATATATATATATATATATCATTTGTTTAATTTCATCAAATTTCACATAAATTTTAATATATTTTTAGAATTATTCTAAGCATACAAATTATAACATGTGATAAGTATTAAGTACAATTATATATTTTAAATATGTAAGAATTTCTTTTCATGTCTCTGTTTTTCAAGGACCTATCACCAGCATGCTGTCCCTTTTTTTCTCCCCTTATCTGGATATTTTCACATTATTTGTTTGTGAGATGAACTTTATTTGAGATACCAAAGGTGTAGAAATGGCAGGGGAATCATAATCTAATTCAATTTGAGTGAAAGCCATATAAAGCTACCTAGCTTACCTTCACATTCTTAAACAATCAGTATGTCCATCCAGATTGAATGGACCACCGATTTTGGTTTGAAAATAATGGAACCTTAATAATGATCTGTTGGATTTTCTTACATATGTATGGAGCTCTGAAATCTCACATGGCACTGTCTTTCTCTTGTTGGGAGAAGAGGCCAACCCACTCCAAGTTCTTCGACATATTGACTCCTAATTCACTTGCAATTTTGTGGCAAATGCAATAGAAAAGCAGAACATGACGTTACTTGCTTTGAGAAGGCAGACACTGGAGGCAACTCATTCAATTCAATTTGAAGGCATCAAGATTGAAGAATCAATCCACCTCCGGAAGACTTATACCTGATAGTGAAAGCTAAATGCGCCAATAGCGAAATCTCTGTCTGTCTCTCTCTCTCTCTCTCTAATAAAAATAAAATATTTCATTATAACAATTATTTATCAACTCTTAAAATTTTTTTAATAATAATTATGACAAATTCAATATCAAAACTTCAATATTCTATCCTTTATATTTTTAAAGTTTTAAGAGGGTACATATTGCTGAATTACGGAGATATGCAAGGGAGAAGACATTTTAGTTGGGCTGTGATAAAAAAAAAAAAAGAGTTTACTTGAATTGATTGGTATGAACATGATAAATCTTAGGTTTTTTTTTTCCCTTAACCTTGATGGGAGGGGACTCGGGCTAGTGGACCATAAAATATCAAATGCGTTAAATTCAATGAGAAGTTCTTCTCTCTAATAGGTAATAAGTCACTAGACTTTTTTTCTGGGGTAATGTAAGTCATTAGACTTGGACACTCGAATTTAGATAAATTGCAAGATATATTAATATACAAGCTGCCATTATAACAAACATATCTTATTTTTTTAAAAAAAACATCTCTTCATTGGTTTCTGTTAAAATTTTATTTGAATTTTCGTTAGATAGTTTTTTTTTTTTGGGTGTTTTGGCTGTCTTATGGATTAGCAATCATTTTGCTTCGCGCAAGTTGGAACCCACAAAATAAAAATTTCCACTACTCAAGGCGTGATGCAAGGGTCATCAGTAAATGGGGAACTAGTGTGATGGTCACACATGTTCCATAGGAACGTTGATCTTAAAGATAGGGAATAAAAATTTGGTTACATGTCACATATCAAATTGGGTATATCTGTAGTATAGTGATCATCACATGTTTCAACTTCTTGCTGATATTTGAGAAGAAGCGAACCATGCGTGCTTTTGAGTATTGAGAGCTTCAACTGCTGATACAGCTGATATCTTCCTTTGTCGATGACATTATAGCACAGGGAAGATGATTTGCCAACGAACTTGGAAACCATTTGATAAGCAGATAGGCCACAATAACGCTTCCCCAGACGGATATCTATGATCTTCTTGAACATGGAATCTTCTTGAATAAGTGGTTGTAAGATTGCATAATAATCAAATCACGTAGCGGAACAACATAATAACAATTTAAATATGATCGTTTTGTGTTTATATTTATTCTAATACTATAAAGATAAATTCATAATTATCTAGTTGAAGATCCTTGATACTTTAGAAATTTTCTTCAATTGCACGAAGACTCTATGTATATTCACACCGAGACCAAGTCTTACTATCAACTTTTTGAAAGATAAAACTTATACAAAAATCTAAGAAAAAAGAATCAAAGCAGAAAAATAATTTTTTGTTTTGTATATATCAATATATACATCTCTCTTATTCACTCCCAAAATAAATCTTTGCTGCATATCTCATTGAATAACCATACATTTTTGTGTAGCACGTACTGGAGAACTTATGCATGAAATGCTTAGAACATGCAGCAATTGCTTGGAGCAATAAATAAAAATAAAGTTCAATTGTAACACGTTTGCTGCAAGTCCAATTGCAACACGTTTGCTGCAAATCCAACTGCAACACATTTTTTGTAGCACTTCTGAAAAGTGCTTGGAATAAATCAATACACGTAGTAGCAATTTTGCTACGTGGAGTAACAAAAAGTCCAACTTGTAGAAATTTTTGCTACTTGATGTAACACAAAGTCTAACTTAGGAGAAATTTGCTACTTGGAGTAACAAAAGTCCAACATGCAATCTGGTGCAAGATTCTTATCTAATAAGATTTTAGTTGCTTGTTAATCTTTTCAATAGCACTATTACTAATTGCACGTTACCTAGTAATTATAGAACTATTACTATTTGCACATTGCAGTACTTTGAAAAAAACTTTGATTTTTCTATTCTAAATATAATTTTTCAGATAATTGTATCATATATTAATTATATTCTAAGTGCTAGTAAAAAATATAATAATATCCCATTTGGATTAAAATTATTTATTTGATTAAATTAAATTCTCTAATTTAATTTACCAAATAATAAATTAAATAATCATTTAGCAAAGATTGAAACACTCATTAGTGTGTGATCCCATAGGTTCAATACTAAGGCGATAGTAAATTAGTCGAACCAAATTATTAATCAAGGTTAGCGTCTAACAACACTCCTTAACGACTGGATAGCATGAAGTAATATTTTTTACTTTTCAAGAACCTTTAGAAGAATAATGCAATATTTTCTTCCATTGTTCCAGCTCTGAGTTAACCTTAGAGTATGATATAATTGTCAAACTCTAATAGGTAAACCTTTTAGAAGAATAACCAAGTAGTGAATGACTTAAGAAACTCATTTCTTCATTCATTCAATTGCCTTGGCCAAGGTCTTAATTTTGTTGTTATAATCATAGAGCTCAAACTCATTACCAAGAGTTGATGGATTCCTTCTTAATATATCATTAATCCTATAAGTATTTAGTCATACCTAATATCCATTCAACTAGCGCCCTAGGGCATTAAGTGTTCAGAATCAAAGTATAACAAGTAGCTTGTTAATTATTATGATAATCTTAGGTCAAAGGAAACGTTTATATCATGTCCTTCATGAGAATATCCTATTGACAAATTAATTGCAATGTAAACCATTAGGAATTCTCAATTGAGTCAGTTCAATTATCATATCTCCATATGCATCATCTATATATGTGAATTAATAAATAAGATCTATTAATCTCTATCCAATAGAGACAATCACACATATATTGATCTATCTGGATTACTAATATCCTATTCTCAATAATCCTACAATCAAGAACACTTTAGATTAAATTATAAAAGCTTGTCTCTTATTATCATGATTCCTATCATGATGACAAGTACCTAAATTTAATCAAGGACTTTGTCATATTAAATAAATAATTAAATAATGACAAATAAAACCAACATAAACTGAATGCCATGTTATTTATCAAAATAAAATTATTATAATGTGTTCTGAAAATTACACGATAGATTGGATCTAGGGTAGACCAATTATTCCTAACAATCTCCCATTTGCACTAAAGTCAATCTCTTATGTATTTCATTCCCAATTCTCATTTGTGCTTGTCAAACTACTTTACACCAAGTGCTTTGGTGAACGGGTCTGTTGCATTTTTTTCCATCAACCTTTTGAATCTTAATGTCTCTACGTTCAATGATTTCTCTAATTAAGTGATACTTTCGCAAAATATGTTTAGACCTTTGATGCGATCTCGGTTCTTTTGCTTGAGCAATGACTCCATTATTGTCACACAACAATGGAACTGGTTCTTCTATTGAAGGAACCACACCAAGTTCAGATATGAACTTCTTCATCCAAACCGCTTCTTTAGCAGCCTCATTTGCTGCTATATATTTTGCTTCAGTTGTTGAGTCAGCTACTGTAACTTGTTTATAACTTTTCCAACTCACTGCACCACTATTTAGAGTGAAAAATAATCAGAAATGGATTTGTTATCATCTTTATCTGATGCTAAACTTGCATCTACATAACCTGTTAGTTTTAGTTTCGAATCTCTATAAATAAGGAATTGGTCTTTAGTTCTTCTCAAGTACTTCAAAATGTTTTTAACCATTTTCCAATGTTCCTCACCAGGGTCTTCCTGATATCGGCTTATTGCACCCAGTGCATAAGCAATAGCAAGACACGTACAAGTCATGGTATACATGATAGCTCCCACTGCACTTGCATATGGCATTCTATTCATGCGTTCTCTCTCTTCAAGGGTTTTATGACTATCCTCCCTACTGAGAGAAATTCCAGTGCCTATTGGTATATAGCCTTGTTTGGAATTTTCCATGTTATATCTCTTTAAGATGGTATTAATGTACATAGACTGTGAAAGTCCAAGCAACCTTTTAGATCTATCCCTATAAATCTTTATTCCCAAAACATAGGTTGCTTCTCCCAAATCTTTCATGGAGAATTATTCAGAAAGCCAATTTTTTTTTACTTTGCAATGCTGATATATCATTTCCTATGAGTAATATGTCATCAACATACAACACCAAGAAAATAATTGTGCTCCCACTAAACTTTTTATAAACACAAGGCTCCTCTTCACATCTAATGAAATCAAACTTTTCGATTGTCTTGTTGAAGCGAACATCCCAACTTCTAGAAGCTTGCTTTAATCCATAAATGGATCGTTGTAGCTTGCAAACTTTATTATGATCAGATGAGGACGTGAAACCATCAGGTTGTGTCATATACACTTCCTCTTCGAGCTCACTATTTAGGAAAATAGTTTTCACATCCATTTGCCATATTTCATAATCATAGTATACTGTTATAGCAAGTAGAATCCGAATTGATTTGAGCATTGCCACGGGAGAGAAGGTTTCATCATAATCTATTCCCTCTTTTTGACGATATCCCTTGGCAACAAGACGGGCTTTATAGGTCTCCACCTTTCCGTCCACTCCAATCTTTTTCTTGAAAACTCATTTACAACTAATAGGCTTTATATCCTTTGAAGTTTCAACTAAAGTCCATACTTTGTTGATCTTCATGGATTCCATGTCAAATTCCATGGCTTCTTGCCACTTCTTGTAGTCAGAACTTTGCATGGCCTCTTTATAGGTTCTAGGGTCATCATCATTATAATCAACCTCATTTGACGCATCATCTTGCACCAATAAGTTTAATCTACTCGGTGCACAATGTGTGCGACTAGACCTTCTAAGAGGTTCATTTGCAACTGATTCACTTTGTACTGGACCTTCTATAGGTTCTAAAATTGATTCATTAACCTGTTCTTGAACCTCAACCATCGAAGGTGGTGACCTTCGTGTTAACTTCAGAACATCCAGCAAAGGTTTATCAACTTGCATTTCAAGCTCTTGAACTTGCGTAATTTCATTGGTTTCTTGAACTTCATCAAATTCTATTTCTTCACCATGATTTCCTTGTGAAAGAAATTTCTTTTCTAAAAAGATTACTCCTCTTGCCACAAAAACTTTGTGGTCAAAATGGTGATAGAAATAATATCCCATTATTTCTTTGGGATACCCAATAAACCTATATTTATCAGACATTGCATCAAGTTTATCTGTTTGCAATCTCTTGACATAGGCCAGACATTCCCAAACTCTAATGTGCTTGAGACTTGACTTATGACCTTTCCATATCTCATATGGTGTTGTAGAGACTGACTTTGTGAGAACTTTATTTAACAAATATAATGTTGTTTCTAAAGCATATCCCTATAAATTCATTGGAAGATCAGTGAACCCCATCATGGATCTTACCATATCTAATAAGGTTCAATTCCTTCTTTCAGATACACCATTGTGTTGTGGTGTTCCTGGAGGTGTCCACTGTGATTGAATTTCATTTTCATTTAGATAATCAAGAAAATTGTCACTAAGATATTCTCTTCCTCTATCGGATCTGAGTATCTTGATACTCTTACTAATTTGTTTCTCAACTTCACTATGAAATCTTTTGAACATTTTAAATGACTCGGATTTGTGTTTCATAAGATACACAAAGCCAAATCTAGACATATCATCAGTGAAGGTGATGAAATAAGAATATCCTCCTTTGGCTTGAATTTTCATAGGCCTACAAACATCTGTATGAATTAGTCCCAATAATTTAGAAGCTCGTTCTCCATTTCCAGTAAACGGAGATTTGGTCATTTTTCCTTTGAGACAAGACTCATAAGTTGCAAATGATTCATAATCATAATGGTCAATATAATCTTTCTTGTGCAACTTGTTAATTCTTTTCTCTCCTATATGACCAAGTCTACAATGCCAAAGGTATGTACGATTTACTTGATTGTCTCTTTCTCTTTTATAACCAGAAACATGCATAATCGGTTTTACATTCACATCAGGTAAGACATAAATACCATGTTGGAGATAGCAATTCACATATAAATCATTATTATGATAAATTGAGCAAATGCTATTATTGAAAACAATATGAAAACCATGCTTGTCTAACATAGAAATTGAAATAACATTCGAACGAATTTCGGAATGTAATAATAATTCTCCAACACCAATATTTTGCTAGTATGCATTTTTAAAGAAATTGATCCTACAGCTAGGGCTGCAACATTTGCACCATTCCCAACTTGAAGATTAACTTCTCCTTTCTTCAACCTTTTACTTATCTGTAGTCCCTGCAACATATTACAGATATTAAAACTGCTATCAGTATCTAATACCCACATTGTAGAATCAGTAACAATTAAAGAAATCATGAAAACATTTTTCATTAAAGTCTCACCTTGTTTTTTTTTTCTTTCAAAGAAGCAAGATACTTTTTATAATTTCTCTTCCAATGACCTTTCTCCTTACAAAAGAAACATTCAGCATCAGACTTGTCTGGTTCACCCTCTTTAACCTTAGGTTTGGTCACACCACCTTTAGGTGCAAAAGGTTTCCTTTTCGGCTTATACTTACCATTACCCTTCCTTTTAGAGGATTTACCAACCAGCATGATAGTTCCTTTATTCTTCTCAGATGCAACTTGATTCTCATAATTAATCAATAAATTGAGCATCTCATGAAGTTCACAACTCATTTTATTCATGTTGAAGTTAACAATGAATTGTGAAAAAAGATTCAGGAAATGACTGCAAGATCAAATATTGAGAAAGCTCTTTTCCAAGTGTGCACCCTAACTTCTCAAGTTGTTCAATAAGATCAATCATCTTTAAAACATGGGGTCCAACTAGAGAGCTTGTAGTCAATGTGGACTTAAATAAATTTTTGGACAACTGATACCTAGTTGCCCTGCTTTGTCCACCATACATCTTCTTAAGATTTTCAATGATCACAGGTGGGTCCATATCCTAATGCTGCCTTTGAAGCTCAGAACTCATAGATGCCAAAATAATGCATTTAGCACTAAGACACTCTTCCAAGTACTTTTTATAAGCCTTGGTTACTTCAGCATTTTCTTTGTCAATAGGGGCAATTATGGCAGGTTTATTGATCACATCAATAAGTTTTTCATGTATAAGAACAATTCTTAAATTGCGGTATCAATCATCATAATTGGCTCCAACCAGTTTACTGATATCAAGAATGTAGCGCAGTGATAAAGAAGACATGTTGAGAAATCTAAAACAAGAAAAATATAAGAACACATTTATCATAAAGATATGGACTTTTATCTAGATGATATTTCCACTAACTACATTACTATTAAGGTAGTTTCAGAAATTTCTATTTATTTTAGTAGAGTTAAGAAATCCTTTGAAAAATATATATAAATGAGCCCTTTGGTAGTCAAGTTGTTTCTCATGCATGTATATTTTAAAGTAGATAATTTTGTATCACATACAACTTTAAAAAAATAATTTCGCACCATATAGTTAGTTGTCAGGTCATTCCTATTGGTATTAATGAATTAACCTTTATACACCTCAGGTAGTCCAGGCGTTTTGTATAAATTAATTCCTTCTATGTATATGCATCACATGCAATAAATAATTTTTATTTTATTTTATATTATCCTTTAAACCACAAAACTTCTGGTTGTCGGGTCGCTCTTTGTGAACAAGGAATATATAAAAGCATACAAAAAAATGATATAACTAATATCATATTTTATCATATAAAATTTTCAAAAATCGCAGAGATCATATTGCAAGTAGTCTAATTCACAAATGGAATTAACAAATCAATGACATGCTTCAAGAATACTAACGCATAAACTCATAAATGTAATTTGTCGTCTTATGCGTAAAAATTAACCATGAATAAATCATTATATTACTTATAAATACAATTCATGAAAGTAGTGTATAATTCCAAATTATACCTAAGTACATGAGTGAGCAGTGCACACAACAATTATGCATAAAAGACATCACAAGAAAATAATTCATAATTTAAAACTTGCATGTACATCAAAAATCATGAATTATAATTTTAGAAATAAAATTTAAACACAAATAGCCTTTCTCTGATACCACTATAAGATTGCATAATGATCAAATCACGCAGCGGAACAACATAATAGAAATTCAAACATGATTGTTTTGTGTTTACATTTATTCTAACACTATGAAGATCCTTGATACTTTAGAAGTTTTCTTTGATTGCACGAAAACTTTATGTGTATCCACACCGAGACCAAGTTTTACTATCAACTTTTTGAAAGATGGAACTTATACAAAAATCTGAGAAGAAAGAATCAAAGCAAAAAAATCATTTTCTATTTTGTATATATCAATATATATATCTCTCTTATTCACTCCCAAAATAAACCTTTGATGCACATCTCATTGAATAGCCATACGATTTTGTGTAGCACGTACTGGAGAACTTGTGCATGAAATGCTTAGAACATGCAGCAATTGCTTAGAGCGATAAATAAAAATAAAGTTCAACTGCAATACGTTTGCTGCAAGTCCAATTGCAACACGTCTGCTGCAAATCCAACTGTAACACATTTTCTGCAGCACTTCTGAAAAGTGCTTGGAATAAGTCAATACGCGTAGTAGCAATTTTGCTACTTGGAGTAACAAAAAGTCCAACTTGTAGAAATTTTTGCTACTTGATGTAACACAAAGTCCAACTTGGGAGAAATTTGCTACTTGGAGTAACAAAAGTCCAACATGCAATCTAGTGCAAGATTCCTATCTAATAAGATTTTAGTTACTTGTTGACCTTTCCAATAGTACTATTACTAATTGCACGTTGCCTAGTAATTATAGCACTATTACTATTTGCACGTTGCAGCACTTTGAAAAAAACTTTGATTTTTCTATTCTAAACATAATTTTTCAGATAATTGTATCATATATTAATTATATTCTAAGTGCTAGTAAAGAATATAATAATATTCCATTTGGATTAAAATTATTTATTTGATTAAATTAAATTCTCTAATTTAATTTATCAAATAATAAATTAAATAATCATTTAGCAAAGATTAGAACACTCGTTAGTGTGTGACCCCATAGGTTCAATACTAAGCCGGTAGTAAATTAATCAAACTAAATTACTAATCAAGGTTGGCGTCTAGCAACACTCCTTAACGACCGGATAACATGAAGTAATATCTTTTACTTTTCAAGAACCTTTAGAAGAATAATGCAATATTTCCTTCCATCGTTCCAGCTCTGAGTTAACCTTAGAGTATGATATAATTGTCAAACTCTAATAGGTATACCTTTTAGAAGAATAACCAAGTAGTGAATGACTTAAGAAACTCATTTCTTCATTCATTCAATTGCCTTGACCAAGGTCTTAATTTTGTTGTTATAATCATAAAGCTCAAACTCATTACCATGAGTTGATAGATTCCTTCTTGATATATCATTAATCCTACAAGTATTTAGTCATACCCAATATCCATTCAACTAGCGCCCTAGGGCATTAGGTGTTTGGAATCAAAGTATAATAAGTATCTTGTTAATTACTATGATAATCTCAAGTCAAAGAAAAAGTTTACATCATGTCCTTCATGAGAATATCCTATTGACAGATTAATGGTAATATAAAACATTAGGAATTCTTAATTTAGTCAGTTCAATGATCATATATCCATATGCATCATCTATATATGTGAATTAATAAATAAGATCTATTAATCCCTATCTAATAGAGACAATCACACATATATTGATCTATTCGGATTACTAATGCCATATTCTCAATAATCCTACGATCAAGAACACTTTAGATTAAATTATAAAAACTTGTCTCTTATTATCATGATCCTTATCATGATGATAAGTGCCCAAATTTAATCAAGAACTTTGTCATATTAAATAAATAATTAAATAATGATAAATAAAACCAAAATAAACTGAATGTCATGTTATTTATCAAAATAAAATGATTATAATGTGTTTTAAAAATTACACAATAGATTAGATCTAGGGCAGACCAATTATTCCTAACAGTGGTTGCTCTACAAACTCTACTAAGGGCATCCACTGCATCACATCACACGAGTTATTCTAAAACCAGAAAGCAATCATCAAAAACCAAAAGCCCTGGTTGGGACAGGAATCAGTTAGTCATTGTCATTGTCCCATCTCAAATTCGATTCTCTAGAATTAGTATTAGTATTACTTTTGCATGTAGCAAGAACAGTAATGCAAGTGACTTGAATTCAAATATTGCCACCACTTTATGTCTTTGTTTAGCAAAGAACCTGTCACATCACCTTTACCAATTTCCAATTTGCTTAAGGGTTATGGCCCGTAGCTTAGGAGTTAGAAGTTAGGAAAATTCATAATTTTCATATTTCTAGATTTGGGGATAGTTACAAAACAAAGCAAAGAAAATGATAAAGTAAAATAGAGAAAAAAGACAAATATACAAATGCTTCATTTGGTCATAACCCCATGTGAATGGATAACATTAAACATCACATTCATAGTGCATATATAATGTATCCCTAGTATCCCAACCAGAGTTATTTCAACCAAAGGATCGTAATCAAGTCTTTGGAGATTGAGTGAAAGGAAATGAATAGAGTTACTCGATCTAATTGATTGTTGTTCTGGATAATGACCAGGACCTAAATCAGCAAGTAAGTGCCTCACTAGAAGTTTATGAGTAGAACTGCAGTAAAGACAAGAAAATCTAAGCAAGTCAAAGATATGGTCGGTATGTGAGCTCTGTGAAAAGAATGGAACATGCCTGGCATAAACAACCAGATCAGTTTATATAGATGACCTGAACCCTAACAGCTCGGATTCCTACCGTTTAAGGCATTCAAAGGTTTTTATATTCATTACAATTAATCATTAAGTGCAAAATTGTTCACAACTGTTGGTCATGATTCCATCAGTCGAAAAGTGACCATTGGTGAACGTGCAATTCTACTTGCTGACACATCAGTCAGATGTTTTCAACAGTCCACAGGTCGGTTTGACCCGTATTCCTCCAGACCTATTACTATCATGGGCCTATTCTATCTATCAGGCCCAGAATGGTCCAATTGCTATTCCTTTAATTGTATTAGTGAGTAAGAATATCTAACATTTGCAGCTTCAATTTCAAGATCATCAACAATGATCTCTGTAATGCCCTAATTTTTCACATTTCTCAATACATGTGATTTTTATGAGTTTTATAATTTTTGTGATATTTTGATATTTTGAATATTATATTATATTTTTTATATTTTAATATTATATTATATTTTAGATATTTTGAATATTTTGTTATATTTTAGATATTTTTAGATGTTTTGAATATTTTAATATATTTTAGATATTTTAAGATATTTTGAATATTTTAGATATTTTGGGATATTTTGAATATTTTAATATATCTTTGATATTTTAGACTAATTTTATGATTTTGTGAGTTGTTTGATTTATTTTAATTTTTCTATTTTTATTTTTTAGTTTTTTATGTGTTTGAGGCCGGGCTAGAAAAATAAAATTTTCGGGGGCAGGAAAAATTTTGTACTGTTAATACGGGGCTGGGGAGCTTACTAAACCCGAATTCAGAAACAGTTTTTGAAATTTTCTTTTATAGTGATTTTACTTTATTTTATTATCAATTAGGTAAAGTTATTTTCCATTGGACAATAACATTTGGGTAATACGCTATAGCTTTTGTCTATTGGACAATAACTACCGATAAATATCTTTCTTAAAAATATCTCATTGGAATGATTCTAGAAAGTACCGAGTTATGAGCCTAGTCACGCGCCTAGTCATCGAGTACTTGAGCACTTACTTTATGTATGGGCCAATGATGAGTTAATCAACGATTGCGGCTGTGACTCATCGCAATGGACCAATAGGAGTTGGACAGCTCACCCTATGACTCAACATGTTCTAGAAACTTGTAGAACGATGACTCGCCATGTTCTACAATGTGGTAGAATGGTGACTCACCACAGTGAGTCACATGTTCCAGAAGGTTCTCTTAGTGACTCAGCGCTACGACTCACCATGTTGACTCACCTGTTCTAGAAACTTCCATAGTAACTCACCATAAAGAACCAATAGGAAGGAAGCTTAATGGTGAAGAAGAGACACCTTGAGACCCTATGTGTCATGATCTAGAAGCTTGTAGAATAAAAGAAAATTTAGGTACATTCTATTATCCATTGGTTGATATATACTGGATAATATCTTGGAGCTCATCATGAGAAATCGTTACAACCTTTATGATGAACTAATGGGAGAACTTGCTTATCTAGTAAGTCTTGAAGAAAAGTCAACAATAACGGCTTGCACAAAAATAGGCCAATGGAGAGGCATTCTTAGTGGCTAAGCTAGAGGGAGAGGAAGAGAAGTTGAACACTCCAACTTCGATGGTGACTCATGGCTATGGATGCTTCTTGGAAGTTCTAGTGTATGCTTAGGTAGCAAGCTTGTTTGAGAAAATATATTGGGTAAATATCTTACTTAAAAATATCTTGTTTGAAAATATCTTCGATAAATATCTTGATTAAATATCTTGGTTGGATATTTGGTTAGATATTTAGTTAGATATATATTTTTTGGATAGATATTTTGCTTTGATGAGAATATCTTGGTTAACAAATATTTTAAGCTATCCTATCATCTTCTATAAATAGGAGGGCTTTGGTTCATTTCCATCTTTTGCATGAAGCTCTCACCCTTTTCTCTCAAGTGTCTCACGGCCATGCTTGTTTAAGGAGGCCAAGTTTGTGTTTTGTTTCATCTTGTCCATCATTCTCTCAAAGAACTATAAGTTAAAACATCAAAATCTCTCACTTTACTCTCCTTGTGTACCTCACCGCCAAAATGGCTAAAACACTCTCCAATCTCCTATAATTCAATCCAACTACATATCTTAAACCTAAACATCGTTCTAAGACACTTTCATGTTGGCACTTTCTTTTAAATCAATCATCTTCAAGCACTTTTCTAAGCTCAAAGTTTAAGGGTTTTAGGTGGAGTTTTTGATATTCATTTCTAATCTTATTTCTAAAATTCCAAGACCATAACTTGATCAATGGTCATTTCATTTCTAGCTCTAGATTGATATTTAATTTACTTGTTGATGTTAGGATTTATTGTGTGGTGGAGGATGAATTCATCAAGGAAGGAGACCAAAGGAGTTTTTGATCATCTTCCAAGGTAAGAAGGAGATCAACCTTATCAACTAACTATGGTGTTGAGGAATGAACTATGTGTTTGCAAGTGAAGAATCCATGTGAGGATTCACTTACTTGATTGTGTGGTTTTAAAATTGTTTGTGATTATGTAGTTATATATGATTATATGATGCATGAAATCTCTATAATTGCTTATTTGTTACATAAGTTTAATTAATTGATTGTATAAGTTAATAGTTGTGTTTAGTTGTTTATATGACTTTATAGCTTCGATAAAATGCATGAACATGTGAATGGTATGATTTAATGATTTATGTATATTACATATTATGAATTATAAGGAAAAGGAAAGCACTTTTGGGTCCAATGACCTTTTTGGTGGCTCACAGCTAGTTAGTTAATATTAGGGGTAATTAAGTCAAGGATATTTTATTAAGTATGAATCTAATTTGGTTTTGAGACAAGGAAATGGAATAAGGTTTTATAAGTTAAAGAAAGGAAGTGAACAAAGTTTTATTGTTGAAAAAGGATTGATTTTGATTATAAGAAAAGAAATGAGTTTAAGAGATGTTTTGAGTTTTAATAATGTTTTAGTAAAGATGAGATGGGTAATTGTTTATGAAAGGAAGAGTTTAATTAACGAAATTTTGTGAACGATGTTGGAAAATATTTCTTGAAGGATTAGGTGACAAGTAATTTCATTAAGTTGAGAAGAGCATGAAATAAGAATTTATTGTTTGGAAGGAAATGGATTTCTGGTAAAATGATCGTAATTAGCGAGTTTGGGAATTGATGTAACGTTTGAAGTATTTTTAGATAAATATGGAAATGTATAAATTTTATTATTAGAGAAAGAATGATTTTTGGAAATAGAAATAGTAAAGGAATTTAAAAAATAGATTGAGGTCAAAAGTAATTTAGATGAGTAGATTATTTTTGAGGAGGTAATAGAAGAATGATTTTGTTAATATGGATTAAATTCAAATAAATATAGATATTTGGAATAAGTGTTGGAGGATATGATTTTCGAGAAATTTTAGTGAGAAAAGAAGAGTTAAGGCTCAAACTTGAAGTTAGACTTAGAGGATTTTAAAATTTAGTTTAGAATGTTAAGAAATGATTTTTGAGCTACGCGATTTAAAAAACGTTTAAATATTTTTACGCAATTGGGAAAACGTGGAAAATGGTTACGCGATGTAAAAATGTAACTAGAGTGTTACGCAATTGTGAAAACGCGATAAAAATATTATGCGATTGAAAATACAGTAAGTTTATTGCCAGGCTAATGTACTGGACCTGAGTGTATCAATGGTATTATGTAATTGTATGGACAATTATATAATATCATTGATCTAATGGTATTAGACAATTGTATAAGTGGTAGTTCTAATATTATCAGGAATAGTCAAATGGAAGTTTGTATTGAGTTATTATACATTGGACATTACATAGTCAATGGTTGTTATGACTTGTGTTTATGCATTGAATCATTGATTATGCATTGGGAAAGTCTGGTGGACCATGTTAAGGCCTATGACTTAGGAGTTGAATTACACTTTTGTGCGGGTGAGAATTGCATAGTTACGATCAGTTATTGGTCTTGGGGACGTCGGGGTGCGGAACATCATTAGTGGCCAGTTGGTTGCTCAACTGCGTCGTGGTATCCGATGCAAACACACCAATGATCTTGACGGAGTTGCTACTCTTTTCATGATTCTTTGAAGAGTGTCTTGTATAAACCATTTTACGCACATTCAAAATATTGTTCTTTTAGCACTTTAAATCCGATGCAAACACACCAACGATCTTGACGGAGTTGCTACTCTTTTCATGATTCTTTGAAGAGTGTCTTGTATAAGCCATTTTACGCACATTCAAAATATTGTTCTTTTAGCACTTTAAATTAGAAAGCTATTGGCACCGAATAGTTACAAACTGTACAACAAAGTGGTTTGAAAGATAAAAAGAAAAAGTGAGGTGACGATACACAGACATATGCTCCCAATCATTCTATCTGATGTTGGTTTAGCTCCATAGAGGTGGGGTTTGTCCATTGTGGATATGGCATGATTAGTATTAAATTGTTGTGCATAGTCAGTATACACCATTGTGATGACATGGTCTATACGCATTTTATTGATATATATATATATATATATATATATATATATATATATATATATATACAAATATATTATAGTAGTAGTACTTGTTAATGTTTATGATAGTATGATACATGTACATATGTCATCAAAGAGTTGTTGTTATTTATATCTTTATAATATATGCTTGTGATAGTTATCTGTTAATTAATAACATGATTATATCTATGATTTCTGCAATATGTATATATGGAATAACTTTGTTATTCACATCGTTCTTTTACTGTCGTATTAGACTTGATGTAGAAAGTCTCGCCTCTTTGCTGTATTGTCTATTTTGTTCTGTTTTATATTTACGTTTGGTGAAGTCTGTGGTGGCAACGAGGCATAATCTTCTTTAAGGACGCAGCTTATAAGAGCACCGACGCATGAAGTTCGCATTTGGTTTTCGTACGGGTTGAGTTTTTTTTAATAGTGTTGTTACCGTGCTTTTAAGTAGGACCCGTCATGGGGTTGCTACTGTTCTTCCTTGAGTCTATAAGTTTTATGTTCTGAATGTTATTGAATATCATGTGGTGTATGCAATGTGTGTATTAATCAGTTCAAAGTATTTCAGTATTTCCTATATCGTTGGTAAGTTTAAGTTATTAGCGAAAGAAATTTTACAACTCATATTTTATAACATTAAATATTTTACAATTTAATTATAGTTTAGTAAGTTTATAGTCTAAAATGTAATACCCTATGAAGGGTGTTACAATCTCAGCTGACAGGGGTCTTAGCACGCAGATAAACAACAAATCTGACTTCTCGAATGCTACATTATGTGCATGCTTGGGAATTATGATGAAATTCATCAAATCTTGATGATTAAGAAAATTACAAGAAAAGTGCTGCAGCAATGGAATTAAAAACTAAATTATGTAGCATGTTTTATTAAAAATGTTATCAGTAGTGCAGAAGTAAATAGGCCCTATCAACATACTGGACTCGGTAAGTAGTTGATTACGAGAGAAAAATTTTCGGCAATACAATTCCTTTCAATTTAGATCACATCATAATCAATTGGTGAGAAATTATATGAATACAGTCTAATATTACACAAAGAATCAACAATTTATATTTAAAATTTCTTATATTAAAAAAATTACGTAGTTGTGAGTATGAATGATGCTGTTACTTGAATGCTATGACTTCAATAAACTCAGTATTAATCTGCAACATAAGGCAACGAGCATTGAAAGAAAGCCCTCGCTTTTCGCAATGATATTATATTGTACATCATGATGAATAAAAGATCAATATCAAGTAACACCAAAGGAATATCTCATAGTACATAATTTTTACCCCAGTTTCTTCCTTCACTTCTTTGATGGCTCCTGTATATATCTACCTCTAATTGACAACAATTCAGACAATTGGTAAAGAATTTAAGTTGGAATATAAAATGTAAATGAAAGCAAAACTTAACACCATTTTTTTTTTATATATATTTCTAGAGCATTTAAGAAAATTGGGTGAAGCTGCAAAGTTAATTCCCTGAAGAACGAATCCAGTTGGTATTTTCCAAAGACCACGAATTGCAGGAGAACAGTGTTTCTCTTGCACTACAAGCACCTTTACAAATTTATAGCATGAAATTATATTTACGTTAGTGCTTACATGAATTAAATTAGCTAAAAACTCTTTGAGATTGTAGAACAGAAATGCACATAATTTAGTAGCGTGAATAAAGTGATTTTTTCCTTTTTTAAGTGCAGAATAAGGTGATATTTTTGAATGGGAAAAGAAGAAAAAATAAACTTCTTAGTTTGTTTTCTTTGTTTTACAATTAGTATCAGCTTACTTCTTTCTCATGTTAATAATAGAAGCAATCACACCTCATTCTTGTCATTGATGACAAATCCCCCAACTCCTACTTGATGTGATGCATTGGCTGGAAGCATGCAAGGTCCTTCAGGAATCCAGTATGTTAACATCACATATCTTGGCTCGACATGGTGGTATTGAAAGCCTTCCTCAGACCAAATTGAGATACCTCATAGGTTCAACAAATCTTCATTGATTAAAAACAGAGGTAGAACTGAACATAGACAGAAAATTGGAAGATCATACTGGTCGTTTCGTGAGTGTTGAGTTATATTCTGAGCTTGTATATTTATATAGTCATCATTTTCTTAATAGTGTGTTTGAAATATAAAAAAATAAGAAATGATTTGATTTGTAAATCAAATTTAATTAAATTTTATATTTGAAATATTTAAAATAAAAAATAATTTGATTTCTAAAATTTTATAAATTTCATATATTTTGTTTTAGAAATTCTATCAATTTTGATAAAATTTGTTAATATTTGATTTGATTTGAAATAAATAAATTATTTTATCCTTACTAACTACCTCTAACAACTTTTATAATGATTAAAATATAAAATAATAAAATCAAATTAAATCAATTCTCATTTTAATTAATTTCAAATATAAAATTTAATTTCTAAATTTCTTTATTTTTATTTAAATTTCAAACATAAAATTTAATTTTTAAATAAAATCAAATCAATTTAATTCAAATCAAATAAAATTATTTCTTATTTTTATTTATTTTAAACACAATCTAAGGAAAACGTTAAAGAAGTTATATTACCTTCACAGCTGTTGGAACAAGGTCAGATTGCTCTGATGGCAACTTCAGCCAAATCCCCTTCTTTCCCTGCAATCATCTATGCCATTAATATGATGGCAACTCGTTTCTGCAGCAAGATTATCTGGATCAACTGAACTGATGACAACTTTATCTGCCAAATAAGTGTTATCCGAAGCACCGTAACGAGTCCTTAGAAATAACCCTGAAATTAAAGATGAAAGAGTATAAAAAATTCATGCTCCCATTGGGCCAGAAAAGCCTGTAAATGAGGCTCTACTCTTTTTGGTGTTGTTATCCCTGCAACTGTTGAAGTGTCTAGAGAATCTAACGCCCTCGAAATTTAAGAGCTCAGTGGAATAGATTCTTCTCACATGGACAATCTCATATGTGGACACAAAATTAGAAGAGAAGGATTTCAGCTCCATCGATATCAGAGGTCACAC
This sequence comes from Ormosia emarginata, assembly GCA_029884605.1. Classification (NCBI taxonomy): domain Eukaryota; kingdom Viridiplantae; phylum Streptophyta; class Magnoliopsida; order Fabales; family Fabaceae; genus Ormosia; species Ormosia emarginata. The sequence continues at coordinate 20,593,848 of JAQQTP010000060.1, read as the reverse complement.
GAGGCCAAAACTCACCTGTCACGAACACTGACACTGGTTGCCACAACGAAATCATTATCCGAATGTAGTAAATATACTTGAGTTTTTATATATATGAGAATCTTCGTCAAAATCTAGACTCCTCTAGCAGTTATCGCTCTATGATTAAAGAAGCTTCGTGATCATGGGATTCATCGTCCTTCGGACTGTACTATGAGTTTGATTCCCATGTTTGAGTTAAGAAGCTTGATAATAAAACGAGGCACGAAACAAAGGCGAGCTGATTCACTTATTAGCGTAATCCTGTGAGAAATGTCTCATTTGCGAGTGATAAATATACGTGATTTAATAAATAAATGAGAGATTAAATGATAATTAGTTAATGATAGTTGAGAAGAAATTTCTTGACTTTTCAATTGCTAGATGAGAATAATTTTTTTAATTAAATAGAAAAGTTATAAGAAACATGTTCTCGTTGTAAATTGAGCATAAATTATCTATAAGAAATGTCTCACGTGTGTGTGACAAATTATGTAATTTAATAAATAAGTAAGAAATAAATTGTAATTGGTTGATGATGGTTGGGAAGAGGTTTCTTAACTTCTTTAAATGCTTGATGAGAGCATTTTGTTAAGACATGAAAAAGCAAATAGAAACATGTCTTCTCTCCCTCCCATATAATTTACGCTTTATGTTTACCATCAAGAAAAAAAGAACATGAAGAAGAGAAGGAGAAGAGAGAGAAAGTTTTTTTTACCTTCATCAAAATCTACATATTGAAACACTAATTCTCATCATGGATAAATGTTAGTACACCTTGACATAATGATATGAATATGTAAAAATTATGAATTTTCAAGATTCTTGTTATGTAGAAGTATTAACATGTGATATCAGAACGTGTGTTTAGGAATTCAAAATTTTTCATTGATGATGATTGAATATCCCAATTTGTATGAACGCTAAATGTGAAAATTGAGATTTTAATTATGTTTTCCGCTGCATGAAAAATTATGATGTTTTACCTTTATAATTTTGCAATTATAATGTACATGCCTTTCGAAATGTTTATGCTTCATCTCAGATTTTGAGATTTCAAAAGAAATTAAAAAAATAATAAATAAATAAAATGTGCTTCACGTGTAATTGATAGTTGTGCATTTATTGTATATATAAAATTGATAAAGTGTGCATATAAGCCAAAATGCTATAAAACTTTGAATGTTTGGAAAGGAAAATAATATTTTTAATAAACTTTGTCTTATATGCCATTTAAGTAAAAAGGCTATAAAGCCTATAAGAAATGTAAGGAAAGGCTATAAAGCCTTAAATGACTTTATTGTTTTTAAAGTTTTACAAACCAACGTAGCAATGCTTTAATGGTTTTATTGTTAAGAAGTGTTGACTTTTCACTTTAATGGCTTTCTGTCTTATATGCTATTTTATTAACTGACACTGTGATATAATTGTTTCTTCTGGTGCATTGTATGAATACAACATTGGGTTTAATAAAGATAATGTGTAATTTTATTTCCTCTAATATTTATGAAGTGTCAACATTTTAGAATTAAATGTATGATATATTTGTTAATCACCAAAGTGATCAAATATTTAAGTTAATTTCATTTTAAATTGTATGATAGTTTTATTTCAATTACTCATATAAAATGGATGTCGTGAATGACATGATAATTATTAGTGTATGAGTAAATTGAGGTTCATTATTATAAGACAGTTAAGGATCACTCAAAGGTTGATTGTTTGTTCTTATAATTAATGAGCATGAATGTTGGTAGTGTAAGTGTACTATTAGTTTTATATATATATCCAAAGATAATAAATATTTCTAATTAGTGTACATATCATTGCCAAATTATGTAATTTTTATTAGCATCATTATGTTGAATATGGTATATTGATGGATTGCCCAAAGGTGAACATCAACATATATTGTATGAAGTATTTTTCTGAATCTGTGTAGCATGTTAGTATGTAACTCAAAGCATTAATGTTTTAAATCTCTATTGCTTGCAGTACCTGTTACTTTACATTCATATCTCTCATCTGTACCAGTTTTTAATATACTGAACTTTTTGAATGGAATGAGAAAATCCAATTTTACCTTGGGATAATGGATTTGGATTTAGCTCTTCGAATAAAGAAACCAGATGCTATTACTGTTTTAAGCACCGATGAAGAGAAGGTCCATTATAAAAATTGGGAAAGGTCAAACAAATTGAGTCTGATGTATATGCGGATGAGTATAACTAACAACATTAAGTCAACTTTTCCTAAAACTAAAAGTGCTAAAGAAATGATGAAGTTTGTGGAAGAGCGCTCCTAAACTGCTGATAAGTCTCTTGTTGGGACACTAATGAGTACCTTGACCATTATAAAATTTGATGGTTCTCGTACTATACATGAGCACGTGATTGAAATGACAAATATTGTAGCAAGACTTAAGTCATTAGGAATGAATATGGATGAAAATTTCCTTGTGCAGTTCATCTTGAACTCATTACCGTCTGAGTATAGTCCTTTCCAAATGAACTATAACACCATGAAAGACAAATGAAATATGCATGAATTGCATAGTATGCTAGTTTTGGAGGAAACCAAACTCAAGAATCAAGGAAGTCATTCCATCAATTATGTTAACCATCAAGGAGCTGGAAAGAAAGCTAGTAGGAAACATGACACGAAAGGAAAAGGACTCCTAAAGATCAATGAGGCATCTTCCTCTCAAATCCATAAAAAAGAACCGAATGAAAATATATGTTATTTTTATAAAAAGACTGAGAATTTCTAAAAGGATTGTCCAAGACATAAGGCTTAGTTCGAAAAGAAAGGTAAGCCTAGTGCTTATGTATGTTTCGAATCAAATTGAGCTGAAGTTCCTTACAATACTTGGTGGATTGATTCTGGTTGTACAACTCATGTTTCTAATACGATGCAGGGATTTATTACAACCCAAACCACAAAACCAAATGAAAAGTTTGTCTTTATGGGCAATATAATGAGAGCTCCAGTGGAAGCTGTCGGAACGTATCGTTTAATCCTCAACACTGGACATTATTTGAATTTATGTGAAACTCTTTATGTACTTAGTACATCTAGGAATTTAGTTTCATTATCCAAACTTGATAAAGCTGGATACTCTTTTAAATTTAGTAGTGAGTTTCAGTTTGTATAAACATAACTATATAATTGGTAATGGTATGTTATGTGATGGATTATATAAGTTAAATCTTGATACTCTTTATGCTGAAACGCTCTTAACCTTGCATCATAATGTTGATACTAAACGTGATTTAGTTAATGAACATTCTGCTTTTTTATGGCATAAACGCTTGTGACATGTTTCCAAAGAAAGAATGTAAAGATTAGTAAAGAATAAAATTTTTTCAGATTTAGATTTTACTGATCTGAATGTATGTGTGGATTGTATTAAAGGTAAACAAACAAAACACACAAAGAAAGGAGCCATAAGAAGTACTCAGCTTCTTGAAAGTATACACACTGATATTTGTGGACCTTTTGATGTTAATTCTTTCAATAAAGAAAAATACTTTATCACCTTCATTGATGATTATTCACTTTATAGTTATGTCTATTTGCTGCATGAGAAATCTCTGACTGTAAATGCCTTAGAGATTCATATTGATGAGGTAAAAAGACAATTAGGCAGAAAAGTAAAAATTGTCAGGTCTAATAGAGGTGGTGAGTATTATAGAAGATATGATGAAAGTGGACAACATTCAAGTCCATTTGCTAAATTCCTTAAAAGCGTGGCATATGTGCTTAATACACAATGCCAGGTACATCACAGCAAAATGGTGTATCAGAAAGGCGAAATATAACCCTGTTAGATATGGTTAGAAGTATGTTAAGTAATTCTTCTTTACCCATTTCATTGTGGACTTATACTCTAAAGACTTCAATGTATTTGTTGAATAGGCTTCCTAGTAAGGCTATTCTAAAGACTCCTTTTAAGCTATGGACTGGAAGGAAACTTAGTCTAAGGCACCTATATGTTTGGGGTTTCCAAGCAGAAATTAGATATTATAATCCGCAAGAAAAAAAGCTTGATGCAAGAACAATCAGTGGTTATTTCATTGATTATCCAGAAAAGTCGAAAGGGTATAGATTTTATTGCACTAACCATACTACAAGGATTATTGAAATTGGGAATGCTATGTTCATTGAGAATGGTGAAGTTAGTGGGAGTGAAACATCACGTAAGGTGGAGATTCAAGAATCGAGAGTGCAAGTTCCTTTGACTTGTGTCTCTAATAAAGTTGTTGTTTCTCAAGTTGTTGAACTGATTAATAATAATGAAGAACAACAAATAAATGATCTCATTACTCACAATAAAGTTGTAGTAAGTGAGCCTATAGTAGAAGAACCACAACAAATAACATTAAGAAAATCTCAAAGAGAAAGGAGATCAACTATTTCTGGTGATTATGTGGTATATCTACAAGAGTCTGAAGTTGACTTAAGAATAAACAATGACCCAATTACGTTTTCATAAGCCATGAATAATGATAATGTTGATAAATGGTTAGATGCTATGAAAAATTAGTTGAAATCTATGGAATAGAATAAGGTTTGGGACCTAGTTGAGTTACCAGAAGGCTGTAAACAAATTGGTTGCAAGTAGGTCTTTAAGACCAAACATGACTCTAATGGTAACTTAGAACGTTACAAGGCCAGACCAGTTGCAAAAGGGTTTACTCAGAAAGATAACATTGACTATAAGGAGAACTATTCACCGGTCTCTAAGAAAGATTCTCTCAAAATTATCATAGCATTGGTGGCTCATTATGATCTAGAGTTACACCAAATGGATGTGAAAACTATTTTTCTAAATGAGAATTTGGATGAAGAGGTTTATATGGACCAACCAATGGGGTTCATAGAAGAAGGAAAAGAACACATGGTGTGTAAACTTAAGAAGTCAATATACGGACTTAAATAAGCTTCTCGACAATGGTATCTCAAGTTCAATGATACTATTGCATCCTTTGATTTAAGAAAAACATTGTTGATCGGTGTATATATGTGGAGGTCAGTGGGAGTAAATTTATCTTTCTGATTCTGTATGTTGATGACATATTACTTGCAACAAATGATCTTGGTTTATTAAGTGAGATTAAGAATTTTCTCTCTAATAACTTTGAAATGAAATATATGGGTGAGACAACCTATGTGATTGGGATAGAGATATTCCGTGATAGATCACAAGGATTGTTGGGTTTGTCTCAGAAAGCATATATAAATAAAGTGTTAGAGAGATTCAGAATAGAAAATTACTCAGTATCTCCGGTTCCAATTCAGAAAGGAGACAAATTTAGTCTCATGCAATGTTCAAGGAATGATATGGAATGAAAACAAATGGAAGCAATTTCGTATGTATCTGTTGTTGGGAGTTTAATATATGCTCAGACTTGTACCCGACCAGATATTAACTTTGCAGTTGGAATGTTGAGAAGATACCAGAGTAATCTTGGTTTAGATCATTGGAAAGGTGCAAAAGAAAGTTTTGAGATATCTGCAAGGAACGAAAGATCACATGCTTACTCATAAGAGGTCTGATCATCTTGAAGTGATCGGATATTCAGATTCAGATTTTACTGATTGTGTGGATACAAGAAAATCCACTTTTGGTTATCTGTATCTTTTAACTGAATGAGCTATCTCATGAAAAAAGTGAGAAGCAATTTGTCATTGCTACATCCACTATGGAAGCTGAATTTGTGGCATGTTTTGAGGCCATGGTTCAGGCTAAATGGCTACAAAATTTTATTTCAAGGCTTGGAGTAGTCGACAGTATTGCCAGGCCACTGAAAATTTACTGTGATAACTTTGCAGCTGTCTTCTTTTCTAAAAATGACAAGTATTCCAAAGGTGCTATACATATGAAGTTGAAATACTTTGCCATTAAAGAAGAAGTTCAGAAACATAGAGTGTTAATAGAGCATATTAGCACTAATCATATAATTGTTGATCCTTTAACAAAAGGATTACCACCCAAAATATTTACTGGTCATGTTCAAAGTATGGACATTATGTTTACTAGTGAAAGATGAACATTATTGTTTTGTTTTAATGTAAATTGACACTCTGAGCTCATTAATGTATAAGTTTATGAATTTTCCTGTTTTCAAACTTATGTGTACATGTATGAATGATAATATTGAAAACAAGATTTGTCTTTGATAAAGACATTACTGTTAAACATATTATGTACTTCCCATTAAAGTGTCATGTTAGGAAGAAGGCTAATAGAGTAGTACATTGAAGGAACTATGTTGATTTAATGATATATAACCGTCATGACTCTTATTAGTTCTTATTCTTAATTATGACTTATGATGCAACCAATGTATGAAACTTTTAGCCTTATTTATACGCATTATGGTTGATATTTTATTAAATCATGAAATGATACTTTGTCACATGAGCCAAGTGGGAGAATGTAAGAAACGTCTCATGTGTGTGTGTGGCAAATTATGTGATTTAATAAATAAGTAAAAACTAAATTGTAATCGATTGATGATGGTTGGGAAGAGGTTTCTTAACCTCTTTAAATGCTTGATGAGAACATTTTGTTAAGGCATGAAAAAACAAATAGAAACATGTTATCTCTCCCTCCCGTATAATTTACGTTTTATGTTTACCATCAAGAAAGAAAGAACGTAAAAAAAAAAGGAGAAGAGAGAGAAAGTAGTTTCTACCTTCATCAAAATGTACATATTAAAACACCAATTCTTATCATAGATAAATATTAGTACACCTTAACATAATGATATGAATATGTGAAAATTATGAATTCTCAAGATTCTTATTAAATAGAAATATTAATATTATCATCATAGATAAAAGTTAGTATATCTTAATATAATGATATAAATGTGAAAATTATAAACTCTTAATATCCTTATTCATATGTTCTTGATCTTTTTTACGTAAAATATAAATTTTGTATGATACTAGAAAATTAACAAATCCTACATTGGAACAAGCCACGTAAATTCTGAGTTTTGGCTCATTTCTTGACCAGGATCAACATTTTGCTATAGTCGGTGACCATATGAATTGGTGGTGTAATAATGGGTGATTTGTGACTGTGACCAAAATCAACCAGAAACACAATTGAAAATTCTGTCTCTTATAGGCAGGACCGCATGAAGGTACCAGTACCATGATGCAGGAACGTTGTTGGAAGGTTTAGTGTCTGTTTGGATCATAGTTAGTAAACTTAAATTTAATTAAAAGTGTATTTGTAAATTTAAATTTGATTGAAAGTGAGTTTGTAGTAACGTAATTTATGTTTGGAAACTTTTGTTTCAAAAGTGAGTTTGACAAAATGAATGTTGTTTGGATTAAAGATTAAAAACACTTTTGAAGCATGATTGAAAGAGAAAATATTTTCCAACAGACTTTTGCTAAAAAAGTAAGAAATTCTTATTTTCACTCCAACTGAAATTTGAACTTCAAATTGTATTGAAATAGTGTAGATAAAAAAATATTCAAACACTAATGTTACGCCCTTAGAAGAATTGAAACACACTTTTAATAACACCAACTCCAAAACAAATATGCACCTAGTCAGTGAGCAACTAAGCATGTCCATTAGCGGAAGAATACTTCACCGCATCAAAGTCTGCACCGCATGAAATGGGAAAATCAGGAACATGCTAGCTTCTTGCTTTCTGATTGATTTTGAGAGAAGAGTAACTGTATTTGAACCGCACTTAGAACACAAAATTATAATAAATATGTAAAATTATTGAATTATATATAAATTAATAAAAAAATTAATATGATATTGTATAATTTTTTTGGATACAACTGAAAGAAAGCAAAAACAACTAGCTCCTAATAAACAAAGTGCCTAAGGAATCTGTCGGTAAAAGATAACATATATATATATATATATATATATATATATATATATAATATATTTTATTTAAATAAGTGAATGTTTATTATAAGAGATGAGAAAAGTATATATTAATTATTGAATTTTATATGAATAGTTAAGATTAAAATATAAATAGATGTGATTTTTTTAAATAATCACATAACTTTTTAAAAAATTTTAAATTTAATCCGTCTATATATAATTATATGATCAAAATTTATTCATCTCATTATTTCACAATAAAAATTCCACACACTGAAAAAATGATAGAAAAGGCTGAAATTGCGTGGACTGGACATGACAGGACAACATTGTCACGTGATCGGAAAAAACGAGGAAAGAATTGTTTTGCGTTTCATTTTTGTTTTTGTTTTAAATATATTAGTTAAATAACAATACGGGGAAGTAATCGGCGTGGATCACCTGAACGATGAGAATGAGATGCACATCTATCTATACACTTTACAAATCTATACACTTTACAAATGGAGACCCCTTCAATCTACTGTGCTTTTCCTGTTTAAATACAGGTGTCAACATATGCAGCCATGCATGTGTGAAAACCATCTCATGACATTTTACACGCGATGGGTTGATTGTAACATGCTGGAGGGAAGAGGTTGGTGGGGTTTGGTGGCAATTAGCTTAGGACTGCAGAAGGAGCGGATTCTATAAGCCGTAGGACAGAGGCTTATCTCCCTCTAAGTTTTGTCCTATCTCTAATTGCAGGTGGAGTGGTTGAACAGGTTTTGAGGAAGCCAACAGTGGTTGGTCTATTAGAGTCTCCAATCAAGTAACCTTTGAGGAATGACAACACAAATGAAGGTGATGGGGGAAGGATGATGCCGGCAAAGGTGCTGGCGAGCTGAACACAAAAGGTGCCGCCGAAGGTCGCCGGGAAAGGTGCAAGCGACCTGAGACGCTAGCAAATGTACTGGTGACCAGAACGGAAAAGGTACCGACGACAGTACTATCCGTGGAGTGCCTGAATCAGAGTTGATTCCTGAGCTTTATCTACTCCATCTTCACGTAAGTACCAACTGTTTGTGAAAATTTCCAAAAGAATGCTATCTTTTTTTTAAAATGTTGTATACCAAACATGTTTAATTCTGTTCTTAGGCATGGATATCAATATTAAGACATATTGTCTTGGGCATGAGATATTGGTGTATCGATATTAAACCTGTTAAAGAAATAGCTACTATTTTGATTCATTGATTGGAGACTCTGTATTTTCTTGAGGAGTAATGGGATGTCATATTCCGTCAAGAAAATTTAAATTCCCCCCCACCTTTTCCCTTTTTTTTTGTAAATCTTATATTTTTCTTCTTATTTTTTGAGAAGTAGTCAAAAGTTTGAAGTTTACTATTTTCAATTTGTAATGGGTTGTTGGCGGGGAGTAGGGGTTTCTGGATGATCAGTTCAGCCAGCTTCAAAAAATGCAAGATGAGAGCAGTCCAGATTTTGTGATTGAGGTTGTGACTAAGTTCTTCGATGATTTTGAGAATCTCCTCAACAACATGGCACGAGCTCTATAAGTATAAATCTATCTCTATTGGGATTGATTAATTTTCTAAGACAATTTATGTACAAATGATATGAAGGGAAATGAATGTTAAATTGGGTTCTGTTTGACATAGAACAAACACCTATGGATTTCAAATAAGTAAATGCTCATGTCCATCAGTACAATGACAGCAGTGCCAGGTATAATAATACTATAAGATTACTTTCTCTTCTCCTTTCTTTATGAATAAGATTACTTTCTCTTCTCCTTTCTTTATGAACCACTAGGTGACTGGCAAGGTTAGGCTCCTCATGTGGCAATCCAAGACCCTCAAGATCTTCACTTATCATCTCATTAAGTGCTCTCTTCCTGTGTTTGATAATCACTTATTACTTTCACTAAGTGCTTTCTTCTCAATGTCTTTCTTCCTTCTATTTCCTATTCCTCACATTTCCTATTCCTTCTTTATGCTTTAGGGTTCTTTTCATTTTGTGCCCCTTGCCCTTGGTGGATTGCAATTGAGGCAGGAAGATATCCAAAAAGGAATTGCGGACGATGACGACATATAAGGATGCTAAGATGGATACCATGATGACGGTAATCTCAATCTACACATGTATTATGATTTTGTTGTTTGGGCTTCTTTGATTGGGTCTCTTTGTTCTCAAAGAAACAGTGCTCTAAGCACAAATTTTCTGATTGAAGAATTTGGATTTTTAATTTGTATTTTTAATTTTTCTTTTGATCATTCTAGGTTGGGTTTGGATTTTAGTATGGGTATTATTAACTCATAAGAGCAAATTGCTTTCTAAGAGTCAGATTAAACATGGATAATGGGATATTGAAGGCAATTGATAATTTTCACACATACAGTGTTGCAAGTACCGTCATTTGTTAGCCAACGATCGTGCCACGCTGAGAAGCAATCTTATGTTGCCATGGGCAGTGACCTTGCCATAGGGAATGCTTCTACCAAAAACGTGAGTTTTTTTTCCCTTTAACATTTTGTTTGTGAGTTTTATATTCCCCCTAATGGTATTAAGCTATATCTTTTTCATTAAAAATTCTTTCGTATGAAAAAATGCATTGTAAATAAATACTAGGCATCATTATTTATGCGTGTATATGCAACATGCATGAGCTAAGTTCGGTCTTTGCTGAATCAAATATTGTTATTTCTTTATTGCATCATATGTACAAGTAAATCTGTTTCTGCTCTTCTTGATTAATTTGTGCAACTGGGTTGCTTACACTTTTCAATTAGGGGCACTTGATTATTCGTAGTATTGGTCTTGGTTTCATTGGTTCCTTCCTTTTATCAATGGTCTCGGTTTGGAATCATTTGGGAATTCATGGTTGTGGGATTTAATGGCTTGGCTCCTTGCAAGAAGTATTTTGTGTGGGACTGTGGGCATGCTATTTCTATCTAATAAGTATAGAAATGATCAATTTGTAGTATTGGTAGTATTGGTCTTGGTTTCATTGGTTCCTTCCTTTTATCAATGGTCTCGGTTTGGAATCATTTGGGAATTCATGGTTGTGGGATTTAATGGCTTGGCTCCTTGCAATAAGTATTTTGTGTGGGACTGTGGGCATACTATTTCTATCTAATAAGTACAGAAATGATCAATTTGTGTGTGAAGAACAATTTTTTGTTTTTGGGTTAATTATTAAGTACATCACTCTGACATGACACCAAATAGAGGTGATAGGATTCTCTAGAATTTGAAGGTATTGATGGCCTGCTCTAGCTGGGTTTAAGGGTTTAATTGAACTGGATTTTTCATTTTCACTCTCAAAAACCGCAAAATTAACATAATTTAGGAGAATTAATAGAATCCTATGGACAACATTCTTCTGAAGCTAAAAATGAAAATGATGTTCCTTTTGGCCAACTTGGCAGTTGTAGTAGATACTGCTTTTTGTGTAACCTTATTTGATAGCCAATCAGAGCTCCCTTCACCACAATTTGCTGTTTTAAGCATGATTTCAAGTCTCTTTTCTATTCAAGTCATATGGTTTTGTAGCTTGGACAGTTGTAGAAAAGTTCTAGTGTGAGGGTGTAAATTCTGTTGTTCATGAATACAATTTAAATTTGCCTTGAAAAGTTGATCATAAAGAGCACTAGCAAGAACATATCCATGAGTTTTCTTTGGTTCAGTAAAAATGTAATAATGCCTTACCTAGGCTAATTTTTTTAAACTTAGATTGCATTCCTTTACTTCTTTATTATCTTGAAAACATTAATATTCTACACGGTAAATATGTTCATATAACCTATGCATAAGATACATTTATGATCTCATGATACTTTCCTTGTGTTTATTTATGTCACAAAATATCAAGACTTCAAATATTTTCATCTGAGTCTAATAGATGAAGCTGGAATTATATTCTGAATTGAATGTACATGGTTTTGCATAGTAGCATAAATGAATGATATAGGTATTGATCATTAATCTTTTACACCCACTTTTTTAGGCAGAAATTTGTACTCTTTTTCTTCTTTAGTTAAAATATAATTTCTTTCTAATTTATGTTTATAATTGTTCTTCTCCACTTGCTCTTAAAATTATCTGTATGTTATTTTCATGTGTCATATATATTTCATTCTACTCCTACTCATGCATAGCTAGCATTATCTGTTCAATATAATATTTTTCATACAAAACCTGCAAAACCCCATTTTTACAAAATTCCCTTTATAAAAATATATTTGTTAAAATATATATTCTACAATGTAACACACATAAATGCACAAACTATAGGTCCTTCATTTTATGTTTTTTCCATGTAATAATACTTTTTGTTTTCTGCTTACCAGGCTTGGAGTTATGCTTCTTTATCCTCTGTAAGAAATGACATATCATGTATCATTTTAAAGCACCCTACGCAAAGGCATGCACATGATATGACTAATTAAATGTTTGATTTCTGAGTAAATATCATACATATGCATCAATAAGGATGATTACGAGTCCTTCATCATTAGATGGTCAACAATGGCTAATGTATTGGGTTTTATACTCCTTCATCATTACATTGGGCAACTCTTTTTTCTAGAGTTTGTTTTATAAAGTACTCTGATTTTATTAGTTCTTGACTCCTTCATTGAATAAGCTGCATCTATTTTGCTATAACCATTTGAAGATGGATGCTATAGCTATTTAGTCCAGGGCATATTTTTTTCCTTTTTTCTACGATAGATAAATTGATAGTTATCCCACCAGGTGGATAAGACTTTGATTGTTGTGGTAAAGCTGATCAGTAAAACTAATTTAAGAATGATCCTGCTATGAGATTATATGGTCTAATTGACCAAAATGTGTAATGTGTATGTATTTATCTTTAGAGAAAGATTTCAACTGGTTTGTTTTGAAATCCTGATTGATGGGAGCTGTGCAAAATGTTTTCAGGTTGCTTGTGTAAGTAAGTTACGAATGAAAAATAACAGTAGATTAGTAATTTTTCAAGTTATGTTTTAGTTAGGACTTATGAACTTGCAAATCAGTTGCCTGAACTTGAAATAAAACATAAATTTTCTGATATTTTGGTTTTGTTTGAATAGACCAAGGTGGATAAGTATTAGCAACAACACGTCTCCAAGGTCGTGGCAATTCTACATGAACATCAATATATGCCTATGAAGATGATACTAACTCTTGGGTAAGATTTCACATTGAATCTCTAATCCTCTATTTGTTGAAAGGTTTGCATCTTTTCTAGGTTTTTCTTTTAAAAATAAATTTTTGTTTAGCTGTCAAACGATTGAATTTTACTATAATTTAATAATATATTCAGTAAAGCTATTTTTTTTATTCTATATTGTAAATGTGACTTAAAATTAAATAAAATGTGTGTGTGTGTGTGTGAGAGAGAGAGAGAGAGTGATGTGTGAATTTGTGAAGTGAATGTCTCAAAATCTGAGTTGGTGAAGAGAGAAGAAAAGAAAAGATAAAAGAAATGGTGGAAGAAGTAATGAGGCATGTTGAAAGTCAGAAATAGAGGAAACATATAAAAAATAAATAGGACGGTTGAAAAGAAAGCAAGAATAAGTCAAGAAAAGGGTTGAGGAAGAAATTTGTAATAATGCTTATGCATAAATAGATGTGATGACAGGACCTGCATTTGTGTTTAGTTTTTGTTTTGTTGGTTGAAGTGCTGCTACCAATCTAGCTTTGTTGGCTGCATGTTTCACTTTTTTCTTGCGGTATGTTATTTTCATGTACCTGAGGAGGAGATCTTAGTGAAGTGAAGTGAGTTTTGCAACTTAGAAGCTAGGACTCATTGCTTGCAATCATCTTGGATCCCCTGTTATGCTATTAGTGATGGGTATTCTAAAAAATATTAAAACTATTATTTATTACTAATCTTCAGCTGCTCTAATCATTTCATGTTTCTATGATAAAGATACTTGATGCTTTGTACCATGATAACCATACAAGGTTTTTTGTGCTTCAAACTATTTGGAGGATACCTTATTTTGAAGGAATTTTCATTTTCCAGTATTTGAGGAGGAGATCTAGGTGGTTGAATGAATGAGTTTCACAACTTGGAAGTTAGTAAAATGTTTATCGCTTTAAATTTTATGGTATCATTTTCTATACAAGACAGGTTTAATTTTAAGGTAGTAAAATGTTTGTCTCTTTAAATTTTATCCCAAAATCATTTATGGAATAACAATTAAATCTAAAAATGCTTAATTTTGATTTTATTAATTTTTGTTTGATTGATTTTTAGTTTTCCTTTTCTCACGCTCTGAACTCCCTAATTCATATTTGACAGGGAATCCTAATGGAACGTGGGTCAATCTCTCAAATATCTGCACTCCTTCCATATCAATTGAATGAAAATAAAACCAAGCTTAAAGTTGTTATGGAGGAGGTTGCTGTGCTCAAAGAGAGTTGGAAACAAGTCGAAAACTACTTGATGAATCTTAGGTAACAGTGTGTGGAATTGATTCAGATGCATATCATTTTAGAGTTGCAATTTAATTTTCTGAAAAATATTTGCTTTGTTGTCCTAAATGATTAATTATTTTCTTTTTGTTTACTACATCAATCTCATTTTCCAATCTGTCCCTGTTTTTTCTCCTCTCTCTTATACAAACGTGCATTATACTGGCAATTCATCTGAAAAAGTTCCGAAAAGGAAATTAGTCATTTTTATCATCTTCCCATAGCCTCCACCATCAACACCCATATTTTTGTTGTTTTATTTAGTTTTTGTAGATCCATTTAAATGAAAATAGATGCAATATCAATAATGAATTTCCTAAGCATCTATATTTCATATATTTTCATTCCACAAAAAAACCATGCCAAGTTGAGTTTTCGTTGACTCATGGCATGTTTACAGTAGACAAGTTAAGCTCATAAGGGCATGGTCTTTAGTAGACACGTCTCATTTTACCTCTAATTGAATAAGAATAAAGTTCAAAGAATGGCACACATAGTCTGTGTGTGATATGAAACTTGTGCTAATTAGCTCTGCATATTCTTAGTGGAAAAATAATGACCTTAACTTTCCTTTCTTTTTCTTTTTATTTTATCTTTGACATGAGATTTTTATCTGTGTAGGCTAGCCCCTATTCTAAAGAGGCTAAATCTTTGTCTTCATATTTATCTTACATTATCCCTTCAATTAGCTTTGATGGATATTTAAACCAATTCAATCAACTTCTGTTGGATATAATTTTGAGATTTTTTAGCATCAGGATGGTCTGTTGGATAAATATGTCAATTGTAGTCCCACATGTAATAGCATAGATTTATTGAAAGATGAATTATTGATGAAGATCAGACCTCTGGAATGAGCTGTAGTAGTTCTGAAGTTTTCGAAGAAGCAAATGGGCAGCAAACTACAAATACTTCAAAGAGGTCTCCACTCAATCTTACTGATGACTCTACTTTTATCTCTCTTGGATTGTATGAGTTTTTTAACAACATATTTTGTTTGTATCTAGCAGATTGGATTTGTTGAATTTGACAATTTTTCATATGGAGTTGTGTTTGGATTTTAGTTTACTAGATGTTGTTCTTGGGCTTGAGAGGTAGTGTGTCAGGATCCCTTTGAATCTTGAGTATTAGAACAAATGAAAGTAATACACTAACTGATGAATTTATCATTCTTGAGTTGTCTTTCATGTTAGAAAAGGAAAAATGTTAATCACTTAATTGTCCTTGAATTTTTTTGTATTTAGCAGAACACTGTTTTTTTCTCTTTTAATTTCATTTTGTTCTTCTAAGCTTACTTAACAATGATATAGACACTTTTTTTGTGTGCTGGTGAAAATAAACGAAGGTCTTAGGCCTGACAAAAAAAGACATTGGATTGTTTAAATAATAAATAAAAGGAATTTATAAAATATAAGTTTAATGTTATACCTGTGTAACTATATAAAGCAGTTCTGTTATAGATATAACCAGATTTGCTTATTAATTGTATTTGTGATTTTTTGGGGGCAAGCCATTCTAAAATCGATTCTCTAAGGTTAGAAGTTTACATCACCAGGTTAGATATTACATTAATAGTGAAGTATCAGTTTATCAAATTAAGCTTATTTATATTAGGACCAACTGCAGGTTTAAAGATGTTAAAATGCCTTAATATTATAAATTTATAATCAAACACCTGATGGTTCTAATAGAGGTAGCCATTTAGTTGTCTTCAAGAATCTTCTTACTTTTTGGGTTATTGTGTCCATAGCACAACCAATCGTTTGAGTATGTGCCTTATAAGAGGAAATACATGTGATTACAAAATTAAAAGCCATGAGCTTTATGAGTGCCAGATTATTGCTTTAGTCAATTTTAACACCTAAAATGTCAAATGACTGTTTTACTTGCTTATGATATTTAAATTATTTGCTTTTAATGTTTTGTTCAGTTAAAACAGCTCAATATAGAGGTTAGAATTGCACAGTGGAATACTGGGGGCCTTCCGACAAGGATTGAGGTTTGTGCCATTAACTTAAATATTAATGTTGGCGTAGCACTTGAGTAAGTGCTTATCTCTTCTTGAATTTGGATGTGCAGGGTTTGCAAGCTTTTCTACCCAACGCTGAGCTCATTAAAAAAGTAAATAGCTTTACTAAATTGAAAGAAAATGTGAGTTGCAGCCTTTGAACTTTCTTTCCAACTAGAAAAAACAGATATTTTTTCTTATTTTGGGACAGCTACTTAGCTTCACATATGTGGATAGTGCCATCAGGCTCAATTTAAATCCTATGGCATCGTTTGGAACTCTTGTGGTATGCTCTCCTCCATTATAGTCTAAACCAATAATAACATTGCTCATTGAGATACTGAACTTTACTGGTTTCTTTGTCAATTTTACTTTGAAGCACTTAATTGTTGTGGGCGCAATATCATTGTACCCCCTGCGATTTCATTTCGTTAACTTACAAATTCATAATTTTACTTAATGAAAGTAACAATTTATTTGTTAAAAAGGTTTCTTTATTCTGTTAAACATATTTTTCTTCTTTGTTAAATATTTGGAACCTTCACAAGGAATTAATAAATACTTTGGTAATGAAATCACAGTAGACCAAAGTAATATCAGACCAAAGAACTTGTGAAAAGTGATATTACCCCCAAATTATTGGGGCAAAATGAACTTAAACATAATTACTACAATGTTCTTGATAAAATGGGTGAGCGTCAAATCAATTAAACCTGTGTTGGTGATTAATTAGGGTATAGTGATATTAACACTAACAGCCTAGGTGCCACAATTTGATTTACTCCTAGGATTTGGTATTGTCGACCATATGGAGTTCTTTTGATTTGGTATTATTTTGTGGATCACCTTGATCATATGTTGAATTTCCTGTGCTCTTATTAATGATACTTTAAATCCCATGATGGTTGCCTCTACTTAGACACTAATTTGTTATCTTCAAATGATACAGTTGTGTGAACTCACCTTCAAACACCAACTTGCTGGGTTTTTCTTTCGTGGTATAAATTCAGTCGCAAAAGTGAAAGAAATCTTGGAGAGATCATGACAAGTTAAGATAAAAATCATTCCCTCAATTGCTATTGGTTTTGGAGTGTATCTGGGCAAATGAGAAGGCTGGAATTTGGGACTATTTGAATTAGGCGAAGATTTGAATTTGTTTATGGAGTGTCTATCAGCTGCTGAATTATTCTGTTTTGACCTTTAATTTGGTTACAGTTTTCAGTTTAGTTTTTTGCATTAAATGGGTTTATTTTGACCTGAATGTTGAGTTTATCTATGGAAAATAACTTCATGAAGTGTACATGTTCAAATTATTGCTGAGTCAAATTACTCTCTGTAATCATCTCAGGTTGAAGGTCATTTGGCAGAATCAATCTTTGATTATGGACCTGAAACTTTAGCATGATAAACTCAGGGCACACCTGAAGATTCCTGTAAAATTTCGTTGTTAACAAATATGTGTATCTAGGCTAATTAATAGAGACAAGTTGCTAGACCAAATTCTGAAAATACTTTATAATTTGGTGTTCTAAATTCATGTATGGCTTTCAGTTTATTACTTACATTTTGACCACAGTAACTAATAATGATGTAATGGTTGTGCTTTATGCAGATTGAACCGATTTCAAAGTTAACATAAACTCGTGGTAAGTATGAATGGTTCTTCCCTTCAATTCAGAGTGTGTACAAGTAATGAAGTTGATTGCATGACTTTTTCTGAAAATGGGAAGGTTAGATGGATTGCCATTATTAGTTTAATGTAAGGATTAAATCAGTATTCATTTCATTTTTTTTTTCTCTATTTCCCCCCTAAATAAAGCCCCTTATACTTTAACAGTTTGGTATTATGCAATTTTAAGTTTAATCTAGAGAATTATTTGGGGCTTGGTTACACCATCGTATTGATTGGTATAGAGCCCTTGCCGATTTTAAGATGTCTATTGCCATCCATTATTAAACTATCACTGTTAGTTGAGCCCTTCACATTTATCAGCAGGCTCCATTTGCAGTACATAATGAATTCTGTCTCCTACCATCAGTTGATTTCTTTTTCCTTAAAGTTTATCATCACTTAGCACCAAAAGGCAAATTTGAAAGTTGAGTTTAAATTTCTTGATTATGGAGTATGTTCATAACTTGCTAACATTTCTGGCAATCCCTCCTGCAGACTGAAGCAGCAGCCATATGAGCATTGGATCTTGATGGAGTTGACATGTTAGTAACACTGGTAATTTTCTCTTATAGGAAGATGATTTACTTTTTCCCCTCATTTCTCATGTCATGCTCATAAAACATTTAATTTATAACAAGGTTTACATATATTTTTTTCCCTAATTTCCCTAAGTGATTCATCCAGCCTCAATTCCCTCATTTCCTCCATTATTTCCCAGTATTTCTCTACCTATAATTTTTATATAATATGAAAATGCAACTTTCTGCCTTGCTGTTACATTGAAGGAGTTGAATTTCTATCCATTTTGCAGGTTTATTTTACTTCAAAGATTTATTTCATTTGGGGTTCTGTTATTACCTTATAGTCAATTTTGAGTACAATGACAGATAAAACCTATATATTCTTTCAAATGAAATCATTTTACACTCCTATGATACATTGATCTAAAGGAACACTTTTCTTCAAGAATTTGTTTTCACTTCCTTATGTATGTGCACAAGAGAGACAGCAAATATATTTATCGTAGTTTCAAGTGGCGGCTAGCATTTCCTTATGTACTCTTTATATATATATATATAGTGAAGTCGTTTAGCTAGCTACTATCTTTTTAAGCAAGGCCAGATTTGGCTCTGTATTTTTTTATAACCAGAGTAATATTATGATGTTCATCATTTCAGCAACATGATTGCAATAACCACACTAGGGCTTTAGACACTTCATTTTCGGTATATTGTTTGATTGGTTAATTAATGTATATATATATATATATATATATATATATATATATATGCTTAGGATTAGTAATTACCTTGAGGCTTGAGTATATTTGAACTAGAAAGCCAAATAAGATTTGATCAGTTGGGAACTTACTCTAGGTTATAAGTCACTCCCTGTGTGTGGAGAAATCAGTAGCTTATAACTTAGCTATTAATTTAGTATAGGCTGATCCTCAGATGCATGTTTTTTAATTCATTGAAATTTATTTTGGCAAAAGTATGACCATGTTAACATTGTTCACTATTAATTTGATGGATACTTGCTCTCTCTTAGCTATGTAGGTTTATATGGTTCTATATTTCTTATAAAGTAATACAAATGGTGTCCTTAAGATAAATCTATTCCGCACTCCCTTATAAACTATGATTTATGAGTAATTAGTGATACTTTGGTTCACATTTTATTCTACAAAATCCCTTCTTATGCATGTTAAATTTGGAATCAACTTTGCTACCAAATACCAATTGGTTAGACTCTACTATTATCTCATGCATGGTTTTAAATTGCAGTCCGCTACCATAGTTGCAGGCATAGTATTGCAATTTTAGTGATCTCTACAACCGCATTGTGACCACAATTATCTATCTACCAAAAAATTTGATGCTTTTGTATTATATGTTATTGATTTTATTTTGACCTTATTTCATGATTTTTTTGTAGCATATCTATCTACCTGGAAGCTACCAATGCATATGTTTTGGGGATACCCATTTTAATGTTATTTTGATTAATGTATTTGGCAGATGTAACTAAATGTTTGTATAAAATGTTGGTACCCTACCTTTTTGTATAATTAGTTGAATGGTGAAGTAGCTCTTGGACCTAGACCTATATATTCTAATGATCCTTTGACATTGTTGTCAATCTTCTGCTATAATGTTTTATATGCTACCCACATTAACAATTAGGCCTCTGGCCGTTGGCCTTATGTATCATTTTATATATTCTAAATCTATTAATTTTAACTATCTAATTTTCATAATTAAAGATGATTCATAGTATAATTATAATTAAAATAATCTTAATTATTAAAATAACTAATACACACAAAGTAAATTAAATGTGCCCGTGCATCATACGGGTCTCTTACTAGTTGAGACACAAATGTCTCCTCCAGATTTTTTTTTTCTTTTTATGGAAATTATATGTAAAATAATTTTTAACATGTGTAAAATATGATAATAAAAATATATATATATTTTAATATGACCCATGTAACATAACATATGTTAAAAATTGATTTACATGTTTAAGATATGAAGTTTTCATACAAAATTTTTTCATACCAACTCAATCATCTTTTTCGGATCTTGACAAAAAAGAATAGAGTTTTTTATACAAAGTGTAAAATGTTTGTGGCATTATATTTAATTTTTTTAACCATACATTATTATTTAATATTTAATGATATATTGACACATTATTACAATAATTAAACTATTTAAGTAGTGGTTGTGATAATTAAACTTCTTTGATAAAATTAAATCCATATAATATTATTTTTCATCTGAAAATCCATACAATAATATTAGCATTATTTAATCTGTAATATTTTATAATAAGGTATGTTAATTTCACTTAATTTTTCTGAAATAATTTAAGTAACATTAATTAGCAATGTCACTTTCTTCCTTCCATTCTCTCTTCTTTTTTCTTCGTCAAAATTAATAGTCAACAATTTCTTATGTAAGATTAAGAGGAAAAAAAAATCATGTGACTTTTATAATATTATCATAAAATCATATATGTTTTCAATGAATGAGTAAGAGAATATATTAGAGCAAAATACGAACTTAGTCCATTAAAATTTTTGGCAAGAACAAATTAGTTCTAGAAAATAAAAATTAACCTATTTTGTGATCCTTCAATGTTTTCAAAGTAACTTCAAATTAGTTTTTATGATAAAGCACATTAATTCTAAAGGAAATTATGATAAAATTTTTTTAAAATGAACTTATATATAAAGTAAATAAGTAAGTAAAGATGTATTAATTATTAAATTTTAGTGAATTAAGATCACAATATAGTTTAAATTAAATTAATTGTGAAGATATCTTTACTTTTTTATATTAGAGATAAGTTCATTTTTAAGAATTTTTTTTTGGTGATGTTTAGGATTGAGTAGGGCTGCTGACAATGTTAACGGAAGCGCTCCTATGCCAATGTTCTAACCGGGCCACGGATAAGTGATTCATTGGACTTTAGGTTTCGGTTATAATATATCATTCAACAGATGGCCGAAAAATGGGCTTCAAAATAAAAGTTTACACCCAAACTTGCATGTACTATCTGTGGTCCAACAAATCAAAGCACCACTTCCTCTTGCAACACACATAATAATTAAAGTATTAAACAATCCAATGAAAGTCATACTGAATCTTCAAATTTTTTTCCATCTAACTCACGTACAAAAATACAAGAAGTATTAAACTAAAATAGTATACTAATATATTTCTTCAAGTTATGCTAGTCTCATATTAAATAAGTAAAGAGCTTAATTTTGATGTATTGATTATGTAAAAAATTTTACATTATCAATTAATTATATATCATTATATATATGATTTTTAAAGTAATTATTATAAAATTAAATAATTTTAATGATATGATAAAATATAATTGATTGATAGTATAAAAAAACTTTTATACTAACAATACATTAAAATTAAATTAATAAATAAAAGAAAAAATATGAAAGTTTTCATCATATACTAATTCTGCTTTGAATAAATAAAAAAAAAAAGTGAAGCTTCTTATTATAAATTAAAACGAAACCATTATCGCATTGTATACTCCTATATTTGTCTTACATTAAACAAAATAATAAAAAGATGTTAAGTATTGACAAAATAGGTACTTTACTTCTTTTATCTTTATTTTTTTAAATATAATCTCATATCTTTTATTTTTATCAATTTAATTCCTTATCTTGCAAATTATTATTTAATATAATCTTTCGTTAGGATTCTGTTACTCCTCTTAATAAAAATATGTGTTATTAACTAGTCACTATCATGTCATATCAACTTTATTGTCACGTTATTATCATCAGTTCATTATTATTTTTATTAAAGTTTATAATGAAACTATAATAAAAAATTATATTAAATAATAATTTATAAGATAAGAAATCAAATTAATAAAAATAAAAATTAAAAAATCAAATTAAAAAATAAAAATAAAAAGACTAAAATACATATTTTACCTTAAGTTATTGTTATAAATTTAAAATCAAAGAATTCAATCTAATAAATAAAAAATCAATTTTTTTAAATTTTAAACTAGTTTTGTATTAGGGGAATTAAAACGGTCCAACTAGGTAAACCGTGACTTCAAAAACTCCAAGCTCACGTGGGCGTTTAGCATTATTTTAGTTTATAAGGACTTACTTAATTAATCAATATCAATATCAATATACGATACACAAGCCTAGTTTTTTTCTTATTCGGTCCCCTGTTCAGGGACGTGTGTTACCTAAAGAGCAAATTATTCTTTTTTTTTATTATAATATTCTAAAGTGTTCGTTTTTTATTTATTTTTACTGTTAATTTAATATTTTTATCATAAATAATATATATATATATTTTTATATTTTATTTAATATTATTTATTATATTTATTTTTTTATTAATTTTTTTTTCAATTATACATTTTTAAAAATAATATATACATTACTTATACATTAAAAAAAAAAAAGTGTAAGATGATATTTTTTTCTCCATTCTTCCGAAAAATCCATGCTTTTTCCCTTGCTCACCTCCACCACCAAATGCTTCTTTGCTTCCCAATCGGGATTTGGTTTCCGATGGTAATAGAGGTGTGTGGCGGTGGATTTGTTCGGGAATATGATTATCTGGGCCAGCCGTACTCGTTATGCTATTAGGGTTTGCCCTTCTTACCCAATCTCTTCTCATCCTCTCTGCCCCTCTCATATTCTTCACTGATTCCATCCTAGCCGCCACCTACCACCGTGAATAGAGGGGAGATCGTGCGGCCGTCGACCGTCTTCGACCACCACCCCGAGACTACGACAACGTCCCAGCACTACTGCAAATACCCTGTGAGCCACCATCGAGCCAGCGCTTTGCAACCACCATTGAACCAACTCCTTAAAGGTTGAACCACCATCAGCCATGGAGTTTTCTTGTGACAGAAAGAGGTTATGGCGCGAGGGCTAATCCTATCTTCGCCGACACTCACTGCAACTACTCTTTTAACTTCCTTCTCTTTCTCTAAAACCCACCCAAAATGTTTCAAACTTTCACTCCCTTCCCACCTTCTACATCATCACCATCATCCCCAACCTTGCATTCTTCCTTTGGTATGCTGCTTCTGAGTGTCTTCTTCTTCTACCACTCAATGCCCCATCGACATGTCCAACTACAGAGATGCATTTTCCAGCCGAATGGCAATGGCTGGCCTCAAACCCCACCATCGAATTGTTTAGTTTGTGTTTGTCTCACTCCTTCCCACTTACTTACTTTCTTTTTTTGAATGCTTTTGATTACTGACATTCCTTTGATTAGGATTTTTATTTAACGAATTGTTTTTTGATTTCAGGTGAATGAGTTAGTAAAATTCTCATTTACTGATTTACATGCATAGGTATTATCATTTTTAATGTTTCATCAAAATGCCCATTTGCACTACACAGTTATATGCCTTTAACAATAACACATAATTTTATTAGTTGAAATTGATCTTTGAATACTTTCTTGTTGGAGCCAGATACCAAGAACAATCGAAAACAACTATATTAAATCCATTAAGTAAAATATTGAAATATTTGTTGTATTTTTTATATTTAGGAGGTTGTATATCTTCTTTGAAATGCTAACGCAATGCTATCATGATGATGCCTAAAAAACAATTCCAAGGATGCACCTACGCAATAGTTTTAAAGTAATAAAGGTTTCACAAATATCTTTTTTTTAGAATTACATTTATTCTTATCTATAATTTTCTTTCTTTTTTTTTTTGTAACGATGGATTATATTTGCTGAATAGAAAAAGGAAGAACAAGACAAGAGTTTTAGGTGTGTGTGATGAGTATGTTTACAAACTCTATGCTGTCCAACTTCAAGAGGCTGCTGTTCAAGGTGATCCTGAAGAAAATGGTACCAATGTGATTGGTGAACTTTCTCCATAGATCAACAATCTCAACCACAAAGCAAGTGTTTATGCTGCACAATTTGAAGGTTCAAAGTCTGGATGATCTGTCTGGTGTTTCTATGAGTGGGGTATTCTCACAGTTGGTGATGTCTAAGCGGAGGTGACCTTTGATATTATATCTTCGAAATTCTGCATTACACTACTCTTTTATGATTTGGTGCTTTGGTGTACCCTATTTCAGAGATATAGATAATCATGGATTTTCAATTGCTATTTTAGGTTGTAAATGATAGCTATTATGTTTATAGTTACTATGTAATTACTGAAAATTATTTGTAAAAAGTATATTTTGATCACCTTTCTGTGCTGTTGTGATTTTTCATCTTTTTTGGTTGATGTTGGAATTACCCGTTTTTTGAGGGTTTCATGCATTTTTTAAAGATGTCAGATATTTTGTGATTATTTATTATTTATGAAGAAAATTTAATTATTTTTGAATGACTATTATTGATTTGGTGATGTCTGCAACATTAATGATGGAAGGTTTGTGTTTTCCTTCGAAATTGGGCGTGGGAATTCAAATTCAAATTTCTAGAGTGCTATATATACATGGGTTGCCATTTCCTGGGGGAAGTGTGCTATTCTTCAGCCCTTTCTTTGATTGATAGTTTGTTTACTGTTTTGCTGTTATGGCTCCACCCTATGATCCCTTAAGCAAAATCTACCCTGACCGTGAAGCATGGAGGCTGAAACTTGAAAGTCCGCGTCATATGCCTGTGAATTGTACCCACCTTTAACAATCCCTTAATACCAAGCTCTGTTGAGATGGTACTGATAGATGTGTTTGTAAGCAACACGTATTTAGTTCCAATGAACAGACCTTTATTTCTGTAATCTTGATTAGAAGAGTTGATATTTTATGATGATGTATTTTTCTTAGCTGTAATTGTTACATTCCTTACTTTGTTATTATTTGTAACTGTTTTAGTTATTTGATTTACATTTCCAGCGGGTAGATTTAGGCTTCAGTTTGGAAGACACTGGTGTAAAAGTTTTTGCTATTTTTGGTTGAAGGCAGTGTCCATATGGCATACTTTAGTGTTGCTCCAAATGTGGGTGTTTTTCAAGCTATCAAGTTTGATTTTAGATTGATCTTTCAGTTTAAGACCACTATTACTCTGCATGAGTCTGAAGTCATTCCTCTCCATGGACTGTCCTTAATCCTTTTTCGATGATGTGTTAAGATCTGATGGGAAATCAAATTCCTTAATTGGTGTACACCATTTGCAGCTATGTTTGGATGTGTACATTTTGGAAATATCTGTTAACATAATTTATATTTTATATTTAATAATTAATATTTAGTAATTTAATTATTTGTGATTCTTTTCTACAGATATCACTGGATTATTGTCTGGTGTTTCTAATGAGAAAAACTATGAGAAAGATGGAAAGGCTACTAATATGGTTGTGATTCAACTTGCTGTGGAAGGGTAACTGTTTTTCTTTTTTCATATTTTCAAGTATAATTGACATTTAACAATTTACTATTTCCAACATTGTTATTAGTATTTATTAGTATTTATATTGATGATATTACTAAGTAAGAAATTTGTTTCTAGTAACTTATTAAAAGCACTATGGTGATACTGAACATGGAGAAACTTGAATGTGCCCTATTTGGTGATTATGTGGATTAACTTAATGCGTTCATTTCCTTTGATTAGGATTTTTATCTAACGAATTATTTTTTGGCGTCAAGTGAATGAGTTAGTAAAAGTCTCATTTACTGATTTACATGCATAGGTATTATTTTTAATGTTTCATCAAAATGCCCATTTGCACTACACATTTATATGCCTTTAACAATAACAAATATAATTTTATTAGTTGAAATTAATCTTTGAATACTTTCTTATTGTTTTATTGATGGAGCTAGATACCAAGAACAGTCGAAAACAACTATATTAAATCTATTAAGCATGTAAGTCTTCAATTTTCATCTCTACGTTGCTACCATCACTATTTAATAATAATAATAACAAGAATAATAATAATTTTGCACTAAATAATAAAGAGAAATTTTTAGATGTTCGGGAAATAAAATAAATATCTTATTTACATATGTTAAATTGAGAATAAGTTAATGGTTCATACCATAAGATTTTTCTTTTTATTGGAGCACATACAAATCTCCTAAGAATAAAAGGATTGCTATGTTAATTAAAAGTTTAGCACTTAATCTAACTTATTCTTCTCATTTTAAAATAAAAAAAATTGCTTAAATTGATCTTCATAAGGAATTAATTCAAATTCTTTTGATTCCTGAAAAGTCCATCCCTATATTTTCCATATTCAATTTTGAAGGAAAACTTACTGTTATTGTAGTATTTGCTCACCCCTTGATGAGTTTTGTTTTTTTTTCTTATTATATATTGTATGCGAATGTAATAGAGTCGATATGGATGCCGAGTAATGATGCTTGATACTGTGGCATCTGTCCATGGCATGGTCGGAGGTATGTTACTCCACTGCAAATCACTAGAATGATTTGAGCACAGTGGTGGTTGTATCAAAGCGCTGTTAGAAGAAGTAGAGAACAGGTCATGTTAATAGCTAATTACTACATGTTAAATAACACTTTAATCCCATAATAACTTTTTTTTGAATAATCAAGATGAGTTTTCCTTGGAGTCTATATTGGGATTTGTGCGAATAAAGTATGCAACTATCTTTACTGTTATTACTGTTCTTTAAGCATCTTTCAAGGTCAATCTATCTTCACAACAGAAAGATGTCGAGCATTTTATGTTTCTCTAGCTAGATCCAGGCTCATTTATATTTCATTGTTTCACACCTTTGGGCAGAATTTGGTTAAAGATCGAACTTGAATGGAGGCATAATGAAAGGAAATGACCACTATGCTATTTGGTTTGATGCTGAAGCCAAGGAATCAATCACTAGATTTTGGTACACGTTTAACCACAATCCCCACAGAACAGTATTCACGATGTAAACTTTCCAACAAATGTTAATAGCATTCATTGCATGGGTCATAACAGATGCCTCTACATTTTTGTCTTTTTGTCAAATTTCAAATGCTTCTTTGTTTCTCCAATCACGATTCTTCAATTTTCATCTCTACATTGCCTCTTATGCTTAGTTTCTAATCTTTTAGGTTAGGTTGAGGTGCGGTGGTTCGTGAAGATTGGGAAGATGGCTGGTCCTGTGGGTCTGAGTGGCGGTTGGTGCAGTGGTTGTTGAAGCTGATAGCATCAAATCCAACACAACGGGCTCATAAGCACCGATTGAGCAAGGTATAAACTTTATCATCTTATTGGTTTGAATCTTTATCATCCAATTAAGGCTCCACCACCATCCCTCTCCTTCTGGCTACTTGTTTCTTTTTGCACCCGAAGATAACAAAACCTTTATTGTGGTTGTCCATGAATTAAGT
Source organism: Ormosia emarginata (assembly GCA_029884605.1). Classification (NCBI taxonomy): domain Eukaryota; kingdom Viridiplantae; phylum Streptophyta; class Magnoliopsida; order Fabales; family Fabaceae; genus Ormosia; species Ormosia emarginata. The sequence continues at coordinate 20,565,947 of JAQQTP010000060.1, read as the reverse complement.
TCTTATTGTAGATATGGATCAATTAATACTCTAAAATCGTGGATGGATTCCTGTTTTTAAATATTAATGAACTGATGTTTATTTTCTCATAAATCAAAATAAGGAAGAACAAAGGAAAAGAAGAATGTAATGGTACCAATATGTGGCCAAAAATACCAGTTGTTATTATTGGGGCCTTTGTTGGTTTGCTTTTTGCTTTCTCTCTTTTTGTACTGGATAAGAAGAATAATTTGAAGGTTTCTAACTACCATTTTAAAGATGGTGGATTGATTAAGGTTCTATAAAGTGAAAGCATTTACGTGCAAGTTGCAACCAACTACATTGCATAATTTTAATTAGATGAAACTTCTATCATATAATTATGCAAAAAAAAAATCCTATAAAGGAGGCCAAGCACTGCGGTTGGGTCCATCCTGTATTTATGGTTAAAACTTAAAACACTTGATATATGGTGGAGAATGGCAACTTGCACTGAGCTGCTTTCTTTTTCATGTCAGTATTCTATGAGTATCAAATAGAAAAGTATGCTATTTGGTGTAAGGTAGGTAAATTTTATTTTTATGAAAATTTTGCAAAAATGAGGATCCCACTTAAATTTATTTATTGTCATTATTTTTTTAATCTTTCTTTCATTTGTATTTATTGTACTTTTCTTTTTCTTCATGTTTTATTATCTCCACTTCCTTCTGCAATTTGTATCATTGTTAGAAACCCAATGATTTGTTGGGTGGTACCCTCTGAAGATTATAATTAGGTTTAATTCTTCTCTATCAGTCTATCACTCACCATGTTACTTCGATTAAAGATTGTTAGTGTTTTTTTTTTTTTGTGATTGCACTTTGTGTATGGGTTCTTTAATTTTGGAAAAATCATGGGGTGTTCTTTAATTTCAGGGCATCTTCGCCACTCATCACCAGGACAAACCCACTAAGCCTTGGCAGTTCATTGATCAAGGTGTGCTACTTAGATCTAATAGATATTTCAAATATTTGAATATTTGAATTAAAGTTCCTGGGTGTCAGCTTTTACTCCTATTTACATTTTCTCTCTGCACTATTTGGGGGAAATTAAAATATTGCAAGTAATTTTCCAAAAAGATATGTATATTGTTTGAATAAAATTAATTTTTACTGATCATACTGATAAAAGAAGTCTTCCCAATACCATTGGGACCAAGCATACCAAAGCATTCCCCTTGAGGCACATAAAGGAACAACCCTCTTACTGCAAATTTGTCTGGGTTTCCATCCCTCCCTGGATAGACTTTTTTTAGGTCGTCACATACAATTGCTTGATTAATAGTTGGTTTAAGCACCAGCTACTCCACCTTCTCCCTCTGAAGAGAAAAAGACGGAAGCATTTAACATATTATGCATGTAACTAAGCCGCACCATATTGAGTACACCCAAACTTACAAAAAACTTGAAACACATACATGAGGTCTTCCATTAAAAATATAAGGTTACACTTACGTGATAGATACAAACTTATACCTTCATGTTACATTTTCCCCCTAGAAACAATACAAATGTTATGTTTGAAAAAAGAAAAAGATTGTGACTGTAAGGAAACTTATTGGAAATGCACCTCTTCAATCTATTGTATAATTTCATTGTACCTTAAACCAACGTACATTTCACAACTAAATATATGTGTTGAAAGTTCCTAATGTGATTGATTTGCACTTACAAAAATAATACTCTCAAACTTAAAGTTAATTATGATAATATGCATAAATAGATAGTTAGTATATGAATTGATCATGTTCACCCGTGCATTGCACGGGTCATTGCACTAGTACACATACACATGCACCCTCACCTTATCCAATGAAAGTGGTTCATGTGTGGGAAAAGGCTATTATGGACCACTTGAGAAGTGGTCCATAGATAAATCACATTTTTTTTATCTCACAATATTTATATGCAAATCTGGGTATATATAAATATTATCAGTTGAAATCTGTAAGTTTTTTGTATGTATATTTATTTATAAAAAAAAATGATCTGATTAAATTTATGTGTGAATATGAGTATTACTAGTTGAATCTAACATTTTAATCTCAATTATTGATTTATTTTAATAATAAATCAACAATTGATCTGCACTTGGTTCATTCATGGACCACTTCCAAGATGGTCCATATTAGAATTCTCCTCATGTGTGAGGTCGTATGGTTATAGTATAGCATGAGAACTTCAAATTTTTTTCACGACATTCAATTAAGGTGGCATTTAATATGGACCTCTTGAGAAGAGATCCTTCTGTGGACCTTAGTATTGTAGCTGTTGGATGGGAATCTATTTAGATGAACAGTGTAAATTTATTACCTGGTACTTGTTGTGCAGGTAGGAAAAAGGAGAAATTTGACTTTATAACATGGTACATGAAAAGTTGCTTATTCCCCTCTGCCTCTGTCGTCCACTGTGTTGCCTACCACTGTGACCGAAGAGAAATCTAGTGAGTTAAGAAGGAAGCTATCGCTAACCAAGCTAGCATCATGACCAGATCGCGTCTTGCCATGGTCGTAAACTAGAACCGCTCCCCTTGTCGCGTCATCACGATCTCGACACCATTGGCAGCTTGTGCCACCTAGTACCGTCGTCTGGCTCTGATCTCTCTTCTGCACACACTCATGCGCCTAGCTCCGAATTGGAGCTTCGTTCAAAGCACACACGGAGAAGAAGCGAGGTGGTCGGAGTGTGTGCAGATCTGGTGGAGCTTTGGTTAAAGAAGCACACACGAAGAAGAAGCAGACACGCGCGTAGCTCTGTTTCCCTTTCCTCGCCACCACCGCAACTGTCATAAACAGGTTTGGCCACCACGGTAGTGGGTCGAGTTGGCTGGAGCAAAACTTGGTGGTGGGGCGAGATTTGGTGTTGGCCGATGCAGAACGGAACGAAAACTCAGGGTTTTGAAATTTCACTATTGCGTGTATGGCCATGGGTGGACGGTTGACTTTGTTGGTGGAATAGTGTTGGGATTGATAATAGAAGATTAACAGAGACAATAAGAAGAAAAAGAAAGTGGGTTAAAGTAAAAATAACAATAAATAAAGAATTAAAATTAAATAATATAATGGAATTTATTGTAAAATCCCAAAACTTGCTATAAGTGGTATTTTTAAGGGTTCATCAATAGTTCCAAACTTAAAGGATCCAACGTAAATATCACCTTTAATTAAAGATAATACGGGATCTCATCTCATCTCATCAAAGAAAATTCGTGAAACGATACACGAATTGAAAGATAAAAAGTAACAACCTGCCGTTTTATCAGGAATGGTTTTGTTTCTTTAAACTTTACTAGTGTAGTTACCCGTGCAATGCACAGGGTAACTATTGCTATACATCACTTTATTTCAAATAATACATATTTATAGAAAAATTCAAATACTTCAAAAAAATATGAAGTAATTTTTAAAGTTGTTCTCCCGTCAATTGCCTGTCATCAGAATGCCAGTGTTCTCATATATAGAGCATAGAGCTTAAAGAGATATGCAAATTCAGTATCTTAATACATGGATCCTAATAGAATGCGTCAACATAACCCACAATGAGATATAAAATTATTGTAATGTAAATTTAAAAATTGACACTTCATGTTTTAAGGTTCCCCTGATAGTACATTTTATATTTGACATACCCATAAAAGAACAACCCCAACATATCACCCAACTTGCAACTTTGAAATGCAGAGAATTTGTAATAAGTGACAAAATTTTGGCTTCCGTGTGATATAGGGCTACACTTCAACCTTTTGTCCATTGAAAACCTGCAATACAGAATATACTTGGACACCAGCCTGGTAGGGAAATAAATGCAAAGAAGAATTTATTACAATCTGAATTGTAGAATTGATTTTTAACAACTTGCATCTAGGCAGTTGGGACAAAAGCACAAAAGAAAAAAGAAAGAAAAAAAGATAATAGAATGAGCTAGATACGTTTCGTAGAAACTTTAAAAATTACGTGGGGACAAAAAAACCTTGGAACATTCATAACTGAAAATATAAGTTGCATCTCGTTTTAGAGCTTCACTGGCATGTAAACAATCTTCTACAACTTTCCTAATACATATGGTATTTTGAACAGGGTTCAACTTTACCACAAATATTTTAACATTACCTAAAATGACTAGGTGAAATTTTCAAAACTAATTCCTATTGAAATTTCAACAAAATCAGAAAAAATATACATTACTATAATAAACACCAATGCCACATAGCATTCAAGACTTAGGACAAAAGGACTATATTAACTTTTTGAGAATAAGGTTTTATGCAGTTGTACAATAGATGGCCATTTCTCCAAGGATGCAAATAGCATCCATATAGCATTTGAAATCCAAATTTCATAATTTCACTCAAACTTTAGATTACTTTTCTAGTGCAACCTACTTTAAATTAATAATGTATACACTTAAAAAGGAAATCAAGCACTCAGGACGTATATTCCTTTTTTTATTTCTTTTTCTCTAATTTTATTCATCCATATATAAATTTTAAATTTTTGTAAGACTCCACAAAACACAGTAAAGGGGCTAGTTACTTAATATTGGAGGGGAAAAGAAAGTGATATTATTGTAAATAGGCTAGTTACTTCCAATATTAAGGAACTCCCAGTGAAGATTTTATTATCATAGTAGCACCAAGCATTACAACCAATTTATCTCTGGCAGGAGGAAATCCACATATAAGGAATTCACTTACATTTTTTGGAAGGTTGTAGTTCATGTCTGTTGAAGTTAGTGTGTAATTCACTTACATTTTAATGAACATGTCAGTTTCTGTCTCACAATTAACAACCCAAGAAAATAATCTCTTTTGTTCTTTTTTTTTTTTCTCTTACGTAAAATAGACTTTTAGCAAATGCCAAACATTTTTCATGATATTGTACACCTAGTCCCAAGAGTGAATAAATGTTATATTTCAACAAATGAACCTTCATACGACACCGTTCAATTCGCCCCAGCATAATACCCTATGGAAAAGAGTGGGAGAATCCATAATATGGCCTGGTAAGTGCCAATCCCATGCATAGACGTAATGGTCAGCCATGGGAATTAGGGGTTCAATAGATGAGCTACTAAGACACATGAGAAAGTGGATAAAACATATTTGAAACAATTCTGACTACAAAGACAATTTGACAATACAAATTCATGAAAGTACTCTATAATTTAAATTTTTTTTTGAAAAAAAGGAAACTTAAAGTAATCAAAGATATGCAAACAACAAAAAGGAAAATTATAGAATGAACTTACATATTCTTGGGGTCACTGCCAGTAATTATGCGAGACTCTTCATTATCAAAGGCAGGATAACATATCTTAAAGGGCATATGGCCCACGAGATCATCCTGTTTTGCTTCTATCAAATTTAAAACAATTGTGTTCTGTCTTGGGGTACCCAAAGATAAAACAATAGAACAAAGATTTCCAAGCATGAAAAACTTGAAATCCATGTGAGCAGGCTGCTGATTCCCAATGAGATATCAACCTTTCTCTAGAATCCAATCCATTAGCCGAATTGGTTCTAGATAGATGTTTAACTTGTTAGTGGCATCCATGGAGTACTGTTCCGTTTTATACTTGTATAGCTCATTCAACTTTTTATATCCACCCATAATATTTTGTAATGTGGAATGACAATGCACTGAATCAGTTGTTAATGGCTATAATCAGATTATCGGTTCCATCATTTATAGTAAGCATTTCACAGGAGCAGCGAAAATATTGAGTAAAATAATGCCTATAAAGTAAAACTTACCATAAATAAGAAAAACCAATGGAGAGAGAATAAGTGAAACAATAGAGGTAGAAATCAGAAACCACATCACCTGAATCCAGAGTTTCAACTCATGTTTAGCAATCTTTTGACATCTCACGTTTCATCTCACAAAGACAATGCACAAGTCACTTCATTATCACATGATAACAATTTGCAAATAAATAACAGAACACGGAAGAGGAGAATTAAGTAACAAAACGCTTAAAAGAAGAGAAAGGAAGTCATGCAAAGACTATTCACTATAGGGTTAATGTCGAAGCAGAAATTTGAAAAGGATGTTAAACTCAATGGAAGATGATAACTTGCAAAAGAAGCCGATTTAAATGAAGATGCAAGTATCATTCTGATAAAAAGAAATTTATACAAAGAAAATAGACCAATATAACAAGAAACATTAATCTGTGATTGATTTATAATAAGGAATCAATATTAATACTATATCATTCACCATCCACATTGATCTTTGATTGATTCATAATAGGAAATCTATATTAATACTATATCATTGATCTGTGATTTATTCTATGTTTACTATCAATAAATACCAATAAAGTTATTACTTAAAATTGTATACGAATTGACAATGAAGTCTAGAGTTATTACTTAAAATTATTATCTTTTTTTTATAATAATAATAATGGCATTGTATACGAATTAGAAAAATTGGCACTGTATACGAATTAACAATGAAGTCTAGAGTTAGTACAAATAGTAAGAACTTTGAGAATTTTTGGCCAAGGACATGACAATAAATCAGCGTGCCAATAAATACGAATTGTCAACCAGATTCTTATTACCCAAAGACATGCTAATTGAAAGTTAATTAATTAGAATCACAAATCAAGTAAAGTATAAATGTATATTTTGATACTAGTAATTAGTAATTAAGAAAAAAAATATCATATTGATGAAGATTTTTCACAAAACCTTACCTAGACTACAAAGGAAGATCAACCACTGGTAGGTCTCCTCATCTTTAGAGTATCGCTCCTTGCAGTGCCAGGAGAATAAACGACAATATTTAGCCAATGGAGGTACTTTGGTAAGTATATTCTTTCATGCATCGAACCTCACAGTCATTGACGACTTAAACACACCACGAACTACCGTTTAATCTTGTCAGAGTCACGCCAAAGTGAAAAAGTCCAAACAATCGTGATGAAAAAATGAGAAGACTAAGCTCACAGGTAGTGTTCTTATTCTTCTTATTCTTCTTTCGTGATTTCATTGGAAAAAAACTATGTCTAACTTTAAAAATTTTTTATTGTAGACAGTGTTGTAGTGGGTACATTTTGGGTACCTCCCAGAACAAAGACCAAGGAAAAAAAATTGATTTTTAAAAAATGAAAAAAAGGACATAAAGTAACCTTCCCCCATTCAAAGATAGGATTATTTCCTTGGTTAATGAAAAAAAAATCTTCTTCTCAAAGTTTAATTTCTAGATATGTATTCTTCTTTAAACCATGCGATGCAGAAATACAGAAGCGAAATAACATTATACTGATTATTAGAGATGAATTTCAATTTGAGCCTTGAAGCTCAATGTAAAACACCATTCTTTGCTTCAATTTTTTTTGTTATTTTAATATTTTTTAATTTATGATTTTATTTACTAATTGGTTTGAAGTGTTTTTAATTTATAATAAATAATTTTGCAATTTTATTTATTTTCTAATTTTTTAAAATTTTTTTTCAACGTGACATAATTTTTTCAATATAGTGACACATTTATACTTTTCATTTAAACTCTAGAATCATATGCCACTCGAAAGATTTAGGGAGGACATATTTATCATATGATAGCATTTTAAATATGTACTGTCATGTCCGACACATAATATAATTTGAAGACATATATCTTCTTTTTTATATATTATATCATTGCATATTAACAATACATTACATTTTAACCTTTGTGATGATTTCAAAAAATTATTCACAAAAATAGCACTGCTTTTCAATTAAATACTTTAATTTTACTGTCATAACTAATTAAATATATTAAGCTTAATTAAAAATTATTTTGGTAAATTTTATTAATTTTACTTATGTTATAAATTATTTTTATATGTCCAGTTAAATATTTTTTAATATTTTAATTATTAACAAAAAATTTATTACAAATAAAGTCCTTAATTAATAATAATCGTTTTAATTTACTTACTAATTTCTTATAAAAGTTTAACTCCTCAAATTATACTTCACTCTCCAAATTAGGATAACCAAGCTTTCTCTCATGCTGTGCTATTATTCTGGTATAATTTGCAGCGCACTTGGAACCTGAAGGACAATTAAACCAATCAAGCAGCGTAATTGAATGCATGCAGGTATAAATATTACAAATATATTTCGAAGGAAGAAATAAAAAATTAAAATAATAAGTTAAAGTCAAGAGAGAAGACTTTTTGACGAAAGTATCATTTTTGACAAAAAAATATTATTAAAATATTATTTTTTTAAATTAATTATCGAAATCGTTTTAATTATGGTGATATTTTTTAATTGGTCGCGTGAAATACGTCGACAAATATCTGAAATTATTATTCTGCGTAAATAAAATTTGAAATAATATCGTCGTCAGTATTCTCATGATTCTACGCGACCCAATAAAAAAAAATATCACTATAATTAAAATGATAATATTTTAATAATTAATTTTAAAAAATAATATTTTAATAATATTTTTACAAAAAATAACACTTTAATCAAAAAGTCCAATAGAGAACCCCAAACAACCGGACAACATCAAATTATTTACTTTGAAAATGTCGCTGTTGACTCAAATATTTTGAGTCTTGAAACAAACAACTGATGCAATGAACGCTGAGGACCCAGTTTATGAATTTATTGCACATGTCTTGTCCACTTCATTAGTATTAAAGCGAGCGGTGACTTCTCCCCCAAAAAAAAACAAAATAATTTTTGTAACTAGTATTTTAAAGGTATTTATTAAAAAAATAAAATAAAATTTTTTATATGATTTTTTTTTATTTTTAATACATTAAGTATACTATTTTTTATGAAAAAAATATTCTTTTAAATTCTTAACAAAGAATCTTAAAACCGCATTTTGAAAAACCCAAAACAAAAAGCCAATGACTTTGTATATCAAAGAAGAAAAACAAAGGGAACTATGACTTTGACCCACCATGCCGAAACTAATTCTAAATTACTTGGTGTTGCTGGATACTGCAGGACAAGAGACCTGACATACCATATTCGAGTCTACTCCATATTTATCCGTCGTAAGCGCCCACCCGTGCATGCTTTTCTTTTCTTAATCAATGTGAGGTTATATTTGCTAATAAATTATTATTTAGTTTAAAGTATTTAATTTTGTTGTTTAATGTTATGCATGCATCCGACTTTTATTATTTTATTGTTTACTTTTAAGTCTATACAATTAAACATATATATAAAGAAAGTAAGGCTCCACTTTATTAATCAATCCCATCATCTATTGAATATACAATGGATATATACAATACGTGTACTTTCTTGTGCAATATATATAGTGAGGAAAGGATGTGCACAAGAATTCAGCAAGCCCTTTTGACCAAGTTTAGGCATTATTTTTTTAGGTGGATAATTTTTTTATATAATATTTTATTTAATAAATAAAAAATTAATTTTTTAATATATAATTAAATATTTAAATGAATATTTTTTAATAATATTTAGATTATGTACTTAAAAAATTTAGACTTTTTTTCATTTAGACCAACTTATATTAAGAAAAAAAAATTTCGTACATTAAAAATATATATATTATATTTATATTATATGTTTATAAAAAAATATTAAATTAAGTTATACTGTAATTTTTTTATAAGATATAAAATAAATTTATAAATGAATTAAAAAAATTAAAATATAAAAATTAAATGAATAAGTTATATTAATTAGATAGATAATCATATAAAGATGATTGAAACATGAAACAGTGACCAAGTTACAGTAACCGTTGCATTTAATGGGTGGATAAAATTCAAACCATGTGATCAGGTTTGAATTTTGAAAAACGGTGACAACATTGCTGACGATAGCATTGACAGTAGCCGTACTAACTACTAAGCATAACAACATGAAGGGGAAAAATTAAAACTACAAACTAAATCCATGCAAATCAACGTACTTTCGTAATATACAATACAATTGATTGTAGATACCCCCTCCGGATCCTGATATATTATACATGTGTATCTATTTTATTAATCAATAAAAATGATAATAATGATGTTATTCCAGATTTATTGGTCAAATATTGAAAGGCATTTAGACATTCACCTAGAGAATTGCCTTAGTGTATTTATTTAAAGGATTTTCCAGAACAAATACTATCAATCAAAATAATGAATATAATATAAAAATAGAGTCTTAATTTTTAAAATTTTATCAAGTGGTAACTTTCACTAATATTATTTAAATTTGAATTTTAATATTACCTATTAAAGAAAAAATTAAAGAAAATGTAAATTTTTTTTAATTTTTATTTTTAAGTTGTGTCATAAATATAATTTTAATTTTAATATTATTTTTTAAAAAAAATAAAATAAAATATAAATTATTTCAAAATTATTTCTTACACTTACAAGTATTATTTTTAAGTTGTCATTCAATGACTCATTACACATTTGAATTTGAATTTTATTGTTACTATCTTATTAATGTAATAATAATGTGTGTATATATAATCTAAGAGAATTGATAATAACTGCAGTTTTAAAATTCAAAATACTCTTTTAATAATTTTTAAAATTTTTAATTTTTTTTAAATTTTTATATATAAACTTCATATTTGATGTCATAGAAAATAATATAAATATTTAAACTTTTATGTGAATTTTCTGCATCACCTTTGATTATTTATGAAAATTATAAATATTTTTTTTATAGCAATAACATAATTATTATATATTATTTTTAAATATATATATCTATATTTTAATAATCTCATACATTGTACATGTGCTACTCTAGTTCACCTATAATTTTGGGACCACTTGAGAGGAATGACCACCAAGTGAGATTCTTATTAAAAAAAAGATTCAATTCCATGTATTTAGAGATTGCAAAACCTTATCCATAATTCTCAAACCAATTGAGCTAACGCACGTTAGCATGTGAATCTTGTTATAGCTGAATGATGAATAAGAAGAAAAGAGGATCACAATGTTTTAGTTACCAGAACAAAGCTAACTAGCATATATCAACGCAGTGCAAGAGAAATTCTTAAATACTTATGGAATAAGAACAACCCTAATAAATTAAGGACTATTTGTGTATGTTGATCTATTCGTGAGAAGGCGGAATTAGAAGAATTAATTTGAGGTGAACACATCATATATAAACGTATACTTATTATATTAATAACACTTTCAATTTTAAAATTACGGTCGCTCTCTAAATCTTAATGTAGTTCAAAAGAAGATTTGTCTTTTATTATAATCAATTTTATATTGCAAATCTCGAGTTAAAATGTCAAAGTGCTTACAAATTAGCTTTGAAAAATTTAAATTAGGTAACTATACATTTATATGTCCATGAAAATATCTTTAATGTTCAAATACAATTGGTAAATGAAGTATGATTGTTTTATTTTTATGTATGTTAAAATATGATTGTTTTCATTATAAATTGACTCAAAAGACAAGGATGGGTTGATGAAATTTTAGCCGCACCTGACATAAAACAGTTTAGACATAAGGCATTATAAGCAAGAGTTATACAGAAGTTTTGATTTGATACATGTCAAAACTCAGTTAAACGACATACCACAGTAAATATGGAACACGAAGATGATATTTAGCTTTGAGTGACAAATTTGGACAAGAAATTACAAATTCACATTTCAATGTTTGATGAGTTGTACCTCATCAACGCTTTGTTTCACACTGTTAAAAAGAGTTACTATTCTGTTAGATTAGTTAGCTTGTTAGAAATTAGTTGGTTATAGCTCAACGAAATTAGTTTGATTTTAGTTGAGTCTAACTGATTTGGTTAGGTTCTCATTATAATATATATAAATTAACTTTTTGTATCAGTGTTATACTGTTTATTCTATCAACCAATCAGAAATATTACATTGCATTGTTTCACTTTTTCTAGAATTTTCTCTGAGCTTTCTTCTTCATTCTTTCAGAACATGTTTCCCTTTTCTCTCCCTTTTCTCTTCCTTTCTCTCATTTTCTTTCTTCTCAGTTTCTTCATTATCTTCAATATGATATCCAGAGCTGATGATCCTGAAGATTCTCTTAGTGACTCCACAGTTTCAACTGCTAGATCTCCGATTACATTTAATCACACAATCACAATTAAACTAAATGATAAGAATCATCTACTGTGGAAGCAGCAGATCCTTGCTGCAATCAAAGGTCACAATCTTCTCTAATACATTGAAGGTGTCAAGTCTGTTCTACCAAGATTTAGATCTCCTGAAGGTATAGCTTCAAATAAGGTTTCTTTTGAATATCTAAACTGGGAGTAACAAGATCAGTTACTGCTCTCATGGCTTCTTTCTTCACTCTTTGAAGGCATGCTCACACGAGTAGTTGGATGTGATTTTTCTTGACAAGTCTGGCGTCAGATTGAATCTCACTTTGCTTCTCAAACTAGAGTAAGGATTCGTCAATTCAAAGCTGAGCTTCGTACAACAAATAAGGGATCTAGAATGATCAGTGAGTATTTGCTTCGAATTAAATCTCTTATTGACTCCTTAGTATCAATTGGTCATCCTATTAGTGCACAAGAACAAATTGAGATTATCTTGGAAGGTCTTCCTGATGAGTATGATACATTGTAACTCTAGTTAATTCACGCTTGGAACCTTACACTATTAGTGATGTTGAATCACTGTTACTTCTTCAAGAAACAAGAATTGAGAAGAACACAATTGTTCATTCTCCTAATCTGCACTCGGTTAATCTTACTAATGTGAATCCAGTTGCCAAATCTGTTTCAAGGCTGAATTTGTAATAATATACTAATCAGTCACAAACTCCAGTTAATTCTTCTTTGTTTCCCCAAATTTTTTTATTTCAAGATTGATTATCATTTAGTGAATTTCACCAATTTTAGAGGTAACACTTCAGATCAGAGTCATGGTGCTAGGTTTGGTGCAAGGTTTAGAGGTAGAGGTGGTAATGGCAGAGGAAGATCAAGTCTCACCTGTCAATTATGTCATAAATCTGGCCATACCTCACTGACTCAATTCTTGATTTTCAAACTTATCAGAATCCTTATTCACCTTTCTCAAATACTCCAAAATCTCAACCATTCTATCCTCCTCAACCTCAACCTTCAACCTTTCATCCTACTCACTTATCATTTTTTCAATCTCCACAACTTTCATCACCACATAAATCTTCACCTTTTGTATTCCAACCAGATTCTCATAATCCTCATCAGTGCTATCCAAATACTCTATCATCATCCAGACCTTCTTCTTCAGTCAATGTCATGCTAGCTTCACCCTCTACCATTCATGATAATGTTGGGTATCCAAACTCAGGTACTACAACACATGTTACAGTTGATGCATCAAATTTGGTACATCAGACTCCTTATGAAAGTACTGACTAAATTCATTTAGGAAATGACTTAGGTTTGCAAATTACTAGCATTGGTCATTCTTTTGTTAAATCTCCTTTAAATTCTTTGATTACCTTTCATTTGTCTAATTTGCTTCATATACCTGTTATCACTAAAAATTTGATCAGTGTCAGTCAATTTGCAAGGGATAATCATGTCTATTTTGAGTTCTATGCTAATCACTGTTATCTCAAATCTCAGGCCAATCATGAAGTTCTACTTCAAGGCTCTATTGGTCCTGATGAGTTGTACAAGTTCTCTCAATTCTTTCCTCAACACTCAAGCAATGCAACTTAGCAGCTGCCATATTTTTCTTCTCAGCTAAGTTCAAATTGTTCCTCAACTTCAGTTTTCTCACATTTTCTTGAAAAATTTCCATGTACTAGCAACTGCACTTCTTGTTTTGTTACAAAAGATTGTAGTTTTGTTTTACCTTTCAATGTAGATCATATTGTTTGTTGTTCTTCTAATAATAAGGTATTTTGTAATACCATATACTATAATTCCACTTCCAATAATGTAGATGCAACTTCTGCTGCAATTAATTCATCTTCTCCCAAATTTTCTTCACATGTTTATTCTCAATTTTCTATTTGGCATAATAGATTGGGACATCCTAGTGCTAAGATAGTTAAACAAATTTTACAATCATATGCCATCTCCATTCCAAATAAGACACCTTTTGATTTTTGTAAAGCCCGCTGTCTTGGAAAAAGTCACCAACAACCATCTCACAAGTCCACTTCTGTCTATAGTAAACCCTTTGAACTGTTATTCATGGATTTATGGGGACCTGCACCTATTGCAACCTCAACTGGTCATAAGTATTATCTTAGCATTGTTGATGCTCATATCAGGTTCACTTGGTTTTTCTTCTCAAGTCCAAATTTGAAACCTTTTTCATTTTAAAAACCTTTCAACAGACAGTTAAATTCCCGTTTGGTTACAAAATAAAAGCTGTCCAAAGTGATTGGGGTGGTGAATTTAGACCAGTTTTTTCATATCACACCTCACAAGGTATCTCTCATAGGTTGATTTGTCCACACACTCACCATCAAAATAGTGTTATTGAAAGAAACACAGACAGATTACTGAACTTGGGCTCACTCTCTTAGCCCATGCTTCCTTACCTCTATATTTCTGGAATCATGCTTTCCAAACATCAGTGTGGTTAATCAACATGCTACCCTTTTCCTCCTTGTTTGGTCAAGTTCCCTATACAACACTTTATCACAAAGATCCAGATTATTCATTTTTCAAAACTTTTAGGTGTGCTTGTTACCCAAATATCATGCCATATAATTCAAATAAATTACAGTTTAGGAGTCTTGAATGCATCTTTATTAGGTATATAGGGGGTACAAATGCCTTTATCTTGAAACAAACAAGATTTATATCTCAAAAGATGTGATATTTAATGAACTATTCTTTCCTTTTACCAAATTTCAACTCAGTCACTCTAATATCTCTTCTCCTGTTGATTCTGTTCCTGTGTCAACAACTCCACCTATTCTAATTTCTCTACCTTTTGTTTCCTCTCAGTCTTCTAATTTTCCTTCTTCTTCATTCAATTTTGTTCCATCTTCCTCTCCTTGTGCTACTGATGCTATTGCATATGATCCCGCAACATCAACAGGTATTCCTAGTTGTTCTAGTGCTGCTACATCATCAGTTTCTCTTCCACATAATATTTTTGATCTGTCACCTGTTCTTGCTCATACTGACTTTTCTCCCACTACCATTTTTGCTCATTCTGAGTCTTTTCCTACCTCTAGCATTCTTCCTCCTCCTTTATCCTCATTCCCTTAAAACACTAACATTCATCCTATGACTACCAAAGCTAAAGTTGGTGTTTTTAAGCCACAAGTTTATTTAGCTCATGTCATTCCCACCTCTGCTGAAGAAGCCTTTCAATCATCACACTGGACTCAGGCCATGCAAACTAAAGATAATGCTTTATTGGCTAATGAAACATGGCATCTTGTGCCTCTTCCACCTGATAGAAAACCAATTAGTTGTAAGTGAGTATTCAAAATCAAGGAAAATCCTGATGGCCCTAGTCAGAAATATAAAGCAAGACTTCTAGCCAAAGGGTTTCATCAAGAGTATGAATTTGATTATACTGAAACCTTCTCCCCAGTAGTTAAACCAACAACAATTAGAATCATTTTGACATTAGCTTTACTGCACAATTGGTCTCTTAAGTAGCTAGATGTCAATAATACTTTTTTTAATGGGGAACTTCATGAAGAGGTATACATGACTCAGCCACTTGGATTTGTCTAAACAAATAGCTCCTTGGTCTGTAAGTTAGACAAAGCCCTATATGATCTCAAACAAGCCCCAAGGGCTTAGTTTGAAAAATTTGCACAAACTTTACAGCTTTTTGGTTTTGTATCAAACAAGTGTGATCCCTCTTTGTTTATAAGAAATACCACAGGCAGCTGCACTTACATCTTAGTCTATGTAGATGATATCATTCTTACAGGTTCCTCTACTAGCTTTATTTCTCAGCTGGTTATTGATCTCAATGCTAAATTTGCTCTGAAAGACCTTGGCTCCTATCATTATTTTTTGGGAATTGAAGTTCACAACTTGGCAGATGACAGTCTTCATCTCAGTCAATCTAAATACATAAGGGATTTACTAGCTCGAGCAAATATGATAAAGGCCAAGGAAGTTATTAGTCCAATCACTATTGGCACAAAATTGTCAAAACATGGTGTAGATTTGTTTTTAGATCCAACTCTCTATAGATCAATTGTTGGTGCTCTCCAATACACAACAATCACTAGACCTGAATTATCCTTTTCAGTCAACAAGGCTTGCCAGTTCATGCAACAACCCTTAGACAGCCACTAGAAATTAGTCAAACGAATACTCAGGTAGTGAGTCATGGACTTCACTTGCAGAAGCCTGCTCACCTAGCTCTACAAGGTTTTTGTGATGCTAATTAGGGCAATGATCCTAATGACAGAAGGTCCATCTCTGGTGCCTGTGTTTTCCTTGGAGTTAATTTGGTCTCCTGGTGGTCTAAGAAACAACAAGTGGTAGCAAGGTCCAGTAGTGAAGCTAAATATAGAAGCCTTGCATGTACTATGACAGAATTGACTTGGATTCAGTCACTTCTCACTTAGTTGTAGGTTCAAGTTAACAGACCTATCATATACTGTGATAACATGAGCACGATTCTGCTCTATCACAATCCCATACTACATAATTGAACTAAACATATGGAATTGAATTTGTTTTTTGTGAGAGACAAAGTCATGCAAAAAGAATTATTCATCCAACACATTTCTTCTAAAGAGCAACTTGCAGATGTGTTTACCAAGCCTCTGTCTTCAACAAACTTTCTTTCCTTTAGACACAAACTGACTGTTACATACTTGTCTCAAGAGAGTTCACATTAAGGGGGTATGTTAAAAAGAGTTAATGTTCTATTAGATTAGTTAGCTTGTTAGAAATTAGTTGGTTATAGCTCAATGAAATCAGTTCGATTTTAGTTGAGTCTAACTGATTTGGTTAGGTTCTCATTATAATATATATAAACCAACTTTTTGTATCACTGTTGTACTATTCATTCTATCAATCAATCAAAAATATCACATTGCATTGTTTCACTTTCTCTAAAATTTTCTCTGAGCTTTCTTCTTCATTCTTTTAGAACACGTTTTCCTTTTCTCTCCCTTTCTTTTCCTTTCTCTCATTTTCTTTCTTCCCAGTTTCTTCATTATCTTCAACACACACTCACATTATTTTTTGATTTGATGTTTGTTAGGTAAATATGTAACAGTTTCATTGTTCGTCTAATTAAAATATATATAATTTTATTTAATTCATTTATAAAATTATTTTGTATCTTATAAAAATATTACAATCACATATAATATAATTTGATATTTCATACGTTAACATACGATATAAATATAAAATATATATTTTAATATACATAAAATATTTCTAATATGTAATGTGATAAGAATACACATAGACAACAGTTAAATTAAATAAATAAAATCATCCCATTTCCGGGAAAATTATCGTAGTATACACTGTACAGGATGCATTGATGCAATAAAAAGGAAAGCATGAATTAAAAAAAAAAATTATAATTGTAAGTTCATACAACCATAAGCTGTGGATAACCCAACGCCGGGTGAGGAGATAACGGTGACAACGCCGGCACGGTAAAAATACCCTTTTATAAAAAGAAAGTAAGGCTCCACTTTATTAATCAGTCTCATCAGATTTAGATTCTCTAAAATAATTTTAAAATAAATAAATATTTATTAATTATTAATAAATATTTACTCTATTAATTATTAATAAATAAATAAATTTATCTATTAATAATTAATAAATACTTACTTACACTAAAATTATTTTAAAAAATCTTTCACCAATTCCATCATCGATTGAATATACAATATATCACAATACGTGTGCTTTCTTGTGCAGTATATATAGTGAGGAAAGGATGTGCACAAGAATTCAGTAAGCCCTTTTGACCAAGTTTAGGCAGTATTTTTTAGGTGGATAAATTTTTTATATAATATTGTATTTGATAAATAAAAAATTAATTTTTTAAAATATAATTAAATATTTAAATAAATATTTTTTAATAATATTATTTTTATACACATAAATTTTAAAATTAAATCTAAAACTACATGTTAAAAATTCAGACTTTTTCCATTTAATCCAACTTATATTAATTAGATAGATAATTATATAAAGATGATTGAAACATGAAACCGTGACCAAGTTACAGTAACCGTTGCATTTAATGGGTGGATAAAATTCAAACCATGTGATCAGGTTTGAATTTTGAAAAACGGTGACAACATGGCTGACAATAGAATTGACAGTAGCCGTACTAACTACTAAGCATAACAACATGAAGGGGAAAAATTAAAACTGCAAACTAAATCCATGCAAATCAACGTACTTTCGTAATATACAATACAATTGATTGCAGATACCCCCTCCGGATCCTGATATATTATACATGTGTATCTATTTTATTAATCAATAAAAATGATAATAATGATGTTATTCCAGATTTATTGGTCAAATATTGAAAGGCATTTAGACATTCACCTACAGAATTGCCTTAGTGTATTTATTTAAAGGAATTTCCAGCACAAATACTATTAATCAAAATAATCAATATAATAAAAAATAGTCTTAATTTTTAAAATTTTATCAAGTGGTAACTTTCACTAATATTATTTAAATATGAATTTTAATATTACCTATTAAAGAAAAAATAAAAAGAAAATATAATTTTTTTGTTAATTGTTATTTTTAAGTTGTGCTATAAATATAATTTTAATTTTAATATTATCCTTTAAAAAAATTAAAAATATATAAATTATTTTAAAATTATTTTTTACAAGTATTATTTTTAAGTTGCCATTCAATGACTCATTACAAATTTAAATTTAAATTTTATTGTTATTATCTTATTAATATAATAATAATATGTATATATAAGCAAAAGAGGTTGGTAATAATTGTCGTTCTTAAAATTAAAAATACCTTTTTAATAATTTTTTAAAATTTTAAAATGTTTTCAAATTTTTATATATAAACTTGATATTTGATGTCATAGAAAATAACATAAATATTTAAACTTCAACGTAAATTTTTTACATCACCATGATTATTTATGAAAATTATAAATATATTTGTTTATAACAATAACATTATTATTATATATTATTTTTAAATATTTCTTTTTTTTATAACCTCAGACATTGTACAAGTGATACTCTAGTTCACCTATAATTTTGGGGCCACTTGAGAAGAATGACCAAGAAGTCCAAGTGAGATTACTTATTAAAAAAAAGATTCAATTCCATGTATTTAGAGATTGCAAAACCTTATCCAGAATTCTCAAACCAATTGTTCTAACGCACGTTTGCACGTTGATAGTAATGAATCCAGAAATTTAGTACTAAGAATAAAAATAATATTATTAATATTATTTTAAGTATTAAAATAAAAAATTATTTTTATATATATAAAAAATAATATATATATATATATATATATATAAAAAAAAATTTACAATTTAAGTGAAAGTATGAGTCCCTATTACGTTACACTTGAGTCCGTCCCTGCACGTGAATCTTGTTATAGCTGAATGATGAGCAAGAAGAAAAGAGGATCACAATGTTTTAGTTAGCAGAACAAAGCTAACTAGCATGTATCAACGCAGTGCAAGAGAAATTCTTAAATACCTATGGAATAAGAACAACCCTAATAAATTAAGGACTATTTGTGTATGTTGATCTACTCGTGAGAAGGCGGAATTAGAAGAATTAATTTGAGGTGAACACATCATATATAAACGTATACTTACTATATTAATAACACTTTCAATTTTAAAATTACGGTCGTTCTCTAAATCTTAATGTAGTTCAAAAGAAGATTTGTCTTTTATTATAATCAATTTTATATTGCAAATCTCGAGTTAAAATGTCAAAGTGCTTACAATTAGCTTTGAAAAATTTAAATTAGGTAACTATACATTTATATGTCCATGAAAATATCTTTAATTAATGTTCAAATACAATTGGTAAATGAAGTATGATTGTTTTATTTTTATGTATGTTAAAATATGATTGTTTTCATTATAAATTGACTCAAAAGACAAGGATGGGTTGATGAAATTTTAGCCGCACCTGACATAAAACAGTTTAGACATAAGGCATTATAAGCAAGAGTTATACAGAAGTTTTGATTTGATACATGTCAAAACTCAGTTAAACGACATAACACAGTAAATATGGAACACGAAGATGATATTTAGCTTTGAGTGACAAATTTGGACAAGAAATTACAAATTCACATTTCAGTGTTTGATGAGTTGTACCTCATCAACGCTTTGTTTCACACTCACATTATTTTTTGAATTGATGTTTGTTAAGTAAATACGAAATAGTTTCGTTATTCATTTAATTAAAATATATTTAATTTTATTTAATTTATTTATAAAATTATTTTTTATTTCGTAAAAAATATTATAATCACATATAATATAATTTAATATCTTATATATTAACATATAATCTAGATATAAAATACATATTTTAATATAAATAATATATTTGTCAATATGTAATGTGAAAGGAGGCAAAATCATCTCCATTTTCGGGAAAGTTATCGTAGTATACACTGTACAGGATGCATTGATGCAATAAAAAGGAAAGCATGAATTAAAAAAAAAATTATAATTGTAAGTTCATACAACCATAAGCTGTGGATAACACAACGCCGGGTGGGGAGATAACGGTGACAACGGCGGGACGGTGAAAATACCCTTTACATCAGTATCCCAGAAGCCAGTCCAACTAGACGGCGTTAACGGAGTATCCCTAATACGGCTAACGTCCGATTCCGCCGTCTTTTCCCTTTTCAGTTTCACTTGTACTTCCGCCGTCTCCTCCTCCTCTTGTCGGCGGCGTTTGCGGTCAAGGGCACCGGCTTCCAGGGGGAAATTGAGGATGGCTTTGGAGCCGCGAAACTTAAACGCGGCTCGGTCGTAGGCTTTGGCGGCTTCGATAGCAGTGTCGAATGTTCCGAGCCACACCCTGGATCCGCGCTTGTTCGGGTCTCGGATCTCCGCAGCGTACTTGCCCCACGGCCTCTGTCGGACCCCTCGGTAATGCTTCTTCTCTTGAGGGTTGGAATGATTCTGCTTCTGCACCACCATTTCAGCAACCTCGTCGGGTTTTCCGAATTGGATCCACTCGGTCTTCTTCGGGAGAGAGATTTGCAACGATGGCTTTCGATTGGATTGAGGTTTCTTCTCTACAGGATTGGATGTGATTGAAAAACTGCTGTAGAATTGCGATGTCTGCGTTGGGGTTTCGAGGTCAATCATTTGGGGTTTTGACTCAAATTCAAATAGGGGAATCTGATTATCTGTTGAAGACATGGAATGGGTAGGGAGGTGGAGGAATTCGGGGGGTAAGTATTGGTTCACTGTGGTGGAAGAGTCAGAACTGGAACAGAGGGAGTCGGATTGAGAGCAAGTTGGGTTTGGGTTTGGGTCATCAAATTGAAAGCAGAGGTTGTTTTGGGTAAGGTCAAGGGAGAATAGGAGTGGAGAGAGTTCGCCTAGAAGATGCAATTTGATGCGGTTGAGGGCAGAAACTTCAACAGGGTTCGCCATGATTATTTTCTTTGTAATGTTGATTCTCTACTCAAAGAAGAAGGAGCACAAGTATTTGAAATGTTCAGAGATGTGAGTATGAGTTGAGTGGATCAAGAGAGTGGAAAAGGAGAATATATATATATAAGATAGAAGATAAGAGAGAGGACTTTCAACATTCAACTTTCAAGGTGCCATGCCTATGATAGAACCAGGAAGCATCGTCATCCCATCCCTTCTCAATTATTCTCAGCTCATGAAAATGATATCCTATTTTGTCCACGTCAACGACATCTCCTTTGACTTTTGAGGCAATTACCCATTCTTCGATGCGTTTTTCCCTCTGTTGTCGTTATTGAAAGGTGTTTCCCTACTTGTTAAAGAAGGTACATTTTTTTTAATAAAAATTAAAAATTAAAAATATGTTATATTTTTATTTCATTTTTTATTTAATTTTTTAAATTAATATTTTTAGCAAAATTTTAAAAAATAATTAAAAGTTTACATTATGAATAAATTATGTTGTTAAATATTAAGTTATATTTTAAAAAATAACTTTTGTTTATAAATAGTGTGTAAATATTTATAAAAAATAATTATCCTACACACTCTTTTTTAGAGATGTAAGTATTATTTATATTATTTTTAATAGATATGATTGAGTGAGAGATAATGATAAAAAAAATATGTATAATGAATAATATTATATGTGATATAAAAATAAATGTATATACTATTTAATATAAGATATAAGAGTTGATATTTATATTCCTCTTTGTTAGAGATAATAAATATAAATTTTTTAAAAATTTCAACAAGTAACACAAAAACATTAGATTTATTTGAAACATTTTGCTCAAATGATGTTTAAAGTAGTGAATGAGAGATTTAATTTTAAATCTTTATAATTATTTATAAAAAATTTATCAGTTAAACTAATTGACACTTTTAATGTAAATATTTATTACATGTTTGATAACACTTATTTTTAGAAAAATAATTACTTTTTTTCAAAAAATTTTCAAAAAACTTTTAATTATATACTATTTTAAATATAAAATAAACTAATTCAAACATATATTTATATTAAATTTAATAATTTTGAACTTCTTCATAATATATCATCCAAGAGCTTCTTCAATTATTATTTTTTGGTGGCATTCTTGAAGCATCGAACAAGAGCTTCTTCATAATATAATATAATTTGTATGTCTTGAAGATAAAAATGATGTCAACTAATAATTAGATCTAGATGTTTTTGCTTTGAGGAAATTGTGGACTTGAAGAGGATGAAACATGGCCTGAACATTTTGTCGCTTAGCTTGAGAAAGCGAAACTTAGGCTCTAACGTGCAAGCAAATAATTGAATTTAAGTGACATTATTGTTTATTTATGTTTTATATGTCATGATTTATATATCGTAAAATGTTCGTTACCTTTAATTTCCCAAGGCGACGATTACATCCATGTTAAATTCAACGTCACTACATTGTTTTCCTTATTGTGTTTGAGTTTGAGGCTTTAAATTATAAAGTAGGAGTGTTCTATAAATGATTTGGGTAAGTTTTACGATAATTTTAGATCTGATTTATTTATTAAATTAGTGAATTTGATTGAATTAGGTTGAGAGTTTCTTTTTTTTTTCCTTCAATCCAACCTAACACGACTCATTAAAAAAATAAGTTAAGTTAGATCAAATATGTCGATCTAATATATATTTTAAAAAAAAATTCTCTTATTATTAAAATGTCAAAATAAAATATTAAAAAATTCGTTAATACATTTTAATTAAAAATTACTAATATTTCAAATAAATTAAAAAAATCATATAATCAATCTTACATAAACATAATAAGTTTCCGAAATAAGATAAATAAATATAATAAGTCTTAGTAAATTAACAAAAGTATGAAATAAACTAAAATAAGCTAATAAGTTTCAAAAGTCATAAATAACAAACTACATTAGCTAATTGAATTCAATGTCATCACATATATTATGTAGATTGATATAATTATTTACTTTATTTTTAATTTTCTCAACATATTATTTATCATTCAAGCGATATATTAAATTTTTATCGCAGTAGTCCGTTAAATATTTCATGAGTTTCTTATCTTTATTTTCTTCGTTAGTCACATCATCAATATGACTATGTGACCAAAATATTTACACAAACTTAATTGTCACTATAGAAAAGTAAGACAAAAATAACTTGAAATGTCTCCATGACTAAACAACTTTTTTTTAAAAAAAAATACTTGAGTGAGTTACGTTTGTGTGAGTTGGCATTTTTCAAACTCATTACTTAACCCATACCTATGGATTAGAGTATTTTTTTAACTGGATCTAACACACAAACTCAATTCAATTCACATTTTATGAGTTAAATTAGATCAGAATTTATAAGTTCATAGGTTGACCTCCCATTAAACACTCTAAATAATGTTATATCTTCTTATAAGTTTCTCTTAATAATTCTTTTAATATTAAATGAATAAAATATTAAATAAAAAAATAAATATATTTAATATCTTAAAAACATAAAAAGTATTTAATATTTTTTTATTTAATAATTAAAAAATTAATAAAAAAATTGAATAAAAAATAAAATATTTCTCTAAACACTCTTATTAGAGACTACTTATTAAACGCAGAAAAGATGAAAATAAAAGAAAAACTAGAATGGTCAACTGTACCTTTCTTTCTTTCTTCTTCTTTTTTGTTTTTTTGTTTTTATTTTTTTTGGTTGTTATTTTGGCCTCCTTAGAACGGTGATCTCTAATGTTTCTAGTTTGGTTTTACTGTGTATTATTATTAAGCATGAAGAAATAGTCTTTAATCATTTATATAAAAAGGAAATATATACGTAAATGCTCTAGACCCTTCCATTTTGACATAAACGTCAAAAGTTACTATTGAAAGATTCTAGAACCGAAGAGGAAGTTGCTATAACTATTTTTTTTTTTTTTTGACATGTGAGGAAGTTGCTATAACTCTACTTGGTAAGGAAAGGTGTCATGGGATGATAGAGAACAAAATATTATTTCTAAAAGAAAAATAATACTTATACAGATAAATCTTTCATAAAATCTTCATAAATTTTCATGCAAGTCACTAGATAATTAACATCTTGGTCTCATTATAGTACTCTAAATGAGTTTATTTTAAAATCCGTGAAAGATTTATAAGGATAAATTCTATCCAATGATCATTACACTTTTCAAAATTATAAATGCTCAATGTAGATCGATAACCCAAACAACACAACACAGGGCCTCTTGCTCGAGCTGCACCCACGGACGCACCCAGGGTTTGGGGGCATATGCCTCCATTAAAAAAAATATATCTATTATTATATATGTAACACAATATTTTATTCTTTATAAAATTTGAAAATATTTTATTTAAATATAATTTTAATTGGATAAATTTTAATTTTATTGTATATAATCATATTTATGTACATAATTATAAATCAATTTTAGATAATTTACATATAAATTCTTCTTAAATAAACTAATACTCATACACACTAAAAAAAATAGTCACATTAATATTACATATAAAAAATACACAACAAATATCATAAATTTTAAATAAAAGTTATTTATCTAATAAAATGAAAAGATTTACCTTCATTGACAAAAAATTCTGAATTCGTTACTGGCTGCACCGATCCGGTTCTACCACCCCATGGCCATGGTTTATGGGTAAAATTGACCTGGTCTTACGGTTGTCTGTTTCATACTTCATTTGCCGACTTTATTTGGATTCACTAGGTACTCTTCTCGCTGCCGGTAATATTATCATCTCTTATACTACCTTTTAAAGAATATCCGACATCACTAATTCACTATTGGTTTTAGATAGTAATCGTATTTAGTGAAAATAAATAAAAATTAACAAATATTCCGTGCATTTAACAAATATACATTATAAGAAAAAATATTTAAAATTATAAAAATATAAATAATTAATTTATTTAAATAGAATTAAAAGAATATAAATTAAAAGAGAAAAAATTTAAAATTATTAAAATTATAAAATATATATAATTAATTAAAAACATAATTTGAATTTAAAATTTTTATTAAAAAATAGTTTAAAATAACATATGTTATTCTTAAAAAAAGAGTAACTTAAAGATTAAGTTATTTTTGAAAAATATACTTTTTTTTTTTTGAAACTATAAGGTATCCTTATAAATTTTATTTATTTAAACTGTATATGTGATTAATCCCATTCAGCCGTATAAGCATGATGGTTATGCGGCTATCTCACAAGAATTGTTTCACTTAGTTTGAATTTGTGTCCTTATTTTAGAGGTCAATATTATTTACCACATTAATCCACCCTTTGTAGGTTAAGAGAATATACTTTAATTTGTTATATAAGGGTAAATTAATCATTTTTTTCCTTCCTAATTTCACTATTTAATTTCGATTCATCCTAATTTATTTGTTACAATATTATTATCATTGTATTTTTTAAATTGATACAAGTAAGATCCCTTGTCAACTTGGTGTTAATATGGCATTATTAACGTCTATTTGCTTATATGAAACTAATGTAGCATAATATTGTATCATCCCATCAAATCATTGTCACTAGGATTATAAAATAAATAGATAACATAATTTCAATTAAAATTAAAAACCGTAATCAAATCTTAGTGAAATATAAATGGATTAAAAGTGTACTTAAAACACAGAAAAATAAAAGAAGTTCAGTTTAAATGGCCCTCCTGGGAAGATCATGAATCATTTAAATTATGCTTTATCATTTCAAGCAAAGAAATATTTTTTGGCTTCTATTGGCCCGGCTCCTATCCTTAATTTAGTGCCAAACTTGTTTCTCTAATAAATTGAGCTCTAGTGAGATATGATCTACTCCATCCTCTACCTGGTGGTTGGCTCTCGGAGACCTCTACCTTGATCGTTGTCAGTCCATTTGTTGAGGACGGGATGAAATATACGTAAAGACATTCTGACTAATCAATCTTAAAGTCAAAATAATAATGAAGATATAAATAAAAAAAAAATGAACGTGTTTAATTTCTCTTGCTATGAGTAATTAAAAAGGATCTAGAAAACCGATTGAGCTCAATGAATTTATTGAGATTGTGTGGGCTAATCAGTTGAAGCAAAACCAACTAAGCTTATCCGGATTTATTATACTTGACTAATAATTTTTTAATAAGCGAAAGGTTATGAATTAGTCAATTATTGTAGTTTTATCAGCCATCCTAGTCTGATTTTGACAGGGCTGTTTGGATGTTTCAACCACCCCTTCTTAATTAATTGCTATTAAATGGGCAAAAAAAATAAATTAATATTTAGTATGGGACCACCGGAAGAACGGGGCATCCTAATCTGGTTTATTCATTCTCGAATTGCCTTCCTAACAGAAAATGAGGTGGAATTTATAACCAAGTCTAAATTCTTAGAGAAGACCTAAACATGATTAGAGAGTCTGTACACAAAAAATAAAAAAATAATAATAATTAAAGAGCAGTTACAAGTGCCCTAGCTTTACAATGCATTTTATTGGAATTCTGGAGTCGCACTTTGGATAGGGCAGTTACAAGTTAATTACAACAATGTCAAAATGATAACTAAAGCTGCTGGACCGTAAAAGTAGCTTCATAATATAAATTTGATGTCGACTATGTCTTCACGCATGATTCTTAAACGTCTTGCTGCAGTTGACCAAACTTGTCAGGCAGAATCTTCGGCGAGGCGTCTAGTCTTTTACAAGGAAAGTGTTGAATTTTTCAACAGCTGAAGATTGAAGCTCTTGCTGAATTTTTATTGAGAGCTACTGATCTCGTGAAAATAATTATCAGACTTCTAATTTTCATATGATATTAATTAATTGGCATAAAATTTCAATACAAACTTCAATGCATCAAGCCATTTCAAACGGAAAATGACCAATGACCGAGTCGACTTTAAGAAAGCGGAAGAATTGTCTTGGTTTGCAATTTACATGGCCTTTTATGATATCATCGGAGTAGCACGTCGCTAGAATTACATCTTCTACCTTGGAAGCTCATAGATTGGAAACAGGTCATGCGTATAACATTTACTTCTTCTGGAGAGAGAAACAATAAGGAAAGCTGAGAAGAAAATTAAGGAAAACAAATTTTAACTTGAAGTAGATGACAAAAATAATGTCAGTTGTTTTAAATGATCCAATGATTTTTCTTGGTGTGTTTTCAAGCTCTTGCGTTTGATCGCTCCTATCCTTTCGAAGTTCACGTAAAGATGAAATTTTAGCGCTACATATGGCCTGGTGTACCCACTTGTCTTTCGCATCGGTACTTATATCTCATTCTGAGAGCAGTAAATTTTGGGTTTCCAACAATGTATGTATGTAGTCATAGTCGTATATCATAAACAAAATCAGACGATCTAAACCAGGAAAAATTCTTATATACTCCGATAGTATTATTCTCAATAATTTTACAATCATTCAAATTAAATTTAATGAATAATATTTTATTTTTTAATCCAACAACTGTATGGTTATTAAGTCTCTACGTGTTACTTTTTTACTGGATTAGAGTATTACGCTACACAATAACTTCTCCTAAACTAGGCTTTAACTGCAGCATTACTTCATGCATTTAAAGATAACGCTACGATGAACAGAAAGTTCGCATAGGATTAATAACTGGTGGGTTTTGAAAGTGCTCTTTCTTATCCATTCTGAAAGGGAAAGGTTACCACAAACAAGTTATTTAAGATTCTTCTAACAAATTCTTTCTTTTCTATGTGATGGAATGCCTATTTTTTTAGATAATAGTGTCTTTACCGCTAAAGCATGTCTGTATATATCTTTATCAAACAGACTCTCCATCCTCATTTCGATGTGTCGTTTGCTTCTAAAGTGCCATTTATTTGATCTCATCCTTCCTTCAATAATACAATACCCTGCCAAGTTGAGGTCTACAATGACCATAATATACTTGTGCAAAAGAAGTTGGGGTGTGAATCTCTAGTTACATACTCTCTTGTAGTTGTAACCAATCCTTTGGGTTTTGCATCACGATCTCTGCCACTGATATTGTATTATTGTTCCCTCCTGGACACTCCACACTCCTTTTGGGAGAGAAAGGTTTTGAAGTGATACTGATCAGCAGCAAGCCTTGTTTAAATTGAACATATGGCACTTGAATTGCAATTTGCATATTGCTATTCGATTTCATGGTTTTGTGACGGCCAAGTAAATGTTTGTTAAACGCTGCTGTATATTCTTGGAAACAAATCTATGTAAAAGAAATCTTTGGACCTGCAGTAAGTTTATTTGTAAGATTATTGTGAAGGATCTTCAATTCCTGCAGATCATTGTGCTAAAAAACTTCAAGGTGTGCTCTTCCAGTACGATGCTGGCCTCTCAAATTAAATATTAATTTTTTTATTTGTCAAATAAATTATTTTTTAATATTGATATTTCATTCAAACTGTAGAAGTTAAAATCTTTTTTCTTTCAATGATCATAGCCACACAAATTGACTGCAAATTATAATGTTATTGTATAATTCATCTGTAATTACCAGCGTGTCATATCATGGAGCTATTTTACGTATGACAGGATTCTCTTCATTGCAATTTGCAAATGATCATACTATATTATGAATGTCAATGAAAGATGTGATAAACTTTTGCAAATAAAAGTGCTGCATCATTTCATATAAATTACAACGGTAAAGTTCTTAATCTTCCGTGGTTTAGATACTTTAAGCAATTACTCCACATACCAGGAACGAGTACTTCAGAGTAGATCATATTATTGGAGCTTTTTTTATATTTTTTGGAGGGGAGAGGGGGGGGGGGGGGTACATTTTATGGTTCTAATTTAAATCCACAACTTATTAGGGGGGGGGGGGGGGGGAAGGATCATAATGTATCTAGTTTCTCACTAGCAAAGCATAAATAAGCAGAGCTTTTTTGTTGGTCTGTGCTCAGTGCTCCTCATGTTGCCATGTGCTGGAACAGGACTTGAAACAGTAAACTTCTTATGACTTATGATAAAGCAAGAAAAAACAATAAAATATAACTAAGTTTTATAGAAACGTAGCATTATCTGGAAGTGAAGTGGGTTCATCACTATCGTTGCTTCTCTACTTGGTTTAGATGCAAATTTCTTGGTTGCAAGTGAAGCTCAAGAGGGACAATCCTAGAAACCAGCGATTCACTCTCCCTCCTTATATTGGAAGGTATAGAATGAATTTATATTGCCTTAATTTGGTCCTTGAATTTTGAATTCCTATGTCCCCTCCAAAATCTCTAGCTGGTCATTTCCAATGAAGTATGAATGCAACATGATATGAATACTGTTTATTCTTCACTTCTTATTGGTATCTTTGTGTATTTAATGTGATATATGTAAATACGAAAAAATTCAAAAAATAATTGATAAATATATAAACAAAAAAAATATTTTAAAATATTAAAATATCTAATACAATATATATCGAATTTCAATATCACGACTATTTTAAAATATTAGTACTACATAATTTTTCTCTTGATTGTATGTGAAGCAGGGATATAACCGCTCCATATTTTTAACTCCAAGGAGCCAAGGAATAAAGTCAGCCTTCCCAACAATCATTTTAGCTATTCTACCTGTTTATCACTTCCACTCAACCAAGCTTCTGAACAAGTTGATCTTCCCCACCATTTTGTATATTACGGATTATATCCGCCCTTTTGGATGATGGAAAACTCCCCAATAAGCGTCAAAATCTTATAACTACCTAGAGTAAGAAAAAAATTATACTCTCATTTCTCCACCGTAAGTGGGGGCAAGAAAATCAGGAGAAAGAACAGAGCAGAAATGAGAATTACATAAAGTAATGATACTTAGCAAGATTTCCAATCAAATTATGCAAAAACTGTTGCATTTGAGTTCAAGTGACTCCATTTTTTTTTCTTTTTGTCAAATTAAAATCAGCCATATAATCAATTTATGCATAGTTTGAGAAAAAATTGGAGAAATTATTGCAACAATAAATGCGTATTTTATGATAATCTTTAATATTGATTTTAAATTGATAATTTAAAAGTTAATTGAGTATGTCAAAAGTTAATGATAGAGATTGTTATAAAATACGTATTTATTGTTACTTTAATTTATCAAAAAGTTGTACAAGTAGCATTGTAGGACCACTTCCCTTTAAATTGCATACGCACGATCAAGACCATTTGACAGTAGGATTCCCATTTCTATCTCGTGCAATATACTTACAGTACGAAAGGTAAAGTGTGGCACCCTGACCCTGAGTATAAGGTGTACATAGTGTATTAGGTGCTTCGGTGATTCCTTAAATGTGCTTGCATAGGATACTGTTCGTTCTTCTCTTTGGTCTTATTAGAAGGATACTCAAGTAAATACAGGATGCTCATCAAATTTGTACCCGTATTGGACGTGAACAAATTAATTTGAGGGTGATTCTTGCGTATTTACGAGTAAAATTCAAACGTTACGGTTCTTCATGTTTCTCTATTTGACTGCCCAGTAAGCTGAAGATGAGCAGAAGAATAAATTTCAATATCTAACCTTGGTGAAACCTCCAAGTTTTGTAGTCAATTCTTAATATGTGAGTTATTTATTCCGCACGACGAAAATTTAGCAGAGCATTAAAAAAAGGAGAAAAATTATTTTTCTTTCCTGCCCACGTAAAATTGGGGAGACATTTAGGAATTACATGATAAACAATATTAACAAGGGTTTTATTGTTTAGAATTTTCTTTACAAAATATTTTTTGCTTCTCTCATTTTCTAGAAAATAGAATCGGACTCATGAACATCAACCTGTTATTTCATTGTAGTCTCAGTCTGCAGATCGTAGATGATGTAAACATTAGTTCATCTAAAAAGGTAGTGGACCGTATGAACCTATAGTATGTTCAACATATCCTCTCATATAGCTGAGTTAAGAGGCTGTGGACCATATGAATCAATGAAATGATCATTCAGCAGACCGTTTGAACTTAAAACATAATAGGTCTATCCTAGCTAAAGGAGACCTTGTCAGACTGACTATGCAAAGTGAACATTTGTACTCAATAAGCCTATTTTGAATCTCTAATCCTAGAAAGATCCAAATTAACCCGACCACAGTCTTATCAATAGGATCCGACCTATCCATATCTGAATAGGTAATAGCTTGATATACGCCTGCTCAATGAAACCCACCAATGGTCGTTGACAGCATGGTGCCATGATGATAAGGTAAAACGCACGCCCAACATCTATAATCCTTAATGACCTGAGTATGGTAGGCACCGAAGAGTCAGCTCTTCGGAGCCCTACTTAAATTGGCCTGACACCATAAGCCAGACATCTTCTGCTTTATATGATAACACTTGACCTTACTAACCTAGCATGCGATCCTAGTTTTAGTCTGACCAACCTAGGTCCAGAGTGGTCCTTGTCGTCACCCACTTTGTAGAACTTCGGCAAACCCTATTGATCCTCCAACCTAGGTCTCAATCATTATCTAAAACATCTGACGCCCATCATGGGGTAAGGTAAAATTGTCCTACCCCACAACCAACATGCAAATCACTCAAGCAAACCAACCATGATCATTGCTAGAAGTAATGCCAACAACGAAGCAGCAAACCAGGATAATGCTTAGTCTAACGACATTGAAACCCTAATGCAGGTCATTCGTGACATTCAAGCCAGAATTGATCAGATGGCTAATAAGGAGACACCACATCCAGAACTAGAGAACGAGGCCGAGAGCAACCATCAGAATACCGAAAACTAGGTCTGAAACGCTATGAGTAAAAATGTTCAACGACAAACAAACCATCCATCACCAGCTGCTGACCATTCATTTTTCGATTTCATCATGACAGTTCCACTTCCCGAAGGCTTCTGCTTGCCAACCATGAAGCTTTATGATGGAACGACCGATCCTCAAGAGCATCTGACAATGTTTAATTCGATGATGCTTTTGAGTGGTGGGACAAATCCAATAAAGTGCAGAGCTTTTTCGACTACCTTAAAAAAGTCCACATTTCTCTGGTTTTCTTCCATTGAAACTGGATCCATCAATTGTGTTTGCTACGCAACAATGAAGATGTATTTTGATGATAACAAACATGAGGATGATGAGAAGACCAAGTCCAAGTGTTTAAAGATTAGCTTTAGGACTTAGGATCTATCATGTAAAGTCTGTTAATTAAATATCTCAAATGATTAAAGATAACCTAAACTGAAGGTTTTAAAAGATCAAATGTTTTAAAAGTTAAAAACAAGCATTTCAAGCTTTTTGGAAAGGATTTTGAATCTTGTTTTTAAGCGAGGTATTCGAATACCTCAATTTGGTATTCGAATAACTCCGATTCGTAATTGAAATTTTCTCATTGTGCTTAAAGCAGAGGCATTCGAATACCCCATATGGTATTCGAATAACTCAATTTCAGAATGAACCTTTTTAAATAAGGCATTCGAATACCCCATATGGTATTCGAATACCATGTTTTCGCAATATGCCTTGTTTTAATGAGGTATTCGAATACCCTTGACGGTATTGAATAACCCCAACTTAATCGTTTCGAAATAGTTTTTGGCAGGTATTCGAATACCTCCTTCAGTTCGAATACCCCACGAGAATCAGAGTTGAGTTTTCAAACAGCATACGAGAATCAGAAAGTTTTAAACGTTATTAATTGCTCCTAACGGCCATTTTTCTCCACGAGCTCTATAAATAGAGGCCTGGGACTTCTCTGAAAACCCCCTGAACATTGTGATCAATTTTTTGCTTGCTTGAAAACGTGCTCTGCTTTATTCTTTCTTTTTCTGAACTTAAAATTGTTTAATTCTTGAGATATTTGAGAAACAGCTCTTTAGCACTTCAATTTGTATTTATCTACTCTTAGTGAGAGTTTCATTTCATCTCTTTATCTATTTCTGTATATTGAGGGTGAGGTATCCCCAAGGATTGTATAAGGGTGAGGTATCCCTTTTGTTTAATTGAGGCTTGAGCACAGGGTAGAGTTTCCTGTGTGTGAAAAGTGCTCCGTATTGTAAAGGTTGCAAGCACCTGTTGTTTAAGCTTGTCTTGAATAGTGAAAAATCTCGAACGGTGTTTCGGGGACTGGACGTAGGCCACAAGTGGTTGGTGGTCGAACCAGGATAAATTCTGTGCCTGTTTTTCCTTCCCTTATTCTCTTTATTTTATGCACTTTATTTATTGATTCCTGCAATTTATTTATTAATTGTTCTTCATTTTTCTCATCTCTTCCACATTCTTTAATAATTATATTGAGCAAACTTTATTTGTTTAAAGCTTTTGCAAAAGTTTTGTTACTCAATTCACCCCCTCTTGAGTACTTTTGGAAGCCACTTGGTAACAAGTGGTATCGAGCTAGACTCTTGTATAAAGAGCTTAGCCGCTTCAAGAGAACATGGCTTCCTTAAATGGTTTTTCGAGGATCTTCCATAAACCGACCACCCTTTTTCAATGGGGATGGTTACGCATATTGGAAGGAAAGAATGAAAATCTTCATCGAAGCTATTGATCTAGATGTGTGGGATCTTTGTTGAAAACATACAGCGCATTTATACCTACACGCGTTGTCGATGGTGTAAAAACCGAGACACCTAGAAGTGATTGGTCCGATGAGGATAAAAGAAAAGTCCAATATAATTTAAAGCCAAAAACATCATTACCACTTTGCTTTGGGGTATGATGAGTTTTTTAGAATTTCTAATTGCAAAACCGCTAAAGAAATGTGGGACACTTCACTAGTACCCATAAGGGTACTAGTGAAGTTAAGAGGTCGAGAATCAATTCTCTAACTCGCGAATATGAACTGTTTAGAATGAACCAAGGAGAAAGCATTCAAGAAATGCAAAAGAGGTTCACCCACATTGTTAATCATCTTGCATCTTTAGGAAAAAGTTTTACTAACGAAGATTTGATTAATAAAGTGTTAAGGTGTTTAAGCAAGATTTGGCAGCCCAAGGTGACAAATTTTAGAATCAAGGGACTTGACAACCATGTCATTAGCCACCCTTTTTGGAAAACTTCATGAGCATGAACTAGAATTGAGCAGATTAAGTCAAAGCGAAGAAAACGATAAAAAGAAAAAGGGGATAGCGCTCAAAGCCACTTCCTCAACAATTGACATTGATGATGAAGAAGATGAAGAAAGCTCGAAAAACATTGAGGTAAACGAAGAAAATCTTAGTCTGTTAGTTAAAAAATTTGGTAAATTTCTCAAGAAAAGGGAATGCAAAGAAGACCTCCCTTCCTCCGAAGAAGACTCATTACAAAGGCGAAGGAGCTTCATCAACTCCTACTTGCTATGAATGTGGCAAGCCTTGATCACATGAAAATGGAATGCCCGTTTCCAAAAGAAGAAAGAGAGACTTGAGAAGAAGCCCTTCAAAGAAAGAAAAGGAAGAAAAGCCTATATAGCATGGGATGAAAATGACATGGATTCAATGACAACTCAGATAATGCGAAGAAGCTCAACTTTGTCTCATGGCCAAAGGAGAAGAAGAAGAAGAAAGCGAAAATGAGGTAAGTTCTAACTCTACTTTACTACCTTCTTATGATGAGTTACAAGATGCCTTCAAGAACTGCATGATGAATCTTTAAAACTCACAAAACAAATTTCTTCTTCTAAGAAAAAAATCTCTTCTTTAGAAAATAAAATTCTTATTTTAAATAAAGAGATTGAAGAATTAAAAATTGAAAATGAAACTTTGGGAATTCTTGATGCATGCTCATCTCATCCCTCACATGCTTCTACTTCGTATTCTTGTTCTTCATGTCATACACTTGAAAAAGAAATTGAAGACTTAAAGAACACTCTTGCCAAATTCACTTCTGGGAGAGATAATCTAAATATTATATTAGGGAAACAAAGGGTTGTTTTTGAAAAAGTTGGAATTGGTTATAACCCGAAAAATCAACATAAATCTTATAAAAAATTTTTCGTTTATTCAAGTACTTCCAAGAAGTCCATTTATTAAATGTTTTTACTTGTGGAAAGAAAGGTCATAGTGCTTCAACATGCAATGCTAGAAAGAATGTTAACACAAAAATTGGGACAAAATGGTTTGGGTTCCAAAGGGTACATTGCTTAAAACTGACACTCAATGACCCAAGAAAATTTGGGTACCAAAGGTTAAAAATTAAAATTGTGTTGTAGGTGTGCTTGAAAGCCGGGAGCTCAAATTGGTATCTCGACAACTGTGTTCCAAGCACATGACTGGAGACGACTCAAAATTCACTATGTTTATTCCCAAGAATCATGGACATGTTACTTATGGAGACAACAACAAGGGAAAAATTCTTGGAATCGGAAAAGTTGGCAAGAATCCAAATTCCTCTATTGAAAATGTGTTGCTTGTTGAAGGCTTAAAACATAACCTTCTTAGTATTAGCCAATTATGTGACAAAGGAAATAAGGTAATTTTTGATTCAAATTGTTGCATAATTGAAGATAAAAATGATAAGCATGTTAAATTCATTGGTCATAGAATAAATAACATTTATATGATTAGTCTTGATGATATATCTTCAAATGATGCGAAATGCCTCTTAAGTAAGAATGATGATTCATGGTTATGGCATAGGAGAATTGCACACATTCACATGGATCACCTAAGAAAGTTGGTCTCTAAAGAGCTAGTAATTGGACTACCAAAGCTTAATTTTGTTAAAAATAAATTATGTGATGCATGTCAAAAGGGTAAACAAATAAAGGTCTCTTTTAAATCAAAAAATATAGTTTCAACTACTAGACCTTTACAACTTTTGCACATGGATTTATTTGGACCCTCTAGAACTATGAGCTTTGGTGGGAATTACTATGCTTTAGTGATTGTGGATGATTTTTCTAGGTTTACATGGACTTTATTTCTTGCAAATAAAAATGATGCATTTCTAGCATTTAAAAGACTTGCCAAAGTTATTCAAAACGAAAAAAGGTTTTCAAATTTCTTCTATAAGAAGTGATCATGGTGGCGAATTTGAAAACAATGTTTTTGAAAATTATTGTGATGAACATGGCATTAATCATAATTTCTCTGCCCCTAGAACTCCACAACAAAATGGAGTTGTAGAAAGGAAAAATCGTTCTTTAGAAGAGATGACGAGAACTATGCTTAATGAGGCTGCTCTTCCTAAGTATTTTTGGTCGGATGTTGTAAATACAGACTTGTTATGTTATGAACAGGGCCCTTATAAGGCCTATTTTAAAGAAAATCCCATATGAATTATACAAGGGAAGAAAGCCAAATATCGCACATTTTCATGTTTTTGGATGCAAATGTTTTGTTTTAAATAATGAAAAAGATAACTTAGGCAAGTTTGATGCTAAGTCGATGAAGGTATATTTCTTGGTTATTCAAATCATAGTAAGGCTTTTCGTATATATAATAAAGAACTATGACTATTGAAGAATCTATACATGTTGCATTTGATGAAACTGACCCAAATGGATCGAAAAAGGATCTTGTTATTGATGATGTTGCAAGCCTTAGCGGAAACACATTTGGATAGCAAGGAAAAAGAAATCAAGGAGCAAGAAGATAAACAAAGACAAGAGGATTCACAAGCTTTGGAGCTTCCCAAAGAATGGCGTACCTCAAAATATCATCCGCTTGATCAAGTAATAGGTGATGTATCCAAAGGTGTAAGTACTCGAAACTCCATTAGAAATGCATGTAACCACTTAGCCTTTGTTTCTCAAATCGAACCTAAAGACATTAATGAAGCCTTTAATGATGAACATTGGTTTCTAGCTATGCAAGAAGAATTAAATCAATTTGAACGAAACCAAGTTTGGGAACTAGTTCCTAGGCCTAATAATCATCCTATTATCGGTACTAAATGGGTATTTAGAAACAAACTTGATGAAGCTGGCATAATAACAAGAAATAAAGCTAGACTTGTAGCAAAAGGTTATAATCAAGAAGAAGGTATAGACTATGAAGAAACCTATGCACCTGTAGCTAGATTAGAAGCTATTAGGATGTTACTTGCTTTTGCCTCGCATCATGGATTTTAAATTATATCAAATGGATGTTAAAAGTGCTTTTTAAATGGCTTTATTCAAGAGGAAGTATATGTTGACCAACCTCCAGGTTTTGAAAATTATGATCTACCTAACCATGTTTTCAAATTGAAAAAGGCTTTGTATGGCTTAAAACAAGCTCCACGAGCTTGGTATGAAAAATTAAGTAAGTTCCTTTTAGAACATGATTTTACAAGAGGTAAGGTTGACACAACTCTTTTTATTAAAAATAAAAACCATGATATACTCCTTGTACAAGTATATGTAGACGATATCATATTTGGTGCTACTAACGAAAATCATGCAAGGAATTTGCCAAAATCATGCAAAGCGAATTCGAAATGTCCATGATGGGAGAACTCAATTTCTTCCTTGGACTTCAAATCAAACAAACAAGGAGTGGAACGTTCATTAGCCAAACAAAGTACAAAAGAACTTCTCAAGAGGTTTGGAATGGACAACTCAAAGCATATGGCTACACCAATGAGTACTTCGTGTTACTTGGATAAAGACGAAGCGGTGTAATTCTGTAGAAATTACTAAATATCGAGGTATGATTGGGTCTCTTCTCTCACATCTCACTTTGCTAGTAGGCCCGATATAATGTTTAGCGTATGCATGTGTGCTAGATATCAAGCTAATCCTAAAGAGTCTCATTTAAGTCTGTAAAACGAATTATGAAATATCTAGGTGGCACTACACAAGTGGGCTTGCGGTACCCCAAAGGTGCCACTTGTAGTCTTATTGGTTATTCGACTCAATTTTGCTTTGGATGTAAATTGGATCGGAAAAGCACTAGTGGAACATGTCACACCTTGGCAATCATCCTTAGTTTCTTGGCATAGCAAGAAACAAAATAGCGTGGCTTTATCCACCACCGAGGCTGAATATGTGGCAAGGAAGTTGTTGTGCTCAAATTCTATGGATGAAGCAACAACTTCTAGACTTTGGTCTTCACTTAATCACATCCATAAGATGTGATAATACTAGTACAATCAATCTGACAAAGAATCCCATTATGCACTCTAGGACTAAGCACATTGAGATAAGGCACCACTTTATACGAGATCATGTTCAAAAAGGTGATTGTGTGTTAGAATTTGTTGAAACCAATAATCAACTTGCTGATATTTTCACAAAACCTTTACCTAAAGATTCGTTCTTTCGTTTAAGAAGAGAACTTGGCATTTTGGATCAATCGTGTATTTAATTTAATACTCATTTATTATTTTATTGATCTTTAATTGTTACTGACTTGAGCGTCGGAGATATCCTCCATTCTATTTTGCAGGTACTCATTTAATTGGGTAAGCTTTAATCTTCAAAATTGCATTCTGGACGTAATATTTGGTGTTTTTCTATCTAAGTTATTCGAATACCTTCATCTGGTATTCGAATACCTTCATTTTTCTCGCATGCTTTCATAGTTTATTAACCAGGTGTATTCGAATACCTTAGTGGTTATTCGAATAACCCGAAGCCTCTTGCTATCAAGCTTTTGTTCCTTGCTACGGTGTATTCAATACCCTAAGCGATTCGAATACACCGCTTATCCGAGCCAATCCTTTTTGGATGGTCTATTCGAATACCTACAGAGGTATTCGAATACCTTCTTTCAAGAGAGCCCCGACCTGCGTTTCCAAACGACGGTATTCGAATACCAAGGCATTCGAATACCTTGGGTCTGAGTTTTTATAAGCCCCTTCGTTCACCCGTTCATTCATCTCATCTCCCTCATTTCTTCTCTCTCGTTTTTCATCTCCTATTCGAATACCCTCTCCTTCGTCTGACCCAACCGTTACTCCCTCTCGTTTCAAACCCACTCCTCTCATCTTCAACCTTCATCCATGGCTTCCTCCTCCAAGCGTGCTCGCACAAAGACAGCGCCTTGCAACAACCCATTGGATCTGCAAAGGCTCTCCTCTCACCCAGAAACTCTTGGACGCTTCATTTCTCATTTCAGAGAACGAAATCTTGTGCAGCCCAAGTATCTAGACTTGGCTTTCTTTGAAAAAGAAGGTGGCTTTGATTTCCTACACCAGCTGGACATCCAGGGCGTGCTACGTTTTTGCTCCTATAAGGCGGTCCTTTATCCCGATCTGGTCAAAATGTTCTACTCAAACTTGAGGATTGAAGGACCTCCACTCGACGTCTTGTGATCGGCACATTGTGATCACTCCACAGGACCGGGTTCGCTTTTTTGGTTTAGAATCTGGCCGTGCCGTAACAACGAAGACCGTGAAGAGTTTGTCCAAAGGGTTCGACAAGATTCGAGCCATTGAAGATGTCCTTCGACCTGGTTGGCATTACCTCCGACTCAAAAGGGAGTCAGGGCATGATGAAGAGCCGGACAGACTCTTGCATTATGCTTGATGCCCACATCTTAGCTCCTAGAGGTGGGAACTACGCCTACCCGAGTGAAGATGATGTGTTTATCTTTATCTGAAGAAAGGATACCGGATAAAGCGGCCCGTATTCATTATGAAGCATATGATGAGAGCTAGGGAAAATAGAACGCTCGAGCTACCTTATGGGGTGATCATCACCGCCTTTCTTGGCAAGTATCCGCAGGTGTGGAGACCGATGAAAAACTCACCGACCCACCACAATGTGTTTGGCTCTTATACGCCGAACCGAATGAAGATGATAAAGACCGATGAAGGCCGAGTATTCCCGATTGAAGTTGACGATGATGAGGACGACCCGGTGATCCTCCGCCGCCCCCCCGGCACGTTGCTTGCTCCGGTAGCCCCCGCCGCCTCGACACCGCCGGCCCCGCCGCCCCTGCTCCTATGGGATTCGGTTACTGGATCAAGTCATGGCCAAGTTACAGGCCAACCGTGCTTACATGGAGGATAACCGAGCTTATTTGGAACACACCTTCTCGGTTACCGTTTGACGGACTTGATGGTGTTGAGCGTGAGCAAGCCGCTGCGTGCTTTGCTATCTTCACGGGGTTCCGAGTCCCTCCTCCTCCGCCGGATGCCTCCTTCTAGGCTTTGTTCTTGTTTGGATGCCTTTTGTATTAGCTTGAATCTTTCATTACATTGTGTATTGGCTAAATTATTAATACAATCGGTTTCTCTTTATGCTTATTGCCTCCTTTATGCATTATATTTTGTTGTATCTTTTTGATTATGCCAAAGGGGAGAAAAATATAACTATGAGAAAAGACAGGTTTAAAATAACTATTATTGGATTCCAACATTAAGGGGAGCTACGCCACGCACATATATTAGATATGAATGTAAGCCTCTTACTTTGTGAATTCCAATTATTTCTCATGATGCTTTTCTCTATGATAGTTTGTCATCATCAAAAAGGGAGAGAATGTGTTTGCTACGCAACAATGAAGATGTATTTTGATGATAACAAACATGAGGATGATGAGAAGACCAAGTCCAAGTGTTTAAAGATTAGCTTTAGGACTTAGGATCTATCATGTATGGAGCATTAAATATCTCAAATGATTAAAGATAACCTAAATCAAGGTTTTAAAAGATCAAATGTTTTAAAAGTTAAAAACAAGCATTTCAAGCTTTTTGGAAAGGATTTTGAATCAACCGAGGTATTCCAGAATACCTCAATTTGGTATTCGAATAACCCGATTCTTTGAAATTTTCTTCAAGGCCAAAAACCTAGGCATTCGAATACCCCATATGGTATTCAATAACTCAATTTCAGAATGAACCTTTTTAAATAAGGCATTCGAATACCCCATATGGTATTCGAATACCATGTTTTCGCAATATGCCTTGTTTTAATGAGGTATTCGAATACCCTTGACTGGTAT
Organism: Ormosia emarginata; assembly: GCA_029884605.1. Lineage (NCBI taxonomy): Eukaryota > Viridiplantae > Streptophyta > Magnoliopsida > Fabales > Fabaceae > Ormosia > Ormosia emarginata. The sequence goes on along the minus strand of JAQQTP010000060.1, from coordinate 20,524,552 downwards.
TCGAATAACCCCAACTTAATCAGTTTTAAAATAGTTTTTGACAGGTATTCGAATACCTCCTTCAGGCATTCGAATACCCCACGAGAATCAGAGTTGAGTTTTCAAACAGCATACGAGAATCAGAAAGTTTTAAACGTTATTAATTGCTCCCAACGGCCATTTTTCTCCACGAGCTCTATAAATAGAGGCCTGAGACTTCTCTGAAAACCCCATGAACATTGTGATCAATTTTTTGCTTGCTTGAAAACGTGCTCTGCTTTATTCTCTCTTTTTCTGAACTTAAAATTGTTTAATTCTTGAGATATTTGAGAAACAGCTCTTTAGCACTTCAATTTGTATTTATCTACTCTTAGTGAGAGTTTCATTTCATCTCTTTATCTATTTCTGTATATTGAGGGTGAGGTATCCCCAAGGATTGTATAAGGGTGAGGTATCCCTTTTGTTTAATTGAGGCTTGAGCACAAGGGTAGAGTTTCTCTGTGTGTGAAAAGTGCTCCGTATTGTAAAGGTTGCAAGCACCTCATTTGTTTAAGCTTGTCTTGAATAGTGAAAAATCTCGAACGGTGTTTCGGGGACTTTGGACGTAGGCCACAATGTGGTTCGATGGTCGAACCAGGGATAAATCCAATAAAGTGCTGTTTTTCCTTCCCTTATTCTCTTTATTTTATGCACTTTATTTATTGATTCCTGCAATTTATTTATTAATTTTTCTTCATTTTTCTCATCTCTTCCACATTCTTTAATAATTATATTGAGCAAACTTTATTTGTTTAAAGCTTTTGCAAAAGTTTTTGTTACTCAATTCACCCCCCCTCTTGAGTACTGGAAGCCACTTGGTAACATCAATTATTTCTTAGAATTGTCAGCCAAGTTCCTTACTCATTTTTCCACAAGCATGATCCATTAGAAAACTTCGGCAAGCTTAATCAATCTAAAGCAGGGAAGTAATGAGTCACTTCAAGAGTTTATGAGAAGATTCAGCAAAAAAGCAGTATAAAACATAGATTTGAATCCTACTGTATCCTTGCATGCCATCATAGTTAGTTTGAAACCGAGCCTCTTTGCAGATTTGCTTTCCAGAAGACCGCCCATAGACTTAGATGATTTCAGGACTCAGTCCATAGGTTACATCAACATGGAAGAAATCATAGCTGCAAGAAAGCAGATGAACTAGGAGTCGTTCCAACCAGAGGCCAGGGAAACCAGAGGGAATCCCCATATATCGATTCGCTTGACTTTCCAAGATGGATCATATAGGGGTAGAGGAGTGAATTCAAGAGGGAGGCTGATGAATTTTGAAATACGATCCAACCAATTTGTTCGTAGCAGCTCAGCTACTCCGAACAATCTCCAGCCTAGGTATAATATGTATACACCGTTCACCACCTGATGTGAACAAATCTTCAAGGATGTTTACAACACCGATGTTATTCAACCACCTAAGATTGTTGGACAACAAAGAATACCACCCAATGTTAATAAAAGCAAAATATGTGATTACCACAAAATGTACGGTCACACAATCGAAGAGTGCATCACTTTGAAAGACAAGATTGAGCAGCTGATCTGAGAAAGACACCTTGGAAAGTACATTTATTGAAGAAGGATTAGAAGCAGAGAATCCAAAAAGGGAGACCAATCTAGAAGAAAGAGCTCAATATAAGGAGAAAAAGGAAAAACAGTTGCAATGATAACGAATACGCGAGACCAAGTAATAAGAGGCATGATTGACTAAATAACTAGAGGATTCGTAGGAGGATAAAGCTCAAATTTAGCCAGAAAATGCCATCTTAAGATAGTTATGTCCGTAAGTCACCCAGTTACTCTCCAAGCTAAACGACGCGATGAAGGGCCAGTAATTTCATTTTCGAACAAAGATTTACATAATAGCCGAGAATTATCAAATTAGAAGAGTTTTAGTTGATCAGGGAAGTTCGGTTGATATTTTATACATGTCCACCCTCCGGAGACTTCAGATTTTGAAAGATGTCTTAACTCCTTTTAATGGAAGTCTAGTAGGATTTTCTAGGGAACAAGTGAACGTTAAAGGGTACATAGTGTTTTGAACAACTTTTGGAACAGATTCCTTACTAAAAACTATCACGGTCAAGTACTTGGTTATCAATTGCCATATTCCTTATAACGCAATCCTTGGATGACTATCCCTTAATGCTCTCGGTGCAGTAGTCTCTACACCTCACCTAACGATGGAGTTTCCTGTCTCAAAGGATGACGTAGGTGCAATACATGCAGATAAAAAAAAGGCAAGAATTTGTTACAATGAGAGTCTAAAACTGAAACCTAGAACCCCGACTAACCATGTAGATCAATCTAACAAACGTCCATTCCATGATGTCAACGTGACTAAGCTTGATCCAAGGGGTGACGAATAAGATCAACCTTAGCCAACCGATGAATTGTAGCCTATTTCTTTGGGTTTGAAACCCGACCAAATAATTCATATTGGGACTCATTTACCAACTAATGTCAGCAAGATTTGGAGGATTTATTGAAAATAAATTTAGACTTATTTGCTTGGACAACTTCTGACATGTCGGGGATTGATCCCAAGTTTATTCTCACACTAGTTGTATTTGGATCCTAAGACAAAGTTGGTTGCCCAGAAAAAAAAAGTTAGGTGCTGAAAAGCAAAAAACCGAGGTTGAGGAGACCAAGAAACTCGTGGAAGCTGAATTCATTAGAAATATGGAATACACGACTTTACTATCCAATGTAGTCATGGTGAAAAAATCATCAGGAAAATGGAGAATGTGCATGAACTTCACCGATCTTACTAAAACGTGTTCTAAAGATTCCTACCCGCTACTTAGCATGGATAGATTGATCGACGGAACATCTGACTACAAATTTCTCTATTTCATGGACGCATATTTCAGATACAATCAGATCCAGATGCATCTAGATGATGAGGAGAAGACCGCTTTCATTATTGAGTTCGATAATTTCTGTTATAGGGTAATGGCTTTTAGCCTAAAGAACGCCTGTGTGACATATCAGAGATTGATGAACAAGTTGTTTGAAGAGCAGATCGGTCAAAATATCGAGGTTTACGTAGATGACATAGTAGTTAAAACACTAGTAAATGGAAACCATTGCTCAGATTTAGCAGAAATCTTCTGTCAGCTCAGAAAGCATAATATAAGGCTTAATCCGGAGAAGTGCGTTTTTGGGGTTTAGGCCAGAAAGTTTTTGGGTTTTCTTCTTATTAGTAGAAGGATCGAAGTCAACCCGCACAAATGCAAGGCTATTATAGAAATGAGGGGCTTGACCACAATAAAAAAAGTCCAAAGGTTAACAGGGAGAATTGTTACCTTGTCTATATTTCTTTTTAGAGCTGTTGACCGAGCTTTACCTTTCTTCTCGTGCCTCAAAATGCCAAAAAACTTTCAGTGGACCAAAAATTATGAGAAGGCTTTCAAAGAACTCAAGCACTTCTTGTCCACTCCACCCATTCTAACCAAATCTGAACCTGGTGATCAACCTTTCCTCTATATTTCGATTTTTGACAATAGCTTGGTCTTGGTGAAGGAAAATGGCAAGGACCAAAGACTAATATTTTTTGTCAGTAGAGTCTTGCAAGGTCCCAAAACTAGATACCAAAAAATTGAAAAGATGACACTCGCTTTGGTTGTAACAGTTCAAAGACTTCGACAGTATTTCCAAAGCCATTTGGTCATTGTGAGAACCGACTAACCGATCAGGCAAGTACTCAAAAAACCTGAAGTTTGGAATACATTATCAATCCAGAAGACCAATAAAATCACAATTATTATCTGACTTTCTGATTGAATTATCTCCACCCTTTCAACATGATATGAATTGTAATACTTGGACTTTATTTGTTGATGAAGCTTCTAACATAAAGGGAAGTAGGGTAGGGAAAATCCTTGAAGGACCAGATAAGGTCTTAACAGTTCGAGATCCTTCACATCCCGAGAGACTAGAATTCCAGGGCTGACTTATTGTCAAAGCTGGCTAGTACCAACGGACCAAGGAATAACTGATCTGTCATTCAAGAAGTTATTGAAAGACTGAGCATTGAAATTGAGGAATCATTCTCCATCAATGATAACCAAATTCTTTGATGAACTAGATTATTAGATACATGGAAAATGATGAAGTATCGATCGATGAAAAGAGAGCGAAAAAACTAAAAAAGTCGACTAGCTACAATACATGGTCGGAAATGAACTCTTCAAGAGAGGTTTTACTCTTCCTAATCCGAGATCATGGTCAATCCACGATGCTCAAGTTATTTTTAGTACAACTAAAAAAAAAAAGATAACCAAATAAGTCAAGATTGAAAATTGTCTAACCAACCAATGCTTTAATAAAAATCAAAATAAAAAGTTTGTTACAAGGCAATAGCAAAAAATATAAAATCTACTACAAAAATAACAAAATAGCCTGAAGTTATAATGTCTATTATTAAAGAAATTTACCAAGCTCCCTCTTCTTCTTCATCACTCGGATCTATTATTTGGCAAACAACAATTTCATTAAAAGGATGTACCTTGCCGAGCTGATCATCGAATACTTCGTTAACATTCAACAACTTAGCCTGCTTCAAGGCATTTTCAAAGCCGACTACTTTTTGCTCAACCTCTTCCACCTTCAAACCTTCTAGCTCAACCTCCAGCTTGCTTTCTCTCTCAAGTGATTCTTTAAGTGCTCGATCGCTTAAGAGTCTCTCTTCCTTCACCTTTTCTTGGAACTTGGAGAGGTCGTCTTTAGCTTTTTTTCTTTTCTTTTTTAAGATCTTCAACTTTTTCAGCATTTTCTTTCAAGATGTCCATCTGTTTTCTTAGCTCAACAATTTTTGACAAGTGAAGTTTCTGAGTTTTGTCCAATTCAGCATGGTATATTTGACTGGCTTCAGTTAACTTCTTCTTGGCATCTTCAAGTTTGAATTCAACCGAACGAGAAATGTTAGCCACCCAGAGAAATTGAACCTCCATCCACTTACACAACTCGACCCATCCGGCTTTCTCTTTCCTCTCTTTGTCAACAAGAACAACAATCTGAGTATCCAGAAAATGCTCAAAGGGAAAATCTGCTCCCTACAACGAAGACCCATTTGCATTTTCGTCAAAACCATTAAATGCTTCAAAAGCACGTCAAATTTTCGTCTTAGGAAAGGAGACATCCTGATAACTTCACAAAGTGTAGTTATTTGTGCCCCATATCTATGATTTATTGGTTGCTTAAGTCTTTGTTATGATGCATATTAGGATAGTTTTATGCTTATATTTGATAAATCTAATATTGAGACTGATCTAGTATGATATTAAGCAAATTGAGCGTAATGTGTAAAGGATTAAGTAGACTTTGCATATGCTAATACTTTGGTAATTTCTCTATTGCAGGAAGAGCTGCAAATGAGTAGATTAGTGGAAGTTTTGGATCAACACAGATGAGAAAGCCCAAGAGGAACCCAAAGGAGCAAAAACAGCAGCAAAACTGTGTTTGTTACAAAATTCTGCAGACAGACTTGTTACGCCGCGACTCTGAGGAGCGTACGCCGCGGCGTGATAATCCCCTGCATCCAAAGTCAGAGGCTACGAAATATTGAATGCTGCGGCGCAAGGAAAACAATGCCGCGGCGTAAGGAAAACAATGCCGCGGCATGCGTGACCTAATTTGATACGCGCCACGGCGTGGAATGTGAATGTCGCGGCGTGCCTCTGTTTTTGCTGAGTCTATAAATAGATTTTAATAGATTTTTAGAAGAGAGTTTAGAGAGCTTCGTAGGTTTTAGAGAGGCTGCGGCCTGTACTTCATTTCTGGGCTGATTGGAGGCCTAGGGAGGTTAGGTTGGATGCCATCTTCCTCATGGAAGGAGATTCAAGCTTCAAGGACCATATCCTTGGATTCTTTCCTCTTCTCCCTTTGTTTCTCTTCTCTTCCCTATCTTTTGAGCATGGTTTTTGTCTGTAATTCGTGTTCAATGGATTGGTAGCTGTATTTAGGAAATACTTTAGATCTTTATATGAGTATTGATGGTTATGTTATCTTTTGAGTATATATTAATGTTTAGCTTTGTTCTTCCATGCCTATGCTTAATGCTTGTTTCTGTTTGATCAATAATTGCATGATCTTAATTGATGCAAATGAACTAGACATAGGGATTTGTGGAGATGGATATGGTATGGTTGATGCATGTTCGACAAGTTCAATTAGCTTGGATGAGTTGATTCGCTAACTAGATAGAAATATGCTTTTTAGCTATGTATTAGCATGTGTTTGAAAATAGATCATTCATTAGTAGAGTTTATACTAGTCCTCATGTAACCATAAGAACCATAGTTGATTAGGTAAATGACACCAGGGTTGATCGACCTAGACATAGGCTTTTGACTAAATCAGATTCTCAAGTTAAACTAAATAATCATTGATGTTGCTTATAAGGATTGCATATCATTAGTATGAAGTAGGAGGTGAAGAAGGATTCCCTAAATCTCTAAACCCTCATCTTTATTGCTTTGTAGTTTAGATTTAGTTTATTTGCTTTTCTTTATTTTATATGTCTTTGGATAGAATTTAGCTAAGCTATTGGTTGCTACTTAGTAATGGAAACCATATATCCTCGTAGGAACGAACTTTTACTATGTATCTGTATTGCTTGAACGACCTATGCACTTGCGGTACACAAATAGTCTAACAAGTTTTTGGCGCTGTTGCCGGGGATAATGGTGTATTTCCAAAGAGTTTAACCTTATCCTTAGCAATTGTTGGGGGATAACGGTTTAATTCCATATTGCTAATATCAACAATGAGTTTGGTTAGTTCTAATTCAAGTTGTAAATAATCTATGTTAATTTCAGTCTTCATTCTCTGTAATTTTAGGTACAATAATTGGAGGATGAACTTAATCATTCGAGGCCTTTGAGGAAGCTCGAGAACCCCCAATAGAGAACCTCTATTTAGGCGAAGGAAGGCCTACCATCCAATCCATGAATTTTGGGATCAAACCGACCGGAATCGAAAGAGTTGGCAGGTTTGCCTTAACAAAGTCCTGCCGGGACTATAACTCAGGCCCTTCTTGGAAGGGAACCTAGGTTTTTTATGTTTTTGTAAAATAGTATGTGTATAATAAGTTTTAAGTCATAAATATGTTAGTAAGTTTAGTTTTGTAGCTTTAGGTAGTTTTTAGGCTTTTCTTTAGTTTAGAGTCTTAAAAATATTAGTAACTTTGATTTTTGTATTTTTGTAGTTAGTATGTTTTATTTTAGTATCTTTAGTTAGTTCTAAATCATATATATCTAGTATGTTTGATTGTAGTAAATATTAGTTAGTTTTAAGTTTATGTTAGGTTTTAGTTATATATAGGTTAGTAAGTAGGATTTTGAGTTTTTATATATTTTAGTTGTCCATTTTAATTTTTAGCCTTTTGGACAAATTAGGGATGTGTAAAGGACCTCTTTGGAGCAACTTTTGCAGCAAAATTGAGTTTGCTGTAGAATTGTGCAGGTTGGCTTCTCACACCGCGGCGTGAGGTTGTTGCACGCCGTGGCGTGACAGTTAATTTTGCTCATCTAAGCCAAATTCCAGAGACCTTAGAGCTGCGGCGTGGACTTGCAATGCCGCGGCGCTCACCTGCTGAATTTGTTAAAAAAAAAAAGTTACTGGTTTTGGGTGCTACTGAAGTCACCTATTCTGATCAAATATCGTGGCATGGATGCTGTGTGTTGCGGTATGTTATTCTGTTTTGTGTATATTTTATTCATATTTTGTTTATATTCAATTTTTCTTGTTCATATTTCATTCTTTTGTTAATATTATTGTTTTTTATTACTCAGCTCTCTCATTTTTTTATGTTTATAGACTCAGGTCCCCTGCCATGGAAAGTGAGGACTTTGTCTCACTTTAGTTTGGGGGAGTATCATTACATGCTTTTGATTACTATGATGTATTATGTAATGCATGTGATAATGTTTTCTTGATGCAGTTGTGATAGCCACCATATCTTAATGAGTTTCTATTTGATTTGGCTATTACTTATGGGGTTAAAAAGAAGTTTCAATTTTTACTCTTATGCAAATGATGTATGCATGTTAAATTGAAAAGTTCCATCTAATTGAATGCATACTTTATTGCAAAAGACTGCTGGTGTTATTTTGGTTGTTCATGATATGAAAGGTTGCTATTTGCCCTCTTATGAGTGAAATCTTATGTGATCTTGAAACATGTGAAATAATTTAGTTATTTTTTTATGTATGATTTACATTCCACTTAGATGCAAGTGTAACTTTGAAAATGATAAGAGTGCATATTTAGAGAAAGTTTATGGATATACATGTAAAGTTTCGATTATCCTAGAAGTTATTTTTAAACTCTCTTGAGGCGAAATCCTAGATTGTGCATGACTGAGGAAGTGATTAGGGCATTCTTTGGACCGATTGAGCCTTAAAAGCCTACCCTGAATGATTATATCTTTAGGTCCCATTTTGAAGCCTGATAATTGTTTGGCCTTATATGTTTTTCATTCACCCATGTATTCCTTACCCTATTAACCATTCTAATGCATGTAAAAGCATTGCATTTTCTTCCTACCTTAATGTCTGTTGAGTACATGATGTGTTATTTCTTGAAGTGAGTCAGTGAGTAGGGGTATGTATGTTTGAGAAAAATGAGCCTGAAAGAATTAAATACAATCAAAAGGAGAAAAAGAAATTGCTTTGTAAAAGTAAAAAGAAAGAAAAAAGAAAAAGAAACGAAAAGAGAGAAAAGCAAAACAAGAAAAAGAAAGAAGAAAAGTTAAAAAATGAAAAGGTTCTGGCAAGTTGTGATCCTTCACTGTTGAATACCCCGTTAGTTCACTTGTTCTCAAGTCTTGAAATAGCATGATTATGTTTTTCAATGTTTGTATGTATCATTTCCCTTCTTTTCTTACACTCATACCATGGGCTAACATTACAAGTTTTAAAGACCCTCTTGATTCTCAGTTGTGTGTGGTTTACATTAGTGAAGAGAGAGTTTAGGATCAATTTTGTGGATTATATGATTCTAATATATGTATGTTTATAAATCTATCCGGATGTGTATGATTTGAGTTGAAGAAGTTTATCTTGTATGTTCATGGATAATGTGAATTACATGGAAGGAAGCTGGATTGTTAACATGAGAAAGATTATGTATGTGTGAAGCTGGTTTAGGGTCATTTACACTTTTTATGGATTGAAGTAATCATTACATACTAGTAGCTTTGGGGTTAATTGAAGAATAGAAAGATTGAAACTTGTTAGCTGCTGAATGCATAATGAGTCTAAATTGTTAAATGAGTTTGCTTGGTCATCCTTTGTTTTGCTCAAGGACAAGCAAAAAGTTAAGTTTAAGGATGTGATAACTTCACAAAGTGTAGTTATTTGTGCCCCATATCTGTGCTTTATTGGTTGCTTAAGTCCTTATTATGATGCATATTAGGATAGTTTTATGCTTATATTTGGTTAATCCAATATCGAGACTGATCCAGTATGATATTGAGCAAATTGAGCGTAATGTGTAAAGGATTAAGTAGACTTTGCATTTGCTAATACTTTGGTAATTTCTCTATTGCAAGAAGAGCTGCAAATGAGTAGATTGGTGGAAGTTTTGGACCAACACAAATGAGAAAGCCCAAGAGGAACCCAAATGAGCAAAAACAGCAGCAAAACTGTGTTTCCTGCAGAATTATGCAAACAGACTTGTTACGCCGCTGCGCTAAGGAGCGTACGCCGCGGCGTGATAATCCCCTGCATCCAAAGTCAGAGGCTACAAAATATTGAACGCTGCGGCACAAGGAAAACAATGTCGCGGCGTGCGTGACCTAATTTGATACGCGCCACGGCGTGGAATGTGAATGCCGCGGCGTGCCTCTGTTTTTGCTGAGTCTATAAATAGATTTTAATAGATTTTTTGAAGAGAGTTTAGAGAGCTTCATAAGTTTTAGAGAGGCTGCGGCCTGTACTTCATTTTTGGGCTGATTGGAAGCCTAGGGAGGCTAGGTTGGATGTCATCTTCCTCATGGAAGGAGATTCAAGCTTCAAGGACCATATCCATGGATTCCTTCATCTTCTCCCTTTGTTTCTCTTATCTTCCCTATCTTTTGAGCATGATTTTTGTCTGTAATTCGTGTTCAATGATTGGTAGCTGTATTTAGGAAATATTTTGAATCTTTATATGAGTATTGATGGTTATGTTATCTTTTGAGTATATATTGATGTTTAGCTTTATTCTTCCATGCCTATGCTTAATGCTTGCTTCTGTTTGATCAACAATTACATGATCTTAATTGATGCAAATGAACTAGGCATAGGGATTTGTGGAGATGGACATGGTATAGTTGATACATGTTCGACGAGTTCAATTGGCTTGGATGAGTTAATTCGCTAACTGGATAGAAATATACCTTTTAGCCATGTATTGACGTGTGTTTGAGAATAGATCGTTTATTAGTGGAGTTTGTATTAGTCCTCATGCAACCATAAGAATCATAGTGGATTAGGTAAATGACACCAGGGTTGATCGACCTAGACATAGGCTTTTGACTAAATCAGATTCTCAAGTTAAACTAACTAATCATTGATGTTGCTTATAAAGATTGCATATCATTAGTATGAAATAGGAGGTGAAGAAGAATTCCCTAGATCTCTAAACTCTTATCTTTATTGCTTTTGTAGTTTAGATTTAGTTTATTTGCTTTTCTTTATTTTATTTGTCCTTGGATAGAATTTAGTTAAGCTATTAGTTGCTACTTAGTAATGGAAACCATATATCCTCGTAGGAACTAACTTTTACTCTGTATCTATATTACTTGAACGACCCGTGCACTTGCGGTACACAAATGGTCTAACACATCCTGACCTAAACTTCTGCAAGATGATGGAGATTTCTCAGCAATGTTGGTTCAATCTTCTAATTCAGCCTCGCTTTCTGTCCCGGTTTACTTTCTCACTAGTGGTTCTGACTGCATCTTAGAGGATTCAACAATTAGACCAAATACTTGAATTAGCTCTGGTCTTACATCAACCGGAATCTCTGATGTGGACTTTGCTTCCTTCTTCCTCATATACTTTTGCCATTCTCGAGGAGTTAAACGTGGAGTCAAAGAGCCTGAAAAAAACCAAATGTGGTTAAAAGTTCGTATATTTGAATAATGGTAATCAAACAGACAGAATTCTAAACTTACACATTATTTTCATTACTTCTTTCGGATCATCACCAAACTTGACAAGAGCACTATAGTCCAAAATTGGTGATTTTTCGAGAAAGTCAACTAGAGCCTGGTCGGCCAAAGTGAGGCTACGATATTCCACGCTCAAAATCGAGGTAGGCTCACTCTGCCAGTAAAAAGAAAATCTTTCATTACAAAAAAATATCAAATAGTGACAATTTATTTGTGGTAGTTTATGTAATTTATTTGTGGCAGTTTCCATAAACTGTCACAATTAATACTTCACTGACGAATTTTATGTCAATTGTGTCAAATGCCACAAAATAAATGTATTTGTGGCAGTTTGAGGTCATTTTGCGGTGCTTATACATAAAAAAAATAAAAAACGTAACTCAGCTCTTTCCACCTCTCCCTCTTCTAGCTTTCCCTCCCTTTCCCTCACTTTCCTTCTTTTCCTCTTTTCCCTTTTCCTCCCTCTCTGCCCGCTGAGCACAAGTTCCTGAGACTCTTGGTGGTGGTTCTTGTGCAACACACGAAGCTTCCTCTGCTTCTGTCTTCCCTGAGGGTAGCTTTAAAGGTCCCATTCACCAACTTTCCAGAGGAAGAAACTGATTTGATTTATGGGTCTGGTCTTTTTTTTGAGGTTCCTTTTCACTTACCCTTCTCTTTCTCTCTCACTCTCACTCTCACTCTGTGTGTGTGTGTGTCGGTGTTTCTTGGGTTTGGTAAATGGTGATGAATGGTACAGTAGGGTTTGTTTGTTTGTTCGGAAAACATAAGAAAAATATATCTTTGAGTTGAGGGTGAATGGAATTTCCTTTATTCTAAAACCTTGCATCAAAAGTTCTAAACTTTCTTGGTCCCTGTTCTTGATGAATGAAGTGGTGTGTTTTTTTTTTTTTTTTATGAACGATGGTCTTAGCTCTAACCATTAAAACTGGAACTTGCATTCTCTCGATGACCGTGTGTGGACTCAGTATATTCTCCCCGAACTTGGTTTGGCTTGATTTGATTGTGATTTAAGAATTGTGTAGGATGCTGTAGATTCAAATCAAATATTGAAATTATATATTCAACTTATTCTGTCTTGCCTACTCTAGATAAGCTATCTTTCATTCGTCTATTCTTGATGACTTATTTAGTTATGTAATTCAAAGTACTATTAACATGTTTTTAGAGACAATATAATACTACACAGGCCAATTACAATATTCAAATAAAAAAACATTAAATCTCATAACATTCCAATTGTGGTATTAGCTTTATAGCAAATATAACTCCAGCAATCTATCTATCTATATATATATATATATATATATATATATATATATATATATATATATATATATATATATTATATTATTATAAAGCTAGATATAGATTCGACCAAGACTTGAGTTATATTCTTGTTTCAACAAGAATATATACTCAAGTCTTAGTCGAATCTATATCTAGCTTTAATACCACAAATATATATAAATAAATAAATAAATATATATTTATTTATTTATTTATATATATATTGTGGTATTAGAACACGTATACGTATAGCGAAAGCAAGTATATATTCCAATATTGAAACAGGACCCCATATTTTCTTTTCCCTATAACAAACCCAAACTATTGAGATTTTTTTTATTAGAGAAAGTAGATTTTTTTATTTTTTTTTTTGTATAGTCAGCAATATATATATATATATGAGTCTAGCTTTATAGCAAATATAACTCAAGTCTTCGTCAGAATCTATTTAAAATAATATATTTCTATTTGAGTTAAATCCCTTTTTGTTCATGCTGTGAATATTTAAAAAGGAAAAAGAATTACTCTGGATGACAACAAGTTTGATGTTAGAGAGCTTCAAAAAGTTATTCTCTATTTCTGTTTTCAGTATAGAAATAATTTTAACATTAAAAACAATTTGCTTTTGTTATCACTGCTCATGATAATTATTTTTAATGCTCTTCCAATCAGCTGTTGCTTTGTTTAAATTCTTGATATACACAATCATTATGCATTTGCTATAGTGATTGACAAATAATATGATACATAGACATGTTTCTCGGTGTTGATGTATATTGTTTCTTTCTTGTCATTTTGCTGGATTCTTTTAACAAATCTGATATGCAAGGTGTTGCACTATCAGAATTTTTGCTCGCGTTTAAGTTCACTATTTTGATCTATTCTACAAATTTCACTATGATTTTGAAAGGTTTGGGATAGAGCTGAAGAGTTTTTACTAGAAAGATTTGATTTGTATGGCCCAGTGCCAAACGAAACAAATACAGATTTCAGGTGTGCATTATTGTTACAGTAATCACACTTGCACCCCACAAAAGTGGTGTAAATTACACCACCCCTGTGATAGCTAGGTACTTATGCTTTGCTTGCTAGTGAATATATATAAAGCATATTTAATTGCATTATTTGCACGTTATATATAGGACAAGATTGATACATGTGAGAGTGAAGAGAATTCTTCACAAATAGGTTCATCAACAGATTCGCTTACTAGGGTGCTAGGGAAAGAACACCTAGGTTATGTTCGGGGTATGGGGTTAGGCCCTTGTCGTTCTCAAGTCTTAGGTTCGACCACTCACCAAATGAGGGGAATCTCATTGTCCTCGACTAATGAAGTAGCCTTGGTTATTTCAGTTTCTTGATCAAGCCAGTGGTGAGAGTTCACCAGCAAAGGGTGCAAGACGCTCTTCATCAGCTAGCCATGAACCACGTTCACATCAATAGATGATACTTTTTGTATTTAGCCTATGGACAACTACTTGTTTGTTTAGGATAATAGTTTCTACAACTATTTAACAATTTCATGAACATTTAAATATTTCAATCCTTGTAATAGTTATTTTGTTACTTAATTTGGTACTAGTTAATGTGCTACTTAACTTACTAAAATGTTATTTGCTTTTTATTAAATTTGATTTGGTATTTGAAATATTTAGAGTGTATTTTATGTGTTGTTGAATATTGATTCTGGACAGGTTAAATATTAAATGTAAAAATGAGCTAAATACAAAAAATAAATGATTTCTGCCAAATTTTTAGTTAAATAGTGGCGGTTAAAAACACTAAATTACATAAAACGTCATTATTGTTTGCAAAAAAACTGCATCAACATTCATTTCGAAATTTTAATGACAATTTTTAAGTCCATTTATTTAATTTTCGTAGCGTTAGTATTTTTTTGCGAGATAAACTGCCACTAAAAATAAATTTTTAATTTAGTGGCGGTTATTCCATCAAACAATTCGTCCATTTAGTGGCGGTTAACCTGTTACAAAATAATTTCTAATTTAGCAGCTCATTCCCACGGTTGGTCTAAACTCGAAAAGTGCGTGGCACTCGAAATAACGCGCGCCACGAACAAACGAGTTTAGCGGTTCTAACCGCCACTAAGTGCCTATTTAACCGCCATAAAATAATTATTTTTTTTGTAGTGTTTCTACTCCGTACCGATCTAGGAAGAAAGCAAAGTTAATTGGCTGAGAACTAACCCGAAAATACTTGTTCTTAAAAATTTTATATGAAGAATCAAATGCTGAAAATAGGTTTTTTTTTAGGATGACCGTTCACCGAAACCCAGTAACCTTTACCAACTCCCTTGCACTGAAAAAAGAATAAGAATACTCTGGATCTCAAATTCTTACCAAGATAATTCACTAACAATTCAAAGTCGCGCACGAATTCCCAACTGTTTGGATGCAATTGGGTTGGAGCTACGTTAAATCGGGAGAGAGCAGAACATTAGAAATACGTAAACAATCACTTCAAATTAAGTCAAATAAAAAATGTATCAAACATATACACCCATCTGAGCTCATCTTCAAGAATAGGAGACATGTAAATTCTTTCTTTAGTACGACAAAGATGACAAACAAATCAGGTCTCATCCCCATCTCTTGCCAAAGACGTACACCTCTGCAACATTGAAATACTATCGACAGTGTCATAAGCTGATCGATATTTCTTCACATCGGCATGGACCCAACTGAATGGGTTCGAATTGCTTGAAACCGCTGGAGCAACCTTGGTCAGATACGAAGCTACAGGTTAGTCAACCATCATAATATCCTGGTTGGACATGTCCATAGCAAGACTATATTTAGCACAATTGATATTCAAACTACCTATGAAGGGATCAACATTCGGACTATCATTCAATCCCATATAATGAGGACCCATCTCCTAAGGATCCTTAAAATTAAACACTAGATTCCCTATGTCCCCCTGGCCCAATGCCAGTAGGATGTCGACATCTGTAGTAGAAATACTCCCAGAACCACCACAGATGCGCCACTACCATCATCCAAAGATCCCTCATCCCATGCCTTTCTAAAAGTGAAGAAAACTAGAAGACTCGAAAAAATAGAGCAGTGAGAGAGAAATAAAAAAGTATTTGTTTCGAAGTTGATGGCAGCAACGGATTAGAGACGCGACAAAAGATTAAACTCTACATAATAGAATCCACGCAAAAGAACCTGTGGGAACAGAGATGATGCTCTGAACTTGAAGAAACAAAGCTTCAGTAGGAAGAAAATGAGAAGTTACGAACTTCTCTGGAATTTAAAGAAAGCCCCTAAACCACCAGGGATCTAACAGCCATAAAGGTGGCACTCCAAGAGGTTCTCATCACAACTGTCAGTTACATATAACAGATGAAGTTCAAAAGGTCGCATCCATTGGACCAGATTCACTCCATAAAAAGCTGCAGTTGGCACATTTTATGAAAAAATGAATGATGTGACCGCAAGCCCAACCAATATATGACATGTGGTACGTCATCATAAAATAAGCATATACACATAGAATGAGGATGGTGCACACATCTATTGTAACCACATCCGGCTATAAATGACCTACATAACTTTCATCCATTAATAACTAAGGAGGAAAATTGTGGGACATTAGGACTGACCACTCATAAGCGCACCTGATTCTCATATAAACAATCATACTTAGCAATAATGGACTCATCAAATCAAGGCGATAAGTGGTCTTTGGCCAATGATAACTCTATAAAATGTAGTTATTTATGCTCTATATCTATGTCCTATAGATAGCTTAGTCCTTATTATTATGCATATATGAAAGATTTTAAGCTTATATTCATCGAATTCAATTTTTATATCTTCCTATATGATCTTGAGAAAATCTTGCATATTCTTCATATGATTAAGTACATTTGCAATTATTATTAACTTGGTGATTTCTCCATTGCATGAAGGATTCCAAACAAGCAGATTTGTGGAAGATTTGGACCTATATTGGAAGAGAAAGCCAAAGGTGAAATTCAACATCTCACGCCGCGACGCAGACAGGTTCATGCCGTGGCATGGTGCACTCATCCTGCTGCATACTGAAACCTAAGGCTAGTACGTCGCGGAGCAAAGGAGTGTATGTCGCGGCGTGGTAACCTAAACTAAATGTGCGTCGCAGCGCAAGATGGTTCATGTCGCGGCGTGAGACTGAAAACTGAGCCTATAAATACTGATTTAAGGCAATTCAGTTAAAAAAAGCTTTTTGAGAAACAGAACACAACTGCTAGGATTTAACATTGAGGTTGAAAGGAGGCCAAAGGAAGTAAGGTTGGAGGTCATCTTCTTCAAGAAAGAAGATTCAAGCATCAAGGATCACATCTATTAAGTTTCCTTCTCATTCCTTTTAATTTTCTCTCTTCCATTGTCACGAACATGATTATTTGTGATAGATTTTTGTGTGACATATGTAGCTAAGCTGTATATAGGGATTTATTTAAATCTTTCTATGAATATTAGTGATTTTGTAACCCTTTGAGTTAATATAGATGATTTGGGTTTGTTTAACCATATTTCTCTTAATGCTCTTGAGTGTTTGAATAATATTTAATGTGATTTGATTAAATCTATTGAACTAGACAGAAGGATTTAGATTTGAGATTATGAATATGGTTGATGAATGTTTAATTTCATTCTAATGGTAGGATGAGTTAATTAGCTAATGGGATAGACATATACCTCTTGGTCATGCATAATAATTGTTCAGAATAGTTCTTAATGAGTGAAGTTTGCACTAACTTTCATGGAAACATAGTGAACTAGGCAAATGAAACATGGTTAAATGACCTAGACACAGGCTTTTAACTAAGTTTGTTTGTCAAGCTAACAAATCCCTTTTCATTTATGTTGCTTACGAAGATTACATATTACCAATTGGAGTAGAGGGTGAAGAAGGATTTCTTATTCTCTAATCATTACCTTTTATTCCCAATTTACAACATTTAAGTCTTTTATTTCGTGATTAACTTACATAAACCTTTCCAACATTTGAATGTTCTTGAATAGCATTACTTATGTTATTGGTTGATAATTGGCATTAGAAATTGAACGTATCCTTGTGGGAACGATATCCTACTGATCACTATATTACTTGTGCGACTTGTGCACTTGTGATACACAAAGGGACAAATAGCCAACCACACTCTAGTTGCCCAAGCTGAGGGGTTGTGGATCGTACAGACCTACAGTATGTTCGACATACTCAATAAGCTCAGTTTATCTTCTCATATAGCCGAGTTGAGGGGTTGTGAACAATATAGATCAATTAAATAATCATTCGACAAACCGTTTGGACCTAAGACATAATAGATCTATTTTAGCTAAAGTGGAGCTTACCAGACTAACCATGCAAAGTGAACATTTGTACTCGATAAACCCATTTCGAATCTCTATGCCCAGGAAGATTTAGGTCAACTTGACCATAGTCTCATCAGTAGAATCCGACATATCCATACACGAATAGGTAACAACTTAATATATATACGTGCTCAATGAAACCTACCAATGGTCGTTGACAGCTTGGCGCTATGATGACAAGGTAAAACACACACTCAACATCTATAATCCTTAATAACCTGAGCAGGACAGGCACTGGAGAGTTAGCTCTCCAGAGTCCTACTTAAATTGGCCTAGCACCATAGGCTAGGCATGTTCTGCTTTCTATCGTAACGCTTGACTTTACCAACCTAGCAAACGATCATAGCTTTTGTCTAACCAGCTTAGCTCTACGGTGGTCCTTGCCATCACCCACTTCGTAGAACTTCGGCAAACCCTTTAGTCCTCCAACCTAGGTCTCGGTCACTGTCCGAAACAGGTAGGAAAGCAATAATAGCCCCCTCCCCCCCAAACACCAAAAAAACAAAAACGTGTTTACTCAACTTTCTGCATATATATACATACACACCTATGATTTAAAGGCTTCAAAAGAATTATAACATAAGTGAACCCTGTAAAGTATGAAGCTAAATGAAAGATAATGGAAGGCGTGATGAGCTAGTGATAGCTAAAATTTCTGCATGAGGTTGAAACTTTCAAGATAGGTGAAAAAGGCCAAGTTCATAAACAAGAAAAAAAGAAGAGAAATAATTACACAATTGGCTCAAATCATTGATTCCATTAATTCGCGTACACACCTGGGTGGGTGTGGATGAAAGAAATGAAAGGCGTCTCTAGACATGATATGGACCAGTCTTCAGTTAGATGCTTGATCTTTCTCCCTCTCGCTTTCCTACCTGCGTCCAAAATCAAAAAGAGGGGAGTTGGAAAAATAGATGGTCAACTTGGGAAGAAAGGGGGATAATGAAGCCATCAAACATACAAAGAGGGAAAAAAACATATAATAGTTATGTGACACATGTATATAATCTAAGAATCAAAGAAAGTATTATGTAATTGATGTGATGAAAGTTTAATAAGATTTGTTGTGGTATATTATTGTTTTTTTGGTGAATTATTATGGTATATTATTTGAAACTGTGTATATTGCTAGGTGATTTAAACTTTAGTTACAGAGATTTAAGAGTTTTACCAACAGTTCTTACATGTTTTAATGAAAAGCATTAACTCTTTATTTTTTATAAAAAGGAAACCTACAAATTTTATATATGCAAGATAAAATTTTCTTATAATTAAAGACAAAGATATATATTTTAAAAAGTCACAAGAATTTAACTTTAACAAAAAATTTGAAAAAGAATTTCCACAAAAATTAATTAAATTTGATAATTAAATGAAGTGATATACGCCATTCATACTTTGCATTAGTTTGCAAAATTGAATACTGTAGAATTAAATTACTAACTTCTGGCCTCCTTTGCCAACTAGTTAATTACTGATAAATTGAAATTTATATCTCAATCATTATGATTTTATTTTAATGTATTGAATTCGCCAGATCTGGATGCTTGAAGCCGCAATTTGCAGATATGGCATATTCCCATGGTCATCCTGGAAGATGCAATTATTCTAAATAAAATGAATCCTTTACCCAAAAAATAAAATAAAATGAATCCAACTCTTGACCAATGTCTTTAGACTGATTAAATATTTCGATGTGCTAATTTTTAAAGATGATTAATTTGACCGTTACATAAATTTAAACTTTTATTTTGAACTGCTAACATTCAATCTGTTCTATGCCGGATAAAGTTTCCTCAATTATTTAGCTTTCAAAATGAGTTTTAAATGCCGGACAATATATATCATTATAAAGTTAGCAACATAATGGGGTGGTGTAATTTTATATTGAAAAGAATTTCAACTTGTTTGAATTAAAAGATTTACGAAAACTCTTGAAAAAATTAAGATGCCGCCAAACTGTTTGGTTGGAATTTTCTTACAACAACACTTCTTTAATAGCAGTTTTATATACTAACGAACATGTATTGGAGAAGAAAGATGTTATATTATTCATCATTCAACAAATTAGGAATTGAATTAGAAGCATATTTTATGAGGATTGAAGAATAGAAAATGGAAGGTTACGTGCACCATCCTATTTATGCACGTGATCAGGGCTTCACTAATAATAGTAACGAGAATTTTCAAGTCAAAGTCAAATGTCCCACTTTGTTATGGTCATCGGTCAGCTTCAATGGCTCTTTTTTCTTTTCCATACCGGCACTCATAGTCTCATACTTTGTTCGGAACAAAGGAAATAAAGTTGTATTTTTTTTTTTTTAAAGGAATAAACTTATAGATGAAAGTTGCATTGCCTTACCTTATTAAAGAAACAGAAAATATGGGAATAATGAGAGTAAAGATAATATTTAGGTGGTTGCTCTGGTGCAACTGAATATCATATGCCACCGGTGGCATTATAATAGCATCCAATAATATTTTGACACATAAGTCATAAGTCAAATTCCATCAATCTATGTCATAGGATTTTTTTACAAATTTTTATTAACTTAAGGGTTGTTGTGTAATTTTGTAAAACTCACCTCAGCATCGAAAGATTTCTTTCAATCGAAGTATTAGAGGTACTTCTCACAACCTCGCCGTCACTGCCATCGTTAACGGAGACCCACACTACGGCGGTATGCGGCGGTTGCGGTGGCTAAATATTAAGTCAAACAACCATTCCACAAGTCATTCATTTATCAGGGTTCGACAGGCTCAATAAAAATTGATGACATTACAGAGTTATTTTTAATGATGAATGACTGGTATAGTATAACAATACTACAATCATCAAATGGAGTTTGATCCCAATTGAAAAAAATTAAAACAAAATAATAAAGTTAAAAAATATAAGTACCATCATTCACTGCAACCAGGGGAAGTGTACTTGAATGATCTATCATAGTATAAGGAGAAAGTCTTTACATCGTTTGTTAATGACCAAAAGAAAACAATGTTAACACATTTATATAGTAATCCATCGCAAAATTATCCCACAAAAGTAGGACCAACAGAGTCAAAGCCTATAATCCAGCAATATGGAGAATTCCCCTTTCAAATAAATGGTCAAAAAATGCCAAAAAACTGTAAGATTGAGCTAAATGAGAGATAGAGCCGTTATGAGAAGAACCCATAAACAGAAATTGCGTAGAAGTGGGGGAAAAAGAATACCTTCCTCTGGTACCAATTCTGATGAGTGCAACCTTAGTCTGCTGAGTCTGTTGTTCAACGGCAACGGAGGCCTTGGTGACCCTAATGCGAAGTCCTGTTCGACATTAGGAGAAAGCTAAAGTTTTTAGAGATGGCAATGCCAATGCTGACCAGGAAACGGGAACCGACCCGCCATTAAGGAAATTGGGCGGGGTGGAAGGGCCATGGAGCCTGGATGAAAGGGTATTCATTTCAAGATACACACAGAAAGTGAACTGGTGAGGGAGACCAAGCCCGATTCTGATGATATGATATATCCAAGATAAACTTCATACACATTAATACATATTTTTTTTGGTACGTTACTAGTAGAATTGAATTTAAAGGGTCGATCGGAGAGTTTCAACGCCACTGCAACCGCTGCACCACGATCGTTGTGGGTCTCCGTCACCGGCCAGTAACGGTGGCGGTAACGACGAGGTTGTGAGAAGTACCTCTAACACTTCGATTGAAAGAAACCTTTCGATGCTAAAGTGAATTTTACAAAATTGCACAGCAACCCTCAAGTTAATAAAAATTTGTAAAAAAATCCTATGACATAGATTGATAGAATTTGATTTATGACTTATGTGTCAAAATATTATTGGATACTATTATAATGCCACCAGTAGCATATAATTTTCGACTGCACTTAATATTTAACTTCAATTTCAGTCAGAACAATCTCTTCATATTGTCATTCATTTATCAAAGAAGGTGATGAGGGGGAATATGGGAGAATATGTAGTTTTAAAACTTTTATAAACTGTTTGATTTTCATCATTTATATGATATATATTATATAGAGATAAGAGGAAAGAAAAACTAATTTACACATTTTTATTTCTCATACTTTCTTTTCACTCTATTACCAGTGTGATTGATAGTTTGGCTAACTTTTTATGTATCAGAACAAAAATTGAAGCATGTATATCATAATTGAGAAACTTATATATATTTAACAGAACAAATTACACTTTTTTCAATGATCTAATATGTAGAAAACAACATCAAATGTATAAATGGAGCTTCTTTTTTTTCCTTGACGGTTTGTGGTGATCCAGTGACATGCAGGGGAGGAACCAGAACATCTATGTTGGGTACGGATGGTGGAAAAATTTAATATTTTATAATAATTTTACTGTACATTACATTTGACCGAAGTTGTAAGGCATATTTTCGTCTTTAGGATGTGGTTCTCCCCCCCCTCCCAACCAAACTTAATCGCAGTTTCACTTCGATGATAGGGAAACATTAGTGAAAAAAAAAGTTATAAGACGTGTAACATTTATAAATTATTAGAACAAAAAAAAATTACATTATAAATTATGAAGAGTTTAAATTTTGTGGCCATTTTAGTTTAAAACGTATATTAGAAAATTATTTAGAGTCAGAGTAGGAGAGGTTGGTAAAGATGTAAACTTTTTTCTTGTTAGAGTTTATGTTACTCAAAAGTGAGGTTTTTAAGTTTTTGTTTTCTTTAAGCTTTTTGGACTCCTCCTTTGAAATTATTCACGTCACAAATCACGTCTTCCATGTGCTATTCACAAATTGTTTTTCTCTTCTTGCGTTGTGTTTCTATGAATTAATGATCAAGGATTTTTTGGTTTTATTCCTTGATAGCTTAGATGGAATGGCCTCTTCTACTGATCTCAAAGCAAACAGCTCATAGGTATCAACAGTTACCTCACCAAAAGGGATTAGAGGGGAAATTTTAGTGGAAAACTTCAATTCATTGTGGTAGATAGACTTACATCTAAAATGATTATTTTGCTATCAAATTTGAAATTTGAGAATAAATGAACCTAAATTTAGTAATTTTAGATTCGATATAAATACAAATTCTAGAATGTAGTCTATTTGGTTACTCTCCCCTCCCCCACCCAAATTGTTGCCTCTTTTTCTAGGTTTACTTGCCTATGTATGTTATGAGGAAAATCGTGACAGTTTTTTTTTTTTCTCCGGTACTAGGAAAATCTTGATAGTTGAAGTACCTCAAATTAGAAGACTAGCTAACTTCATAATTATGCTTTATAAACATGCTGACTATCTAACATTTGTGTATATTAGATTTAAATCTCATACCATAAGCATAACTAATCTCATAAAATTTTACAATGATTGAAAATTAGAATCATTACATATGATATTTGGAATCCATTATTTAAATTTAGCGGGTAATTATACGTAATAGATAATGAAAAAGGAAAAAGTTGAGTTTTTTTTTTTATAAAGGAAAAAGTTGAAGTTTAATTTTGATCAATTGTGAATTAAACTTTTACATTATCATATAATCAATATGTTGTCATAATAAAAAAATAATTTAATTATAATATCAACTATTAGAGAGGTTAAATTATTGAATTTAAATTTAATGCATTATTAATAAATTAATATTTTTTAATATGTCTATTAGTGTAAAGTTATTTACACTATCACCAAATTATGAATTAACACATCATTTAAAGAGTTATACATTTTAGATAGTGATTTATAAAAAAATAAAATAAAATTACATAGTGAGTATCATAACCAATTTTTTTAATAATTTGATAATATATGATTAGACAATAATATAAAAAAATTAATTTAACAATCTATTAAAATAAAATCTTAAATTATTATAATGATATTACATTTAATCGAATGATTATATAAAAACTTTTATTAGAAATAATGAAAATTAAACTCGAAAGTTATTTATAAGTGACCAACAAACAAAATTATAACAGGTATAAAAGGATAGATTTTTATTTATTGGAATTTATTGGTAGTATAAACGTGCTGGAAGCCCAGAACATTAATTGAAGTCTACTGAGTAGAAGGCAGGAAATTAAAGAAACAAAAACTAATGACTCCATCATTCACCAAAAAAAAAAAAAAAACTAACGACTTCTTCAAGTGGTTAACTTTCTGCTATCTTCCAGGTTTCCAGCTATAGAACATGAGGTCTCACATTTGACAACAAAAGATAGAAAGTGTAGACCTCGATATATACTCATACTCACACTCATTAACAAGTTGATAACGTAATTGTACTATGGTCCTCCCCCTCCAACAGGTGTCCAACTCAGCCTCACTCAAGGCCGTATGTATGTAACTTCAATACGATGATAGCTGTTTTAGTTAGGGGCACCTAACTTGGAACGCAGGACAATGTTCACATGAGCCGCTGATAGATCATCTTTTCAAAGGGCAAATTATAAATCGAAAATGGTGAAATCTCAAAAAGGTTAAGGTTTGTGAATTGTGATTGGCGTGGGTGACCCACCACCTTCCTGGTGAAACGGAAATTAATTAAAGAATGTGGGATCCTCGCGTGCATATTGCTTAATGGGGAATTATTGACTTGAGACTTATCCACAATGCAATTCCAAACATGTCCACAATCGCTGTATCGATATTAGCCGATCATATCCTTCTCAGCCCCACACGTGCTTATTTTATTTTTATAAATTTTGTTAAGTATACTTGTTTTTATTTTTATTTTCTTAATAGATGTTCTAAAAATATTTGTTACAGTAAAACTTTTTTTTTATTATCGAAAAACGTTTTAACTTTTCATTTTCATTTTTCTCAATACAATTAAATTAGAATTTTAAGATGTTGTATTTAATACTTAACCATATGAATACAATTAATTCAAAATATTTGCATCAACCAATTTTTAATGACAGATTTTCTCGTTCCCATTTTTTTGTCGGTATTGGTCAAAACGATTTTTTTTTAAAAAAAGACCTAAAAACAAAATAACAAATTTAAAAAATAAAAATGAAGAAAAATAGAGGTACAAGGGAATTTTCTCGACGATTATGCAGCACAGAAAGCGACAAAAGCAAGAAAAGCAGACAAGCAAGTTGTGTGCACTTGTACGGCGAATGACGTCAGAGATTAACTTCTATTTATTAGCGACAATGGAGAAAATTAAGCACGTGATAAAAACCCACCAACTACCTTGCATTTTACACATGAGAAACTTCTGAGAAGCTAAGGACGAGACCATTATAATAATAAAATAATAATCATAAGGAATAAAAAAATAAAACCCGAAACCATAAATCATTTGAAAATTAAAAATATCTAAAGTCAAGTGATTTGAAGTTTATTGTCCAAGTTCATGAAGCAGCAGTCCTATAAATCCCCCTTCTCTCATTCTCTTCCAACTTCGAATATTCAATTCAATACCTTCCCTCAAAAAAAGAAAATATCCTTTCTCTCATATCTCTTTATCTCTTCAGCAGATTCACTACAACACAAACACAATAGAAAGGAACACCAATTACGGCCCCGACATGTACGCACAGAGTACCTTCGAGTCCGATTTGTCCCTCTTGGACTCCATCCGCCGACACTTACTCGGCGATTCCGAGGTATGCAGATTTGGAGCCCCATCCACTAATTCGGGTAACCCGCCGGTTTATTGTCGAAGCTCCAGTTTCAGCAGCTTGTACCCGTGTTTGAGTGACAATTGGGGCGAATTGCCGCTCAAGGAAGATGACTCAGAAGACATGGTACTCTACGGTGTGCTCCGTGATGCCGTCAACGTTGGCTGGGTCCCATCTCTTGATTCCGGGTCACCCGAGAGTTTCTCATCGGGTTTCCTACCGACGGTAACGGTCAAATCGGAGCCGGATCTTTTTCCTGCGGTGCACAGTCCACCGGAGCCAGTCGTTGTTCCTCCGGTGATTCCGCAAGAGAAGGCTGTTCCAAGAAAGGGGAAGCATTACCGCGGTGTGCGGCAACGGCCGTGGGGGAAGTTCGCGGCGGAGATCCGTGATCCGGCTAAAAACGGGGCTCGGGTTTGGCTCGGAACGTTCGAAACGGCTGAGGATGCAGCGCTGGCTTACGACCGAGCCGCTTACCGTATGCGCGGCTCGCGGGCTCTGCTGAATTTCCCACTTCGGGTCAATTCGGGTGAGCCCGATCCGGTTCGGGTAACGTCGAAGCGGTGCTCGCCGGAGCCTTCTTTGTCGTCGGATAATGGGTCATCGCCGAAGCGGAAGAAGAAGGTGGTGGGACCAACGGTGCCGGTGGTGACAGCTCAAGGTGGACTAAAAACGGGGCAAGTGGGTAGTCAAGTGGCACAGTGTACACGTGCAGAACAGTTATTGGTCAGCTAATGCGTAATGCTGACACAGAATGCAATGTGCTTCTGTTATCCACTTTGTAATTATCCGAATCTGAGATGCGTAGTGCAGTGGCTCTCTCTGCCACTCACCCATCCAACACATTTTGGAAGCTTTTTTTTTTAAAAAAAGAAAGAAAAGAAGGGCCAAAAAAAGTGATAGTGGAAAGATGCAGTGAGATGGTGAGAGATGGAATGACAAAATTAAAAGCGAAGGAAAAAAAGCAAGTTGGAAAATAACTAGAGGTGGAGGTTTTGTTTGGGTTTGTGAATACAAAATTTGTTATTTGTTTGTTCAACATTTATGAATTTGTGAATTGTGTTATACATGAAGTATTAGCTCTTTTTCCCCAATTGGACAAGCCGTTTCTAAATAGAGTTATGCCATATTTTTTTATTTAATTATTTTAATAATTATTTTAATATTAAATAAAAAATATTAAATAAAAAAATATATGTATTTAATATTTTAAAAATATAAAAAGTATTCAATATTTTTAAAATTATAATTGGAAAAAAAACCTAATTTATTAGAATAATTCGTCTAAATAATTTCTCTTCTAAATAATTCGTCTATAGGGCTGGAAAAAACCTTTCCTACTTTAGATTACGAAATTGTCATTATTATTTTTAGAATTTGCATCGAAAATAATAATGTTAAATCTTTCTAACATAACTATAAATCATCTGCACCTGAACAAACCAAACACGGTAAAAACCAAAAAAGGAACGGACAACGGAGACACTAGTGACCATACGTGTCTAAGAAAGGACCATCCGACCAAGCAGACAAATTAAATATAAGCATTTAATATTTAGATGAAAATAACCAAATGGACTAGTGGCTATAATTAAGCGTTCGGCAGTCGGCAATCGGCAATCGGCACCAGAAAATTTAATGAAGACAAAACTTGCATGGTTATTAATCTCGCATGTGTCTGGTCCGTTGACATTTAAAAACTACGTTAAAAAATTGCTTACTGTACTTTTCTCATTTAAAATGAGGAAAATGAGATGGAAATATATTAAAAATTAATAATGTATTAAGAAATTGTGAAACATCTTGAGCATGTTAGTGTATGTTCGGAAATTCGTTGGAGGATCCACACGTGATTTTAAAATTTTTGAAGAGAGAAAAAGTATGTTTGGATGGGAATTGATTGATACTATTTTAATATATTTTTTGTCTCAAACGTAAGTTTGAGCAAAAACAATAATTTTATCAGTTGAAGATTATTTTTTTTTAACATTTATTTTGTCAAATTTACTTTTAAGATAAAAGTTCTTAAATATAAATTATATTCTCAGTAACTCACTTTCAATCAAATTTAAGTTTACAAACATACTTTCAACTAAACTTAAATTTACTTATAATCCAAACACACACTTAATAATTCTTCTTACTTCAGTCTGCTTTTCCGCTTTGAACTCTTATTAAATATAATAAACTCTTATAAAGATAAAATTATTTCACAATAAATTATTAAACGATATACAATCAAAGAAGACAAGACTAAAGTATTAATTCTTCTTAAACATGTTAATAATTCATCTTGAACATGTTAATAACTCTTATGTATATTGTGAAGAAGACAAAACTATTTGATTTTGTTTCTTTGTTTTTTTTTTCAACCCCAATAAATTAGAGCGGTATGATTATGTCACTGTTTTCAGATTTCAATGTCCTAGAATAGAAATATATTAATAATTTTTATTAGAATATAAGAAAATTTCACTTAATACTAAACAAAAAATAAATAGATAGAGAATATTAAGCACAATAAAAATAGAAATGGAAAAATAGGATTCTATGAAGGGTTTTTTGTCTTTTCCTAGAGTCCAATCCCTTCTTTCTTGTGTCAAAATAAAAATATTTTACAAAATATTAATAGAATAATACTTCTTGATCCCTTTCCCGAAAGAATCCTATTCTATCCTTAGCTTAGTTTCAATTTTTTTCAACTTAGAACATTTATGACATAATATTTTATTTATTTATTGGATATAATATGTAGTGGAGTAGTGGACAAACAAAAAAGAGAGGGAATTTGATTGACCCAATACAACTTCTTCAATTAACTTGTTTAGAAAAAAAAAAAGAATTCAATCATGATTTGATACTAGTAGATACTAAAATTGATTTAGAGTAAGATTTTATTAGTTTTTATTAGTATAGTATAGAAAATAGAAAAAATATAGAATAGAATAAAATTAATAATATATTATAATAAAATATAATACAATAGAATTCATTATATTTCTATTGCATACTGCTCAAAAAAGTAACTCAAGTGATTCCTTTGATTCTTTCTTTCTTTTACTTTTCTTTTAACTTAAAATAAAAGAAAAAAGTATCGACAGATATTATCCAGTAAAAAATGTTTTGAATCAACTAATGAAGTTCATTTTTCAGGAACATCATAAAAAAATAAAATTAAGTTTTTTGAAACATCAAAAAAAGTTATCCATTAAGTCATTTATACGAAGAAAAAATATGATGATTATTAAGAACTCAACAGGACTCCCTCGAATTCGTCAAAGAAAGAGTGGATCCTTGTTGAGTTTTTATATTTTATTTCTAAAACTCAATTCATCCGATTACTACAGGGATGAACCCAATTCAAAATATAAACCATAAAAGAAAATACTAATTAAACCGATCATAAGAATACTAATTACAGTACTTATTATTCAAAGAGGAATCATTTCAGTAGTTTCAGGTATTTATCCCACTTTCCTCCACATTTGATCAAGTGGTCATGCAAAAGTCTTAAAAGAAGTTATAAAATTATGAAAAAAGTACATTTATAATTGTATGATTTGTTATAAACATGTTATCTCCACACTCTTAACATTGAATGATCACGTGATTTTGAATCAAAATTATCAAATTTCTAGGTGGGAACAATCAGTGGGCGTCCTTCATAATCTCTTGTATTTTTCATCAAATAAGAGTAGGAGTGAGAATAGGCAATTAAGTGGTCTTTTAAAGTCTACGACTTAATCTATTTTTAACCAATGATTATTATATGTTACGAAACAAATGGCTACGAATGACGTGGCTAGGTAAGACTTTCTATATGCATATTCAATGGATGAGTGATTTATTAAACAACACAATTTTTAAATGCTAATTTTAAATTCGTAAGACGTATCACGAAGTTGTTTTCGTGAAAACAAGCATTTCTCTTTTTAACCTATCTTATTTAATAAATAAATCAAACTTAAATTTTTTAAAAAATCTATTTAATTAAGTAGGTTAAAGTCTAAACTTATAAAAAAAAAACCTATTTAACCTACATGACCAATCTATTTATTTATTATTTAGATATATTAAAAAAGTTTATAATACTTTGATATAATTTATTAATCTTATGTTAATATAATATGTTTATTTTAAACAAATATAATACTCTTATTTAAGAGTGTCTAGCGGATAGAGTTAACTTATAAACTTGTGGATTTTGACTCAACCTAACTCACAAAATATGAGGTTGGATTGAGTCTGTGGGTTTGGTCAAGTTGGAAAATACTCTAACTCATGAGTTACAAGTCGAATAACAAGGTTGAAAAATGTTAATCCACACAAATCAAACCTACCCAAGTAACCTTTTTTTTAAAAAAAAATTGTTTAGTCATTATGGCATTTCAAGTTACTTTTCTTTGACTTTTCTATAGTGGTGATTAAGTTTAGGTATATGTATTTTGGTCACGTGATCACAATCTGAACAACCAAGAAAATAGAGATGAGAAACTCATAAAACATTTAACGAACTATTGTAATGAAAATTCAATGGATTGCTTAGATAACAAAGAGTATGTTGAGAATATTGAGAGTGATGTAAATAATTATATCAATTCATATAATATATATGATGACATTGAATTCAGTTAGTTAATGATTTGTTATTTATGACTTTTTGGACAAGTTACATTACTTTAGTTTATTTCAAACTTTTGTTAAATTAGTAAGACTTGTTATGTTTGTTTATCTTGTTTGAGACTTATTATATTATGTTTGTGTAAGAGTGACTATATGACTTTAATTTATTTGGGACATTCACTAAAAAAAAGGTTTAAAACAATAGTTATTTGTTGCATCTTAAGGTAGTTATAACTACTATTTTTTTGCCTCAATGGCAACTTCTAAAACTGACGTAATTGTTGTTATCAAGTGGCCTCAATATTCAAGAAGGAGTAAATTGAGTTTATAAAACATTTTTGTAAAACATTTGATTATCAATTTTCGTTGAAACTATTGATTGTTAGAGGTGAATGGATAGAGAAAATTGAATACTTTCATTCACAAATATAATCAATGTACAAAAGTAAAATAGTAAAGTTTAGAATATCAAACACAAGGTTTATCCTAGGGATGGCAACGGGGCGAGGCGGGGACGGGTAGCAGCCCCCCGCCCCCGCGGATAATATCGCCCCACCCCCCCCCCGACTCCATATCCGCACAAGTACTCGTTTATTATTTTCCCGCGGGTCAATAGATACCGCGGATATCTCATGGCAGTACCCAATAAATTTGAAAAAAATAATAAAATTCAAAAAATTCAAAAAAATTAATATTTTAGTAATATTTGAATAATATTTAAGTAATAATAAGATTTTTTTAGTAGTTTTATATAGGGTATTTTGATAATTTTATTTGCAGGTACCATGGTATAGAGGGAACCATCCCGCCCCGTTTATTAAACGGGGGATAACATAAACGGGTATTTTTATCTGTGGGAGAAATTAGACGGGTATTACCTGTCCCAGTCACAGGTATTACCCGCGGGTACCCACCCCCACGGGAAAAATTGTCATCCCTAGTTTATCCTGGTTCCGCCACTCCTTGTGACCTACGTTCAGTCTTCAAGTAATCACTCGAGATTTTTCACTAAAATTTCAAACTTGAACATGTGCTTGCTATACCTTTACACAATAGAACATTCACCACACGTTGGAGTATATCACCATTTGTGCTTGAGCCTCAACTTCAAGGCATACATCACTCTTACAAATTGTTTGAGAGATACTTCACTCTTTTTACAAAGAATCAAAATGTATAGAAGATGAAACTTTCTCTAGAGTATATAATACAACTGGAAGCCCTATGATGCTCTTCAATAATATCTTAAATATTTACAAAAAAACAAAGCACAAATGGATTAAAATATTAATTCACAGATTAGTACAACAGAAATATGTTTCAAGTTGTTGGTTAGCCTTTAAAGATGACCCAAAGATGTGTATTTATAGGGTTCGGTTCAAGAGAGCCATTGGGAGTGATTAATGGCTGCATTAAATGTCAATAAAAGAGTCGTTGCTAACTGTCAGACTCGTGGTAATCAATTATATGATTTCTGTAATCGATTACATGACTTTAAGAACATGTTCTTGATTTTCTGGGCAGGATGTAATCGATTATAATCCTCATGTAATCGATTACAAAGCCTTTGACAAAGTTGTAATCGATTACAATCACCCTTAAACTCATTTTTAAGCTCAATTAAGCTTGATAATAATTTCCAACTTAGAAAAAACTTGGATTTGTTAAGATATAAACTTAAGTTACATTGTCCAAGTTCAAATAAACATTTCTTTAAAAACAATCCATCAATTCTTAAAAAGACCTTTCAAAAATTATTTTGAGATATTGAGAGCTTCTTACCTTTAAACACTAAATCTTATAAACTATACCAAATATACCTCATTTGGACTTGATCTTTGTCTTGACTTTGTTATCATAAAAAACTTCATATACTTTATGACATAAACATTCACATTTTCCCCATTTTTGATGATGACAAAATAACATAGGAAAGAGATAAGTGTATATATATATATATATATATATATATATATATATATATATATATATATATATATATATATATATCGAGATTTAAGTGCAACTCTCCCCCCCATAGTTTTATGCATGAGATGAGATAGATATTAAGTAGAAGTTGCATGCAAAAGCTTCACCGTACTCATGCAAGATATATGTTATATCTTTCCCCCGTTGGCATTATAAAAAAGACATAACCATTCATAAGAAATATTATGCCAAAAAGAATTAATGAACTCCATATAATTAGCAAGGAAACCAATATCGCATAAATGTTAAGAATTAATTAGCGTATAAATGTTAACAATTGAGAGCTCAAACATAAATATCAGAGTTATCATAGTCAAAAAGCAAAGAGTGAGACAAGATGGAACAAGATACATATGATCATGACTAAGCTCTGTCGTCACTCTGTCACCTCGCTATCATCCTCGTCATCAAGATCCTCATCAAGATCAAGGTCTTCATTATCAGTACTAAGATCATCATCAAAGGTTATTATTTGTAACTTGCTTAACAATAGTAAAATTATTAATTACACAATTAGTTCCTCAAAATATCAGGATTTATGTATAAATTATTTGCAGAAGGTTGCTCCTCCATGGCATACTCACACACACAGCAAGTGGGGTTGGCCGGAGGACTATCTTCAGTGGCAAATGTAGCATCAGTGCTGGAGGGCGACCTTTATTCTCAAAACATTAGTCCTTATAAAACTGCATATTTCTCTCATCCAGAGCCCTCTTATTCCCTATTCTCCCATCCTCCTACTTTTGTCCTTCATCAATTGCTACAACTTTTATTTTCAACCATTACAGAACTTTGATGGTATACATATTTATTTCTCACAACAATTACTTCAGATTTTATTTTATTTTTTCATTCGAACAAAATTAAAACTCTAACCCATTATTTGATGCTCAACAAGATATTATTATTTTCTAATTTATAGAAAGATCAAAACTTTGGGCAAACCAAGTTCAATATTGACGTAATTGTTTTTTCTTAGTTACATAAGGGTGATGACTATCTTGTTTACTTAAATCCTATATCAAAACAATGAATATATGGTTGTTTGAAGATAAATAGATATATTTGCTTTCATATGTAAGATAAAGAGCTGGGTGGGTTTTGAAGCCATGGTCGTGGGGTTGTTTGAACTAATGAATTAAGTATTGGAATTTAATGAAGGTTTTGGGCTTCTGGCCCCCTTTTATCATCTTTGTTCCCTCAAGCTACCGAGTTGGTCGTTAGGGATGTCGTTTGCCAGAGATGGCACCACTGCTCTTCTACCCCTATACATATCTAGAATCCCCCCGCCCCACCGATCTAGATTTACCGACAATGGTGCCACCTCTGCTTTGTCACACTCCCGTTCCTGGCAGAACTCCTTTAGACAGAATGTGAGTTCACTTTCATCAAGAGTATGGGTTGACGAAATGGTTCACTTTAGCTCATTATGTGGCATGGGTGAAACAGAACTTGCTCCATTTTGTAGGTCTTTTAAGCGGTCTCGCACCACTAGAAGTTAACCTTGTACCCAGGTTGTTATCAAATGTTTGGTATATATCTTCAGCAGAATAAAACTTCGAATTAGTGGAATTAGAAGTTCCTCACATGGAACATCGTGGCTGATAATATGAGTTAAAATTAGTGCTAAATTTTTATGTTGTTTATTGTATGACAAAGTTGAATTAAAAATTTAAAATTACAATATTGTATGAAAGGGATCACTTAATATGTTGCATGGTTAAAGGCAAAGGAATGGGTAGGGCCTTGATGGAAGTCTGTTATGGCGTTCAATTTCATATAGAGGCATGAAGCCATGAGCAATGGCTTCTAATAGCGAGGTGTGTTTGAGACTTGATAATGGAATTACTAAAAATATACAGAGGGACTAAAACGAAAATATCAACAAATGTATAGCTAAATCATAAAAAGTGTCATTGACTTTGTTCCGTCCTCTACCAGAGCGGTGATCGCTAGAGAGCCCCAGGTCGGTTGTCCGATAATTCATCGGTTGACGATGAGGTGGAATACCCACAAAGGCACTCCGACCAACCAGTCTTGAAGTCAAGACAATGATGAAGGCATAGGTAGAAAAAAGTGAACATACTTGACTTAGGTTGCCAGACCGGTTTATATAAAGATCTAGATATGACTGACTCTCCGAATACCTTTCATTCAGGCTATTTAGGATTCTAAATGTTATGTGTAGTCATTATGACACTAAAACATTATGTCTAGTATTCTAAACGTTATGCTTGGTCATTATAGTGCAATGAAGTTTTGTCTAATCATTATGGAGCGAAATCGTTCACGACCATTGGTCATGATGGCGTCAAACGGCTGATGACCATTGGTTGGTCGTATTAAACACGTGTTTGTCGAGTTATTACCCATTCGGGTATAGGCTATTCAGATCTTGTAGACAGGACATTAGTTTAAACTTTCATGGGCTTGGCGTTCCGAAATAGACGTAGTTTATGGTCGAATGCCAATTGGATCAGGACAGTCGACAACCCCCTAACTTGGTCATCTGTGAAGATGAGTCAAGCTTATGAGTGATCAAATGTTAATTAGGCTAGGACGGTCTAGACTTCATTATAGAGTGTGAAAACTTGATAAATCAAGTTAGGTCAAAAGTGTATCGGTGCACCTTTGACTTGCATGAAGCACCGTAAAAACCTTCATATATGTGACCTTAGTAAGGACAAGATTAGGAATGACAATAGAGGAACGTCTTATATGCACCCTCCATTTGCAGGGTACATGGATGCACACTAGATAAAAGAATTTGATACACTTGAAAAATCAGTTGAAATGGATCAACAATAGAAAATTAAGATTGGCTACCTGAATGGTAGGTAAACTATGAAAAGCAAAGACCTCGCCACCGATAAGTCCTCATTGGAGCTCCTCTTGCAGCGATCAACCACCACCACTGAAGCCACCCCAAGAGACCAAACACCACACTTGAGCCACAGATTAACCAACCACCCCCTCAATCAAACCTAAAATAAGAAATAAGCAAAAATTACATAAAAAACATAAGGGTTCTAATTCTTGGTTCCAGAAGCAGCAACAAGGGCTTCGGTGGACTCTGGTTTTGACAATAAAGGCAGCGTCATGTCTTCGGCAACCATTTCTAAAGGTGGTGTGATAATAACATATTTTATACATTAATAAACCTTCATTTTTAATCATTTACACTCTCCATGTACTTAATTGATTGAGTTTGGTCATGTTTTATAAGTTTGGGTTCAAATTAGGCTTAATTGATCTTTTTCAGTATTATTGAGATTTTACACTATTTTTGTATTTTGTCCATATTTTGAGTTCTAGAAATCTAGAAATTATGAATTTTACCTTGTAAAAAAGTTGAGAGAAAACTATACAACTTTGATGAGAGCTCAAAGTCTCAATCAGACATCTAGTGGAGCTAATTCGCCTGGAAGTCAGAAAACGAGTTCTGTCACTAGAACCCGAGTAGTGTGCACTAATCAAGGCATAACTTGGGCTATAAGAGTTGCATTGAGCTGGAACCGGTGGCATTGGAAAGCTAAGACAAAATCTTTCAACTCTCATGAAGACCACTTTTTCATAAAATGACGTTTTAATAGAGTTATAATAGTGTGAAGATAGTTGAATTAGTTGGTACAAGTGGAAAGGCAAACATGATAATCATTCACCCACTCATTAATCATCTACCAACTAAATTATCATCCACCCACTCATGAATCATCTACCTACTAAATAATCATCTACCCACTCATTAAATAACTCCATTGTCATTTTTCACTCATCCACCCATCATCTACCCACTCATTAAATAATTTTATTATCATTTTAAACTTCTCAAGCTCTATAAAAGGGAGCATTGGCTGATCATCTTGGGCATCTTGGCTTAGAGATCAAGATCATGCTATTGTGTTATTTGTTTCTCTTGTTGTAGTTTTCTTTTGTTCTAAATTGAAGTTATGTTCATCTTCTTCTTCTTCTTCTTCTTCTTCTTCTTCTTCTTCTTCTTCTTCTTCTTCTTCTTCTTCTTCTTCTTCTTGCTTATGATTAACTAATTTTCATCTTGCTTGAGTAAATGGGTGAAGCTTTTGGTATTAAAATAAGGTTAGATTAATTTCTTTCTTGTGCTTAAATGATATATTATCAACTGGTCATTATATGTGTTGTATTTTGTTAACAATCAATTTAGAAACTCTCCTTGTAAAGTGGAGTTCCTGATTCATTGTAGATAAGTGGTTGACACAATGAATGTTTGAATCTATTTACAAGTGTTGGTATTGGTAAATAATTAAAGAAACCATATAACTACGTATATAATTCTATATGGACTTTGAATATTTTATTTTCTGATTGGAACTTCCCTTGTGCATGGATTTCAATTAAGTTATAAATTCAATTGAGTTATAAAAAAATATTGTCCTTAATTTATTATCAAAAGTGGATCTCTTAACCCAAGAAAGTTTTTTTTTAATTGTGAATAAGTTTTATTATATTTATTATTGTGACAAATCATTTCCTTATCTCAAAGAATTTTTCTTCATCAATTCCCTATGGATCGACCTCAGACTTCCGAAAAATTTATTACTTGAGACAACCTGCACTTGGGTTTGTATCTTTTAATTCATATCATGATGTTGCCTAGGCGACGAGTTGCTTGGCTTCTAGATCTACATTCATGGACGGTTTGGCCAAGAGGGGGGACGATGGTTATAGGTTCATAGGTCTCAATTGATTGTTGTGAACACCTAATTTTGCCCGGGTCAAATAAAAATAATTTTTTTTCTTGATCAAATAATTTAATCATGTTTTAGTTCATTTATTTTCTCTCTTTGTCTATTTTGTTTTGAAAAAAAATAAAAAAAATTTTGTTTCACAGGTTGCTTATCACCCTCTGCACACACACTCACTTTCACCACTA
Source organism: Ormosia emarginata (assembly GCA_029884605.1). Classification (NCBI taxonomy): domain Eukaryota; kingdom Viridiplantae; phylum Streptophyta; class Magnoliopsida; order Fabales; family Fabaceae; genus Ormosia; species Ormosia emarginata. The sequence continues at coordinate 20,487,556 of JAQQTP010000060.1, read as the reverse complement.
CAATACACAATCTTCTGCACACAAGCAACCAGAAAAATAAGCCATCTGTTAGCAAAAAAAGAGGGTCATTTCGTTTGGCAGGGGGCTCACTCACGTATAAGGAGGATGAAGACTGATTTTTAGTGGGACACAAGCAACCAAGGGAACACACAGACAACATTTTTGGGTTTTCATTTTCTGGCTTCTAAAAAAAAGGGATATCACACACTGGGAGCTCACTCAGGAGAAGGGGAAGTAGGGTTCCTTCATTTTCTCTTCATTCACATTTTCACCATTTTCTATATTACCTTCATCTTCACCTCTCCTCACCTCCTGACCTTCAACCGTAACCCTCCATCCTCTAATCTCCATAACCACCATAACCACCATCTAAACAACCATCATCTTCACCACTGAGTCAACTCACTACCCACCATCCATCCTCACTTCCATCTCATCTACCATCTCCAATAACCACCACCAACCTCTATTGATATCACCATCAACAACCTTCCATCCATAACCATTCATCAAATCACCATCAACCCACCACCTCAAACCTCTTAATACCCAAAGAAAGAAAAAGAGAAGCAACGAACTCACCATCGTGACCCAGCTCCATCCGCACCCAACGCTTCGACCAGTAGCGTGCTCCGAGCCTGCACCAGAACCCTGACACCTCACCGCCGTCGTGAACCAGAAACCGTCGAACCTGCACGCGACCCACACTACACGCACCTCCATCTATTCTGACCCCGTCCAGCCACCAAAGTTCTGCCCGATCCAGCCACCAAAGCACCAGATCCGAGCCCCCCCGGCGCTGCGACCTGAGCTTCACTTGTCAGGATCGCGACCCCGAGCCGCCCAGCCGTGCGCCACGCCGCACCATTTCTACACCAGGACCCGCCGTCGAACCGCTGTCATCCTAGCTCGAACCAGAAGCCCAACCTCACCTTCACAGTCAGTCACGACACGTCGCTGCTGACCGGAGATTCAAACCAACGAGCTCGCCTTTGACTAAGCACTGGGGCTCCCAGTCGTCAGAGCCGATCCGATCACCCCACCGTCGTCCTTGGAGCTGCACCACGTACGATCCGTCCACGCTCTTTCTTCCTCTCTCAAAGCTCAGCAGCAGCAGGTTTTCTCTTTCATTCAAATGTTAAATTCTTAGTTTAGGTTTCTTTATGTTTGGGCCGTTCAGAAGCATAGAAAGCCCATAAGATTAAAAACCAAAAAAAAAGAAGAAGAAAACTGAAAACATAAAAAAAGGATGGGTATTAAAGGATTGTTTTAATTAGTGAGTTTTTTTTTTGGGTTAAGATTAGTTTGCTTAATAGTTTAGAGATTTAGTAAAAAATAAATTTAAAAATATAAGGGCAAAGACATAAGATTAGATAAAAAAAATACCAAAAAAATCAAAAATGGCAAAAAATAGAAGAATATAAAAAACAGAATTCAAAAAAAAAATCTTTAAGTCAATGCAATGACCAACGATGTTGATTGAATAGCAGATGTTATCTTCAATGTTGTTTGGATCATAAGGGTTTATTGAGTAGCCTAGTGCTAACTTGAACTCCGTGCAATGATTTTTTGTTTTCAAACAAAATTCCCTTTAAAAAAAATATTTTCTTTAATTAAAATCAATCAACTCACACTTATTTTTTAAAGAACTACGCGACTTTGAGTTCCTCATTGCACCTGAGGTTACGTAGGAGCAGAATTTTCATTCTATCAAGCCAAAAATGAAATTTTCATAATTAGGTTTTCTTTTCATTCTTTTTCCTAAAAAAAATAAAAATAAAAAATAGTTACAATGTATTTTTAATAGGGGAAAATAAATAAATTTGAGATTATCAAGTTTTTGCACAACTGACTTAAGGTACCGTGTCAGGATGGGTGTGATAGGGGTGTTGTGGGATTAAGTTTCCATCCTTCCCTATCCATAACCGACTCCCAAATCCGATCTGATTTTCAAAGACTATTTTTCTAAGAAAGGTTTTTCAATTTTTCCTAATTTAAATAAAATTGGTGGCGACTCCACATTTTCATCATTTTTAGAATCACGCGAGTTGCTATTTCGCCACGATCTCGGTCGCGACAGGTGTTTTGGGTCGGTGGTAGAAGCCTTGATAGAGGACAAGATGGGATCAGGCTTGGATGGAAACTCAATTTAGGGTTGATGGGCTCACATGATTGTCGCAGATTCGGTGTGGTGGTGATTTCGAGGTTCAATTTGGATGGGGTGTGTCGTGATATGAGTTTGGTGAGGGAGACAGATGCACGATGGCATTAATAGTGGTAGAAGGTGGCGATTTACACACATCCAGTGAGTCTAACTAGTTCCTTTACCCCATTTTTCTCTCTCCTTTCGTGGTTGTCATCTTAGATCTATGCATCTGACGTTTGCTTTTCCTCTGACCAAATCCTCCATTGTGTTCTCCACCTTCCCCTCGGCCAGCCACCAAAACTGCATTGCCACTGATGCTCTTATATGTCATTCGTCGGAATCTGCATATCTACCATGGTTAAAATGTCATTTCACACCCTTATAATAATTGAAATCGTCTATCGGAAGTTAAGAGAATGTATATACCTGCATCTTGTAAAAAGAGAGTGTACAACAACATTCCCCATGACAATAGAGTTTAAGCGTAGACAAAATTACCCCCACACCATGACTATCCTAGTCAAAACAAATATCCAAACTTAACTGGCTATCTCTTATGACAACCCTGATGCCAAGGTCTGGTATAGGTACGAGGATATCGTGGGTTGGCTCAAATCGCTAACCATTTTTCTTGAAAAAAAATTCCAAGCTAGTTCTAAGGTTTGATTTTAGTTTTGAATGCGTTGGATCGGATGCTCAAATTCAAAATGTCTTCGTAATGTTATCTTCTCAAACAACTTTAAAAAAAGAAAAAGAAAATATTGACAGTTTGCTTTATTCAAAAAAATCAAAGATGAGGTTAAGATCAATAGCAAAGGCACACTGCATAAGGGCCAAGGGCTACTAAAACAATTATAACTTGTAACGTACTAGGATATTAACTCGTGCAACACACGACTAAACTATGTTATTATTATTTATCGACAAAATTAAATTGTAATAAAAATTAGGATTATATTTTAAAATGCTTAAGTTTTTTTTCTTTAGTTTCTACATTAATTTATCAATTGAAACAAACGACTTATATTTCATATTTTGGTTCGTCCAAATGAGGGAAAATTTAAATTTAAAAATCAGCCATAATATATATTCAAAATATAATGAAGAACAAACAAAAAGTATAGGGTCAAAAAAGAATTATTTAGCACAGTAGATAATAATTTTAACAGAAAATAAATTCACTAATTAATTCATGCACCAAATCACACATTGTACAATAATCAATCAAAAAATGTACTTACCGGAGATTAGTAGGAAATAATACAAACATGAATTTAAATTTTATGGAAAACTTCCTTAAATACTACATTCTTGGTGCTTGAACAAAGATCCCCATCATCATTGCAAATCAATATCTTCAATCTGCTTCTACATTTAACCTGAGATATAGCAACATATAATTGTCCATGTGAAAATATTGGTTTGGGCAAATAAAAACCTACATGAGATAATGTTTGTCCTTGTCTTTTGTTAATTGTCATCGCAAAGCAAAGAGATAAAAGAAATTGTCTCCTTTGAAATTTTAAGGGTAATCTAGGATCAGAGGGTATTAAATTCATCTGCATAATGTAAACTTTGTCTCCAACATGATTACCTGTCACAACCCTTGCATCAATAACATTTGAACCTAACTCATTCACAATAAGTCTAGTTCCATTACAAAGACTTACAAATTGGTCAATGTTCCTTAACAACATTACAAACACACCTCTTTTGAAAACCAACTTGTGATTAAGAAGACCTGAACACTTTATTCTATTAAAGAACTCAAAGGTCAACCAATTAACATCAATACCTACATCTCCATCAGATTTACAAATAGAACCAGAGCTAATATATTCCCTATCTTCCCCAGGGATTAGAGAAAGAACAAATTCATTTACTTTCTCCACGACTTCTAGTGTCGGTGCTAGTATTGCCCTGTCTTCAAAAAACTTGTAATTTCTCATATTATCAACCAAATCAGGGTATGTACATGCTACAATATCAACAATATGGTCATTTGATTCCAATATTAAAACATCTTCTGGAATCTCCATATCAGCCACACCATCGTTATTAACTCCAATATTTCTAACACTAATATCAAGGATCCAATTTCCAAATTGTTCCATCTCATCCACATTAGATAGACCAATACCATATGGAAGCCTCATGTTCTTAGTAAACTTCAAAACTTTGCAATGTTTCCATAGTATGGATGAATTAATAGTTACCATTACAATATCTACCTACATGCTTTAGGAATAACTGGCAAAATTTGTTTGAAATCTCCACCAAGCACAATAACTTTGCCACCAAAGGGCTCATTCATACTATTAGTATTTGAAAATCGCATTACATCTCTCAAAGTATAATCAAATGCCTCAAAAGCCCATTTATTAATCATTGGAGCTTCATTCCAAATAATAAGACTTGCATATCAAGGTAACTCAGCTTTAACACTACCTTGTTTTATATTGCAAGTTGATTCCTCAGTCAAAGAGATTGGAATAACAAATCGAGAATGTACAATCCTACCATCAAGCAAAAGAAGAGAGGCAATATCACTGGAAGCAACATTTAGAACTATCTTTCCCTCAAATCGGAGTCAACATGACAATGCTTTCCGAACAAAAGTTTTTCCAGTCCCACCATATCTATGAACAAAATAGAAACCTCCAACTCTATTAAGCATAACATTAACGACTTCATCATATATGCATCTTTGCTCATCAGTAAGTGTTTCAAAATACTTGATATGTTCAGCCATCATCTCGTTTTTATCATAGCTTAGCTCATTGATTAACAAATATTTTTGAACTCATGCATCAGGGAGAAATTAGGACATAACATTCCAGGGAATTCATTCAATGATTTACCATTTGAACGCAACAATTTTTCAATATCTATCAAGCATAACATCTTCAATTCATCATCCTAATGCTCAAATCTATAATAAAAAAATGCTTCAGATATAATATACAAAAATATTAAAAAAAAAGAAATGGAAAAATATACCACTTAAAATAGTGTTTTATACATTAAATGAATAAAATAGTACCTGGGCAACCAAGTAATTTACCCTTTTCATAAAGAATTCCATCAACCAATAAATCTCATGTTTGTTCCCATACAGAAGCTGGCTTGTTCATACAGATTGATAATAACAAAGTAACAAAAAGACATCTTAAATATCCACTAGATGCTAATTATGTAGCTTTTTTAATTGCAGCAACAAATTCTTTGTCATCAAACAACAATCCCAAGGCATAATAGACAAATTGGAAAGTTTCATATGTCACATTATCCACAGTCCTAATGCTCTCAAAGCTAGTACAACCTCGTTGTACATTTAACAACAACCTCATATAATACAATTTTCCCGTACCTGGAGGCACAAAGTTTAATCTGCTAATTGATTGACATTTGTTCCTCACTTTCCACAATTGTGTATCCACAGAATAAATAAATTGAGTTGAAAACTCACCATAAGTCAAATCCCATCCCTCAAGATATGTTATATTAGCTGCCATCCATGAAAAAAATTATTGACTTGTTATCCTTGTTCTTTAAAACGACTTCATCAATCTTATCACGATCATTAAACACAATTGCTTATTACCGAGGGAGGTGAAACGACAATCGCTGAACATGAGGCCACCTATGATGAATATCGAAGGCAAAGATTCTCCAAATAGACTCACAAGCAGATAAATATCGACAATCATAATATTGCTTTACCTCAACAACTTCAACTTCTGTGTTTGGACATCCTTCTTATGGTGTAATTGAAACGGTAACTCGATGAAGGCCTTTATTCACATATTTGATCAAATACTTGATGGAATTTGATTTGTTGCAGAACTCCAACTTTTACATGTGCCTGGTACTTCATCAAAAGTTTTGGATTATAAGGAACAACAAACCGATTATCCAACTCAACATTTCTCTTTAAAGTTGTTGTACCTATATCTCTCCTTCTATATATTGGGTAGCCTTCATCATCAAATGAAGTCTTGTTAACAAATTTTTTGGGATAAAACTTTGAACACCTGTCATCCTTCGTGCAAGGAGAAGTACTTCGTGCTGCACCACATGGGCCATGAATCATGAAAGATGACACCATATGAAATAAATTTGGAAATTTGTTCTTATCTGGCAACTCAACAGATATCATTGAATCAACTAAGTTAACAGTTTAAAGTTTATCCTTTGGGTGCAACCACAATAAAATGTGAGCATGGGGTAGTCCTCTTTTCTGGAACTCAATGGTATGCATACCAACATGGAATTTTAAAAAAGAACAATCATCAAATTAACTATGCACAACAAAAATAATAACAAATGAAATATTCAAATTTCCTTACTAGCAACTACTTTTTCGAAAATGTGTCCTTTCTTAATATCAACCATCATTTCATCTAACTTTATTCGGAACACTCTGTATGTAATATGATGCGGATTAAATGATGCAAACCAAAGTACAAGTTGTCTCAAGTAATAAATTTCTTAGGAGTCCAAGGTCGATCTACAGGAAATTGATGAAGAAAAAAATTCTTTGAGGTAAGAAAATGCTTTATCACAACAATAAATATAATAAAATTTGTTCACAATTAAATTAAAGAACTTGCTTGGGCTAGGAGATCCACTTTTGGTAATAATTTAAGGACAAGATTAATTCCTTTTATAACATAATTGAAATCCACGCACAATGGAGATTCTAATCGGAAAATAAAACATTCAAAGTCCATTTAGAATTATATACGTACTTATATTATGGTTCCTTTAATTATTTACCAACACCAACACTTGTAAATGGGTTTAAGTATTCATTGTGTCAAACCACTTGTTTACAATAAATCAAGAACTCGACTTTACAAGGAGGAATTATTTACCAACACCAACACTTGTAAATGAGTTCAAACATTCATTGTGTCAAATCACTTGTTTACAAGAATCAAGAATTCCACTTTACAAGGAGGGTTTATTTACCAACACTAACATTTATAAATAGGTTCAAGCATTTATTGTGCCAAACCACTTGTCTACAATGGATCAAGAACTCCACTTTACAAGGAGGGTTTCTAAATTGATTGGAAACAAAATACATTACATATAATGATCACTTGATAATATATCATTTAAGCACAAGAAAAAAAATTAATCTAACATTATTTTATTACCAAAAGCTTCACTCATTCACTCAAGCAAGATGAAAATTAGTTACCCATGAGCAAGAAGAAAGAAAGAGAGAAGAAGAAAAAGATGATCATAACTTCTATTTACAACAAGTAAATAACATAATAGCATGATCTTAATCTAAAACCAAGATTACCCTAATAGGCAGCCAAGGTTACCTTTTATAGAGCATCACAAGCAAAAGATGACAATGAGTAGGATAATGAGTGATTGGATAATTAAGGAGTGAGTGGATAATTAAGGAGTGTGTGGATGATTAAGTGGATGATTGCAAAAAATGTTTATCTTCACTTGCATAAAATAATTTGGTGTCAAACTCGTGCTTGACGATAGAATCTCAGAAGTGACCTTCATGAAAGTTGTAGGCCTTTGTTTTGGCTATCAATTGCCTGCTTGAACCATCCAATTTGACCTCCTACAGAGATGACCCAATCATTGCAACTACTTACGCCTAATTTCAGCTCCTCTATTTTGACTTACACACCTAATATGACCTACTAGACCTCAGAATCTCGAAAAGTGTTCTTCATGAAAGTTGTTGATTTGGGTCTTAACTATCAATTGAAAAAAATTTAGCCCATTATCATTCCTACAGCCTAAGATATGGCCTAATGAGTATACAGAGATTAAGTTGTCAGGATCAGCACTCTAGTTTTTGCTTCAATTCCAATTTGAGTTATCCAAGCTTATGATATAACTCTTAAGGTCTTCATGAAAGTTGTAGAGAATTGTCTTACCTTTCCTACAAGACCAAAATAACATAAATCTGCCATATGTAACTCAAATTATAGCTAATTTACTGAACACTGTCGAGGAGATAAATTAAGGCTAATTCATGTAATAATTCTTTCAATGATCCAATTAGGTCCAATGTCACAGAATGTGACAAAATCAACTTATTTAAACCTAATTGAACCTTAATAAACCCAGTGAGAGGGTTATAAAATGTATAAAATATATTGTTATCATAATATCAAGACGGTCATCAACAGCTAGCCTTCTGTCTGAGACATACCGTGTAATTTCTTGCCATTTTTTTGTTACACGTAACAGTTAAAAACAAATCAGGGAATCCACATCTTTTGCAAATTGTCATTGCATCTTGATAATTATTAAACATATATCGGTGACCCCCAGTAAAAGACAAAGGTAAAACAACACGAGTGCTAATAGAAGATGGTTCAATATCGATAACTTCTTCCAATCCTTTCAAAAATTCTGACCTAATCATGGACTGGTTATTTCTGATGAAGGAAAACCTTTGTGTTTCAATCATCGAGTAGCAATCAACTATAAACTGCTAGAACAACCTTCTACCCTTTAAGACAATTGATTTTTCAAAACTTCTTTAATGCATCCTAAATGCAATAAACCCTTGAAGTGAAATTTTGGTCCTTTTTTCTCTTCACCATCACACCATTTGTTTGTGTCCTACAAATATCTTCCTAGTAACCGCCTTCACTATATGGAAATAATAGAGGATATGGCAAAGGAATATAAGCAGTATGTGTTTCATGAATCCTTTGCAATTCTCCATTACGACCATGCACAATAAGATCCCGACCAACATCAGAACTATCAAAATCACCAACAGTAAGTGCAACAACTTCATCAATTGTTGGAATGTTATACATTTGAGCATCAGACACCCGATGTCTAAACAAACGTAAACAAAACTTGACAGCTTGATCTTGTTCATAAAAATCTCTAATCCTTCTAAAAGACTTTGCCAAAATATTAAATTCATCGACCACTTCCATTAAATCTTTAACCAATGAAGGATCTATGTTATTAGTCTAGTCAGAATCACTGCAACAAGTCAATCATACATATTACAAAAGATAATAATATCCTAGTTAATATCGTAATATCTATATCAAAGTATACTTTTTTTTTCTAAAGTGACACCACACAAATGTTTGAAATAAGGAAGAATGGATATAAACAAATAAACAATAGTTCAAAAACAATTGACACTAATTCAAAACATTATAATCAATCATAGAAATATAACAAATATGAAATAAGCAAACCTAATGTGTGTCATTCTATTTGAGATCTCGTTTAACGTATCATAAATATACAACTGAACGAATTTCGATTTCGCTCTTTGACATGGTAGCAAAGTTCCTATCCTATGGTAATTTTGCCCACTGAAAATAAATTGGGGTGGACTTGCCCCATCATTTATGGATGTCTCCACCTTTCCTCCAATTGAAGTAAATGCAAACATGCTATTATAACAATGAATATTTTTTAGAAAATGTTTACTTCTGAAATCAACACCATGAAATAGATTCCACAATAATTCAGGAAGTCTAGTTAGATAAGGCAACCGAACTTTTCCTTTCATACAATATAATGAGAACTCTAGCTTAATAGGCCTTGTTGACTTCTCAAACCGTTCTTCATACCATGCCAAAGCACCACAAGTTGAGCAAGAATGGGTGCAATCACCAAAATCCAAGCACACTATAATCATGAGCAGTTAAATAAATTTATTTAAATCATTCTTATGTCAACAAATATTGATGAAGAAGATAATCAAAAGAATAATGTCGCTCTATAGATTTTAAGTACCTTGATTTTCACTCTCAGCATACAAGTCATGCTCAATTACCGCAAATGGCTACAACACAACTGCTTCCAATGAATCAAATTCAATACCAATGATTTCATCAATGCACGCAACATCTTCATAATAGTACAACTAATAAGGACCTAACAATAATGTATGAAAAAATGATAACAAAAATTGTGTATACTAAAATCTCACCTGTATCATCACCCAAATTAGATAGTGTTGGCGAATTAAGAAATTCTCCATATGCTGGATTTGAAACCTGAGAACATGGAGTTGATGATGCTATTCAATTTGGCAAAATGAACAAAATGACCCAAATTATTTGTTAAAAAATAAAACAACATACCTCAACTTATAGAATTCACTACAACTTATAAATCAATTGACTAATAATAATACCATCACATAGAATATTGAAATTACTTGTGATACATTGATAGTTATAGATTGGATTCCTATGAACCCGATGTCTAAATCTAAGACCTAAACCACTTAAGTTCCCTTGATTGGACGTATTAGCAACATCACCTAAAAGATGAACAACACGGTAAATCAACCACTGCACTCGTCCAATTAATAAGGACAATAAAAATAAATAAACTAATTATATCATAACAAAAGGAAATGCGTTATAAACAATATTAATTGAAATCTATGTACAACAAAAAAATATGAAGTGCATGTTATGTAACTTCGATAACACTTTGATGTTTTTGAGATTATAGCACTACATGTTTCTTCAAAATTTGATGATGGTCGACCTGTTCATGCAATAAGGAATGATTGGTTTAATATGCCAAAAAAAAATTGGCTATTCCATTTTGACAATTGGAGCAAAGGAAATTGTAACAGATCAAATAACTACTAACACTTACCATTTCCTAACAAATTTAGCATGCAAAACAGTAAGGCATCAAGTGTCTATTTCTAGTTCAAATATTAATTTGATATTAATATACCAGAGCAATTTTATATGGTAATTAAGATTTAGGAATTCTTTGTAAAAGTATTTCCAAATTTAAAACTATTTATAACAGTAGTTGTTAACAATATTTAGAAAGTATTTGATTACTTAAATATGTAATAGCTTAGTTGACAACTAATTTTTTTTCCAATTTTTTTTAGATTCATAAATCATTAAATTGTAATACTTTCAAATTTTAACTCCTAGTATATTTAAGCTTGTAATTAGATGACACTACATATGAACAATTATGTTGCACTGAATGTAAAGAAAATAAAGAGTAAAAACTAATATCCAAGCATTAAAAATGTGAAACAACTTTATTATATTCTTTTTCATTTGTGACTTATTAGCATCTCGTACCTTAACTTAAAATTGTTGAATTTATATAATATTTATAATATGTTCGAATATATAAATATAAAATAGTATAATATGTGTTAATATCTAATTTTGTCTATAACTTTTTATTTTTTACTTTTTTGAATCATTAACACTTTTTTACTTTAAAAAAAAATAAATAATTTGATAAAATATGTGAATTAGACTAATAAAAATAAATTAAAAAAACACTCGATTGAAACCTAATTCAAATTAGCTCAACTCGAATTTGAGTTCACTTGCATCAAGCTAAGTTAGTCTAACAATTCAATTGGATTTGAAAATTGTTGATATTCAATTTTGTACATAAAAATTTTTTTGTTTGTGCTGCTTAATCAAGATCTAATAATTGTGTTAATTGATATTGAATTACAACATTTTGAACACTTTCTTTTTCTTTTCCCTTTTCAGATTTTATTTATTTCTATTTTATTTCTATCATTGCTTTTTCTTATTATTTATATCAAAGAAAAAGGAAAAAAAAGAAGCAGAAATTTAATTACAACTCAAAACAAAAAAACAAAAAAACAAAAGGCAGATAACGTAGATGTTGTTTGTTTATCTACCTTTGGAAAGAAACAAATTTGTGTTTTCTATCTCTTTAGTTCTTTTTCTTTTTCTGGTGGCCATGCACTATTGCACAGGAGACAATGTTGCTTTGTTTCCCACTCACTCTCACATTCCTCACCTACAGTGCTGCATCCACTCATTTCACGTACACACATAACACCATAGCAGCAAAAAAAGAGGCTCTTTGGGCTCCCATTTTCTTTTGGCAGTATTACCAGTGCTACCTCACAACAACATTCACTTCCTGATTGCAAAAAACCATATCAAATACACCACAATAAGAGACAACAGAGGAGGGGATTTTCGATTCGGAGGCAGAAGAGACTACAACATACAGATTCCTCTGGACCTCATATTCTGCATTCTCATTTCACCTCATATTCATCACTCTTCATTTCTCACACACGGATATTAGACATCACACAAATTCCTCTAAGCCGAAATTCATCATTCTCACAATTTGACCCTGACTCACCTTCACCAACTTCCATCTTCAGCCTCACCTTTATCTCCATCCACCCTTCACATTCACATCTCACATTCATCATCTTCATATCACTCCACCCTTCACCTTCATCACCTCACCCTCACTCTCACAAGAACTCCCTCCATCTTCACCATCACATATAACCATTCCTCCATAACCACAACCCACCATTAATATTCACATTCCTCACAAATTCCACAACCATAGCCACCACCATCATCTTCCACCACCCACTCCACCATTAAACCCAACCTTCAACAACCAACTTCACCTTCACTAACCTTTACCAACCTTCACCTTCACTAACCTTCACCAACCTCCACCTTCACCAATCTCACCACCACCATCAACCACACAACCCCATCACCACCATTATCATTCTAACCACCATCAACCTCCTCAAACAACCATCATCAACCTTCACCTTCAAAATCTCAACACCAAAAGAAAAGAAAAAAAAACAACCCACCATCAAGATCAACTCCGTGCCGGATCTACTGCCGGACCTCGACCCCTCAAGCCGCGCCACCCACTGACCCAGAACCACGCGTATCACCGTCCAAACAGCCAGATCCGGCACCTCCACCTCGCCACCGTGCTCCGCTGTCCTCAAGCCGTCGAACCCACACCCAGATCTGCCTCAAACCGTGCCGCCAGGACCAGATCCACCGCAGGTCCACCGTTCTCCACGCGCAGCCCGTCGCCGCCGACCCGCGACTCACCGCAGTCCACCTCGTCTCAACCGCGCCCCCATCGCCAGAAAACTTCGCTCTCTCGAACCAGTTCCCTGCATCGTAGAGCCTCCCTGCCGTTAACTGGCCAGCAACCGCCGTTCCGCTGTAGCGTCGCCGTCTGCACCGTAAGCCACCCTCTACTTCCCACCGTCGTACCTGTATGTCTTTATCAGAAGAGTTGTTTTCTTTTTTTCAAAACAAAATGTGAATGATAAAAATATAAAAAATGAATTGAAAAACGAAAATAAAAAAAATGAATGACAATTTAAAAAAAAAAACAATACCAAAAAAGGGAATATAAATAATAAAATCTAAAAAAAAGGAATCGTGGTCTCTAATGCTTTGTTGTCTTTTAGATTTAATTTATTTTTCATTGATGATTGGATTTGATGTTTATTATGTTTTTGCTATTGTCACTCATGTTTGCATAAAATATGAGATAAGATTCCGACGATGGAATAAATAAAATTAACTGTGATACTGACGATATCTTGACTTTTTTGAAGTGATGAGAAATTTTATAGTCTTATCAAGAGCGCTGACGAGATTATAATAATCTCTAATAAAAATAATCTTATTTTATATTACTCTCTTTATAATAATATCATAATGTATTTGTATTTGTGTTTTAATTCAATACTCTATTTTGTATTAATGTATTAATTAAACAATTTTAAATGATCGATGACGAAAAAGTTAAGAGAGGATCGAAGTACCGATCAAATACATTCTTCTTAATATTCTTGAGGTTTTATATTGGATCTTGTCAGGAGTGGTGGTGAGGTCTAATCGTCACATTAAAATTAAAATATTTTCACAAACTGAAATACAACATTATTTTGTTAAAAAAATTAAAATTTGGCCAACGACGGAAAAATTAGGAGAGGATCGGAGCACTAATCGGATATACTCTTCTCAATACTCTTGAGGCTTTATATTGAATCTTGCTGGGAACGCTGGTGAGGTCTAATCCCCACATTAAAACTAAAATACTTTCATAAACCAAAATACATTATTTTGTTAAAAATATATAAAACTGGCCGATGACAGAAAATTGGGAGAGTATTGGAGCACTGATCAGATACACTCTTCTTGATACTCTTGAGACTTTCTATTGGATCTTGTCGAAAGCACTGGTGAGATTTAATTCCCACATTAAAACTAAAAGTATAACCTTCTTATAAACCAAAATAATATCAAATAAAAACGAATAATTTCATAGTCTCAACATCATGATTATAGTGAATTGAAGAACTCTTTTTGTTACTTTAAAAAAATACTTCTTTTTCCTTAATAAAACTCCTTTTAAGTCATTTTATTCAAAATCTCTCATCAAAAATAAATATTTTGAAAATTTTTATCCTTGTAAAAATCAACATAATTTCGATTCACCAGTTTCATGCAATATGTTGCATGATTAAAATTTGTTCCAAAATAATAACTATTTAGCCACCCATTTCTTGATATTATATTTGACAAAATAAGACATGTCAAAATAAAAATAAAAATATTTTTTTTTAACAATAAAAGATCAATTAAATTAATTTTACAAATAACACTAGATTAAATGGGTAACGTTTTAAAATAGATGGTGTAGAATACTAATATTTTCTCTATCCGTAATCAATTCTCAAACTTCAAATTTTAAAATATAAACTATTTTTTAAATGTTTAATTATATTATTTTATTTATTGAATAAAGCGATTAATGACGACTTTTAATATTATGAAGTACTAACTACCTCTCTTTTCTTTTTAATTTTGTGACGTCCCTCTGATACGACTGTGACAAAAATAAATAAATAAAAAACAAAAAAAAACTTTGATAAAGGCTGTAGCATTTAATGCTATGCAAATGCAACATAGCCAAGAGGCCAATACTGCTCCTGTACAAAGTACCAGGGAAAACGTGAATAAATGAAATAAAAAAAGAAAGAGTGATGGAATGATGATGGCCTGATGGATGGGAAATATGGGGATGGGGGAAGATAGGGATGGCAATGGGGCAGGGTCGGATCGAGACTAATTGTAGCTTTTCACTCTCGCAGATAATTTTATTTTCGTTCTCGCTTTTATATTTATATAAGTATCTATTTATTATTTTTTGTGAGTAAATAGATACTGTAGATATTCATCGGTCTCAATAAATTTAAAAAAAATAATAAAATTCAAAAAAAAAATATTTTGATAATATTTGAATAATATTTAAGTAATAATAAGTTTTTTAGTAATTTTATATAAAGGTATTTTGATAATTTTATTTATGGATACTCGCGGGTACGGGAGGAATCACCTCCGCCCCTGCCCCGTTTATTAAACGAGAGATAACATAAACATGTATTTTTTTCTGTAGGAAAAATTAGATAGGTATTACTCATTTCTGTCACGTGTATTATCCGCAGATATTCGTCCCTGCGGGTAAAATTGCCATCCCTAGGAGAGGAGGCTTTCTTTTTGCTAACAACTACGATGCCATGCTACATTCACCTTCACCTTTAACCCTTTGTTTGGATTAGAAGAGAAAATGAGAGAAAAGAAAATGAAACGAGAGAAAATAGATAAAAAAATCAGAGATAAAATTAATTGTTTGGGTGAAAAAAAAATAAGAAAAAAAATGAAAAACATTTAAAAAATATTTTTTTAACATTGGTAAAGAAATTTTTTTAAAAAAAAATAATCTTTTTTTTATTCCCACCTCAACCAGATCACCACGCCCATCCCTCTCCCTCACCCACATCTTCATCGTAACTCCCACACCCCCCAACCCTTCTCCCCATCCTACCTCATCCCCTTTCTTTCCCCACACTTTCGTCCCTCAGATGCAAGGTAGTAAACACACAGATGCAACAGTATAGGAAGGGCACAGTGTGGGTGAGAGTTTTCTCACCAGTTTTCTCCTTATCCCCCACCCCATCCCCACTCACAGGTGTTTTTTCTCCTTTCTTCCCTCACTCGCATCCCCTTCTTTTTCATCCCCACCACCCACCATTTCTCTCCCTGACACATCTCATCTCCATCGTTCTCTCACCGCCAACCCCACTCCACCATTAAGTATGCCAATACAGCCAGCCCTGTTGGCCGCACTCCAGGGTTCAATTCAGAACCACCACCACCACCGCTTCGCTGGCCACTCCGAGATGGTGGCCATCATCTAAGTCTTCCTATTTTTCTTACCTTGTTCCTTCAATTTAGGTTAGATCTGTTAAAATTAGTACAAATTAGAAGAATCTTTTGTTGGGTTTGGTAATGGTAATCTTCTTTTTCCTATATCAGATTTCACAAAAGTATCATAGGGTTTTTAATTTTTTTGGTTTTTCTTCTTTCAAATGGTAAAGAAACTACAAATTATTTTCTCATGGTTCAGTTTGATTGGTTCGAGGAATGCTTCTTCAAATAAGTTCCATATTCAAATCTTTACCATTCTTAATTCAAACTTGGCTAAAAGTGTTAATTGGTGTTCTGGTTGTTGGGTAAAAAAGAAGCAAAATGAAACAAATCCCACCACCTCAAGTTATATCAAACAATGGAAAAAATAAAGTTTATACATCAAATAAGTCTCATGCCAGTAATTTCTTGACTTAGTTTTTTCCTATTTGCAATAATTATATCTCTTCTTTTTGGCCCTTAGTCCTCTTGAACCATTAGTATTTATGGCATCCATGGATGGAAAATGGAAATGGAATCTGCAACTAACAACCCACAAAGAATAAATTTGCAAACAAGAGATGAGTCATTCACTTCTGTCTGGAGAGCATCATAAATGTAATGAAAAAATGAAAATATCAAACCTAGGAAAACAATGCACAAGACCAACTGGAAAAAACACAAAGTAGTCACCACATTACTAAGCCAATTTTTTTTCCTTTAAGAATTTATACAACTCTGTCATGCTGGAGGGGAGGTAGTATATTTAGATGTAGACACTTTTACAAAGGAAGATAATGATGTACAAAATACATTGCACGTAAATCAATCAAATCAGAATTACATAAAAGAACAGAGTGAAGACTACATTAATTTGGGTTGCTTTGTTCACTATCCAAACTTTTAATGTAAGAATCAAGTACAAATGAATGAGAGCAAAGGGCAATGGGGCAAGCTGGAGGGACAATGATTAAATTTCAGATGGAACAGTTATACTATATCTGTAGTATAGTATGCTTATTTTTGTTTGGTTTGTCAACGACAAAATTGGAAAATAATAAATGAAAGAAAGTCTCAAAAACATTTTTCTGTTTAGTAATATCCCCTCTTAAAGAAAAATTGTGGCACCGAAAACATGCTACAAAATAATGTCTGTAATAGTCATCAAGTGTTGAATGAATTATAATATTGTGAAAGGATTAAGGGCCACTTCTAATGTGTTTTAAGGGCAAAACTGGATGAGAGGAGATGAACAGGAGATTTATGAAAGTTTAGTACTTCAATCAACATTCACCCACGTTTTTTTGTCCATATAAAACATATGTAATTATTACGGTATATTCATTATCAATGTGCCTTTAAATCAAAACTTCATACAAATAGTTTTTCGTTGAATAGATACTTCTTGCAGCACAACATATTATATAATATATATGATAATGCTCTTATGATATACATGCATTTGTTCCTACTTTATAGCATTTCCATGTGCCCATCATAATGTTTATATTCTCTTATTAACTAAGCCCTCTCAAATTACACAAAAAGCTGCTATCAAGAAGATGGCGATGCAAGCATTGAGAGAATTGCTTGCTGAACTGAAAGTCTTGACTCATATTCATCACTTGAACCTGGTAATCTTTTAAACTTAAAGCATGTTTTGTTTGTTATTTTATGTGCCTATAAATAAATAGGTTCGTTGCTTTAAAAAGCTGAATTGAATAGAATCTATGTCAGTATTTTTTCCTACTTATATAAGACAATAGATACGGATTTAAGATTTTCCTTTGTTTATGTTCATCACAACGGGCATCTTTAAGTTATCTACTTCTATATGTTGTGAGGAGAAATTTATTCTTTGCTGCCTCTGTCATTCCTCTTGTCATTGTTTTCTTATATCAATATCTTTTGAAAGCTTATTACTATTTTTCTTATTGGGATAACGATGAGAGATCCTATATCAATATCTTTTGATAGCTAACTTTGCCATAGGAGATAGGATTTGAGGTTTCTGGGGAAGTAAGGAGCAGGGAACCTTGTCTAATGCTAATCAATAACTATGATGTAAGTGTTTTTTGGTTCTCAGTTCCTCCCATTAAAAGCATTTGAGAGAGAAGTTTTTCAGTGTTAACTTGACATTTCTACATTCATCTTAGTAGATATAGAAAAGAAAATGAGTTCACTTTTCAAAAGCACAAATTTAATGATACTGATACCATTCTCTTATCTTTTTTGCAGATATGCATATGGGAGTCGTGTTTCTCCCAAAATAGATGTCTATGCTATTGGAGTTGTTCTTTATGAACTAATTTCTGCTAAAAAAGTTGTGATCAAGGGTGGTGAATCTGGTGCTGAATTAAAGGGCCTTGTAGCTTTGGTGATTCTTGATGCCCCACTATTTATTATGTCCAAATGGAAACCTAGTGGTTTTACCTAAATAATTAAGAACTCTATATTCCTTCTTAGAAGCCAAACGCCTAATATTATCCCTGATCAAGTGTTGAACCAAAGATACCTCCTTAAAAACTCATGATTGTATATTCCTACTTACACACACACACACTATGTTCTTGGTTATTATTGCACTTCAAACATTTCATGTTAAATGAATTATAATATAATCTACTATTGTAAGTATGAAATCTTCTTTGCTTGTGCAAACTTCAGCTGAAATTAGAGAACATGATTGGTGCAACGTGTTTACTTGTCACATGGATACTGTCCAGGCATATGTGTGGAGACTTCAAAATTTTGTTCTTGGTAAGCATATATTAAATCCATGCCCAGAAAATCCAACACCTATAAAGGTTAGGATCCCACTTCATTCAATTTTTTTTGTATTTCCTAACATTCACTGCCTTCGAAGAAGATATTATACTTCCTGGTGGGAAATTGAAAGTTTGATTTACTGTGGGGAGGAAACTGCTGCCTAGCTGAAATTGATGTGACTTCCTTCTACTTCAACTGTTATAACATAATCTTTTGACACCTATATACAAATAGTCAAGGGAAAGAAGAAATCAGACATTTAAGAAAAAAAGTTGCCTATATATTTCTAAAACATAGCTTCTGGGCCCTTCATAAAAAACTGGGCCTTCACTTGCAACCACATTAGAGTGTCTAAATGCTCTATTTCTGTGGTGTCAACCTCATGAATCTGTTGTAAAGTCAGCAATTTCTAATGCTATTATTAAAACCGTAAATTTATTGATTGTAAATTTTTATGGCATTTATTTAGGACTCAACACGTGGATCCTTTTGAGGAATTTTTTTGGTAGACATGCAGCGGTAGCTCTTCTGTCATATAATTTTCCTCGTTCTTGCTTGGTTTAAGGAAGATATCTTTCTTTTTCTGCTTAATACTTTGCTCCTCATAAATTTCTTGGTACAGGAAAGTAGTTTAAGATTGTGGAAATGTTGCTTTTTTTATTATTTTTTTGCTTTTGTTTTTAGACTACTCAATTTTGGGAATTGAACCATAAAGTTAGTCTTGTGATCAATTTTCGAAGTAATGGATTATGTTGCATTTCTAGGGTGTTGACAACGAAATTGTCTCGTGGGAACCTAAAGTGAAGGAACAGACTCTGGGGGACGTTAGAATTTTTATTTTTTGCATTTTCTTATTTTTTATTTTTTATTTTTTTTTTTTCCATTTTCAGTGAATCTCAGGCACATAGTTGTTGTTTCTAAAAGTAAAAAGTGTTTCTTTTTTGTGTTAAGTATGTAGTTGACATCCTTCAGAAATACCGTGTTCTTGAGTGTGTCGTCTGATTCATCAAGTTTTCTTGTGATTTCCATTACAATGCTGCTGCAATAGGTAACAATTACCAATAGCAATTTATTTGTCATTGACATTTTTTTAAAAAAATAATAGGCAGCTTTTAGTCTTACAATGACAGAAACAATGTATCATACAGTTGTCCATTTGGCATTGCTGACATAATTTTTAACCGGCTAAGTTTATTTTTATTTTTCATTTGCAAGTTACCAATTTGAAGCTTTCAATGTAACTTTATATAAAGTCTCTACTTGCTTCTGTTTTCTTTGTTTAATTGGGTCTGGCAGCAAACAGGGAAGGGAAGATTTTAGTTGGGGAATTGCAGTCAAGTACCCCTATTCTTATTGCAAGGTTTGTTTCATTTTATTTGATCAACCTTGTTTCAATGCATTCTTATTTTATCAAATTTTCTTGTTCAGTCACATTGTTCAGGTTGTCCAATGCTCAATCAAAATCACCAATCAGATAAACTGCTATGTCCTACGGTGGAGTGAAATGTTCTGCTTATTTTATTATCTACTTGATTCTAAAATTTTTGTTGGTTGAAGTCAAGTTCCTTTTTATAATGACAAAGCTGTTGGATGTGTGTGATAATAATGATATAAAATGTGGCATTTCTCTCTTAGGGTGCATAATTTATAAGCATTTTGACTACTGCTTTCATATGGTAAAAATTTTATGCCATCAGTGCATGAGGTAATTTTGCCTTCTTAGGGACAACAGGTGATTGGATTGAAAGGTTTAACCTTCAATCTAGAATCCGCCGGGGTGCATACATTGACTTGTCAGAATCAAGAACTTGTGCTCATGATGGTGAAGTGGTTTGAGTTGCTTGTGACTCAACAAATACTCTCATGATAAGTGCTCATGAAGGTTCATATTTCCTGTTCGAAAAGGCACTGTGTAATTGTCACCTGTTAAAGTTCATAAAGAGCAAGCATACTCAATTTGGTTAGCAGATGAACATTTTATTGGAAATCCTCATTTATAATATGTTTTCTTGCAGGTTTGGGATTTCAAGGAACGTGGACTTAAATCCAAATGGGAGATTGGTTGATCTGTGGTTAAGATTGTTTACCATCGTCATAATGGTAAACTGAGTTTTTATTACTTCTCATATTCCTTCACGTGTTTGTGTATTCCTAGTTCCTACCTTATTATTCCTTTGTTTTGTTTAACAATGTATGAAGAGAAGAAATTCCTACCTTGTAATTCATACAATTGGGTCGTGAAGTGATTAAAAAGTATTAATGATTTTCAGGTCTCCTTTCTACAATAGCAGATGATTTGACAATCAGATTGTTTGATGTCGTGGCTCTTAGACTTGTTCGTAAGTTTGAAGGTCATACAGATCGTATAACAGTTTTGTGCTTCAGGGAGGATGGGAAGTGGCTTCTGTTATGTAGTATGGATGGAAGCCTACGAATTTGGGATGTGATATTAGCAACACGGATAGATGTTATACATGTTGTGCCTATCACAGCATTATCTCTATCCCCTAGCATGGATATATTACCAACGCACGCCTAAAGTATGTTATTATTACCTACAAACAAAACTTAATTGTAATAAAAATTAACTATTAGATATAATCTGATCTTACTTGCCCCTATATAATGGAATATATTAAAAATAAATTATTGTAAAAGGGAGGAACGCAATTCATCATGATTATTTCCACTTCAATATTTAGCATATCAACTTAAAGAATAGTATAAATTTTCTAGAGAGAAACTAAAGCTTTTATATTTAATGAATGCTGGTATCTCCCAACGTATGAGCTAGTCCACATTCTAATTCCTACCTATGGAGCATCTTTGATGCATGTCTTATTGAATGAGAAAAAGAATCACAGAAACAATATTGTAACAGATTTGCAACACTTATACAATGCTTAAGCAATTCTTCCCTTCCACCTCACTTCTTGTTAAGTACACTTGCAATATTGATGGTAGTTTCACAAAGAGTAAGATAAGTAAATTCTTGTAAAATCTTAAGAATCATACTTGCATAGACACCTACAAGCATGGTAATTGGTGAAACAAAGTAATTGGAGAAAAAGCATGACTAATAATCAGTTCCTCTCTTGGCATGTTTATTAGAATGCATAAAGATCCACTAAGGAGGGAAGAGGTTGAGGAATAGGAACATTGATTGAACTTTACAACTTTCTGACAAGTAGTCTTTTAAGTTTCCTGTAGATTTAGTCTTCATCAAATATAATGTTCGCCACCATGTAGACATCATGTTAAAAAGGAAAAGACATCACTGTTTAATTTTATTTTTTTTGGTAATGTACGTTACTGCATTTTTGGTTTTGTTAATTGGTATTACTGTCCCTTGTCTTAATAAATAACATAACTGGGTTATTTTAAGTAATAACTGTTTGTTTTTTAAAAAAGAATTTAGTTTTGCTTGTTAGCCTTTTATTATTAATATTTTTTAAGTCTTTTACAATACCTTGACTAAGAAAATTGATAAATGCATCTTAAAATTTGAGTTTAAACTTTAAACTTCGTTTATAACAATTTGTTCATGGTTATAAAGTTTTAAGACTGTTAGGATTATTACTTATGTATGTTCAACACATTTTTATAGTTTTTTATTACTGTCATTGTCTTTGTTGTTGTGGCTGTTCTGGGATCTGCTATTTGCTGTAGAATTTTTGTCGGTGGCCACTATGCCACACGTTCTGCCATGATCTACTTTGGCTACTATTTAATGTGTTAGTTTTTTATATTAAGTATGAAAATTGCAGCATATTTATATTTAAAAAGAAATAGTGTAACATGTATCTTGTCCTTTGCATTGTGGAAGCCTATGTTGAAGTGGATGGAAGTTCATGCAAAGTAGTATTTATCAGTTGCAATTACATGCTTTAAAATTATCCTGGGGAACCCATCCAACAAAATTGACATCCATAATTTCAGTATTATTTTAATACTTATTTAGCAATTTATGTCTTATGTTTGTGTCTGATACTACAGGCTATAACATCATCAGGAACCAAGAAAGGTGAATTGTGTGTGGCTGATATTAACACCTACTTGAGGAATAAAAACATCACCATTGATATCGAAGTAAACACATATTCTAATGTAAGTTTGACATTCTTGTTTGGATATTTGTTATTCTATGCTCTTAGCTTTAATTGAGATCTATGCTACATTTTCTCTGATTTATGTGCCTTGTACAGAATTGTCAAACCATTTTTTGTAATTGATCTTTGTTTTAGTACCCTTGGAAAGTGGGTTTCCAAATGATTCAATTTTTTGGTTTATTGGATTTTAGGATAGCATTTAAAATTGTCATCTCCAGCATTAATTGGTTTTTCAAAGATTACCTTTTCGATGTCTAGTTGTTTTAAAGTTACTCATTCTCAACTCTTTTAGATAACTCAGACATAAGCAATGTGGAGTGGAATATGGTGGTTGCTGTTTGAGGACTTTGATATGTTATTTTGATTTAATCTTTAAGTTGGTCTGATCTTTTATGACTTTTATATTCCTATGATTATTTCACTAAAGTTTATTAATGCTTGTCCATTCCAGCTCTTCACAACTATCATTTTTTATGAGCCTGCTCGTGGTGTGAAGGCTTTTTATTAGCTTCAAAGTTCCTAATCAAAGGTCTGGTAAGGTAAGATAGTCAACCTTTTTGCATAAAAAGCTCTCAATATCCAAAGGGAATCCATATGTCTGTACTATGTAGAACAAATTATGTAGTTTGACAAAGCAACCTCATTAAAGCTGCCTAAAACATAGAGCTCTTGCATCCTATTTCTTCAGTGGCAGTAAGTTGTGTTGTCTGTTTTATGGAATAGGTGGAACTACAATACTTGCATGACTATGCTAGAATAAGCACCAGCATTGGGTTGACAGCGAACCCAGTTGTCAACTATTATGGTGTTATAGGAACTAATATTCTTGCTCTTGGTGCTGATCTTTCCTTTGATACCAAAAGGGGGGAGTTAACAAAATCCAATGCTGGATTGAGCTTCACCAAAGATGACTTGATTGCCTCATTGACTCTGTGAGTAATTGTTGCCCCCTTGTGAGTGCTTCACTGCTTGATTGCATTCTCTGATAAGTATAGGTGGGTAGTGATTGAACCTGAGAACTTATTAACTATCAATATTTGTGTATTAAGTATGGATGTTTAACTCACAGTATGCATGTTTATTGCTCTAATTCTCCTCTACATGAGTCTCTATTAAGTATTATACACTATACATTGACATGAGCAAGTAGAAGACATATTTAACTTCTCCACAAGGTTCGTATCAAATTTGCATCCCGCAAATAATAAAAACCATATAATCAATTTTAACTAACAGAGAAAACTAACAACATCAACAGAAAACTCCAAAACATAAAATCTCAGCAGAAAGTCAAAAGTGGTTGTTCATTAAATCAAATGTGTCCTTATAGAATATGATGTCATCTGCCAGTGTCTGGCATTGCATCTATACAAAGGCATCCTACCCAAAGACACTGATTTGTAGGGTGGTAACCCAAAACAACAAAATATACATTCCAAAACATAGACAATCACAACATTCCAAAATTTCTAAATCCCAAAATATACATTCCAAATCACATTTTAACTACGACACCAGTCACATACAATCACCCAAAATGTCAACCACACTATCCTTCATTCAGGCTCCTTTATCACCTTCACAACACCATTAATCACAATAATTTCATCATTCATTGCTTCATTGAAGGTCCTCTTCGCAAGGGTTAACTTTGCATTGGAACAGCAACCATCTGATCCCAACGAAATAGGACTTGCAATCAACTGAGATACAAAGTCCTACATCATTGACAGATTTATATTTTTAAATGGCATGGCTTATTTCATTAACAACATACAAATGTTGGAAACAGGAAAAAATTCAAGCAGAAGATTAGTTGTTTCTTAAGAGTTTAACCTTGGCATCCACAGAATCCAAATCATTTTCATCTGAATCCAGACTACAGATATCTGGAAATGGTGGGGTGAACTTAGCTTACAGTTTTAGATGAAAAATTTCAATTTATGGCAAGCAAACCATTACAGAAGAAATATATGACTAAAACTAAAGAATAATAACTCCAGTCTCACAAATGCAATGATCATATTAATAAAAGAACTCTGGTTAAAACCTTAGTTGGTGTGACATTTGCCCCAGACAGCTGATACATGGTGAGGATTGCATCATCCTCACATACTCTCTTAACTCGATACGACCCCTCCAAATGAGCAACTGATGAACCTGCAAAAATTTATATTTTTACGGTTCAAATCTTGGGTTTTCATTCTCTTTTAATCTTTTTTATTGAATTTTGTTCTCAAATTTTATTACATTTTTATTATTTTAAATTGTGTTTTAATTACGCGTTTTTATGTATTTTTTGTAGGTAATTGCATATGAAAAAAGACTTGGCATTTGAAGAGCAGAAAAAGAAGAAAAATACATTCAGAAGCCCAGCGCTTAAAAGCCCAGCGCTTGAGTGATGGGCCAACAATGCTTAAGCGCGCAACGCGCGCTGGAGGATTCATTTAAGTGACTCAACGCTTGAGCGTCAGGCCACCAGTGCCTGAGCACTAAGAACGTAAAGTGCAATGTTGTTTTAATAGGCCAGCGCTTGAGCGCTGGAAACCTAACTCTTGAGCACTGGCTACGTAATAGAACCTGTTAATTTGTTTTATATTCATAAGTTACGCCAAATGCAACGGATACACTTACACAGTGTGACACACACTTGGATAGAACGCAACAGTCGTCAAGAGGCACAAACCTTAAAGTGGTGTAGGCGTAATTAGGCTTGAAGATTAGGAATTTTCTTCATCATTTTCACCTTGCTACAATGGAGTTTGTCATATTCTTCCCTTTGTGTTCTTCTTTTTCCATGTGTAACTAAACCTCTTTTGTTAGGGGGATGATGTATCTTGATACTTTGATGATGTAACTTCTTTTATGGATTTAATTTATGTTTCTATTTCATGATTTACGTGTTTATCTCTATTCTTAATGCTTTTCTAAACCTGACCAATTTGGGAATGATATTTTGGGTTGATGTATGATTTGAAAAAATTTGCATAAACTTAGAACATATGATAAACACCACAATTTCTGCAATCGCTAGGAATAGACGTTGTAGGTTGTGTGATATTTCTTTTAATTCCCTTGTTCTTGATAATGCCTTTCTATTTGGGGTTAGACTAAGGGATTAGTTAATTCCAAATAGTGTAAAAGGATTAATATACCAAGGGAGTGGGTATTGATTAAATTTGGGGAGTTGATCTTAAATCATGAAATAGAACTTAATTAAATCATTATTTTGATTTGCATCTGACGAGTTCAAGTGAAGTCTGAACCCTAACACTTTCACATAATTGTTTTCAACCTTTGCTTAATTGTTCTAATTTACTTTGTTTAATTTTAATTGTTTTTCTTTAATTGTTTCATTCTTGTTTTTGTTAAATCTCACCTTTTGTGAAGTTTAAATACTGTTAGTTTAATGAAATTGGTAATTGGTAATATAATCTTCATGCGACGATACTCTTTTCACTACTTTATTACTTGTTGCAATTTGGTGCACTTGTTGATTTACACATCAGCAACCTCAGCAATTTTTTTCAACCTTAAACAGAATCTTCTTCCTAACTAATCCTTCCAACACAGCAGGATGTAGGCCCTCGTTCCCAAACTTACCCTAGTGCATATTTTAAAAATAAAAACATTGATTAAATAGTAGCTTAGCAGGGTGAAGTAAACAAATAACCAACAATTGTACAACAAAAAAACCATTAATATTACCTTTCTCCGTACCTCAGCAACCAAGTCAGGACATGGTTTTTGTAGGATACATTGGGCATCACGGTCAAAAAGCACAAAGACTGCACAACCACTTTCATCTTCCACATTAACCTTTATCCTATACCTATAGACAAATCAAAGATCATTTCAAATAATAAATCAGACCGATGACCATTAAGCAATTGCAATAAATAAGTAAGCAACTTATTATTTAAAATAACACAACCTACTAAGATTAAAAGTACAAATAATTAGATTTCATATCTGAATAAGACCTTGGAGTGACAACAAGGACATGACAGAAACAAGAGTCGCAGTAATAAAGCCCAGAATCAGGCTTGACAGCCCTGTGGCACTTGCATACTGGGTACCACCAGTCAGCATCCTCGACCACCCCATTAATTATGGCTATAACAATAAAATCCCCCTCCTTCATGGCACAAAAAAATCATTTATAGAAAAATATGAGGCTGTAATATGTAAGATTTTATTCCCATTGTCTAAAAAATTACATAAATATAATGGAACATGCAATTAACATAAACGAAATAACCAAGCATCAACATTAGATGGACCAATCAGTGTGATGGAATATAACAACAGAAACAAATCCAAAAGCAAGTATCAGACAAGATTGGAAATGGAATTATCAAGTCCAACCTTTTTCACTATTTGATAACTGTTGTATGGTCTTTTGGACATGAAGTTTCATGTAATCATCTTCAATAGACACTCTAAGACCATCAGGAACAATTGTCAAGGTATGGGAGTCATCCAAACCATGCTCAGCAAATCTGAATATGATAGATAAGATACGTCTATATATCATTACAATGACAAACTTAGCAAATACTTATAGACACAAAATTTAAAACAAATAAAAACATACCCATTTCTAAATTCAATGGCTTCAGCAATATCAAGGTTAAACATCAGCTTAGTTGCATGTATGACATTTTGAATAATAATGTTGCCTACAGACAGTACAATTAGCTTAAAAATTAATCAGTCTTACACTAACGTAAAGTAAAATAAAAAATAACATAACAACAGATCAGTCATTTCTAAATAAAGGCACACCTCTAAACAACTTTATTTTTGCTAGTTGTACGACAACAACTGGTTTGTTCAGATTGTCACTTCCAAGGAATGCATTAAGCTCCTCAACATAATCACCAAATAGAGCACATTCAATTTTTTCACTACAAAACTCAGGTCAATAGATATTATCAAAACAAATGAATCTAAGGCATTATATCAGATACAAAAAATAATCACAGCCAACAGAGTTATTAAACAGCTGTAAAATTTTGCAATATAGTGGTGAAGTAACATAGTATATCACTTACTAACCATCGATAAGCTCCATGACCACTATTTTTGTCATCTTCCCATCCCTCTCATATTGCTTTTCATTTGACACACCAGCTAACAAACCAATAACATTTGAACGCAGTAATCAAACAGGGATTAAAACCCTAAGCCAAACAATTGAAATTTAAAAATGAAAACAACAGTAAAACAGTTGTTGGGAAACAAATTTACCAACTAAAAAGTCAGAATCTTCATCATGCTTATAGACATCACTAAATGGAATAAGAGACAACCCATTGAGAGGAATAAGCTCAAACTCAATAGTTGAAACAATAGTTTTGAACTGGAATAACAGTCGATATTCATGAGTTGTGACTCAATAACAACCAGTGTTGGGCATAACAGTGAAATAAGCAATCCTATACATTGCCTCATCTGTCAAGATAGGCAAAAATTTGTAAACTAGAGTTTTTTTTAATTGAAGCTTGAATTTTGTCCTCTTGAAAAAAAGGGATTAGCACAAATGGCATGAACAGAATAAACCAAAACAAATAGCATTAAGATTGTTACATATTCATCTAGCAGAACCATATTGACAAAACTTGTTTGTGATGTATTGTTTAAGGCTGGGATAGTCCAAAGGCTTACAATGTAGACCTTGAGCCTCCAAGCTTCCTTCTGAAGATAGATTTTGTTGACATGATCAAATGGAGGTGCCATATCAGCCGAGCACAGTATGGAAAAAAGGAAATCAGTGAGATAGAGTACAAGTAGAAGATATAGGAATACAAAGATGAGAACTGAAAGTTAAATGCTTGTAGATAATCCCAAAAGAATACCAATCCATATTTATAGGCACACAATTCTCATTTTGAAATCAGAAAAAGGAGGGAAAACCACAACCATACTCATTATATCAGCTTTTGTGACATTTAGGGTACGGGAATGATGATAATAGCTTAGAATGGGAAGTGGCTAAAACCAAAGCATATTGTGCAATGCGAAGTGGTTAAAACGTAAACAAATTACCACATCCCCAAACTTCATTTTCATAGTAACAACTCCACCATACCGTCGATGTCAGATTTCCCACATTAACAGACCATCAAAAGAAAAAAAGAAGCTAACTTTGCTGGTAGGTACAGTTGGAGGAGCTTCTGGAATGGATTGCCCTGAAATGATTTGAGTGAAGGGCTTCCTGAAAAACTTATCTGAGTTGTCGTCTCCAACACGCGAGCTTCATGAATCTGGATTACCTACCCCGTTTGACAACCATGGCTCAAGTCCAATCTTATAAGCCTCGTTCAACTATGCGTCAACATCAACATTCAACACCTAGTTTCAGCATAGATGCAAAGTAGATGCTCCCAGCTATAACAACATACCAAACCCACTGCTAACGTATAAAAGGTCACTGAAAACCAGTTCATGCGCAGCACCTCAATAGCCTACGGACTGCTACTTGTCCAGATTAATTGTTTCGTGTACATATTTTCTCTGGCACTGAAGAAAAAATGAGACATTAGCCCCACAAAGCACATCACCATTCAATGCAATCACATGGCATGACCAGAGGAAAGAAATTTTCACAAATGCCCCCACACATCACGTTACCACATGCCACCAGCTTTCAAACGTGTAAACAAAAGTCTCTCCTGCTAAGCTGAAATGTGTTCAGCAATAATAAAATATATAATAAAGTATATGGTTCAATACTTGCCCATATCTTTTTTTTTTTCTCCTCTTTCATCTTGAGTTATAGAGACCATGGAAACCCAAACCCAACCTTTCATTTTTCTTTTTTTTGGACTGGACCTTTCATCCGTTCTTGAACCAACACCAGGAAGACCAAATAAAAGGGAATCAACACCAGATACCATTAATTTTTTATATCGCATAGCATATGTTCTCAGTCATTCAACAGATGGGTGTTGTCATTTTATGATAGGTTATGTGTAAAGCTAATTTGTTAGGATTGTGTGTAACCAAGAATAATGCTTGTTTCTTGTACTTTTTTTCATTGGCGCAGAAGGAAAAAGGATACAATTAGTCTCACAAATCACATCAACATTAAATGCTATCACATAGCATATACAGAGAAAAGAAAATTTCCTCAAATGCCCTCACATATCACGCGCAAAATAACCAAGCCACATACAACTAGTTTTCAACGCAAAAAAAAAAAAACAAAATGTGTTGTTTAGGTGAAACTGTTTAAGCAATAGTAACATGTACAGGAAAATATGAGGTTCAGTAGTTGTATATTGTATAGATAAGAGCTTGCGGGTTGCTGCATCCCGGCTTATCCCAATCCTTTGACTGTCAAACTTTGACCTAGACTTTTCACACATTCCCTTCTATGAATTTTCAACCTTTATTTTTTATATTTTGTTTTTCAACATGTTTTAAAATAAACTAAGTCCATCTAATATATAAATATAATATATAAATTTAAAAATTAAATTCAATTAAATTATAAAATTATAAAAATAAAAAATATATTTTATAATATATATTTAAAATAAATAATATTAATATAAATATATCATATAAAAATTATTAATTTAAGTTAAAAAATTTATTATTTATAATTAATTATAAATATATATTTTAAAATAATTTAAAATATCATGTTAAATTGAGTATTTCGAAATATAACTTAAACTCAATTAGAAAATACATAGAACCTAATTTCTAGAATCCAAACACATCTTAATTAATTTTAGATTGAGTTAGTAAGCATAGGTTAGTCTTGAATATCTCTAATTAAAATACTTGCAAGTGAACTTTTTTTAATAAATAATTTAAATAATACAATAATATAGCTATGAACAAGTTTCTTTTGGTTTTTTCTTTTTTCAATAATTCAAATATATGACGATGCTATATTCATTTTCACGCTCACACTGAGTATGTTGGGATTGCTTTGTGTAGTTTTTCAGTGAAATTTTTTTTAACAAACACTACAGAGGGTCTGGCTTTGACGCAACCTCCTCTGATATTAGTGACATGTCGTCAATTTGCCGCCTGGGGCAGGGGATGAGACCAATCACTTTTAAATGTTATACTATCGTGGATTAGATTAAGATATTTTACATCTATGCATAACAATTTTTTTTCATATCAATTTTTGAATTATTAATAGGTTAATATTACGATGTATTTTAAATTAAATTATAGATAATATATTATTTTTTAATCACTTTATAGATAAAATCACTTTAGATAATTTTTTTTATTTTTTAAAATGAAATTTTAAACAATATATGAGCAGCAACTTAATTATTAAATTATTATATATGATATTTGTTATCTTTACTTTTTTTTATATATATAATTTTAAGAGTTCAAATTTAATGCATTGCTAAATTATCATTTAATAATATATTGACACATGATTTAAGTATTTAAACTTTTCAAAAAATAATCAAACTCTTTTAATGATTTGATAAACGATAATGTAAAAAATAATTATATTAATAGTGACTTAAAATTAAATTTATATTATAAACCTTTTTTATTGTAAATCATAATTATAAACTTAAAAATATAGTTTGGCTATAAACAACCTCAACATATGAATTAGGATTCCCTGCAATATTGGAGGAATAAATCTAAGAGAGAGAAGCACTTACAAACCCGTAATTTATGAAATTTATATCTTTTGTTTATTTTTAAAAAAAATGTTATCAATAATTTTTAGTTAATATTATCTTATTTTATTTGAAAGACATGATTGAGAATGAGGAGAGATGATAAAATAATTTGGTATTTGAGTAAAGTATTTCTATAAGCATTGCTTCGAACCTCTTACACGGGAAGTAAGGTTCGCTTTGAGTTGCACTATACTTCCATTATAACTAATTATTATTACGCAAAAGGATAAAAAAAATTGAATCCAAATTTCTATAAGGACTGCAAAGAATCCCCATCTGTCAACGTATTATATTCTCCCAAATTATAGAATTACATATTTCAAAAGAATTCTCAGAAAAAAAAAAACACATTTCAAAAGAATTTTGTGTCGTGCAAGATAGATATTAAATGCTATTATGATATACCATAAAAGTTGTTTAAACACTTATGAACCAAAAAATTATTGCACATATGATATACCATAAAATTCTTGGACTCTATCCTAGTTCAAGTAACACTGAGATCTTTTGAAAGATACTTGATCCCAATACCAAATCTCAGCCAGGCTATTTTACTTGTATTTTAATTTATCATCCCTTCTCCTCACCAGGTTATAGACTGTCTCTGTAACCCACACAAAAAAGGAATAATGAATTTCGATGACAACTCTGCTCTTGAATTACAATTAATATAGCTTTTGTTTAACTTTCTAACCTTTAATTATGATTCTTGACCTCTGTTTCAGATTTGCCACATTACCAAAGTCATTCGAGCCTTCTCGTCAAAAAAAAAAAAAAATCATTTGAGCCTAACAGAAGCTTATAATAAAGTGGAGTTTTTTTTTTTTAAAAAAAAAAAAAGTGGGATTTTTTGTTTTTTTTTCCCGGGCAAACTTTTCCTAATAAGGCTTGGAATGGTGATGGGTTCAACCGAACTATAGAACCATGTCACCCTTTTGGGCTAAAATGGCATATGGAACGAAGTTGTATAGCTCACAGGCTGAAACCCATGGGAGAGGCTATTAAATTCTGCATGGATCATTTATTTTATTAGCTCATTTATTAATAAGGTATTTTGCTCCTTGACCTATAAAACCTCACTTGTAAGTGGGTTAGGGTAGGGTTGTCCGATAGATTAGTCTTCTATCTCAAATTTTTTATTTTTTTAATTATTTTTTATTATAATTTAAATTCTTAAGGTCTTTTCATCTTTAAAAAATTTTAATTTACTCTAATTACCGTTTAGTGTGACAATGCCTGAAGTATCTCGTCGGAGTTGCCGTCCGCCATTTGTACCAGAGCTCCCACTTGGTGGCCCTCGCACACCCTTTTTAGTCTTCACCCCTTTTCTTCACAATTTTTTTTCAATTTCACATAATTTTTAACATATGGAATAGCACTCAACAAAACGTTCTTCATAAAGGATCATCGAATCTTGTCCCATTCTCTCTCTCTCTTTCTCTCCTTCCATCGTCTCTGCACCCTTCACCTATTTTCTCCAAATTGTAGGCACCAAAACTTACTATTTTGTTCCAATTAATAAAATCAGCGAGGGAACATTTTAGTTTGAATGACTACATGATAGTGATAGTTACTAATATATATGATTTATAGTTTTGTTATTTCTTTTGAATACTGTATTTGTGTGAGTTTGGCTGAGATTTGTGTTGATTTAATATGGAAACTTTGTACATATATGTATCAGTTTGTTGATTTGAACACCTGGCCAGATAATTCTTAATATATCTGGATCCCACTGATGCATGAGTGTTTCTCTTGGATTTGATGGTCTAAAACCACTGTTTTTACACAGAAAAAGCTTTGGTCACCTGGTCAAGTTTGAATTCAATTTGACAATGTGAAAGCCTTTTCTCTCGTCTGCTGATAGACAAGGTTCATTCAGTTTTCTCTCATATAACATGAGTTGATAACTCTGATCATAACCCACCTCTGAATCTGAATATTGTCTCCCTTGTTTTTGTGTCAACTGTAGTCACAACTATTATACATTGCCATAATTGAGCTGTAATTAGTATCATTTGGCATTGTGAAATTTCTCTTTCTCAGTGACCTTTCCTACTGATTTCTCTTGATTGTAGAGGTCTACTTGTATCTTTCAGGCAGCAGCTATTAGATTGGAAGTCAGAGGTGGGGAGTGGAAAGATGCGTATATGCAAATGGATGGAGAACCCTAGAAACAGCCATTGAGCAAGTTCTCTTTCTACTTAACAAATAGGCTTTCATCTATATAACTGCCATGTGCTAGAAAACTGTGCCCTGTCTACAAGGACTTTGAATTATCCCACCTCAAATAATCTATCCTATGTCTTTATATATGCTTTGAATTGTTTGTTAGAGAAAGAGGTCCTATTGTTTGATATATTCAGCAAACATGGAGCATCTCTATGTTCTTTCCAGAAACTGCTAAATAGCATTAGCTTTGCTTAGAACCTTTATTGTTTTATGGATTGCTTAGGACATGTTATTGATAAATATCTAATGATATCTTTGTCTGACATCGCCCTTTTGATAAACAATGTTTTTTTTTGTTTGGATATATTCATCTTTCCGACAGCATAAAAGAATAAATCAATATTCTGTACCTATTTTTTTTCAAGCATTCATTATTGTAGTTAAGGCAAATAGAACTCTTCACTTTCTGTCAAAATTATTAAGAGAGGTTGTCTCTAACCATATCCTGTTATCTTGCCTTGATTGACAATAGTTTAAATAGTTTAAAACCAATTAAAAATGAATACTTGAAGCAGATATGGAACATGTTATTTTGGACTAGTTTCGTACTTACTTTTAATATGTCTAATTGTCTACTATGTCCAAAATGCAACTACTGTAATTGTATTGTTTCAATTCCTCATTGGACATTTTTTTTCTTTTTTAAAATCTTTGCTGCAGGTTGGAGTTGTTTCAGATTATAATTTGTTAGCAATTGATTTGATATCATGAATACAAAATTGAAAATATTATTTTATCCTACTTTATCTAATTTTAAAGTAACAATAAATTTTTTTAGTAGACCAGCTTATGAGTAAACTAAGGCCAACTCATTAAATAAGTGAATTAAAATATATTTTTTATTGTGGATCAGCCCACAAGCTTGCCCTAGCCCACCTAATATTAGTACGTTAATATTTGTATTCAAAACTGATATGGTGACCCATAGACTGCTAAGCTTGATACTTTTACGCAGTGATTGGACCTGTTGACCCAAAACAATCGATAAAAAATCCAGACGTGAATGCTATGAATTGATAATAATATTAGTTAGTAACCCGTGTTTTGCACGGGCATTATTTAGATTTTAATTCTTATTGTATCATATTGAGTAAGAGAACTGCTGCTTTAGTTTTTTACATAATTTATAAAGCTTATGTTGTATAGTCTTAAAATGTTGGTCTAAAAAGCCTTTTAATAATCACATAATAAAACTTTAATGAGGATGTTGCTCTATGGAAGAATTATTAGGAAACGTTAGAACTAAACATTCATATAATATTGAAGATCCAGGATTATATGCAAAATTTCAAACTTCTAAGTTAGAGGTTCAGTAGTTAAAAGCTCGTGACATACACAATAACTAAAAATAACTACTGAACTCCAAAATGTTTACAATTTAAAGTGATATATGCTGCACCATGCTTCTCAAATAGTCCAGCATAAAGAAAGAACATTTACAATAATTTCAACATATTGTGTTATCTAATTTATATGGTCTAATCACATACTTTTAATAGAATAAAACTCTTCGAAATTCTCTATGGAAGAATTATAACAAACTAAACATTCATATAATATTGAAGATCCAGGATTATATGCAAAATTTCAAACTTCTAAGTTAGAGGTTCAGTAGTTAAAAGCTCGTGACATACACAATAACTAAAAATAACTACTGAACTCCAAAATGTTTACAATTTAAAGTGATATATGCTGCACCATGCTTCTCAAATAGTCCAGCATAAAAGAAAGAACATCAATGACATCCTCAACATATATGAATCTAATTTTATATGGCAAACAGCACATACTCAAAAGTATTAGGAGTTTAGGACTAATCTTGTCTTAAGTATCATAAGATAATTAAACAATCGTGACCCAATCTTTTTCATAAATCTCTTGTTTGTTATAACACATAAATATAAGTAATATAAATTATTAATATATTACAAATAAATTTATCATATATTCAATTTATAAATAAATCAATAAATAAATAAAATTCATAAAACTTAAATCATTAAATTTAAATGTCAATTCTTCAAAAACTCCTTATGATTTGAAATTAATTTAATAGTTATTTTAAAAGTTCACATTATAATTCATAGTTGTCTAGTCCTCATCATAGTTTATAATTTATCAAATTCTCATAATGATCCATAATTTTTATTGGTTTTGATAATACATTCATTGTACAAAAATTTTTTTATTACAAATATTAATATAAAGATCATAAAATTATTTTCAAGTTAAGATAAATATAAAAAATTTATGTAAATTAAGTATATATATTTATTACATAATATAATTAAAAATATTTATTTAAATTTAATCTTAAATAATATTTTAATTTTTTATAATTTATTATATTAATCTCATAAAAAATCAATATTTAAATTATAATAATTCTAAAATTTATTAAATATCATAAATATTTTAAAATTAAACAAATATCAAATTTTTATAATCTAACAATATTATATATTGGTAATAAATTTAACAAAAATAACAATATATACAAAAATAATAAAACATATACTCAATACTATAATTTTATTTTATTTTTAAAAAAATCAATTGCTTCCTCATTCAAACTTTCATATTTTTCTTCTTCTTCTCTCTCTTTTCCTTTTCGACGGTTTCCGTCTCTCCCTCTCTTTTTTCCTCTTTCTCTTTCTTCTCTCTTTCTCTTTCTTTTTTCTCTACCTCGTTTCACACTTTGCTGATTCTTTTTCTCTCTTTCCTTTTCACAATTACACTATCAATTCTAATATTTTTATCACATATAATATATTTTTTTTATTTATATCTAATATCATTCATTATATTTATTTTTTTATATTTTTTCTTACACAATCACACGTCCCTAAAAAATATATACAGTAACTGAGTCATCTTTTTCCTTGCACAATCCTTTCACTCTTTAGTTTTTTTCTCCTTCGTACCGCCCTCAAGCCCTCCTATTTGCCAATTCACTTGGCTATGAATGAACCACGTTGCACCACTTCTTGTGGTGCACGTTGCTATTATTATTATTAATTTTATTTTAAATCAAAATAATAATTATTTTTATTAAATACCTTATCTTAATGATTATTAAAATAAAATATTAAAATAATAATAATTCATTTTTTTATAAATATTTAAACATATATATTAAAATAATTTTATTATTATTATTATTATTAATTTTTTATTTTAATAAATTTAAAATTTTTGTTTTATTATCTAATTTATATAAAAAATCAATTTCAATAATTTTAATTAAATTATTACTAATTTTATCTAATATTTTTTATTAGTAATATTTATTACAAGATAAAATTAAATAAAATATTCAAATTAAAAAATTAAAATTTTATTTTTTATAAAATATTTTATAAAAAATAAGATGTTATAGACCTACCTTGTAGGGTTGACTTGGGTTGGGCAATTTTTTTTTTATTAAAACTTAATAAAAATATAATTTTTAAAATTTAAATATTATATTTAAAAATTTTTGTTATAAAGTTAGTATTTTTAAAATCAAATCGAATTGGTTTATTGAACGAGTTGAATCATATTTGGTTCAATTTTTTAAGAATAATGTAATCTTTTTATAAGTTTTTTTATAATTTTTTTAATATTAAATAAAAAATATTAAATAAAAAAATAAATATATCTAATATTTTAAAAATATAAAAAATATTTAATATTTTTTTATTTAATAATTAAAATGATTACAGTATAATTGTGTAGATAAAACATTTCTCGTTTTTTAAACATTACATAAAGTATTTTCTTCTATTAGATTATATATATTTTGTTAAATATTATTATTAATTTCTTAATTTATCATGTAACTAATATATTATTATCACTATTTGTTTAAAAGTATGTTTTTCATATAATATTTTTTGTTTATTTTTTAATATAATATATTTTATATTAATTAATTTTTATATAATATATTTTTAAAAACATTTTCTTTTTATCTAATTTTTTTTATTTAAGTATTTAACTCACAATTAAACTTTTGATTTAATGACTCAACTTTTTGACTCAATCAACTTTTGATTCGAATTATACAATTATAATTCTAAATATAAATTTATCTGACACATAAATTATATAAATATATATATAAATATCAACCTCAAATTATAATAACATAAATATAAATGTATTTAATATAAATGAAATGAAAAATTTAAGGATACTCGTAAAATTGACGGGGAGATAGATTAGTAGCATAACAACTGGTCAACCATGGTGATGGGGGAAATATCTAACCTGTGAGGCTGTGAATTGTTTGAAGCTCAATAATTCCTATCAACTTATTGCCGTATCAGGTGGTGCGCTTCTTCGACGCGTTTTTTGACGGCAACAACTGCCCTCCTCATTGAAATTTCTCCTTTGGGCATGTCTCGATCTAAGTCTAACTAGGCATTTCTTCTTTGTGCCTACCTAACAATTTCTGTCTAACTGGACATTATTGTCAATTCAATTGCTTGCTCTATACTTGAATTTTTTATTGATTTGGTGTTGCTTGCTATTCTTAGTAATATGTATATCTATCTATCTCTTAGTAATATGTATATATATATGTATATTTGTAGAGAAGCCATTTTCCAAACTTGAGCGACGGCATTTCACTTCCCTAGGAATCATGATTGCCTCTACCCTTCTTGTCCTTATCCTTCTCTTACTTCAAGTTTTGTTAGTTTTTGGAAACGTTACTGTGGGTACAACACTCTCCACCAATGACAATGATGTATGGCTCTCTCCTTCCAGTGAATTTGCTTTCGGATTTCGCCAACTCAATGGCACGAGCCTCAGCCTCTTCATGGTTGCCATCTGGTATAACAAAATACCAGACAAGACCATTGTTTGGAGTGCAAAAGCAGACGATCCAGCACCAACAGGATCAAAGCTTCAGCTCACATCAGGAGGGCTCCAGCTCACAACTCCTAAAGGGGAATCCACAGCCACATATATAGCAGAATCAACCACCATTGTTTCCTATGGAGCTATGCTTGATACTGGAAACTTTGTTCTTGGAAACGGTGATTCTACTACTTTTGGGTGGGAAAGTTTCAAGAATCCCACAGACACGTTGTTGCCCAACCAATCTCTGGAGCTAGGTGGCATGCTCACTTCTCGATTCACATATACCAATTACACAACAGGAAGGTTTCAACTTTATTTTAAAGATGGTAATGTGGTTTTGAGCCCCCTTGCCTGGCCTACTCAATATCAATATGACTCTTATTATAGTATTGATGCCTTTGGCTCTGCTTCACGATTAGTGTTCGATGATTTAGGGGATATTTATGTAGAGACAACGAATGGGACTAGAATCCAACCACTTGGTACAAAATGGACAAACTTAACTCTCGATCCTAAGGTGAATTACTACAGAGCAAAACTTGACTTCTATGGAGTTTTCACGCAATATGCTCATCCAAGGCCAGGGGGCTCCAGTGCCCAGCAAGGCTGGACAATTATCAGGTATGTTCCTGATAACATTTGCTCTGTAGTAGCCATTAATTATGGTAGCGGAACCTGTGGGTATAATAGTTACTGCTCCATGGAAAATCAGAGGCCTACTTGCAAATGCCCATATGGGTATTCGCTTGTGGACCCAAGTAATCAATTTGGTGGATGCCAACCCAATTCCACCTTCGTTTGTGGAGCAGATATACAAGGACGGCCAGAAGAGCTATATGAATTGACTACAGTAAGGAATATAAATTTTCCTTATGGAGACTATGAAAAGATACAACCTTACTCTGAACAGCAATGCCGACAATCTTGCTTGCTCGATTGCATGTGTGTTGTTTCCATTTTAAACGGAGATACTTGTTGGAAGAAAAGATTACCCCTTGTTAATGGAAGAGTAGAGAATGGCCCACATTTTGTCTATATGAAAACAAGAGTTAGTCCTCTGACTCTGAATAACCTTGATCCTGGTTCAAATAAGCCGACTGGTCCTGATTCAAAGAAAGAAGATCAAGCTAAGCCAATTCTTCTAGGGTCACTTATTGGCTCTCTTGTCATTAACAGTATACTCTTTGCTACCGTTGTTTTGGTTATGCTCATGAAGCCAAAAAGGATTGTCCAAGCTGCAAGTCTTTTGGACACAAATTTACATTCGTTTACATATGAATCACTGGAAAAAGCCACGGGGGGTTTTAGTGAACAAATTGGAAGGGGTTCCTTTGGCATTGTTTACAAAGGCACGCTAGAATCAGAGTCTTATGATGTGGTTGCAGTCAAGAAATTGGACAGATTGGAACAAGAACGAGAGAAGGAATTCAAGACTGAGTTGAGTGCCATTGGTAAAACCTGCCACAAAAATCTGGTAAGGTTGATTGGATTTTGTGACGAGGGAATCCATAGACTACTGGTCTATGAGTTCATGAGCAATGGCTCTCTAGCAGACATCCTATTTGGACAACCCAAACCCATTTGGAATCTGAGGGTTAGATTTGCTTTGGGGATTGCAAGAGGGTTAGTGTACTTACACGAAGAGTGTGACACTCCCATCATTCATTGCGATATAAAGCCTCAAAATATACTCATAGATGAGCATTTCACTACAAAGATATCTGACTTTGGGTTGGCCAAGTTGTTGTTGTCTGACCAAAGTAGAACCAATACCATGATCCGAGGAACTCGAGGATATGTGGCTCCTGAATGGTTCAAGAATGTTCCTGTGACTGTTAAAGTGGACGTTTATAGCTTTGGTGTCATGTTGTTGGAAATTATTTGTTGCAGAAGAAGTGTGCTGCTAATGGAGTCGGGGGAGGAAGAGAAAGCGATATTGACAGATTGGGCTTATGATTGTTATAAAGAAGGGAGAATAGATGTTCTGGTGGAGAACGACAAGGAGGCCATGGCTGACAATGACAGGTTACACAAGTGGGTAAAGATAGCATTGTGGTGCATTCAAGAGCATCATGAAATGAGGCCAACAATGGGGATGGTCATGCAAATGCTAGAAGGCTTGGTTGAAGTCCCTAACCCACCATCGCCTTTTTCCTTCAAATCGATGTCTTTACTGCCATCCAGCAAAAAATAATGGGAGAAACGCGGCCCTGGCATTTGTTCTATATACAAATACCAAGTGAGCATCCTACAGCTTGCGAAGGCTAAGAGTATTACCATAGTTAGAGCATAGTTAAAATTTGATTAGCATTAGTTAAAAGTTTAATCAAGTTAGTTTATTGAGTCAACAGTTAGTTACTAATTAATTACTTTGTCTTGTTCTATATAAGCCATGTAATAAGGTTTGCTATACATACCTTTCATCATTTAGCAAATTTCATATTTTCATTTCTCATATTCTCTAAACTGTCTTTCTCTGTCTCTTGCCATATTTCTCAAAAATAAACTACAGTTCTATTCTATGCCATTGCAGAAGAATCAGTTATCTTGGCTGCTATATGTTTCTACGGACTACCTTGATGTCCCCATGGACCACGCAGAAGCAGTAATCTTCGCCAACTGCTATCCAGAATTGAGTATTGGTTAAAATACACGAAATATTTTTCTATATCGCTTCACATGATGAATTGGCTTTGAAATTTCATTCTTTGTTCATTTTTTAATCTGAAATGGAAGAGGCTCTGCTTCCTAGATCACTTTATGAAAATAAAATCAGAACATAAGCACTGGCGAATTTAGTAAAAAGATAAACTTTCTAAAAAACAATATATGATTTAATATCCATTTTTTTTAAAATGACATTGAAGTAAGGAGTCTGGATTTTTCTGGATCATGCCTGTATGACAAATCTGTTGTAATTTAGATTGAATTTAAAAACTTAAAATAATAGAGTATCTTAGATTATAATGAAGGCAAATATGTAGTATGAAGGGCAGCAAACCCAGCAAATTAGCAAACATACCCAGGGTTGAAAATGCCATGATCAAGACTCAGCACAACCCCACCATATTTGACAGGAAGAATGCACTGGCACAAAGCAAAAGGCATACACAAACAGGTGCACAATACATGCAAAGATGGGGGCTACCTATTACCAAAAAAGAAAAAAGATGGGGGCTACCTTAGGAAGTTGGCACCCAGTGGCAGAAAGGTGTGGGGTGGAGGAGCAGAGGGAATGGTGCTCTTTTAGAAGATTTAGGCACATCACCTGCCTGGTTTTTCGAGCAAATTTAAAACATCATCTGTCTATAAAATTGGTCCTAAAAGGTGGATGCCTCAGTCCAGGCAAATTTCCTGAGCCACTTTACTACAGAAACCTGGCCATTGTTTCTTCATGCAACATTTAAATTCCAAATCCCTCTCCCTGGACAATAATACCATATTCCAACAACTACTATGGTAATTTTTTCCCTACATGCATTTGCAAACCAAATGGATCCTTTCCTGATTTTTTTTAAGGAACAAAAAAATTATAGCCTTAACATGCAAAGATATTTACCCTCAACAAAGTACTTGGCGAGGATGGACCATGAGATATTGGCCCTGACTTTCTTCCATCAAGCTCATAAAGTTCACCTGCATATAACACATGCACAGAAATTAAGGCCAAATGCAAAAGGGAAGAGGAAAAGAAATCAAAATTATTCTGATATATATATAATATATAACATATATAACGAAATTACCATATATAAATATCTGCATATATGCCTGTATACAAATATTTTAAAGTTTAACAAAAAATAAAATAAAATAAATGGTAAGATGAGAGACTGAATTGGACACATCTTAGCACTAATTAAAGAATCATTTTGAATTTTTTAAATTGGAGCTTCTTCTGATTTAGAAAGAAAGTTCCTCTTCCTCTTCCCTTTTTGGCCCACAAAAGTAAATCCTCATGAACATTGCATGTAAATCATAAAACTTCAAGGTAGGTAAATTCAAGTAGGAAGCAGGGTTTGACACCAAAAGGTTTATAACTTTATATATACTCAGTTACTCACAAATTTTTATCTCCTGTCAAGTCAAAAGGCAATTTGTATGCAATAGCTTTACAAACATTCATCTTTGTACAAAGGACAGACTCAGTTACATAATAACATAAACTTGACCAGAGGAAACCGCAGTTTTGCAATGCCGTGTTTTCTTTATTCAAATTACTAGTCTAAAAAGCCAAATCTGAAATTCCCAAGCCAAGATTACTCATCATACAAGAACCTACAAATCTAAACTACATTTCATGTAGCCCGAGTATGCATCACTTTATAACATCTAAAGACTAATGACAACAACTAACAACACTAAGAGCAAGATTGATCCAAATGCATTGGGTTATACTTTCAAGATATGAAGACAGAACCTTAGATCACTATACCTGTACCATAACTGTGCCACTAATATATCATATCATTCCCTTCAATCGATAAATTACCTCAGTATCAACGGCATTTACAGCCACTGAATGAGCAACTTCCATTTCTCTGTCATTCTCAAGAAATGCTGCACGCTGTATGATATAAAAGTTAAAAAAATGCAAAATGAGCATTACTTTTAGCTTATCAATAGTGTCTATGTATGTATGGATATATGATAAATAAAGATATAGGGATAATAACCTAATGGATCCATGCTTGCAGTAGATTTAAAGAACTTATCGAAGAACGAACCCTCAACTGACAAAAGCAACACCAACTGAATGAGAAATAATGGTTGATACATTAAAAATCTTAATTGAGCAATTAATTGTTGAAAACTTACCAAGCTTGATCTCAGAAGTTATGTTGCCAAGAGCATGAAGCATACCTATTGTACCACAAGCATTACCCACAGTTTGCTTCATAAAATACACTCTACTGCTATGTTCCTACACCATAACAACACACAACAATCTTACTGAAGGCATGCAGTTCAATAATCAATGACTATTGTTTACTAAATAATGAACCATGCTTTCCGTAAAATACTGAGTGGTTATGGGATAAAGAAAAAGCACCAGAAGAACAGGCTTTGGAACCATTTCCAGAAGTTCTTCGTCTAAGATGTAAACATCACAGCACTCTGCCTCGTCCTCTGGAAGCCCAACCCCCCAAAGGAATTGCAAATCATCTTTGCAGTTAAATTATGCTTATGCATGCCGTTGATCCCAA
The DNA here is from genome assembly GCA_029884605.1 of Ormosia emarginata. Classification (NCBI taxonomy): domain Eukaryota; kingdom Viridiplantae; phylum Streptophyta; class Magnoliopsida; order Fabales; family Fabaceae; genus Ormosia; species Ormosia emarginata. The sequence continues at coordinate 20,443,522 of JAQQTP010000060.1, read as the reverse complement.
AAACAGAAAACAAACAAAAATTGTAACTGCAACTGCAAAAACACTAAATGATTCTCTATTAAAATTGTGAGTCTGGATAATTTAATTTCTGGATCATTCTTGACTTTAGCAGGATCTTGTTAGATCAAGTTAACTATTTTGTTGATAAAAGATAATATTTCACACGCCAATGGTATAATCATAATTAATATTCATCAACTTAGCAAATTACAGCCAATTCTGACTCAAACCATATAATAGCAGCGAGATCATTGCATTTGGAGTTATGCAGGTTCCTTTTGTTTAATGATTTGCACTACGGGCCTCCTCCCAGACCAGGGTTAAACCCTTAAATGACGTCGGGCCTGGAATGGAGACGAGCTCAACCAAACTCTAGAAGCACGTTGTCAATTTTTTTTTAGGGGGGCTAAAAAGCCATATATGATTTTAATTTAAACACTGAAGTGCCTATTGAAACTGAAATGGATCAATATTGACTATATGAAAAGATAGGCCCAATTGTGGAGTAGGCTTTGTCGTTTTCATTAACCGGGCCATACCATGTGGGGAAGGAAACTGGTCGCGGATATGTAATGTACCAATCCGTGCCAAATATCTTATTATACAAAACTTATGTTTCCAAAATTATTTATCTATCATTTTATGTCAAATGTTTCTTGTGTACCTCGTAAAAAAACTAAAAATGTTTCTTAAGCATGTGCATTAATCCGAGTGAAATAAGTTTGAATGTTTTAAGCATGTAGTCTTAGATTTTAATATATATATATATGTGAGAGAAGATCGATTTATATCAGTATAAGTTTTTTTTCTTTTACACATATTTTTAACCGGTAATTTCACTTTCATCTAATAGTTGAGACTATTTCATTAAAGGTAACCATTAGATGATTAACAGCTAAAAATGAGTATAAGAGGAAAAAACTTACGCTGATATAAGTTAATCCTCCCTATATATATATATATATATATATGAGAAGATATTTCTCCTTTTTCTCTTCTCACACATTTTTAACCTAGGTAGTTTCACTTTCATCTAATGGTTGAGATTATTTCATTAAAGGTAACTATTAGATGATTAACAAATTTAAAAATTTAAGTTAATCCTTCCTATATATATATATATATATATATATATATATATATATATATTGAGGACATATATATATATATAATCTTGACCATACAATCATTGATGGTCAAGATTAAAAGTTCTTAAAGGTCATATTTCATGCGTTTATTTTCTAATCTTAAGTAATTTTGAGAAATTAATCTTTCACCTACATTCCTATATATATATATATATATATATATATATATATATATATTATAAAATATATATAATAATATATATATTCTTGTGTACAAGCAGCTGAGCTGAAATAATCTCAATCACCAGATGAAAGTAACGATTAAAAATATGTGTAAGAGAAAAATAAAAAAATTTATATATATTGTCATGAAAAATTTTAACCTTATAATTTTTTAAAAAATGTCTTGGGAGGCCATGGCCCAAGGACTAACTGTTATTGTTAGTGAGGTCTTGATGATTAAAATTGTTTGATTTAACATTTTAAAAAAGTAGTTGGAAGACTTGGAAAGAAAGGGACACGAAGTTCTTAGGGTTATGATTGAACTTCAACTTCAATTTAATGGCAAAAAAATTTCTATTATTTATTTTTTTGGTACAAAAGCTTTATTATTTATATATCATACATTACTTTTATCTTAAAGAGTTCACATCAGATCAAACAATAAGAAACCACCGTAAGGTTTTTATTTTTGTAATTAACCACCGTAATGTTTAGATTTAATTCTTATTGCCAATCTTTAATTGGTAAACATTTATAATAGCTAATTATAAAAACATGAAAAGTTGTTGATTGAAATTATTGTACGGGAACTTTTTAAATTAGAACATTGTTAATTTTTTAAAAATATCGTTTTATAATAATAATTAATCAATAAAATTATTTTTTAATATTACTAAAAATAATTTTTTTATATTATCTAAACGAAACATATTAACTTAAAATTGATTTTCAACTAACATATCCAAACATGTCGATTATTGTAATTAAATTTTCACAAGCGAGTTATCATAACATTCAAAAAAAATAGTTGAAAGACTTGGAAAGAAAGGGGCATGAAGTTCTTAGGGTTGTGATTGAACTTCAACTTCAATTTATAAAAAAAATTTCTATACATACATGATATATCAAATCATAACATTACTTTTACGATTCAACATCAAACTATAAGAAACCAAAGGTTTTTTTGTTTTTACTTTTGATATAATAGAACATGACATGAATATAATTATTTAAAATTGTTAATTTTTTTTAAAATTATAACACAATATTACTTGCACCATTCAGGTGTCGTGTCATGTGTTAAATGACATTTATACTATACATAATGACATAATCTGACACACGATTAATTCAAAAATTATTTTTGTTTTTACTTTCATATAATAGAACATGACATGAATATAATTATTTAAAATTTAAAAAAAAATAACACCTAGAAGTTAAATTTATTTTATATATATGTGTGTCTTACAAGTTTTATAATTTGATATATTTTCATGTGCATAATTATGTTTGTGCTTTATAAAAGAAAAATAAGTAGACCTGTCATTTCGCTATTTTCAATTGTTTTTGTTACTTTCTTTTGAGGATGATAATGGGGTGAGCCGGACACGGGTAAAGCCTCTGTCTCCCACTCTCATATAATATATGTTCATGTTCTCACTTTTATATTTGTATTGATATTTTTTTATTATTTTTTTATTAAATAAATATTTACAGATATCTATAAGTATTTAATAATTAAAAAAATTAAAAAAATTAAAAGATATTTTAAAAATATTTGAGTAATAAAAAGTTTTTTAATAATTTTATATAAAAATATTTTAATAATTTTATTTATAAGTATTCACAAATACAAAAGAATTATTCTCTAAATCCTAAACCGTTTAATAAAAATAACATAAACAAATATTTATATTTATAAAAAAAATTAAACAAATATTATCTTCTCTCATCACAAATATTATCTACAAATACCCACCTCTACAAGTAAAATTATCATCCTTACTTTCTTCGTTTACTTTACACACGTTTTCTTTGTGCCAATACATCAGGTTTTATTTTTCTGCCAACTCTTTCTCTTACGTGCTCTATTTATCCACGTCAGCTTGTATTATCAAGTATCAAAGGCATGCCCCTATTACTTTTCATCGTAACCTGTTCCTTTTTTACTTATCTTTTTTCTTCTTCTTCTTTCTTTCTCTGATTACTCTTCGGAAAATGGTTTTCAACAATTCAAACAGATAAGCTTAAAAAAATTTAAATAAGTAATAAATATTTTTAAATTAAATAGTGATTTTAATTATTTATGTAATAATATTTTTTATTATATATAATAAATTAAAATTAGAATTTAACATATAAATAATTAAAATTATTACTTATTATTTTATTAATCATCATATAGTGATATTTTATATAAAATATAATAAATTTAAATTTTAACTCACTATATATATAAAAAAATTAATATATAAGTAATTAAAATTATCACTTATTTTAAAAAAAATATCATTTATCTAAGTTATTTATTTTGAATTGTATAAATAATAACGTGACCTTTAATTTTTTGTTACTTTAAAAATTTTTCCCTTTTCAACTCTAGCCAGCCATTAGCTATTGGCAATGGTTATTTTATTAAGATTTAATTTCAATATAATGTCAATGTAAAAGTTAAAGGATAGCGTATCAAAATTAAAATTATTTTATTATTTATTATTATTATTTGAGATTTAAGATGTATTAATATTATCAGTTAGTATTTTTCTTTAGATATTTTCAAGTATTATGTTTAATGAATATTAGAAGTTTATAATATATATATATTATTTGAGTAATTTAATTTTACTTTTCATTTTATTTTATTATTTTCTAATAAGATGATTTCATTAAAAGTAATTGTGATAGTGAATCTAACGAAAAATGAGTGTAAATTAAAAAACTTACACGAATTGATTTTTTCTAATATATATATATTGAGTAATTTAATTTTACATTTTATTATTATTATTTTAAATAACTAGTGTGTTCTAAACATAATTATACAGACTGAACCAATGGAGAAACATGTGACTCGGGCTCCAAGTCAATCCTATCAACCTATTGAATTAATTTTTTGATTGACTTGGTGACCCACCCTATGGGTTGAGCAGTTCTTTTTTTATTTTTTATTAAAATTGAACAAAAATATAATTTTTAAGATTTGAACATCATATTTGAAGATCTTTATTATAAAGTTAGTGTTTTAAAAATCACATCGAATCGACCGATTGAACAGGATAGACCATAAACCGGCCATGTTTTCACTTCAACCACAAATTTAACCGATTGAACAAATCGAACTATGAATCAGATGTTGCGCTGATTCAATCTCCAATTCAATTTTTAAAACATCGCATAAAGTATTTTTTACCATTAGATCATATATGTTTCCGTTGAATATTATTATCAATTTCTTAATTTATTATGCAACTAATATGTTATTATCTCTTTTGATTTGAAAGTATGTTTTTTATACAATACTTTTTATTTATATTTTTCAATATAATATATTTTATATCAATTAATTTTCAAATTATATTTTTTAAAAATATTATTTTTTTTATCCAGATTTTTTTATTCTTTGACTCACTCGACTTTTTGACCGGATCAATTTTTGGTCCGCATTATACAAATATAATTCTAAATATAAATTTATCAAACCCATAAATTATATAAATATGTATAAAATATCAACCTAAAATTATAATAACATAAATATAAGGAAACAATGAAAAAGTATTTAATATATATGAAATGAAAAATTTAAAGATACTCGTAAAATTTACGGGGAGATAGACTAGTAGCATGATAATTTGTCAACCATGGTGATGGGGGAAATGTCTAACCTGTGAATTGTTTGAAGCTCAATAACTCTGACCAACTAATTGCCGTATCAGGCGGTGCGCTTCTTCAACACGTTTTTTGACGGCATCAACTGCCCTCCTCTTTGAAATTTCTTCTTTGGGCATGTCTTGATCTAAGTCTAACTAGGCATTTCTTCTTTGTGCCCACCTAACAATTATTGTCAATTCAATTGCTTGCTCTATACTTCAATTTGTTATTGATTTGGTCTTGCTTGCTATTCTTAGTAATATATACGTATATTTTTGTAAAGAAGCCATTTCCCAAACTTGAGCGGCAGCATTTCACTTCACTTCACTAGGAATCATGATTGCCTCTCCCCTTCTTCTCCTTATCCTTTTCTTACTTCAAGTTTTGTTAGTTTTTGGAAACGTTACTGTGGGTACTACACTCTCCACCAATGACAATGATGTATGGCTCTCTCCTTCCGGTGAATTTGCTTTCGGATTTCGCCAACTCAATGGCACGAGCCTCAGCCTCTTCATGGTTGCCATCTGGTATAACAAAATACCAGACAAGACCATTGTTTGGAGTGCTAAAGCAGACGATCCAGCACCAACAGGATCAAAGCTTCAGCTCACATCAGAAGGGCTCAAGCTCACAACTCCTAAAGGGGAATCCACAACCACATATATAGCATATTCAACCACCATTGTTTCCTATGGAGCTATGCTTGATACTGGAAACTTTGTTCTTGGAAACAGTAATTCTACTACTTTTGGGTGGGAAAGTTTCAAGAATCCCACAGACACGTTGTTGCCCAACCAATCTCTGGAGCTTGATGGCATGCTCACTTCTCGATTCACAGATACCAATTACACAACAGGAAGGTTTCAACTTTATTTTGGGGGTGGTAATGTCTTGCTAAGCCCCCTTGCATGGCCTACTCCATTACGTTACGACTCCTATCTTACCATTAATGCTTCTGAATCTGCTTCAAGATTAGTGTTCGATGAATCAGGGGATATTTATGTAGAGACAACGAACGGGACTAGAATCCTACCACAATGGAAAAACTTAGTCCTTGATTCTAACTATTACTACAGAGCAACACTCGATTTCTATGGAGTTTTCACGCAGTATGCTCATCCAAGGCCAGGGGACTCCAGTGCCCAGCAAGGCTGGACAATTATCAGGTATGTTCCTGATAACATTTGCTTTGCAATACGCTGTCAATATGGTAGCGGATCCTGTGGGTATAATAGTTATTGCTCCATGGAAAATCAGAGGCCTACTTGCAAATGCCCATATGGGTATTCCCTGATAGATCCAAATAATCAGTTTGGTGGATGCCAATCCAATTTCACCCTCGGTTGTGGAGCAGATAATGATGGTGAAGGATTGCAAGTGCAAGCACGGCCAGAAGAGCTATATCAATTTAATATTCTAAGCGATGTGGATTGGCCTCTATCAGATTATGAACACTTGCGACCTTACTCTCAACAAGACTGCCAACAATCTTGCTTACACGATTGCATGTGTGCTGTCGCCATTTTCGACAACAATCAAACTTGTTGGAAGAAAAGATTACCTCTTTCTAATGGAAGAGCACAGAGTGGCGACCAAGTGGTCCTTATCAAAACGAGAGTTTCTCCTCTGGGTAACCTTGGTCCTCCCACTAGTCCTGATTCAAAGAAAGAAGATCGAGTGAAGCCAGTTCTTCTAGGGTCACTTACTGGCTTTCTTGTCATTAACAGTATACTCCTGGCTATGGTTTTTGTGAGTCTTCTCTTGAAGCCAAAAAAGATTGTCCATGCTGCAAGTCTTTTGGAAACAAATTTACATTCGTTTACTTATGAAGCATTGAAAGAAGCCACACGAGGTTTTAGTGAAGAACTTGGCAGGGGTTCCTTTGGCATTGTTTATAAAGGCACACTAGAATCAGGGTCTTATAATGTGGTTGCTATCAAGAAATTGGACAGATTGGCACAAGAACGAGAGAAGGAATTTAAGACTGAGTTGAGTGCCATTAGTAAAACCTGCCACAAAAATCTGGTAAGGTTGATTGGATTTTGTGACGAGGGAATCCATAGACTACTGGTCTATGAGTTCATGAGCAATGGCTCTCTAGCAGACATCCTATTTGGACAACCCAAACCCATTTGGAATCTGAGGGTTAGATTTGCTTTGGGGATTGCAAGAGGGTTAGTGTACTTGCACGAAGAGTGTGACACTCCCATCATTCATTGCGATATAAAACCTCAAAATATACTCGTAGATGAGCATTTCACTGCAAAGATATCTGACTTTGGGTTGGCCAAGTTGTTGTTGTCTGACCAAAGTAGAACCAATACCATGATGCGAGGAACTCGAGGATATGTGGCTCCTGAATGGTTCAAGAATGTTCCTGTGACGGTTAAAGTGGATGTTTACAGCTTTGGTGTCATGTTGTTGGAAATTATTTGTTGCAGAAGAAGTGTGCTGCTAATGGAGTCGGGGGAGGAAGAGAAAGCGATATTGACAGATTGGGCTTATGATTGTTATAAAGAAGGGAGAATAGATGCTTTGGTGGAGAACGACAAGGAGGCGATGGATGACAGTGGCAGGTTACACAAGTGGGTAAAGATAGCAATGTGGTGCATTCAAGAGCATCATCAAATGAGGCCAACAATGGGGATGGTCATGCAAATGCTAGAAGGCTTGGTTGAAGTCCCTAACCCACCATCACCTTTTACCTTCAGTACGATTTCTTGACTGCCATCCTGCAAAAAATAATGGGAGAAAAGGTGGCCCTGGCATTTGTTCTATATACAAATTCCAAGTGAGCATCCTACAGCTTGCAAAGGCTAAGAGTATTACCATAGTTTGAGCATAGTTAAAATTTGATTAGCATTAGTTAAAGTTTAATCAAGTTAGTTTATTGAGTCAACAGTTAGTTACTAATTAATTACTTTGTCTTGTTCTATATATAAGCCGTGTTATTGGTTTGCTATACATACCTTTCATCATTTAGCAAATTTCATATTTCCATTTCTCATATTCTCTAAACTCTCTTTCTCTGACTCTTGCCATATTTCTCAAAAATAAACTACAGTTCTATTCTATGCCATTGCAGAAGAATCAGTTATCTTTTGTCTTTCTATATGTTTCTACGCAGAAGAATCAGTTATCTTGATGTTTCCCATGGATGTCCTCACCACGCAGAAGCAGTAATCTTAAATGCTATCCAGAATTGAGTATTGGTTAAAATACACGAAATATTTTTCTATATTGCTTAACATGATGAATTGGCTTTGAAATTTCATTCACATTGTTCATTGTGGAAATTACTCGCACTGCATTAATCTGAAATGGAAGAGGCTCTGCTTCCTAGATCACTTTATGAAAATAAAATCAGAACATAAGCACTGGCGAATTTAGTAAAAAGATAAGCGTTTCTTCAACATGACCCCAACAAGCCTAAATTGTCAGCCTTAATATCCATCCCCGGATTTTTTTGATACGGCAATGACATTGAAGTTGAGGGAGTCTGGATTTTTCTGGATCATGCTCTGTATGACATTAGCTGCATCCTGTTGTAATTTAGACACATATTAGTAATTTAAAAACTTAAAATAATAGAGTATCTTAGATTATAATAAAGGCAAATATGTAGTATGAAGGGCAGCTAACCCAGCAAATTAGCAAACATACCCAGGGTTGAAAATGCCTTGATCAAGACTCAGCACAACCCCACCAAATTTGACAGGAAGAATGCACTGGCACAAAGCAAAAGGCATACACAAACAGGTGCACAATACATGCAAAGATGGGGGCTACATATTACCAAAAAAGAAAAAAGATGGGGGTAGGAAGTTGGCACCCAGTGGCAGAAAGGGGTTGGGGTGAGGAGCAGAGGGAATGGTGCTCTTTTAGAAGATTTAGGCACATCACCAGCCTGATTTTTCGAACAAATTTAAAGCATCATCTGTCTATAAAATTGGTCCTAAAAGGTGGATGCCTCAGTCCAGGCAAATTTCCTGAGCCACTTTACTACAGAAACCTGGCCATTGTTTCTTCATGCAACATTTAAATTCCAAATCCCTCTCCCTGGACAATAATACCATATTCCAACAACTACTATGGTAATTTTTTCCCTACATGCATTTGCAAACCAAATGGATCCTTTCCTGATTTTTTTTAAGGAACAAAAAAATTATAGCCTTAACATGCAAAGATATTTACCCTCAACAAAGTACTTGGCGAGGATGGACCATGAGATATTGGCCCTGACTTTCTTCCATCAAGCTCATAAAGTTCACCTGCATATAACACATGCACAGAAATTAAGGCCAAATGCAAAAGGGAAGAGGAAAAGAAATCAAAATTATTCTGATATATACAGAATCAATTATATAACGAAATTACCATCCACACAAGCAAAGCAGATGAAATGAGCGTCTGCATTATCTGATGCCTGTATTACAAATATTTTAAAGTTACAAAAAAATAAAAAATAAATGGTAAGATGAGAGACTGAATTGGACACATCTTAGCACTATATTAAGAGAATCATTTTGAACTTTTCAAATTGCAGCTTCTTCTAATTTAGAAAGAAAGTTCCTCTTCCTCTTCCCTTTTTGGCCCACAAAAGTAAATCCTCATGAACATTGCATGTAAGTCATAAAACTTCAAGGTAGGTAAATTCAAGTAGGAAGCAGGGTTTGACACCAAAAGGTTGATAACTTTATATATACTCAGTTACTCACAAATTTTTATCTCCTGTAAAGTCAAAAGGCAATTTGTATGCAATAGCTTTACAAACATTCATCTTTTGTACAAAGGACAGACTCAGTTACATAATAACATAAACTTGACCAGAGGAAACCGCAGTATTGCAATGCTGGCGTTTTCTTTATTCAAATTACTAGTCTAAAAAGCCAAATCTGAAATTCCCAAGCCAAGATTACTCATCATACAACAACATACAAATCTAAATTACTTTACATAAAGCCCGAGTATGCATCACTTTATAACATCTAAAGACTAATGACAACAACTAACAACACTAAGAGCAAGATTGATCCAAATGCATTGGATTATACTTTCAAGATATGAAGGCAGAACCTTATATCACTATACCTGTACCACTAATATATCATATCATTCCCTATTTAGTGGTGCAGTTGGTGCTTCAATCAATAAATTACCTCAGTATCACCGGCATTTGCAGCCACTGAATGAGCAACTTCCATTTCTCTGTCATTCTCAAGAAATGCTGCACGCTGTATGATATAAAAGTTAAAAAAAATGCAAAATGAGCATTACTTTTAGCTTATCAATAGTGTCTATGCCTGCATGTATGGATATATGAGAAAGAAAGAAAGAAGGTAGGGGTGGCGAGGAATAACCTGCAATGGATCCATGCTTGCAGTAGATTTAAAGAACTTATCGAAGAACGAACCCTCAACTAACAAAAGCAACACCAACTGAATGAGAAATAATGGGTGATACATTAAAAATCTTAATTGAGCAATTAATTGTTGAAAACTTACCAAGCTTGATATCAGAAGTTATGTTGCCAAGAGCATGAAGCAGACCTATTGTACCACAAGCATTACCCACAGTTTGCTTCATAAAATACACTCTACTGCTATGTTCCTACACCATAACAACACACAACAATCTTACTGAAGGCATGCAGTTCAATAATCAATGACTATTGTTTACTAAATAATGAAACATGCTTTCCGTAAAATACATTATTGTTGAACAGAATATGCAATTCCTGGAAGCAGGGAAAATGACGAAAAGATTATGCAAAAAAGATAAGTCCAGTCACCTTTTTTTCATTTTCCTGTTGCAACCTCTCTTGTTCCGTCTAATGAGATTAAAAGTTTCACATAATCAGTAGAAAATAAAAAGAGACAAATACGTAGAAAAAAAAAAAAGAGTTGTTGTAGGTAAGAAAAACCTGAGTGGTTATGGGATAAAGAAAAAGCACGGCAAGAACAGGCTTTGGAACCATTTCCAGAAGTTCTTCGCCTAAGCCGTAAACATCACAGCACTCTGCCTCGTCCACTGGAAGCCCAAGCCCCCAAAGGAACTGCAAATCATCTATGCAGTTAAATTATGCTTATGCATGCCGTTGATTCTAAAAACATAAAACAAATAAAAATTGTAACAGCAACTGCAAAAACACTAAATGATTCTATATTAAAATTTGTTATTATCCTAATCGTAATCGCATTCAAATGGAGAATTTAGTAGAACCTGGTTCATGACGTCAGGGTTAGCTTCAAGAGGAAGCCACCTTTTAGCAGAAGCGCTTTCGTCTAACGTAGCCATTGCTGTCGCTTCTTTCTACTCCTCTATGCTATGCTTTTCTTCTCACCTCAGTATTCTCGTTTTCCCAGGCGTCCTATACCATATAGTATTGCGTCGGGCATTAGTGGGCCTATGAGTCCACACCGATCATGCGGTTGCCGGTCAGGCACAACATTTCAGCAAGAGAAAAGCCTAGCCCATTTCTATGCATATCTGTGCTATCTTCCCGCACCACCCCACCCCCCCTTCTTTTTTCCCTATTTTTTGCTCTAAAATACATAATTAAACAAACTGGGTTTATTTTTTTTACAATTATATTTATTAGAGAGAAGAAAATAACAATTAAATTTTCAGCTAATAATACAAATTCTTCAGATTTGTAGTGTATATGAAAAAAAAAAAAAAATTTGTTGATAACCTTTTATATTGATTTCTCTTGTTTATTTTATAATGATGTAGAAACTATTAATAAATATTAAAAAAAAACACCAAATTTTATACAAACCTACTTAACATAAAATAAAAGGACATGCGATAATTAAATTTAAGGACTTACAAAAATATTTATTGTAAATGACTTGATTAGATATTTAGTTTAGAATTTTCATTATTTGAAAAACACCTATTTAGTATTCACATTTTAGATGGGTAGGGCGCCAAAAAAAGAAAAAACCTAGCCATCGAGTCATTGCTACTTTAATAGTAAAGGCAACATTATATATACTTCTTGTAATAAAATGGAATGGATTCCTGATTGAGCACGCAGTAACAGATCGGGTAATTAAGACATTATAGAAAAAGGGTAGAAGATAAACAAATAAGCAATAAAGGCAACAAGGGGAACATGAAATTATGAAAAGCTCAAGCACACGAGGATTTCGTTCCTTGGATGATTATCAATCTAACAACATATCCACTAAATCTTCAAAAGCATTTAATTCACTAGACATTTGATTCAAAACATCATAAAACATGATCATTCAAGTTTTCAACTTATTAAGCACTCATGAGCTAATTTGCAAGCCACATTACTGCTTCAAGAGTAGAGATCCTACCCAGCATCCTAGACATAAATAGAGATAACTAGGGATGGTACTGCTCCTTTCATTCACCTTTGTACCTTGGCTTTCGCTTCTCAACAAATGCAGCCAACCCTTCCAGTCTATCTTTGGTATTCAAAGTCTGCTCATAGCATTCTTCTTCCAAATCCGCAGCTGATGTTGGATCATTTATCAACAGTCCCTCCTCAATAGCTCTTTTACCAGCCCTTACAGCAATTGGACCCTGCCCCGTAAAAGATATTAGCTGTTATTTTCCAAATACCATAACCTTTTCATTTTACAATAGAGGTTTGGTTAGTGCTTAAGGTTACATTAGAGAACTTCTAGCACATAAGACCAAGAAATGTTGGCAATTACAATACAGAACTAAAAATAGGGATCAAAAGTTCTTGGAAAAACCAAGTGCAAATGATATTCATCTGTATTAGAACACAATCTAAGATCCAAAGGTTCTGCTAAACTGCTCTCAATCTTCAGGGCCTCATATGGCTTTGCCAACCAAGAGTAAAAAAATCAAAGCAATGCCACATCAACAGTAGTACCATATTCACTGTCTATGATGCATGGATATGATTATGAGTATTGGATATAACACCAGTACGATACGGGGATACAATATTTCTTCAAAAAATTAGAATAAGGATAAATATATATATATCATAAAACATAAAAAAGTGGATAAAGAAGTTCATATTTTCAATATTAGTCATTGCAGACACAAGGATGGAAGCTAAGTGTGTAAGGAGTATCCGAAGTATGGCAAAATTTTTGAAGTATCCGTGCTTCCTAGCTCACTGCTCAATTATTAGTTGTTACTGAAGATCCCCAAGGAATTGAAAAATCATTATTCAGAGAACCAGCCATAAATATTAATATATGGATATTCAATAGCATGAAAGGTATTATTCTTGCATTTTCAATGATGTTTCCATTGTACAATATATCATTCTCAGCATGAAAAGATTTTACAGTGAGATACCTTCTCATTGATATCCCGAGCAACCTCAAGTGCCTTTGTATAAGCTTCACCAGCAGGAACACAGTAGTTGACAAGTCCTGCAATAAATGGAACAGTACACATATATCCTATGCTTTCAAAGATGTTCTTATATCCCCACATTAGATAAAATGTTTACAGAACAATGAAAACACAGGAGCAGCTAATCAGCATACCCAGAGACTCAGCATCTCTGCCATAAACCCTTCGACCAGTCAATATAAGATCCTTTGCTATTGCCTTACTGACTAATCTAGGTAGTCGTCGTGTTGCACCAGCCCTGTGCAAACAAGAATTCCATGAGAAATGTTCTGTTTTGTCCCAAAGATTAAATTATGTTCTGTGAAATATAGATTGTGCCATATCCTGATGACTAGCTGATACAATTTTCCTGACTTCAGTCAGAAATAAAAAGCTAGTTATTTATGCAAATGGCAGGTTCTAGGCAAGAAATTATGGGATTGTGTTTCAAATCAATTCCAGAGCTGGGAAATTCTGGTTTAAAGTTGATCAAGAAACCAGCTGTGGGAGTCATAGGCTACACTCATAAATTGCTTGTAATTATAAACAGGCTATTAGTGCCATTAACTTATTCCAGGCAGTAGCAGAAGGAATGACAAGAAGCTATAATTCTAAGCATACTGGGATAACCAAATTAATCAATCATTTAAAAATAAAATAAAAACTGATTCAAATTCCCCACTTCGATTCAGCATATTTAACAAGTGTACTCTCCACTAACTATCTAGAATTGTATCATTATCCATCATTAGTGAGCACATCTGATCAGATACACAGTTGCAAGTCGCAACACTCAATGCAAATGATACATTATGCCAGTGAGAAGTTCTAAACAGTGTATACCCAGGGATTATAGCGTGTCCTGTCTCTGGCAAACCCAAGAGAGCATCTTCTCCTAAGCCATGAAATGGAGAAAAAATACACTTACATTACATTTTAAGCATCCAAATATCCAACAAACAAAGGGAGTCAATGCATTAAGATGGTGGATATTTAAGTACCACATATTCGAAAATCGCATGCCAGGGCCAGTTCAAGTCCACCACCCAATGCTGCTCCTTCAATAGCAGCAATAGTTGGTATAGGAAGTCTCTGAATAAGTAAATAACAAGTTTATGTAATTTACACTAGTTTCAAGGAGTAGTGTTCACAGAGATGGAAAATCAGATTCTATGAAGAAAGCAATAGAGTACAACCAGAGTAAAAACCATGATAAAAACCACTTAAAAAGAGTTTTTCTCTCTGATACTTATTTTCACAACAAGAGAAATGGAAATTAGAAGGGGAACTTCTAAGGCATACACATGTTAAAGTCATAGATTATGAGTCAGATTGTACAAGAAAACATAAGATGGGTGGACTGTGCTGTCCAAGTAAAGTTAATAAGGAACAAAAACATAAATTGAAAGTTAAAAAGCTCAAAGCTGCGAATTCCTCTATCCTACTAATTATCGGCCTAGATCCCCACATAAAAAAGGTGACAAAAATCAATATTTTTGCATAGCTATTAGTAGAAGAAATGTAATTGAATCAAGTGAACAAACCTCTAGAAATGAGAATGTGCCACGAAGAGCTTTTGAATATTCCCGAACCTCAGATGCACTAAATGTCTTGCGTTCCTGTGATCCAGTCAACATAAAATTCTTAAACAGGCATGGTTACATACATGACTATGTTGTGTATGAATTTAGTAAGGAAATGTAAATCAATTTGAGATATCTTTCCTGTTTATTTTACTGCAACCATAGTCTGTGCTGAAAGAAAACTAACACATCAAAACATGCTTAAAAGGCCCTATTCTTGTTCTCCTTTTAAAGATCAATGTCAAAGTTGATAGCTTAATTACATACATTACCTTCAAATCAGCCCCAGCACAGTACACCCCTGGAACCGAACTGGTGATAATGGCAACATTTGCAGAGGAGTCCTGATGAATCAATTCTAATGCATGCTTTAAGCCCCTCATTAATTTGGTATCTATGGCGTTCTTATTTTTAGGCCTGTCCAAGGTAACCTCAACGATCCCTGGAGGGGAAAAAAAAAAAAGGTTAAATGGCCTTATAGACACGGGTGGATCTGCATACAAAAACACATCTGAACAATAACACGTTTCGTAGAATGAAACAGAAGTAAAGTAACCCCAGTTGACAACAATATAAATAATCACGAAAGATAAACTTGTTTGGTGTCTTTGCTTAACAGTAGAGCCTTTAGGTTTTGTACTATGGTTGATATGTCACCACAGAACAGAATAATCAAATCAATATTCTGTTTGTTGTGTACAGTATGTGAAGTTAGATTCAGTTAAAAATTCAGTGTTTGCAAGAGAATCATGACAGACACATTACATCCAAAAGAGAAAAAAAAAAGAATTGGTGGACAGGTGTACCAGAATCGGAGCCGTGGAGTTTTTGAAGCTTGGCGAATTCAGAAGGCAAAGGCTCCAAAATGAGAGTCCTATGGGTCTGATACTGATGCGGCCATGGATCAATGATCTGCTGAGCCTGTGACGCTGTTATGAAGTTCAACCATGTCCATGCCTCATTGTGATTGCAAATGGAGTTTCTCATGCAGTCTCCACCAAGTGACCTGCTCAATGCCCTCAGCCTCAAAGCATACATCTTTTTTCGTTTCTATTTTTGTGATTTTTTGTTTCGATTTCTAAATTTCTGGACTGAACATTACAGCATAAGATCGGCGGCTTTATGGTGGAACACCTGGTGAATAGTCCACTCATAGTCATAGACCACTAAAATAACTTGATGTAACAGCTTTCAGTTATTTAGAAAATACTCCATTAATTTATTTACTATTAGATCTCATGTGAATTTATTTTTGCAATTCAATCCCTAATGACTAGTACTCTCCCAGATCAGGCACCCTTCACTTTTCCCATCAAAGACTAAGTCATCTGAAAATCTTGTTTGATTGTTTTTTTTTCAGTTTTTCAATGAAAAACAACAATTTTTACTTTTGTTCCAAACTCACTTTTGTCAAACATAAATTAGTTACTGCAAACTCACTTTCAACTAAACTTAAATTTATAAACACACTTTCAACTAAACTTAAGTTTACTAATTGCAATCCAAACACACACTAACTCATCTGAAAATCTTGTTTCAATGAACCTTCCCCACTGTCATCTTCCTTGAAGCTTCACAAGAGAATATCTTAAGCTAGAGTTTTTCTCTTAGTTCCACTATACCTAAGCAATGAAAAAGCATAAAAAAATTATAAAAAAAGTAAAAGAAGACAAACGAATATCTATATATATATATATATATATATATATATATATATATATCCACATGAACATTGCATAATGCAATGAATTTTTCACACAAACAATCACCTCATTTTCAGAATCACAAATTCAATACAGATTTGATTGAACCAACACAATCACGTGGATCAAGAGCGAAGTGGGGCCAGCACAAAAGAAACAAACCAAAAGCACCTGGAATCCTGGATCATCAAAAAAATAAAAATAAAAAACTAACGTAACTGTTGTAAAAAGTATATTTTTAAAAGAATAAGTTTCACATTAGTTATAAATAAATTTTTAAAAAATTTATATTTCAACTTATATTTTAAACTTTGTAAAAAATAAATAAAGTGGTGGCTTGTGCTCACAAAAATGGATTTGACTAGTACAAATCATCGATTTGCTCCCCTGCATGTGATATCTTGAGATCCGAATTTTTTTGTCAAATATTTAATTATTTTTGAGCTTACCAGATAAATAAGTTTTTTGAAAAGGTCAAAACTGACTTGGTCGTATTTTGACTTGGTCTTCTCAAATGGTCAAATTTGTTTCTCAACAGACAAATTCGTTTTTCAACGTTATTATACCAACGATCATATTTTCTAAACGGCTCTTTTTGCCTTCTATAAATATTGTTCCTTTACGGTTATTTTACACACTGCTTTACACTACTTCTCTCTTCTCTGTTTCTATACTCTCTTCGCTTCCTTTTCTGGGTTACTCGTTATTCTAAAATCTCTTGTAGTTCTTGAATCATGTCAAACAGGAAGAGTCTGTTGTACCATGGGAAATTTTCGTTTCTATCGAAAAAATCCTTCAGGGTAGTGCTTGGTACGCTACAGACTTCACAGTTTGCTATTTCTTTTCAGGTCACATAAGATTACAGTCTCAAGGATTATGGAACCACAACACACCGCTCCCTCAGCCAACAACGGGTCTGACAATGCTACCCCACCAAACCCGCCTCCAAGCGGCTCAATGCAGACACAGAAAGAGAAATGACAATCCTCCTAAGACTAATTTGGTCGAAGGAGATGACATTATTGCTGCGGTCATTTCTCAAGCCTTGTTGATGGCCAATGTGAATGATTGTGTGGTAGACTATGGGGCTACCAAACATATCTGTGCAAACAGAAATATGTTTACCTCCTACAATTCTGTAGAGAATGAAGAAGAACATATTTATCTTGGTGATTCCCGAACCGCTGAAGTTCTTGGGAAAGAAAAAGTTCTTCTGAAACTCACATCTAGCAAGACCTTAGCTCTCAACGAAGTGCTTCATGTACCTAGCATAAGGGCGAATTTAATTTCCATGGCCTTACTAGGAAAGGTTGGGGTTAAGGTATCTTTTGAGTCTGACAAAATAGTGATGACCAAAAATAATGTCATTGTAGGAAAGGGTTATTGTAATCAGGGACTGTTTGTACTCAATATTGCCAAAATCAATGAAAATGCATCTTCTTCTGCATATATGATTGACTCTATAGATATATAGCATGCTAGATTAGGACATGTTAGTATTGATTATATTAAGAAAATGTAATATCTTGGATTAATTTTTGGTTTTAGTGATACATGCTTAAATAAATGTGAAATATGTGCAGAATAAAAAATAACTAAAAAATCTTGTTCATCCATAGAAAGAAAAACTGAAATTCTTGAATTAATTCATTCTGATTTAAGAGACTTAAAATAAACTATGACTAGAGGTGGTAAAAAATATTATATAACTTTTATTGATGATTTTTCTAGGTACACTAAAGTATATTTACTTAAAAATAAAGATGAGACTTTTGATTTGTTTCTAGTATAAAAAGCAGAAGTAGATAATCAATTAAATAAAAGAATTAAAAGAGTTAGATCAGATAGAGGTGGTGAATACACTTTATTTAATGACTTTTGTGAAAAAGAAGGAATAATTCATGAAATTACACTCCCTTACTCTCCTCAATCCAATGGAGTAGCTGAAAGGAAAAATAGGACCTTAAAAGAAATGATGAATGCCCTTTTAATTAGTTCTAATGCACCTGATTACCTTTGAGGTGAAGCCATATTAACTGCATGTCACTTACAAAATAGAATTCCCTATAAGAAAACAGGTTAAACACCATATGAGTTATAGAAGGATTATAAGTCTAACTTGAAATATTTAAAAGTGTGGGAGTGTTTAGCTAAAGTGATGTTACCTGAACTTAAAAAGAGGAAAATAGGCTCTAAGACTTCTGATTGTATGTTTATTGGGCATGTTGATCATAGTTCTGCATATAGACTTTTTGAACATGTTTTTCCTTTAAAATTAGAAAATATTTCTAAAGCTCCAGCACAAAATTTATCTGATGATTTATATGAGGATTTGAGAAGAAGTAAAAAACAAAGAAAAGAAACTTCTTTTGGAAATGATTTTTACACATATCTTGTTGATGATGACCCTTTAACTATTTCTGAAGCTTTTTCTTCACCTATTGCACTTTTTTTGGAAAGAAGCTATTAAATCTGAAATTAATTCAATTACAAAATGTAATACTTGGGTTTTAGTAGATTTACCTCCTGGAGCAAAACTAATTGGTTGCAAATGGATTTTTAAAAGGAAATATAACCCCGACGGATCAACTGAAAAATATAAGGCTAGATTAGTAACAAAAGGTTTTACTCAAAAACAAAATGTTGACTTTTTTGATATATTTGCTCCTGTAATTAGAATTTCTTCTATTCGAGTTTTGATTGCTTTAACCTCTGTACATAATTTGGTTATTCATCAAATGAATGTTAAAATAGCCTTTTTAAACGGTGATTTAAAAGAATAAATTTATATGGTACAACCTGAGGGGTGTGTAGTTCCTCGACAAAAAAATAAAGTATGTAAGTTTCTCAAATCTTTATATGGTCTAAAACAAGCACCTAAACAGTGGCATGAAAAGTTTAATCAAACTTTAATTTGTGATGATTTTTCTTCTGTTGAAGTTGATAAATGTGTATATACAAAATTAGTAAATGATGAATGTGTGATTATTTGTCTATATGTAGATGACATGCTAATATTCGGTACTAGCCATGACATAGTGCATCAAACAAAATGTTTTCTTGCATCTAAATTTGACATGAAAGACATGGGTGAAGCTAGTGTAATTCTAGGTGTTAAAGTCATAAGGAAGTGTGATAGTATAATACTATCACAAAAATATTATGTTGAGAAACTTCTAAAGAAGTTTGGACATTTTGATGTCAAACTTGTTAGTACCCCTTATAATGCTAACATTCAGTTAAAGAAAAACAGAGGTGATCCTGTTACCCAGTCTCAGTATGCACAGATTATTAGGAGTCTGTTGCATTTGATGAATTTTACTCGACCTGACATAGCGTATGTTGTATGCAAATTGAGTAAATATACACATAATCTTAATAATGATCACTAGACCGCTTTGGCTAGACTAATGAAATATTTGAAAGGTACCATGGACTATGGTATTGTTTATAGTGGATTTCCCGCTGTATTAGAAAGATAAAGTGATGCTAATTAGATCTCAGATTCAGATGAGATTAAATCCACTAGTGGCTATGTGTTCACCTTTGGTGGTGGTGCGGTGACTTGGAGATCAGCCAAACAAACAATAATTGTAAAATCCACAATTGAGTCAGAGTTTATTGCTCTGGAGAAAACTAGTGATGAGGCCAAGTGGTTGAGAAATTTCTTAGAAAATATTCCATTAGGAATAAAACCAACCCCTTCTGTGTCTGTGCATTGTGACAACAATGCGGCAATATCTATTGCAAATAATAAAACCTTTAATGGTAAGAACAGACACATTAGGTTGAGACATGAAGTGATAAAGCAGCTGCTGAAAGATGGAATTATATCCATTGATTATGTGAAGTCAGAAGTGAACTTGGTCAATCCTCTGACTAAGACTTTGGGAAGGAACTTAATATATACCACATCAAGGGAAATGAGACTTAAGCCAATTTGAAACTAATAGTGATGGTAACCTAACTTTTATGAGTGGAGATCTCATGAAAAAGTTTATATGGGTAATAACAAGTCACTTGTTAGTACTGCTAGCACCTTGTTTTGTCTCTTCCTATGGTGTGAGAAGCATGAGAAGTGCTAGACTGCATTTATTGTGAGGATAAGCTAAATGCTTTTAATGAATTTCATATTCCTTACGGGTGGTATATAAAGTGTAGTATACACTTGATGAAATCACCTATATGAGTGTGGAGTGGGGCCGTTCCTATGAGATTATGACATAATCTCTAGAGCACTCATGAACAACCAGGCATGCGCATAGCCGAAAAGTGCAAAACGGCGTTAACACAAGAAATAAGTGAGGGTGTAAATGTGATCAAATGAGATTCTAATTTACACAAAAAATGTTTTAGTTCATAGAAGTTTAAACTTCACTAATTACATTGTAAGTTAAAGTCCTATTTATCTAGGTCTGGTTCATAGTTCAAAAGACACCAGATTCGAAACGTTTGCACTGATGATGTAACCAAGATTCTGTTTTTTATTTATTGTTTTTATTTTAATGTTCTTTTGAAATATGTAGGGGATTGTTGTGAAAAGTGTATTTTCAAAAGAATAAGTCCACATTGGTTGGAAGTAAGTCTTTGGAACTTGTGTTTTGAGCTTTATAAGAAACAAATAAAGCGGTAAAATTTCCAAGACGCAAAAATGGGTTTGGCTAGTGCAAATCATCGATTTGCCTACCCCAGCGCGTGATATCTTGAGGCCTGGATCCTTTTTTCAAATATTTAATTATTTTTTAGCTTACTAGAAAAATAAGTTTTTTGAAGAGGTCAAAACTGACTTGGTCGTATTTTGACTTGGTCTTCTCAGATGGTCAGATTTGTTTTAACGTACAAATTAGTTTCTAATAGGCAGATTTGTTTCTTAACAGACAAATCCGTTTTCCAACGTTATTATATCAACGGTCATATTTTCTAAACGGTTCTTTTTGCCTTCTATAAATATTGTTCATTTACTGTTATTTTACACACTGCTTTACACTACTTCTCTCTGATGTGCTTCTATACTTTCTTCGTTTCCTCTTATGGGTTACTCGTTATTCTAAAATCTCTTGTAGTTCTTGAATCTATGTCAAACAGAAAGAGTCTGTTGTATCTTGAGAGATTTTCGTTTTTACTGAAATAATCTTTGAGGGCAGTATTTGGCACGCTACAGACTTCACAGTTTGTTATTTCTTTTCGGGTCACGTAAGACTACAGTAGCTAGAGAGAAAAATGGAGAAAGATAGAGTACAAAAATAACTTACAAATTGCTATGAGATGGACATCGATGAAGCACAGAATAAGAGATCAAGCATCACCTTCAACTCATCGAACCCAAAGCCACCCAAATCCCTCTCTTCCATGCACCAAACTCCAGCCGCATCACCATGGCCCAAATCGCACATCCTCAACACAGAGCTGTTGGTTAAGGTTTAGGGTCGGTGTGGTGACCTTAGTTGAGGACGTTGTGGTCAATTGGCGCTAGTTCTATAAGGCACGACGGTGGTGGTTTCACTGTAAAGAGCGACAGAGAGAAGACGAGATGCAGAGGAGACTTCCTTTGCAAATATTGAATAATAGAAGTGACCTACTTAGTTAGTAACCGGTAGTTAATATCCACCGTTCATTTGGATTGACTTAAATCTAACGTCTATAGTCAAATGTTATGAACCATTGAGTAGGTGGTGCAAGTTATATAGAACCCGTATATTATGAAAAAAGTTAACCGTATACTTTTTTTTAGAGATATATATATTGTTGACATTATTTTTAAAAATGTATAATTTAATAAGAAAAATGATAAATAAAATATATGATAAATAATATTAAAAAAATATAAACGGTGATGAAAAAAAAATATTATTATTGTAAGATTATACAATATTTTTGCACAAGAGAACTAGAGAAGAGTATAATGACAAGATAAGGCTCCAAAGTTGAGGAAATTACCCATTATTTAAATTTGCGCAATTTGTACATCGTTATTTTTCTCAAGAATTTTGATTTTACTGTTTTCAAGAAGAAAAAAAATAGTACGTTCTAATATTCTGCGAACTGTGCCGTAATTTCCAACCTCGAAACAAAATAATAAATAGAGTAAAGTTTAAAAAACCGCTTCAACTATAGTGATTGTCTCCATATTGCATGGTCGATTTAAGACACGAAAATCAATTTCTATATGCTTGATAAATTGTGTCCATATACTATTATTAGTAATTTTTTAAATTATTATTATTATTATTATTATTATTATTATTATTATTATTATTATTATTATTATCAGTGCTATTTGGTTGAAAAAATTATTATGAAAATATTAACGAATGATGTGATATGCATATCACAGATTCAATTAATTCGTAAACTGATTCATAAAAAATGTCTTGTCAGAATTAGCATTTCTTATATTTTATACATGTCTATTTATTATGTTTAATTCAGATGACAAATATGTTGAAAACAGGGCAGAACTAAAATAAATCTATCAAAGCAGCAAAGGTTAAATTTTAGAGGAAACAATAATATTTTATAAGATTATTTTTAAAAAAAAATTAAAAACTTTATAATATTTTTGAAAGGTCTAAAAAGTTTGAGAGCAAGTAACCCTAATGTAGATCCACGAAAACAAAATCAAAACATGACCAATCCTATTTTTCTTCAGTCATAGCCTCTGCACAAGAGTAAGAGTGTTCATAATCTGTCCGGACAATTTGCCTCTAACTTGAAATTAATTAGCTTAGTTTGAGTTTTTAAAATTTGATTTTGTGTATTTTTTATCAGATTTGAGTCATACTTTAGTTAGTCTGACCTTAATATAATATAAAGTACTAAAATTTATATTTTTTAAATAGAATTAGTGAAAAATTATAAAAATTTTATATATAAATTATTTTTTTAAAATAACATAATAATATTTTTATATTAATATAATTTATTTTATAATATATATTATAAAATATCTCTTAGTTTTAATATTATACTTTTGAAATTTTACGATTTAATTATACCTAATGTTTAATTTTTAAATTTTGTATATTTTATATAAATATTAGGATAATTTAATTTTGGCCGAATCATTAATTTAACTATGATCAAATCAAATCCAAGTCTAAAAAAATGACTTAATCAATATATTAAATCAGATTCGAGTCATGCAAGATCCATCTCAATCTCTCTTTTAAACACCTCTATCAAGGAGTATTATTTTATTACTTTAGGTTAAGAAAATGACCAAACCAAGGTAAAAATAAAGTATTCATCACACACAAATGAGTATACAAGATGGCTAATCCATTTGGATTTTGGACTATAAAACCTTTTCTTGCAGCATATTAGCCGGCCCAATGATCCTGACAAATTTAAAAAGCTTAGTTAGCACTAATATTTTAAAATTTGAATAAAAAATTGAATTGATGAGACTTCTAAATTATGATTTGATTAATTTAATTAATTAAAAATTTATAATTAAATTATAATTAAATTATAATTCAATCATATATTATTCAAATCAAAAACATAATCAATTTATAATCTAACTAATTAAACTAATTAATTTGATCTAATTTTTAAAACATTAGTTATTACCCACCTTCAACCCTGCAATCAACAAGCTTGCTTTTAATGAGCAAGTGCCCCATTCTTTTTTGGTTTTTCATGGTCAATTCGTCATTTCGGTTTCTTTGCCCAATATACATTTTTTTACAAGGGCACTTGCTAGCGCATTGCTACAGTGAGTGGTCGAGTTTAAAATACTTACAAAGTTTTTTTCTTTTTATTTGTTAAATTAAAATTTTCAGTCATCTCCAAAAACTTTCATACATCCGATAAATAGGAACCTCAAGCGCACAAGAGATCGAGTGCTTCGTATCATTCTCTTTTCTATAATGATAGATTGAAGTTTTTTTTTATAATATCATTTTATTTAATATATGAGAGACTAATTTTTCATAATACTGTCATATGTTTAAATAATTTTTTTTAAAAAATATTATTTCTATACACATGAATTTTAAAAATAATAAATGAAAACTTAATCCTATAGTTTCATACAAATTATTTAAATGTTTTATCATCAACTCGTAACTTGCTATATTTAAGTCTACGCTAAATGAATGGGACTTGTTAATGACCCACTCTATTGCAGAACTCTCTCCCAATTTATAATTATTTTGGCCAAAATTCACAAATATAGAGAGCACTTTCTTGGTTTTTAATTATTGAAAAATATCAATACACTAGTTATTTTACTCGTGTGATAAGCACAGGTTATTTTATATTAAAAAAAATATTACGTTTAATTATTATTTTCAATATGTTAATTTTACAAAAGTTACTTTTAAAAAATAAATGTAGATTAATAAATTGTTGAAAATTAATATCAATTCAATTATATTTTATCATTTTTACTTAATAAATCATTTTCTTATCAACACTTTTACTCTATGCACTTAATGATATGTTTTAATTTTTCTCATAATAATAATAATAATAATATTAACTTTATGACATTAGTAATTGGTTCTTAAGACAATTTTTTTTAATATATAAAACATAGATATAGATATAAATTTAACATATGAGTAGTTACTGAATGTATCTAACAATAAATGTTTTTATTAAATCATTTAATAGAAATTTTTGTTTTTTCTATTACAGTTAGGTGATGCCTAAGTTAATTTGCTCGTACTTCGACAAGTTCATATTCTTAATCTTGTCAAAGACAAGTTATATGCAACAAAACTAAATTATTTATAAAGATGTTATTTGTGATCATATCTTAAAAAATTGGTATAACTTAGATATGTAGCCTCATTTAGTATATTAATTAAATAAAAATATATTTTTGAAAAAAAATAAATGTAGATAAATAAAATGTAGAAAATTAATCTCAATTTTATTATATTTTATCACTTTTATTTAATAATTCATTTTTTATAACAAATAATTCATTTTCTTATCAACACTTTCACTCTATGCATTTAATGATATTTATTAATTTTTTCTCATTAAAAGTTTACTCTCTCTCTCTCTATATATATAAAAATTAACATATGAGTAATTACTAAATGTATTTAACATTAAATTTTTTTATTGAATCATATAGAAATATTTTTGTTTATGTAGCCACACTCAAGATTTGGATATTCTAAAATGAGAGATACACTTTACATAATAAAGTGCGAAGTAGTAATCATTAATGAGAGATGTACTTTAAATGAGTAAATTATCACACATGTATAATTTATTATGCAGATATTTATATCTTATAAATTTTTAAAGTCTTGATTTTCTCATCAATGATTCCAATCTCACACTTTATTTTTTAAAGTACACTCTCACTTTAGAATATACAAATCTTCTCATTTATTATATTAATTAAATGAAAAACATATTTTATTTAAAAAATTTTAAATGTATATGAATAAAATATTAAAAATTAATATCAATTTTATTATATTTTATAATTTTATAATTCTTATTTAATAATTCATTTTTTATAATAAATAATCCATTTTCTTATATACACTTTTACTCTATGCATTTAATAACATTAGTAATTACTTCTCAAGATAATTTTATAAATGTATATAATATAAATATATATATAGACTTATAATATGAGTAGTTATTGAATATATTTAGCATTAATATTTTTAATAAATCATTTAATATAAATATTTTCCTTTTCGTAGCCTCATTTACTATATTAAATGCAAATATATTTAAAAAAACTTTAATTGTAGATAAATAAAATGTTCAAAATTAATCTCAATATATTATATTATATAACTTTTATTTAATAATTAATTTTCTTATCAATACTTTTACTCAACACATTTTTTGGGTACAATTTTACTCTATGCATTTAATGATATTTATTAACTTTTCTTATTAAAAGTTTTTAGTAATAATAATATTAACTCTATGCATTTAATGTCATTAGTAATTGTTTCTAAAGCAATTTTATTAAGAGAAATATTTTATCTTCCTACTTAATCATCTTACTAGTCATTATAATTACTAAATGAAGAAAGTATTGAATGTTTTTTATGTTTCTAAGATATTAGATACATTTATTTTTTTATTTAATATTTTTTTATTTAGTATTAGAAATATTATTAGGAGAAATTTGTAGGAGAATATAGCATTACTTATTTATTAATTAATATATATAATATAGATATACATATAGATTTAATATATGAATAGTTACTAAATCTATTTAACATTAAATATTTTTATTAACTCATTTACTAGAAATATTTTCCTTTATGTAGCCTCATTTATTATTTTTTATGCATTTAATGATATTTATTATTTTTTCTCATAAAAAGTTGTTAGTAATAATAATATTAAATCTATGCATTTAATGACATTAGTGATTGCTTCATACAGATATACATTTAATGGCATTAGCAATTGCTTCTGAAGGCAATTTTATTAATATATATAATATAGATATTGATATTGATTTAACATATGAATAGTTATTAAATGTATTTAATATTAAATATTTTTATTAACTCATTTACTAGAAATATTTTCCTTTATGTAGCCTCATTTATTATATTAAATGCAAAAATATTTTAAATAAAAACTTTAAATGTAGATAAATAAAATGTTGAAAATTAATCTCAACTTTATTATATTATATCACTTTTATTTAATAATTATTTTTCTTATCAACACTTTTACTCTACACATTTTTATTATTAAACTCTACATTTAATGACATTAGTATTTACTTCATATAGATATACATTTAATGACATTAGTATTTACTTCATATAGATATACATTTAATGACATTAAGACAATTTTATTAATATATATAATATAGATAGTTACTGAATGTACTTAACATTAAATATTTTTATTAAATCATTTAATATAAATATTTAACATATGAACGGAATTTCCCATATAGGTATAGATTTAACATATGAGTAGTTACTGAATGTATTTAACATTAAATGTTTTTATCAAATCATTTAATATAAATATTTGCTTTTTTGTAGCCTTATTTATTATATTAAATGTAAATATTTTTAAAGAAAAACTTTAAATGTAGTTAAGTAAAATGTTGGAAATTAATCTCAACTTTATTATATTATATCACTTTTATGTAATAATTATTTTTCTTATCAACACTTTTACTCTACACAATTTCATTATTAAACTCTATGCATTTAATGACATTAGTAATTACTTCATATAGATATACATTTAATGACATTAGTAATTGCTTCTAAAGGCAATTTTATTAATATATATATAATATAGATATAGATTTAACATATGAATAGTTACTAAATGTATTTAACATTAAATATTTTTACTAACTCATTTACTAGAAATACTTACCTTTATGTAGCCTCATTTATTATTTTAAATGCTAACAATTTCCTTTAATATACTTTTTGCATTATTTTTTATAAACAAAATTAATTCAATTATTAATTTTTCTTATTAAGGAAAATTCAATACTATTCTCATCAATCAATTTAAAAAGGAACAAGTTAACTAAGTCGAGCTATTTATAGTCACAAATAAACGTTCTTTCTATTTTTGTTACAATTTATCATTTATAATATTTCAAAGTTTTTTTTATTCAGAACGAGACAAATCTTGTACAATCACATTATTTGAAATTTTGTATAAATGGAAAGTTTTTAAAACGTAGCATTATTTATCCATTAGTAATTTTAAAATTCTTCCCCTCTTTTCTTAGTATCTAGTTTCTTTATTTTCCTTGTGAGTTTCACAGGTATAATTACTTTACATATCCATATTTCCACATTGAAAATATAGATATAGAGATTTACATTCCTATTTTTTTAGTATCTAAACTTGAATGACAGAATGAAAATCATACGTAATGCAATAAAATATTGTTTGGTCAATCGATCTAGGCTCTATTGTTATGCAACAAGAATTAATTAAACGTATGTTTAAATCAACTTATTTTATATTTAAAATAAATTTTACTATTATTTTCTCTAAATATTTTTTTTAAAATAATCATTTAAAGAACTTTTAAAAAATAAACAATTATTTTATCTAAAATAAACTAGACCAAACATGCCATGAGTCTTTTGTAATAGCTGCAAAGTACTTAAGCAGTTGAGCCAACTGTCTTAACGAATTTTCAAACCTTATGAACCCATCGCTCAAGCCTAAGTTGCTTCAGAGCAGGCCCAAGATTAGGTTTACCTTTCTGAGGACATCGCCATTTCCCTGTAATCTCCATGCCATTGGATTGTTGAAGATTTGTTGCTTCTGTTAATGGCTTTCTCTTTGTAACACTAACACCGTGCTTTTCACATGCCAATGAAATTGTTCCAGTATTTGTTGAACACTGTAATAACATCTTTTCTGGTTTCTTCCAAGAACTTTCATCATTTGCTCCACTGCATCTCTTCTTCCTTGCTGTAACAAAACCATCATTTTCTTTATTTCTTGTACAAGTTGGACTTCTTGCTGATAAGCTTTTAGCTAAACTTGCGCTCATGTCAAGCTTGTCATGTTGTATTTTAGCCTTTGAATTCGCTTCTCCAATATCATTTACCAGCTTTGGAGGTCTCATACAATTGTAGTCTGTACTTCTATCAGTATCCAATGACATTATATGTGTTTCTCGATTACGACCAGGACTTCCACCATTCAGGCTTAATGTCTCCTCATACTTGGTTGGACCAAGACTATGTTGCAATGTCTTACCTTGCATGCATGGCTGCAAAATCTTTTCCAAATGGGAAGTACTAGCAGTAGTTAAATTTTTCTTCATTTCAACAATGCCATCACTCTGTGATTTTCAACAACAAAGAAGAACAGTAAGCACAGGTGACTTGGAGGAAATTATTGACGACATTCATGTATTACTATTTATAGTCATATATATTAACTAAACTTTTTTCCTTTGAACTTCCGCAAAGTAAACAGTATCTATTCATCAGGAACTGTAGTATTTTACTTCTAGATGCAATTGAGCTTAAATGTTCACTGGCATTTTGATGATGGCCTTATATTAGAATTTAGGAACATATTTATATCTATTCACCATTAAGTAAATATATATTATTTACCCGAGTAATTCCATAACAGAGACTTTAAAATAGAAATCAAGAATGAGTACCCTGCTTGAAGGCTGCTTTACCTTCATGTTTTCATCAGAAGAGCTATTGTGTTCTACACATCCTTGTGGTTTTGGGTGGACATTCTCAGATCTGCCTTCATCTTCATTTATGACTCTAAAATCAAACCTTTCCTCCTTGAACTCATTCTCTTGAGAAACAACATCTCTAAAAAGACTGCTTGTATCAGACACAGAAGACTCATAAACGTAGCTCGAAAACCAGTTTCTGATGTCTGGAGGCTCTGAATCAAAAACAAAAAAAAGCACACACAGACAGACACAAATTATTCACTGTTAACTAGTGGAAATAATTAAATATTTCATATTTTCTGTAGGATAGGGCAGAAGTTTTCTTGGCACCCAAATTATTGCTATTTTTGGCAAAAGAAATTCTAAAAGAAGCATTACAAAGTACAAACCAGAAAGGAGTGATCGTGAGCTGAAAGAATCCAGACTCTGTAAGAAAAACGAAAAAGGAGCCAAAAAAAGAAAAGAAAAAAGAAATCAGATGTTAAATTCTAAAATCTCCATTTCTCAGCTGAATTTCTGAGAGCCTAACTTTGAGAACCCTAAACGAAACTATAACAAATTAATACCAATAAGTCGAATTTCATTTTTCTTTGTCCAATTCAAAATTGAGTAAAATCTTTACCTTGGTCAAGCACAGGTCTTCATTATGCATATCGTCTTCAACACAAGTACTGCTACATTGGACTACCTTCTTCCCAGTAACCACCTCATCTCGGCTCCTAATATTTTCGAAATTTGCTTCTTCTTCTTCACCCTTCTCTTCATCTCTTTGGGATTCGCGTCTTCCGAATGCAGATTCTTGGAAACTAAAATTCGAATCCGGATCGGGAGATCGATACTCGTAGCTTGAGAACCAATTCCCAACATCAGGAGGCTCTGAAACACAAACCCACAAAACACAGAAATCAAAAGGAGTTTCCATTATAGGTTTGGGATCGTTTTTCTGCTTAAATATGAAAACTTTGAGAAACCCCAAGTTGTCATTCGTAAGCAATTCCTATGTTTCATCAGCTATTAGGTGAATTTTTATAAGAAATGGATACAAACCAGAAGGGCACGAAAGCGAGGACCACGAACTCCGAACCTAAAACAGCAAAAACAAATCAATTTTTTTTTTTTAAAAAAAAATTGGATCCCTGAGTATTCCGATGTAAAAGTGCTCACGCCACTTTCCCGGCACTTTCTCAGCAGCCAAACAGAAAAAAAAAAAATGCAAAAGCTATTGCAGATGGTACCTGGGAATTAATGCCTTGAAGGCTTGGGATTGAATCCATCAAAATGCATCCAACAAGCTACGCGGCGGAACCAGACAAAGAACGTAAAATGGTAAAGATACTATTTGTTTATCTTTTGGAATTTTTTATGACGTCTGTCAAATTTTTTAATTTTCGCGGCACGGGATTGGCGCCACTTTTCTTAAGGCGCATTTGGTTTGTGTTATGAATCTTTGTTAATCTTTTTGTTTTATTCCTCCCTGAAAGTGAAAAATGTCAATGGTTTTAGCCCTTTAGGACAAGCGGGAAACATCTCCATCTGAAAAATAATAATTCAAAAGATACGTTTTGGAGTTTTGAAAGGATATGCACATGTTTAGTTTAGCTTAATTGATACATAAAAATAATTTTTAATTAAAAATTCTATTTACAGTATTTTGATTATAAGTGTTTTAGATTACAGTACACATGTACATCCCCTTCAGCGTCCTTGCCTAGCTCGCCATCAATGAAAGGTTCAATTAATGCATTGTCTATGTTATAATTAGTAAACATTTTTTATTGTGACAAGATCAGTGCAAGAAGTAGCCTTCTACTTTGCTGAGAAGCTCTTGAAGACCACCGTCCACTGAGATGAGTTATAAGTTAAAGTTAATTTTTGTTGTAGCTCTTTTACTTGCTCAAAGCAAAGCAACTTTAAGCAGCTTGATATGCTAGAAGATACAACTGAAATTGATACAACAACATTAAAAAAACATTTTTCTACTAGGTGAGGTTACCAGTCGTGTTCTCTTATAAATCATATCTTCGGATATATGTAGAAAAAGTGTCTAGGAGTTCCTCTCTTTTCTATCCTTCATAAATAGAGCATTTTTCTCGCAAGCATGCAGCAAAGTTTAAGAAGGGGTAACATTCTAATTATAATAAAAATTGTAGTTGTATTATAGGCACTTCCTACTCAAGTTTCACTTTACTAGACGAAGTGCTAAAACTATGCATGAGATTTAAAATGCTTAACCATAAGTTCTCATTCTACCTACCGATTGCATTTTTTATATAGTAGAACACTAAGAACTACATTTCACTAGTTCTGTAAGCTTATCTAACTTGCAAAAGGAGACACTAAAAATTGAAGAATAATGAAACAAAAACAATTTACATAGCACAATTGATTATAAAAAAGGACAAATCTTAAATTCATTTCTTTATGTTTATTACATCCATTCTATCAATTAAGGTATGACATATGTGTATTTTTTTAAAAAAGAGAGTAGGAGAGAGAACATGAATGAACACATGTCATATCTTGATTAGTGGAATGAATGTAATTGACATAAAGAAATAAACTTAAGTTTTGTCCTATAAAAAAGCCATAATTTTCTTATCTATCCTTATGTAAGATTGGGTGACAAAATTGCATCTAATAGCATATCTACATAAGGAAACTAAAAATCAAGATAGATTAGACAATGAATGAGCGAAACACATTTGGCAGGTGTTGGGTCGAGTCAACGCTGACAAGGGTCAGGATTTCTTGATTGTCAATTTGACTGCATTCATCATTTTTAATTGATTTATATTATCATATGTTCTTTCTAGATTTTTCCAATACAATTTGGTTCTACTTGCTGCTTTAATTGTAATTATTTTTGAGAAATCTTATTTAAAATGAAGTAGGAAGTCTTCTTAAATATATAGACATTATAGGCCAAATCCTTGCCTTGTACTGTTGCCTTAGGGAAACAAATT
Organism: Ormosia emarginata; assembly: GCA_029884605.1. Taxonomy (NCBI): domain Eukaryota; kingdom Viridiplantae; phylum Streptophyta; class Magnoliopsida; order Fabales; family Fabaceae; genus Ormosia; species Ormosia emarginata. The sequence continues at coordinate 20,410,801 of JAQQTP010000060.1, read as the reverse complement.
TCATTTCAAACCAATTCAAAATTTCAGTCATTGCTAGCACTAAACCACCTAGCAGGACAAGCATGTATTCAGCCTGAATGTGTTGACCAGTGTCTTGCTCTTTCTCAACAACACAACATATTTGTTTCATTTTTCAAAGCACTAAAAGAGAATAGCACTTTTTCAGTCTCCTCAGGTACCAATTTTCCCAATCTAGTTACCAAATGTTAGATATAAAAATCATTTATGAGCCTTCACCTAATAATTTAAGCTTTCGGGAGAATTGGTGATTAACACAATATTAGAGCCTCTATGACCAAGTGGTTATAAGTTTGATCCTTGTCACCCCTACTCTAATAAAATGTTGATTTTCAGTACAAGGTAGATGGGCCTATGTGTTGTCCATGCTTTAAGCCGAAAGGGCTCTTGTGTGAAGGGGCATGTTAGCTATAAAAACAATTCATAAGCTTTCAGAAAAGCTGGTGATCGATAGCAAATAAACACGAATTCTTTCAATGAATTCAGATATTCGATGCAAAAAATTTTAACAATTTCAAACTCTGCAGGCATTTCATCATTTACTTCTTCGGTACTGCTCAAACTTCAAACGAATCTATAAAATTCTGCGCATCGAGTATCTAGGGTAAAGATTTCTTTCTAGCATTGAAGGTAAGTTTTCTCCTTTGTTGCAATTTATGTTATGGTAGTTGTTTTGTGTGGCAGATAATTACCACTTCTCTTGCTTGGTAAAGAGTTCAAACTCTGCAGGCATTTCACAGATTTATAGGTCATTTACTTCTTCGGTTCTGCTCAAACTTCAAACGAATCTATAAAATTTTGTGCATCAAGAATCTAGGGCAAAGATTTCTTTCTAGAATTGAAGGTAAGTTTCCTCCTTTGTTGCAATTTATGTTACGTTAGTTGTTTTATGAGGCAAATAATTACCACTTCACTTGCTTGGTAAAGAGTTCAAATCTCCGTGATTGAAGTGTGAATCGCATGAATGACAATTTTATTCTTATGTGTGTATAAGGTATGATGTTTGCTTGAGTTTTCTTAGTTCTTGACCATTTCCTTCTCTATTGTTCTTCTTATCTCATTACTTCATACTTTACTTTTCACGATAAAATTTTTTCAATCACAGCAATAATCAAAGCCTTTTCCCGCTAAGTGGGATTGACTACATAGATCAAATAACGTCATTATATTCTATCAAAAACCAAATCCTCTGATAGGCCATTTAGGTCTAAATCATTTCTAATAGTTTCACCTAGAGTTTTTATTTGTCTTCCTCTCCCTCTATTTATGGAGTTATCCTCCATCTGATCAACTCTTCTAACTAGGGCTTCTATTAGTCTTCTACTCACATGTCCAAACCATCTTAGGCGCGATGCTACCATCTTTTCCTCAATAGGTGTCACTCCTACTTTTCCTCTAATACATTCATTCTTGATCTTATCTTATCTTTTCTTGTATGCCCACTAATCTAATGCAACATTCTCATCTCTGCTACACTTATCTTATGATAACTCTTGTTGGCATTTTATTGCCCAATATTCAGTACCATATAGATCAATGGTCATATGGCTGTGAGGTAGATTTTTCCTCATTTGGTATTTGTTCATTGCCACAAAAATTTTTTTTGAAGAAGCTATTAGATGGAGGTTTTGGTAGAATAAAGATAGAGATCTTTCAAATCTTGTCTTACCCCTGATAAATTGATAAAATGATTTTGATGATTATAATGAATATCCCAATTTCCAAGAGAAAAAGGTTTGTCAATAAAGGCTAGCTAGGATGGAAATGCATGAAATAACTTGACATTCTTATAGTTTCTGTTATCATGACTTGAATATTGGTACATGCTCCATACAAACACTTAAAATATCATATTGCTTTGCTTTTGGTTGAAAAAAATAAAGTATTTTCACTAGTCCAAAAACTGATGTATGAAGAAGCAGATTATGTGTTCAAGCAGCAAGATATAGAATGGTTAGCAATTTAGAATCATACAAAAGAATGGCATTTTTCTTTTTCTTTGTGGTCTTTCGTAGTCAAATAGCAGTTACAGGGTAAAAGTTTAAGCAAGATAGGTTTGAGAAGTAAGTTAGTAACTGTCAGAAAAGAAAGCTGAAGTAGCTCTCATGGTTTCAGTCAATGAGAGAATTAGTCAATTACTTATTATGCAGAAAGTAAAAAATTCATGTTTTGCCTCCCTCATGATAAACAATGATGAAAAAAACATTATGGTCATTCTATTAGTGTTCAGTTTTCAATCCATTTATGCAGATTCAGCATAAAGTTTATAATTCAATTAAGTTTATATAGAGGGCTACACTACATATTTATCAGAAATGATTTTACGACATAAAATTCCTCTTATGCTTGCATAAAAATGGAAAAAAAAAATCACAAAGTAAATATTTACCCTTCTAATTACTATACAAGGTGCTGAAACTGTTCACAAACTTTAGCAAAGGCAAGCTGTTTCTTCCTCATAATTACACTAAGAAATTCTTTGGGACTCTGCATGAACATTGTAAGTCTCAATAAACACTAGATTCAAAACGGTAATGAAAGATTATGAAAATGTTTCTTATACAAACATGATTGTTAAGCCAGTTTATGAGTATGGAAGTCCTTTTTAAGCTGTCTTCTAATTCTATCACAGATATTTTGGCACATAGAATTGACATTGTCAGAGCAGGACTCTCAGCAACTATAACTGACAACATGACCTACATATTTAGGGAACGAAAGCCAAATGTAGTCTATGTAGAATCAAATGATCCTGAAAGTGACTCACAACGTCAGGATCCAGATTATTCAAGATCCAGGTCTGCAAGGTCTGGAAAACAGATTAAAAGAAAGAACACAATCCGATCCACTCCAAGAGCTGATTTGATTCCAAGTCATGGACAGAGTAAAAGGAGTCGCACTTCTAAGAAGACGGCAGAGGGAGAACAAAACAAGGAAACTAATGAAGTTGGACAAAGTTCAAACATGGAAAGAAATTCATTTTCACGTGAAAGCACAAGTCCAAACATGGAGAAAGGTTCACCTTCACCTGAAGGACAAAGTTCAAGCGTGAAAAGAGGTTCATCTTTACCACAAAACAAGGAAACTAGTGAAGTTGGAAAATTTTCAAACATGGAAAGAGGTTCACTTTCAGGTGAAGACCTGAGTCCAAGCATGCAGAAAGGTTCACCTTCACCTGAAGGACAAAGTTCAAGCGTGAAAAGAGGTTCAACTTTACCACAAAACAAGGAAACTACTGAAGTTGGACAAATTTCAAACATGGAAAGAGGTTCACTTTCAGGTGAAGACCTGAGTCCAAGCATGCAGAAAGGTTCAACTTCACCTGAAGGACAAAGTTCAAGCGTGAAAAGAGGTTCATCTTTACCACAAAACAAGGAAACTAATGAAGTTGGACAAATATCAAACATGGAAAGAGGTTCACTTTCAGGAGAAGACCTGAGTCCAAGCATGCAGAAAGGTTCACCTTCACCTGAAGGACAAACTTCAAGCATGAAAAGAGTTTCATCTTTACCTGAAGGAACAAGTTCAAGCAAAAAAACCATTTTGTCATGGTTAATAGATTGTAAGCATATCGAGGAAGATGAACAAGTACACTATAGGGATGATACAAAGGAAACTGCAGCATTTAAAGGAAGAATTACCAGGGGTGGAATTCTCTGCAGCTGTTGCCAGAAGGAAATATCCGTGTGGACATTTGAGATACATGCTGGTAGTGATCTCAAACAACCCTATGAACATATTTACCTAGTCAAAAAAGCCACATATCTGCAGGACCTCCTGATTACTGCTTGGAATGAGGCTATGGAACGAAAACGCCGGGAAATATTTTCCTTTATACCAAAAGAAACTTCCGCAAACCAAAATGATGATACTTGTTCAATTTGTGGAGATGGGGGAGACTTAATATGCTGTGAGAAGTGCCCCTCCACTTTCCATGCACACTGTATGAATATGGAGGTAACTAAATTGATTTTCATTTTCTTTTCTGGAAAGGACATGCTTATTGTTTCTTTTGAAATATTTTGGTGCAGACATGTTTGATAGCCTACATAAATGTGAATTCTTGGATATTTTGAACTGCAGAGGGCTCCTCAACGTGATTGGTTATGTCCCTATTGTGTTTGTAAATATTGTGGGCTCGGTGGTGAAAGTGAGCTATTAATCACGTGCTCGCATTGTGATAAGAAATGTAAGATTTCTCCTTTGATCTGTTTAGCTTTTATTCTTTTTTTTATCTCTTTTCCTTTTCTGGGAGGTCGTTTAAAGCTTTACAGCTGCCACATTACAACCCCCCCCCCCCCCTCTTCCTTTCCCTTCCCCCAATTTCAATTACATAATCCATTGCTGTTGCTGACAAGCAGTTTGTCATGCTTCTTTTAGTTCACTGGAAATGTTTCAACGAATTCTCAAAAGAATCCATGGACATTAGCTCTCCAAGATTGTATTGCGGGCAAAACTGCAGAGCAGTACGTATTCTTCCTCTATGATTTGTGTGTCAAACAGGAAAAAGAAATACTATGTTTGGAAGAGATTACCTAGTGTGTTTTTTTCCATCATATATAAAATTCTGACCTTTTTTTTTTTTTTGTGAAAGATCTATGAGAAATTGCAGAGCTCGGTAGCAGCCAGAACAGATATCATTGAAAGCTACCGTTGGAAAGTTATCCGCCCAATAGATATGACTTCCAAGTCACTCTCTGCTCGGAGCCAACATTTGGAAAATAATTCCAAGGTTGCAGTTGCATGTAAATTAATGAATGAATCTTTCGAGACAATAACTGACAGACACACAGGCATCAATGTGGTTGAAAGCGTAGTATACAGTCGTGGGTAAGCACACTGATGTTATTTTTCTACTATGTGACACAACTTAGTTTTCTCGATCTTAAAGTATACAGCCTGTTGCTGCCACTGTCAGCACATTATGTTTTTCTTCATTCAACACTTGAATATAATTACTCCTACTCCAATGCTTTTCATATAAGCATGATTTATACAACCTTTTGATCACTTGCTATTATTTACTTCTCAGATCAAACTTGGCCAGGATTAATTTTAGCCGCTTTTATACATTTATCCTGGAGAAAGATGATGCGATCATCTGTGCAGCTTCTATAAGGTATCTTCCTTTTTTCTGTGCTTTTATCTTTTCAACCTTTTTTTTTTTTTTTGGTTGTTGACTTTGTGGACACTCTTTGCAACTTCAGGATTTTTAATTGTGTTAAAGACTAAGATAGGAATTTTTAATGAATTGTTGCTTCATGGCTCTACAGAATTCATGGTGGAAGGGTTGCAGAAATGCCTTTTATTGCCACAGAAAAGACATGCTGGGGCAAAGGAATTTGCGGGATGTTAATGATGGAAATTGAATCGGTAAGTGGTTAACAAAAGTCCTATGATCTGATTTCTTGTTAAGTGTCCATTCAACCATGTACATCATGTGGAGATTAGACAACCAGCTTGGTTCCAATTATTAGCATTCATAACAATAATATTCTTCACACCAAGACAATTTCTCATGATCATCAGTACTGTTTTTTTTTTCCAGTTCCTATGTAACCTTAAAGTCCAAAACTTGATCATTCCATCTGTTCCGGATACTTCCGAGATGTGGAAGCACAAGTACGGCTTCAAGGAGCTGACCAGAGAGTTGAAGAGAGAAATCGCCTCCTATAACATTTTGATGTTCCCTAATGCTTTAAGGCTGTACAAAGACTTAAGTTCACGCACAGCAGGACCAGGTGAATCTCTCTCTCTCTCTCTCTCTCTCTCTCTCTATCCTGCCTAAAGTATTTTTTTTTCTTTCTTCACTTTTATGTACCTATTTTCACTCTTTTCTTGCCAAGTTTTTTTTTCTCCCTTTCTTCACTTCTATGTTCCTATTCTATAGGTGAATCTCTCTCACTTCTAGATTTGAATCTGGACCCACCTGAGGGTCCGTGACAGACTGACAGATGATGAACGGCTGGTGATGTGGCTGATTGAATAAGAAATATAAGAGTGAGGTCTGGAGCAAGAAAAAGAAGAGTTAGCATGTGAAGTGACGACCCCCAAGTCAATGCAGTGCTGCTGAGTGCTGATGATATTTAATGTAATGACAGTAATGTCAACATGTTTCCATTAGTTTTTCTTTTTCTTTTTTTAAATCTGCATTTGTTTTTCTTTTGGCGTACACATTTCAAGAATGTTTAATTGCTTGGGGAGCCAAATGGTTTATTTGCACAAAGATGAACTTTGTTTAAATCTAAGCATCTATATTTTTCTACCATCATCTCAAACGACACATGATCCTTAGTGTTGTCAAAGATGCACCATTAGGTTTGTGGTACATCAATGCACCATTAATTTTAAGTCATTGATATATTAATAAAAAAATCAATGATGAAGATGAAAAATTGGCAACCCATTCTACAGGTCACCACCACCCAAATCTGAATCTGAGCCTTGGAACCATCCCACCACTGCCACCACTCATAACCTTCAACCTTCAGCCATTATCCCGTACCACCTAACCACACCACCATGATCACCAGACCTCTGCCGTCGCACGCCCACCACGACCACCAATGCCCCGTTGTGAGGCAGAGACATGTGTCAAGATGGATCTATGCCCCTTCGTACAAATCCTCGTCGGAAACTTGGCCATCAAGTCTCCGACGTCGTCAGAATCACTGTCAAGACCACGTCGTCGTCGTTGAGCGCTGGCTATGAACCACCCGAACCCGCGAATCGTGTCACCGTCATTGCTCGCTGCAACCTCCCTTCATACGGATCCTCGTCGAAATCTTGGTCATCAAGTCTCCGACGTTGTCAGAATCACCATCAAGACCACACCGTCGTCATCGAGCGTTGGTCGTGAACCACCCAACTCGTGAATTGTGCCACCGTCAATGCTTGCCGCAACCTCCCTTCGCCCAAATCCGTCACAACATCGTTGTGCTAGACTTCAGTGTTTGAGCCACAAGCAACCACTGTCTGCTCGCGTTGCCGCTCCGACAACCATTGTGAAACCCAAATCACAAGAACCCAAAAGCCTTAGCCACCACGACCTCAGACCGTCTCACCCAAGTCGTCGTGCTACCATCCGCCTCCATTGTGACCATAGTCACCCGGCTCCCCAAGTTGTCATTCGTTCTACCGAGCTCACCCCCACCAAACCCATAGCCCCTGCTCTTGCAATCTACAAGCTTCCGAAGAGAATTTGTCAAAAAAAAAAAAGGCTAAATAGTTATCATACATAAAAAAAAACTTGGCGCATCAATGCATCAAAACTATAATAGTACATCATAGCATCCTCCCATGATCCTTTATATGTTAGTGCTAGTAGGTCATAATTGGATTCCTAACATGTTTGTTTATCAGTTTATATTAAATTTTAACTAAACGAAAGACATTTTCATTTGTATAATTTATTGTGTTATCAGTATCACACATCATAAAAATTCACTTGATTCACTTTACTTAGAAAAATCAATAAAGTTATGAGGTTATAAATGCAATTTTAATTGAAACAAAAATATGTTAAACTTCTTTCAACATTTACTCTATCCATTATTATTATCATTTACTCTTACTAAGTTATGAGTTTACATCATAGACTGGGGAGAAAAAACGGGGGAAAAGACAAACAGAATGCACAATGACTTACCCAAGCCATGGTTTGAGCATAATCTTGTAGCTTTTACCAAAATCATTGTTTTCAGGTTTCATAAGTTAAACCAAACATGCACTTAGTCACCCATCCAGGAAAAAAGCTAGCATCTTGTTTACACGTGCCAAATGACAACAGTAAAGATTCACCTAATTACCGACAGGTCCGAGTGGAGACGGGCAACATCACATGATAAAATTTTAATGTCACATTAAAATTAATACGGTGACACAGTAAAATTTAAAATATCTTATTAAAATCTTATATGTTGTAATAAAATGTCAGTACATTATAGATTTTTATACGTGTATAAGCATTTTTAAATTTGTTAGACAAGACATTATTTCAGTAAGAAACATTACTGTGACGGAACCCCCCTAAATTTCAATCTCTCATACATTGAGAACATTGATACAATGTACAGTCCAATGATAGTTCAAAAAATAATAATAAATTACGACGGCAAATTCGAAATGGGAACCTGCAATCAAGCAAAATACAAGGCAGGGAAGACTGTATAATTCTTGTGGCTGAGTCAGTTTCCTTCTGGTCTTAAATCTTTGCCAGTATCCAATCCCTCGTTTCTGTAACTATCTAATACTATATTACAGTTGTTCATTGCGCAGGCATCAAGAAGACCGTGATTCCAAAGTTTGATCATGAATAACCTCCAACACCTGAAACAAAGGATATTTAATTTTGAAAAAACAGAATTAAAAAAAGGAAGGAAAAAAAAAAAGAGAAATGCAGCAAGCAATAACTAAAGAAAAAATAGAGATAAACAAGTACTATGAGTTGTCGATCAGATGTCAAAAAATGATTATGCAAAGACCAAGCTAATCACAACAAATAAGCTGTGATTAAGATCTAAACCAGAATACGGAAGAAAAATATGCTCCGATTAAGATTGATTTCCAACAAAGCGAATAGCCAGAACATAATTCTATCATACTTTGTACTGCAACAGAATTTGGATGTCATTTCTTTCTAATTGGTGGATACCCCATCTCATGGGAAGTACTCGTCCAGGCAGTAAAAGCTTCCAATTAATTAAAGCAAAGGAAATCATTTGCGTTCTAAAAAAGACACAAAACAGTGTAACACATAATAAACTATAACATTTCAAAGCAAACAAGAATGATGTGTTCAATTGTAACTTTTGAGCATATATTGTGTACTTTCAAGTGGTTCACATATTAACTATATTTTAATAAGACAAGGCATGTCTTAATATACAATTAACTAATGAATTCAGTCTAGAACCCATCACTTCCATGCTGATCAAAACTTTTAATTCTTTGTTCTTTCAGCATGATTCCTCCTTGAAATTAGAGAAATATCAATGGAAGAAAGGAGCAAAAACAGTACCAAAACAACGCTGGAGATGAGATCAGCTCTTTTCCATGAAGCTTAGAAAATGCCTCACAGGCCCACGGAACATGACCATCAGCCAGCACCCTGCCATAGTAAAAATACATGAAACCAACAATAATTATGCACATGATACAGAACATTTATTTTATTCATCATGCAAGAAAACTAGTGTTAATTATTATGGGGAAAAGGAAACAGTAATGATAATAAAAGGTAGACATATGCGAAAGATTAATATGGTGGCCAGCAGTGGACACCTTTGCTTCCTCATGAAAGAGTTCCAGAGATGCATGAGCTGTTTTTCGTCTTTGGAAACATCCACAAAATCATCAAGCATCTGCAACATTACAGTTTAACATTAAATTACAGTAATTAGTATAACCAAGTTTGTTGCACTTTAAATACAACAACAACCAAGTCTTTTCCCACTAGATGGGGTCGGCTACATGGATCAAACAATGTCATTGTGCCCTATCATGAACCAAATCTTCAGAAATGCCATTCAAATCTAAATCTTTTTTAATTGTTTCACCTATAATCTTTTTTGGTCTCCCTCTACCTCTAGCTATTGGACTATCCTCTACCTGATCTACTCTTCTTACCGAAGCTTCTAAGGGTCTTCTCCTTACATGTCCAAACCACCTAAGGCGAAATTCTACTATCTTTTCCACAATAGGTACTACCCCTGCTTTCTCTCTAATGCAATCATTCCTAATCCTATCTTGTCTTGTATGGCCACACATCCAACGCAACATCCTCATCTTTGCAACACTGATTTTATGCTCTTGTTGGCTTTTTACCGCCCAACATTCAATACCATACAACATCGCGAGTTTTATAGCTGTGAGGTAAAATTTACCCTTAAGCTTGAGAGGCACTTTTCTATCACAAATCACTCTTGAAGCACTCCTCCATTTCATCCATCCAGCTTGAATCTTATGGTTTACATCTCCCTCTATCTCTCCGTCATTTTGTTGCACTTTAAATATCCAATAGTAAACTGCACAAGATTTTGAGGAGCAACTAGGGTAGGGAAGGGCCAAAATGAATTGGGAATTTTAAGAGGTGAAAAGGAGAGCATAGTTCAGCAAACTATAATGCAATTGAAAGTCTAAGTGCTATACACAATGTAATCCTGTTCCTGTTCTTTCTACAAAATTTGCCCAGAAGTAATAATTCCGAATGCATCATTTTAACATAGACAAAAGAGGAAAAAGAAGTGAAAAAGGAAAGGAAAATTTTGAAAGATTTTTTCGAGCTTACCCTTCGATCTTCAAGATCTGCAATGTCATCATCAACTTCATCTTCACTATCACGATCTGATAACACTTGTTCTAGTGCCATAGGCTTCAATTAACACACACAACAAGGCAAGAGACGGGGCTTAAAAACAAATCAAATATATTATCTCATTAACCCACTGGTAAAGAATTAAGAGAACACATCTATTAACAGAAGAAACCTCAAATATTAAAAAAGAATGAGACATTTTATTAAGCTAGAAGAAATGTTCCAAATACAACACAATAAAGTATTAGCTGAGAAGCCTAGGACCCAAATTTTTTTTTAAATAAAAAAGTCCACGGAACTTACAATAAGTATAATATTCTATCAATCCTAACTGGCGTTAGTGTTACATCAAATACACCACAAGATAATTCTTCTCCATCAAACTAAAAATCTTGTTCAATCATGTCCCAGTTGGAAAGAATTTTGGAGGAAGACAGAGTCTCTAAGCTCCAATCAGCAAGTTGTTTTTGAAAAAGAACAATATTATCTGAAGGAAAGAAGAGATACGACGAGAACAAGAAGGAGGATAAGGTATCCTCTAACATCAAATAAATTAGTCAAGAGAGAGGGAAGAGGAGACAGAGAGGAAACACAACAAAGGACAAAAATGCTTAACCAAAGCAAATGAGCCAACAAAGGACTCTAGCATATGACAAAATGAGTTCCCATAATCAGGAGACAGGAAAACCAACAGCCCATCAGTAAACATTGACCCATATACTCGTTTGTTTGAGATAAGATCCCCAAAAGCTAGTGGTAATTACAATGAAGATTAGCACTCTAGCACAAAATTCATGTATGACAGATAGATGTTGAACATAAAAAGCAAGATTTTCTACAGTCAATAAATCATAAGAGCCTGAAATTCACTTGTAGCAATTAACTTATACATAAAATAGTCCACACATCAATCATGTTAATAAGGACATAAGTAAATAAAAATTCTCAAAGAGATCTAAGATAACTAAGTCACCTGAACTCTGTGTGAGTGAAAAAACTGTCTCTTCTGCAGGAGCATACGGCTGGAGAAACAATATTGAATAAAAAAATTGAATCAAAATGCCCAACTCAGGACGTTCAAAAGAAGGATAAAATGAATAATCACCATGGCTCATTCCTCTCAAACTAATCATATTTCATGGGGATACAAGGTTTAAAAGAAATTCATTAAAAGAATTTCATCTAATGACAGATGCTGATGGTGACAATAATAATACATGCATGAGCCAAGAAACTTCAATCACAGATGACAGAAATAAAATACAGAAATTGTACAACTCAAACATCATCAGAGTAGGGCATTCATCTTTGTATTATTTTGTATTATTTCTTGACATTTAAAATGTTTTTAATATTTTATTAAATATAACAATGTTTAAAAAATTACCACATATCTATCAGAAACCGTACTCATACCCATACCCGTGTAACATAGAAACTAGTTAATTATATTTCATTAAACAAACAGCAATTTGAAAACACTAGAGTTAATAACACAGAATTCAAAAACAGTTGAGCCTTCATTTAAAACTGAAGTTTATATCTTCAAAAATTAAAATACAAAGATAAGAAACAAAAGAAGCAAGCTATAGGTTTTATGAACATACTTTTTGGAATCTGATCGATCCATGTTTAACTTCTTCATTTTAGCAGGCACAGCAGGATCACTTCTATATACTGATTTACTACATTCAGGGTCCCCAGAAGATTGGGGCATGGCAATTGGAACACCTGGAATGTTGAAACTGGATGCAACATGTTCCAGGTAGTCCATGGTGCCAGGATGATCAGGACCAAATTTTCCTCCACCTTGTCTTCCATTCTGCAAATTCTTCTGAATACAGGATGTTCTAGACATATTCTCCCCTTTACAGGAGAGGATATCTATAAATAATTTTTGAATTTCAGTCCACTCCTCAAAGAATTTATAGGTAAGGAATTATAATGACATTACTTTTAATAAATGCACACGTCAATTAGACTGAAAAAAAGTTAAGTATTTGTCCCTCCCTATATATATATATATAATATACATAGTTTCTAATGATAGTCTCAGGAGGCATCAAAATACAATTGTTACCATCATTCTTCTCTAGAAATCCATTCTGTGTGCCTTCTGGTGAGTCCAACTCCAGGAACTTTACACTGGCACGCTTTTCATTTTGAACAGAGTCCTTTCGTATACGTTTTCGAGGTCTTGAACTGTACAGTATGTTGTTATTTAAATAATTTAAAGTTGGTAACCTTGCTCAAAATTATATGAATTGGTTAGTGACTGCTTTAATTATATAATACACAACCAACCAGAAGAAGAAGGTTTGTGACTGTGGATTTACTCCATCAGCAACATTCTGCATACAGATTAGATACGTGTTAGCAAAATAAATAATTAGCAAAAAAAATCCATGCATTCAAATGAAAACGGGAATTTGATCATATAGTCATTCAAAAAAGGAGTTTTCATCACTCAATCTTAGTAAAATGACTGACATAATTAAGACAAGTGTTCTGTAGAAAGTTGCCTGACATGACAGATTAATGCAATCTTTAACCTGAATGCATTGTACAATCTTTACGCAAGGAATAAATTGACAACTCACAGAAACAACTCGGATCCTTTTACTTCATGGTAATGTTCCTTTTCACTTTTGGGGTGATGCAGTTCTTAATCTTATTGTCTGTTATCTGATTAAACGCATGCCCTCCTCTTTGCTTGATCACCAGGTCCCTTACTCTATTTTATATCCCCATCAACTTTTGCATTCCCTACCACCTCGTATGTTTGGGTCTACCTGTTTTGTTCATAATCTCACTCTTGGTCTAGATAAACTTTCCGCCTAATCTATTAAGTGTTTTTCTTGATTACACTCGGTCTCAAAAGGATTATCGTTGTTTTCCCCCTGATCTCCAACGTTACCTCGTCTCAGCCGATGTTACCTTCTTTAAGTCAGTTCCCTTCTTCCAGTCTCCTTCCTCGACTCTTAAGCCTATCTCTGAGGTCTTACCCGTTCCTCTTCCTCTTATCACTGTTGAGTCAGATACACCTCCGACCCCCTATGTCGAGCAACCCACCACTACTATTCGCCCCTTCCAGGTCTATCATCGTCGACCACAGCCACCTCCACCAAAAGTTGCAGAGGTCAATGTGGACTTTCCTCCGGCACCAATTCCTTTATCAGCTCTGGCACTGCCTCCTAAGCCTGACCATCTCATTACTCTCTGAAAAGGTATACGGTCTACTCGTAACCCTTCTCCTCACTATGTTACTTTGAGTTATTATCGCCTATCTTCTTCGCATTATGCTTGTCTTTCTTCCTTGTCTTCTGTGTCTATTCCTAACTCTCCAGGTGACGCTTTATCTCATCTTGGGTGAAGACAAGCTATGATCGATGAGATGTGTGCCCTTTAGAGTAGTGGTACTTGGGAACTTGTTCCTTTTCCTCTCAGGAAGTCTATTCTAGGTTGTTGGTGAATTTATCCAGTCAAGGTTGGCCCTGATGGCAAAATTGATCGCCTCAAGGCTTGTCTAGTGGCAAAAAGGTATACCCAGATTTTTGGCTTGGATTATGGGAAAACTTTCCCACCAGTCGCGAAGATGGCTTCGGTTCGACTTTTTCTATCTATGGTTGTTATTCGCCACTGGCCCCTGGTGATCTAGAAGAAGAGGTTTACATAGAGCAACCACCAGGGTTTGTTGCTCAGGGGAGTCTTCTAGACTAGTTTGTCATCTTCACAAATCTCTATATGGCCTTAAACAGTCTCCTAGGGCTTGGTTTGGCCAATTTAGTACTGTAGTTCAGCAATTCGGTGTGACACGACATTGTCTTCTATCGCCATTCAGTAGTGAGGCTGACCACTCTGTCTTCTATCGCCATTCAGCTCAAGAGTGTATCTATTTGATTGTGTATGTCGACAACATTGTTATCACTGGCATCCCAATGTGCATCACAAGTTGAATTTAGAAACTGACTTACCACACTAACTGCAAAGGCGATGTTAGGACGGGTAACAGTGAGGTAGTTCAGTTTTTCAACTAATCTTTTGTATCTTCCTGGATTCGAGAGTGACTTCCCCTAATTTGGTAGAAGTTTAGCATTCGGATCCATAGGAGTGTCAACAGGCTTGTTTCCTCAAGAATGTCCATGGCATACTTCCTTTGTGAAATTACTATACCATCATTGGATTGTGCCACCTCTATTCCCAAGAAGTATCGAAGTTTGCCAAGATCTTTAGTCTGAAATGTGGTTGCAAGATCAAGTACTGAAGCAGAATATCGAGTCATGGCCTCAGCTACTTATGAACTCATTTGGTTAAAACAGCTACTTAAAAAGCTTCAATTTGGGGAAATTATACAAATGACACTCATTTGTGACAACCAAACTAAATTGCATATCGCCTCTAATCCAATGTTTCATGAGAGGACCAAACATATTGAGATAGACTGTCATTTTATTAGAGAAAAGATCCTATCTGGAGACATCACCACTAGCTTTGTCAATTCAAATGATCAATTGGCAGATGTTTTCACTAAGTCTTTGAGAGGTCCTCGGATATGTTATATTTATAACAAGCTTGGTGCATATGACCTATATGCTCCAACTTGAGGGAAAATGTTGAAATAGTGTTTAGATTCATTGTATAGGCTAACTAAATCATAACCAAATCAAGTAATTACGATAATTAGGATTTTTTGTAATCTTTGTATTTATTACAATAACTCTATAATTCAGCCTCCATTGTGTAATTCAGACACACGGTTTTCTCTTCTCTCTCTTTCAACAGTGCACTCAGCACATTTCTCAACGGAAAAAAAAAAGGTGGTTACACTAACATGATCTGCATCTGATCCTGGCATATAAGATGTAGAAGATCCTATATTAAGATCAATTGAGTCAATGTAATATGGCAGTACAGAAACATACCACGCAAAGATGTTCCTCAAATATGGGACCCATGTTAACATCCAAACCATCAATACCACAGATGGAAACCAAGAAAACCTCAACAGTTGCAATCAAGCTATCCAACAGCATTCTAGGTTATCACCACAAAAACCAGATTTTATTTGATAAAAATTTTATGAATCCATCAGGAAGAGAAGACCTCTATCAACTTGAGAAAAACAACAACGTATCATAAGGCTAGATCTTTATGAGTTGTTTTTCTTTTTTTTTTTCCTTTTTTTCATAGTACCCAATACGTTGCTTTTAATGATTTGATCAACAGTAAATTTTGTAAACAATCTAGTGATCTACAATCCCTAAGCAAAGTAAACCATTCACCATAAATCCAAATCAAATAACGTTCTGACCTCTGATCTCAATATATCAAATTTTACTGAGACATTCACTGCTTGGTAATCTTCAGTCACCTACAAAATAGAACAACAATAGGCTAAAAGCTATTCAGAAAGAATCAATAAGTAAAAGTTGACTTTATAGTTACAGTTACGAACCCAGAACTCAAAGTTGAATAGATCATGTGATGAACAAAGATGAAATCGCAAACCCTGCACAAATAAACCAATGTTTTGATAAATTGCCAAAGTAAATAGTTGCAACAAATATTAAGCAAATAATTAAGAAAATGGAAAAAGAAACTAGTTATGATTGAGCAATGACAAGATCATATGACTTT
This sequence comes from Ormosia emarginata, assembly GCA_029884605.1. Taxonomy (NCBI): domain Eukaryota; kingdom Viridiplantae; phylum Streptophyta; class Magnoliopsida; order Fabales; family Fabaceae; genus Ormosia; species Ormosia emarginata. Next base: position 20,394,831 of record JAQQTP010000060.1, on the reverse strand, counting down.
ATAGTAAAAATTTGAATGGTGTAAATAGCCAAAAGAAAGTGTGACAAACAAGTCATCATTAATTTGTCCTGTTAGTTCCAGCTCAAATTATGAAAATAATTTTCCTACAAAAGATTAGCAAATTAAGACTTACAAAAATTAGAAACGACCCCAGCTGCATCCAATCAACAATTACATATTGATTTTTTTACCACTACAAAACAATATTACATAGACTCTACCATTCAAATCCGAGCATGAGTACATAAAATACTGAAATTCAATACTTCTTCCATAACAAACAGTTTTCAAAGTTTTCACTTTCCTCAACTACCTTCAAAATTATTAATTATTGTCAACAGTACTATGAAGTGGTTGGTTGAAAGGTGTTGATGGTCAGTGGCCAGTTAAGAGGTGTTGGTGGTCAGTTCCCACATTTTTAGGAATTAGTCATGTATCATGTTTTTAGCCATGTATTACTAGGCCTTGTTTTGAGAGCTTTAATTAATGCTTTTTTCTAGGACTTGATTAGCTTGTTTTCTAGGCCTAGATTAAGTGTACAGTTGTTCCTCTATTCCCCTATATATGCTTCCATCTTGTAATTAATCAGATTTGAGAAAATAATACAATCTTTTCTACATTTTCTACATGGTATCAGAGCGGTTCTTTCTTGGGACAGCCTTTGTTTCTCCTTCACTCTAAAACCTCTGCGTTTCTACTCTACTTTGCCTTGTTAATCGTTTGGCCTTCATTACCGACGATACCAACCTTCATTGCCTTGTTAATTGTTTGGCTTTCATTGCCGATGGTACCAGCCTTCATCGCTGGATATTTCTGTTCGAAATACTTGAGGCCTTAATTGCCTAGAGAGCAAAAATATGGAGGATATTCGATTTCAACAGTTTGGAGAGTCACAAGGTGCATTAACATCACAAGAACAGGGCAATCTCAACCAAGAAGAGATTAAGAGGGTGACATCACTCATTAGCAACCTTGAGAAGCCTTCAGAACTTGTTCTTCGGCATATTCAGGTAAGTTTCCTCTTTTCAATTGGACTAAGTGCCTCAGGTACAACCTTTACCAATTCCTGGATTGTAGACTCAAGAGCTACTGACCATATGACCCACATCCAATAATTTTTCCACCTATTCTCCTTGTCCAAGCAGTAAGAAAATAGCGACTGCTGATGGGTTTTTGACCACTGTTGCAGGCATAGGGGGCGTCAAAATCAGTCCATTAGTGACCTTAAAAAATGTTCTTCATGTCCCTAGACTATCCACAAACCTTGTCTCTATACACAAACTCACTCAAGACTTAGGTTGCACTGTGATTTTTCATAACAAATGTTTTTCAGGACAAGGATTCGGGGAGGATGATTGGACATACTAGGGAACAAGATGACCTCTACTACCTTGAAACAGCAAAGCAAAACAGATTGCTCCATTCCCTAAGTTCAGAATCTGTTTCAGTCAATAAAGAAAAGATTTGGCTTCACCACAACAAACTTGGACATCCATCCTTTAGAATTATTAAAATCCTTTACCCCTCCTTTTTAGAGGTCTGAGTGTTGAAAATTTCCATTGTGAAGTGTGTGAACGCGTACCCTTTCCAATTAGCAATAAATGCATTTCTGTTCCATTTTACCTCATTCACAGTGACATTTGGGGTCCATCTACCATTCCTAATGTTTTTGGGGCAAGGTAATTTGTCTCCTTTATTAATGACTGCACTCATGTTACTTGGATTTTCTTGATCAAACACAAATCTAATGTTAGTACTGTCCTTCCAAATTTTTGTTCTATGATAAAAAATCAATTTAGGGTCACTGTCAAGAGATTTAGATCAGATAATGCAAGGGATTATTTTAACCAAACCCTTAGCCATTTTTTTTCCTAAAAGAGGGAATTGTACATGAATCATCTTATGTCAATACCCCACAACAAAACAGGGTAGCAAAAAGGGAAAATGGTGATCTCCTTGAAAAAACCCGAGCCTTTCTGTTCCAAAAAAATGTCGCAAAGCCCTTTTGGGGGAAAGCCGTTCTCACAGCCACCTATCTCATAAATCGTTTGCCTACTCGAGTTTTGGGATTCAGGAGCCCAATGGACATACTCTCAACTTTCCACCTTGACCTACACACTTCAAATAACCTTGTCCCTAGGATTTTTGGATGTGTTTCTTTTGTTCATGTCCACAGTCAAAACAAGGGAAAACTTGACCCAAGGGCTGTAAAATGTGTCTTTGTGGGTTATTTTGCAAACCAGAAAATTCTATGTATCAATGGATGTCACATTCCATGAACAAGAGCCTTATTTCACTCAACATTATCTTCAGAGGGATAATTCAAGGGAAGATGAGGAGAATTTTTTGCTGGATTTGGACTTGTCATTGGTGCTAATATCTAAAGACCCTCCTTGCACATCTATGTCCAACCATAACCCTGAAAATTCAGTTGAATTTGTACCCAGACCTGAACCTGTGCCTGAAACTACACCTGAACCCGTGCTTGAAAGACCACAAACAGTTGCACACTCGTGCTTGAAAGTCCACAAATAGACCCTGTTCTTGAAAATCTGAGATTTGACAAAGGCAAAGTGTTCACAAGGAAGAAGATGGCCATCCCGGAACCTGTGCAGGTCCAAGAGTCCAACTCGGAGCCTTTGAATGAAGAAATAATTTGTAACACTTCATTACAAAATGAAATTGAACTTCATGTGGATAATGATGACCAAAACCTGCCCATAGCCATCAGAAAAGGAACAAGAGAGTGCACTAAACGACCACTATATCCTCTTGCACGATTCATGTCCTTCAAAAAATTCTCACCATCACATAAGGTCTTTCTAGTCAGCCTAAATACTATTACCATCCTTATCACCCTATCCAAGGCTTTGTCAAATGAAAAATGGAAACAAGCTATGAATGTGGAAATGGAGGAACTAGAAAAGAACAAAACCTAGGAGTTGGTGTAGTTATCGGTAGGAAAGAAACCTGTGGCGTGTAAATGGGTGTATACAGTGAAGTATAAAGCAGATGGGTTAATAGAAAGATACAAGGCACAATTGGTTGCCAAAGGGTATAGCCAAACCTATGGTATCGATTACCTAGAGACCTTCGCTCCAATTGCAAAGATGAACACAGTCAGAGTTTTATTGGCATTAGCAACTAATTATGGTTGGGACTCACTGCAGTTTGATGTAAAAAATGCATTCTTGCATAGAGATCTAGAAGAAGAAATATACATGGAGGTTCCACCAGGCTACGGGAAGACTCTAAATGCCAATACTGTGTGTAAATTGAAGAAGGCCTAGTATGGCCCTAAGCAATCACCACGGGTGTGGTTTGGAAGATTTGCAAGAGCTATGTTGGCTATGGGATACAAAGCAAGCCAAGGGGATCACACACTATTTATTACGCACTCTCCTTCAGGGAGAGTTACGGCACTCTTGGTGTATGTGGATGACATAATAGTGATGGGAGATGATGTTAAGGAGAAACAAGTTCTAAGTCAGAGTTTGGCTAAAGAATTTGAGATCAAATCACTAGGAAGACTAAAATACTTCCTTGGAATTAAGGTTGCTCATTCTAGACAGGGTATTTTTATCTCCCAACAAAAATATGTTATAGATTTACTCAAAGAAACAGGTAAGTCAGCTTGCAAACTAGTAAGCACACCTATAGGTCCGAATGTCAAACTTGGAGCAGCATAAGAAGATGCTGCAATGGATAGAGAAATGTTTCAATGTTTGATAGGAAGATTAATTTATTTATCTCACACACGACCAGATATTGCGTATGCAATAAGTGTAATTAGCCAATTCATGCATAGCCCAAAAGAAGTTCACCTACAAGCAGCTCATCAGGTGGTTTAGTACTTGAAGCATACACTGATGTTGATTATGCTAGATCACTGATTGATAGAAGATCAAACTCTGGGTATCGCACCTTGCTTGGCGGGAATCTTGTGACATGGAGGAGTAAGAAACAGAATGTGGTAGCATGGTCTAGTGCAGAGGAAAAATTTCAAGCTATGGCACAAGGTGTGTGTGAATTACTTTGGTTAAAAATCATTCTCGAAGATTTGAAGATCAAGTGTGATGGAGCAATCAGACTCTATTGTGACAACAAGTCTACAATCAGCATTGCTCATAACCAAATACAACATGACAGAACAAAGCACATTGAAGTTAACATACATTTTATCAAAGAGAAGCTGGAAAATGGATTGATTTGTATACCCTATGTAACTACATAAGGTCAACTTGCTGATATACTCACCAAAGGCTTAAGTAATACAGTATTCCAAAATATTGTATCCAAGCTGGGAATGGAGAATACCTATTCACCAGCTTGAGAGGGAGTGTCGACAGTACTATGAAGTGGTCAATTGAAAGGTGTTGACGGTCGATGGTCGGTCGAAAGTGTTGGCGGTCGGTTCCCACGTTTTTTGGAATTAGTTATGTATCATGTTTTTAGCCATGTATTAATAGGCCTTGTTTTTAGAGCTTTAATTATTGCTTTTTTCTAGGACTTGATTAGCTTGTTTTCTAGGCCTAGATTAAGTGTACAGCTGTTCCTCTATTCCCCTATATATGCTTCCATCTTGTAATCAATTAGATTAGAGAAAATAATACAATCTTCTCTACATTTTCTACAATTATGAATGGAACAAACAATATCACAATAAAACTTGTAGTATATACCCTAAAGCTCGCACACTGCATCAAGCAAAACGGACAAGAAAAGTCTTCAGTCACTGCATTTGAAAAGAGACAGGAAATGTATCAGTATTGTCAAAATCTCTTTCTTTTACATAAAAGAAATTATTAGAAGAGAAGAAAATAACAAAACACAGCATAAAAAACAAAGAAAAAGAGAAGCAAAAAATATCTACTCAAGAAAGCAGCAATGTTAAAATATTATTCGTCCAAATTATAGGTAGATGCAGTTATGCACTAGAAAACTTTCAACCATGAGCATCTGGAAGGATGTTTGGTGACAGTAAAAAGAAAAACAAATGATAAAATGTTGACAACTAGTTTGATTGCTCATTGGAAAACATACTTATTATAGGAAAATAGTGATAAGATGCAACGTTGAACCTAGTTATTGAAAATATGATATACCTTCAGTCTTTCGAAGCATGTTGTAACAGTCCCTATAGTTGAAAATCACAATTCCTGCTCTCAACCTAGAAAACAGTAAGCAGCCAAACATTTACCACCCAACAAAGCAAACAAAGAATACAACCAACCATAGACAAAAAGATAGAGCATAATTCACAAGAATTCCTTTCATTAATTGTTATTCAGGAAAACTTGCAAGAATTACCAGCTGTTGAATGTAAATTTTGAAAAAGACACAAGTGCAGATCGCTAAAACTAGGAATCAAATCAATCAATCCACCCACCAGAAACTATGAACAACACAGCCTGCACCTTTCTAAAATTTTGATCCCTATGATTTTGAAGTTGGCTTACCATTAGCTCATAATAAAAGAAATCAATTTATGATACAAATACAAGATTAATTTATGTCAACAATTGAATGACAATCACTTGTTAGTGGAGTCAAAGGTGCCAAAAGGAGCGCCAAAGACACTTAGGCGGGCACAAGAAGGGGCCAGCACCTCTTGCTGGTTAAGGTGCTGCCCCATCAATGAGGTGCACGCTTCTTGTGCCTTAGGCATGCCTTTCCAGTTCCAGTGAGGCATGCCTTTAGCGCCGTATTGATAACTGTAAAAATTCCAGAAAACAAACCAAGCCACATAGCTTGCTACTGTGATAATAAAGGGGGTAAAGTAGTCAGAATGTTAAAAAAAATAACTGGTGTCAGTCTTTGGGAGTTGGGGCAATATGCAGCAAGCAGCTTAGGATTTTTTAAATTGAATATCTTAATCTTTTATTTTTACTATGAATGTTATGCTTGAGTAGTAAGTTTAAAAGAAAATTAATGCAAAATGGCCAAATATTTTACTGTTTTCTCCTTGTCCTTATGTTTAGGCCTTCATTCAGTGAGGCATGTACTTTTTAGCGCCTATCGCCTCAATACGTTAAAACCCCCTAGTTCCTTAAGGGTGCCTTTCACCTTTGACTACCTCACAATAATTGATGCATAAGACAGAGATCTAAAGATGGTGAAACTTTATTTGATATGCAAAGGCACTGGTTGCTCTTTTGAACTGATATTTCTTTTTGGGAAAAAAGTATGCAGTCCTCCTGAACTTTAACCTTTTTGCAAATCACCACCACGAACTTTAAAACTTTTCCAATTAATCCCTAAACTTTAATTAATGTCCCAATAGATCATTCTATTTAATTTAAATTTGTTAATTCGTTAACGATAATAATGTGTAACAATATCTTATCCGTATTAACATTTTCTGGACATTTGTTTCTTAATTTATTTATTAAAATTTGATTATAAATACATTTTGTTATTACAAAATAAATAAAAACAATTTTTTTAAAAAAAAAAATTTGTTTTTTATTTATTTTATAAGGAAGAAAATATATTTAAAATTAAATTTTAATAAATAAATTAATAAACAATTCTTAATTAATGTTAATACAAATAAAATAATACCATGCAGTATTATCGTTAGTGAATTAACGGATCCAAATTAAATATAAGGATCTATTGGGACATTAATTAAAGTTTAGGGACTAATTGGAAAAGTTTTAAAGTTCGTAGTAATGATTTGCGAAAGGGTCAAAGTTTAAGGAGTCTCTATACTCTTTTCCCTTTTTTTTTACTTCTTTTACTTTGTTGTTTTTGTTTCTGTCTCAGGAGCATTCCTAATCCTCCCAAATTAAATTCCTTTTTTCTCAATGAATTCTCCTTTTTTCCAAAAAAGGACAGAGATGTGTAAAGGCATATTAATCCCACAAATAATTAATGTCCAGCAGAAGAACTATTAAAAAGTACTTTGAATCAACACATATGCAGAAGCAAGGATACTTCATAATGTCTGCCGTACCCGTGTCGGATACGTACCCGTATCCGTACCAGATACTCAGATACTTGATAAATGTTAAGTTATTTTTTAAACAAAAGCTGTATCCTCGTACTATACACGTGTCATATTCAATACCCGTACCCGTATCTGTGCATTATAGTACGCAGCATAGAAATAGAATAAAGAGCAGTGCAGTTTATCAAATAGGATCATGAAACTAAAAATTAATGAAATGATATGTATATATAGAAATAGGAAGGAATGGTTACCTCCTTTTACGCCTTGCTCTTATTTTATAGTGAAGACATCTCCCAAGAAAAGAAGGCTGCAAGGGAAATGAATTAGAAACTAGAATCAAGCGATGGATATTTTTTAAAAATATAATTTGGCATCTGCATTAATTTTAAGAGAAAGGAAACCTTAACGCAACAGTTAGAATTGTCACTATGTGACTCAGAGGTCACAGGTTAGAGTCGTGCAATCAGCCTCTTGCAAATGCAAAATAAGACTGCCTATTATAGACCCACACAGTGGATCCAACCCTTCCCTGGACCCACTCATAGTCGGAGCTTTATAGCATTAAGTTGCCCTTTTATCTGCATTAATTAATTTTAAGAGCAATATTCCAAATGTTATGCAGACGATATCCAACAAAAATATAAGACCACTTAATAGCAAGCTCAGCTCACCACAATTGTTAAAGCTGTGAACTAGGGCCTCTTAAGTATGAGATTTGAAAAGTCACGACATAAAATCAAATAGAGCAAGAAAAATGCATATGTTGGTATTACATTATGAAGAGCACGGCGGTAGAGAATATTGTAGAGTTCAACAGGCTTGCAATAAATCAAAAGGCTCTCATCAGCTCCAATTTCTTCTTCGCCAGAATGATGCACGGGAGAATTTTGCCGGCACATGTTGACTGACCTTAATAAATTTCAATCTGCACAACACATGACATACACAAAGTTACTAATCTCAAACATTTAGGTCAAATCACCCCATACATACATACATACAGTAAAGTTTATCGCAACGGCTATTGCAGCTAGCTATAAAATAATGAATAGAGAGAGAGAGAGAGAGAGAAAGAAAGAAGCTTACAAGACTAAGAAGCTTATAAGCCCTTCGTCTTCCTCGTCGACGATAAGGAGATCTGGCGGAGAAGAAGGGAACTCGGGCGTTGCGGTTTCAGGGAGGGGCCCTAGCACCGTCAACGCCAACCCAGTCCAGCGGAGAAGGTATGAGAAGGGCTAGGCTTGTTCACAATCAGAATGGCCCATCCTGATTTCTAGCCCAGCTCTTCTTATCACTAATTTTTTTTAACCAATAATCAAGCTCTTATGGTCCAATTGAACCCAAAACGACAAGTTGTATGTCAAACAAACAAATTTATTTATATTTTACGATACTAATTAAGAGAATATTTTATAATTACGATACAAATTTACAATACTAATTTTGATAATATTTTATTTTTCTATTTCATTTTTTTCTATTTTGTCATTGGGAATTCAGATAACAAAATTCTTTATAAGTGAATGCAATGAACTGTAATCAAATTTTATATTGAATTAGAGTTGTTACCATATCTATACTTAGATAATAATTAGAATGAATTGTCAAATATTATTAATTTTTTTAATAAAATATTCTTAAAAAATTATGGTATCTAATGGAACGTCTATTGAAAAAATGTGTAAATTTGTCAACATACTATCCAAATAGGTAGGAGAAAGCAACTTTTTATAATAAATTTTCACAACTCTATTACCAATCTATCCATATTATATAAAAGGTAGTCGATACAAGTTTTACGAATGACATGTGACACTCATTTGTGAGCTGTATTTTCCTCTAATTCTCGCTCTATTTTAATGAAGCTTTCAATTATCTACATAAACTATTATTAATTAAAATTATCTATTATTCAAATTTTGAAATTTTGATGCAGCCCAAAATAAAATAAAAAAATTGAAATTTGATGGAGATTTATCATCAAAATTATAATTTTTTAATTCTTTAATTAACCAAATAAAAAAATTGATGGAGCTTTACAAATTCCTTTGATGCGTCATTAAACATCAATTAAACAGATTCAATTTTCATGTCACGTATCATTCTGACATGGTAATACTTATCTAAAATGTTGTTATGTGACAAATATCTACTCCAAAAAATTATCATGTGACATATGCCATTAGAATTTAAATAAAAAGTACATATGTGTTGTCACAATAAATACGAAAAGACTAATTCATATATATACGAAAATTTTGAACAAAAAAATATTGCATTGTATTATATGATTGAAACTAGATTTTAATTATAATTATAAAATCAATCAATATAATCAACGATATAATGAGATAAATTATAATTGAAATGATAAAATAAATATAATTTAAATAAAAAATTATTAAATAAAATATATATAATAATTTATCAAAAAAATAAGTATTTATTATTTAAGTTTAAAAATACATATTATTTTCATAAAAATATTTTACTCTAATATAAATACTAAATAATTTAAATATAAAATAATATAAAACAACCTATATGCCTAAAAAAATTTATAATATAAACAAAAATCTTTGTCTTTTAAATGCAAAATTTAATCCAATAATTTTATAAAATAAATATTTTAATTTATGTTTTCGTAATTTAAAAAGAGTAAATCAAAAAATAAATAATCAAGAATTCAATCGAAAATACACTTATGAAAAAGAAAATTCTTGTATCATAAGCAAGTATAATATGAAAATTAAAATGTGTGACAAAATCTTATAAAACTACAAAAAATTGTTCATGTAAATTTTTATTTTCGGTTAGTTTAATTTTTTCTTTTTTTTTTTATATTTTCTATTCCATTTGTATTTTTTATTCTTTTTTTTGCCTACCTAATTTTTGTTCTTTAGTATTAATATAGTGGTTAAATTAGTAATAAAAAAACAAATTTCTTTAAATAACTTTTTCCATGAAATGCATAGTCTGGTAGTTGACTTTTTTAATTCAAAATCATATATTATAATAGTGAACTATTAAAATTAAAATATATTTATATAAATTGATTACACGCTATCAATCATATTAGTCCTAAAATTAGAGTTGTATAAATTGGTTGACCTAATTAAATAATTTTAAAAAGTGAATATTTAATGATAAAGTCCTTAAATATAAATAGCTAATTGATTTGGATTTTTTAATATGTTAATAGTTATTAATGACTATTATTAAAATTTGTTGTCACGAAATAACTAAACCCAAGTCTTATTTTTTGAGAAAAAAAGACTGAATGTAATAAATTTTAACTCAAAAAAAATTTGATATCAATTATATGAGAATTGTTTTAAAATTGATTTTATTAAATAATTAAAATTATTATATAGTAATTACATAACCAATTTATAAACAGTAACAATTAAAAAATTGAATTATATTACAAAATTAAAAGAATTTAATAATACTTAATAATTTACATATGCATGATCTTAACCAAATTATGAATTTTTGGCCTCCAATCTTTATGGTATTTCTAATCCAATCATATTTTCGTTGGAATCGTAGCTTAAAGGAAATGACCTCTAAATCTCGAAATCAAGTAGTTCCTAAAAGCTTTTAATGCATTTGGGAATGATACTTGTGTTGTAGTGTTATAGCTTCATATCATATTATCTTCCTTATAACATAAATCTGTTTCCATAGCTTCTCCTTGTTGAATACAACCTGTAAATGTTAAAGTACATTTTGGACAATCAAGTACAAACATGACTATTTACCAAAAGGTACTCAAATATTATCTAAAGAAAGCACAACAACATTGAAGATGAAGATAATATATAAAACAAAAATCTAACACAGTAGCTTGAATCCTGATTACTTTCATTGCTTACTAATACATCATCAGTTCACAAAGCATCAATTTTTGACATATGCAAAAGTTATGAAACAACTCTGGTATATGACATTGGCAACAGAAGCTATATGACATATGTAAAAGTCATGAAGCAACTCTAAGATTTTGTATCCATGAAATAGGCGTGACTAATAGGTGTGACTAACTAGTAAGTAGATTTTATATCCAAGTAGCTTATAAACTTTGTGCTTCTTGCATGAAAATTAGAACATAGGGGTGACATTAGTACCGTGAAATAGAAATGAATTTCTTTTTACATAAAAAAAACAATGAGAAAACAAAAAAAAAAAATACAAAAAATAGCTACAACAATTTTCTTGTACTAACCCTTTATTTATTTTAGTGTAACATATTTAGCAAATATATAGATCGATGGTAAAAATGTTACTCTAATTTAGAAATAACACAATAAAATAATTAGATATAGTAATCAAATAAAAACTTTTTATGTATAAAATCAATTGAAATCAATTCAATAAGAAAGAAATTTCAATTAGAATAATTAAAATAAAATTATTTTAAGAATTCAATTATAGATAATAATTTTAAGCTTATTGATTAGCTGATTTTGATTAATCACTTTAATATTCTCAGTCAGCAGTTATATAAAATAAAAGTCAAATCAAATCACTTAACATATTGAAACCCAAAATTCTCGTCCTCAATTAATCATTGAATCCAAAATTATCTAATTTAGAAATAATACAATGAACATAATTAGATATAATAATCAAATAAAACTTTTCAGGTATAAAATAAATTGAAATCAATTCAAATAGGAAGGGAATTTCAATTAGAATAATTAGAAAGGACAAATCAAATCACCCAACATATTGAAACCTAAAATTATCGTCCTCAATTAATTATTGAATCTTAAATTATCTGATTTGGAAATAACACAATGAACATAATTAGATATAGTGATCAAATAAAAACTTTTTATGTACAAAATCAATTGAAATCAATTCGAATAGGAAGATAATTTCAATCTTATAATACATGGCAATATTTTGTTGTTCAAAATTTTCGTACACATATGAATTAGTCTTTTTCTTTTAATTTTTTCTCTTTTAAAAGACATGGTATTTGAAAATGAAAATTTTTAATGGTTTTTTAATTTTTTTCTCTTGCCAGAGATACGGTACTTGAAAATGAGATTAGAAAATATAATTTTTATAATTTTTAATTTTAATTACAAATTAGTTGAAAAGTGTTTTTGTTGTTATATATGACAATATTTTTTTTTAAGATGATATTATTTTTTTATTATTGTGCTTTCTTATTATACTTTCTTTTTAAATTCTACATCATATAACACATGACAAATTTGCGAGTAGGTATTTGCCACATAGATTTTAGATAAGCGTTGTCATGTCGAAATGACATATGACTGATTAAATTTTATTAAGTAAATTTTTCAATCATCTTTCTTTTTATATATTATATAATTATAGACAACTATAATTATAGATAAATATAATTCAAATTTTTAATTTTGTCAATATAGTGAATAATGTGATATTGTTTTTGTAATTATTCAAATTATTAAATGTTGAATAGAATTAATGGTTCGTGCTTTGCATGAGTTCGATCATTTGCAACAACAACTCTTGGCCAGGCTTTACTTACCTCCCGGTCGAACCCGGATTAGTCAGGGTCAAAGACTACGAACAATTTATAAAATTAAATTCAATCAAATAACGACCCTCTAAACCAAAAAAAAATGCTAATGTCAAATTATTGCTATAAGTAAATAATTTAAAATTCAAATTATTCTTTTCAATTCAAATAAAATTGCTAATTTTTTCTCAAATATCCCATTGATTAGGTATAAATGTGTCATAAACACATTTTCATATTTATTTTTATTTAAAATTATTTAGAAAATGTATAAGCGTTGACATATAATAATAGATACTTAATTGAATATATTTAATAATAATAGATAATTTCACTCATTCTTATTTTATTTATTTATATTTAGTTTTTGTATATATGATACGTTAAGTCATATAATGATTTTTTTTGAGATGACAAATGACAAAATCCTGATTTTCAAGTCATATATATTCCTTTTGTATATTATATATTGATTGATAATTATATTGATTATATTGATTGATATTATATTGATTGATTTTATAATTATAATTATATTTGAGAAAACTCTACAATAAATTCTAAGTAATGGTAATAATGGTAATGATAATTGGAAATGATTCTACAATAAATTCAAAAATTTACCAATTATTTTTTTTCCAAAATGACATTATTTTTTTTATTGTGGCGACACATATATACTTTCCATTTAAATTCTAACGTCATATACCACATAACAATTTTTTGGAACATATATTTACCACATGACAACATTTTAAATAAGTATTGTTATATCAGAATGATACATGACATGATTCTAAGTTATGTACTTTTTTTTTTATATAAATATGATTATAGACAACTATAATTATAGATAAATATAATTCAAATTTTCAATTTTGTCAATATAGTGAATAACGTGAAATTGTTTTTGTAATTATTCAAATTATTAAATGTTAAATAAAATTAAATGCTAATGTCAAATTATTGCCATAAGTAAATAATTTAAAATTCAAATTATTATTTTCAATTCAAATAGAATTGCTAATTTTTCCTCCAATCTCCCATTGATTAGGTATAAATGTGTCATAAACACATTTTCATATTTATTTTCATTTGAAATTATTTAGAAAATGTATAAGCGTTGACATACAATAATAGTATACACTTAATTGATTACATTTAATAATAATAAATAATTTCACTCCTTCCTATTTTATTTATTTTAATTTAATTTTTGTACATATGGTAATGCGTCAAGTCATATGATAGATTTTTTACTGAGATGACAAATGATAGATTTTCAAGTCATATATATTCCTTTTCTATATTATATATTTATTGATTTTATATTATATTATATTATATAAGTTAATTATATTGATTGATTTTATAATTATAGTTATACTTGAAAAAACTCTACAATAAATTCTAAGTAATGGTAATAATAATTGGAAATGATTCTAAAATAAATTCAAAAATTTACCAATTATTTTTTTCCAAAATAACATTATTATTTTTATTGTGGCGACACATATATACTTTCCATTTAAATTCTAATGTCATATGCCATATGACAATTTTTTGGAACAGGTATTTATCGCATGACAACATTTTAGATAAGTATTGTCATGTCAAAATGACACATGGTATGATTCTAAGTCATGTACTTTCTTTTTATATATTATATGATTACATAATTTTCTTCCTATTCGAATTGATTTCAATTAATTTTATACATGAAAAGTTTTTATTTGATCACTACATCTAATTATGTTCATTGTGTTATTTTGAAATTAGATAATTTGGAATTCAATGATTAATTGAGGACGAGAATTTTGGATTTTAATATGTTGGGTGATTTGATTTGTCCTTTCTAATTATTCTAATTGAAATTCCATTCTTATTTTAATTGATTTCAATTGATTTTATACATGGAAAGTTTTATTTGATTATTATATCTAATTGTGTTCATTGTGTTATTTCTAAATCAAATGATTTTGGATTCAATGATTAATTGAGGACGAGAATTTTGGGTTTTAATATGTTGGATGATTTGAGTTGGCTTTTATTTTATATAGCTGCTGACTGAGAATATTAAAGTGATTAACCAAAATCAACTAATCAATAAGCTTAAAATTATTATCCATAATCTGAATTCTTAAAATAATTTTATTTTAATTATTCTAATTGAAATTTCTTTCCTATTCGAATTGATTTCAATTGATTTTATACATTAAAAGTTTTTATTTGATTACAATATCTAATTATGTTCATTGTGTTATTTCCAAATCAGAGTAACCTTCTTACCATCGATCTATATATTTGCAGTCATGTTACACTTCAATAGGCAGGGTTAGTACAAGAAAATTGTTGTAGCTATTTTGCTCTTTTTTTTTTTGTTTTCTCATTGCTTTTTTTATGTAAAAATACTTTCATTTCAATTTCACGGTATTAATGTCAATCCTATATTCTAATTTTCATGCAAGAAGCACAAAGTTCATAAGCTACTTGGATATAAAATCTATTTTGGTTAGTCACACCTATTAGTCACGCCTATTTCATGGATACAAAATCTTAGAGTTGTTTCATGACTTTTACATATGTGATATAGCTTTATGTCATATAACTTCTGTTGCCAATGTCATATACCTGAGTTGCTTTATGACTTTTGCATATGTCAAAAATTGATGCTTGGTGAATTGATGATGTTTTGATAAGCAATGAAAGTGGTCGAGATTCAAGCTGTTGCGCTAGATTTTTGTTTTATATATTATCTTCATCTTCAATGTTGTTGCGATTTCTTCATATGATATTTGAGTACTTTTTGGTAAATAGTCATGTTTGTACTTAGTTGTCCAAAATGTATTTTAACGTTTGCAGGTTGCATTCAATGAGGAGAAGCTATGGAAACAGATTAATGTCATAAGGAAAATAATATGATATGAAGTTATAACACTACAACACAAGTATCATTCCCAGATGCATTAAAAACTTTTAGGAACTACTTGATTTGGAGACTTGGAGGCAATTTCCTTTGAGTTACGATTTCAACCAAAATAGGATTAGATTGAAAATACCATAAAGATTGGAGGTAAAAAATTCTTAAATTGGTTAAAATCATACATATATAGATTATTACGTAATATCAAATTCTTTTAATTATTTAATATAATTCAATTTTTTAATTGTTACTGTTTAAAATTTGGTTAAGTAATTACTATATAATAATTTTAATTATTTAATAAAATCAGTTTTAAAACAATTCTCATATAATTGATATCAAATTCTTTGTTTAGTTAAAATTTATTACATTCAGTCTTTTTTTTTTCTCAAAAAATAAGACTTGGGTTTAGTTATTTCAGTAAATATGACAACAAATTTTAATAATAGTCATTAATAGCTATTAACATATTAAAAAATCCAAATCAATTAGCCATTTATATTTAAGGACTTTATCATAAAATATTCACTTTCTAAAATTATTTAATTAGGCCAACCAATTTATACAGCTCTAATTTTAGGACTAATATGATTGATAGCGTAATAATTTTTTATAAATATATTTTAATTTTAATAGTTCACTATTATAATATATGATTTTGAATTAAAAAAGTCAACTACCAGACTATGCATTTCATGGAAAAAGTTATTTAAAGAAATTTGTTTTTTTATTACTAATTTAATCACTATATTAATACTAAAGAACAAAAATTACATAGGCAAAAAAAAAACAAAAAATACAAATGAAAAGAAAAAAAAATAAAAATTTAAACTAACCGAAAATAAAAATTTACATGAATATTTTTTTTAAGTTTTATAAGATTTTGTCACACATTTTAATTTTCAGACTATACTTATTTAAGATACAAGAACTTCTCTTCTCCACAAGTGTATTTTCGATTGAATTCTTGACTGCTTATCTCTTAATTTACTCTTTTTAAATTACGTAAACATAAATTGAAATATTTATTTTATAAAATTATTAGATTAAATTTTGCATTTAAAAGACAAATTTTTTGTTTATATTATAAATTTTTTAAGCATATAAATTCTTTTATATTATTTTATATTTAAATTCTTAGTATTTATATTAAAGTAAATTATTTTTATGAAAATAATATGTATTTTTAAACTTAACTAATAAAT
This sequence comes from Ormosia emarginata, assembly GCA_029884605.1. Lineage (NCBI taxonomy): Eukaryota > Viridiplantae > Streptophyta > Magnoliopsida > Fabales > Fabaceae > Ormosia > Ormosia emarginata. Next base: position 20,378,227 of record JAQQTP010000060.1, on the reverse strand, counting down.
ATTTTTTGATAAATTATTATATATATATATTTTATTTAATAATATTTTATTTAAATTATATTTATTTTTTCATTTTAATTATAATTTATCCGTACATCGCGGACGACTGCTTAACTAATCCCTTAACCAAAAGCGTTGAAACGGATTGGCAATTTAAAAGGAGACCAAGACTGATCGATTAAAGTAGATCGCTTGTGCATGTTAAGCATGAGAATTGTTATTCTTTACGAATTGCTTTCGCGAATTCATTCACGAATCGCTAAACGAATCACACTTTTACTATGCTAAGCAGATTCGTGAAATTTATGGTTAATATATAATCTACTCCTGTTAGCAAAAAAAAAAAAAAAAATATTAATCAAAAATATATATTTTTGTTATATATCATACACAGTATGTCCAATGAAAAAAAAATTACACATACTATATGTATGCTACATATAAAAAATATATATTTTTTACCAACATAATTCTCTTTTATTTTTAACTAACAGAAAAAGATCTCTATCCATAATCTATGAACTAAAAATGATAATTACTATCTGGCTTCATTTTTAATAACCGAAATTTTTAGTTAATGTCTAATATATGATTAAAAAAATGACAAATACTATTATGCTTGTTGCATCTGGTACTTGATTTGAATTCATCATAATTCATAATATATAATTTCCCATTTGTCCCAATAAACTATTTATGCCTGGGACGTAAAGATGTATAATATTAATACTTGAAAATAGTCATTATATAAATATCTGGGTACGTATTATATTATATATTTTGATTTTTTTAATTGTTTTTTAAATTTTTATTATATCAATATATTCATATTATTTTATATCTATATGCTATATTTATATCTATATTTCCTCTCCTTAAAGGCAAAGAGAGCCAGCAAAGTGAAAGCATCTTCTGTCTATTAAGAATATATTTGGTTGAGATTATTTTTTAACTAAATAGTTTTTTTTTGAGAAAAAAAGTTTTGTAATAATATTTAATTATATTTGATATAATTAATTTTAATTTTTACACTAAATTTAATGTAATATAATTTTTTTTTTTGAGTTTATAATACTAGTTTTCTAAAATTTTAATTTATGATTTTAAATTATAAATTATTAGTTACATTTTAAGATATAAATAATATTTTATCCTTAATTAAATAATTTTTTCAATTATTTTATATTTATTTTAATAATTTAATTCATTTAATTCATAAAAATAATTTTTTATATTATTCAAACAAAATATATTAATTTACAATCACTTTTTACTTGATATATTTAAATATAAAATTAATTTTATTATAACTAATTATTAAAATAATCAAATTTTTATAATTATCCTAAATACTCACTAAATTACTAAAAAGGCATCTTCTGTCAACTAAATTACTAAAAAAAACATGATTAGACATGAGGCCCAGCAGCACTACATATTACACGCTTCGCTCCATCAGCAAATATTCTCACGTTGGATCACCCATTTCACGTGGTCACGTTATGTGTTCAAATATATTTATACTCCACCATCTCAATTTTCTTGTGGAAGTGGAATAACCTATCAAGCACGCAGATACTATTTTTTTAAGCGTATTTATGTGTTAAATATGTGTTTATATTAAATATATGAGGATATTTGTATAACACATGTGTTTTACATATTTTAATGTATCTTTTTAAAAAAATTAATTTTTTTTAATTTAGACATGTCTCGAACACGTTTAGACACCTCTTAAACATGTTTGGACACATCTACGATACGAGAACGAGATTTAGAGATACGACACATTAATTTTTTTTTCTTTTCGAAATTAATTTATATATTAACGTTCAATTATTAAATTGTCACAAACTTAGAACGTTTAGTGGCCATTCCTAATTAGGAAAAGTAATCATTATTGTATGGCCACTAAAAAATTGACAATAAAAGTCTTTTTTGTTGTAGTGACATACTAGTATTTTAAATTTTATCTTTTCACATGTCACTATTAGATTTTTTATTTTTTATTTTTTCACGTACTATTATTTTCATTTGCTCCTTTTACCGCCACTCGTACCAAGTCGTTCACTTTATCGTCACAAAGTTCTTACCTCACACTAATATTTTCTCTAGTTAATTTTTTTTATGCACATATATTTGTACATAGTTAGTTCTATTAGGAGTTTAAGAGATTTTTTAGAATATGTCAATAGAAATTATGTTTCATATTTTTTAGGAGAAGCTTACTAGGTAGTAAATATTATACATATGACATATATTAAAATATTATAAATCTTTAAACTTATATAAATAATATTAATGAATTATAATTTTTTTTTAAATTTTGTAATTATATATATATATATATATATATATATATATATATATTTTATAATATTTGGTATGTGTCATATCTTATATCCTTTTAAATTTGGTATGTATCCATATCATATCCTGTATTCGTATCATCTTTCATAAAAAATAAACATTCACCCACTATAATTATACCGCAAAAATTGAATGAATAGTCGATATTTAAATAAAATATTAATTTTTTCAATTATTTAATATTGACAATTTATTAAAAGAATGTCACCATGATAACAATTTTACGAATGGATTAACATTTTTAATAACATAATAAAATATAATTAAATGATAGAATAAAGATTTATCACTTTATTAAAATTGGCCCACGGTCATTGATATGAAAGGTTGCACCGCAAATAAATGGCTGTGGAGCAATTTTATATCTTCATTTCATATTTTTTAGTGAGTGCAAAGATTTAAAAATGAATTTAACGTCAATTATACATAAAGGATTGATTGATTCATTCAAAATAAAGGTAGAGATAATTTTTTATCGAACATTACCTACACTTTGAGATTATCACACTAAACAAAGCTTTATCACTTTAGCGATTGTCTTCATATACTTATCATCAACACTGTTAGTTGCATAGAAAATGGCTCCATAAAAATCACACAATCTTAAATTAATGGCTAAATTTTTTTTGTCCATCATTTTACACAGGGTTAAAAAAATTATGAGATACACATTTCTTATTTTGTGAATAATTTATACACACTGAATTTGTGTATCTGTCTTTTCCGGATTAGCATTTTGTGAATTTTTATTAGATTAATGTAATGCCCCAACAATACATATAAAAACTTCTGTCTTGTTGGGCTCTTTCCTGCTCAGCACCACTAATATTCTGTCACATCACATTATATGTTTAATTTATTTATTTTACTAGAGTTTTTTTTTTTTTATTACAAGTGAAAAAAGAAGAAGAGAGAATACTACAAATGAGGGATCAAAATTAAGACACCTAGCGTCATCAAACAAAATCATTGTAATAGCTAGAGGAGGGTGCTCCACTAGAACAAAACATAGTAAACTTCTTTAGGGACTTGTAATGCTGTTATTTTAAAAAATATATGATTCATGTATTATTTTTTATATTTCATTTATGACAATTTTAAAAGGAGAATGAACTAGTTAAAAAATAATACATATATCATATTTTTATTAAAAAATAGTGCCACAAATACTTAAGGAATTAAGAAATTATTGCATGCTCTTAAAATGTCACATACGATTATGCTCACACCATTCAAATATTTACATTTAAGTATTTATTAATGATATGGCTTACCATTGACTTACATATTTATTATTTCAACCTTATTTTTTATTTTTTTAAAAAATATAAAATAATTAATATATAAATTAATAGTAGATCCTATCATTAATAAAAATTAAAATGTCAAAATATAAATGATGTGAATATATTCTTACATAATGCTTTAAAAACATACAATAATTTCTCTTAAAGAACTCTAAATTTTTTTCTGCTCCACTATGCATAACTGATCATCCAAGTTTTGCCATAAAATTAACAACTCTATTGCCTTTCTGATAAGTGTGCACAATAGACATTTCCCATTGACGTTCAATCAATTCCTTGATGTCCAAAATTATGGAACCATAGACTCGACGATCAAGAGAAATGTTTTTAATCAAATGCAAAGCCATGGAAGCACTACAAAAAAACATGTTAAATTATGGTCATTTTTTTTACAATTTGCGGCATTTTTTAACCCTAACAAATCAAATTGCGACGGTTTTAAAAAATGCTTTATTTACATTCGCTGCAATATATTGCGGCAATTTTTCAGTAACCTCCACAACAATAATAAATTTGCGACGATTTTAAATTCTCATAATTTGTAGTGAATTTTTTTTTCAATTTGCGGCGATTTTTAATTTTTACTATCTATTTACCTAATTCAAATTACCAAAAAATTGCAAAGGTTAAAAACCGTTATTATTTGATTGTTGTAAATAACATTTTTGACTTTCTTTTAAACTTTCTTGTTCATCTGATGATTTTTTTTAAAAAAATACTGCATATTTAATTTTTAATTATAATAATGTTTAAGATGCACAATCAAAATAATTAATTGTATAAAACAACTGATATAAATATGAATCAAATTGCATTAAAAATATTCATAGTAACATAAACCACACAAATTGGAATCCATAATAAGTTAAATGAATTCATCATTTATAACTTAAACTTACAACTTAAAATCCTTAATAACCTAAAGTAGTGCCACAATAAATGAACATAAAAAATCAACACTAAATATGTTGTTAGTGGTTTGTGTTGCTACCACTAGATGATCTTCTTGCATCCAATGACGTAGTAGGTTCACTTGAAATATCACCTGACTGAAATACTGAAAGACATTTGGTAAGAAATTACAAATAGATAAATAGAATCATGAAATAATGAATCAATGTGCACAATAGTAATCAAAAGCAATGGCCCCACAGTATGCTTAATTTGAAAGCAAATAATGACAACAAAAAATTGAATAAAGGAATTAAAGGTCATTGTAGTCTAAGTAAAACGGTGTCCACAACCAAAAATAAAACAAAAATTTAAATAATATATGAATTGAGCAGATGTTGCTCAAACAAAGATTGCATCTCAATCAGTAACACAGATAACTTAAAGTACATAGACATATTATTCAAATAACCTTTTCAAAAAAGCAAAAATTACAAGAAGTGAAACAAATCTATGATTGACATTTCATGAAATCAACCATCAAAATAACTGCTAATGAGCTTGAAGCTCAACTAATACCAGCCTCAATCTTTAAGAAATTTAATGAATAAGGATGTCAGCAATCCCCAAGTGTAATAACTTATTGGGTTTTGCTAACAAGTGGCCTTAGGACAATTGTTAAGAATCTAAAATAGAAAATTTTGTTATGAAATTATATAATGCATTGAGAGAAAAAGTTCTATTTTTCATGAATAACTTTCTATTTTGGATTCGTTACAGGGCATAAAGATAACACACTACAATCTTATAAATTTCTAATAATTAACCATTTTATCCCAAAACTGGATGAAACTCCATGTTGAGTCGGACAAGCATAAACATGTCCCACCCACCCCTTCTCAAAGCGCACTTACTCGGGTGTCATAAGTAAACGATGTAAGCTTGGAGTAAATAACACAAAGAAATAGTTTCATATAAATATTTTAGATGATTATTGAATAATAACTTTCTAATATCAACTTACAGCAGTCAATGCAGCCTTATTCCCAGATTTGCCACCAGCTCGATTTAGAGCCTGTACTTAGCAAAAAGAGAACAAATAAAAATCTAAATAATCATAATTCTCATCGGCAAAGAAGAAAATTTCATAACTTCACAGCAAATGCTATAGCATAAGCTTACCTGATCCATAATATCACATGTTAGGACACCAAATATGCATGGAACACCTACAAAGTCATCTCAAAACGCCTCAACTTTCCATATTGGTGGCAATTAATGAAAAAAGAAGTCAAATAACAAATACTGACAACAGCAATAAACGTCCCCAATCAAAAGAACAAGAGAAAAATAAGATCAAATGTTCTTTTAGATATGAGTGACTAGCTTAGAGAAAACAAAAAGTTTCATTATTTTATTCACTGAAGACCAATATTAAAGTTAACTTACACAGGCCTAGTGTTACTGATGGAGGGGGAAATTTTGATAATTTATAAAATAATCCTCACATTTCAAGAGTTTCTTCTCAACCTTGATGCTACTCTAGATTCTAGAAAGACAAGTCTCCATACTCATGTTGCATGCGTATTCTATTTTCAAAAAAAAAAAAAAAATAGATAGTAGTAGAATGCTCAAGCATGATTTGTTTGTATCTGAAGATTATTTTGACATTAACAGAAAACACAACCTGAGTTTAGACCAGCTGAAAGAACTCCAGATGCTGCTAAATTAGCAACTGCATCATAGTGGGTTGTATCTCCTCTTATATGTTAAAAACAAACATTAGACACAATAGAAGTACAAATTTAGTCAACAACAAATACAGCTAATGGGTACTTATTAGTCATATAATTTCTGTTAAAAAAAAAATCATCTATTTGTCAAGATTTATCATACCACAGCTCCTATGCATAAGATTGCGTGATATTTGCCTGATTTTCCCAGTCTTGTAACAACAACACCAATTTCAAAACTACCAAGAACCCACACAACCTAAGGGAGAAGGGAAAGCAACAAGTTTCTGTCAACATTCACTGCAAAAGAAAGTGATGCTAAAATTCAGAGCAAGGCAAGTCTGCTCAATTCATATATTATTTAACTTATTTTGCGAGTGAAAATAGTGGCACATAACATTTTTGTTTGAAAACATGGCCGATGCTAAAAATGTGTTTAAAAAAGTAAAACCTAACTGCATGTTTCTGATAAACTTTAACTCCTCTGTGTTTATGCTAAATTTTTTAATCATACTTATGTTATGACCATTGATGCATACTCTATCTACTTGTCAAAGTACAACAAAACTAGGAATTACACAATTGCTAACTTTTTCTCACATTGTATCATTTATGTAAAGAGCTTGGTTTTGGCACTGCACTATTTGATTTGAAAGATTGTTTGCAGATAAAATTTCTTGGTGAGGTTGGTGAGGATATTCTTATAGCTGGGGTTGTTGCTATTTGCTCTCCTTGGGACCTTTTGGTTAGTGTTTATATTGCTATGAATATGGAAAGTGGAGAAATATATTTAAGAACAAAAAATACAACAAAAAAAAAAAGATAATAATAAGCAGCAAGCACTTGTTTAGTTTAATTAAGAATGAACATGAACAGTGAATGAAACTTAGAATGGAAAACCATACCTGACAATGGCGGTTGGGAACTAGATGGAGCTTTGATCAAGGATAGGGAATCAATGAGAGTGAGAGGAACAAAGAGAGACGGATCTAGGCAGAGAATATACAAAGCTTGGCTTGATTTTGGCTCCAAATGCTCATAAGGAACTTCTCTTGAGAAAAACAACTAAAAATTTATTGGTCTATGCAGAGTCCAAATTCAAAAAAAGAAGACAAAGATAAAATAGGCACAGTTGAGAACAATCATCAAGTTGATTGTAATAGTTGATTATGACATGCTTTCTAATATCTATCATAAAATAAAGGGAAAACTCCAAAAAAAATCTTGTACTATATGTTATGTGTACTTTGGTCCTGTTACTTAAAAAATGTACAAAAAAGATCTGTTACTTTATGTTTTGTGCAAAAAAGTGCAAAATAGTAACGAACGTTACATTTTGAATGAAAATGTGCACGTGTGTTGTATGTGTGCGTCTGAAATTTTGACCCCCAAAACATGGTCTTCTTCTTCCTCTTCTTCTTCATCTGAAAACCTTAGAACTCCATAGCTCCAAGTCAATGAAACTTGAAACCCTAGAGTAGAGACCTATTTGGGAGGATCTGCGATGGGCGGCTGGACAGTGGGTTGTATGGACAGTAGAGACCCATGGGTGCATCGCGGTTGGGGAATCGATGGCGGATCTGGGCGAGGCGACGAAGCTCATGGGTTGTGGATTTGGAACAGTGGTGCGCGGTGGTGGCTTGGAACGGTGGAGCACGGTGGCTCACGGGTGGGATCTGGATCCTCTCAATTTTTTTTTCCTCTCAAGTGGTCAATTGTAACAGAGAGAAAGACACAAGGTCATAAAAGAAATTTCACAAGTTTTAATTAGGCCCTACACTCAATTTTTTTGTGTCTTTCTCTCTCCTACAATTGACTACTTGAGAGAGGAAAAAATTGAGAGGATCCTGATCCCTCACGGGTGGTGCGCAGTAGAGGTTCGCGTGAGGTGGATTTGGATTTTTGGTGGTTCCATTTTGGATCTGAGTTTCTGAGATTGGACAACGAAAATTGAAATCTCAAAATTTTCAAGCCCTAAATCTTGAGATTCACATGTGGAAATTGAAACCCCCAATTTTTCATCCCCAATTTTGCAAGTTTTCAGTTGGGCAAGAGGTTAAAGAAGACCGCGTTTGACACTCAAAAATTCAGACGCGCACGTGCAATGCACGTGCAAGTTTCCATCCATAATGTAACATCTATTATCATTTTGTACGTCTTTGCACAAAATGCAAAATAATAGGTCATTTTTTCACATTTTTGAAGTAACAAGACCAAATTACACATGACGTATAGTACAAGGTTTTTTTTAGAGTTTTTCCTAAAATAAATTAACATTTGAACTTGTTTTGGAAGTTAAACTTGCATGTAGATGACAAACATGTTGCTATTTGACTTGGCTTGCTTTATTTTGAGGTCTAAAGTACATAAGAATAACAACTTCTTTGTTTCCTCTAAGCATCCGTTTGACTCTTGGAATTAAGTATGAAATTAGAGCTTGAAATTAGAATTAGACCTCTTAATTCTAATTTTTATGTTTGGAATGCTATTTAGAATTGGAATTGTAATTCCATAAACTAATTTCATGGAATTGAAAAATAATTAAGTTAAGTCTTTTTCAATTCTTAACCTATACCTTAAGAATTATTAATTCTATAACTTAAAAATTAAACTCTCTCTCTTCTTTTCACTTTTATTTATGAACAATCATATTTATTGAGATTCTATATTTATATAATTTTTTTATATTTATATAAAAATTATTATAATAGCTATTTATTTTTTTTAAAAAAATTCATGAAAAATTTCTTTATGAAAAAAATATGATTATTATATTATAGAAATATTATTGTATGAATATTTTTATTAATTTTAATTTTATAAATAATTTTTTAATATTTTAGATCATACCTTTAACTAATAAAATTATAATTAAATTTAAAATTATAATTTCTTATCTTAATTTTTTGATAATTTTAAACATAAAATTTAAGATTTTAGACTAAAAAATTAGAATTAAAATTAAAATTTATATTTTAATTTTAATTCTACTATCCAAACACAACATAATAAATATTTCAATTAAAAAAATAACGAGACATAATAATCCAAAATCAATCTCTGGAGCTTGACCCTCAACTTTCTTGGATTGAATGCACTTAACAAATGCCAGAGGACACAGGCGCAATTAACATCATGATAATGCTCTTTGCTCTAAAGGTCTGTTTGTTGAATACGTGGGAAATGGAAGGTTAAAATTTTGGAATGAAAAAATCACTTACTTGATATGAAAAAAAAATGAGAAGGTGGAAAATAAAATATTCTCTTTTCAACACTCTGATCCATAACTTGGGTCCAAACCTTTATTTTCACTGTCCTACTTTCCACATGCTCAATCAAGCTGACACCTTATCTTCAGTCAAAGCAATCACTAAGCCACCTTTAACTACAGTTATCCAAGTCAAGTTAGTGTTTCTTAACACCTGAGTTGTGATATCTTCACTGCTAATATTCTAAAATGTTTCTCGTATTATTTTTGTAATAGAATAGCAGATATCTTGTTAGATTAACTTAGCTTGGTATATATAAAGTGTGATTGGAATTCTCATACAATTCGTGTAAGACAAAGGTACATTAAGATTATGTCTTGACAGAGATTTTCAGCCCACGATCATTGAGGTCCGCCTCTGACTTGTCAGGGCTGTCCCACGATTATTGAGGTCTGTCTCTGACATGTCGGGACTGTCTCCTTAGTGGCCAATCCTTATTGTAGGCAATTATGATCCCCACATTTAGGGTTATAACTAGTAGTTGTGAGAATTTACGTGGGTTTGGGATCGTTATAGTCCGATACCATGGACCGAGGTCGTAAGGCCTAGGCCGGGGTATTAATAGTGGAGTTCGGTGGTTCGTGTTTCGGGTCGATCCTTTTGGATGGGATTCCGGATCACGGTCCATAATAGTTGCCCTCAGTTTGTCGCTTGGATAAGACCCAAGTGTCAAGGTTTAGGATCATCAGGCTCGCAACGGACTACACCCTAGCTTTGAAGCCAGGTTTCACAGTGTTTCGTATTGAGGTCGACGTCCATTATTGAAAACGAAATACTCCAGAGGTCGGGATGTGGTTGGAGACCGCAGTGGGTCATTTCCTACATCACCATTCCTTATTCTGAGGTTTTCCTTCTATTGCCCCCGAGTGTGGTTCACGGGGTCTTTTGACTTGCAACAGCGTTCTTCGTTGGTCTTGGATTCTTTGGAAACTGTTACTCTTGATTTCTTCGAGAATTGAGGAGCCTTTAATGGGGAACGTCAGTTTCGCGTAGTTTCTAACCGTTCGCTGCTCTTGTAGCCAATGGGAACAGGGGAGCATTAAACGCAAATTTTATGATTTGACAGGCTCTTCCTTCGTAGGAACCAATCGGAGCGCTCTATCCTCTTTATAAATAAGGGATGTTTGCATTCGAATTTAACATTCCCTTCTTCCTTTCTGCGTCTCTATTTGGAAGTGACTTCTCCCAAAAAAAATAGTTCCTTCTTTTCCTGTGCGTTTCTGGAGAGTTTCGCCTCTTGTGAGGGTTTTCTTCTTGTTCTTCCCTTAATCTCTGAAACTTTGTCATGTCTTTGTAAACGGTTCTTCTACTAGATATCTCACTTTCCCGGCGTAATTACTGAGGGTGGTTTACTTCCCTAGCGTACCCTGATTGCTTGTTTGATATTCGTCATTGTTGGGGAAGTCTGAGTCGCCAATCGTGTTGGACGGGGCTCTTCGGAGCTGGGGTGTTTCACTCTCCTTATTCTTGTTCGAGGATGTAATGGTTGTTTCACCCTGAACAAGCCCTCGGGTAAGCAGGGGGAACTATTAAAGCTGCTCCGTGCCTTGACACAACTTGGGGTGATCGTGAGGCCGGCTAAGGCTCTAGCGGAACAATCTACTTTGTGGGAAGTTGTGCCCCATCCATTGGAAGAGAGTACATTTCGACATTTACGAGTGGAGGCAATGCAAAAGATTTGGCGTTCCGGAATCCTGACTCAGATTGCCAAAGTTCTTCAAAGTTAATCCACTTTTTCAAGAGACCGCTTCACGGGGATGAGACCGGTGCTGGTCTTGGAGGAAATGTGGATGCTACATGACTCGGAATACCGATGTTGTCGGTTCCCTCCTTCGGGGTCTTTCATGCCTCTATACTTTCTTTTCCCTCTCTTTTTGATGTAAGATGATGTATGGAATGAGAAATTACTAAAAATTTTCTTTTGCTTTGAATCTTGTGTCTTCTATTTTTCTCTCATCTGTTATTCGTGGTATTTATATTATATCGAGGTGAGTCCAACGCTCACATTGACGACGCGATATGTTAAGTTGGCCCCAACTTGGTACTTAGTCGAGACCGGCGAAGTGCCAAGTTTAAATACTTAGATCCAAGGTCCTTGTACCTTAGGAGAACTTTACCGGGGTCCTGAGGTTGCGTGTCTCTTGGCCCGCTGGATAATTGTCCTCTCGCAGCCATGACGGCTACGTGGGCCACGTGACATGCTCGGGTTGAGTGGACGTGCATTGTGCTTCGCGCGCCATAATGAATATCTTTTCAAATATGAAGTACTCAGACGGAATTGCTCCCTAACTGTAACCCTTTTAAGTAGGGTTTTAGCCTTTTTGTTTCATTTTGTTGATTTTCGTCAAAACTGGTGGCCCGAGGCAATTTCCGACGAGCGTTGCGACAGCGTGAAGCGATTCTAAAATTTTTGGACTTCCCAGAGCTTGATTTCTTCATTCTATTTCCTTTTTCTTTAAGGTATTTCCTTTTTCTTGACTTTGATTCTGTTTATTTTTCGTTTCGTGAACAGTTACGAACAAGGGTGGGGAAAATCGTTTCCCTCATCTTCTGATGGTGTTACCCTACGAAACACCTCTTCCGTCGCACTGCGTGCAACAGAGGTGTCCTTCCGAGGTTTTAACCTTGGTGGGTATGGAGGCCAGTGCATGGGTGCATTCAGTCTTCTTCTGTTCTCCCGTCAGCTTCCTCATTTTCATTATTGACTTCATGTGGTTGCTTGCATAAGTTGAAAACATTAAGCTCAAGTGTCATGTTTCCAAATGTTAACTTCATCAATCCATTTCTACAATTTATCAAAGCATTGGATGTTGCTAAAAATGGACGACCTAAAATAATAGGAATTGCCTTGGAACAATTAATCATAGGTTCAGTTTCCAAGACAATAAAATCCACAGGATAAATGAATTTATCAACTTGTACCAACACATCTTCCACTATTATTGTGGAATTTTAATTGATCTATCGCCAGTAGAAGAGTTACGTAAGTTAGTTTTAACTCTCCTAGATTGAGTTGTTGATAAACCGAATATGGAAGCAAATTAACACTAGCACCAAGATCAAGTAAAGCTTGTTCGGTTATATGTTCTCCAATAATGCATGAAACCGTAGGACAACTGACAGAGTCTTTATGTTTCAAAACATTATTGCTTTGAATAATGGAACTTACCTCGCTTCGGTCAAAAAGGCTTTCTTTTTCACATTTAATTTTCTTTTAACAAAGGCATAAGTCTTTCAAAAATTTGGCATAAGAAGGAAAGTGTTTGATAGTATCTAACAACGGAATATTGACCTTCACTTGTTTAAGAATTTCAAAAATTTCAGTTTGATGGTCCAATTTCTTTGGTTTGCTTAATGCTTGAGGAAATGGAAGTGGAGGAGATGAGAGTTTGGTTTCATTTTGGCCGATGACATATCAACCTCTTCCTTATCTTGGGAATTGATTCACCATCTTTCTCACAAGGTTCGAAATTTCTTTTTCAACAACTTTCCCACTCCTAAGAGTTATCACGAGAATTGACTTGATTTATTTGTTGGTTTTCGAACTACCATCATTTAGACTATGTTGACCTTTGGGATTCTTGAGGTTGAGAAGGAAATTTTCCTTTCTCGTGAATGGTGAGTGCAGTAAGTAAGTTTGGAAAGAGTGTCTTTTATGTCAATCATGGTTTGAGTGTTTTGTTTATTGATGGCCTCTTGCTTTTTCTATGAATGCACTCAATGTTCCTTCAAGGTTTTTCCTATATGGTGGGACATAAGGTGCATATCCATGAGAATTTTGAGAATCTTGTTGCTCTGAGGAGGCGGTGGTTGCATAAATTGTGCTTGATTATTATTCCTCCAACTCGTTCGGGTGATTTCTCCATCCTGGATTGTAAGAATTTGAAAAAGAAAGAGGTGAATGGCTTTTTAAAATTGTTCATTGCATTTACTTGCTTCATGCACAACTTCTTTAAAAACAGGAATATTATGACATTCATTTGTCGAGTGTCCTAATTCATCACAAATGCTTCTACAAATTTCTTCATTTTGAGCACATTTGACTTCTTTTACTTTGCCTAATTCCATGGATTCAATCTTTCTAGCTAAACTAGCATACTTTGCATTTAGATCTTCTTCTTGACTAAGATGGTATTTTCCTTTTCCTGCATTTGCAAGGTTATATCTAATTGAATTTTCGAAAAAGATTAGTACCATGCCAAGATTGAGAATTTTCACCAAATGATTTAAATAATCTAAAGCTTCTTCGGTTCTTTATCAAGAAACTCGCCATTACACATCGTTTCCACAAATTGTTTAGTTTCGGTGTTAAACCTTCATAAAAGAAGCTTATAGTCCGCCATTTTTCAAAACCATGATGTGGGCAAGAATTTAACAAATCTTTAAAACGTTCCCAACTTTGAAAATGCGCTTCATTTAAATTTTGGGAAAAATTTTGGATTTGTCTTTTCAAAGCATTGGTTTTATGTGTTGGAAAAAATTTCTTTAAAAACTCACTTTGCATTTCTTGCCATGTGCCAATTGATCTTGGTTTCAAAGCGTTAAGCCAAGTTTTTGCTTTATCTTTCAAAGAAAAAGGAAACAATTTAAGCTTGACAATCTTTTCACCTCCAATTTTGATCATTGAAAGCAATACTGACTTCCTCAAATTCTTTTAGATGTAAATATGGGCTTTCATTTTCTAAACCATGAAAATTAGGAAGTAAAGAAATCATACCCTACTTAAATCTAAAATTATTAGCGGTAAGTGGAAAGATAAAACATGATGGACTAGAATTTCGAGGTGGTTGCAAATATGCACGCATAGTTCGCAATGGTTGATTTCCTTGTTCATCATGTATACTTTCATTTTCAATTTCGTTGTGTTTGATTATCATGTTTAATATGTGCACCTTCAAATTCAAATTATGTTAATTGTGTGTGTTTGTGATTCAAATAAATCAATATATAAGTTACTTGGATTAATTTTAACCAAACGACCAGGAATTTGAATCACGATACCGGGTTAAGCATAAATAAGTGACATAAAATAAAAATAATATACAAGTAGGCGGTATACACCTACCGTTAAATATTAAGTAGGATGTGGTATAAACCAAATGCCACCCAAAAATAAAAATGCATAAAATAAAGTGCGAAAAATAAAATAAAATAAATAAAAATACGAAATAAAAATACGAGAAAATAAAGTGACGAAAATAAAGTCAAAAAGTAAATTTAAATATGAAAACCTGAGAGTGGCAAAGCCCCACAGAGCCGTGAAAGAGAAGAGAAGAAGAAATATTATTTCATTAAGTTAGAGAGAGAGAAAATAAATGACAAATTTAAAAGTTAGATTACAGAAAATAAATAGCGAAATTTAAAAGTTAGATTGTAGAAAATAAATGATGAAATTTAAAAGTTAGATTACAAAAATAAATGATGAATTTAAAAGTTAGATTGTTAGTAAGCGAGAAGCGTAAATAATAATAATAATAATAATAATAATAATAATAATAATAATAATAATAATAAGCGAAAAATGTAAATAATAAAAAAATAAAAAAACAAAAATAAAATAAAAAAAAAAAAAAAACGTAAATAAATGACAAAAATATAAAAGTTAGTTAATAAGTTAGTAAGTAGTAAGTTAATTAGTAAGTTAGTTAGTAAATTAAAAATTGAAAAGTGTAGAGGAAGAATATACTTTGTTGGTGAAGTTTTCTTACAGAGAAGGAACCTTAATATATTAGAACTTCAAATCAAGTTCATGCAACTACAAAAACTTGATGGGATATAATTATATAGTTTCAAACCCAAGTGTAGGTTGTCTTAAGTAATAAATTCTCGAGTCAGAGGTCGATCCACAGGAATTGATGAAGGAAAACTAATTAATTGAGGTAAAGAAAAGATGTGTCACAAAATTAAAGATGATATGAGTTGTTCACAAAGGAAAAGGATTTGCTTGGGTTAGGAGATCCACTCTTGGTAATAAATTAAAGATAAGATTATTTCGTTTTATAACTCAATTGAAATCATGCATAATGAAGATTCCAATCGGAAGATTTAACATTCAAAGTTCAATTATGTAATCATATAATGGTTCCAATAACTATCTACCAATACTTGTAAATCGTCAAAAGCATCCACTCAGCCAATCCTATTTGTCTACAATGGATCAAGATATTCATTATACAAGAAAAGTTTCTAAATTAATTGGAAACAACATACAACTCATATAAAGATCACATAAAAATATATCATTTAAAGCACAAGAAAGAAATTAATCTAACCTTAACTTATTACCAAGAGCTTCACCTTTTCACCCAAGCAAGATGAAAATTTAGTTACTCATAGACAAGAAGAAAGAAAGAGAGAAGAAGAGAAAGATGAACATAACTTCACTTAAGAACAATAAAAAATTACAACAAAGGAAGCAATCAACATACAAATATTAAAGTAAAATCTAGACTAACACTAAGCTAACACCTTCAAATGATCAGTCATTGCCTCTTTTTATAGAATTAGAAGAGTACAAATAGCCAAAAGAGATGATGGACGATGATAACAAAATGATAAAAGAGATAAATGGTGGGTGGATTCTTGTCTCCGAAATGTTTCCCTTCTGAACTCATGGCATGCGTCATTTTTGAGTCAAGTGGTCTTAATGAAAGTTCTAGCACATTGTCTCAGCTTTCCAGAGACACCAAGTTTAGCCAAATCCAATAACCACAGCCCAAGATATGGCCCAATTACTGTTCATGGGTCAGGCCCAACGTCAGCACCTCTGTTCTGACTTCTAAGCCCAATATCACCTTCAAGGAATCCTAACTAGCTTTTGTGTTCTTCATGAAAGTTGTAGATATGGGTCTTAACCTTCCACTATCAAAATTTCAGAATTATTGAACTCCAATAGCCCGAGATATAGCCTAATGAGTGCATAAAGGTCAAGCTGTCAGGTTCAAAACACTAGATTTTGCTTCAACTCCAATTTGAGTTATCCAAACATGTGTTTCTGGTCTTGAGGCCTTCATGAAAGTTGTAGAAATTTATCTTAGCTTAAAAACAAGACCAAAATCACATCCATCGGATATTTGTAACTCAAATTATAGCCAGTTCTTGAAAAAGTCAAGTAAGAAGGTTATACAATGAATGAAATATATTCTTATTAATGTGGTTCTTTGCTATCAGTGAATAGTTATTAGAGAATTATCTTAACTTTCCAACAAGACCAGAATCACATTAATCAGATAATTACAACTCAAGTTGTGGCCACTTTACTTTAGAATGCAATCACCCAAATTAATGATAATTCAAGCAATAATTTCTTCAATGATCCAATTAAGCTTAATTTCATAAAATGTGACAAAATCAACTTAATTAAGCCAAATTAAACCTTAAGAAGCCTAGTTAGAGGATTATAAAATGCATAAAATACATTGTTATCACCATTCTTAAAGCTTTAAAGGCCAGAAGTGAACATGGGCCGTCAGACCTCACCGCTGGCGTTGTGCCAGTTTCATCACCACGTCTGACCGGGGTCGCGATCATGGAGAGGGAACTGGTCGACATGGAGGATTCCTCCCCGGTGGTTGCGAGGCGTAAGAGAAAAGTGGCTGGTGAGGGTCAGTCAGACGATCGGGGTAAGAGGGCTGCGGTTGAGGAAGACACTGGTCCAAGTAGCGGTGGGCCAATTAACCTATACCTCGAGAATCTGGATCCATGTGAGTTCATCGACTTTCAGCTCCTAGATGAAGAAGTTGAAGTTCATCTAGCCCCGCGTGGCAAGAATGATACCTTCTCCTGGTTTGAGACTTTGGGGTTCTGTCTTATCTTGGAGACTCGGTACTTGGAGCATATGGTTGAAGACCATGAGCGGGAGTTAGCGGAGAAGACTGTTGTTGCGGTGCAGGGTGAAAACCAAGCTCTTAGAGCAAAAGAAGAGGCTGTAAAGGCCAAAAACAATGCCGAGGCCCTGGCCCGAGAGCTGGAGAGTGAAGTGGCTGCCTTGAAGGATGCAGTGAAGCAAAATGAGGCCAACTTAGCAGAGGTCAAGAGGTGTGCAGCCGAGCTGAAAACTGAGAATGAAGGTCTTCAGGCCGGGAACAACTGACTTGATGCCTAAGTTACTTCCTTGCGAGGCGATGTCGGGCAGCTTATTATTGTTTGCACCGATATCAATGAGGAGCAATTCCAAAATGTCATCAACCAAGTTCGGCTCTTCAATCTCGAGGTTGATCTAGTTCTGGATTCCCTGGATCTTGGGAAGGTAGTCTGAGATCGTTGTCTTGTGCCTCCTTGTTTCGCTACTAAGGGTTCGAGTGTTGAAGGCTCTTCTGCTAAGGCCAGCGGTCCAGATCCCGCCATGAAGTAATTTTGATTTTTATTCTTGCCCCCTGCGTGGGGTTTTGTTTTTGTATGGACAAAATGTGCTACCCTGATTTTCGGGGTTTTAATTAAGTTGGTTTTATTGCATTCCTTTGTCTATTTCAGGATCCAACGCCCTTCGTGTTATTTTGACTGTGATTTTGATAAGGAAAGACCGCGGTCCGGGTCCAACGTCCATTACCGTTGAGCGCTTATGGTTCCCTTTAGGACTACGCGTGATAAGAAATTTAAAAACCTTAGCTTTGAATCCGAGTCCTTTGGGCCTACCGAACCACTCCCCACTCCCCACTCCACAACGGGTGAAACCCCATTCAAGCTAACCTATGGATGTGAAGCAATGATCCCGGTGGAGATAGAAGAACCGAGTTGGCGTCTCCAGAAATTTTCACCTGATAACAACCCCAGATTGATCAGGGAAGACTTGGATCTGTTTGAGGAAAGAAGGTGCATCGCACACATACGCGATGCAATGAACAAGTAAAGAACGGCAACCCGGTACAACCTGAAGGTCATTCCTAGAAAGTTCCAGTCAGGCGAACTAGTACTCCGCAGGGCTGACATCAGCGAAAGGAATGTCTCCAAAGGGAAATTAGCCCATAATTGGAAAAGCCTCTACCGTATCATAATCAGTATCGGCAAATGAGCTTACACTCTAGAGACATTGACAGACAAACCGGTGAAGAATTTTTGGAACGCAGACAAACATAGAAAGTATTACAGCTAAGTGTCTTTTAAGGCCTAGTCTCATAGTCTACTTCATGTTTGATCTACCCCAATTGTTATATGGACCTTAGCCCTTCAAGATATTTAATGAAACATCGATCACGGAGTTAGTGCAATTTGTTAAATGAAATTTTCAAAGACCCACCATGACGTCTCAAGACCCATCGTACTAACCGGAAAGTTGTCTTGTGCTAGATAGGTCGTGTAATAGAAAAATCCCAACTTGAAAAAATTCTCGCACCAAACCATAAGCACAAAAGACCCATGGTACCAACCGGAAAGTTGTCTTATGCTAGATAGGTTGTGCAGTAGAAAAATCCCGACCTGGGAAGATTCTCGCACCAAACCATGAGCACAAAGACCCCGGCAAGGACCAATCTCAAACCAAAGTCATGCGACATCCTAAATACCAAAGCGATCGATAATGAACCCCAGACAAGGTTTCTATACCAACGTCACGAGGCATCCTGAACACCAAAACAGATGGTAATGGACCCCGGATAAGGTTTCTTACCTTAGGCACAAACCCCAAATGCCAATCCACTTTGCTCGGCCCAATTTCCTTTGACTTCGTCCAGTCTTCTCTTTAACCCCCTGACGATAACACGGTTGGCTGCCTCAGCTTGCCCGTTTGTACGAGGGTTTTCTACGGCACTGCAATGATGCTTTATCTTCAGCCTGTTGAGTAGTTCTTCGAACCCCTTGTCTTTGAACTGCATTCCGTTATCTGTCACGATTGATTTTGGGACCCCGAATCTGGTAATGATGTGGTGCTAAGTAAATCTTTGAATCCAGGCCGAGGTAATGGTGACCAGGGGCTCAGCTTCTATCCACTTGGTAAAGTAGTCTACGGCTACAACCAAAAACTTCAGTTGCCCAGGAGCTTGAAGGAAAGACCCCAAGATATCCATGCCCCATTGATAGAATGACCAGGGTATGGATGTCGTGGACAATTCTTCTGGCAGGGCGTGGTATTCGTCAGAATGTTGTTGGCATTTGTCACATATTTGGACATGTACAAGGGAGTCCGCCTCCATCATAGGCCAGTAGTAATATGCCCTGAGTGCCTTTAATGTTAGAGTCTTACTTCCAAGATGGTACCCACAATTTCTTTTGTGGACTTCGGTTAGGACGTTTTCAGCTTCTTTTGGTACGAGGCATTTGAGGAGGGGTGAAGAAAATCTACGTCGGTATAACCGTCCATCGATGATGGTGTATCTGACTGCGGCTTTCTTTAACTTAGCGGCTTCGTTTTAATCCTCAAGGAGGCTACCAGACTGTAAATACTCCAATAGTGGTGCAATCCAGGTACGTTCTTATTCGTCGACCTGGAAAACAACTTTGTCGGAGACTACGGGGTGCGAGAGGGTTTCCTAGATCACCGACCGGCTGTTACCCGGGCTCTTGGTACTAGCCAACTTGGATAAAAGGTCGGCTCGGGAGTTTTGTTCCTGAGATATATGCTCCACTTTAACTAGCTGGAAGTTTGTGAGGAGTTCTTGCACTCTTGCCAGATATTTCTGCAGGAGGGGCTCTTTGACCTGATATTCACCTCGGATCTGGGAGGTCACTAGCTAGGAGTCACTATAAAGTTAAATCTTCGCAGCCCCCAAGTCTCTGGCCATTGCCAATCCAGCGATGCATGCCTAGGGGTGTCAAAATGGGACAAGCCCGATGGGCCGACCCGAATAGCCCGACAAAATGGACGGGTTGGGCTGGCAAAATGCGAACCCAAACATTACATGGCCCAAATAGGCTGAGCCCGAATGGGCTGAACCCAAATGGACCAGGCTAGCCCACTCTTTTAACACTACATAAGGCTAAATGAGACGAGTTGGGCCAGTAAAATGTCAGCCCGTAACTTACATGGCCCGAATGAGCCGGCCCAAAAATGACCCGATCCCGAATGGGCCGGGCCGGGCCGTTTTGACACCCCTATGCATGCCTCATATTCTGCCTGGTTGTTTGAGGTAGAAAATTAGAACCTTAGTGAATTCTCAATAATCACCCCTTCGGAGTTTTTCAAGATTATCCCGGCACCGCTTCCTTTCAGGTTTGAGGACCCATCCACGAACACGGTCTAGGATATCTCTTTGGTATACCTGGAGTCTGAAGCAAGTTCGAATAGGAAATCCGAGAGTGTCTATGTCTTGATTGCTGCTCTGGGTTTGTAAGCTATCCCGAACTCGAAAAGCTCAATGGACTAGGCAATCATCCTTCCTGCTAAGTTCGATTTATGAATTATCTGTCGGATGTGTTGATTTGTCCTTACTACCATGGGATCACACTAGAAGTACTGCCTTAATCTCTTGACTGTGATGATGAGCACAAAGGCGACCTTCTTTATCTTTTAATATCTGAGTTCGGGGCCTTGCAGTACTTTGCTCATGAAATAAACCAGTTTCTGGCCTTCCCGTGTTTCTCTAATGAGTACCGAACTCACAGCCTCCTTATGGACGGAGAGGTACATGTAAAGTGTTTCACCTGACTTTGGCCTCGTAAGAATAGGAGGGGACGCCAGAATGTGCTTCAGAGATGCGAAAGCGTCTTCACATTCCTGTGTCCACTCGAATCCTGTCCTTTTTTTCAATAGCTTGAAGAGAGGGAGGGATTTGTGAGCGACTTTGGCTAGGAATCTGGTGAGAGCCGCAATCAGTCTAGTCTTTTCACGCTCCGAGAACTATGCATATCGAGCACCACCTTGCATTTATCGGGGTTTGCTTCAATACCGCAGTGAGTCAGCATGAACCCCAAGAATTTTTCAACTTGGACTTCGAGTGCTCATTTTTCTAGATTGAGTCTCATGTCGTGCTTTCTTAACTGTACAAATACTTTTTCAAGGTCCGAGGTGTATGATCCTAATGATGGGATCTTGACTATCATTCTATCATATCGTCGATGTAGACCTCTAACATTCTCCCTATCTGTTCTTCAAAGACTTTGTTCATCATCCTCTGGTAGGTGGTCCCAGCATTTTTTAACCCGAAAGGCATGACCTTGTAGTAGTAACTTGCCCTTTTGGTGATAAAGGTTGTTTTATCTTGGTCTTCGGGGCACATCAGAATCTAATTGTACCAGGAGTAAGCGTCCATGAAGGATAGTAGTCGGAAGCCGGATGAGCTATCAACTAGCTTATCAACGTTTGGGATGGGATATGGATCTTTAGGACATGTCTTGTTCAGGTCAGTGGAGTCTACACATCCTCCATTTCTCGTTTGACTTTTTCACCAGTACAACATTTGAGAGCCAAGTGGTGTATGAGATCTCCGTGATGAAGTCGGCGTTTAGTAACTCCTTGACTTGCTCCTAATGGCCTGTTGCCTCTTGGGGCCAACTTTTCTTTTCTTCTAGTAGACCGATTTTGTATCCCATTTAATAGCTAAACGATGATAGATGAAAGCGGGATCAATCCCAAGCATGCCAGCGGATGTCCAGGCAAAAAAATCCTTATTTTTCTGTAAGAGCTCTATTAATTGGATCTTTTCCTGTTCTTCAAGGCTTGCTCCTATCTTGGTGACTTGGTTGGGCTTATCACCCAGTTAGAGTGAGATCAATTCTCCTTCAGGCTGGGGTCTTGTGCCTCGGATTTCCTCACAGACATCTAACTCGGTCATCAGAATGTTAACTTGATCGCGGGCGGAGCTGGATGTTCGTGCCTTTGTCTTCTTGGATGCCCTATTGATCTTCAAGCTTTCATTATAACATTTACGGACTGCAATCTGGTCGCCCTTGACCGTGACCACTTCATTGTTCCTTTTGACGAACTTCATGGCCTGGTGGGCGGTAAAGACTACAGCAGCAATGCCATTTAGCGTAGGACGACCCAGGATGATGTTGTAAGCCGAGGGACAATCTACGATAAAAAATCTCACCTTAATCGTCTTGTACATGTTATCGTTACCCAGGGTCAAGAAAGTTTCAAAGTAACCAACCGGGGTAACTTTTTCTCCAGAGAAACCGGTCAGTTCACCTTCATACGGTGTGAGCGTAGACAGAGGGAACTCCAGTCTTTCAAAGGCATCCATGAAACATGATGTCCGCTGAACTCCCCTGGTCTACAAAGATACGACGGACTTCGGTATTAGATATTATTCCAGATATGACCAAAGGGTCGTCATGATCTCGGATAATGTTGTCGTAGTCCTTGTTGGAGAAGGAAATAGACGACGCATCCTTGTTCTTGACATGGGGTCTTCGCGAGGAACCATATACGCTTAAGACCGCTGTCCAGAGTGTCTTTTTCGAGAACTGTTAGACGGACCATCCCCTGCAAATCCTCTTGAGATGGTACTAAAAAGTCTATCTTTCCTGTTACCCCCATCTTGAGTATCTCGTTCCTGATCCTGCCTGTTTTCAACATTGCGGCATAGCGGGATCCGGGATCTTCTGGCAGGACTCCGACTTCTTCTTGGGTGTTAGTTTGGACTTCGTTGGGGGCTGCGGCTTCGTCTCCGATCCCTGCGTCTTTCACGTTCCTCGCCTCCTCGGAGACCGCTGATGTACTTTTGCAGTCGTCCTTCTTTGAACAGGGACTCGATAACATCCCAGAGTTAGTAACAGTCTTCCGTCTCGTGGCCATAGCTCTTGTGCCACCTGTAATGTTTCGAATGGTCCCTCTGGAATTGCTTCTTTACGGGTGGTGGCCTTTTGATATCCTAGAACTTAGTTTGAAGGACCTCCTTCAAGATTGTCTCTCGAGGGGTGTTCAAAGGAATATACTCAGAATACTTGGGTCGATACCACTCGTTCTTGGAGGAGTCACGAGGTTAGTTGGAGTTTTGGTTCTTTTTCTGGTGGACCGGTTCACCTTTCTCCAGATTTTCTTTAGCTCTGGTAACTTCCTCCAGCTTGACGTACTTATCAGTCCGTAGGTGAAACTCATCTAGACTCGCTAGTTTCTTTTTTGCCAACGACATGAAGAAGTCTGAGTCAGTTCGGAGTCCGTTTCTAGCGTAATAGAAGGCTATCCTATCATCCAGGTTTTCAATGCCTACACAGGCCTGATTGAAACTTTTGACATATTCGCGCAAGGATTCAGAACTTCCCTGGGGGATCCTGGAAAGGGAGTCAATTGACTTCGGTCGCTCCTTTGCTGTGGTGTAGTGTTGCAAGAAACGTTGTGTCAGGTCTTCCCACCCTGTGATTTTTGTTCATAAGGTGACAAACCAACGGAGGGCGTCTTTCTTCATAAAGAGGGGAAAATCTTGGCATAGTAATTCCAGGGTGTACCTGTAGAGTTGCATGGACTGAGTGTAAGCGTCCAAGTGCTCTTAGGGATCTGTTGTCCCATCATAGGCCTCCAAATTACTCGGAGACTTGAAGTTCCTCGGGACCCTATATGTCATTAAAGCATCTGAGAATTGTTGTTGACGGTCGGGGACCACGTTATGGTTTCCAAAAACCTCGGCGCCAGCACACTGGGCTGTGTGCTCATTGCGAACTACATCCCGCTCTTCGTTGTCATTGTCTGTCCTCACCGATCTTTCAAGATTCTCTAATCGACGACGTTGTTTTTCCAGTTGACGTCGTTGACCCTCGATAAACGCTGTTTATTGGCGCAACAACTCTCGAAGGTCATTCTTCATCGTTTCAGATTGAGCATTGTCTTCATAGTGAGACATATGGTCTATATTGTTGTGGGAGGTTCCCAAGCGAGTATGCACAGGGATCTTGGGTCCATGGTTTGCTCCATGGTTAGTGTTATTAGCTCCACCATGAGGAAAGATAAGCCTGTTACGGATTGAAACCCTTCGAGACGGAGCGAGACTTTCAGCAGAAGCTGAAGTCTCATGTTCATCGTTGAGAGTTTCCACCACAACATGCCTACTTTTAGTGGCAGAGGTTTTTTGTGGTGTGATTGAAGGAGGGTTGCGTTGTGCCGTTGGGCCCTGT
The DNA here is from genome assembly GCA_029884605.1 of Ormosia emarginata. Classification (NCBI taxonomy): domain Eukaryota; kingdom Viridiplantae; phylum Streptophyta; class Magnoliopsida; order Fabales; family Fabaceae; genus Ormosia; species Ormosia emarginata. The sequence continues at coordinate 20,353,675 of JAQQTP010000060.1, read as the reverse complement.
GTTTGGCCAGAGGCAGCATGTGCAGTGCTTCCCTTCCTTTGGTTGTGTCTCGTGCTCACCATGGTTAACGGGGGAATGGAAGTTTATCAGATTCCCACAAACGGCGCAAATGTTTTGAAGTGGATTCAGAATGTACCTGAGATAGGCACGTATATAGTGGTTTCCTCCTTTCGCAGCTGCTACCAAGCGTAATGAGCCAAGGGGTGGGTACCTGCAAAGGGACTCCAATGCTCAAGTCAAACAGTGCACAAGTAGGGTTTCTTGCAATGGAATAGCAGATACCTTGTTAGGTTAACTTGGCCTGGTATATGTAGGGTGCGATTGGAATCCTTATGCAATTCGTGTAGGACAAATGTATATTAGGATAGTGCCTTGACAGAGGTTTTCAGCCCAGAATCATTGAGGTCCGCCTTTGACTTGTCAAGGTTGTCCTACGATCGTTGAGGTACGTCTCTGACCTGTCGAGGCTGTCTCCTTAGTGGCCAATCCTTATTGTAGGCAGTTATGGTCCCCACATTTAGGCTTATAACTGGCAGTTGTGAGAATCTGCGTGGGTCCGATGATCGTTATAGTCCGATGCCGTGGACCAAGGTCGTAAGGCCTAGGCTGGGGTGTTAATGGCAGAGTTCGGTGGTTCATGTGTCAGGTCAATACTTCTGGATGGGATCCTGGACTACGGTTCAAAACAAACTTGGAACCACAATGTTACTAAGGGGAATATACTTTCAGTTCTTGAAGCAAAAGTTGATGCATTTATGTTTTGTGTGCAATTCATGTGAGTCCTATAGTACGTTTCTGAATGAGGTAAAGGGATGGATTCATATGAAGATTGGCATTTAACCCCCCAAAAAAATATGAAAAATCAAAAGATTCAGAACTGAGTAGGAAGAAATTGTTATGTTAAGAGCAAGAAACATTAATAAAAGGAAGTAGTAAAATTGGCACCACAATGTTACTAAAACTAATATATTTCTGAAAGCACACACAATTGAATGCATAAATGCATGTGGGTCTTGTAATAAGGGATGGAACATAGTAAGTGTTACATTTTAAAAAGAAAAAAAGAAAAAGACAATAGAAAGTAAACAATAGAAATTGTTACCTTAAGGCCAAGGAAGAGAGAAAGTGCAATGGCGGCCAAAACATTGACAGTGGCGCAGTTGTGCAAGGCTGATCTGGGTTCGTGGGTTAAAGTTGGGTGGTCGATGGTGACATTGAGAGTTCTGGTGGCGCGTTTGCGTAGTTACCAATGATGAGAACACGAGGTGGAGTGGTTTCCACCTAGTGAGAGACGACACGACAGAGGCTTGCTGATGGACGGCAGAGTGGAGGTGGGTTGACCAAATCTCAAATGGTGGAGCAATTTCACGGTAGCGGTGAGAGGGAGAATGAGGGGGAAAGCGCGAGAATGAGAGGGAGAGTGAGCAAAAAAATAGAGAAAATATAAAAGTCAAATTTTTTAATTTGTGAGAGTTAATAATTTTTGTTAAAAGAAAAAAAATCTTACAATTTGTGTTAATTTGTGACGTATGATAACTCCTAACAAAAACCCTACAATTTAATATATATATTTTTTAAGTAAAGCCTGTCTCTCAAGATAAACTCTTCGAAAGCCCGGAGGGCTATGGCAAGCCAAATCCAAGCCCTCCGTGATAGCACAAATTTCCACTAAGGACATTATCAGCCTAAGGTAAAGAGGCACAGAACTCAAAGATTCATCTGCCAAGATCGTGCCGCACGAGTCCTCCATATAACTAGAGGTGGCAAAATGGGCTAACCCGCCCGCCTGCCCCGCCCCGCATTCAACCCGCAAAATGCGGGTGAGCGGGTTAGCCCGCTTTGGAAAATGGGTTAGAAGAGCCAACCTACCTCGCTTTAGTGCGGATTGGCGGGTTGACGGGTTGGCCGCATAAAAAAAAAAAAAAAAAAAAAATAAGTGAATTGATCTTAAAAAACAAAACAAAATGTATAAAAAATAATAAAAAAATCATAAAAATTTAAAAATAGAAAAATTATAATTTATAGAGATTAAAAAATAAAATAAATAAAATAAATTTAGTATCATACCCATAAAAATATCACAAACACAAATAATAAGACTAATTTATAACATTTTTAAAAAAAATCAACTCAACGGGCCAATCCGCACCCGCCCACTTAACCAGCGGGTTATGCGGGGCGGGTTATGCTGGTTGAAAATAAAAAAATGGATTAAAATCTTGAACCCAACCCGTAAAAAAATAACAAATTAGTAGGCTAACCCAACAGATTGAACCCATTTTACCACCTCTACATATAACAAAATAGGCATACCAAGTATTTAATGCATTGTATCATTTATTTAATGTTATTTAAGAAATCATAACAACAAAAAAAGCTTTACACAGATCAGATTTAGATTTTAAGATAGGGTCACTTCTTTACAACACATATACAAAACTTAAAGAGTAATAATATACATTACACAACATACTATATTTACTTTATGTCACTTATCCTAAGCTTTTTTTTTAAAGAAAATATTTTATATGTCATATTAGGGAGATACTATAGTACTTAATAAATATGATACTTAAAGTGAGTTGTTAATATTTTAAATTTTATTAAATATAATTAGAAACCAATAAAATGTTTATCGGAAAATTATTCATCATATTATTATATTTTTTTGGCACATACAGGTTAACTTATCATCTTAAAAATATTTATGTTAGTCGGGGCTCACAGCCGTCAGCTCTTCTGGCTTAAAAAAGTCAAAACACGCCCAGCGTGTCTGCTGCGGCAGTGTCCTTTTTCCAGGTTTACGAAAAATGGTCGATGGTCTCTCATTGTTAACGGAAAAAAAGAAACAATTTAAAGTTTGTTACGAGCTATAAAACACTTTATAAATTTATATAATGAGTTATACTGATAATTATGTATTCATAAACTTGCGCAAGTTGTACATGTGATTTTACTTGAGTATAAAAATGGTAATCATACTTAAAATTTTAATATTTTTTGGCATATGGAATAAAAAAAGAAAATGACAGAGAAAACGAAACCGCAGCCTTATAAAAGACACACCCGTCATGTCAAGATAAAATAATTTATATCCACAGATATAATAATTTATATATAGTTTGATGAACAGAAAATTATGCAAATATAATATTGATAATCTACCGCGGAAGCGAATATTATGTTTAAATGTCAACACCGTGTCTCCAATTTCGTTTGAGTAAAGTAACTGACGACTTAAATATAATACGAATAATATAATCTATCTCGTTTATAGCACTTTAGATCTTCAATTATAGTTTAATGGCACTTGAGATCTTCAATCATAGTTTAGTTGCAGTATGATGAACGCGAATAAGATGGAGAATAACTGCTGGATAAAGGAATCAAAAGTCAACTTAAGGTGTTTTTGTATTTAATTTGTGAGTAATCAAGTGAAAGTGATAACTTAACATGTGGTCTTGTGACAACGCGGGGAGCATGTCGCATCAGAGACGCATGATACGAAGGAAGGAGATACGAATCATCCACGAGAATATGACACCCATCATGTTTCTGGGCGGGTGTTATGGTACCTTTTTTTTAAGTTTGAGTATATCATATGTCTTTTAATTTATCTGTTATTATAGATTTTTTTAATAAATTTTTTGTTTAGTTTTATATATATATTTTTTAATTTATCTTTTAATTCAACCGCAATTTTAGTTCGGCGACGTTGATTGACTTGGATAGTAGTGTGACTGGCTCATGGATCTGGCGAGTTCGACGGTAAGGCTGGGTCTGCACGGTGCGGCTAGCGGTGGCAAGTTTGGGATCTAGTTTTGGATCTTTGATCGATGTTGGCTTCGTGGGTCAGACCGAAACAGTGCGGTGCGGGTCGAGCAGAGCAGACAGCGGATCGATGAAGTCGCGACTCGCGGTAGGCATCGTGCGGGATTGGGTTCGACAGGGACGACCAATGGTGGTTCCTGATAAGAGCTTGACATGTTGCGATTTGCAGTTAACTGCAATCAAGGTTGGAACGGCGGCACAGAGTCGGCAATGCGGTGCGGTCCGAGTTGTGCGGGTCGTGTGAGCTAGGTTTGGAACTCACGGATGGCGGTTTTTGGTTGGGTGTGAGTTGGGAAGGTTGGTGTAATAATGATTTTGATTGTTTGGAAGCTTGGTGACTGAAATTGTGTTGTTGGGTGGTTGATGTTATGAAGATGAAATGGTCGCAAGGGTGGTTGTTGGCCGACGGTGAGGTGGCAATTGTCAATTGCTGTGATGGTGGTGCTTCAAAAAAAGAAAACTTGAAACCAAAAAAAAAATAAGTTACATGTTATTTATCCTAATTATTGATGTGTTTTTTAATATAATTAATGGCTAGAATTGTCCAAATGTATGATACACCTTTCAAAGAAAAGTGTATATTAGCCTCCACCAATGAAAAAAATAAAATTAATATAACATCTATGGGCATATGTTATTAAAAATTATATTTTGTTAACTTATGTTTTAAGGAAATTGATTAATGAGCATTAAATGTCCACTATTAAATATTTATAATTATTTTAAAAATAAATATTAAATATTTCTTTACACTTTTAATGTGACAAATATTTTACTTTTTGTTTAATATTTTATATTATTATATTCTTAACTATTACAATAAAGACGCTTGTTAACAAATTTTATTTAAAAAATATTTAATATTTTCTTTTTTAGTAGTTATTATGACGATTTAATTAAAAGTAATAAAATGCTCCTTGTCATATGCTTTAAGGGCATATGCATCAGCAAAACTCTTAAAAAATTTAAGAGACTTTATCTTCTATTAAATGCTTCTTCTTTTTGTTTTTTTTTAAATTTTACAAATTACTCATGTAATTTTGAGTTTGGTATAATAATTAGATAAAATCTTTAACAAATATCGACTTTAGGATTCAAATATCAAACATTATAAATAAAATTTACTTGATTTCTCAGTCCACTTGACAAACCATTATTAGATTCTATTAAACACTTTTAATTACTTAAAAATGTAAAATATTATTTTTTTTTACATTTTCAGTGTATTAAATATTTTTTATTTAATACTTTTAATTTTCATTTCTTTTATTATTGATCTAAGAACACTTTTAGTAAATGTCAAAATTTAAATTAATTTTTTGGTAACAATTTTAAATTAGTTTTTGAATAAGTAATGTTATAAACAATTTATAAATAAAATATTTTGTTAACATTTTCCTTTATGACGTATATTTAGACATTAAAATCAAACTATTAAATGAAAAAATACTCAATATTTCTAATATTAATTTTATTGAAAATATTTAATACTTTATTATTTAAGTAATTATAATAATTACTTTTAAATATAGGGTGGTGCCGCAAACAGCTTGCAATGTTAATTTATCTGGGTCTTTTACGTTTATAAATTAAGAACAAGTTTTAAAGGGAAAAAAGAAAATACAATGAAGAATCCAGCATCTCGCTCGAGTTTTTTTTATAGTAATTCTTCTAAGATTTTTTTAATATATGTCGTAAGGTATATATTAAAGAATTAAAAATATAAACTATTAAATTTAAAATATTTAACATTTGATAAATTTTAAAACATTTAATTATTTTTTAATTGATAAGAGTGATTCAATATAGAAAAACAGGCACTATTTTTTTATTTTTTTAGCTTGTGTCTTAAGGGTATACATTTTTTTTCATTTGAATCTTAATGGTGTACATTAATAAAACCCTTCATTCTAATGTGTATTTTTTAGACACACGTTAATAACACCAATAAATAAACTCTTCATTCTAATGGGCGTATATATGTCATTTTATTGGAAAAATATAGAATATATGTCATTTTATTCCAACAGAAAAGTTAAGTGGGCCGTGCAGGAGTAGATGCATCATTAATTGCAGATGTCACAGATAATATAACTGAGTAGCAGCCATCATAGTGTCGTGGCTCCTTTCGCAAGTGCGAATTAATGGAAGGTTGAAAAAAGAGAAGCAAAAAGCAGTGGTAGAAAATGATGAAAGCTTGTATAATGGTAAGAGCCAATGACAAACTTGTCCAAACCCTATACCCATCTGATTTTATTTAGGCTACATTTGTTATACATAATAATATAAGATAAAAAGATAAAATTTAATAGTATAAAAAATATAATTAATTCTTATATAATTATATATTTAAGTTACGTTTGATATATTTAATAATATATAATATAATAATATAAGATAATAAAATAAAATTTGATAGTATAAATAAGTTGATAAATTTTTATATTATCAAATATTTAGTATATTTAATATAAATAATTTAATAGTATATATAATTATTTACTATGACTATATTATCTTTAATATTTTTTATCATCATCTTTTACTTGTCAAATCATCAATGAAATAATAATAATAATAATAATTACTTAATTTAATAATAATAATAATTATGAATTTAATAATAATAATTACTTAATTTAATAATAATAATAATTACGAATTTAATAATATTATAAGTGAAGGACAGTGGTGGGAGAAAAATTTTATCAGGTTATATCATGAGGTTATAAGGAGGATATTGTTATATTATTAGAGTGAGATAAAAAGTTTTGACCGATTTGACTTTCCTATCAGGTAGACATACCAAACGTCTGATAAAGTCTAATAGTATTAACTTATACTATCAGATCTTCCTTATACGACGCACCAAATATAGCCTTAGTGCTCAATAGTATAAAATTTTTTATAATATAATAATTCTTTAACATATCTATAATATCCTTTAATATAAAAAAATAAAAAATAAATTGGATCGGGTAGTGGCTACTCCATCCCTTCCATTGAAGAATCTGTCTTCATCAACCTTGTCACCGGGAGTGGGAAGAACCAAAACGACATCCTCCTTTGCCTCAGCCCCAACCAAACCATTCAAGACCGTTTTCTTGAAGCCACTCTCTTCCGGGACAACCAAACCCATCACCACCATGACAACCGCACCACAACCAGAACCTTCGTTCTCAAGATCAAAAAAGTCGACAAGCGAAGAATCCTCCGTCCTCATCTGCAACACATTCACACAGTCGCTGACGCGATCGAACAGCAAGGCAACCACGATTTGCCCTTCTTCATGAATGCCGATGCTGGAAACAAACGCTGGAAATCCGTTCTGTTTACCCACCCGTCCATGTTTGACACCATCGCCATGGAACCCGATCTCAAGAATAGGGTCAAATTCGATCTCGAATCCTTCCTTAGAGCCAAACAATACTACCACCGATTGGGTCGGGTTTGGAAACGAAGCTTCCTCTTCTATAGTAGTGCTGGGTCATTTGCGTTGGAGCTTAGATTGCAGGGGTAACAATGGTGGGGATGGGGTTCTTAGCTGAGAATGAGAGGCTTGGCGTGAGAGGGATGAAGTTGAGGGGTAGGGTGGGAAAAGAAATCCTATCAGGTCTAATCAGGGGGTGGGGGAGAGGATAAAATAATCAACTTAGAATATGATAAAAATGTTTGACTTAATTTGACTATACTATCAGGTTAAACTACTAAACACTTGATAAAACCTGATAGTATTAACTAATACTATCAGATTTTCCTTATCTTATCCACCAAACGCAGCCTTAAAGAATTTTTTAATAATTGCCATACTTTTTAAATTTTTTATCTTGATAAGTGTATTAGCGTGTGTTTGTTTTAGATTAAAACAACACTCCAACAATTTTTTTTAAACCAAAAAGCTGTTGGACATCAAGCCAACATTTTTTACAAACTCAAACGAAAAAAGCAACAACTTTTTTCAAGAGAAAAAAACTGATAGGCATGAAGCTAAAATTTGGACATTACATAAAAAAATTGTTGGGATTATTTTTAATAGTGATATGTAAATATTATTTTGTCTTCAATCAAATAATTTTTTAATTAATTAAATATTTTTTTAATTATTCTATTCCTATTTTAGTAATTTAATGCATAAAATCAATTTATTTTTATATCATCCAAATGAAACATATTAGCTTAAAAATAATTTTCAGCTAATATATCCAAACATATTCGATTATTAAAACAATGAAGCTTTCACAGCTTGATTATTGAAATAATCAACTTTTCACAACTATCCCAAACACGCACTTAAAATACTGGTTAGATAATTTTTTATTTAAATATTTACATGGAACATGTGTTTAATTTACCAACTCTTATATTCTTATATCAAATAGTATATATATTCTTTTTCACATTTTATCTAATACTATTTATTATACATATTTTTTTCTATCACTTTTTTCATTCAATCACATCTTTTAAAAAAATGTGAATAATAATACATCTTTAAAAAGGAATATAAAACTACGATTTTTCTTAATTTACACATGTATTTCATCATTTTGTATTAATAAAATTTGTATACAGATAAAATTTTAGGTAAATATTATTTATCGTATAGTACAAAAATTAAAAGTTATTATTTATAACTTTTTTAAAATTATATATTTTTAACAACTCAAAAATATTTTTTATTGTAATTTACTTAACTTTACACATTATTGATTTAATTATCTATAATAACCAATATCTTACACGGGAGTTATAAGCTTATAATTGACACCATGCTATTGGAAAGAGCTCAATATTTTAATGTTGAGAGGCACAGCAATCACGATAAAACCATCATTGTTTGACACACATATCCTTTTAAAACTTAAACAAAAAACAATTGAAAATTTGTTAGAGTTATTCTGTAAAGGTTATTCTTATAAATTCTTTAGTTTTGTTGTGAATAGCATGTTTTTAACTAGACAAGAAATATGAATTAATCGATCTACAAAATAAGTTAATATAGACATCACTTGATGGAAATAAAAAAAATAATTGAGAAATTTACATGTATTTTACCTAAAATTATATAATTATTCAAATTACTCTTTTATTAATATAGTAACATATAGTTAAATATGGTTAAATTAAAATTTTGGTCTCTATGCTTTATACTCATTTTTAATGTGGTTCTTATAAATTTTTTTTTAAATAAGTCCTCACATTAATAAAAAATTTCAAAATAGTTTATATTGTTAACTTTTGTTATAATATTATTAATTTAATGTATACTAAATATTTTAAAGAGTAAAAATGAATATCTAAAAGAGTACTTATTGAACAAAAAAATATTTGTTATCAAGTGACTTCAATACTCAAGAGGGAGGGTGAATTGAGTTTATAAAATAAGTTCGCAATTCTTTCGCAAAACACTTGACTATTGAATTTCGTTGAATCTATTGACTATTTGAAATGAATGAATTGATAAGAATAATAGATATTGCTTAATAACTAACCAAGAGAGAAGTAATCAAGTAAGAATATAGGCAAAGTACAAATATAAAGAGAAGGGTTTAGAGAATCAAACACAAGAATTTATCCTAGTTCAGCCACCCCTTGTGACCTATGTCCAGTCCTCAAGCAAACCATTCGAGATTTTCCACTAAACTTCAAGCTTGAACGGATACTTGAAAAACTTTACACAAGAGAGCACTCACCACACCTTGGGATACCTCACCCATTGTGCTTGAACCTCAAAACCGGGATACCTCACCATTTTTACTAGAGAGGTACCTCACCCCTTTTACAATCTTTGAAAGATACTTCACTCTTTTTTCTTTAGAGGGATACCTCACCCCTTTTACAAATAATTAAAGTATTTACAAGATGAAACTCTCACAAGAGTAGATGATACAAATTGAAACTCTAAGAATGCTCACAAATGATATCTCAAAGATTAGTAAAAACAGAGCAAAGAGTGATCTTAGAGATTGATTCTTGTTTTGACGTATTGCTAAGATGTTTCAGTTAAAGAATCACCATCAATGATGCACCAACAACTGTATTTAAAGCTCATTCATTAAAAGAGCTGTTGGAGGGTGGTTGAAGTCAAGCATTTAATGCATCTAATATAGTCGTTGGGCATGTCAGAACACTGGTAATCGATTACAGGATTTTGGTAATCGATTACATGGAAGATAGAACGTGTTCTTGGCTTTCTGAGCTTGTGGTAATCGATTACATGACTTGTGTAATTGATTACACACCCTCTGACTTTATGATAATCGATTACAATATTGATGTAATCGATTACATGGCCCTTTGAACGTGTTTTTGACTTTTTGGGAACATGGTAATCGATTACCAACTTGGGTGTAATCGATTACACGTCCTCTGACTTTCTGGTAATCGATTACATGAATGATGTAATCGATATAAGGCTTGTTTAGCTTGTAATCGATTACTAAACATTGGTAATCAATTACACTATACTTTAAACTCATTTTTCAAGCCTGAAAGAGGATTCATGTCATTCTTAACTTTAGAAAACATGGATTTAAACAATATTGAACTTTGTTTGGCATGATCCAAGATAAAAGAAGTCTTCTTTTTAGGAATTGATATTTGAAAACCATATTGATTAAAAATATTTTTGAAAAACTATTTGAGATATCTTGAGAGCATTTAACATTGATGTTCTAATGCCTATATCTAAACCTCTTAATTTCTTCCTTTGATCTTGATTTTCTCTTTTGCTCTTGATCTTCATCTTTGTCTTTGTTATTATCAAAAACTAATCAATATGTTTCAAGACACATGCATTCGCAATATTTACTCATAAGAAATAAATACCTCCTACAATGAAAGAGTACATAGTGGACAAATAAGTACTTATTCAAAAGAAATAAACACCTATTAGAATAAAAAAGTAAATATTTGATATTTTATAGAGAAAACAATAATATAAAAGAGTCTTTATTAAATAAAAAAATATTTATTTTGTTAATCAATTGAAGATATTATATCAACATTATAATAAAATTTAATAGCAAAGATTATCTTAAATTTTTTTATAAATATGAGAATTAATTTTTTTTTAAAAATAAATTAAATAAAATTAAATATAAAGTATAGCGACTAAATGCTTAATATAATCATTAAATATAATGAATCAAAAGTAATAATTTATTCTATCAAATAACATATTTGGTGATTGGTCTTATGTGCTTCAGCTTCATGTGTGTTTAGTTTATCGTGAAAATTTTAATTTTTTTAATAATTAATTATTGTATAATTAATTGTAATATAATTAATTTTTTTGTTTAAATATATTAATTAAAAAATAATTTTAAAAAATAATTTATTTCGTTTAAATGATATAAAAAAATTATTTGTATACATTACATTATAAAAAAGATATAAAATAATTAAAAAATTATTTAATTTAGAATAAAATAATATTTACATCTTAAAATATTTAGAATAATATATAATTTAGAATTATAAGTTTCAAAATTTAAATTTATAAAAAATTATTATAATACATTAAATTTTATATAAAAATTATTAAAAAATTATCTAAACATACTATAAATAATAAAAAAAACTTTTTAAGCCAAAAAATAAATTATAATTTAAAAATAATGCCAACTAAATATACTTGTAACAGCAGGATCTGCTTTTTGCGAGATGGGAAAATTAACTAAGGATTTATTTATTATTTTATTTTAAAGAAGATGAAGAAAGCAGGATATACAATATTATACCAGAATTCAACTGCACCCGGCGGCATTATCAGAACGTCAAAGCCTTGTTCATATACACATAAATGCGCCAATGTGTAAGAGTTTTCGTAATACTATTGGGTCTCTGATCGAGTTTAACAAATAAAACAAAGGCCACCATCATAGCTAAGACTAACATAAAAATGTCCAATGCTGAGACTTTTTTTGTTTTCTGGCCTTTGACGCAAGTATTTGACTTGAATTGTTTTATTTATTATTATGTGTTCAATTCAATATTCAAACTCTTTTACTACCACATTATCGGATCAAACTTTTGTCCCTAAACTGAAATGTCTAACATGTATATTGCATGCATGAGCTCATGAAATTATGGTAAACGTCAAAGTGATGTATCAAAGTTCCTATTCAAACAGATTGGAGGAAAAGAATAGTATTAATATAGATTTGAATTATCCGTAATAGCATTTTTATCATTTAAAATATAATTTAACATTATCAATTGATAACCTTATTTTAATTAATTTTTATATTATTTTTTAATAAGATTTATGATATTTTTATTTTTCATTGAGGTTATATATTATTTAAATAATTAAATTATTAATTAATTTTGATAATTACATATTTGTATTATTGAGATTTTGGCTCATATATCTTGATAAGATATAGATTGATTTTATTTATGTTTATTCTTAGTAAGTATATGCTTAAAGATTTTAAAATTCTAAATTAAGGATAATGAAAATTACTTAGAGATCAAGGAGGAGTTTATTTGGAGACTAAAGATGTTTGGCTATAAATAAAACTAATGGCCTAGATGTGTTACACAGAGGAAAAAGAGCCATAGCAGAGGAAAGAAATAGATAGAGCAGCAGTGCAACACCACAAAGAGGGAGAAATTGATCAAATGAGTTTTTCATGAATTTTATTAATTTAATTTTTATTTTAACTTTTACATCATGAACTAATTGTATTTTGTTAAGCTTGAGATGTGGTCTAGTTACAAAAAATATAATTTTCTTAATTCTTGTGATTTCATATTTTATTTTTTTATGATTGAGTGTTAATTATTGTTCTTAATGTTTTTTGTTTTTTGATTACTATTCAATTATTTTGATGTTCATAATGAAACTAAGAGGTAATTTATAATATTTACTTCTTATAATAAACACCACAAATTGAGCGAAAGTTATAGATAGGTAAACACGATTTGTGTGGCTATGGTGAGAATCCATAAAGCTTAATAAAAAATTGTTTCTCTAAATTGCACTAAGAGTTAAGGTAAATTAGTGGGTAGAGGTAGTTTAATATAACTTAAGAAAGAGTGTTAAACAAAATAGAGATTTCGATTTTCAATTAAAAAAATTAAATTGAAATAATAAGATCTATAAATTATATCAGGTGGATTAATCATGTGAAATCGAATGCACTAGTATATTTTTTTATTAATAAATTAATATTTAATTGTAGTTTTTAACATTATTTTAATTTAAATTTTTTTGTTTATTTTATATTGAATTTAAATTTTATATTTTATATTTTAGTTTTGACAATTTATTTTAAAAATTTCTTTCTTCAAATAGTATTAAAATTAATAATTTTAATATTTAATAAATTATTTTTAAAAAAATTAAGACTCTATTTATCATTTTTTATTTAAATAATTTAATATACTTGTTAAAATTTATATCATAAAATATATATATATATATATATAAAATTTAATAATAAATATACTGTTATGATTTTCCGTAAAGTCAAATGTATATCAACATCTCTAAAAAAAAAAAAAAACTGTAATTTCAGGCTATAAGCGAGTAACAGCGTTGTGCAGTGGCCGCAGACTTTTCAGGAATGAGACTGTCCTCCCAGTTTCCCGTACGAAATGCAAATGGTCACACTCAAACTAAACCTAGAGACGCGGTCCAAATAATTATTAGTACTTTAATATTTTTTTTTTCCAAATTTGCCCTGCGACCTTCCTTGTAAATAAGGCACGGAATGAATCGATATAATATTACGTAACCGCATTGCAAATCTCCCCGTAATTATGACAAAAACTAATGGCAATAACCAAATTAAGGAAGACCCAGCTACCTCTATAAATGCACCCCATGATCCGTTCAACAATTTACTTGGGTTTCAAGAGCACTTCATTGACGCTGTCTTCCCCTGCTGCTCATTCATTCATTCACTCGTTCCCTTAACTCGATCTCAACAGCTTTTAACAACTTTCTTCTTCATCAATCACCATGATGATGCAGATCAGCTCCACCGTACCAGCTCACAACCTTCACAAGTTTCAGGTAAGATGCCCCAGTTTCAGATGCCAGGCTTCCTCCGTGAAACAACCCTCAACCTTTTCTTCCACTCGGTTGCACCTCGCCAACCTCGACAAGTTCCTCGACAACCAAAACCCGGCGGTCCCCGCCACCCAACTCCACCACCAACAACAACAACCCATCCACAATAACGAGTCAAGGGATAATAAGAAAGGAAAAAGTTTGGTCGAAGGCCTTAACCTGGCGAGACTCTGGCCTGAGATGAAACCCACTGAGGAGATGTCCCCCCGCCACCTGAACCGCTTGCAGCGGCTTCTCTCCATGACAGCGGAGTATTCCCCAAGAAACGTCATCGGCAGCCGGTGGATGGAATATCACGGCAGCAACGACTGGAAAGGGATGCTGGACCCCCTCGATGAGAATCTCCGGCGAGAGGTCATCAGGTACGGCGAATTCGTGCAAGCCGCGTATCACGCGTTTCACTCCGACCCCGCCATGTCACCAACGGAGCCCCCGCAGCCTCGCCACGTGTCGTTGCCCGACAGGTCTTACAGAGTTACCAAGAGCCTCTATGCCACGTCTTCCATCGGGTTGCCCAAATGGGTCGACGATGTGGCTCCGGATCTTGGATGGATGACCCAGCGGTCCAGCTGGATCGGGTACGTCGCCGTTTGTGAGGACAGGAGAGAAATAGCACGGATGGGACGGAGAGACATTGTGATCTCTCTCCGCGGAACTTCCACGTGTCTCGAGTGGGCTGAGAATCTTAGGACCCAGTTGATCGACATGCCCGATGATGATTCAGAAGCCCAAACCCAAGGAAAGCCCAAAGCGGAGTGCGGGTTCTTGAGCCTCTACAAGACCAAAGGGGCTCACGTGCCCAGCCTAGCCGAGTCGGTGGTGGAAGAAGTGAAGCGGCTCATGGATGTCTACAAGGGTGAAGCTCTAAGCATCACCGTTACAGGGCACAGCCTTGGTGCCACACTGGCATTGTTGGTGGCTGATGAGATAAGCACGTGCAGCCCAGATGTGCCACCGGTGGCTGTTTTTAACTTTGGTGGGCCTCGGGTGGGTAACAAGGCATTTGGGAACCGCATTACGGCCCGAAATGTGAAAGTGCTAAGAGTGGTGAACTCCCAAGATGTGATTACTAGGGTCCCCGGCATATTTGTTAGCGAAGAGCTTGAGCAAAAATTAAGGAACTCCAAGGTGGGTGGTGGTGTCATAGACATGCTGGAAGAGAACACGCCATTAGCATACTCACACGTAGGGGCCGAGCTACGTGTCGATACCAAGACGTCACCGTACCTGAAGCCAGATGCTGACATAGCCTGTTGCCATGACTTGGAGGCTTACCTTCACTTGGTGGATGGGTTCTTGGCTTCTAATTGTCCTTTCAGAGCAAATGCTAAGAGAAGCTTGGCTAGATTAATGCAAGATCAAAGCTCTAATGTAAAAAAGTTATATATTAGCAAGGCAAAAGCATTGACTATGAATCTTAAAAGACAGGGATCCATGTCTATGCCTACTTGTTTGCCTAGTCCATCTTAGATGAAACTCAACTGTGAATATATACAATGTTACATATATACCATGTGTTATGTTTGTCTTGTATATGTGGGTATATTTTTGCCCAGTTTATCATGCTGGAAGGACATATATCATTATCAGAACTTGGATTGAAGAAAAAGAATACATAAAGAAACTTTGCTTTCTGTCTATTGTATTTGATCTGAATTCTCTGATGATTGTTTACACTTGTGGATCTCCTTATATACAAGAAACTAATATGAAGATTACAATACAAAGCTCACAGAAAACTATCCTAACTAACTGTAACCGTTAATTGAAAACTATAATTGCCAACTAATTGTTAACAAACTAATTTGACAACTACTTATTGTTGCTTAGCTCCGTTAATCATAGAAAAAGTAAATTAACTGAAAACAAAAAATGATTGAGTATTATTGGCGTTTGTATAAGTATTCCCTAAATAAATCACAATGTGTTCCTATAAATAATTATGTTGAGTTCATGCGTACTTACTTCTTCACCTGCTCACTACTTTTACTAGCCAATGACTACCATTAAATTCTCTAAAATGAGGAGGCTTCTATCATGGACCCAATATGTTTGAGTCCATGGATGAAGACTTAGAGATATTTTTTTTTAATTTCCAGAGATTAGTAATCAATAAACACAAAATAGTGAATTTAGAGTATATAAAAAATTATCATTAGAAGCAGACAAGAACAAGCCTAAAATTTATAAATTTCTTATATTTATAGTTATTTATAAAAATAATAATAATTTGATTAAATTTAACTAATGCTCCTATATGATCTAAAGATGGATCACTAATTAAAATCTTGTTTGGCAAAAACCAGCATTAACTTTTAATCCGAATAATTGATTTATTAATCAATAGTCCAAAATAAATAGTCTATTCATGGACCTCTTCTTAAGATGTCCATATTAGAATTTTCCTTAAAATGGACTTCGATTGCTTTAACATATTGCAATAATTTATATCTTTCAAAAATAACTTCAAAGGAAAAAGGGATTTGTATATTTAATTACTCTCTAGTCAGTAGTTTGTGCATTACACTGGCATTTCTTAATGTTTTAGTTCTATTGAATATAATTCATCACAGAATGAAATATCAACTGCAAGTGAGCCATCAATTATCATACAATGATGTGAGTCTATCGCATTTAAAAGATCATATAAAGAAGTGAGAGTATGTTTAAAAAAAAAAAGGTAGGACTTTAATTACTCCAGTACAAGTAGGAGTTTTATGAATGCACATTACTTCTCCGTTGTAGTCTAGTTGGTTAGGATATTCGGCTCTCACCCGAAAGACCCGGGTTCAAATCCCGGCAACGGAATTTGTTATGATTTGTTCTGTTTATTTTGCTTCGTTAAAATGACAGTTTAACAATGAGCTGAATGAAGGGAAGTCAACTATGATGAACAATGTTCATATTCATATGAAAGCATCATGTGAAAAAACTAGTTTTACAGACCACGGAGATACATCAACTTCCTCCCTCAGATGAGCAGTAACCAGACTTCCTGTGCACTGGCTGTCCACGAATTTGGACTATTGGAGGCCTCGCAATCTTCTTTGGTTGGCTTGACATTCTACGTAAAAGAACCAAGTCAACCAAGGACAAGCATAGAGGTCAATCATGTAAGTAGATCTGTTTATCAGTATCTGTTGGTCCTTTCCTCAGATTTAATCAATGATATTACACCACAAAAATACGTCACTTGCTTTTTATTTCGGCAGCCATGACCATGAAAGCCTGTTCCACATTGGTGGCATTTAATTTTAGCACTAGTTTCCTTGGAAGGAATCCCATTTTCATCCGCAAATACCTGAAAATATAAAACAGAAAGCTCAAACATCAAGCCATTAGACTAAAGGAAAGATTCAACATAAAATGAAGAAATTACTCTAATTATAAAAAAGAGTGTATAAAGTATAGTTAAACACATTGTTACAAAATTTTCAACCCGAATTTTATCAATCTTTTATATCAAACTCAAATAATATTTGATTGCAAGATAAAAAAATATTTAAATTTTTTCAAAAGAACATATAAATATTTTCTATGTATCATGTTTCTAAATCTTTACATTACAAAACTTAAAAAAAAAAATCATAATGAATTAGCGTTTCTTTGTTTTTTAATTTTTTAATCCCAAATCAGGAATGACATTTCTAGCATTTTATCTTTACATTATAAAAACCGGCATCTTTGTCAATAAACCATATATAAATAAAATTTAAAAAAAATGTATAGATTGTTGAACTAAGGTCTTTAACCGGCACCTTCCAAGAAGTAGTCATATGAAAGTGTCAGAAAAAAGAGTGGACCAAGAATGAGAGAAGAGAAATTGAAGAGGGGAACAAAGTTGGACTCATTCTAAAGCATTCTTCAACATATTCTTTACATCCCTCTCGTAATTCTTTTTCCTTTCAACTCAACAGAGATGCAGAGGTGGTCGAGTGGTTCTGCTTCGCGCGAGACATCGAAGTCATCGTCTTCATCCCTATATTCGAACATGGACACCGACCAACACCTACCCACATACGATCCCCTCTCCCAGGTTGTCCGAAGGGAGAACTCTCGTCTCAGATCAGCCCAGAAAGCTGTCCACCTCATCCCTCTTCTGGTTCTTCTCTGCGCTATCATCCTCTGGTTCTTCTCTACTTCACCTCACAAGCAAAGCTACCATCAAAGTTTGCACCATAAAGGTTCTGTCTCTTCAAATACTTGAAAGTATCGGAGTTGTTAACTGAATTAATCTAACTTTTACCCATATTACAGGTTATAGAATTTGATGGATGATCAATTTCGCTATTTCAGCCTATGTTTAACATGGTGGTCAGCATATAGTGACTTCTTTGTCACCGACACAAGAGATTCATGGAGTTAAGAAGAGTGAAAAGGACGAGACCAACAGAAGTGCTATTTCATTTTGTCAAAATGATTTGTGTTTCAGTTTTCGTTGTATCAAATGTCTCGGACGAACCAATTTAATTGTGGACAAACTTCACAAAGAAAGAAAATTGTGTACCAGCGCATTGAATCTAGTTAGAAATTTTATTAGACCATATACAAATAGATTGCTTGTATGTTTCTTGATTCAGAAACCCTCCTCAATTTTTGTTGTGTTCCAACTTTATTGCTTTTGCTAGCTATATCAGGAGGAAAGCTCATATTTTAAATGTATCTGAAACTCTTGTTACATTACATCTATAGTTACTGCTTGATGGCAACAGAGGCATTCTTTCCCACAATTTGATGAGTATAGACAACATAAGCCTAAATGATACATTACAACTATTAGGCCAAAAAATGGGAAAAATTGACATAGATGATACAAGTACTGACTGTAATTTAAGTCTGGAAATTGTTCATACTAGGTTTATACAACTGATCAAAGCAACCTATTACAATAATGAAAATAAGCATTTCTCTTTACATTGATTAAATGCAGTATATATATTCAGATGTAAATAGGGTAGGGACTAGGGAGGTGGATTTAGCAAAGATGAAACTCCTTATCCCTTGACAACATCATCTTCTTTTCTGCTTTATAGACTCTCACAAGTAAAATTTGTATGTTCCAGCATTGGCCCAAGCCTGACTAGCTTAGGTATGACAATATTGTTCCTTACAGAACACACCACTGGGTTCTCCGACTGCAATATGGAACCCACAAGATTTGCACGTATGGTTAGTGGAAATACACGGGGCCATCTTTCATTGCCATATGACCTGAAAGCTCCTTCCACAGATGGGTCTTCAGACTTGATGGCCCCTGCAAGCTTTTTAGCAAGAACCACTGCATCCTCAAGTGCACAACAAGCTCCTTGGCCAAGATTTGGAGTCATTGGGTGCCAAGCATCTCCAACCAGCACAACTCTACCTGCAGAAGCAGGTGGACTTATGGCTGGCCAAAGCCACCGATCTACCAGTGGAGTCCTAATGACAGTGTCATCCGGCGTAGAATCCACTATGTTCAAAAGCTCTGAAGGCCAATTCCTGATTAATTCCTTAGCTTGCTTCTTGAGCACCGATGAATCAGTTATTTTTGGACCTGCCATTGAACAAAACTATTTTTCATAAGAAATTACACAAAAATAGTAGATGGCATATGTTAGAGATCTAATAAAGCTACTCATATGCCTATATTATATCATGAACCAACTCTTCCAAAATGACTTTATTATATATCTCTAACAGCATATGTAGCCAAAATAACTTAAAAGCTGCAATTGTAAACTCAGTATTGGCTATTGAATTAAACCATTTATGGAGTTTTTAATTAGGACCTGGAGATGGACTGTTGAAGCAGATGAACCAGTATACTTTGGTTGGAGAAACAGGAACATATGCAGCGCGCAACCCTCTTCCGTAGATGTAATTCACTCTTGGTCCATAAGGCTGTCCATCTGAATAAGACGCAAGTCCACGGAAAGCACAATAACCAACATACTTTGGCTCAGAAAACCCCATCCGCTTAGCTATTGTTGATCGAATCCCATCGCACCCTATTACAATCTATTTAGATACGAAATTAATCTGTTTACACTTTTCAGGACTAGAGCTTTATAATTGGTCATTACATTTCTAAGCTCCAACACTTAGTAGGATACTAAGATTTCAATCATAGCCAATTTTTTCATTAACTAGATATATGTTCTATTTCATGAAAGTTTTTTTAAAGATTATCTTAAGAACACTTGTTAAGAATTCAAAAAATAAGAAGTTTTTCACGAAAAGTAAAATATTCAATGCATTGGGAATTGAAAAAACTCTACTTTTCATGTAAAATTTCTTATTTTGAATTCTTTAGCAAGTGTTCTTAAGGCACTTATTAAAAAATCTTTTCGTGAAATTGTATTGGACAGCATAACAGAGATCACTTAAAACTTTGCTAATCCTAGCAGCTAGTCTGGTTTTTTGAGCTGAGCTAATTAAATCACAATGACTGACCTTTGCAAGCAGCTTAGACCCATCCGCAAGTTCCAACAAGGTCTCCCCGTTTGGACTTGTTTCAATCCTTGATAGCTTTGAAGAAAATTGAACGGTATCCCCAGGGAGCTGACCAGCCAAAGTTTCCAAAAGTACTCTCCTCTCCACTGCACGCACCTCTTGGCTGCAGGATAGCCCTTCTTATTAAGCATTTGATAAGTAGAGCTAACTTGAATATGAATATACTAAACCATTAAAGTATTGACTTATCATTATTTTTTATTAGTTAAACAAATGTTATGTTCATTAGTGTGTTAACGATGTGACAATTTTTTTATTAGTTTAATGCACCTAAGTACAGTGATTTATGCAAGAATCTCTCAAGTCCACAACAAAGCTTATTCGAACAATTTATGTGTGAAGAAATTGACACAAGAAATGATAATAAAATACAAGATGAAAGACTATCCCATCCAAACACCGCATACCATACCTTTCATCCTCTTCTTTGAAACTGAAGGCGCGTAGTTCCCTCCCATCCTCGGACTTGACTACCATCCTGTACAGCTGAGATGATGAACCAGCTCAAGCTCAGCTGATATAGCAAAGTTATTGTGGAAGAAGAAAAAATAGGGAAAGAATCATGTATGTACCCTTGAATTTCTAAGAACTGAGGTCTAAGATCATTTGCTACTCCAATAGCTTCGAGTACCCTCCACCCGTTCTTGAAAAGGGTGAGCGAAGTTCCACCTGTTCGAAGTGACTCTGCCTGCTCCAGTACCAGGGACCGAACTCCAAGCCTGAGTTGACCATTCAACACATGAGTTGGTAAATTTTAGAGCATCATAGTAGTGAATAAGGAAGAGGCTGGCATATATATATATATATATATATATATATATATATATATATATGAAGATGCAACCTGTGAAGGGACAGAGCAGTTGCAAGGCCTGCGATCCCAGCACCCACGATCACAACATGTTCCTTTCGGACATCAGAGTCAGATTGAGCCTTGATGCTGATGGGTTTGGTTCTTCGGCTTCGAATTCCAGATTGAAACCAACAACCAGAGTTTGAAATCTCGGAACGAGATCACTGTTGCGGCCGCTACAAAACGGTTGCGGCGGCCGCCGTTTCCGCATCAGCCCGCAACACGGCTGAGTTTGGCAATCACACGCAACGGCCGCAACAGAACGGTGTTGCGGCCGCAACGGACGAAACGCAACGGCGTTTCAGCCTTGAACATACTGGGGGCGGGGGCAGAGGGGGGAGGGGGGAAGTGGGTACACGGGGAGGGCAGAGGGGGAGGGGGTGCCAAGTGGGTACAGGGGCGGGGGCGGAGGGGGGAAGTGGGTACAGGGGCGGGGGCAGAGGGGGGAGGGGGCCAAGTGGGTACAGGGCGGGGGAGGCGGGCAAGTGGGGCATATGGGGGCGGGGGTAGGGGGATGGGGAAGTGGGTAAGGGGGAGCGGGAGGGGCAGAGGGGGAGGGGCGTGGGTCTGGGAGGGTGTGGGAGGGTGGGTGGGGGATGGGGGATGAAAAATCAGGAGTGGGGGGAGGGGGCGTGGGTCTGGGAGGGGAACATGGGAGGGGGGGGGGGTCCAAATTATAAAAGAAAAAAAGGAAGAAAATGAGAATGAAAAAATTAAATGTTAATAAGTTTTATGAATTAAATTAGTTTAAAGTATGTGTTATACATTTAAATTTTAATTATATAATTTATTTTTAATTTAAAAAATTACAAACACATATTTATTTATATGTAGGTTAATTTAATAATGTCAAAAAGAAGAATTTTTACAGATAAAGTAGAAGGTGCTCTAAGTAAAGATATTATTGACACTTTGGAAGATTTGTACCTGGTAAAAGTAGAAATAATCACTGCAAAACTGCAATTCTAGCAGCTAGTCTGGTCAAAAGTAGAAATTATCACAATGACTGACCTTTGCAAGCAGCTTCACCATCAAAACAAGGTCTCCCCGTTTGGACTATATCAATCAAGCAAGAAAATTGAACGGTACCCCATAAGAAATTTCATATTTTTTGACATGTCTTTGGGATAGCATTAAAATAATAGATAACCAAATGAAAGTATTATGATCCAAAAGTATTGACGTCATTACCATTGGTAGTTAAACAAATGTTATCACTTATTCGATGTGACTTTTTTTTAGTTTAATATATTACAGTGATTTATGCAAGAATCTCTCAACAACATTTGTTTATGTGTGAGGTTGACACAAGAAATGATAATAAAATACAAGATGAAAGACTATCCCATATAAATTTTATTAAATATATGAGTAGGACTTGATTAATTTATTTATGATGAAGTAATCACTTATGAATTAATTTTGTTGAAAGTAGCTACTAATTTATTTATATTTTAATATTAGTCAATTAATTTATTACTTTTTCGAATATCTCTTGATTAATTCAAAAAAGTTATAAATTATTAGTTATGATATATTAAGGAAGAGGCTGGCATAAAATATATAATTAATCTAATTTATGTGCAATTGTGAAGGGACAGAGCAGTTGATGACAAGGCCTCCGATCGCAATGACGATCAGCAACGCTCCACGATCACAACATGTTCCTTTCGGACATCAGAGTCAGATTGAGCCTTGATGCTGATGGGTTTGGTTCTTCGGCTTCGAATTCCAGATTGAAACCAACAACCATTGCGCATAAATAATGTTGTGGCATGAGAAGGCGATGAGCTAGCTATAGGAGATTTTACAAAGACAAAAGACGAGGTTGATGTAGCCATGGATGTTCAATTCAGTGTTGATTGATGGTAGATATGCAATATAACACAGGGGAGTCTGTGTGTGTGTTCAGCCTTTGGCGATATAAACTAGTGGTGGGGAACATTTATCGAAAGAAAGAGTAAAGAAGCAAAGGAAGATGCCAAAGAGATACTCTGAAGTGCCATACAACGGTAAAATTCGCTTCTTCCACGTCTCAAAGAAATACATCATTTCACAGAGTGTATTGCCATAAATAATAGTGCAAGTACGTAAAAAATAAAATCAGATGAGGTAATAGTGTAATACATGTATGCTTGTGTGGATAGCTGTATTCTTCAATTGATTGTGTTGTGTAGGAGTGTTTAGTGGGTTGAGTAAATTCGCGAAATCATGAGTTTTGACTTAACTCATAAAATATGGATTGGTTTAAGTTTGTAAGTTGGATTGAATTAAAAATACTTTAATCAGTAATAAGTCAGGTAGTGAGTTGGAACATGTCCAATTGACACAAACCTGACCCATCAACTTTTTTTTAAGTAAAAAATTATTTAGATGATAAAGAGTATATGAAAAATATAGAAAGTAAAGTCGATTATTATATCAATACATATGACATGTGTGATGACACTGACTTCGATTGGTTAGACTAATTTATTGTTTGAGTTATGACTAGTTTTATTTAATTTATTACAGATTTAATAAGACTTATTTGTTGTTAATTTATTATGTACTTATTGACTTATGATATTTAGTTTATTTGAAATTGAGACTTATAATATTAATTTATTAGAATTTGTATTTTGACTTTTTTTTTAGATTTTTTTGTTTAAAATGTCAGACTCACGGATTCGACCAAACTCAATTCACTATTGAGCAAGTTGAATTGAGCAAAAAAATTCCTTCGACTCAATCCAACCTAACTCAACTCACTGTTCTAATGAGTAGGTCAAGTACAAAAATATTACTGAACCCATTTAACAAAAACCTATAATTGTGGCAGAGTTGAGATGGTGTAGTGACAGTAGAGCTCAACTTCTCACCTAGGCTTAATAAAATGGCCTAGGTAGCTATACTTTTAAATTTAAAAAATGTTATTTGGACTTCTTTCTATTTCAATTTTTTACATTTTTTTTAAAAAGAGAAAGAAAATAAATATTTAAAAATTTGTGCGTGTGTGTTTTTTTTTAACTTAAGAAGAAAGTGTAATGTTTTGATGTAAGAAAAAAATGTACAAATAACAAATCTCTTTAAATTCTTCTATGTGTTTTTGCCATTGTCTTTTTTTATTTGATATATTATAAAATATTAGTTAACTTTTTTTCGGGTCAACTAATGAAGTTATCAAACTCCATTACAAGATATTAGGCCACGATGGGTTTGCGTTGGATGATTGGAGAGATTCACTTTGGGCTGCCTTGTCCTACATCAAAACCCAAAAGTAAGCCCATGCGAATATAATAGCAAAATGAAGTGCGGAATTGTCAGACCAAAAAAATAACAAAAAATTATATTCTCATCATATTTTTTTCTTATATTATTTTTTATGTTACTCTCTATATTATTAATTATATTACTTTTTCTTTATTAATTTCTCTCACTTAATCATAATAATAATTAAAAAATATAATAAAAAATAATATAAAATAAAAAATGTAGTAAAATAACCATTTTTTAAAAAGAAAGTGTGGAATTGGGAGGTATATGTAAACAAATCCAACTATTTTTAGATCATATTTATTTGATACTAAAAAATATGGTTCTGTTTCTTTTTTAAAAAAAATAGTAATTGTGTTTCAGTTCCGTACATTTGTTTCTTTTTATATTTTATCTTATAGTTCGATTCACTTTTAATTCATTTTATAAACTAATTCACTTTCTCTTTTTAAGTCATGTAATCTTTCTTCCCAACTAGGTACAAAATTAGCATTATGGTATAGTTATTTAAGACAATATTGGTACTACCCTCATGTTATATTTGATAAATATTCAAGTAAATATGAGCAATTTATGAACTAAAAAGTATCTTAATTATCTTAGTTAAAATAATGGAGATTTTGGTTATAAAATTATTATTATTATTATTATTATTCAAACAAATAATATTTATTATTTATCTATTATATTATATAAAATACAGTATATACCTTAGTGGAAAATGTTAAATAATATGATTTGGTGAATTTGATTTCCTTCCAAAAATTTTAGTCCCGCATTCTTTACCAATCAAATTTCATTATAGTTTTCCTTTTTTTCTTTTTTATAGTTGATTTTTTCAAGTTAATGCTTTATGGAAAATGCTTGGTGGTGTGATTGGTAAATTTGGTTTTTTTTTTTTTTTCAAAATTTCAGCCTCTTACGTTAATCAATCATCATTCACATATTTTATATTTTATTATATTCATATTTATGTTTTGATACACGTAAATCCATATTGGGAATGATAATTTTTTTAATATTTTATTTAATACTCCACTTGCTTAAACATTCATTTGTCAATAAATGAAAGATTTCAATATTCCATTTTTTTAACTCATGATATATCTTAATGCATTTTTGGAATGACATATTGAGATTTTTTTTAATTCCTTTCATCCACTTTTATTTATTTGTTAAGGTTAACGATCATAAATTAAAAAAGTTATTAAATATACTGAATGATAAGATAATATGATTTAACATAACTAAATTATCTTTTCTCTCGCTTAATTAAAAGTTTCTCTCTCTCCCTCTATCATCATTAATCTCACATTCTCTATCTCCTTCTCACTCAATTAACTAGAATAGTTGATTTTAAGAAATTGAAAAAATCAATTAATATGTATTTATTGAATTTAATTGAGATAATAAAAGATAAGTGTAAAATTGAAAAAACACTAATAGATATTTTTTAATTTTCTAAATTGACAGATAATGTTTAACAAATCAAGATTCATAAATAGTTCTCTAATTTTACAACTCATTATGTTATTTGGGATTTTTTTTTTTGTTTTCATTTTTTACTTAATTACCCCACTTGCTTAAGCATTGGACAATAAATGAGAGGTTATCTATTTCTTCCACAAAGATATTAACCCACATGATTGGTTTAATTATATTACTCAAGCATTTAAATTGGACAAGTATATTTATTTATAAGACATTTTATTGAGATGCATTTTGATATTCAAGTATTTATTGTTTCACATAATTTTATCTATTTCTCAAAATTAAAACCCTATACTATTAAATATGGGTTTTTCAATCGGCATGTTCCATTCTCTATTATTTATTGTGGCATCATATCTTTCATAACATAATTTTTTTCAAAATTTTAGCTTATCTTCAATGACTAATACCTATTCATTCATTTTTTTATATATCTTTTTCTTCTATAATAAAAAATTTATTTATAATTTTAATTTTTTAATGTACTCATTTATTATATTATATAAAAATTAAGTGATGTCTTAGTGTAAAATGGCATGAGACACCATGTCCTTAACTGGATTTCCTTTCAAAATTTTAACCTATCTCAATGACCAATGCATGTTTATTTGTTTTACTCTTGTATCTTTTTTCTTTTGTAATAAAAATTATTCTAATTTTAAATCTTTTAATGTACTCATTTATTATTATGTAAAATACATGTGATGCCTTATTAAATAATGGTATGTGACATAAATTCTTATCTCAAATTTTTTCCAAAATTTCATCTTATCTCAATGACCATTTACGATTCATTCCTCTTTCTCTTATATTTTCTTTCTTTTATAATAAAAAATTATTATAATTTTAATTTTTTAATGTATTCATTTATTATATTATATAAAACATATGTAATACCTTAGTGGAAAATGTTCCGTGGCATTAACTCAATTTTCCTTTAAAATTTCAGCCTTTCCTAATGATCAATGCATGTTCATTTGTCTTAAATCTTCTTTATTTTTATAATAAAGAAATTCTAATTTTATATTTTTAATGTACTTATCTATCTATTTTATTATATAAAATACAAGTGATGTCTTAGTAGAAAATGATCTGTAATATGTATATATTTATATTTTCTTTTATTGTCAAAATAATTACTAAAGTAATTATAGAAATTTGCATTCTAAATATTCAACTAACCCATGTGAATTAGACTAGTTAAATTGTATTTTACGCATGTAGCTATATGATGTCTAAAATACAAGCATCTTGCATACATTTTAAGCATTTTAGAAGCGTTAATAATTTTTATATGTAGTATGACAATTTTTAATTGTTATTCACCTCATATATATGTGTGTGAGAGAGAGGTTTTTATTTTGGGGGCGTTGTATATATGAGTCCTTGCTATTTGGTTGTAATGAGATACAGGTATAGTCGTACTAAGTTTTACTTAACATTCTTAAATATCTAAATTTAATATTTAAAATATATACTCTTTTCTGATTTAGTGCGATAAGATAATAACAAACATTTTTTAGTCTTGCACAAAGTATTTCCACACTTATTAAATGTAGGACTAATCTCTGTTCGAGTTATCTATTGTAGGTCAAATTAGTTACGGAGACATGCCTCATGATTACATAACAACAATAGAAAATCAATTTAAACGTCATAAAAAAAGAAACAGAACTTAAATGTGAGATATCTGTTGTATTGATGACATAGATGTAATTGATAATTATAGTTGAAGAAATTATTTGTGGGATATCTATTGTAATATGCATGTTTAATATATAAATATGGATTTAATTTTCCCAACGAGGACAACAGGTATAATATGATATCCCTAGTTGACGGTGTAACGGTGTGCCGTGTGCAAAATAAATTAAATACAAGCAATGCTCCATTAATTTTGTTTGTGTTTTTTATATTCTAATTATTTGTTGTATTGTTCAATATCCATCTAAATATGTTTGGTAACGCTTATGTTTGAATAATAAATAAGTTTTTTTTTCAAAAACTCTTTTAAAATATTTTAATTATAAATTATTTTAAATAAAAAATAAACTAATCAAAACACACATTAATATTGTATTAATATATTTGTAACCATCTCAACCCATCTGTCTGTCTGACTTCTAATTAATATATGTCAAGTAGTTGATCAACACAGTGTGCTTCAAATTAAATAGCTATTCAACTGATCCATGGACCATGGCCCTATGGTCCTTAATTCCTTACCTTTTCTTTTTTTAAAAAAAAAAAAAAAAGTCAAAACATTCATGATTAATCTGCATTACCATCAATCATTTATTGCCCGGTATCGTGTAGATTGAAGAAGCAAATGTTGCACATTGCATTAAGTACCGTCAACAAACCAATAGAATAATGAAATAATCTATTTTATACTTATGTATTAAAAATAGGGATGCAATAAGTATTAAAAAATTAAATAAATTTATAATAACGGTTATAATTATTTATACTTGTGTATTTATCACAGAATATTATTATGCGGGTTATTAAATAACATTCTAAACTCTTATTAATTTTTCTATGGGTTCGCATATATACTCATCATATATATAATGTTAGACGAACAAGTCCTGAGTCATGTCCCGTAATGTTAGACATAAGTTGTGTAAGAATGTTGTTTTTGAAAAATAACAATGAGGGATAAAGTTTTGAGGTAGTGCTAGTGCATATATAATTCAATCGGAAGTTGAATTATAAAACGTAAAGTTTTTACGTCTTTTCGTGAAAAGTAATTCGTACAATTGAATATTTCTCTTTTTTGTTAATGTTTATAACTGAGCTTTTTTTTAAATATATTCCAATTTGCTAGAAAAATAAGATATTATATACTGCAAAGAAATACAAGCAATAATATATGATAAGTTGAATCGCAATTTGATATTAACTTTACCGTATTCTTTCCATTGGAGAAGCGTTTTTCAATTCCATTATTTAAAAGAAAAAGACGCATTCATAATAAAATTTTGAAATGAAAATAGTAAGGGAATTTCAAAGTATTGGACATCGAAATAACAAGCTGACATAGTTACAATGTAGTAGAGGTTAGCCCATCAATGGAGGATTATCCATCCATAAAAACCAAATCCAAAACTTTTTCGCCACAGTTTAGTTTTATTAGTTGAGTTAGGGGGTGTTTAGGAAAGATTATTCTCACTCCCCAACAACTTTTTTTTTTTTAAAAGAAAAATTTGTTGTAACTGTATTTAATTATGTTTGATAAAATTAACTTCAATTTTTATATGAAATTCAATATATTTTAACAATTTTTTTTCGTAATGCTGAAATTTTATTTTATGATTTTAGATTATAGATTATTCCTTACGTTTTGAGATGTAAATATCATTTTGTTTCAATCAAATAATTTTTGTAATCATTTTATATCTTATTTTGATAATTTAATATATAAAAACGATTCTTTTTTATATCATCTAAATAAAATAAATTAGTTTAAAATCACTTTTCAATTAACATAATTAATTACAAATAATCAAATTTTCACAAATAATTAAATACGCACTTAATGACATAGCGCATGTTTGGTTCGGCTAATTATGTTGTCCAACAGCTTTTTTATGAAAAAAAAAGTTGTTGTAAGTCTTTTCTAATATGTTTGGATCTCAAAGTAAAAAAAAAAAAACAACAACCTTTAAATGAGTAAAAAAGATATTGGAGTTTGAGCTAAATGTTGAACATTTTTATATAAAAGTTTTTGAGATTATTCTCAATAATGATATGTAAATATCATTTTGTTTTTAATTAAATAATTTTTTTAATCAATTAAATAATTTTTTAATTATTTTATATTTATTTTGATAATTTAATATATAAAAATAAATTTTTTATATCATTCAAATAAAATAAATTAACTTAAATTTATTTTTTAACTAATATATTTAAATATAATTGATTATTAAAATAATTAAACTTTCACAACTTAATTATTAAAATATTTTATTATTAAAATAATTAAATTTTCACAATTATCACAAATACGTACTTAATAATTGAATTTTATAAATATTAATTTGATGTTCCCAACTGAATCATGCACCGGTTCTTAGATTAAAGGATCTCGTTGGTTAAGCGTTGGGGACTCGTTTAGATCATTAATTAGGATAGCAACTGCATATCTTTGCCCTTTTCGGTTTTTATTCGTTAAAATAACAAATTAGATAGCAACTAAGCTTTTCTTTATTCGTTAAAATAACAAAGAGAAATTTTAGAATAAAATTTGACTTTAATTATTAAATTTTATTTTTTAATTATTTTTTATATGTCTATTAATTTAATTAAATAAAATTAAAAATAAAAATAAAAAATAATTAAAGGATCTAAAAGATGAGTTAAAAGAAAAAAGTTATAGTTAATTTATTTTCTTTACAAAAGTACACAAGAAAGTAGTTATTTGCATTCATGTCGAGTTATGAACAACTTTTTTTTTTTTCAGGTGTCGAGTTATGAACAATTGACAATTCATACGGAGGTACATCTTCTAGAACTTGTATGGACGTGTATTTTTAGATAAATTTTTTATTAAATTAAGTATTTTTATTTATTTTTAATATATTTAGATGTTTTTTTCTAAAAAAATATAAATTGTAATTTTTTAGAAGTTAGATTTTCGTGCTTTTAAAAAATATTTTTTATAACATAAAAATTGTTCAAATATTAAAATAAATACTTCTCTGAAATTACATTTAAACATAAATTAACATTTATTTTTTTAAAAGATCTTTTAAAAAAAATCACATAAAAAATATTTTTATTTTAAAAACTCATCTAAACTATCTCCAGTTTGGCTTTAAGGACTTAAATTAGTGTACTATTTTTAAAATTTTATATCATTTTGATTTTTACATAACAAATTTATTATATACTGAAGTCTTATACATAAATCAATTATTTATTCAAAAAATATATGAAAGCATAATAATAATCTATTTTATATTTCATAAGTCATCAAGAAGGGTGATATAACAAAAATATCAAATTCCCTGTAGTTATTCAATAGCAGGCCTAGTTTTTTTTCCCCTTTTGTGATACTTTCTCTTCTTTTGTGATGCTTTAATTTTTTTTTTGGTGGTTTTTCTTTCATTGTGACGCTTAGTCCTTTTTAAGAATTTTATATTCTTACATCAAATAATATTTATATTTTTTTTTTATATTCTATCTAATTATTTATTATACATATTTTTTTTATCACTTTCTCTCACTCAATTACATTCCTTAAAAAGGATGTAAATAATAATATACCCCTAAAAAGAAGTGTAAGACTAACATTTTTCTTTGAGTATTTTATTAATGGAAACTACTGTCCAGAACATTTGGTAGTAGTCTGTTATGTTTTTATTATTTTTTTTAATTTTTTTCACCTTTTTTAATAATTTTATCACATATCTTTTATATATGTAGATATGTGTTTTTTAATCAACTCGATATTCTTATCATAAATAAATATACACATCTTTTACATCTTATTTAATACTATTTATTATACTTATTTTTTTTATCACTTTCTCTTTCTTAATCACACACTTTTTAAAAAAATATATATATAACCCACACCTTTAAAAGAAGTACAAGATGATTTTTTTTTTAATAGATCTCAAGGGATTAACTTTTACTTTCTTTGATATGCCATACTACTTTTAAAGTGTATTACAGTTAAGCCTTGCTGTTAACTGTTAGTTAGTTTGTTAGATTTCAGTTAGTTAGTTATTATTTTATTGCGCTCTCCTATAAATAGAGCATCCCTTGTAATTATGATTCATTCAATTCATTCAATTGATTCAATACAAAGAGAACACTAGTCTTCTTCTTCTGTTTCTACCTCTAATATTTTTTTAGCTTCACGATCTCGATCTTGATTTCTTTCCGCGCCTCTGTTCATTTTTTTCTTCTCGTTTCTTTCTTCAATGGAGGACCAAGATAATCCTTTCTTCCTTCATCCTTTCTACCTTTGGGGTATCCTAAACAGGGGGAGAATCTTTGCTGCAAGCTTAATAAATCACTGTATGGCCTCAAGTAAGCCTCTAGACAACAACAAGTTCGGGCTTCGCACTAACAAGCTCAGGCTTTACTCAGTCAACTGCAGATTACTCACTCTTCACTAAGGGACAAGGTCATGATTTAGTCATTCTACTTGTATATGTAGATGACATAATAATAGCTAGTCCAAATTCTTCTATGATCACCCACACCACAAAATTGTTACAAAACACTTTCAAACTCAAGTTGATAGGAGATTTACTTTCTCTTAGAAATAGCCAAGTCTAGTAGAGGTATCCACCTCTTATTTTACAAGCTTCGGAAGATACAGGCTACTTAGATGCTAAGCCACAATTAGTTCCTATGGATCCTAACATCAAATTCAATGACAAAGATGACACTCCCCTATCTGATATCTCTCAGTACAGAAGACTCATAGGTAGGCTCATGTACTCGACAAGCCTTCAAGACCCTGACATTCACCTATGCAAATAACAGCTCAATAATTCATGGCCGGTCCAAGAACACCACACTTGCAAGGAGTATATCGATTCTTCAATATCTTAAGGCAACTCCAGTTTTCTTTTCCCAAATTTCATTCTTCTACCAAGCTCAATGCATATGTTGATGGGATTAAAGTTGCCAAGTTACTAGGAGATCCACCACCGGTTTTGTGTCTTTTTAGGAGGGTCTCTTGTCTCTCAAATCTAAAAGTAACTCACAGCTGTCTGATCCTCGCAGAGGCGAGTACGAGATCATTAGCATGCCTTGCCGCTGAGTTACTTTGGGCAAAGAATTACTCAAATGTTTTGAAGTAGCATTCAAGAATGGTGTTCTCAGACAACAAATCTGCCATCCATTGCCACCAACCCTATAGCTAATGAAAGGACTAAACATGTTGACATAGATTGTCATTTCATTAGACAACATGTCATTTTCCCGAATAATTCACCTTCCTTCCAATCCACAACTTGCAGATGTCTTAACAAGGCTCTCCCTATGTCTAAGTTTTCTGAACTAATTTCCAAGTTAGGTGTTTTAGACATTTATCTTCTAACTTGAGGGAGAGTATTACAGTTAAGCCTTGTTGTTAATTGTTAGTTAGTTTGTTAGATTTCTGTTAATCAGTTATTATTTTATTGCGTTCTCCTATAAATAGAGCATCCCCTTGTAATTATGATTCATTCAATTCAGTATTCAATTGATTCAATACAAAGAGAACACTTTTTTCTTCTTCTTCGGGTTTCTACCTCTAATAAAGTGGGCATATAGAGGTGCGATAAGAAAAGTGAGAGATTGGGGTTCTTGGTCATAGTGCAAGAAAGAAATAATCTTATTTAAAGTAAGATCAAGACACTATAACTTTGATAGAGAAGACTTATGTAACTTAATTCTTTCATATCTTTTGCTCTCCCATTAGTTTTTATTGTAAAGATTTAGTTGTGGAACGGGTGTGTTTTTCTTGACTTGTTATTTCGTTATTTTCTTTCTATCTTGTCTTGTATGGAGTAATCTCGGATAGTTTCTTATTGCTTTTTATCTCTGAGATTTGTATTTTGTTCATTTTTTTTATAATGAATATATATCTTCTAGCAGAAAAAATACAAATTAAGAAGTGTGATTAGGTTAAAACATGAGTTTTAAGTGAGATTAAGATTCTCTCACGTTATTGAATAACATGAGAAGGTCATATTAGAGAGATAAAGAGAGAAATTATTGGATGTGAACTTCTTATCTCACGCATGCAAATTACTTTTTAACATGTGTAAAGTTTTGTTATTAGAAATATGCTTATTTTTCATATATAAAGAAACCAAACTGAATTAGCTTATTCGACTAGAAAACTGGTGGCCACGTGTCCGGTCCAATTAGATCATATAACCATTCATTTAAAAAATTGGTAAGGAACCAAACGAACTGGTAAAAACCAACGAAATTGGAAAAAATTGGTAGTCTGACGGTTCATACGGTTTCAAATTTTGGTGATGCCGCTCCGTCGCCAGCAAGCCTTGTCAAGAGCTCCATCACCCAAGCTTGCAACCCTTGCTGTCTGCCATTATCTCGACAATCACCAGAGCCTAGAGTGGTCGCAGGGGAGGACTGGTGGGTGGTCGAACCTTCTCTGTTCACATCGCTGGTCATGATGAGTGGTGGTCAGATCCTCAGCCCGCAGTGTTAGATGGTGATGGACAATGTTTGACGACAATGATAATTGAGAGATGAGCGAAAGTGAGAGAGAAATCTGAATTTTATAAGTGTATGGCTATTGTGAAAAAGAAAGTGAAAAGTTGCATTAGGATTTGAGAATTTAGGGGTTATTTGGGAAAGATTTTTTTCCCTTACCCGACAACTTAAATTTTGGCAAATAACTTTGTTCACTAGTCACAAGATGTTTTTAGAATTTTGGAAAAAGCTTTTATAAGAAATTTAATATATTATAATATTTTTTTTTTTCATAAACTTAAAATTTATAATTTTTTATTATAAATTATTTCAAAAATTTTGATTGTAAATATTATTTTGTTTTTAATTTGAATAATTTTTTAATTTTTTAATATTAATTTTAATTATTTAATGTATAAAAATGATTTTTTATACTATTTAAATAAAATAAATTATTTTTAATCTATTTTTCAACTAATATATTTAAATACAAAATTAATTATATTATAATTGATTATATAACAATTAATTATTAAAATAACTAAATTTTTATAGTTAATCTAAACATACACTTAATTTGACTCAACAACAACCTTTTGACTAACCCACGTTCTGACTCTTGTGTATTTTTTTTTTTTCTAATCTCTAAAACATGGGCCTTTTATTTTTAGTTTTTGGTCTATTAGGCCATTTATTTTCAACTTATGCTTCAAACATGAGCCTTTATTATTTTATATATTATATAAAAATTAGAAATTATATATTTATTTATTTAATTAATTATCAGTTTGACACAATTCAATTGTAATTAAATCAGTGAATCGTAAATCAATACTTTCATTGGTTTAATAATTGATTCGACTTTAAAAATATTAAATTTTTCAGATAATTCACATAACTTTGCATATGTAAAAAAGATGATTTACATGTTTAAGATAAAAAATTATCATCCAAACATTTCTAAAGATAAAAATAAAATTTATTCTCCACATAACTAGTAAATCCTATGACTAATCTAATAGATCTATGCATAATAAAAGTTGTATTTATCTTTCTCTAACTTAACTATCATATTACATGTGAGAATTCTTTTCCTTGTAGATGGACACATTTTATTCATCGTGTAAGAGTTCAAATGTCAGTATCGGTACTTTGTGACCAAGACTTCATCATTGTATTTTGAGGAGAGAATAGTCATACACCCAAATACTGTAAGAATACCTCGTGAGAGACCCAAATACATTTTCCACTTCACAAGTGACAAAATTTAATATGAGGGGAAATTACATTTGTCGGATTACCAAATTTTGCATTGAGTTACGACCTTGCGTGTTCAGAAGTTAGGTAAATCCACATACCAGAACTGTATAAAATTGTCCTTCTATAAAAACAAGTAAATAGAATCTAATCCATAATTGTGGAGCAAGGGAATAGTAGTTATTCAACCACCGACGATACGTGCACATTAGGCAAGGTAAAATGAGAGCTGCATACGGGTCATATTGGTTCAAGTTTAAGGAAAAAAAAAATTAAATTAATTAGTTGAGGTGAAGTTGAGTAGGATTGATTTTGAGAAAAAAAAGTTAGGTAACTCGAACTGAACTAACTCAATTATAATCGAATTGGTTCGGGTCGGATAGTCGTATTGTGACATTATGCTGTGTGACTACAGTTACCTCAAACACTCAACGCAAAAAGGAAAAAGAGGATTAGAGTTTTAGGAGTTGGTAATAGATTTGACAACGAAGAAGAAGAAATTAGAGAGCAATAACAACAATATCCCTGACAATGCCTAACAAACCCTAGATTCTTCTTCTTTTCAAATTAGTAGATTGTGTCAAAAAGAAAAATAACAAAAAAAAAACAAAATCAGTTCTGCAAGTCAAAACAAGGAAAAAGACTTTTAGTCTCTAAAAAACGAAATAGAGGGAAGAAGAGTGGGGTTTGAGAGTGTCAACCACTTAGCAATGGCAGAGATTAAGGTCGATGGTGCGTGGACGCAATTGACGGCACAGTGGTGACGGACAGACCCTCGTCAGGATAGTCCTGGGATTACGGTGGAGGACAACAGTTCTAGCGTGGAGGCGCGACTCAGATCTAAGCAGTTGGTCATGGTGGTGGGTGGTGGAGACCCGAGCTTGGTCATGCGCGGCGAGGCGGCGCAGTGGAGGTGGACGTGCTTTGGGATGGAGGATTGGTGGTGGTTGAGCTCTGGGATGATGGGTTATGGTTGTTCAGGTAACAGGGAGGTGGATCGCGGTGGAAGACGACAGTTTGGTGTGGTGGCGCGACACAAATCTAGGCAGTTGGTCACGGTAGTGCACGGAGGAGATCTGTGCTTGGCCGTGTGCGGCGAGTGAGAGAGGGCTGAGAGCCTGACATTGAGCAACACCACTGCACCAAAGGTGGCGTGCCGCTTAGGGTTAGAGGATTTGGGATTTTGCAGAGAGGAAGGAAGGGATAGAAGGAGAGGAAGATGATAGTGAAGTTGAGAAAATGAAATGAGATAATGAGTGGTGGGTGACACTTTTGGTTTGGGGTTAGAAAGAAAAAGAGAAACGAAGGTTATAGTCAAAACGAAGTCGTTTAATTGGGTGGTTGAATCATCGGGTCGAGTTATCAGATTAATTTATTAAACCCATTACCCGAACTAATTAATAGACGGGTTATTCAGGTTTTACCCGAGCGGACCCAATGATTCCAACCAGTCCAGATATTTAATGTTGGGTTAAGTTAGATTGGGTTGGGTCATCGAGTTGACCCGGACCCATATGCACCTCTAGATAAAATTTATACCAATTTAATTTGTGGAGATTAATTATTTATTTAAAAAATAGTATAAAAGTTGACACAAGAAAAAAAAAGGGTTTTACCTTTGCAACCCCACCTTGTTATTTCTTTTGATGGAAGAGTGTCCCTGTATGGTACGAAGACATTTTACCGAGAGCTTCCTAGGAATAACGTGGTAGATGAATTATAAAGGGAAATTATATTTTGAGGCGATGCATATGAATTCATTGGGGTAGTTGAATGATTCAACGCAACGAAAAACTAAATTTATTTTGGTACCGATGAGCATTTTCCTTAATGTAAAGTAGTGCTTATAAATACATCCCCTGCGTATCGGCGAGGTCACTGTGAATTAGACAAAAAATAAGATGCAAAGAAAATAATGGATGCACATGACAATTGTGGTACCCAGAGGCAGAGCCTCCAAAAGTTGCAGATTGTAGCCGTAATGAGTGTGCCACCGCTCAAGGTGACTGAACCACGGCTAGTTCGCAAAGTCTTGGTCAGTGACCCAAACACCATTCGCGGATGCTACCAAATATGTCTGTACTATGAGAAATTGAACGAGGAGGACCATGATGGTTGGCATTTGGCTGGTTGGATTGTGGAGTCACTATCCAGGGCTCTGTTGGAGTACCCTCTACTCGCTGGTCGCCTCCAAAGAAGGGAGGCTGGTGATTTGGAAATTGTGTCCAATGATTCTGGCATTCGATTCTTGGAGGCATTGTACCCGATGAGCTTGTCAGAATTTCTTGCGTTGAATGAAAAGGAACGTCTCGAGGCTGAGCTTGTGTTCTGGAAGGAAATTGATGACCAGTGTCCTCAATTCTCTCCCCTCTTTTATGTTCAGGCAAGTACTACTTTGTCTTTGTCCTAGTTCTGTTCTTTTATTCTTTTGGTTAATCAAGTTAATACAGCACAGCATGAAATTCAATTTCAAGTTTTGAATGGATTCGAAGTGCTTGTGTGTTTATTTCTCAGGTGACTAACTTTGAATGTGGAGGGCACTCAATTGGCATTAGCTGCAGCCTCCTCTTGGCAGAGGTTTTGGTAATTGAGAACTTCCTCAAGAAATGGGCAAAAATACACAACAATATGTTACCCCAAAATGAAGAGATTAATAAGATACCCATATTTTATTACCCTCGTCTGAAAAATCCTGAGCCTCTCCCCTCCGACATAATTAGCCGCACTCTAAGCAAAAATGGAGTTGAAAGCATGGTATTCAAAATCAGTGCCGAGGATGTGACTTTCAACAAGGAATTGTGGAGGGAATTAGCCATGCTTTGTGTTGAGGACGCAGAAGGAAAGCTTCACATAAAAATGGGTTCGGATTTTTCTTTGGCTGTGAAAGAATCATCAGAGGTCATCAAGGTAGAAAGTTGCTCAAAGGGTGGATACAGTATGGAGGGGTTGCACCTCAAGAATCAAATCAGTCGTACCACATGGAAGGATTTTGGAGTGTACGAGGTAGCGTTTCATGAAGGGAATAAGCCTGTCCACGTTTCTTGTTGGATTGGATCCATTGCTGATGGACATGTAATGGCAGTCCCATACCCAACGGAGAATGTATCTGCCGTGATTGTAGTGGCACTCCCATATTGATTGTACCAACTACCAACTACCAATAACGGTTGCGTATTATTTATTTTTCATTGAAAGGTTTGTTTCCCAGTTGAGTGATCACTTTAGTATATTATTCCTGAAACATCTCATAACTTACACGATTCCTTGCATATCGATATTTTCATAGATTTATAGCAGTTTAAGTAAATTTTTTTAAAAGAAAAAAGCGGTTGATTTGTGTTAAAATAATATATTATGAGAAAAATATAACTTTAGAAATGAGTTATTTTAAAGATAATATATTTGGCCAAAAATCTGCATATATACTTTATCTTTCAAGTTTCAACTACAGCAGTTTTTTTATAAACTTAAAATTTATAATTTTATTATAAATTATTTCAAAATTTTTGAAATATAAATATTATTTTATTTTTAATTAAATAACTTTTCAATTATTATATATCTTTTTTATAATTTAATCTATAAAATATATTCATTTTATATCATTAAAATAAAATATTTTTTTAAATCATTTTTTAATTAATATTAATATATCTAAATATAAATTTAATTTTATTATAATTAATTATATAATAATTAATTATTAAAATTATAATAAAAATTACAATTATATCAAACACTTCCTAAACCGTTTATATATATAGAGAGAGAGAGGCAACATAATCATTGAGAAGAATGGTCTCCAATTAAATCATCACCGACTCTGGGGGCGAAAACGGAACACTACCATTAATTCGAAATGATTGACGGGCAGAACTCAAAACTCTAAACCACAGCGGTGCATTTAATGCACAAGGTCACAGTTTTCGCTGACAAGTGGCTACAACTAGCGCCATGACGAAGCGTAAAGAAAAAATGCCATCATCGTCAAGGAACGCGGAGCCACCGCCCTCCGTCACGGTTTTAGTATAAGGAGGATTCGCCACCCCGAGGAATGTTCACGACTTTGGACAAGTATCCTTAAAAAGTCACAGTATGAATCAATCCTGTTGGGCCGACTTTACTTTAAGGTCACTATAGGAAGAGCCAAAGCCTTAAATTTAAAATAATAAATTAAAATAATTAATAAAATATTAATACACTTTATTTTTATTTTTATCTTTTTGATGTCTAATATTTTTTATTTCATATTTATAATTATTGTTAATCAAAACTCAATTAAAAAAGAAAGAGACTTTTTGATCAATATGATTTTAGTAGTAAAAATATTTATTAAATTATTATTATTTTTAAATTATTTATCAAAATGTTCTAATTTAGTTACGCTGAAATTTTTTATTATTTTTCATTCTACGTAAGATACGAACGCATATGCGTGTAGATTTACATTGATTCAACGTGTGATACGTTTAATACGTTTAATAAGATCTCACGAATACGTACAACACCTTTAAAAATGCGCTTTTACGCATAAAATTTACATCACGCGAATGATATATCGACATCGCGATGATCGTATTCATATGCATCCATGTGGCATGTATCAGCAGTGTTGGTGTTTTTAAAGTAAATAAAAAATAAAAAAAATATCACTTTGTATGTGTAGGACATTTAATCCATTTTACCCAAATCTCTTGAGAAATGACGCTTAAAAACATAAAATTTACATACCTACTTAAATAAGATTACACATATATATATATTGAGTAGCATATCAATCAATTAATTTATTTATAAATAGTGTTTAAAAAAAGTTGCTCTTATGTGCCATATAGATAAAAGTGATTTAAAAAGTTGTGATATAAAATAATCGATGTGAGACTTTGATATTACGATAACTTTGGTTTAGACAAAAATAATAAATAAGTTAATAAAGTCCATTAATTTATTCGATGCGGACTTTATTTGTTGAAATAGTCTTAATCTACTAATATATGCACTACTAAATAACTTCTTATTTGATATTCGATGTAAGAACATTATTCTTATGTATTTGATTTTATATTTTTTTCTATGTCTTTTTTTAGTTCAATGTTTACACATTTTGCAAATCAAATTAAAATTCATCATAAGGTAAAGCCAAACATAAAGCATGGTAACTGTAAATGAACAATTTATGTTACCTCGAAAGTGGTTATCCAATAAGGTAAAGTTTATTATACAATTATTCTTCTAAGCTGAACTATACCATGTATACACTTAAATACACAGATTACTTTTATATTTACATATATAATAATAGCATATGAGTAGCAATATAGCTCAAATTTTACACACTAGTTGGGTAAGCATGAAATAGTGTTTAAAAAAAGTTGCTCTTATGTGCCATATAGATAAAAGTGAATTTAAAAAGCAAAAATTCACAGTAACTTCCATGTTAAAAGATCAATCGTTTTTTTATATCTTTTTTTTTTTTTTCTTTTTGTTTACCTAAGATAACTTTGGTTTATCCATCCACATCCATGAATAATGATAAGTTCAATTACAGTCCACTTTTTGAATAATTCTATTAGGTTATTCTATTATTATCGAAAATATCCATTCAAATAACTATCATAATTTTTTCAATTAATGTCAAAATCTTACCAATCAAATAGCACACTTAGTCTACTCAATAACGTGCAACTTTGACAAGAAACTAGTTTGTTAGGCAACTTTTTCTCACCATATAATCAAAAGTTTTTCAATGTATTTGCAAAAACAAAGTGTTTTTTCTCGACATACACACACGAAAAGATGAACAAGAAAGCTCACTCAATGAAAATAAACGCAAATCTCAATTCAATGAAATTTCAATTGAACTAAAAATAGAAAATCACTGAGTTGGATCAAAATGCATAAATTCCAAAAATCTAGAGCTAAAATCATTGTTTTTCTCAAAATCAAGGGTTGTAAATATCGTTTATATTTCAACTCAACTTTTTAGTTAAGTAAATTTTCTAAAATTTAGTAAATCAACTAAATTAAACACTTTAAATGGGATCTCACGTATTGTAAACCTGCTTTAATTTTGCACTTTCATCAAACTTAAGTTTTGTTGGTTGGTTCCACTAACAAAAGCACACTTTCAACTAAACTTAAGTTTACCAACTGCAATCCAAACACACACTCAATTAGTTATAACAATGCCCTTCTGCATGATGCCGATTGTATAACTCTCCTAGTTTATTCGATTATTCTCGATTACATGCCATTCGAATTGCTCATTTAATAAATTCAATTTAACATAAAAAATCATGTAATTCGAATAGCTGATACCAAAATTGAAACATTTTGTAATGTTCTATTTGAATAGCCTTTTACCTATTTGAATTGAAAACTACAAAAATGCCTTATGGTACTTTCAGAACATTACCTTTAAATTCATTAATCATCTCGAATAGCTCACTTACGAGTTTCCAACCAGTAAAAAAAGATACAACATAAAAACAAACACAAACACTTCTACCTTAACTCCCTAAAGATGGTGTTCAATCATTCTTTCTAGTTCTCCCTTACGTTCTTTTTCCTCTTCTTTTGTTTTTGCTTTCTCTTCTTCTTGCGGCTCTTTCTTTCTTTTTCTTGTTTCCTTTATCTGTTTCACGTTCTCTGTTTCTATCTTTTATTTTCTTTCTTATCTCTTCTATTTACTTGTTTCGTTATTATCTCTAACTTTTTCTCTCTTTTTACTGTTATAATTGTGTGAAATGAAAGAAAATGATAGATATTTATGTCTTAAGGGTCAAAATGGAGAGAGAATGAATCATATAAGATCAATTAACTTTAAGGTAAATTAAATCTCTTTAGACATTTTAGTCCTTCATGTTGGTAAAAAATGACCAACTAATTCATGCTAATATTATTAGAAATCCATAACCTCAAATTATAACTAATAAAATTGGGACATGTTACATCACTAGTGTTGTATTCGACAATGGGTTTATAGGCTTCGGTTAAATTAAGAAAGACCCAAAATGAACCAGGCCCAAACTATAAAAGCGCAACCCACAAAGCGTTTGTTAAATAAGAATTTCTCGTCTGTTGGTTCTTACCAAGTTTGACGATCGGATACTGCCTTCAATAGTTTAGGTACTACTACTACTACTACATGTCAGCTGTCACTTCTCACTCAATGTTGGTTGGTTAGTTTTGTCATTTCATTCCTCTGAAAAAGGGTGCTTAAGTAATTTCAGGACGTTTCTGTACTTGGGAATGCTCTCCTCTGATTACGTGGAATATTCCAAGATGTCCACGTGTCCAAACGCATGTTTACACAATGTTATTGTTCGCACAGAAGCAGCACCTCCCCGCTTGGCTTCTTGTTTCCGTTGCGGTCATTGCATTGTAAGAGGGAGGGATAGTGGAGAAAAATTTGAGAGAGGGGGGGTTTTGGTGGTTTGAGGAATGGAGAGTGGGAGTAGCATAGTTGGGACGCAGGGAAAAGCAATTCGAATCGAGAATCCGTTTACTTTGAAAGTGGGTCAAGTGTTTACGGGTTTTGGAATCGGCTGTGGAATAGGCATCGGCGTTGGACGCCCTTTAAATTTAGGTACCTTTTTCAGTTTTCATTCTATCCTATTTCATTTCATAGAAACACCATGGACTTGGGACACTTCTTCAAGCCCAAAATTGGCCATTCCCCTGCCCCACCTCCACAAACTTCTGCTAACAAGCCATGTATTTCTTTTTGCCATTTCCTATTCCCCTCATATTTTGGATTGTGGCCCTTTTTATTCCTTGAGATTTTTTTTTAAAAAAAAAATAAACAAATTGGTTTGATTCAGTTGGCGGATTACATTTTAAATGTTTGTGTATGATGATGCATTTTATATTTTATGTTTGTCATGTTGATACTCAATTCGCTGATTTGTTATTTTATGCATTTTTCATTGCTTTTCGTTTTTTTTTTTCCCAATGTTAGCCTAAATATTATTGCTTCTCCTTCATGTAGGTGATAGTCGTTCACACTAGAGAAATATTACTGAAAATATATTTGATTGCTTAATTTTTAAATTTTTTGACTACTCCATATTTATTCCATCTAGGTGCAATACCCATGTTGAATCAAGTAATGAGTGCCACCAGCGGTGCAACCGATGCATTTTCTGGTGTTAGCAGGCATGTCAATTCTTCTGTAAGTCAAAATACCCTGTTACCTCTTTTTTTTTTTTTTGGGAGAGGTGGTGGGGGTGGGGTTTTAAATAACTCATTATACTTTTAATAAAAAGTATTCTTTTCTCATGCCTTATAATTTATTTAGTTG
This sequence comes from Ormosia emarginata, assembly GCA_029884605.1. Lineage (NCBI taxonomy): Eukaryota > Viridiplantae > Streptophyta > Magnoliopsida > Fabales > Fabaceae > Ormosia > Ormosia emarginata. The sequence continues at coordinate 20,309,938 of JAQQTP010000060.1, read as the reverse complement.
AGGAAGTTGGGAGCTAAGAATATTGAAATGGGCATTGGATGTGGAATTGGTTTTGGCCATGGTTTTGGAGCTGGTATGTCATACTTACTCATATATATCAAATTTTGAATTCTGTGATGCACTAGTATGGGCGACATTCTGTTTTTCAATTCTTGCCAAATTATATCGTTTGTGACTTTTATTTAGATTTAGTTACGTATAGTTCTCCTCCAGATAGATATTGTTTTGCGTGATATGGATTCATTCTTTACATTCAATAATCATATTCATACCATTACTTCCATTTTTTCTTGTTTATTTTATAATGTTATTTTGTTTTGTTCTTTAATCTGGTAATTATAAGTGGGGAGTTTTTGAACTATCAATCTATCTGTTTTGCCACTATCAGCAATATTTTTAACTGCTACGTCTTAAATCAAAGTTTAGATCATTAGTTCTGAATAGTTCATGCATTTAAGAACCAAGTGTTTTGATGTTATAAGATTTTATTGGCTGAGAGTAGATTTGGACAGTTCATGAAAGCACTTTGGTATACTGACAGTTGAAAATGATCTTAGGAGGCAGCTCTCAAGTGTTTGTTGATCATATATCTTTCCTATATCATATATACATTACTAATGCATTCCAGAAATTGACTTCCAATCACAACCTCTATGGATTGCAATTAAATTACAATTCACAAAGCACAAGGGCCTATGGCTCACTGTGTGCTGTCATTGAGCTATGGTTTATTATACAGTGCACAAGAATATAATAACCAAACTAAATTGTAAACTTATACGTCGTTCTTGCATTGTTCAATAGAAATGAGGAAGCAGAAGACATTATCTCAGGACACAGTAAATTTCATGTGTTGAGATTGCCATGAAACTTAGTTATCATTTATATGTTCATGGCTAAATTCCTTTGCCTCTTGACATGGGTGAATTCATCTGTTGATAGCTGAGCTTGTATTTATTTATCATGGCAGGCCTTGCTGTGAAACCAGGGGTGTTGAATCAAATTCAATCTTGTCTTGTAGTATGTGAAATTTTCTCTTACCTCAAAAGTATTGTCTTCTATTTTATCATTTTCTGCCTTTTATGTATCTCACATCTAAAATCTTCAATTTGCTAGGTAGCAATGACAAAGATGATGTTGAAGTTTGGAATTACTCCAAATTTACCCTTTGGTCAGGGTGCCTTGCCAACATCCTTGCAAAGTGGCTTAGGCATGGTCAGTTCAAACAAAATCTCTGCAGGAAGCATGAAGCAATTGGCAACTAAACCAGCAGACCTGGTATCTCAAGGTCTGGCAGGGTTTCAACCTTTGCAGATTGGTTCAGCTGTTGAAAATACTGCATTAAAAGGCAATGCGACTGACTCTACATTTGGCAGCCGAACTGAGAAGGTTATTAGCAACTTTCTACAAAATCCACTGTTGAAAGGAGAGGGAGAAGGACAAAATGAAGTGGTATGCACTTATTTGCCATATATGTAATTGTATGTTATGCCTTTTCTTCCATTCATTACAGCCCATTACAGTAGACCAAATTATCATCACTTTCCCAATCAATACACATACATGTGTATACTAGAATATTCATTTCTCTTCATTATTCCCTCCTTTCCTCTTTTTGCGAGTTTTTCCTTTGAGTTAATCAAATATTATGTGAAATTCTGATTCCTATATACATTGTAGGCTGGACGCTTGCTGTCAGAGAACAATATACTTCAGATGGTAAATTTTCATTTTGTCTATTTAGTGTTGATTTTGTAGCCAAGATGTCAAATCATAATTGATAGCACTATTAGCACATCACTTTTTTTGGGGGGGGGGGGGGTGAGGGGGTGAGGAGGTTGTGTTAAGGACAGATTTTTTTGGATAGCAATTCCATCAAAATTATTAATTTAATGAACACAGAACTGACCCTTTTTTTTTTCTGAATTCTATATTACACTTCATATATCCCTAAAAGTGACACTTTCTTTTAAAAAAAATTAGTTTAGCAGCCACTTTGTTTTTAATGATATGTATACTTTTAGATTCTCAACATTAGAACTAGGGTATATATGTTTTTTATTGAACTTTTCAATGGTTCAGTCACTTAAATTTTTTTATGGATTTAGGTTTTGAAACACCAGCAAATTATTGAACAACTTATGGAGGAAAATGAGAAGCTTCGCCAGATACTAGTGGAGGACCTGAAAATACCATCTAGTAAACTTCAAGCAAGTTCTTCAGGTAGAAATAAGTTGCCATGTACTGATTGTTTTGAGTGCCGAAGAAAACAAAGAAAAAAGTAGGTTAAGAATAATGGAAAATTCATTGAAGTGCTTGCTTACATGCTAAAGGCCCTCCCTGGCACCGTGATACCCCTTCATTTTTGGGGGTTTTTTTTTTTTTCCCTTCCAGTGCCTCTGCTAGTCTGTATAAGTTTTAGGTCATCATGGGTTACGAATTACTGGGAGACTATAAGCACAAGTTCACCTGGCCCGACATATTAAATCGAATTAGCATTAGATGACAGATATTTAGGAATTGTCATGATAGCATTTTTTATCCAGTCCCAAGACAAGTCAATAAATTATTTAGCAAAAGATGTTTAGTAAAATTTAGAAGGATTTAGTTACGGATTAATCTCCATGAGTCTATGTTTATATGCAAAGTTTGGTCGTGTGTATTTTTTTTTTAACGTAATTGGAATCCTTAAACGGTGAGATGTCTATGGCTATTTGTGTTCTTCCCCCTTGCCATGCTGGAGGCAAATATGACTAAAGGCCCAGGGGCTATAATTTGGTGGGTCTACTAGCCTAAATATTACGGTTGGCTCTTAGTCCTGGCTGAAAGCTGCCCAAGTGTGAGCATTTAATTAGTGAGTTATGGCCCAATTAGGGGCAGAAAACCTGAAACCAACTCACTTTGTTATCTTCACTTAGTATTTTTCTGATTTCTTTTCCTAATCGATCTGCGAAAGAGAGGGCATTGGGGTTTAAATGTTTAATTTGAACTTAAAGCATTCTCAAGTTGGACCGATATGGCCTTACATAAAACACGACTTATGTATTTACTTTTGTTTGCAGATCGTAACGTCACTCCAATAGGAGAGAATGATCGATAAAAGAGTAGCTAAAAGAAAAAAAAATGGTTGACACTTGCCAATAATAGGAACTCTGTGGTGTTTTACGTATACATAATACGTACAAAAAATCTTACAACGTGATGTGGAATTTCTATGCCTCAGTATTAATTTGACGGCTACGTTTTCTTTATATGTGAATGTGGAATATTCCATTATTTCAATAAATAATTTTAATTAAATCGTGTCGTTTAGTACTGATCATGGATCCCTTTGTAAGAAACAAGTAAAGCGAGAAGGGGCAAAAGGCTAGTACTCGAGAAGTTATATATCTATTGGTGCATCGAGTAGTTTTATATTTTTTTAGTTAAGTCATTGCGTTGGAATCTAATGCTTTATTTTTTGTGGTACTAAATTCTCCCTGTTTATTTTGATCAGAGATGAAAAAATTCTTTAGCTTTTTGGCATATAGTCATGATTAGCAAAATTTTAAATGCTTGTTTAGGATTTTATTCTTTCAAAAGTGAACCATGAGGAATGATTAGGGTGCCAAGGACAACGTGTCCTCCTCCCCTGTTCCCCATTATTGGTATTGGGCTTTATAAGGAATTGTATTCAACAAAATGTAGGCCACACATTCGTCTTGTAAATCAATCCACACCTCTCATCTCAGGTTAGTGTGTTACTATTACTTCCCATGTGACTATTAGTTATTACACGGGAAGAGACAGATAGACAGACAGGCAGATATATGTCTTCCATCAAAGCTAGAATACATGAAATGCCCAGCATATATCAAATGGAGGAATTATGATCTTGAGAAGAATCATGTCTTTTTTGGAAATAATTTTTATTTCTATTAAAGCGACCACAATAATGTGTTGAATCTGGGATATTTGTACTCAATTGTGTTCTTCACAGCTTACAATCCCTCAGTTAACATTGTTAGGTCAGGAGAGACCATGTGCACATCACTTTCTACTCAGGTTTATTTGCGACAAGAAAAGCCCCACCAATATCATCCCCTTCTTATTCTTCCACCACTAGTCGTCCTGTTCCTCCTTTAACCCTATCTTCTGCACTCATAAAATTCCAAAGTGCCAACTCCCCCTTCTCCAAAAGCAAACTCACCTTCAACGCTTTCTTCCACATGTTCCTCTCTTAACAGCTAGCTAGCAGTACCACCTAACCTTTTCTCTCTCTCACTCCTCTTTCCCACCACCACCACCAAATTGACCTTAAAATTTGAACAAGGATACTTTAAAGTGAATTTTTTTGTAAAGTGAATAAATAAGTCCACATTAATCATTGATGGTTGATGTAAATTCATTTATCAATGATTGATATAGACTTACTTACTCACTTTACAAGAATCTTCACATTATTATAGTATCCTTGTCCTTAAAATTTATACCACTTGAAACATTTCATCATATGCTTGCCTACCCCATTAAGCACCCTCCAATTTCTTATTGCAATAACATGGCAAGAAAGGTTTTCAATGAAGAAACATTCAACTTCCAAACTCAAAACTCCAAAGCAATAAATTATACAGTTGACGAATTAAGTGAGTTAGAAGAATCCACTATTATTTCTAGTTAGAATTATTTTTACCTAAATATAGTATATTACAGTTAAGTGCACTAAGTCAATTAGGATTTAATATTTTCATGAATCTTTGTATCTCACAATTAATTTCACAATGCTTTATGAAAATATTAAATTCTGATTGGCTTGAGTGCACCAAATAAGAATTTCTTTTCTAGCTATGTAGCCACCCTGCTAGACAATTAATAAGCTGAAATAAAAAAAATAATTAAATGCTATTTATATAAATTATGACACTACGTAGTTCAGAATTACTTACTAATACCATATCCATGTCTTTCATAGATTGAAGTTGCAGTTGACACTAATTTTGGGTATGTCACGTCATTGACTCAAAAAGTTTTTTGTTCATAACAAGAGCTAGTGGTTTTATTTTACAAGGCAAACTATATGAACATTGTGAACCCTTGGAAATTACAAACAAAAAAGAGAACCTCCAACAGGATGTAACAAAAGTAGAAATCACCAAATCTCTCTTATTCAGTCAGCTACAAAATGCTACAATGTGACAAATGACACACACATATAAATAAATATATCATGCAATATTTGGTCATCCTCCCAAACAAATCACTAATGAAATCATCCACCAAATCTAAAAACAAAAGAAAACAAATACCAGAGCAGCTAAAAGGGAAAGGGAGAAGGAAGGAAAGAAGCTACACAAATACATATCTCAGTGACTCAGTCTACGTAAACTTGAAACAATGATCCTCTCTGACTCTGAGTTTAAGCAAGAATCACTGCAGCACCACCAAACAATGCAAGCATGACCAAGCTGCTTCCATGAACAAACGCCTTGCTTGGGTTTGAGGCCACCGGATTATCTGACGACGGTTCTCCAATGGACGGTGACGGTGCTGACCCTGGTGAGGAAGATGGTGGATTAACTGGGGTTGATGATGGCGATGGTGATGAAGCAGAGGGTGAAGGTGGTGACGAGGAAGCAGATGGGCCTGGGCCTGGTGTTGATGATGGCAATGGTGATGAAGCAGAAGGTGAAGGTGGTGATGAGGAAGCAGATGGGGCTGGGCTTGGGCTTGGGCTTCCGGCATTTGGGGATGAGCCTGAAACTGGAGAGGAAGCAGGTGAAGGAGGAGTGGCTGAGGTGGTGGGGGCCAATGGTGCAGTAGGTGGCGGCGTTGTAGGGGTAGAACGTGTCGGTGCAGGGGAGGGAGCTTGGGCTGTGGACATTGCCACTAGAATGAAGGACATGGCTAGCACGAGCATGGCACGTGTGAGTGCCATGGCCGGAGGACAGAGGAAGAGAGTGAAGAGGAACAGGGCAATGAGGTTTTGTGATTGATATTTGATATATAGCAATATGGGAGAGATAAGAAATGTTCAAAGAATCAGTCTTTATTTGGGTGACACTAAAGTGCGCCAATATTTCATGCTATTAAGGGTGGGGTTGACACGTATTCAGACAAAGTTGAAGGTGGAGTGGAGAGGCATCTTGTCTTGTTAGGTCCAACACCAATGGAATTGGAATAATAAGCCATATAAAATTACTCTTACTCATATTCAATAATCAAATATAAGCTTTTGCTATGTGATTTACATCTTCACATTTCAATCTCTTATATGTATGTTCTGCTTTGCTAGGAAATTATTACATGAATTTTTGTAAGCCTATCATCGTGTACCAATACCACTTCTTTTGTGGATAGATGTAGAAGAAAATGAGAGTAGTAAGATTGTGTTTGGAATCAACTAAGATTGAAAATAATTTTATTTGATTTAGAAATTAAATTTTATTATTAAAATTTATTAAAAAGTAGTATTTGAATGGATTTATAAATAAATTTTTATATTTAAGACTCATTAAAAATAAAATTAATTTAATTTTATTATTTTACATTTTTAATTTATAAGAGTCAAGCTTAAAAGGTTAGTAAGAATAAAATAATTTATTTATCTCAAATCAAATAAAATCATAATAATTTTGAGAAATTAATTTCTCATCTATCGAAATGAGAGATATTTGAAAAACTAAAAAAAAATCTTAACAAATTTGATAAATTTCTAAAATTAAAAGTAATAAAATTTTAAAAATACAATCATTTTCTAATTTTTAATATTTCAAATACAATATTTAATTTACAACTCAAATGATTTCATATTTTTTTAAATTTTAAGCACACACTAACTTTTTTTTAAAAAAAATAACAGTTGTGTTGGCAAGTTTGTCAAGATATTTTTAAAATTTCCTAGTCCTTATGACATTAGGCTACAGAGATTTCTCTTTTTGAAAACTGTAACTTTAAAATAAATAAAATTGATAAATCACCTTATCACAATTTCTTGAAATTTTAAATGTCAAGCACAAAGAATTTTTTTTGTTCTCCTAATTATGGTATAGAATGCTTGCACTAAACTTAATTGAGAAATTGAATCAGTATACATGTAAGTTGCTTTGAACATTATCTTAGTGCATTAAAAACAAAAACAAATTGATCATACACTAGATGATTGGATGATCAACTTTTCAATCTTTATCAGTATTTTGCTTTTGTGAATATCTTTAGTCTCAATATCTGTTTATTTGTTTTTACAAACAAGTGAAAAGAGAGATACATCTAATTAGATTAAAGCACACGACAACAGAGTTCCACTCTCAGACCATGCAAGATAGGAAAGGGGTATCAATTGGTGGAAGCATGAAAGTCCATCTATCCGCTGCGGAAAAGGCACTTTCTGACCGCGATAAAGATAGGCACAGGGAGCAGCCCCACCCCATAATAGTCTGTGGTAAATGTCTTTTTATAGTATATATTACTAGTATTTTAAGACCCAAAAAATAATATTAATAGTATTTTATTTAACAAGAAATGTGATATTTTATGTGCATAATTTATATAGAATAATATTAATATTATTTTTTAATAAAAAAAATTAGTAGTATTTTATTTAACATTTAACATGAAAATGATATATTAATACACAATATCAAAAAAGATATCAGTCTCAAAAAAAAAAAATAATTAGTCCCGATGTATATGCAAAGCACTGATAACAAAAAGTCAAGGACTCACCATAATTCATATCATCACGTGCTGGGTTAAGGAGGCATTAACTTTGGACTCAGACGCATGCTCATAATAGATAGATAGTGGTGCATTTTCTCCTCTTTTTTAAGCCATACCTGCTTGGAACTAGTCTAAAATATACATTCTCCCTTCTGTTGACTCATCTCTGCACCCACGGCCACGAGAATCACAATCAAAATGCCCCCAACCCTCTTACGTCCAAATTATACGGGTGTGTTAAATGGATAAAAATAAAAAATAATTTGATTTGAATTAATTTAAAAATTAAATTTTATGTTTAAAATTTTAAAAAATTAAGATTTGAATTGATTTAAAAATTAAATTGTGTTTGAAATTTATTAAAATAAAAATTAATTTAATTTAATTTTATTATTTTATATTTTAATCTTTATAAATAATTAATAAGGATATTAAAAAAAATAAAAAAAACTCTCTCCCTCTCCTCTCTCTCTCTCTCCCATTGAAGGGTGTGGCTCTTACGATGATTGGCGAACGACGAATCATGGTGGTTCGAAGTTTTAGGGTTGAGTGGTTGCAGGCGATGATGACGAGATCGTGGGTGGGAAGCTACTCGGTCGGTACACAATGGAGGTCTGGGATCTATTGGTTTGGTTTGGGTTGAGGTTACTGGTTCGATTTGGAAGTCTTGAACGGTAGTTGTTTGGTGGTCATGGCTGGGCTTGAGCAGTGACAACGTGGTGGTTGAGGTCGGAGGTGGTTGCCTGTGAGGCTGGTTCTGTCTCGATTTGGGGAGCTTGGTTCTCGACGATGGAAGTACAGCGGCTACTGGTTGTGTTCTGGTGACTTTGGGGCAGATTTAGGGAGTGAGATTTGGGTAGGGGTGTCAAAATGGGCCAGGCCTGTAACACCCTCCCTAGGGTATCACATGTCTGACTCCCGACTCATAATCTAAAAAGAAATTCACACAAAGTTTGAGTTATAAAAAGTGGGTTTTAAAATTTCTTTTTTATTGAAACATAAATTTACTGAAAATATTAGGTAATATTGAAAATCATATTTCAACTATTCATTATGCAATATTGACACCAATTAATATTTCACAATTTAAAGAAAAATATATAAAAATAATGTAGACTCTTTTTTTTTTCTTTTAACAAGTAGTAACCCTATGACAAGTTCTACTTAATAAAGACTATATAACACTAACGTTAAACTTATCATACTTATTCTCACAGATATCCATCTTGTTGCATCGTACATCCGTTCTACATCTCGTTTTTTGTCAACACCGCACAACTTCAAACAAGTCCTGAATGTCCACTCCTTATCATTGTCACCCATCTCGTAGTATTCATCGCCTCACATGCCTAAGACAACTCATTCTTTCTACATTGTTTAATTTAAACAATACGTATTACAAAGAAACAACATAACAAAGAGGTGAGATTACCTACGCCTAATACCAACACGACAAAGACAAAGATAACACAAACAACAATATCATACGATATGTCATACCGTAATTTCAATAATGCACTCATCATTAATCAACTATCATCATCATACTATTAACATTATTATCATCACACAATAATCACAATAATGCCATCAACATGATTATCATCATCATCCAAGTATTTCAAAACAATTATCATACCTAATATTCCTCAATTAATATATATCATGCAGATATGGACACTCAAATTTATGCATGATATGTTATGCGTACGCCATTATTGATTCGCTTTTTCAAAAACAACTCTATGGAGGTTTTCACAATTTCGAGAGAATGCTTCTCATTAATTGTCACTTTAACCCAAAGACAATCTTCCAGTTGTTGAAAAGAATCGTTTTGTCGGGTATCGTCGATGCGTTTCTTAACGGATCGATCGCTAAGTGACACAGCAGTACTTCGCTACCGTCCACTTGGTCGACCATACTGACGCCTCAAGATCCATCATAGATGACCTCACTATCAATTCTTATTCCCTCTTCAACCACAAGGGTCATATACAATGCATGCGAATATATCCGCAGTGAAGTCAACCCCAAAGAACCAAATCTTTTCAATTTCATTTGTTCAATGTATCATATGTCTCAACGCATATTTTTTTCCAATGCATGTATAATGCGACCAAATCCAATCACAAGCATCTCTTTCCAATGCATATAAAATGCACCAAATTATAATTGTATTTTCAACAAGTAAAATCATGTTATCACATTTTCATAGCTTATAAAACACTTTCGTCGTGTTTCAATTTTTCATGCGTAATATTTCGCTTTCATTTTCACAATTTCAAAACGTTTCATTACGCTTTCACAATTCCAAAATGTTTATATTACGCTTTCAAAATATCGTAACACTTATGTTACGCTTTTCAAAATTTCAAACGCTTCGTTATATTTTCACAATACCGCGACACTTCGTACGTTTCACAATACAAGAATATTTCATTACGTTTTCAAAATACTCGCAACTCTTCTTACATTGCACTTTTAAAACACGTACTAATTTTTTTTACGTTTTTCTTAATCGCAAAAAAATATACGTTTCTCAAAATCGCATAATATTTTTCACTGTTTAAAATCGCGTAACTTAAAAATCTTTCTTTTAAGTCGCATAAATCATTTTCCGTCATTCTCAAAATATTTAAAACACTTTTCAAATCACATAACGATTTTTCGCTATTTTCACAATCACGTAAATAATTCATCACTTTTCCATCACGTGGTGATTTTTCAATAGTAATTGATTACGTAAAATATTTAAACGTAATTCAAATCGCGTAGAAATATTTTAACGTATTTAAAATCGCGTAGAAATATTTTTTCCATATTACGTAACTTAAAAATCACATTTTTAAGATACGTAAATAATTTTTCACCACAATTTCATTACGTAAAATATTTTGACCCTTTAAAAATTCCTTTTTAACTTTTCTCAAAATAATATAACTTTACACTTCATTTAATATATTTTCTTACTCAAGAAAATATTTTTTCACAGTTCTTTACTCAAGAAATTCTTTTTCAAAATATAATTCACAAAATCACTTTTTCATTGATGTAAATCAACGTTTCAAAACTTAACATTTTCTAACGTATTTCAAAACTTGAAAATAAGTTATACGTTAAGAATTTTCAAAACACCATTATATTCTCCATTTTTCCCAAATCAATTCTAAAATCAATTCTCTTCAAAAATTAAGATTCAAACCCTTAACTTTTCTTTTTCATTTTCATATGAAAGTTCATTTCTCAAGTGATAAAATACTTTGATTTCCTTTCCAAAATCCTTATACTAAAACATTTTGTTCAAACATTTTGTTTCCACTTTAAAATTACTTTGTTTCATAAAAACCAAAATTATTCCAACCTCCAAAAATCGTAGAGTCTTTGGCCATCAGTGAAGCATCAAATATTTTCCTCCTAAATTGATATGGTTTTACACAAACAAAACCATTAAAAATTCTTTATTTTCAAAACCCGAAATACCGATGACATAAAAAACCAAACCCATTTGTTCAAATTCATTTTACTTTCCTTACAAATCCTTTTTCACTTTCTTTGCAAATCCTTAAAATTATCATTGCTATTTTCATTTAAATCTCATGTTTAGTAAAACACTTAAAATTTTTTTGTACAAAATAAATCAATAAAAATCCTTTTAAAACCGTATTCATGTACTTTTGAAAATAAATTCTTTATTTATTTCCTTACTTTTCTAAACATCCATTTTCATCATTCAAGAAAATATTAATTTTGTGAACACCTATTTTGAGGTGTCTTGTTTAAATCCACCATGTTCTAAGTTCAAAAATCAATTCTTTTGTTTTGAAATTTTTTAACATGAACCCTAATCAAGAGATCAAAACCGTAGATCTTCCTTGGCTATTGGAGCCAAAAAATCAATTTTCTTTCCACCATCAAATCATGGCATATACATATATATTTCATCATAAATAATATAAGATACCATCAAAGCCATAAAAGCATGTATAAGATATCAAGATATCATCAAAGTTATAAAATCATGCAAAGCATATCAAGCATAGAAAATTAATCAAAGTTCATAAACACCCACAAATTAATTACATGACCATGGATATTTAATCCTCACATGGATTCCACATCCATCAAATAAAATACTATCTTTCACCACCACGCTTGGTTGGTGAGATAGATCTCCTCTTACCTCTTGAAGATCCTCCAAAGCTTCTTGATTTGTTTTTTTTCCAAGTCCTTCACCACCAAGCGCTTCTCAAATACAAAACAAAACACAAGTTAATTAACATATCGCTTGATTAAGAGGAACCATGGATCAAACATGGTTTAGATCATGAAAAAAGAGAAAATGAAGTTTTTATACTTCACCTCAAAAACCCAATAAGTTTGATCTTGAAGAAACTCCTCAAGATGAATGATTTAGAAGAAGTCTTCAATATGAAAGTTGCTTAAATATCATGGAGATTCAAGATCTAAGGTTGGATGAAATTAAAAGAGCTTGGATGGTGATTTTAGGGGTTTTGACCGAATGATATCTCTTGAAGAACAAAGATGAAATTTTTGATTTTTGATAAACTTGAAGCTTGAATTTGAAGATCAAGATGAATGATTTTGGAAAAACTCATAACTGTAGATGTTTTAGAATGATGTTTAGGTTTAGAAAATCAAGTTAGATGAAATTTTTGAGTGATGGAAGGTGCTCTTGGAGGCTTAAAAATCTGAGAAGAAAGGAGATTTATAAAAATTTTCAAGCTTTCCTTCAAAATGAATCAATGATAGGCCAAGGGAAAACAATAATGACTAAAGCGTGCAATTATGGTCTTCCAAACTCCTTCATGCAGACCAAAACCGTGCCCCCCTTCAAGCATTCTCCTTGAGTGCAAAAAAATCAAAAGTAGTTCATTATGATGCCTAACTCACCAAGACATTTGCAAAAATGACATAAAGTCTTGCTTTATATTTCTAAAAGACTCCAAAACCATCACCTTCTTTCATAATGCATTCAATAAAGTTGTCTTCATTATTTGCCACCATTTGAAGATTTCTAACCATTGATTAATTCAATGGTTAAGATTTAATAGATTTTTAATTTTAAAGACTAAATCTGCGCCATCGGATTTTTCTCCTTTAAATTCTAAATTTTAGATGTGTCTCCAAAATTAAGGGTCAAGATTGCTTCTTCAAATTTTAAATCCAAGGGTCATAATTACTTACATTTTAAAGACCAAATCTCTACCCTTGATTAATTCTTCATCCAATGGTCATAAATGGTCTTTATTACTTTTTAAGATTAAATCTCCACCCTTGATTACATCTATGGTTGATATCAAAGTCTTCCTAACTCAAGCATTATTCACACCATTGATTAAATCAATTGCATTATCCAAGCGCTTTTTTTAAGTTTGTTTTTTAACCTTTGATTAAATCAATGGTTAATATTCAAATTAAGTATTCTCATCCAAGGGATAAATCAAGTCAAGCTCTCTTTATTGACTACTTACGCAGATAATATTTATTCTCAGATCCTACAAATAATATTTTTTATCGTATTTTTATCATCCGATAATTAAATACAAAGATAAAAATAAAGATAAAAAATTTTCTAAAACTGCTTTCAGATTCGGGTTTAGTAAGATCCTGTCTCCTCCGTTAAACAAGATAAATTTTTCTACGTTGTAAAAATTTTTATTTTATTAAACCCACCTTGCCCACGTAAGGTCACCCGGGCTCACATAGGACCACCTGGACCCACATGCAGAAAAAAATTCATAATCATCCATAAAAATCACAAAAATTAGAAAATTTACAAATATCCAATCAGATTACGTAAATTAATTACTTAACCAAAAATTAAATTACGTAAAGTTTTCCTACCAAAATTTTTATTTTCCCGACACGAAAGAAATCACTCGAACGATCAAATACGCCGACGAATAAACAAAATAATTTTACATCACAGCACTTAAATTACTAAACAAGAAAATTTATTAATCACAAAATTATCTTGTTTGAGATACGAAAATTTTGGGATGTTACTGGCGCTGATTTCGGAATCTTGAACAAAATGGATGGTGGTCAAAAAAATGCTAAATTTCAAACCTTACATGACCCGAATAAATTTGAGTCCAGAAGTTGCTGGAAAATGGCCATTTCTTTTTTACACTACATAAAAAAATCATTTGGCCAAGATTTGTGAAAAATACCAAATTTCAAATTTACTGGCCGAATGGGTCTTGGCCCGAATGACCAGGGCCACCCGCTTTAGACACCCCAGATTTGGGTGATGACGATGTAAACGGTGGTGCGTCTTGGCGGAGGAAGGCGTTACGAGGACGGTGGCTCTGGTTCGTGATAGTGCATGGCAATCTGACAGAGCTAGCGACAGGTTTGAGGTGGCTGAGAGTTTGAAGGAGGGAAGCTTCGTGGCGGTTGCAGGGCATGAGATGTAAAATTAAAAAATGAATAAGGTTAAAATAGTTTTTCTAAAAATTATACCTGAAATTAAATCAAATCCAAATAAATTCTATCATTTTTTTAATAAAATTTCTAAATAAGAAGAATAGAAATCTGATTAAATCTATAAAAATTATCAAATGAAGTTATTTCTCAAATTTTAAGATTTCAAACAATAAATTTGATTTACAAATGAAATCAATTTTCATTTTTAATCATTTCAAACACACTTTATTAGACTCCTTTGTTTTTCCAGTTGTTCATGGTTCCAACGAGTAACGCTAGACATTATCACATTAATAAAAACATTGTTTTCAATGAAAAAAAATTTGTAAATAGTTACCATTTTTTTTATATAATTTTGCTTTTCATATTGCTTAGAACAACCTTAATTTTTAAATCTTTTTAGGCTTTATCAATGAATCAAGCTAAACTTAATATCAATTATTTGATTTACATTAAAGTAAATTTTGATACAATAATATGTCACGTCGATGTATATAACATGGTCTTGGTCACCCATGACCGAGACTTGTTAACGTAAAGATAACAATTCACTTATTTTAGTTTATAATATACTTGTTTTATATAAAAAAAATTAAAAACACATTTATTTTATATTATTAAATTCATTTTCAAACATATTTTTTTAGCCGTATTTCATCTTCCAATGAACATTTCCAATGGATTGATAAGTGACAGGAAAATGTTTTTTAAATAATTTTTATAAATATTATATGTCAATATGAAGATGAATAAGTATTAAAATATATCATATTTTAAAATAAAATAAATATATTATACATTGATGTAAGAAGAATATCTATTAGATGTTATATTTTGAATATTCAAAGATGAGTAATAAGATAAGCTGAGAAAAGGCCTACGATGAGTGAGCTGCAACTGCAAAAAAAGGACAGAAAATGGGGAGGCGGGCTAAGGAAAAATGACAAAGAGCAATGCTGCAAAAATATTGCTACATACATATATATTTGTATACTTTACTATCTCTCTATATAATAATAATAATAATAATAATAATAATAATAATAATAATAATAATAATAATAATAATAACTTGATAATAAATATGAGCATATGCCTGATGTCCAAAAAGCTCTATCTATGCGGCAATTAGACTGAGCCGTACGCTCGAGTTGTAACTGATAAATTGTTTTATTACTCAAGGTCTAAAAAGAACAACTTGTAAAACTAAAAAGTGGTAGTGATAAAAATATAGTGACACAAGAAAAAGTATAAAAAAAGGTTATATATATTTTTTGAATTATTTTTAATTTTTTTATTAGTTTGTACAATAAAATTTTTTATGTCTTTATTTATAAGAAAAAAATTATATAAAAAATATAATTAAATATAATAAAATAGTATAGTTAATTATATATAAAATAAATTTTTAAAATAACAAAAAATTAAGTTTAAATTAATCTAAAAATATGTTCTAAATATTCTAATAAAAAGTAAAAAAAAATTAAAAAGAAAATCAAGCTCTCATGTTAAGTTGTTAACAAATTTTTTTATAGACAGTAAAGCGTACCATTTTAAAGTTACAACATGTCATAAATTTTAATAAGTCTTTATAGATGAGGTATTAATTAAAAATTAGCAGCAAGAATTAAAATCATAACCTTTTAATCGATGCTGTGGATCTTGCCAACTGCATCAACGTTAAGTCGTCAACATATTAGATGTTTATGTTTGTGCATATTGGAATTTTCGGAAATGACAGATGTATCCATCACTTTCACATTAAGAATAGGCACGCGTGTCCTCATATTCCTCCAACTTAAGAAGAAAAATATCAGACAGCTCGCTCCAGGTGGGTGGAGAACAACATCTTGTCGTTTTAAATTATGAAGTAAAGTAGCCACACACCCAAACACTGAATATAACAAAGCATATGCTCATAGTTATTATAGTAAGAACAAAATTTAGTTCTAATACTCTTTCTTTAACTTTTTTTAATTATTTCTTTGGTTTATTAATTCAATTAAATAGAATTAAAAATAATAAATAAATAGTGATTAAAGAAATTAGAAAAAAAATTTTTCTTCTGATAATTCTGACTATATTTCATACCGTACTTATCCGACAGATCAAGTTGGCTGATCACCCACTTCACTCATAATTTATGAGTTAATCTTCCAACACGACACTCCACCTGTAATTCATTTCATTATACCTAGAATATAAATTTAATTATAACTAATAAAAATGCATTGCGTATGGTGTTGGCATTGTGATTCGTGACTGGACTAGTAAATTCATTGGAGCTAAATCTCGTAAGTTCCGTGGAGTGATTGATGCTCATAGAGGTGAATTGTTGGCTGCTAAACAAGGTATTGCTTTCACCTGGGAGCTAGGATTCAGAACCATCTATCTTGAAGGAAATGCCAAGAATGTCATTAGTAGCTTAAATGGTGACCCCATGACTTTTCCTCTAATGGGAATATCTTGCGAGATATTTTTATGTTAGCTTCCTGGTTTTTATAATTTTATTGTGGTTATATTTCTCGTTTATGTAATAATGTGGCAGACTTTTTAGCCTCTTATGCCAGGGACCATTAGCTTTGTGTTTGGCTTGCTGAGAGCCCCTCCTTGTATTGTTGATTTTCTGGCCTTTGATTGCCAGTGTAATGAATCCATTTCCAGATAAATAAATAAAAAACTAACAAAAATGCATTAAAAAAAACAAACACCAATTCAATCAATTTTGTAAGAAAAAAATATTCTATGTCTCTAAGAAGAAATGTTCCTTCACATTAATGTAAAATCGAAGTTTGAAGTATTGTCATTTCCATTTATGTAATATTAACTGTTAAAATGAAACAGCAATTCCATGACTTATTTTCGTAACAAACCGAAAAATTCTTACAAAATCACAATTCCAATGCAAACCTACTATATAAACACTACAAAACAAAGTTTTGAAAACAGAATAGCAAAAGTAAAAACTAATTTGAGACATGTTAGTTTTCTCAAAACAGGCAGAGAATACAAAATTGAAGAATCATAAAACAATGAATGTTTTGAGAAACAAGGCTTTTAGACGTCGATCTCAATCATTTTGCCTTTCATTGTATAGAAAATCCCGAAGAGACAAATGTTTAAAAAGGAAAAAAAAACCAAAAAAAAAAAAAACAGACTCAGTAAGAAAATAAATCCAGTATTATAAAAAAATGTCCTTAGTTTTTATATTGTGACATGCATGACTCGAGGAACAAGCCTTTCATGGCTCCACTGATATTTTCTTGCTGCTCAACATTGAGCCACGTGTACTGTGTCTGTATCATCACGATTCACGAGCAACATACTATCCACATGCCCGATTTCTTGTTCGTTTTAAGCCATGTAATCTTGTTCCACCTTCAACTAATGTGCCAAGCCACCTCCTTTATACTGTTGTCTAAAGTTAAACTTCGGACAAAGATCCTGATAGGCCATCAACTCACAGAAATAGAAAAAAGCAAAGCGAACTTCAAGCAAAAATTGAGTTTGACTTCGTAAATAAAGACTATAAACTCATAAAGGCTGTTCTCCTGTGTATTATGCTTCACTTATTAGGCTATATGTATGTTTAGAACTGGGTTGGGTTGGGTAAAAAAGTATTCTGACGCTCAAGTTAATAATTATACAAAAAAAATAAGAGTGTAATGAAAATTGAGCATATCTTATTTTTCTTGCTTATTATATTTATATGAACAGATGACAATTTTTAGTGTATGAGCAGTTAACGCGTGTTGAATGCTGTTTCTTGGGATTGTGGCAACAATATCATGAGAGACAAGATCGTGGGGCCAGGGTTTTAAGGCCATTATCCTTTTGTCTTTACTTGCCTGCTCGTGTAGGATATGATCAGGATTCGTTCTTGCCTTTACGCTTAGTGTTTTGGCTGCTTCATGCACACTGTACGATTGTGTGTCAGCCTGACGGATTGGGTTGTTCTAATTCTTTGGGCTCATAACCTGATCCAAAACTATATATATATAAAAGTATATCTGGTGAGAGGAGTATTTATTGTAAGAGGTAAGAGGAGTGAATGATAATATGATTTGGAATGTTCTAGACAACAAACTGATTGGAGAACCAAATGAACAGGTGTAATCTACTTTCTGATTTACTTTTATCTATGGGTATATATTATGAAAGAAAATAAATGTGATGAAGTAGCTACAACAGGCTACAGTCAGAGCCATTAACACAATCTCACATTTTATCATTATTGTTAAATAATTTCTACATAACAAGAATCTTGAGAATTCATAATTTTCATATATTTATATTATTATATCAAGGTATACTAATATTTATCTATGATGAGAATTAGTGCTTCAATATGCAGATCTTGATGAAGGTAGAAACTCTTTTCTCTCTCTTCTCCTTCTCTTCTCTACGTTCTTTCTTTCTTGATGGTAAACATAAAACGTAAACTATACGGGAGGGAGAGAGGACAAGTTTCTATTTGCTTTTTCCATACTTTAGCAAAATGCTCCCATCAAGTATTTATAGAGGTTGAGAAACCTCTTTCCAACCATTATCAACTAATTACCATTTAGCCATTTACTTATTTATTAAATCACATAATTTGCCACAGACACACATGAGACATTTCTGACATTCTCCCACTTGTCTCATGTGACAAATTATTATTTCATGATTTAATAAAATATCAATCATAATGTGCATAAACAAAGCTAAAACTTTCATACATTGGTTGCATCATAAATCATAATTAAGAATAAGAACTAATAAGAGTCATGTCAGTTGTATGTCATTAAATCGACATAGTTCCTTCTATGTACTACTATATTAGCCTTCTTCCTAACATGACACTTTAATGGGAAGTACATAATATGTCCAACAATAATGTCTTTATCAAAGATAAATCCTGTTTTCAATATTATCATTCATACATGTGCACATAAGTTTGAAAATAAGAAAATTTAGAAACTTATATATGAATGAGCTCAGAGTGTCAAATATATATTAAAACAGAACAATAATGTTCATCTTTCACTAGTAAACATAATATCCATACTTTTAACATGACCAATAAACGTTTTGGGCGGTAATCCTTTTGTTAAAGAATCAGTAATCATAAGATCAGTGCTAATATGCTTTATTGACACTCTATGTTTCTGAACTTCTTCTTTAACGGCAAAGTATTTTAATTCCATATGTTTAGCACCTTTGGAATACTTGTCATTTTTTAGAAAAGAAGACAACTGCAGAATTATCACAATAAATTTTCAGCGGTCTAGCAATACTGTCGACTACTCCAAGCCCTGAAATAAAATTTCGTAACCATTTAGCCTGAACCATGGTCTCAAAGCAAGCCACAAATTCAACTTCCATAGTGGATGCAACAATGATAGTCTGCTTCACACTTTTCTATGAGATGGCTCCTCTAGCTAAAAGATACAGATAACCAAAAGTGGATTTTCTCGTATACACACAACCAGCAAAATCTTAATCTAAATATCCGATCACTTCAAGATGATCAGACCTCCAATAAGTAAGTATGTGATCCTTCATTCCTTGCAGATATCTCAGAACTTTCTTTGTAGTTTTCCAATGATCTAAACCAAGATTACTCTGGTATCTTCCCAGCATTCCAATTACAAAGTTAATATCTGGTCGAGTACAAGTCTGAGTATACATTAAACTCCCAACAACAAATGCATACGAAATTGCTTCCATCTTTTTCCGTTCCATGTCATTCCTTAGACATTGCATGAGACTAAATTTGCCTCATTTCTGAATTGGAACCGGAGATGCTGAGAACTTTTCCATTCTGAATCTCTCTAACACTTTATGTATATAAGCTTTCTGAGATAAACCCAACAATCCTTGTGATCTATCATGGAATATCTCTATCTCAATCACATAGGTTGTCTCACCCATATCTTTCATTTCAAAGTTATTAGAGAGAAACTTCTTAGTCTCACTTAATAGACCAATATCATTAGTTGTAAGCAAGATGTCATCAACATACAGAACCAGAAAAATAAACTTATTTCCACTGACCTTCAGATATATACACTAATCAACAGTGTTTTCCTTAAAACCAAAGGACACAATAGTATCATTGAACTTAAGATACCATTGTCGGGAAGCTTGTTTAAATCTGTATATTGACTTCTTAAGTTTACACTCCATGTGTTCTTTTCCTTCTTCTATGAACCCTATTGGTTGGTCCATATAAATCTCTTCATCCAAATTCTCATTTAAAAATG
The DNA here is from genome assembly GCA_029884605.1 of Ormosia emarginata. Taxonomy (NCBI): domain Eukaryota; kingdom Viridiplantae; phylum Streptophyta; class Magnoliopsida; order Fabales; family Fabaceae; genus Ormosia; species Ormosia emarginata. Next base: position 20,289,545 of record JAQQTP010000060.1, on the reverse strand, counting down.
CACTCTTCACATCCATTTGGTGTAACTCTAGATTATAATGAGCCATTAATGCCATAATAGTTATGAGAGAATCTTTCTTAAAGATCGGTGAAGAGGTCTCCTTATAATCAATGTCATCTTTCTGAGTAAACCCTTTTGCAACTAGTCTGGCCTTGTAACATTCTAAGTTACCATTAGAGTCATGTTTGGTTTTAAAGACCCACTTGCAACTAACTCGTTTACAGTCTTCCGGTAACTCAACAAGGTCCCAAACCTTATTATATTCTATAGATTTCAACTCATCTTTCATGGCATCTAACCATTTATCAGCATTATCATTATTCATGGCTTGTGAAAACGTAACTGGGTCATTCTCTATTCCTAAGTCAACTTCAGACTCTTGTAGATATACCACATAATCATCAGAAATAATTGATCTCATTTCTCTTTGAGATCTTCTTAATGCTATTTGTTGTGGTTCTTCTACTATAGACTCATTTATTACAACTTTATTGTGAGTAATAGGATCATTTATTTATTATTCTTCATTATTGTTATCAACAACTTGAGGAACAACAACTTTATTAGAGACACAAGTCAAAGGAACTTGCACTCTCAATTCTTGAATCTCCACCTTGCGTGGTGTTTCACTCCTACTAATTTCACCATTCTCAATGAACCTAGCATTCCCAGTTTCAATAATCTTTGTAGTATGGTTAAGACAATAAAATCTATACCCTTTTGACTTTTCTGGATAACCAATAAAATAATCACTAATTGTTCTTGTATCCAGTTTCTTTTCTTGTGAATTGTAATATCTAATTTTGTGAATGCTTATGTCTTGAAGCATATCAAATGAGTTTTTGATGATAACAAAGTCAAGATCAAGATCAAGATCAAAAGAAAAGATCAAGACCAAAAGAAGAAGACTAAGATCAAAAGAGGTATATTAGATATAGGTCTTAGAACATCAATATGAAATGCTCTCAAGGTATCTCAATTATATTCAAATGATTTTTCAAAGATCTCATAAATCAACTTGTTTTTCAAAGTTCATATTTTAAAGAAATGTTGATTTCATTCTTGGATTATATTAAACATTTGTAAATCTTGTTTAGTCTAAGTACCCCAATGTTAAAAATGGTCTAGAGACTTAATTGGGCTTGAAAAATGTGTTCAAAGTGCAAAGTAATCGATTACACATGTGTAGTAATCGATTACAAGCTAAACAGAAGCCTAGTAATCGATTATATAAACCATGTAATCGATTATCAGAAAGTTAGAGGGCGTGTAATCGATTACACAAGGCTGGTAATCGATTACAACCTACTCAGAAAGCCAAGAACACATTCATACAACCATATAATCGATTACCAAGAGTGTGTAATCGATTACCAGTATTTTGACAGTGTCCAACAGCTATTTTCTTGACATTTAATGTTGCCACAAAAGTCACCCAACGGCTCTATTGATCTAAAAACTTATAAATACACATCTTTGGGCATCATTTGTTGCTAACTAATAATTGAAAAATATCTTTCAATCACTCTAATCCGAGAATCATCATTAAATCACATGTGTTCTGTTTTTGTACATACTTGAGATATTCTTGAAGAGCATTATAGGGCTTCAATTTGTGTAATCTACTCTTATAAGAGTTTCATCTTGTAAACACTTTGATTCTTTGTGAAGAGAGTGAGGTATCTCTCAAAGATTGTAAAGGGTGAGGTATCCCTTGTTGTAAAGAAGGTGAGGTATCCTTTAAAGGTTGTAAAGGGGGGTGAGATATCCCTTTAGTGAAAAGGGTGAGATATCCCTATTTTGAGGTTCAAGCACAAAGGGTGAGGTATCTCAAGGTGTGGTGAGTGCTCTATTGTGTAAAGGTTTTCAAGCACCCGTTCAAGCTTAAAGTTTAATGGAAAATCTCAAGTGATTTGCTTGAGAACTGGACGTAGGTCACAGGGGGTGGTTGAACTACGATAAATCCTTGTGTTTGTTCTTCTCAACTCTATCTTTTTACTTTGTACTTTAATTATATATGCTTGAGTTGAGTTTGATATATACCTTCGCTTGAATACTTGTTATCTTAGGTTGTTTATTTGTGAGTGATGCATTTGATCTCATTTATCTATTCACTTCAATTAAACAATAACTTCAACGAAAATTTGATAAACAAGTGCTTTGCAAAAGATTTGCGAAAATATTTTATAAACTTAATTCACCCCCTCTCTTGAGTTTGAGGCCACTTGGTAACAAATTTCTGTCTGATAACTCTAAACAAGTAGGTGCCTTAGACTAGGTTTCCTTCCAGTCTACAATTTAAAAGGAATCTTTGGAACTACCTTACTAGAAAGACTATTTAACAAATACATGGTAGTTTTTAGAGCATAAGTCCACAATGAAATGGGTAAAGAGAAATTACTTAACATACTTCTAACCATACTTAATAAGGTTCTATTTCGCCTTTTTGATACATCATTTTACTGTGGTGTACCTGACATTGTGTATTGAGCACATATGTCACGTTTTTCAAGAAATTTAGCAAATGGACTTGGATGTTGTCCACTTTCATCATATCTTCCATAATACTCACCACCTCTATCAGACCTGACAATTTTCATTTTTTTGTCTAATTATCTTTCTACCTCATCAATATAAATCTCTAAGGCATTTACAGCCTGAGATTTTTCATGCAGCAAATAGACATAACCATAACGTGAATAATCATCAACGAAGGTGGTAAAGTATTTTTCTTTATTGAAAGAATTAACATCGAAAGGTCTACAAATATTGGTGTGTATAATTTAAAGAAGTTGAGTACTTCTTGTGGCTCCTTTCTTTATGTGTTTTGTTTGTTTACCTTTAATACAATCCACACATACATTCAGATCAATAAAATCTAAATTCGAAAAGATTTCATTCTTTACTAATCTTTCCCTTCTTTCTTTGGAAACATGTCCCAAGCGTTTATGTCACAAGTAAGCAGAGCATTCATTAACTAAACCACATTTAGTACCAACATTATGATACAATGTTAAGAGCGTTTCAGCATAAAGAGTATCAAGATTTAACTTATATAATCCATCACATAACATACCATTACCAATCATGTAATTATGTTTATATAAACTGAAACTACTATTACCAAATTTAAAAGAGTATCCAGCTTTATCAAGTTTGGATAATGAAACTAAATTCCTAAATATACTAGGTACATAAAGAGTTTCACATAAATTCAAATGATGTCCAGTGTTGATGATTAAACGATACGTGTAACACCCCTTTGGAGGATGTCACACATAAAAGAAAATAAAAGAAATAGAAATAAAATCTACCCAAGTTGTGAAACATTTGTTAAATATTATTACGGGTTGTAAAATAATTCCCGATGTATTAAATATGATATAAAAAGATAATGCGGAAAATACGAAATAAAAAAAACATCATCATTAATAATATGCATATGATTAAGTTATAAAATTTGTACAAATAATTTACAACTAAGACTACAAATATTTAAACAAAAACAAGAAAGAAAGCAATAAAAGAGTTAATATATACGACATACTGACGCTACTAAAAAAAACATCATGATTATCTAATCCTCCGATGGATCACTCTCAAATGAAAATGATCATCGAGATAGATATCCTGGATGTCTCGACACACGGCGATAACGGGATCGCGCGGTCGATACGATGCTTATCTCACTAGGCTCGGGGTTTTCAAAGACCCTAATAACGCCTAATGGATAAGGGTAACTCTAAGTGCGAAAAAAATGTTGTAGTCATGACAGCTTTCTTCATCAAAACGATGACGTAGGATCACGGTCACACGTCCCCGCATACGTCACGAGTCACGATCGCCTCGTAAGTGCCAAGCCGAGCACCTCCATGAAATACCAGCTCTATGAATCCCAAAATCCCGACGTCGCCATCCCACACAATCAATCCGGAGGATATGGATGATCGGATGGTTCTTGATCGTAAACCGGTCGTCTGCCTGCACTGTGATCTTCCTCCTCCTCGGGTACACGATCTATAGGCGATCCTCTTCCTCGAAGTCTTTACCGCGTAAAATAAATAAACAGAAAATACATATAACAAAGAGGTAAGACAACATAAAACCATCACAACATGGCCAATAAGAAGACGACAAACAACATATATACAGTTCATGCAATACATAAAGCTTTAACAATTATAATAACAAATTTGAAGTAAAATTTGGATATCATAACAATATATCACAGCATAGATAAAGCCTCACAGATAAAACAAGAAAGATAAGAATAAACAGATAAGATATAATAACCAAATATAATAACAATAACCAGATAAAATAAACAAATAAAATATAGATAAACAATAAATAGATAAGATGGAAACAAATAGACATAGAGATAAAATATATGACAAAATCCTACTCCATGGAGCTAAAGAAAACACAAGTATCGAGAGAGGAATGACTCGCAAAATCTAATAGTACCACGGCTTTACCAACTATTACATAGCAATGTCCACACGTTATGCGTCTATAGCCCCACGACACGTAGAATCCATCAATCCAGGCGTGGTGTAGTTCACTAATGGTCTCACGTTGTGGCACTACAGCAAATGTACTACTAGACTTCACAAATCTTGATTAAATATAGTGTATGTCGAGTACCAAAGTGTGCTATCGGTTTACCACTTTTGCCAAATGAGCTACTAACCGTCCACATGTGGGATCCCGTACACTAAAGTCTCCAAGTTCATTAGAACAATGAACCACACTACGTTTATCGCATCGACAACACGATGTGATTCGCCTCGTCAACCAACCCACCAAATACATGGCACACATAATGTATAGATGGAAAGCTCAGACGGGTTCACATTTTCCCGACAAAGCAGATATATAGTCTCAAAAGCCTCATGACGGGTTTACATTTTCCCGACAAAGATATAAATTTTCAAAAGCACATGACGGGTTCACATTTTCCCGACAAAGAAATAGATTTTCAAAAAGCCTCACATGCGGGTTCACATTTTCCCGACAAAGATATAGATATAGATTTTTCAAAATAATCAGACGGGTTCACATTTTCCCGACAAAGATAAAGATAGTAATCTGGTCCAATCGCGTAGAAATTTTATCGCGTTTTCATAATTCCGTCGTTTTTACAAACGTTTAAAAATCGCGTCAATATATTTTTCTGTTTTTAAAATTGCGTAGCATTTTTAATACGTTTTCTCAATCGCGTAGAATTTTTAAATCATTTTCTTATTCGAATGCCCTTAAAATTACTATTTTAAACAAACAGAAATAGTACTTAGTACATTTAAACTACGTAGAGTAATTTTTCATACCGCATACTGTCTTTAGAATATTTTTACTATCTTATTGGTTCATTTTTACTAAAAATTGACAGTATTTTGTTTAGAATATCATAATAATAGTTTCCTAAATTATCCATAAAATTTTCATTTACCTAATTTTTAACCATATCATTTAATTCTTTTTGAAATCTCTAACATGCTTCAAAACCCTAAGTGAGCTATATGTTAGAAAATTTCTCAAAATTTTTGTATTTTACTTCCTAATGATAAAATTACTAGTTTTAATCCTTTAAGCTTAATTCTACTCAATTTGTTTCTTCAAAAATCATTATAGAAAATTTCTTCTTAACTTGTATTGTCTCTTTTTGATTGAAAAAGTTTTGAAACTAAGTTTAGAAACCATGATAACCTATATTGGCATATTGGCCAAATTTCAGTAAACTTCTTTATTTGATTTCTAAATCATGTCAAAGGTATTATCTTATCTAAGTTCATTAAATCATGTTATAAAATAATGATTTTGAATCAAATAAATCCTTTAGGCATGTTGGCCCAAAATTTACTAAATCTTTACCTTTTGATTTCTAAATTCTTTTTCTTTGATCAAATCAATTTGAAACCTTCTTATTTCTCCTAATTAATTAAGTTACACTTTAGGAAAAATTAAGAGAACATTTTGGTCCTCACACTTTGTCATTGCTTGTGATCTAGGGAATGTGTTCTTTGGAACACTCATGCAAATTTATACATGTTATTCACATCTTATACCTTATCATACAATTCTAACACATACATTTATATTTCTAACACATGCAAAATATTTCTAACACATAAAACCTAAATTAAAGCTTATAGACATACAATCAAAAGCTAATAGACATGCAAAATTATTACAATCACCAAACAAGAAAGCTACTAACATACAACACTTAAGCAACTAGCAACCACAAAAATTAATAAATACACATCAATAAACACACCACAACCGAATCCTTATGGATTCTACAAACAATCCATCTTCTTACCACCATCAAGGATGATAAGAATTGTCTTCCTCTTACCTTAAATGAAGACAAATGATTAGCTTTCACACCTCCTATGGTTCAGCCACTCCACCAAATACCTAAAAATCTCAAATAAAATCTACATGTTATTAACCATGAAAAAGAAGCTAAACCATGGAGAAATCATGGCTTAGAACTTTGAAAAAGAAGAGAGAAAAGAAAAATATGATATTTCACCTTCTAGGTCAAATTTACAAGGTTGATTTCCAAGCCCTAAATGGAAGATTTTGAAGAAACTTCCAACTAGAAAGGTTCTTAGAATAGTGTTTAGGTTAAGGAAACTTGGTTAGAAAAATTTTTGGATGGTTGGATGGTTAGGAATGGCTCTTGGCCGAAAATGGTGAAGAAGATGAACAAGAATGGTGGCTAGGGTTTTGATGAGAGAGAAGAGAGAAAAGTGATGAAGGAGAAAAGTGATTTTGGTCTTCAAAGGCCTCTTGGCCGTAGACATCAAGTGAGGTGCAAGGTGGGCACCTTGCTTGGCTTCATCCAAGCCATTGGATGAATCAATGGTCAAGATCAAGCCTTGGTGAGCAAGCTTGATTCCCATTGGTTGATTCATGGTGACTCACATGCTGAGTCACACACTTTCATTAAATTCTCTCATTGAAGTCACAATTGAGTCATTCACTGAATCAGTCACTGTTTCGAAAGTTCTTCAACTTACGGTGATTAATTAAGCTACCGATCTAACCGTTTCAAGCACTTATGGGTCCCGCAAAATATTTCCTCCATCATGTACTAAAATATACTTGACTAATAAAATAATATTATAATAATATAAAATTATTTTATTTGACAATTAAATCCTAAAAATTAAAAGATTATTTTTAGTCCTCATTCAGATCCAAGTTAAGTAAGATCCCTCAATTCTAAATAATAAAATAAGATTTTCCCGGCCCGAAAATATTATTTTCCCGCCTCTGAGCAAATCACACAAAAAGTCCATATAAAATCACAGACAAGATTTTTCAGGCATTAAATCAAGAAGAAAACAATTAAAAACAAAGAAAAATGAAAAACAAGATTTCGGACGTAATCGGTCATTTTCCGTTTTTTCCCACAACGTAGGTAATTGTCCAAAACGTTCAAATAAAATATCCAAAGAAGATTATATAGCTGTATATCTTTCAAAAAAATTAATACAAGAAATTTCGTAAAAAATTTTTATTTTACCGTCTCAAGAAACTACGTAAAACGATCAAATAAAATTTGAGCCTCAGATTATCGTAATTGTTTTCATACAAAAATCGAGAACAGAAAAATAGGGACACAACGGTCATTCATACAAAAGCATGAAAAACAGAAAACAGTACATTCAGAATATTTTCTAAAATTGGGGCGTTACAATACGTCCTGATAACTTCCATTGGAACTCTCATTTTATTGCCCATAAAGACAAACTTTTCATTTGATTTTGTGGTTTGAGTTGTAAGGAATCCCTGTATCGTATTAGAAACACGAGTTGTACAACCAGAATCAATCCACCAAGTATTATAAGGAACTTCAGTTAAATTTGATTTAAAACATACATAAGCACTAGGCTTACCTTTCTTTTCGAATCAAGCCTTTACGTCTTGGACAATCCTTTTGGAAATGGCCAGTCTTTTTACAGAAATAACATATGTTTTCATTCGGTTCCTTTTTGTGGATTTGAGAGCAAAATACATCATTGATCTTTAGGAGTCTTTTTCCTTTCTTGTCATATTTCCTACTAGCTTTCTTTACAGCTCATTGATGGTTAACATAATTGATGGAATGACTTCCTTGATTCTTGAGTCTAGTTTTCTCTTGAATTAGCATACTATGCAATTCATGCACATTCCATTTGTCTTTCATGGCGTTATAATTCATTTGGAAATGACCATACTTAGACGGCAATGAGTTCAAAATGAACTGCACATGGAAATTTTCATCCATATTCATTCCCAATGTCTTAAGTCTTGCCGCAATATTTGTCATCTCAATGACGTGCTCATGCATAGTACGAGAACCATCAAATTTCATGGTGGTCAAGGTACTCATCAATGTCCCAGCAAGAGACTTATCAGCAGTTTGGAAGTGTTCTTCCACAAACTTCATCATTTCTTTAGCACTTTCAGTTTTAGGAAGAGCTGACTTAATATTGTTAGCTATACTCATCCGCATATACATTAGACTCAATCTGTTTGACCTTTCCCAATTTTTATAATTGACCTTTCCAATGTCTTAAGTCTTGCTGCAATATTTGTCATCTCAATGACGTGCTCATGCATAGTACGAGAACCATCAAATTTCATGGTGTCAAGGTACTCATCAGTGTCCCAGCAAGAGACTTATCAGCAGTTTGAGAGCACTCTTCCATAAACTTCATCATTTCTTTAGCATTTTCAGTTTTAGGAAGAGCTGACTTAATGTTGCTAGTTATACTCATCCGCATATACATTAGACTTAATCTGTTTGACCATTCTCAGTTTTTATAATGGACCTTCTCTTCATCAGTGCTTAAAACAGTAATGACATCTGGTTTCTCTACTCGAAGAGCTAAATCCAAATCCATTATCCCAAGGTAAAATTAGATTTGTTCATTCCATTCAGAGAAGTTCAGTCCATTAAAAACTGGTACAGATGAGAGATGTGAACGTAAAGCAACAGGTACTACAAGCAATAGATATTTAAAGCATTAATGCTTTGAGTTACATACTAACATGCTATACAGATTCAGAAAAACACTTCATATAATGTATGTTGATGTACACCTTTGGGCAATCCATCAATATATCATATTCAACATAATGATGCTAATAAAAATTACATAATTTGGCAATGATATATACACTAATTAAAAATATGTATTATCTTTGGATATATAAATAAAACTAGTAGTACACTTATACTACCAATATTCATGCTCATTAATTATAAGAACAAACAATCAACCTTTGAGTGATCCTTAACTGTCTTATAATAATGAACATTAATTTACTCATATACTAATAAATATCATTTCATTCACAACATACATTTGATATGAGTAATTGAGATAAAACTATCATACAATTTAAAATTAAATTAACCTAAATATTTGATCACTTTGGTGATTAATAAATATATCATACATTTAATTCTAAAATGTAGACACTTCATAAACATTAGAGGAAATAAAATTTCACATTATCTTTATTGAACACAATAATGCATTCTTCCTTCGTACGTTTTGGTAAAAGTAATAAAAGTCACAAACTTGGCACATAAGACAAAAATACCAAAACCATTAAAATCATTAAAGTCAAAACTTCTTGACAATAAAACCATTAAAGCAGTGCTACATTGGTTTGTAAAACTTTAAAACCAATAAAGTCATTTAAGGCTTTATAGCCTTTTGACTTAAATGACATGTAAGACAAAGTTCATTAAAGGAAATCTTTTCCTTTCCTGACATACAAGGCTTTATAGCATTTTGACTTATATACACACTTTACTAATTTTATATATACAATAAAGGCATAGTTATCATCAAATCATAAGTGAAGCACTTTTTTTTATTATTCTCTCCATCACTTTGTCAAATCATTTAATAAATACTAAACGTGCAAGCAACCATCAAAATAAATCTGAAGCTTTCAGATTTATCAGTTATATTTACGCAGTGGAAAACGTGAGAATTTCATAAGAAATATTCATGGATCAAAAACCAAACATCATCAATGGAAAATTATGAGTTCCTAAAAACATCATCATCAATGAAAAATTATGAATTCTTAAACACATGCTCTGATACCACATGTTAAATAATTTCTACAAAACAAGGATATTGAGAATTCACAATTTTCATATATTCATATTATTATAATAAGATGTACTAACTGATCTGTTGATAATTTCAGTGTTTTGAATGTCTTACATTTGATCTAATTGGATTCCATATGTGTTCAATTGATATCATTTGCATAAGTTTCTGACATTTACCTTAATTGGAACCTTATTGTGAAACTTTGCTTAAATATGTTCATAAACACTCATGATTGAATTGTGTTTTTCAGGAAACCCTTGAGTGTTAAGGTCCATTAGCCTTAAACTAGGCTTGCTATCCATGTGAAGGAAGAGTCAAGGATTCATGTAGATCAATACCACTCCTTGAAGCAAGGGAAGAAGAATGTTTGTTGAGAATCCCAGCTAAAGATGAAGAAAGTCAACAACACGGCCTGTATCATCAGACACGGGGTAACTCGTGTATTCTTCTGGTACCACAAGAAGTTTCCAGCTATGAATTTATCCAACACGGCCAGTGTCATATGACACGGGGTAGGCCGTGTACATTTCTGATATGATAAGGGAATCTAGCTTTTGAGCATTGACTAGCCACACGGCCCGTGTCATCTGACACGGGGATGGCCTTGTATCTCTCTGATATCTTAAAATGAGGTTAGTTCTGAGCCAATTCGACCACACGACCCGTGTCATATAACATGGGGTGTGCCGTGTGGTTCTCTGAGTATCAAAATGGCTGAATCAATGAAGACAGAGCCAGACACGGGGTAGGCCGTGTCAAATGACACGGCCTATATCTGCGAATCAGAAACTTAACTTCGTATTTTGAAACAAAATTAGGGGTCCAAAAGTATAAATAGGATTAGAGAGGACTCATGAGGGGTTCTGGATTGGAAGTCGTCAGAGAAAAGAAGAGGATTCAAGGAACAAGAAAAAGGAAGATTCGATCGAAGATTGGAGATTCGAGTTCGACCAATCGAAGATCGATCAACCTTACTCATTGAAAACTAGTTTGATCTTTAAATTTCTTTCGTGTTTTCATTCTTGACTATGTTTCTATTTCGTTTTAATTTTGATTTTGAATTCGCCATGTGTGGCTAAACTCCTAATTGGTTAAAGGAGGATGAAACTCTAGTTTTGGTTGTGTAAATTCTACATATTCCTTTATTTCAATACAATTGTGTTATTATTCATATATTTCTGATCTCAATTCAATATAAAATTTTTTATATTCTTGCCAATTTAGAAAGTGGTAAAAACTTTGATTACTATGCGCGGTTGCTGTAGTAGAACTAATGGAACATATGAACTAAGTAATTTAATTCCGGTGAGTGATTGAATCTTTATGTGATTGATTTTCTAAATCTTAATGCAATCAATAGGTAGGAGTAAGAACGATTGCTTTACAAATAACTATTGATTAGGGATTGATTTGAGTGGTTGCTAAATTAATTAATACTTAAGGAAAATAGAGATTAATCTCACAATTGCGTAAAAACATAATTGATCATATTGGTATAAAGGATATGTGGGCTAGCATAATCATATAAATCTAGTGGTGGATTCTATCTCTTAACTAATATCCTCAAATTGGAAATTCAAATCATACTTGTTCTGCTATTGTTTTATCTTCAATTTCTGTTTTAGCTTGAATTAACAAAACTCTTTTTACTGTTTATTGTTACTTAGAGTTTAAATTATGATTTAATTAATAGTATTAAATTGAGTTAGTTCTCTGTGGATCGACCCTTGTTAACTACAACTAGTTACAAGGTTTTTAAAATTTTGGTGGAACTTGACAACTGTTTTTACTATCAATTTTAATTTACAATCCACACGACACCACTAACTTTTATTCATGATGAGAATTAGTGCTTCAATATGCAGATCTTGATGAAGGTAGAAATGTTTTTCTCTCTCTTCTCCTTCTCTTCTCTATGTTCTTTCTTTCTTGATAGTAAACATAAAAAATAAATTATACAGGAGGGAGAGAGGACAAGTTTCTATTTGCTTTTTACATACTTTAGCAAAATGCTTCCATTAAGCATTTATAGTGGTTGAGAAACCTCTTCTTAACCATTATCAACCAATTATCATTTAACCTTTTACTTATTTATTAAATCACATAATTTATCACAGACACACATGAGACATTTCTTACAATTACACCCCAAGTTTTGGAGCAGTTACGATTGTCACCTTTCCTCATCTAGAAGCGGCTGTGATGCAGGGGCTGCAAAAGATCACCAGTAAGTCAAGTATGTCAGAGACATTATAAGGGATGATAAGACATAAATTCAAAATTCATTCGCTGCGTTTGACATAATCTTGCAACAATTTTATATAATACATGAGAATGCCAACTCTTCTGTATTTTGGTTGAAAAAAATGAAGGATGAAGCCCAGAAGAAGGGAAAGCATGTTGCCATGCAACTTGAAAAGTGAATTAATGTCTAGTTATTCTCCATATGCATACATGATTTGGTTCCTTTAACTTGAAATTTCAACAATGTATTTGGTGAAGGCATGATTACATGTAACACTATTACACTCAGGATTTTGCTGTCCAATGGATAAAGGTTTGCGAGTTTTCTCTGCGACTTCAGCAATGACCAAACGTGATAAAAGAAGGCCAGCTATAAAAGCCCCAAATGTTAGCATAATAATGAAAACATCATCCCATCCCTTTGTTGAAATGAAGCCGTTAAGAAGAGGGCCAAGAGCTGCACCAACTGATCCAGTACCATCTATGATGGCAGTCACAGTAGCTAGAGCACGAGAATCTCCTTTGAGAGAACTGTGTGTGCCCAAGTCGGCAGAGACAACAGTGGTGATAAGTGCATAGGGACCATTTACAAATAAACCAGTCACCATCATAAGTGCAATGTTGACATTGCTAGAAACACTTCCATATGACCTGTACAAAAGCATAGAAGGAATCGTAGCATAAAGCTGGCTGCAGTGGTAGCACGGGCACTGAGTTTATCAGATATGTATCCAGCAAGAATACTCCCAAAAATACCCCCTACATCGAACAAGGTTGAAAGGTTGCCTGCAGATTTAACAGAGAGGTACTCCCCACCAATTTCTGCAAGATAAGAATAATGATAATTTACTTACTTGTACACATGCTACGTGTGTCACATGGTAGCTAGAGATAAAGATTATCACAGATGAAGTTTACATTTCCATTTAGTTGGCTATATCATCAATATTGAAGTTGTGCAGTTTAAGATTTGGGCACATTACATATATTCACATCCTAGTCAAATTGGAGTCACAAGTTACTCAGAGAAACCACATTAGGCACATGAACAGAGTTATACAGATATGCTGATAGTGATTGATATCCATAACTTATTGCAATTTTTAGGAGTTAAGAAATCCAGAGACAATTGGCTGAAGAAATGAATAGTGATGATATATCATGAAAGCTAACTGGTCAGTGAATCAATGTGCTTCTGTTGGTAATGTGGGCAGCAATGTGGCACCCTCAGCTTTTGGATCCACAAAACAAATAAACACAGACTATGCCGCTGGGTTAAGCTATGAATTTGATGTATAAGACTAGGTATCTGTATGTGTTGAGGTTCCAATCTTTGCCTCTGATGAGAGAAATCCGAGGTGGGGTTCTCCTCCTGGTATTATCTAAACCTCCAGACATCTTCAAATTTGTTTGTTTATGTCAACAAATTCAATTCCGATTAATGAGTACTCGTGCATGCACCAGCAGCATCGTCGTCAGAGTACATTCATAAATTATACACATCCTTGGCCGAATTTAGAGATTAATAATAACATATTTCATTTGTGTACGTTTGTTATGCGGAAAATTGAAGGCGTTGGTTTAAAAAAATCAATAGGTATTGGGTAATCGGGAACTGAAGAGACATAAAATAATATAGCTAGCTGAAATTGAAGGTTGATGTTAGGGTGAAATTAAGCGAAAAGCATTTTGATAGAAACTAGAAGATAGAAGATAACAAGGGGAGCGGGGATGGCGGAACGAGAGAAGCAGAGGGGAAAGATAAGAATGAGTACGTGGCAACGGTGACGAATTTTGATGATGGGTGGAGGTATAAGTTCCATTACTTCCTCCTCGATCACAACCATCCAATCTACTAAACTTGCAAGTCCGATTGTTAATTTAATAGTATATATAAGATCTTTTTTTAGAGGAAAAATAGGAAGGAATCATTTATTTTTTACCATGGACACAGTAACTTTTCCCACTAGTTGTTAATATCTTATCATAAGTCCATTTTAAAATGTTAATATATAATATAATTTAACTTTAATGTTGGATATATATATATATATATATATATATATATATATATATATATATATATATATAAAAACTTCCTCTGCTAAAGGCTTGTTTAAAAAAATGTTAAAAGAAATTTATTATAAAATTTTAATTAATAGTTTTGCATCTTAAAAAATGTGTAGAAAAATAATTTTTTAATAAAATTTTGTATTAATTTTATTAAATAAATTAATATCTTCATATTAAAATTTGTTTTATACATGTAAGAATGTAATTTATACATTTGGTCAATGAAGGAAAAAATTATTGTTTTAACTATCGAACTGTCAAGAACAATTTCTAATGAAAAAGAAAGCAAGGGGTGGGGAAGATTACACGATAGGGTTTCACATATGCATGCTCTCTTGCTAAATTCTATTTAACACTCCAATAGAGAATATCAGTTCGATACCGTGATAGATTAATACAAGAGTTTAATTTTATATACTGTGTATAAATTTTTTTATATTATTAACTAATTATATATTATTATTGGGAGGAGATTTACTTATACCTAAATGTAATTAAAAATACTTACACTTAATCTTACACCATTCATTTCATCGTGATCATACGACTATTATTTATCTTCTATCGTAATCACATGTTCACAATAAAATAAAAAGTGTAAAATTGAGTGTAAGTTTTTTTATTTACACTAAAATTGTGTTTGGATAAGGTATTTGAAATTTAAAGAATTTCAATCAGATCAATCAATTCCTTTCATTCAGAAATATTTTGTTTGGATAAAATAATTAAATTCTCTTGAATTTCAAATTTTTGTTTGGATAAAGCGATTCAATTACCTTCATTTGAAAAATTTCTTTTTAAGATATTTTTGTAAAATTGAAATTTCAATACAAAATTTTACAAAACAAAATAAACATCATATAATATATTTTTTATTCATGGTAAAAATAAAAATAAATAAAATAAAATAAATTTAAAAAAATTAAAAAATCTGCATAAAATGAAAAAATTAATATACCATCTTTATAAAATGAAAAGAATAACATACTATTTTTATAAATTATCATTAAGATAAACTTCCTTGGTAACCATTTACAATACTTATTTCATAGTGGGTCTATGCTAAGTTTTATAAATTAACCAAGGGATATCTCGCTGGACATGGTGGGTCATGCGTCATTTTCCAACTGGCTCAAGACATAGAAAATATATGATAATGCAAAACGATATGTATTATGTGTATACCAAAAAACAAAGTTTCTTCCATGTATAAAGTATGTATCAACTAGGGTAGGTTTATTGAAAATATTAATTATTTAATTGGTAATAAACACTATCACAAGTTCTTCTCTTCTTTGCTAATTTTCCTTGTATTAGAGAAGTTTAACTGGAAGAAAATGCAAAATTTTCCAAGAAAAAATTTGATATTTGGAAATGAAAAGGACAATGCACACACGACACATCTATTTGGATTCTTCAGTGGCATGGAAACATGTCGAATAGAAACAAAGTAGGTATATATACTCATTGATTTCATCAATCTTTCTGTTGACCAAATGGAACTTAGGTGAGCTTCCTGGATATTACACAGCGCATAGAAAAAAAATATTCAATAACAAGCTTGGCTTATAGATGATTAAATTAACAAACTGAACCTGATCCTGCAAATTTTAATTAATTTTTCCCAAGGTACCAAATATGTATATAGTATAATATAAAAAGATAAGGTGATTCTAATCCAAATGAGTTACGGGTTAAATAGGCCAACTAGCATGGCACTACCTATGTGCCCACTAGCATGCTAAGTTGCAGTTTTGTGTATATCAGTCAGTACGCGTTCCATCTTCAAATTTCATACAAAGTAACTTATCGTATCCTCTTTCTTGTCTTTAATGTTGCTTTATGTCATTTTTCTTTTTCTCTTTGTCTTGCCTCTTCCTTTGGATGACTCCATAATAGTTACAAAACCAGAAAATGCACAACTTGACCACAAACATAACATAATTATGAGGCGCAGTTATAAGTTACTTTTTAAACTACCAATTTTTATATATTATATAAGTTACTATTTTGCTGCAACTCATCCTAATAGGAATGGGTCGAATGGCCAACCTTGTCTCTGTTAGCATATCCAAATTACTAATTTTTCAAGAATTATGTGCACAACAATTGATGTTGCTACACAATACATTTGTGTCAAAGCAATCCCACTTAAAACTTTGAGTGAATTACCCTCTCTTTGTGGTTTGACTAAATTATCTCAACTCCCTTCATGTTTTAGTAATTACATTGGTTTTTCTTGTCTTTGAATTTTCACTTGTACATAGATGCTATATCAGCACAAAATACTAGGAAAAATAAGCTAGTAAAGAAAATCACAGTATAATCGTATATCCTACATGGAAAGCATAATCTAAACAAATTAGCAGCTACAGGAATCCAATCCTCAGAAAAGAGGATCCGAACAGCAAGGGAGAAGGGAAACTCAACCAGGCCATATAAAGGAACTCAATCCCAAGGATTCTGTTATGAGAATCCTACTGATAGAAACTGGTAAACGAAATTGAATTTCTGAATATAAACTGAATTGTATTGAAGAATTCTCTGTGGGAAATGTTCCCGAACTAGAGGAAATGATACAAGAAAAGAATGAGAGAGAGAGAGAGAATGATAGAGAGAAAGAAACGAAAGAATGCCCTGCTAAGAATCAGAGAGCTTGGCCTCTCCCTGTCTAGTCCCAACTGTTTTCCTAACCGTTTTCCCTCCCTTTCCTCTATTTATCTCATATAGCTGACGAATCCAGCTAACATACATGCTGGTTCTTATTAGTTACAATAAGGCCTAACTAAAACAACAGATCCTAATTAGTAGGATCAAGTGGATCTGGAGCTACTGACCCATAGCCTAAAGCTGGCCCAATTGGTTTGGGTTGGCGCCTAACCTTCCTACTATAGGTTGAAAGAATAGGAGGTCTAACAATACTCCCCCCTAAAAGATTCACCTTATCCTTAAGGTGAAAGGAAGGAAACTGATTTAAGATCACCTCAATGGGTTCCCAAGTGGCTTCGAAATCAAGAAGACCATACCACTGGATGAGGACTTCAGCAGTACCAGAAGGGCCATTTTTGACCTATAAAACAGCAGCAAGAGTCACTTGTAATTCCCAATCATTCGACAATATCTTGGGCAGAGGCTGAGGAGTAGCTGAAGCAGAAAGAGCTTTCTTCAAAAGAGACACATGGAATACAGGATGTATACAGCTGTCAGAAGGTAAATCCAACTGATATGCAACCTGTCCCACCTTCTTAATAATCTGATAAGGACCATAGAAATGAGGACTCAATTTTTCATTCCTCTTCTTTGCTAAAGATTTCAATCGATAGAGTGGTCAGTAGTTTAAGGTATACCCAATCCCCGATCTCATATGTAACCACCTACGGTCTTTGATTAGCATAGACTTTCATCTCGGTTCGAGCCTTCAAAGAAATTAGACTGGAGATCATGAAGGAGCTAATCTCTTTTTTCCGTCGGTCTTGTGACTTCGGCCACGCAGAGAGAGGAACAGTGGTCTCTTTTAATAACAGGGGAGGATCCATTCCATAAAGGGCCTTAAAGGGAGTAAGTTTAGTGCAGATTGTTATAATTGGTATTAAACCAAAATTCAGCCCACCAAGCCATTGAGGCCACTTTGTTTGGGTTTGGAACCTGTCAAACATCGCAAGTAAGTCTCAAGACACCTATTCACCACTTCAGTCTGCCCATCCGTCTGAGGGTGATAAGCAGAACTGAATTTTAATCTAGTACTAGCCATCCTAAACAACTCGGTCCAAAAGTGGCTGAGGAAAATTTTGTCTCTATCAGAGACAATAGTAGCAGGAAAACCATACAACCTGACAACCTCTCTAGTAAATATTTCAGCAATATCTTTTGCAGTAAATGGATGACTGAGGGCTATAAAACGTGCATATTTAGTGAACCTGTCCACCACCACCAATATAACATTCTTCCCTTGTACCTTGGGAAGTCCTTCTATGAAATCCATGGAAATATCTGATCAAACTTGAGTGGGAATAGGAAAAGGTTGTAGTAGACCCGCAGGGGATAAAGTTTGATACTTATTCAACTGGCAGACTTCACAAGTGGCTACAAAGTTTTGAATGTCTTTCCGCATACCTTCCCAATAGACCAAAGCAGAAATTCGCTTGAATGTTCTGAAAAAACCAGAATGGCCTCCTAAGGGAGAATTGTGAAATTTATACAAAAGCAAGGGAATTTGAGCAGAATTTTAGATAACACTAACTTCCCTTTATAGAACAACTTCTGATTCTGAAATAGAAAACCTGGGTGTGAAACAGGATTATTAATAAGATCTTGTATAACTACTTTCCATTTATCATCCTGTAAAACTTCCTCCCCCCAATTGTCCAAATCTAAAAACTGAACAACAGAGAGGGCTACATATATCATTCTTCTGGATAAAGCATCGGCTGCTCCATTTTCTACCCTAGGTCTATATTGTATTTCAAAATCCAGCCCCATCAATTTTGAAGTCCATTTAAACTGTTCCTCTCCAAGCACCCTTTGATCATTTAAAAACTTCAGGCTCTTTTGATCAGTTACTATCACAAAATGCCGCCCTAGTAAGTAGTGTTTCCATTTCTGAACTGCTAGAACAATAGCCATGAGCTCCCTCTTATAAACGGACCTCTGTTGGTTCCTGTCTGACAAGGTTTGGCTTAGGAAAGTCACTGGTTTCCCTTCCTGTAATAATACAGCCCCTAATCCTTTATTGGAAGCATCAGTTTCAATCATAAAAGGCTTGAAAAAATCTAGAACTGTAAGGATGGGTAAGTCTGCCATTGCCTTCTTCAATTCATCGAAAGCCAATTGAGTGTCAGAATCCCAATGGAAGCTATCTTTCTTCAACAATTGGGTTAAAGGACAAGCCACCTTACCATAATTCTGCACAAACCTTCGGTAATATCCTGTCAACCCCAGAAAACCTCTCAAAGCTCTAATATCTTTAGGATTAGGCCAATTTAACATCACTTCCAGTTTCTTTGGATCAACTGTAACTCCTTCTCCTAAAATTACATGGCCTAAATACTCCAATTGCCCTTGGCCAAAACAACATTTCTTCATATTAGCAAACAACTAGTGTTCCTTTAATAATGACAAAGTTGATTGTAGGTGCAATTTGTGGTCCTCCTTTGTTTTACTATATATCAAAGTATCATAAAAAAATACAAGGACAAACTTCCTCAAATAAGGTTTAAGAACTTCATTCATAAGGGCTTTGAATGTTGAAGGAGCATTTGTAAGTCCAAAGGGTATAACCACAAATTCATAATGCCCCTCATGTGTTCTAAAAGCAGTCTTAGGTATATCTTCCTCTCTCATCCTAATCTGATGATACCCGAATCTGAGGTCAAGCTTAGAAAATATTATTGCCCCTCCCAACTCATCTAACAGTTCATCAATAATAGGAATAAGGAATTTATCCAGAATTGTAATCTTATTAAGAGCCCTGTAATCAACACAAAATCGCCATCCACGATCCTTCTTTTTCACCAAAATAATTAGACTTGAATAAGGACTTACACTAGGCCTAATTATTCTAGTATTAAGCATATCATCCACTAATTTTTCTATCTCATTCTTTTGGTAGTGTGGATACCTGTAAGGCCTCAAATTAGGAATATTGACTCCTTCCTTTAACACAATCGCATGATCTTGTCTTCTTAAGGGTGGCAGCTCCTGAGGTTCCTGAAAAACCTCTTCATACCCCTGTAATACTGTTGTAATCCAAGAAGGAAGCTTCTCATTCATTTCAGAATCTGCTTGTAAACCACAATACTGCAACCAGTATCCTTGTCCTTCATCCTGCAATGCTTTCAGAACTGCTCTAAAAGAAGCTGAGGATCTTGCTAAAGCAGGTTCTCCTCTTAATAATTTGGTACCCCCTGTTGTGGGTACCTTTATTGTAAGTTCCTTGAAATTAGCCTGGATCTCACCAAGGCTAGCTAACCATTCCATGCCCAAAACTACATCCATACCTCCTAAATCAAAGATGAAGAAATCTTGTTGAATTTCTAAACCTTGTACTTAAAGTTTCAATTGAGCACATACCCCTTCATAAGGAATCTTCCTGCCATCTCCCACTTCTATTGTATAAGGAGGAGTTTCATCAACTTTCAAACCACAATTTTGGACTAAGATAGAAGAAATGAAATTGTGGGATGCACCACAATCCACAAGTACCACTACTTGTTTTTCAGCTAGTGTTCCCCATAATTTGATGGATTTCTTAGTAGTAAGACCTGTAATACTATACATGGATAGTTGCAAAGTTTTGAATTCCCCTTCCTAATCCTCATTTTCTGTTTCTTCCTGATCAACCTCATTACTCGTTTCCTCTTCCAAGATTAATACTTGTTAGTACAAACATATCCTGGACTGAATCTTTCATCACACCTAAAACACAAACCCTTTTGAGATCTTTCTTGCATTTCAGCATCTGTTAACCTTCTAAATCCTCTTCCTCTCCACGAATTTGCAGCTTTTGAACTATTGACCCCACTAATCGTACTTCCAGTTCCTGTTACTGTTTGGTTCTGACTTTTGTTCCCTGATGCCCAACTCACAGTTCTTGTATTATTATAGTTGTGATTCAATCCTCCACATCTACTCAAGTTTGAAGTTCCCTTACTCAACAACATATTCTTCTCATCAATTAATTGTGCATAATCCATTACATCTGCTAACTTCTCTAATGGATGAAGTTTTAATTCAGCCTTAATTACATCCTTCAATCCATTTAGGAACATACCTTTTAAGTACTCAGGTTCAGTGCATCTCAGGGGTCCTGCGTAGAGCTCAAATTGCACTCTATATTCTTCCACTGTTCTACCTTGTTTCAGACTCATTAACAATTCATATGGATTTTGCTTCATCGTAGGCTGAAAACGTTGAATTACAGCTTCTTTGAAATCTTTCCAGGTAGGATCCTTCGACGAAATTTCCCACCACTGATACCAGGTGAGTGCCTTCCCTTCCATGGCCACCATTACTACTTGAAACTTCTCAACATCATTCATCTCCTTGAGCTCAAAATATCGCTCAATACGATTGGTCCATCCATATGCGTCTTCGCCTCCGAAGATCGGTACCTCGAGTTTCCTCCACTGCTCCTCACGGCTTCGGACATCAGATCGATTTTGGTTACCACTGCCTTCCCCTGTTCGACTTCCGCCATTGTTGAGATCTGGATCGTCATTACGCAAATTCTGACCTCTGACGGTTTCGACCAATTCATTCAACTGCCTCCGAGTCTCTATTCGTTCTAACCTTTCCTCCTCCAGATTTCACTCAAGATTATGTCGTATCTCGAGCAACCCTTCGAACCCCCACTCCAAAGTCTCGATTCTAGCTTCCATTCCTCGCGTTGCAACCATGAACTCTCCAAGATCTTGAGAGCTTTGATACCAGTTGATTGAAACTAGTAAACGAAATTGATTTTTTGAATATAAACTGAATTGTATTGAAGAATTCTCTGTGGGAAATGTTCCCGAACCAGAGGAAATGATACAAGAAAAGAACGAGAGAGAGAGAGAGAATGATAGAGAGAAAGAAACGAAAGAATGCCCTGCCAAGAATCAGAGAGCTTGGCCTCTCCCTGTCTAGTCCCAATTGTTTTCCTAACCGTTTTCCCTCCCTTTCCTCTATTTATCTCATATAGCTGACGGATCCAGCTAACATACATGCTGGTTCTTATTAGTTACAATAAGGCCTAACTAAAACAACAGATCCTAATTAGTAGGATCAACTGGATCTGGAGCTACTGACCCATAGCTTAAAGCTGGCCCAATTGGTTTGGGTTGGCGCCTAACCTTCCTACTATAGGTTGAATGAATAGGAAGTCTAACACCTACTTCTAATTGCTACTACTCTTAATGACAATGAATATTAAAGATGAAACCTGACATGCAGTAATGAAAGACAGGTTTCTATTTATGTTACAATAAAAGAATGTACACAACACCATAGCAAATGCAGTAGGTTTCCCATGTTCACAAAGAATCAAAATTATCTGACACTAAGATGGGAACAACACCATAAGCAATAAGCTTCTCTAAAACATGCATTGCAATCTTTCCAAAACCACTCACAACACATCAACAGAAAAATATAAATCAGAAGAGTATTCCAGAATCATGAATATGTGAAATAAATCTAATAAGCAACAAATCTCATACTAGATAATTGGTTTAAATAGCAGCTGAAAAAAATTAACAAATGAAATTATTGAAATACATGCAAATGAGAGCTTACTAGTTTCTAATATAGTTGGAATTTTGAACTCTAGAGCTTACTAGTATGTTCCTTCTATTTGGCTGTGGATAAGCCCCAATGGTCATAAACCACCAAAGCCCATGGCCACCACTCCCCTTCACCCAGAACCAGAAACTGCGAAACCCACAACACAACTCCTTCCCCTATTTCAAACGAGCACCAGAAATTTATGATAGATAGATTTATGATAATGAGATTAGACAGTGAGATTAGAAAATAATGGGCAATTAATTTTTATTTACCGTTAACAATCCTGTCAAAGTAACATTAATTTCTGCTGGAATGAATTTGATTTGTAGCACATTCAAGATGTGAGACATGACAAAGCAAGGAGTTACAAAGACAAGACTTAACTCAAAATGAAACAGTATTCAATCCAAAATTAACTATAAACTCATAGCTACATAAAGTTGAAAACTTCAATAGTTCAGAAATAGTCTACAACATTTGTTAATATAGAGTCAAACAATGTACCATAAAACACAAATATAGAGTATATTATCAGAAAAAAATTAAAAAAAAAAAGAGAAAACAGAGAAGGATTAAGTGAACGAACCAAATGAGCAATTTTTATGGTGCCATTCATACAATGAGCAATCCAATACACATGAGCAGGTGAATATATTTTTAAAGCCAGTCAAAATGAAAGCTATGAACTAACCTTCTAAAAATGGCAGTGGATCCAGATGAATTTGGCAACAATTCCTACTGAAAAACAAAAATTGCTGAATTTAGCATCTGAATGACTTGACTTCAATTCCAATATATGAAAAACATTCAGCATGCTTAGGAAAAAGGATGACAAGAACTGAAGCAAGTGGTCTCAAAACAAAACATATAATAGGGACATAGATCATGCAGAAGAATTAGGAAAAGGAAAAATCATTGCTCCTCAAGTATAAAAATATCACCTCTGCAGTAGTCCCCAATTTATTCTCACCAATAGCCACAAGCTCAAAAGACAAATGCTAAATTAAAAAAAATCAAGAAAAAGGACATAACAATGGAAGACACACAACATCAAGCATCTCATAAGGACCCTCTTAGTAAGCTAAATTAAATTATTTTTATTTGAATATCAGTTGAAAGTTCAATGATTTAAATAGCTTAAAACATACTACAATCCTTGGCCTAACACTTGACAAAGCCAAAACTTAGACAACCAAGTAGCAGGGCCAACAAACACGTAACAGTTAAGTCTTTGTGTTCAACAACTTTTGAGCATGCCAAAATAGATTGAAGACACCCCGTAATCCAACAAACATTTGATGCAAGAAAGTGAAAATTTGTGCATTAACAAAATATTTTATAATCCAAACTAGGACTCATTCCACCCAAAAGCAACGATTCAAGCATACTATCATACAACTTAGGTGCAACAAGGATAAGCATTAAATTGAAAAGGAAGCCAAATTACCAATAATACAGAAAAAATACATATGGAACATCATATAGGTATCTAATTGGATACATGGTATCATCAGAAAAATTGAACAAAAATTCTCCAGCATGAATATCACAATGTGAGCTGAGAAAACAAAGAAAAAAATAAAGAAAAAAAATTAAAAGGTAGGGATTACTGTTAGTCATGGTAACTATCACCCAAGATGGGGTGAATTGGATGATTACAAATTTTAAAACACCTTTAAGAAATTAAACATTTTGAATAACTCAATTAATAAATGCAGCGGAATAAGTTTAACAAAGGTGGAACTATTAGTGATTTCACAAATACCATTTGGCTATAGGATAAATCAAGTAAATAAGCTAGATATCAAATTTAACTCAAGCTTATATAATTAAGGCACAAATGTAAAGAGATAGAGTTAGAGAAAAACAAACACAAGGATTTATCCTAGTTCAGCCATCCCTTGTGACCTACGTCCAGTCCTCAAGCAAACCACTCGAGATTTTTCACTAAACTTCAAGCTTGAACGGGTGCTTGAAAACTTTTACATAATAGAGCATTCATCACACCTTGGGATACCTCACCCTTTGTGCTTGAGCCTCAAAACAGGGATACCTCACCCTTGTCACTAGAGGGATACCTCACCCCTTTTACAACCTTTGAAAGATATCCCACCTTCTTTACAACAAAGGATACCTCACCCTTTTCAACTCTAGAAGGATACCTCACCTTCTTTACAAATAAGGGATACCTCACCCTTTTTCTCTAGAGGGATACCTCACCCTCTTTACAGATTATACAAAGTGTTTGAATGATAGAAACTCTCTCAAAGAGTAGATAATACAAATTGAAGCTCTATGGGTATTAAGGATTCACACTTTGAAACTCAAAACAGAGTTTTGGAGAAAGAGATGATAAAATACGAAATTAATGCTCAAGAATGATTTTCAGATTATTCTCCAACTTGTAAGCAATGCCCAAACATTTCTATTTATAGCCCATGACATTTAAGAGCCATTGGAGGCTTGTGGAGGGCATTTAGTGCTCAATAGAGTCGTTGGAGAAGAGTCCTGGAACAGACCATAATCTAATATGGCAAAAGCCATAATCGATTATGGCATGAAAGAAAGCTTTCCAACGTTTCTGGTTTGCAAAATAACCTATTATGGGATTACTCATATTCAAATATGAAGGAATTCATAATCTATTATGAAACACTCATAATCTGTTATGAGTTATGCCATATTCGAATATGGCCATTTAAAAAACAAGTTGCTTCGTTTGAGAAGCCAGAAACTCAAGTAGAAAGAAGCCATATTTGGTTATGCATATCCCCATATTCGATTATGGCATTTTGGTTTTGAAAGCTAACTTTAAATAGTCATAACTTCTTCATTTCTCATCCGTTTTAAACAAATGACCAGTCATTGGAAAGGTATTTGAGTCTATTTTCATATGAAATAAGTTTCAGAGCAAAACACAAAATAATTTAGAAGTTATGATAAAAAGAGTGACCAAATGTCAGCTTCGCAAAACACAAACTTGACTATTTTTTATGGATTTGAACTACCACCAAGACTAGCTTTTCAAAACTTGTTTGTTGAGCATTTTAGCATGTAAAAACTATTTTTAAAGATTTGAAACCATATTTGAGCTTAGTGTGATTCTCATTTACCTTTACACAAGATCTAAGTCCTATAAGCTATTCTTGAAGATTCTTGGGACTTGATCATTGCACTTCCATTTCTTATCCTTGTTTGTTATCATCAAAACAATTGCTTTCTTGTTTGTTGATCATCAAAACCAAGACCATTGCCATTCACATTCTCCCCTTTTTTGATGATGACAAACAATCATTTGAGAAAAGCATTAGTTCAATTAAATTGGTATTCACACAAGGTATTAAATAAAACTTACTCCCCCTCTGTTTTTGAAGAGGTGACAAGTTTAGAGTTTGCACAGCTCTCCCTTGATATTTGAATCCCATAATCATTGAATTTATACCTTTTGTTTACCTTTTCTCAAGGACTTTCTTCTCCCCCTTTTGTCATGATCAAAAAGATATTCCATATATTTTGACAAAAAGAGAAGTAACACAAAACCATTTGCCATTTACCACATATTCAATAATAATTGTTCAATAATATAACCAGATCAACAGGATATGCATTTCAACATACCATCTATTGCAAAATATCCAAGTTGTACTAAAACAGCATATCAAAGACATATTGTGATTAATTAAGGTTATAAGCAAGACAATAACAAAATATCCAAAAGACAACTCATTCAGCATGTTATTCATTTCAACAAGATAGCATTTGCAAAAATAACAAATGCACTAATTACTGAAATTAGTCAAGCAAGGCATAAGCTAAGACAATAATCATCATGTTCAAAAGATAAAGCATTATGGTTAGATGAGCATTAAAGGATTATAAGCACTAAGTACCTAATGACTTAAAGCATAATAATATAGCTAAAACAGAAATGGAGTAGCTAAATAAAAGATATCCATGCCTAAGCCCCGTCATCTTGCGGTGGTTGAAGACAACAAGTGGTCATAGATGACTCCAATGCTATGCTCATGATAAGCTCAAGGAACCACAATCTAGGATTGATTGCTTGCAAGGGTAGCTAGGATGTGGTCTTCATGTGTGAGTGGAGCTTCTTCCATAACTATATCAGTAAGGGCAGTGGGCAATTCTTCTTCTTATATGGCAGCATCATGTCCAACACCATAAACCCAAGCACCATTAACCATCTTGAAGTGGAGTGAGATTTTTGGAAGAATTTGTGGGATTTTAATTGGTGAATTTGGGTTGGATTTGAGGAGGGAGAGGTGTTTGAGAGAGTGGGTAGGAGTGGGTGTTAGAGGAGGAAGAAGGTTATGGAGGGAAGGGAGGCTTCGTGAAGATGGGGGCTTCTCGATTTTGTGCTGAATGGAGGAGCATAACCGATTATGTATATGGTCATAATCGGTTATGAGTGAAAAAGATAGCTTATTGGAGATAGAAATAACCGAATATGAGGGAAGACAAACCATGCCATATTCGAATATGGTAGAGGCCAAAGAAGAAAGGCATGGTCTCGGGTTCAACAAATAACAGGTTATAAAAATACTCATATTCGAATATGAGTATTTTGCAAGCTCACAAAATCATTTGGATTTTCATAACCGAATATGTGCATTGTTTCCAGAAACCATTTTCTTGAGCTGAAAAACTTCCCAGAGTCACAAAGCAACTCATAACCGAATATGAGATGATTCATAATCAATTATTATGCTTGACAGAGATCAAGTTTATCTTGCCAAAACTCCTTTAGACATCAATAACAGATTACACCATTTGCACAATAGATTATGTCTATCTCTCAAATCTTGATTTCTAAGATAAAACCAGATCAAGTCTTCAAGAAATCAACAATTTAAGACCATTAACACTTGCCATTTCCCCTTAGATCAAAAAACTTTAAGATTCCATCCTTCAAGATTATCAAAACTTGCCTTTCACCAACTAACCAGAAAAGTCTTCAAGAATTCAGCCTTTGAAACACAAACTCATTCTTTCTTGAAGATCATATTGGCTTGGTTTCAATTTCCATCCTTTCTAAACATAAAAATTCAGCCCAATAACGGATTAAACATCTTCAAAACCTCTAAGAACAATTTTTCCACAGCAGGAACTTGAGATATGAGATTAGGGGACTTAAGTATGGATCAAGTACCTGTAAAACAAACTTAGGAAAAATTCTGACACTCAAGTCAATATTGGATTCAAAAATAATTTAAGACAAAAGTATAGTGTAGTATGTCAGATTACACAACAATTATGCAGATTATGCAGCAGAGGCCAGTTTATGCAGCAGGGTTATATTTCAAATATGAATGCAAGATTGATCCAATATTCCAAGATAAAAAGTATCTAACACAAGCATTCATTCAAATGCATGTTTGATCAATTATTCCTAATTCTCCTCTCATATATGCACTTTAGGGCAAACAATGATCATATTAGGAATGTTATGACAATTACGAAGATATTATCATCAAACATGTCATTTCAAACAAGAAGTGTACTTATCTAGCATATTGACACATGTAAAGATATTTTCAAGATATAAACCTAAAAAAAATACAACTGTAAAGCAAGTTAAAGTATAAAACAAATCTCTACTTATCAAAATATTGCAAGTCCAAGCTTCTTGGAGACAAAGAAGAGAACTTGGAGTATTTTCTGATCTTGTGCTTGCAGCAGCCACTTTTGAGATTCCAAAGTCAGTTCTTGGCCTTCAAGCACACCTTCAACACACTTCAATTTTTAGCTTTTGGTACCCAAATATTCTTGGGTCCTTGTGTGTCAATTTTTGAATATTAATTTATTATGCTCTCATAAAGATCAATTTTTCCATAGTATGTAAATTAAGCACAACAAATCAAATAATCAATTACTATTATGCATATAGCCAATAACATGCTTACTTTTATGATATTTAGACAATTCAAAAACATAGCAAGCATACTTAGGCATTGTAGAACCTTATGTACTAAGATGTATAACAAATTAATGAGCTATGGTACAATAAGAATGAACATAATCATGTGCTAAACAATATATGCATATTTTACCTAGTACACATGATTCTATCAATCACTTAAGGCCTACAAGTAATATACCTCAAATTCATTGACTTTATAAGTGAATGTGTATAAGAGGTCAAAACTTTTGATACCTTGGCCTTTGTAATCAAGGAAATACTTTTTCTTACCCATTGTTTCTCTTTTGGAGTTTTGAACTTTACAAGTTCTACATTTTGTACTTGAGAAGTTTTGGTTGAAGTCATCTTCCTTCTTTGACCAAAATTTCTACCATTAGGCTTTGGAAGAATTCTTCTTGATGGTTCTTCTATCCTTTGACTAATTTGTCCATCCTTTTGAGAAATTTTCTGCATAATTGAAACACTAGGAGGATTTTTTGGTACCCACTTCATCTTGGGTCCTTGAATGTTAGTACTAGAACTTTTACGACTTTTCAGAACCCAAACTAAGTTTTTTCTCATATAAGGATTTCTTCTATAATTACACAAATGAGAAATATGTCCTAAATGACCACAAAAATTACAAACAATTGAATTCAATGAAGATTTGGTCTTTTGAAAATCATCTTTGGAAAACTTAAGCCTTTTGTTATTTTTATATTCTAAATTATTTTTGCCATAAGCCTTGCTTGAATTTTCATGTGGAATAACATTGATTTTATTCTCATTAACAAGCATAGAATGTAAGCAATTAAAATCATTAGCTTTGGCAAATTCAAAAGATAAGTCCTCAACTTGATTTTCTAAATCAATGCACTTTTCACAAGAAGTTGAGGTTTCACTTTTCAAAGGCATTTCCTCATCAAGACAAGCATATTCATTTTTCAAAGTCTTAATTTCATTTTCAATGGAGGAAATGTTTTCCAAACAATATAAGTTTTTTTTTTCTAAATTCAACAAACCATCATACAATTTATCATATGCATATTGTAGCTTATAATAGGAAGAACTATAATTTAATTTATCATTATTTACCTCAACGTCATTTTGAGTCATATAGGAAGTAGTCTCAATTTCCAGCATACTTGGCTCTTCCTCATTGTTGTCCATCAAGCATTCAAGAACATCTTCTTTCTCAATTTTATTTTGCTTTGCCTCTTCTTCAAATCGAGCACCATCATCACCAAGAGGCATTGAGCTCATTTTCTTGCTTTGAACATGTTCTTGAGGACATTTTTCAATGTTGTCTTCCTCTAGAGGTTTTTGCTCTTCTTTTTCTCTATATACAACTTTATGCAAGAAATCATTATTAGCAAGATAAATAGAATCAAGAGCATTCCATATATCTTTAGCACTAGAACAACTCTTAATTTTAGCATAAGCATCGTCATTCAAACTACTTCTTAAGATTTGCATTGGTCTAATGTTCAAGGAAAAACATTTCTTGTCATAATTATTCCAAGTTTGTTTTAATTTGCAAGTAAATCCATCAAGCACAATATCCCACAAATTAATATCAATAGATTGCATATAAATCTCTATTCTAGCTTTCCAATAAACAAAATTCACACCATCAAAAAATGGTGGTTTATTAATTTCAAAACCTTCCATTTTGAAAAGCTTTTTAATGGTTGCCAACAAATAAGGATCTTTAACTTTAAGCGGTTAAGCTTTCACCAGAGCACGAAGCTCTGATACCACTTGTTAGTCATGACAACCATCACCCAAGAGGGGAGATGAATTGGGTGATTACAAATTTTAAAACACCTTTGAGAAATTAAACATTTTGAATAACTTAATTAATAAATGCAGCGGAATAAGTTTAACAAAGGTGGAACTATTAGTGATTTCACACATACCACTTGGGCTATAGGATAAATCAAGTAAATAAGTTAGATATCAAATTCAACTCAAGCTTATATAATTAAGGCACAAATGTAAAGAGATAAAGTTAGAGGAAAACAAACACAAGGATTTATCCTGGTTCAACCACCTCTTGTGACCTACGTCTAGTCCTCAAGCAAACCACTCGAGATTTTTCACTAAACTTCAAGCTTGAACGGGTGCTTGAAAACCTTTACACAATAGAGCACTCACCACACCTTGGGATACCTCACCCTTTGTGCTTGAGTCTCAAAACAGGGATACCTCACCCTTTTCACTAGAGGGATACCTCACACTCTTTACAACCTTTGAAGGATACCTCACCTTCTTTACAACAAGGGATACCCCACCCTTTTCAACTCTAGAAGGATACCTAACCTTCTTTACAAATAAGAGATACCTCACCCTTTTTCTCTAGAGGGATACCTCACCCTCTTTACAGATTATACAAAGTGTTTGAATGATAGAAACTCTCTCAAAGAGTAGATAATACAAATTGAAGCTCTATGGGTATTAAGGATTCACACTTTGAAGCTCAAAACAGAGTTTTGGAGAAAGAGATGATGAAATACAAAATTAATGCTCAAGAATGATTTTCAGATTGTTTTCCAACTTGTAAGCAATGCCCAAACACTTCTATTTATAGCCTATGACATTTACGAGCCGTTGGAGGCTTGTGGAGGGTATTTAGTGCTCAATAGAGCCGTTGGGGAAGAGTCTTGGAACATACCATAATCTGTTATGGCAAAAGCCATAATCGATTATGGCATGAAAGAAAGCTTTCCAATGTTTCTGGTTTGCAAAATAACCTATTATAGGATTACTCATATTCGAATATGAAGGAATTCATAACCTTTTATGAAACACTCATAATCTGTTATGAGTTATGCCATATTCGAATATGGCTATTTAAAAAACAAGTTGTTACGTTTGAGAAGCCAGAAACTCAATTAGAAAGAAGCCATATTCGGTTATGCATACTCCCATATCGGTTATGGCATTCTGGTTTTGAAAGATAACTTTAAATGGTCATAACTTCTTCATTTCTCATCCGTTTTAAACAAATGACTAGTCATTGGAAAGGTATTTGAGTCTATTTTCATATGAAATAAGTTTCAGAACAAAACACAAAATAGTTTAAAAGTTATGATCAAAAGAGTGACCAAAGGTCAACTTTGCAAAACACAACTTGACTATTTTTCATGGATTTGAACTACCACCAAGACTAGCTTTTCAAAACTTGTTTGTTGAGCATTTTAACATGTAAAAACCATTTTTAAAGATTTGAAAACATATTTGAGCTTAGTGTGATTCTCATTTACCTTTACACAAGATCTAAGTCCTATAAGCTATTCTTGAAGATTCTTGGGACTTAATCATTGCACTTCCATTTGTTATCCTTGTTTGTTATCATCAAAACCATTGCTTTCTTGTTTGTTGATCATCAAAACCAAGACCATTGCCATTCACAATTGCCCCTGACTTAGGTCGCAGCTGAGTAATTGAGAAGTAACTTGTGCCTCAATTCTTTCCCAATTTCAGTGTCTGAAACCCTAGCGATCTTTCTCTCTTCAGATTCGTTCTCCTCTTTCTGTCGCCGTGGGTGCCACCACCAGTGCAGGGATGATGGCAACGTGGATGCTAAGACGCAGCTGCAAGTCGCGATGTGGAGGCACCTACGAGGTGGATGCGCCGTTGGAGGGCTAAGAAAAGTAGATCGAGAACAGTGAGATGGGAGAGAAGAGAGAGAACGCGTACGGGTAGAAAGGTTGCACACGAATAGGAGAAAGGTCGAGGGATTTTGGAAATTCCACCTGCGTAGGTGGGAATTAAAATTCCTCAATTTTGATTTACAAAATTCTTTATTAAGATTTTTTAAAATTCTTCACTTAATTATTCAAACAAAGTATTTTAAAATGAAGAATTTTAAATCCCTTAAAAAAATATATTACCTCATTTAAATATTCTATCCAAACACAGCTTAAGTATAAGTGGATCCCTTCCCATTATTATTATATATAGAGTTTTTGAGATAATTATTGTAAGAATTAATTATTTTAAATGACATGAAAATATATGATTAATTATTAATATAAAATATTATAAAATTGAGTAAAATTAAATGATTAATTTGACTAAGAAATATGAAAAAGGGTATTTCAAAACAGTTAAATGAAAAATAGTTAAATTAATTGAGTGATAACAGGTAAATATTCTCGATATGCCAGTTAAGGAGCAGTTCTCTTCATTTTCTCTCCATCTCAAGAAGAAAACTTGTTAGTGGGTCTTACCTTTAATATTTTTTTTCTTTATTTTTTTTTCATGCTTATCCAAAATAGAGAGGAAATTTCAACTTCTTTTCATTTTCTCTCCATCAAACTTCTCTCCTCTTATTTTTCTCTTGTCCAAACGATGATGTTCAGAATGGAGAGTCTAAGGTACCTTATGATGTAAATATGCCATAAAGTAAATTTTAAATAATAATATATTTTTAAAAATAATATTAAAAATTACTCTATACACCAAGATAGATTTACATCATGACAGAGTGACCTGTAGAACAATTGGAAAAAATCATCAATTGATTCATCCGAAATGATTTATCTACATCTGATAACCCACACTTAGACTACACTTTATTACCCATTGAGTTAATTATTGGCTAATAATATTTACAATTTCAATAATCTTATATCAAATAGTATATACATTATTTTTTATACTTTATCTAATACTATTTATTATATTTTTTTAATTATTTTCTCTAATTAAATCTAACACTTTTAAAAATAATGTCAACAATACCTACATTTCTTTTAAAGATGTAAAATGATTTTTTTCTTAATATTTATCATATTGTTAATGGACTAACAACATATACTTTTTATTATTTTTTCAAATAAAAAACAATGTATATTTTTTAACAATAAAAGATAAACAGTAACCATACAATGAATTTTGATAATTATTAATTAAATCATCAGTAACTAACCATGTGTTTGGATGTTTTTTCATTAACGGAACGGAATAGGTGGGGATGGATCGAAAAGGAAAGGAATGGAATGGAACATAGTTCCTCCCCTCTTTGTTTGGAAGATTCATTAACAGAACGGAACGAAAATGTGTTCCTCCCATTCCATCTCAATTTTGGGGGGAACAAAAATTAGACATTTGAGGAGAAAAAGGGGGGGAATGATTCCCCCTGTGTTCTGTTTCATTCCTATGTATTTTAAAACTCCTAAACACAAAAAATTATTTCCATTCCCTCTATTTCCTTTCCGTTCCTTTCTTTACCTGTCATCCAAACATAGCGTAAATGTAATTCAGTTATGGGTTTTCATGTAGATGATAAATAAAATCGGAAGAAGTCTAATATGAACTTTAAAAAAAAACGTTCATTGATTTATCATGATTTTTGAATTATTAATTTATTGTTAAAATAAATCAATGACTTATATTAAAAGATATGTTTTAACCAATAACAATTGATTCATACAAAAATTAATTTAATTATTTTTTTTATAAATAACTATACATACAAATAATTTATATATTTTAACCGATAATTTTTTTATACACTTAGATATACATATAAAAACTATCAGATTAAAAAATAATAATTCATCTACTAACTCAAACATTTTGAGTTCATAATATAAGTTTGCATAGAACCACCAAGTATAAGATGGACTAGGGATGGCAATGGGGTAAGGCGGGGCGGGTAGTGCTTCCCCGCTCCTGCTCCTCGCTCCCATTACTTGTACTCATTTATGATCCCCATTGGTAGACCAGGATATCTCATGCAGATCTCTGCGGGTAGTTAATAATTTAAATTAAAATCTTAAAAATTACAAAAAAAAATATAAATAAAATAAACTTTAACACAACATACTACAACTTTGTTCAACAATCTAAGATTCTTACAAAATTAAAAGAATATTATAAATAACAAACTAAATTCAATTATATATTATAATAATCAATTTACATAAATAACTATTATATAAATAGTATATATTTTTTCAACAAGTTTTATCATTATAGGCTCATTCAATAAAAAATTTATTTTAAAGTAATAAAATATATATATTTTTATTTCATTTCAAAGTTAAAAAAAAGAATCATAATATATGATATATATTAAATTAAAAAATATATACTTAATGAGGTTTCATGGTAGATTGACTGCGAATCGGGTATTATAATCCCGCCCCGCCCAATCACGGATAATCCCCGCAGATCCTCCCGGGTACGGATAATTTTGCCATCCCTAAGATGGACCCTTCCGCTTAGGGTCTACCAGGGACCTATGATTCATAGTCGTTGGATGACTTGGGTTAAAGATGAAGGGTTATGATGACTTCAAGGTGACCTAAGGAGCAGGTTATGTGTTGAAAAAAATAATTTGCTGCTCAATCCTTATTTGACTTTGGTGGGTAATATTATTTTTAACTGTTAAACTTGTTCCATCGTTACAGAGATGGAGTATGTCCCCGGCGACGAATATTTGCTCTGCTGGAAGGGGTGAGTACAAGGCGCATTTCGTTGGGGAAAGGGCACGAAGTGGGGTGCCTTAGTCAGAAGTATTCTGGAACCATAATCTACGCATAACCCATGGGCGAATATCCTGGAACCCAGAGCTTCTGCATAACGAAGTGGGATGCCTTACTCCTCTATGTCATCTCTTTTTGTTTAGCTTCTATTTCCTGTTTCCCACCTTCCTTATTCGGATTAGAGCCCTCCAACTTAATTTCACTAGGATATCTTTGTGAATGTGCTTAACCCACACCAAAAAACAAAAATCAGAGTACCTATTGTTGTTAACTGCGATCTCTGAAGTAAATCTGTAAATAAAACAGCAAAATAAAGTGAAGTCTGTAGCGTGCTAAGCATTGCCCTCAAGGATTATTTCGGTATAATCGAAAATCCCCCAAGGTACAATAGACTCATCTTGTTTGACAGGGATCCAAGAATTACAAGAGTTTTTTAAATACGTAACCTAGCAGAGAAAGAGAAGAGAAGTGAAAGATGAAGAAGGAAGTAGCAGTAGTTAAAAAAACTTAATAAAATGGATGGTATTTATAGAAAAACAAAATATGTCTGTTGGAATATGACCGTTGGAAAACAAATTTGTCAGTTGGAAAATAGATTTGGTCGTTGGAAAAGACCGGGTCAAAACTCAGATAATACCAAATCATTTTTGACCTCTTCAAAGTCTTACTTCTAACCAATGTGGGACATTATTCTTTTAATATAAAACTAATTTCACAACAATCCCCCACATTTTTCAAAAGAATATTTAAAAAAAAAAAAAGAATCTGGGGTACATCATCAGTGCAAACATTTCGAATCTGGTGTCTTCTAAACTATGAACCAGACCTAGATAAATAGGACTTTAACTTACAATGTAATTAGTGAAGTTTAAACTTCTATGAACCAAAACATTTTTCGTATAAATTAGAATCTCATTTGATCACATTTACACCCCCACTTATCTCTTGTGTTAACTCTGTTTTGCACTTTTCGATCATGCGCATGCCTGGTTGGTCATGAGTACTCTAGAGACTATGCCATTATCTCATAGGAGCAGCCTCACTCCACACTCATATAGGTGATTTCATCAAGTGTATACTGCACTTTATATACCACCCGTAAGGGATATGAAATTCATTAAAAACATTTAGCTTATCCTTACAAGAAATGCAGTCTAGCACTTTCCATGCTTCTTACACCATAGGAAGGGACAAACACAGTGCTAACAATACTAACAAGTGACTTGTTATGACCTATATGAACTTTTTCAAGGGATCTCCACTCATAAAAGCCGGGTTACATCACTGTTAGTTTCAAATTGGCTTAAGTCTCATTCCCCTCGATGTGGTATTTATTCATTTTCCACACAAAGATTTTGTCAGAGGATTGGCCAAATTTCCTTATGACTTCTCATAATTAATGGATTTAATTCCATTTTTAGCATATGCTTCACAGAATTGTGACGTATACAGATATACATATATCTCACTACTATACACATTTTAGTTTGCTCTTGTCATTTTGGCAATCACAAACTCTGAAGAATCTATGTCTTCGGGTTTCTTCCATAAAGGAATATCTGCTAAGAGATTTCTTAGTCACTCAGCCTTAAATCCTACCAAGTTAATAAACTCGGCCTCTATTGTAGATCTGGCTATACAGGTCTGCTTGGATGACTTTCAAGCGACACCACCTCCATTAAGACTAAAAATAAACCCACTTGTGGATTTAATCTCATTTGAATCAAAAATTTATTTAGTATTATGATCATCATGTCCACACCTCAAATTCAACACCATGACTCTTAGTTCATAGTGTCATCAATCTCAACTAATCTCATAGTGTAATAGGGACATGGAATTCATTCAAGCATACTTCGTTAAATACTTGATCACGTACATCTAGATCATAGTTATCACACTCTATACATATATAATTAACTATGCATGCCACATAACCAAGTTAATAGTAACTCAAAGACAATAAGAATATATGAGATACAATTAAGACATTATATGAAACACTCAATGCTCTATTTTAATTTTCAAATTTTACATAAGCCATTATAAGGATTATGTGTGTATTACTAAATTAATTTTCAGCATGTGCAACAAATAGAAAAAATAGCTTCCCCCGCAATTACGGAGGAGGCCCAGCACTTATTAGCATAACATTCATAGTTTCTCTATGTAAGAAAAATAATGAGTCAATCAACATCACTTAAGTGACCGAAATTATATTCACATTTAAATAAGGCATACATATGACTTTAAACTTTCATGTAGAAGCACATTTACACTCAAATTAACATCTATTTAAGGCTCATACTTATGTTATGCCTGATTACAACAGGAAAGCACTTATTCCTCATAGTTCAAACAAAGTTGTACCATCCAAGCATATTAAACTGTGAGAGTTTAGACACAACAAGGCAATAAAGAATCAATATAATTGATCCAAACTCACATAACAAATCCAACATGAAAGCATCGAAAGATCGACCTTGCATACTAGTATACATTCTTATCATACATGTTCCCATTTAGCAATAAGTTCACACCTACTTTGTCAAGTTTCACAACTGAATTACAAACTAAAATTCTAATTTCTGCATTAAGGATTTAATTACCTCTTTTATTCATTTAATGTCATTATATCACAATTAGCTCATATATAATCTATAAGAATTAGATTTCTTCTCCAACATTAGCTATATCGGCACATGAATTTGTAAAATAATTAACTAAAAGATTAAATTCCTATATTGGAACCTGCTGACCACAAATTTTTCTCTAGATCACTAAAGTAGCGTTTTGTTCTCGAAAAACCTTCACATTTGATACATTTACTTATAAATTTGAAAGAAGCACTCATTTAATATAATATAACTAAAAATACAACAAAGATAACACCCTCTTTTTTTTATTATTTTTGCAATCAAACCACAAGACATGACAACACTAAGAAGGCTATAACAAAATGATTCTTAGGATCAAAAACCAAGAGAGTATACAGTAAATACTACCACAAGTATTATCAAACATCAGCACCATTGCTTAAAAAAAAAATTAACCAATCAAGCAACATATCACAATGGCAAACTTAAATTTGCCCAGTTTAGACACTTAAATCCTTCTAAATCGTCTCCCAAATATTGATATCATATTCTAGATACCCTCACACTTTAAGATATTTATCCAAGTCATAAATTAACACAAGTTCAAAACACAATTAAATAGCAAAACCATATATCACAACATTAGTGCATTACCCTCACCTACACATGGCTTCACCCTTAACATTAATCGTACTCGTTGTTCTTATTTTCTTTTTCCTTTTAAATTAATAGAAACAAAAGACCCAGAAGTCCATAATCAAGTTAACCAGTTAAACCAAAATTAACTCAGAACCAAGTACCAGAATTAAAAGCCAAATATTTGAAGGCTCAGACCTCATAACTCAAAAAAATTTATTCAGAACCAAGAACCGATAACAAAGTAGTGCAGAATTCATAACTCAAAATTTAAACCAATCTTGCTCATCATTTTCTCATTAAAACCCCCACATATTGAGAGTAAAACTTCCCAATAAATTTCTCATGTAGATAACACAATATTTCATTTCACCAATATTGTCCAATTGTTCACATAATAAACATACATACAGGAAAATGCCCAATAAGTAATTAGTCTTCATTTTTCTCAGCCAAGTACACACGCACATATCTACACTACATGAATTCAATGTTAACAGATAAGGTGTTACCTCCGTAGAGTGCTAGTGTGCATCTAATTCTAGTGCAATCTTGAAACATTGCAAGAAGTTGTCAGCTTCATCTTCATACAATTCAAGTTGAGAACAGAAAGTTGAGAACTTTGGTATCTCTTTGCAACTCCCCTAAACACAGTAGTCATCACCCAAAAACACCACCACCGGCCTCAACCCGTGACTGCCATTACCACCACCCAGAACTGTCGTGGACCACCATCATCTCCATCTTCGTAGCCATGACCCACTTGAAACAGAACCTTAAATCCCGCCACTACGCTACCCAAACAACCCATTTTGGACTAGCACCAGAACCAAGTCGTGTAGATCTTCAGTGGCTCGCCGTCGTTCTCGCACCAGCCTCGTGGATCTACTGCGCCCCGCTGTCAACCACTGCTACCTCCACCGTGAAGCAACCCAAGCCCCTTCGCGCTCCACTGCGTCGCCTTCTTCCCTGCCTCAGACACCACTAGAAGACGAATCATCGCGAACCACCAGACTTCCGTCCGAGGTTGCCATTGTGAACCCCAAAGTCTGTGTTTGCTATCTCCCCTGTCTTACTCAAATATTCATCAAAAATTTTATTAGAGATAACATCAAGAAAAAACATTATTAACAGTAAGCATAACAATAATATCCATCACAAAATACTCTTAAGATTGTAGGAAAAATAATAATTAAAATAAATGGATGAGTAAAATTAAAACAACATAAATAAACTTGTTAGAGATATTGGGTGAGGGGCTTGCACGGATAGCGTTGACGTGTTTTGTTTGGCATAATCCTTGAGATTGTTGTCAACCGCGATCTCTGAAGTAAATCTGTAAATGAAACAGCAAAATAAAGTGAAGTCTGTAGCGTGTTAAGATCTTTAACCTCGAAGGATTATTTCTGTATAATCGAAAATCCCCAAGTCGTTAAACTACTTTCCCGTTTAACAAGTGGATCTAAGAACTACAAGAGTTTTTCAAATACGTAACCCAGCAGAGAAAGAGAAGTGAAGTGAAAGATAAAAAAAAAAGTAACAGTAGTTAAAAAAACTTAATAAAATAGATGGTATTTATAAAAAAACAAAATATGTCCGTTGGAATATGACCGTTGAAAAATAAATTTATCCGTTGAAAAACAGATTTGTCAATTAGAAAACAGATTTAGCTGTTAGAGAAGACCGAATCAAAACTCAGATAATACTAAATTATTTTTGATCTCTTCAAAATCTTACTTCTAACTAACGTGCGATCTTAGTCTTTTGAAATAAAACCAATTTCACAACACCTATCACCGTTCTGTTAATAATGCAGCTCAAAAATGACACAAAAATTTAATTGGTGCAATTGAAATTGATTCATTTGCAAAATTTTAAGTTTGGATTGTTAAATGCAATTGTTGGCATTCTACATAAATGGAAAAAACCAACTGAAGCAAGGCAAGGATGGAGAAAGGGGAAGAGGCAAGAGCCTTCATGCCTCATCGATTACTAGATGCAGGACACACTTAAGGGAGATCGTGGAGGCGAAGCTCGTCGGAGATCTTACGCCGCCGTTCTCCAGAATTGCCGAGAATGGAGGACTTCCTCTTCGCGATGTAGGGCATCCACATCGTTGCTGCTTTGGGCAGTGCCAGTGACACTACTAGACTTGCACTTAGTGGTGCTGGCAAGGGTGAGGGAGGAGGTTCCCGGAATCGCCGGAGTCGAACACTGGTGGTGGCTCGTGATGTTCCTGGAGTTTTCGTCGATGGAGGAGTAGACAGTTTTGCAGATCTGATTTTGATAAAAACACTTCTTAGCAAAAAAAGAAATTTTAATAAGGACTCATTGGCAAAACAAAAAAGAGCCACTTTGATAAAATGATAAACTGCCTACAACCGGTTGTTTTGGGGATCATGGATGGACCCAAAGTTAATGGGTCCACTGGATTCATTTACTGAACTGAAACAAGACATCGCTGGTTTGGCAGGACAAGATCACCTTCCACGACCATTGCTATTATAGACCTTTTTGTTTTTAGGTGTATGATATACCATTCATTTTATCTATAATAACGGAATTGTTATTTGGGCAGTTTTTTTTTTTTTGGCTTTATATTTCTTTTTTTATGTTTTTTTTTTTCACACATCATCATCATTGTTGTCTGTCGATAATTGTCCACCGCTGGTCAGCCATCGTCTGTCGACTATCGGCCACCACTTTTTCAAGTTCTACTGTTTATTTTTTTAAAGTTATATAACTATATAAATTATATTAGTTAAAATAATACCGCTTAAAATTATACATATATAATTTGAAAGGAAAAGTGTCCATTAGATTGGATTATATGGTGGATTCAAAAAATTAATTTAAATAATTCAAATTAGTATTTTGTATTCATGTAATGACGCGTGATAAATTAAAAAATGTTAAAATAAATAAGGAAAATTATGTTTAACTTAGAGATATAGCATCTCAGATAATTTAGAAGAATTTAATTAAGTTATAATTAGTGGAGCCTACTCAAAATTATTTTTTTATTTTTGTTAACTGACTCTTCCTGTGTTGTGATAATTGGGTTATGTAGTTAATCTCAATAAATAATTTTTTATATGATCTCCCAATAAATACTTAGTTTATATAGTTTGATATAATTTTAATTTTTGATTCTATAATTTTTTAAGATTAATTTGTATGTGTTTATTTATTTGGATGTTTTATCAATTTATTATTAAGAGTATAACAAAAAAAATTACTATATTTTCTTAGTTTAAAAAACACTTAATAAATTATTAGTTTCCTCATAATAAATTATATGTAATTAATTTTACTATAGAGTCATGTAAAA
Source organism: Ormosia emarginata (assembly GCA_029884605.1). Lineage (NCBI taxonomy): Eukaryota > Viridiplantae > Streptophyta > Magnoliopsida > Fabales > Fabaceae > Ormosia > Ormosia emarginata. Next base: position 20,247,852 of record JAQQTP010000060.1, on the reverse strand, counting down.
TTTTCACTCATTTGTGATATATATTGAAGTTTTCTAAATAATATAAAATAATTATATATGCAAAAATATATAATTTGAAAATATAATTAATTTATTTAGAGTGACAAGATATATATATAGTAGAAATGATATCGATACCTACTTAAAAAATGAGATTTTAAGATCAATCACCAATAAAAATAATTAATAACATAATCAACTAAAAACAAATAAGAATTTTTTGAATTTTTTTAATATAAATTAATATACAAAGTATGTATGTCAAAGATAATTAATATATGATTATAAATTTTTATATTTATATGTGTGAATAATAAATTTAATAACAATACATATATACATATTTTTTTTAAATTATAACATGACAATTATTAATTATATATTTGTCATATACGACATATTTTTAAATATATTATTATTTTATATCGAATGATATATGTCAAAATATAAATTTTTGTATTTTTCTTTATATATTAATTACAATATAATTATAATTATATTATTATTATTATTATTATCATTATTATTATATGATAATTATATGACGTTGGGTCACGGGTTAAAATCAATCAAACCCAACAAACTTCGGTTAGGTTCACGAGTTTATAATCCTTAAACTGACAACCCAACTCGTAGAACTCGACCATACACGTAATACTATTGTGTGTTTAGTTAGGTTAAGGAGAGACTAGAGACGTGTAGCTGCTACACAAGGCGATCGTCACTCCCCCTCAAATCAAAGGCCAGAAGATATAATTGCGACAACGGTGTCCTGTGAGTCTGCATGCCCTAGCACCCAACAACGGGCTCATTCATTTTTGTTAGTAGAGACAAATTCTTCTATTATATCATACGAATTATTTTTATTTAAAAGTTGTGATATTATTGTATTTTTTATATGTAGTATTAATATGATTATTATTATTTTTAATGTGCATAAATACTAATTTATTTAAGAAGAATTTATTTATAAATTATCTAAAATTGGTTAATAGTTATGCACATAAATTTTAAGGTCTATTTGTGGTTTGATATTTATTTGATAGATTTGTTTTGTATTATTGGTTAGACGCTAATGGACTTGTAATCTGACGTTGAGATTTTATTCCATGAACTTGTTTTATTCGATGGAATGCAGCCTTTCCTTTTTTTTTTTTTGAAAGCTTGCTGGAAATAATTTTTTTTAAAGGAAGCAACCAATGACCCGATTTGATCCAATCCAACCCGTTTATTATTCGGGTTGATTTCAGTTAACAAAACATAAATATATAATAACTAATTTATTTTATCCGTGTGGAATGGATTGGATTTGAAACAGATAAGGCGTTGTTGTCTCCCTCCTTTCATTAACGTTATACCTTGTTCCCGGAACCCTAGTTTCCCTCTTTGCTCATGGCTTCCCAAGCTCAAGTTCTTCTTCAGGTTTTCTGCTTTCATCCACAAATATGTGAAATACACTAGTATTTTATTTTCTTGTATTCTTAATTTCTATTCTATGTTGCTAATGTATGTTTCAGAAATTGCATTGCAGCAAGCGCTTTTTGCGATACCACAAAACCCCAAACAATGTTCGCCAGCCAAGCTGGCTTTTTCTTCTTATATGTCTTGTTGTCGGGCCTCCACGCTCGGTTCTCGTAGCATGCCCTTGATTTCCGGTGTTTCTTCGAGCTCAGTTTCAGTTTCAGTTTCACGGAGTCGCAGTCCTGTTATTGCTCCTCAACCACCTAAGCCTGCTTTTGTTGTCAGAGCTGACTCCAATCCCGAAGCCGGTGGTGAACAAGTTTCGGATTCTGATCCTACGGTGGAGGTGGAGGAACCGAAGCCGCCCAGAAAACCCCTAGTCAAGCTTGGAGACATTATGGGGGTAATTTCTTCATTCCATATCTTGTTCTATTCGTGCTCATGTCTTGTGTTTAGTACTATTAACGAATAACGATTTTGGATATTTAAGTGTAAAAGTGTGATTCCTCGTTGTTGGATCCAGTTCGAGGTATAGGATTCTCTAATGTAGTGATTACGAACAGAACAGATGTGTTTTTTCTGAGCAACTTTATGATTGTAAATTGCTTACTGGCTCAACAGAAATTCGGGACTTTGATAAGTTTATTTATTTAATCGATTATCTTTTTGAGATCAAGTTGCTTGAGGAAACATAATTTCAAAGTTGTTCGGATTAACATTTTCCACAAATATATTTTATGTGCTCTTGTTTCTTCAAATGTGTAGGTTAGCCGTGATTGATTTTTAACACATGCATGGAGCATTTTCCCTATAAACCTTGGATGCATAAATTATCTGTTTTGCTATTGAAGTGCACAATGTGCTTTATGTTGATTATGAAGTTTCTAGTCCTCTAACCAGTTCCCTTATATAAAGATTCTATTTTGAAGTTTGTAAAGCTTAAATTTTTTAGTTAGTAGTTAGGTTTTCCCTCTCTGCATCCTTTCTAGATGGATTGTAACTTGTAATGGCAACTTCAGCCAGTGAGTAACTGTATGAAAAAGTCAAGATGCATGAACTCCAAATTGCATGCTGTTGTTCATGCAGATATTGAATCAGAGGGCAATTGAGGCATCGGAAAAGGAGAGGCCAACTCCAGACATTAGGACTGGAGATATTGTGGAAATCAAATTGGTATTTTTTAAGAATGTTTTTAATAAGGTGCCTGGGCTGAGATGAATTTTACGGTGATCTTTTGTTGTCTTACTTACAGGAGGTTCCCGAGAACAAGCGTAGGTTGTCCATCTATAAAGGTATTGTCATCTCAAAACAAAATGCTGGTATTCACACAACTATTCGAATCCGAAGAATTATTGCCGGCGTAGGGGTTGAGATAGTCTTCCCAGTGTAAGTTTCCCCCTTTCCAGAACATAATATTTAGTTAGAGACTGTTTGTGTCATTTGCACTAGTGGGTTTTTTTTTTTTTTGGGCTGCATTGCTACATATCACTCTGTATGAAATTTGGGATGAATACTTCATTTAACATTTTTACTCGTGTTTAAGTGAAATGAAGTCCCTTTGAAGACATTGGATGACTAAAATGTGAAAAAGGAAATAATTATATGTTATCATTTTAAAAAATTTAGATTACTTCCAAGTAATGCCTGCATTATTTTGTTGATGTTGCTCTAGTACTGGTACCCTGCTTGCCTGTTCAAATTTGCAAACTGTGCACCTTTTGAAAATACAAATTATTAGGAAATTGGTTGACGCACTGACCAATATAGCTGAAGATAACTTTGTTCTAGAATCCATATAAGCATGTAGAGGCTCAGTTCATCTCAAATGATTGTTACAAATTGGATTCACTCATCTCCATTTTAGGGTTGTAACTTGTAAGAAAAACATATTATGCTTCTCTGCATAATTTTTTCTTCAGTCTATTTTCTATAGTAAGAGTTTATGAAATTATCGTTTTAGTTTGGGGCTCAGTTTATTTATTCAAGCAAATTAGCCAAATGGTTCACTTTATAAGTTACCAATTGATACTTAAGACCAAAGTAATATTTCATATCCGTAGCTTATATTATGAAGTCTTTACCAGATTTTTCTGGTGCGATACTGTCTTCTATGATGCTTATGTTTCCTGCCACAGTTACTCACCAAACATCAAAGAAATCAAAGTAGTGAGCCACCGTAAGGTCAGGAGGGCAAGATTGTACTATCTAAGAGACAAGCTTCCCAGACTCTCCACTTTCAAATGATACACCGGTTACCCACTTTTCATCACTTTCATCTTCGAAGTAGTCTGCTGAAGCGGAAGAAGTGATTGCAGGGGCCATATTCTGATTATTTCGATTTGTTGTGTTGTAGAATATATCATATTTCTTTCCCTCAATCTATCCTCCGAGAAATGGAAACAATTGTAGTTGTCCTAATCTTGAGAAATTTAAAGCGTTTCTTCTGCATCCTTATTATACAGTTGAAAGCCAGGCTCTGAAGAAAACATTACTAAATAGTAAATACTTAGGAATTAAAATCTGGGTCACTTGATGTTATCTTGCTCCTAACTTCTGTAGTTTTTTTTTTTACATGTCTATGGATGAGATATGCTTGCGTGGGCACGCTGTCTATATAACAACTTTTCTGTTTGGACAACCACCGTCTTCATTTTCTTTGTGGACCTGATCGGTGATCACTTATTTAAAAGTCAATGATGATGCTGCTCTTGCTATTATCATGTTAGCTTTATTAAATACACTAGTTCATTGCTTTTATTTTGGTCCAGATGATTATGTCAAGACTTATCCCCAGCTTTTTGAATCCCGATATAATGAACTCACGTTATTGCTGATCATTGGTTACTTGGGCACAATACTAAAATGAGGTAATTTGCTCTGGTTTGCAACTTCATCGTTAGTGTTTGACCGCTGTACTTGCTTGGCAGATTGAAGAACGGGCATATCTATATCTATATTATGCCAGAATATAGGTTTAATATTTTTAGTTAAAATTGATTTTATTATAAGCATAAAATTAATATATAGTAGAGATGACAAAATTACTCGTACCCATGGTAATTTGTGAGGATTATCTATGATGGGTCAGAAGATGAGTATTCGTTTAATAAATGAGAACAGGGACGAAGATTATAATTATCTCTTTAGTGATATTCGTAAACTCGTTAAATATATTTTTTCGTTTAATATATATAATATATTATGATTTTTTTATTTTAATATAAGATGAAAATACATATATTTTTATTATTTTAAAATAGACTTTTTATTGAATGAGTTCATAATAATAAAAGTAGTTGAAAAAATGTATATTATTTATATAATAGTTATTTTATGTAAATTGATTATTACAAAATGTAATTAAATTTAATTTGTTATTTATAATACTCTTTTAATTTTATAATACTATTAAATTATTGAAATAAAATTGTAAAATGTGATGTTAAAATTTATTTTATTTATATTTTTTTATAATTTTTAAAATTTTATTTTAAATTATTAATTACTTATGAATACTTTCGTAGATATTTTTGCCTATCCATAAAGATCACAAATGAATACTCGTGATGGAAACAGAGACGAGAGCGGAAGAAGCACTACTCGCCTCCATCTCGCCTCATTGCTATCCCTAATAGATAGTATGTAATTATTATATCTCTATATTTAAAAAAAAATGCATAGAAGTGAATAAATATGTTTATTAAGACATTAGTATAATATTTTCTAAAAATTATGGCAGAAATAATGGTCAAATTTGTGCAATCTTCTTGCCACCCCTCTTAACACAATAGTATACGGATTTACTGATTTAGAGAATTTTAGTAAGATTGTAAAAGAAGTTTAAGTGTGGTAAAACGTAAATATTTAATTATTGCGGGGAATTATGATTCTCAAATTTCTAATATATGTATATATATATATGAAATTAATCCTTGTATAATTTTTACATTACAAGTAAAATTTACTTGCATGAAATTCAAATTATCAATTGAGTCACATCTTGTAATTAAAAAAAGAAATGCAAGGTTTTAATTTAACAAGCAACAACTTTTGAGTGGAATCACTTGCATAATTATAACAAATTTTGTATGCTTTCATTTTTTTCACGGAACATATCTATGAATTTTGAAACTGCCAAACAAGTCAATTGGATAGCTCATAAAGGAAAGAAAAATCGAAGGTTCAAGAAACAGGCGTAAGGGCAGAACTATGTTTTCGGTCTTTGGGTTGAGGGGTTGGTGACTGGGGGTGAAAGCAAACATATCTCCCATAGATGATAAATAAAAGTTGGATCTATCACTCTCTGTTTTTTTTTTTTCCCCAAAATTCTGTTGTATAATCCTGGTAAAATTTTTATGGTCTATGGGCATCATGGAATCTTAAATGAATCTTGTTTCACACTTTTGGACGAAAATATAAATTAATTAATCTATAAAAAATTTATATTGGACACGTGTAGCAAAGCAGCATTATTTCTTTTTCTGCCCTCGTCTTTGAGAGTTTTGCCAACACACACACACAGAGACAGGATTTATCTCTCTCTCTGCCAAAGCCAGAGGGCACAGGCTCATGCACTATTGAAGTGTGGTTGAGACCAGAAGCGATCTCGGTGGCTAAAAAGTTGGATTTCTTTTTACATTATTCGGTTTAGACTCTGTAGCCAGCCATCAGTAGCCCGTGTTCCTCGTTCCACCACATATTGCTTCTAATCCCCCCATTCCTTTTCTCTATTCTCTCTCTCTCACTCTCTTCCTTCCTTCCTTTAACGTCTCTCTCACACTCTCTCTGACTCACACCCTTTTATCCCCTTACGTTACGCTTGTTCCCTCCCATGTTGATTGATTGTGACTATGTATGTTGGGTCTAATTGATTGACCATTGCAGAAAAGTCAAAAGCACTGATCCGGTTACACTGCTCCTCTTCGTCATGACTGCTCCTGCTACTACTCAACTTATCTCCGTTAGTCCCGATGAGCTCAGGTTCCATTGTATGTTCTCTCTCTCTCTCTTTTTCTTTTGCAATTCATTTTGTCATTACAAATTTTCATCCTTCATAGCCTTCGCTTCGTGATAACCTCTAGAACGAAGTTGCATGCAAAAATTTCATTCTTGTCTGGGGATCAGCCTCAACAATCGTAATTGACTTGAAAGGATTGAAATTTTTATTGAATCTTTCCATATGCTGTTAAATTATTCATGAAACTAGCGTAGTTATCGTTTCCTTTGATTAATTGCAACAAAAAACAAGGATTTTGAAGTGATGGATTAGTGACAAAAGGAGGCATTGTTACACATGATACAACTTTGACTAGTAAATCTCTTAAGTAATTTCTACGGGCAATATCACGATTCTTTTAACACCTGAAAATTGGTTTGGTTTTTTGCAGTTCTATTTTGCAAATTTCTACTTCTCATGTTTTTAGAGTGCATTTTGGTTTTCTCTATTTGGTAGAGCGACAATGTGGGGAAGCAGAATACTCTAATATAATGAAAGATGTTTTGAAGTATTATGAAAATGCATAGAAAATTTCGTATGTAAAGATGTTAGAAGATTTCGTATAGCTAAGTATGAATTCTTTCCCGTCTTTTCCTTAATAAGCTTGCCATCTTATTCAGTTATTCTCATACTATTCATGTAACCAGTTGAGCTGGAGAAGCAAACATTCTGCGATCTTAAAGTTCTGAATAACACAGAGAACTATGTTGCTTTCAAGGTACTCTTTTTCTTTTAGCTGTCTGTACATTCTGGAACGGACTTCTTGTTGCTGGATATGCTTTTCTTCAGCTGACTCCTACTTCATTCTGATTGCATTTTATTCCAATGTTATGTTAATTTGCTTTTTTCTAGGTCAAAACCACTTCACCCAAGAAGTACTTTGTACGACCCAACACTGGTGTTATACAGCCCTGGGACTCTTGTATTATCAGAGGTGCTGCTTGTTACTATTGCAGATTCATTTATAAGTCTATTTCTTTTAATAAGATATATATATTCTTTCTTTTTGGTTTAAAAACATATAAGATCTTTGGTGGTGTGAAAGGTTGAACTACTGAAGACGGCCCTAGGTCTCTCAATTCCTTTTAGGAGATATATGCATTTGAACAAATTACTTAATGCCCATCCCGTAGACATAAATTTAGAAATATGCTGTTTCATCTGAGACATGAGTAGAGGAAAAAGAAAAAAAGAAAAAATAGTTAAACTGGTGAACTTAGGTCTATGAGGACCGGAAGTTTCATCCACTGAAAGGTCTCAACATGGAAGTTTTTTCTTCCCTACATCACTAGGAACTTGCAAGAACATGTGATTAGGAGCGTATATCCAAACATGTGACACACTATTTGTGGTTTTTATAGTTCCAAATGACCTGTTTTTTGTTTAAATACTACTAGACTTCAAACCAATCATATGTATGCTATTTGCGTATGAGCTCAGAGCTCTTTACCATTATGTGGTATTAACATCTGTCATATTGTACAATTTTTATATTGTACAGTCACCCTCCAAGCCCAACATGAATACCCTCCAGACATGCAATGCAAAGACAAGTTTCTCTTACAGAGTACAATAGTGAATCCAAATACTGATGTTGATGAGCTTCCACCAGATACTGTAAGAGAGTCAACACTGTCCTTGTTTTACAGGATCAACTGTATAATTTGAAAGGAAAAAAATTGATCATGAATACTGCTATTTTGGCTTGCAGTTTAATAAGGATAGTGGAAATTCAATAGAGGAGTTGAAACTAAGAGTTGCATATATCTCTCCTAACTCACCCCAAGCAAGCTCTGAAGATGATGCATTGAAGAACTCCACACAAAAACTTGATGCCTCTTCTGTGAGTCACTTTTCTTACCCCCCCACCCTTTGTGAAAATCAGTTCGAAGTTTCATTTGTATACTTTATTTCAAATATGGTAATATTCTGTATTTAGCCATAATGCCATATGTTGCATCTTATGTGTCAAGCTGGAATCCCCGTACGGATGGGATTCCTTTAGAAATGCAAAGAAACTTCACATATTTGAAATGGGAAAAGCCTGAGAAATGAGATTAAGGGGATTTCTATGGATCACTCGGTAACATAATTCTTGGGTTTTCCGACAGCTTTCATTCCATCTTGTAGATGCACAGACTACTCGTGTGGACAGTGCATGATGCATTTGGAGTAAACAACACTTTATTCTTTTTCAAATAATATGTGAGAAAGCTAGAAAACATGTTGACATTGATAAGTAAACAAAAAAAATAAAAATTTCAATCAATTAAACATTGAAACTTCTGTAGGACCCTTCTGGTGGAAAATGTAAATCTGTGCCTGCATCAAATTTCTCCTATTTAGAGTAGACCTAGTATCTGACTACAAATGGTTCCTCTGCTCCTTCTTCACTTTCTATAATTTTATAGATGTGTTTTCTCAGATTTTAAATGGCAGAAAACACCTAGCAGATTATGCACTCAATGTACAGATTCACCTATGACAGGAGTGTGGAAGAGAAATTTTGCTTGGGTCTCAAGTTGGTTTAGCAGAGATTACTTTGTGAAAGATACGTGTACAATTTTACCCCTTGTGGGACTGTCTATTGATTATACTTACAGACTGAAATTGAAGTATAATACTTCTGTATTTGCTTTTAAGTACATATATATTCATATACATACTGGGTCTATCAGTCTCTGTCAGCAACATGATTGGGTGGTTGCTTGAGTTCTGTGTGATCATCTCTACAACTTACCCAGTTTTGCATGATATTTGGTTCATTGTCAGTGATTTCCTACATTATAGCTTTTAATGGCCCATGATCAAACTTCTTTACACGCCCAGTAGGCCAGTACTGTAGTTTAGGTTAGCCAGTCATTCTTAAATTATTTCTTAAATTAAATTTCCTTTGTTTGAAGAGTCAGGCTTTACAGCACTTGAAGGAAGAAAGAGATGCCGCTGCCAGACAAACACGACAACTGCAACAGGAACTGGTAATTATGCTACATGTTTCCCCGCATTACTCCTTTATCATAAGATTTTGGTCAATATTTTATTTGGAGTTGTTCCAATATTGTGGGCACAGTGACTAAACTTGTACTTGATGAAAAACACTAGAGTATTAGAATTTAGAAGCCTATAAATCTTTTGAGTTTCTTTCAAAAAAATCCAAAAATGTAGAACACAAAAGAAGAATAGACTTATATACAGGAAAAAATATCATTGTGATTTGGCCCTGTCTACTTGACTATATTATGTAGAGTTATTTCTTTGTAAACTTGAATGTTTTTGTTTTTTGGGTCATTTCCTGTATGCTGATAGAGAATACTTTTATATGGGCATTAATAGAGACATGGCCAGTATTCTATTGTATAGCTAATGAAGATCTTTATGGAGGGAGTTACTTCTCTGATTCTGATTTAGGGAGACATTGGTTGAAAAAAATTGCATACAAGGTCAATTCAAGTTAACCATATTCCCTGTACTAAAATTGGCCATGAGGTGAATATGAGCTAAAAGTGATTAGTGGGACTGGAAGTTAACAACATCTGAACTTTAAACCGTCCAGAAGTTTTTTTTTTTTTTTTCTGTTTCCTGGTGCAACACTTGAACTTACATTAATTGTCTGATGTATTCATGGTTGAGACTTGAGAGCTATTGCAAATATTACTAATCCATTGGTTCTCTTGATGTGCAGGACATGCTGAAAAGGCGAAGAGGCCGAAGTGATCCTGGCTTTTCCTTCACCTTTGCCATTTTTGTGGGTGTCATTGGAATTTTGCTTGGCTTTCTTTTGAAACTTTTATTCTCTTCACCATCTACAGAATGATTGATACTGTTGGAAACCTTTGGATGCAGACCTTCCCGTGTTGTTCACTGTAAAAGTGTAAAGTTCTATATTCTTTTGAATGAGATTTTTTCCATTTTGCTTCTTACCTTACCACTCTCGGTGGGATAATGGATAGTTATTTATTTTCTGGAAGCAAGCATAAGTGCATGTGCGCACACATTCACTTGCAGAGGGAGATATGAGGAGGGAACCTTGTTACTAATTTATGATACAACACTAATTACACCAATTTCAACAAGAATTAGAAATTCCCCGATCCTTGAACTTCACTTACAAGAAAGGATAAAAGAAAGCTTAACGACCACTTCTCAAAAAAAAAAAAAGAGAGAGTCATTTATTGTTGCCGGAATCTAATTCTCTGCTGAAAGTGAAACTACGGAAAACAAAGATGGGAGGTACTATGGCAATGGACTGGCCTTGCGTGCTTGCCATAAAAACGAACTCGTGTAGTATTTAGTGGTTCTTTTATGTGAGTCCAAATTCCAGAAGTAAATGGTGGTTTATCAAGAAAAATGTTATTTACACTTTTTTTTTTCTACAAACATGTGTTGGTTTGAGTGAAAGTGATTAGAGTTTCTTAAGCATGTGATTTTGGATTTTATTTTAAAATTCATATGCATGAAAATAAGAAGTTTTCGTTTAAGTGTTTGACTTATTCTAAGAGATTAATTTCTTACTTACTAAGTGATAAATACTATATGAAACACAAAAATAATTATTCTTTTCTTACACTCAACATATTATCAATTTTTGCAGCACTTATAAAAAAAAATAGAGTTAGTTTTTTCTTTTATCATAGGTAGTATTTTTTTTTAACATGCTTATCATAGGTAGTATTTACATCATATAAATTGTAACAAACTCATTAATAAATCTCCTTTGAGAATGATAACACAATGAAATAAGAATAAATCTCAAGATGAAATAAATCCCAACATTGGTTATTAGGTTTTGTAGGGATAAAAACTGGTTAGATACTTGGCCTGAATAGATGCAGAGATAATAGTAATTAGCATACGTGTTTCTTGTTCTCTATACTAATAAATTATGTTTCTTGTTCTCTATACTAATAAAGTATGTATGGAAAAAAATGAAAAGGTAAAAATAAAAATAAAAAGTCTCTTCTTCTCTTTATTAAATATAAATATTGAGGTCTATACTAATTAGTATCTATTATTTATTTTAAAATAAACAAAAATGTATAGTTAAAAATTGAAGTCTAATGACGGAATCCATAATTGCTCAAGAAAAGTTTTAATCATTACTAATGACAATGAAAATTATCTATAATTGAAATTAATAAGATTGTTTCTGTTTGTCATTTTTCCTATTTTATTCTATAAGTTTTATTTTTCTTACTTGTCTTTTGTGAAACGGATAAAAATTAATGATTTTGCTAACAAGTATCATTGTTAAAGATACTTATTAAAGAAGTCAAAATAATTTTTTTTTATGAAAACAAGATAAGTAATAAAAAAATTAATTTCTAATGTATTGAATATTTTCATTAAAAAAAATTTATTTTGATTTCTTTAATAAATGTCCTTAGCAAAATATAAAAATTTAAAAACATCACTTCGAAGATAAATATCATTGAGCCATGAAGAGTTTGGCTGAAGCACTTGAGCCACCATAGTAGGTTCTTGATTTTGTGAAGTACTTAAGCCATCATTTTTCTTTCTTTTGGTAAGTTGGGACTCTACCCAACCTTTGATACGTTTTAAACCCTTTTTGCCTTCTTTTTTCTTGAAACCCTTTACTTGTGTTGAACCATCAGTGATGCTTGCAACCTCTTTAATGAACTCATTCTCTTGAGCACTACTTACTTGTTTATTTTGAAACTCTAGTATTTACCTATCCAATTCATCGGTGACTTTGCTAAGGAACATGAATGTTTCTTGACTTCTACATGCTTCTGTGGCTATCCTTATAAGGCGGGGACAAATCTCCTTATAGCGCTGCGTTGGGGACAAATCAACATCTTCAACTCCATGACTAACACCAACATTAGGTAAAGCACCACTTCTTGCTAACTTTGTCCACCTCTTCAAGATATATTGCTCAGGAATTGATTTAACATCTATATGAATAAAGACTCTTATACAATGACAACAAAGTATGCCATAACTCTCAAACTTAAGACAAGAGCAACAAATTGACCTCTTATCCAAATCAAAAGACACCTGCCACTCTCCCAAATCCCTTGCCATGGCAATAACAAAATCAAGTGTTGATGTTTGATTATTCACGCTCTTCACAGAATATGCTTCAAATAAGTTGTACTCTTGTTGGAATAGATAAAAAATAGTGAGAGTATAAAGCTGTGACACTTGTTGCAAGATATCAGAATATGGGTTCTTGAGTCTTGGAATTTTTTGGCGTGCTTCATATTCACACTTCAATTCATTATATCACTTTTCTTCTACCACATCTTCAAAACGCTTAAAAAACTTAACAATATCCAAGTCCACTTTCATCAAACTTTTAATATCTGTATTCACACTTTCACTAAGTTGGGTGCTTCGCATTCTTAATGTGAATGCCTTCTTCATGTAACAAGATGCCCATTTCTCCTTTAGAGTGTATACTCTTTGCAACCAAGTGTTTTCCTTAACATCATACTTTTCAAGGAGGGTTCTCCAACCTTCTTCAAATTGCTCTTCATCCTCATAGCCATACATACACTTCTTAAAGTCACTGAGAAAATGAGAGTCACCTTTCATTAAGTTGCCTAAGTGTTTGATGCCATTTTGCATCAAATGCCACGTACAAAGGCCATGGTAAGTTTCAGGTATAACTTCAACTAGTCCTCTTGCCATCGCATGGTCTTGATCAGTAAAAATCGTAAGAGGCATTTTTTGCTAATGTGCCTCTAGAAATGTTTCAAAAAGCCACTTGTATGACCCTATTGTTTCGTCATACGATAATGCAGCCCCAAAGATCACTGTTTTTCGATGATGGTTAAATCCTGAAAATACTGCTAGCGGCCTATGCGAACTATTTGTGCAATATGTTGAATCAAGAGAAACCACATCACCAAAATACCCATAATTAATGAGCATCCTAGCATCTGCCCAGAATACATTGGTGATTTGATCTTCTGCATCTATTTGATAAGCAAGATAAAAAGTTGGATTTTTAACCAACTTTTTCTGAAAGTATTGCATTAGATAACCGGCTTCCCCATTTACCAAACTCCTTTGTCTTCTTTTGCAAAGATAACTCTTTTGATCTTCACAAGTATATCCCAAATTCATTCTACCTCCCACTTCTTTAATCATTAAATCAAATAACTTCTTTTGTTGTAGGCCAGCATCATCGGCTAGATCAATTTGATAACATTGAACTTCTAAAAGTTTTCTTTGAGATGACAACAAATGAGTTGTTTCTGGTAGTTGTAAAATATGGTTATGTTCCTCCACAAATTCATGCACTGTCAATTTTTCACCCTTATCCTTAAGTCCTAACCTTGCTTGACAATCAGTTCTCGTCTCCGGTTTTGGATTGATTATTTTAAAATCCCGTTTGTCTGCCTTTCGCAAGCCTTGTTTATAGCAAACAAACCTGCAAGAAGAAGTTGAACCATCTTTTCTCCTATGCCTATATTCTTTCCCCGCTCCAAACCCAACTCTTCCACTATAATCAAGCCAGAACCTCCAAGCATCATCATAACTATCAAAAGTCATGCCAACTTTTGGCTTCCAATCTTCCTGCATCTTCTTGCTTCCAATCCTAATAAAGGGCAACAACAAGCAATTACATACATATAAAAGGTGGATTTTATAAGTTATATATATATATATATATATAAAAGCAATTCTTATCTTGTACTCTACACTAGTCTCCAACTACTAGTTTAGTTTATTCAATATGTGTTGAAATTAAAAGCATTTGTTTATATATATATATATATAGGAAGTGTATCAGGTGAGAGGAGTGTTTATTATGAGAGGGTGAGAGGAGTGAATCTTGACTATTAGATCTTACATGAATGGTCAAGATTAAAACATAAATGCATGTGACTTTTTTAAGTGGTCACATGACCTTTAAGTAACTTTTAATCTTGACCATCCATGTATGGTTGTATGGTCAAGATTCACTTCTCTCACCCTCTCACAATAAACACTCCTCTCACTAGGTATATCCCTTATATATATATATATATATATATATATATATATATATATATATATATATATATATATATATATGGCAAATATATTAATGGTGCTAATGCTTCAGATTGCTTGAACCTATTCATCATCAGATTGGGTGAATGACACTAACCAACCACTTTCCCAAGACTTTGCTACTTGTTCTGAAAATTCATGTTAGCTCAACACCTGTATATTTTATCCCCTTCTCTTATTTCCATTTATTTCCAATGAAGCAAATAAGTAAGCATAGTCACTTGTTATTTAAAAAAGGGATTTTTGATTACATACAAGTTTACAGAAGGCAGAGTAGACGGTAGCCAGAAAGTCAGCAACTGTAACATCTCGAAAATTAACAATTTCATGACAAGTGATCATTTTATAATGTTTAGGATTTTTGTGAATTTTTCTGAATTTTTTTTAGGACGCAGAATATTTTAATATTATTTCTCGTTTTACGTACAAACTAAGCGGAACTGGAAAAATGAAATATTTTTCCGGAGAATCTTGATATGTGGAAACGTCGACGGGAGATCTTACTAAACCCGAGGCTAGACACAGTTTACGAGATTTTACATTTTTCAAGAAAATTTAACAGACAAAATGATAAAACGCTGTGTAAATTTCATCTGTCAGATAAATTAATACTGACTTCTGACAACTATAGTAATTATCCATTGGATAATAACATGTGTCAAAAATCCTATCACATTATCCAAATGCAATTCATTTTATGTCAAATCAAATTCACTTTAATTCAAATTTTGTAACCTAGTTAAGAAGCTTCTTTGAGAAGCTTGGCCTAAAAGACCACTCTACCCCTTGGCTTGCATGAGAAGCCAAATTTTCCCCCCTCATTCCCCCTCAATGCCGCGGCCCACACAAGCCAAAGGAGGGAAATTTGTGGCTCACTCACTTAACCTAAACACTCCAAAAATATCTCATTACTTACCTATTCACTTATCTCTCTAAAACTTCATCTTCTTCAAGTTTTTCCTCCTTTCTCTACCCTCCACCTTAGCTACGAAAATAGCAGCCCCATCTTCCACCATTTTCTTCATCTTTTCTCTTCACTAAGTTCATTTCTACACTCACCTTCACTTCCTTTACCTTCTTTATTTAGAAAGTTTCTTTATTTTCTATCTCCACCTCCATTTTCTCTCTTCCTTCTCTCTTCTTCCCCCCTCTCAACCACGAAATTTCCAGCCACCATTGTGGTCATTTCTCTTCACTTTTCTCTTCATAAACACCATTTCTACACTTCCCTCAACCTCCTCTACAACTTCTATTTGGAGGGTTTTTCTCAAAAACCAACTTCTCCACCATTGTCTTCCAAGACAAAACTTCCAACTTTGAGGTAAAGCTTCCATCTTTATTCTTTTTTCTCTTCATTTTCGTACTCTAGGGTCTCATTGGAGACCAAAGGTTCATTCTTTACCATGTTTAATGTTGATTCTTTGTATTGAGATTTCTAAGGTTTTTGGACCCCAAAATCGAATTCACCAAGAAGAAAAGAGGAGCTCATTTTCGTGTTTTTCCTTTAGGTAAGAGGGAGATTACCCACTTTATCCACTAATAGTGGTGAGGGAACCTTTGTGTGCTTGTTGATGGAGGATTTCATCTTTGTATGTTCCCTTTATTTGATGATTTTGGATGTTTGGTGTTCTTGAATTGAATAAATACTTGAATGGTTATTTTGTATATATGTGATGTGTTAAATATGTTTGATCATGTTAGGGTTGTTAAATGAAAAATTTGGAGTTTCCTACCCTAATATGGTGTCACGGTTTTGATGGGGATTTTGGGTGGTAAATTGATTTTTGTACACAAATAAAATGAAGCTATGTAATCAAATGTTGAATGATAATGATGGAATCAATGAATGGAAATTTTGAGGGTTTCCTACACCAAGATTGGGTCATGATTTTGAGGGCTATTTTTGAGGGATTGAATTGACTTTTGGTGAACTAAAATTTAAGTGAATTGATATCAAGAAACTAATACATAAAAGTGAAAGAAATTGGAACATAGAGGATTTGATGGTGCCATGGTTTTGATCTAAAATAATGAGGGTTTGGATTAAATTTGTGAGTAATAAAACTTATGTAATTAGACATTAAAGGATTGATTATCATAATGGGATTGACGAATGAAAGATCTAGGTTTTCCTAGCACCTATGGAGGTTATGGTTTTGATAAGAGTTTAAGGATGTAAAATTTAATTTAGTATAAGAATTAAGGGAAACTTAAGCGGTTAAGCATTGAAAAATAATGTTAGATCCAATGAAAGGTAAATTTGGGAGTTTACCACACTAAGGAGGAGCCACGGTTTTGACTTGAAGTTCCTGAGGTTGAAATTGAATTGTGTGAAACAAATCTATGTGATTAATTATAAAATGAGTAAGACATAAAATAGAAGTTTTGAGGGTTTCTTGCCCTAATGTGAGGCCATGGTTTGGCTTGGATTTTGAGAAATTGAATTGATCCCATGTGGAATAAAAGCTAAGTAATTAGGTATCAAGAGACTAGTGCATAATTTGGAAAGAAATTTAGAACCTTGAAGGCTTGTGAGGTCACGATTTTAAGGGTTAGTTAACCTAAAGATTTTCATAATTGATCAAGACTTAAGTTCTTGGAAATGTTAAACTCTTAGTTGGGGATGGTGATAATCGATGGACCATGAACAAATATTGACGTTAAGAAGTGATTCTATATTGTTGTAAGACCCTATGTGAGGCTAAGTAATTATTGATGGATTTCTTGAGGAAACTATGATGTATTAACATTGATAATGAATTATATACCGTTGTGGTATTGAATATGATAAATGTATCATTGAGATGATGTATTGACATTGATAATGAATTATATACCGTTGTGGTATTGCTTATGATGAATGCATCATTGATGAACATACATGATTGAACATTGTGTTGTCATGCATATGTGTTGTCCGTGGGACATATTTAAATTAATAAACATACATGATTGGACATTATGTTGTCATGCATATGTGTTATCTGTTGGACATTGTTGTAAAGGTAATGTATGCCTAGGAGTTGAATAACACTTATATGCGGGTGCGAATAGACTAAGCGTAGGTGTCATATGTTGTTGGTTCTGGGGGCGTCGGGGTGCGGGTGTCTCATCATGGACAGTTAAGAGCTCCTCTGTGCCGTTGGGTAGACCGATGCAAACACATTGACGATTCGGACTGGGACGCTATCTTATGTTGCGATCAGCTGTTGAGGAGTCATGTATAAGCCATTGTTACGCAAATATTTTTATGAGATGAATCACACTATTTTTGTAGGCTAATGATATACTGACATTACTCCTTGATCATTCACTCTGAAAATGTTGATGTCTAGCTCCATGGAGTAGGATTTGTGGTACCATAATGCATTATGCATAGTTCATTGTCGGTCTCTTAAATTGTTGAGCATGAACGCTTGTGACTGTGAAATTATCTGTTCTATTTCTGTGATAATTATATGGATATTGTACTGATTATTTGAGATATTATGATGACCTGCCTGTTGTCATTGATTCTTACTATTGCTTATAATTGTACTGCTTTGCAATAAATTCTACTGTTACTGTTAATGAATATATGAACTGTATTGCTATGTGGGCGCTCTGCACCGTGTTGTTTTCTTACTGCCATAATGGTAATGAAAGATGAGTGTCTCACCTATTTTCTGTATTTCTGTTTTATATTTATATTGGATAAAAGATCGTGAGAAAAATAAAGATAGACCACACTTTTGCCGATTGGATTCGGCGCCTGTACAAGACTTCTTCAGTTACGTACGAGTGTAGCTGCGTGGAGGCATTGATGCCTGACTTGTCGACTAGGACGTCGAGCGTCATATGTATATAGGGTTGCAGCTTTATCTGCTAGTAGTGTCTATCCCAAAGATTGTTACTTTTCCCCTTTAGTGTTTTGTTCTCGTTGTATTTTTATTTGAATATGTAAGTACTATGTTTAGTGTTATCTTATCAATATCTTGTGTTAAAGATGGATGTACTATATATAAAATATGTTTTCTTTTTTTTCTTCAGTGTTGCATTAAATAGTTGGATAATAAATATGTCTCATTCGAGGCTCCTATTTTCTACTTATATACAATGGGAATAAATTATTTTAAAATTATTGTTGTTGAGACTGTGACACCCTTGAATTTAGTAATTGTGGCACAATAACGATTGTGCTGTGGTTATTTTATCTAAGTGCGTTACAGCAGCGACGGTGGAGCAGGCGGTGACCGGCTGGGCAACAGCGACGACCCAAAAAGGAAGAAAATGAGACCAACGTGCCTTTGTTGCCGTGGGGAGGGAAGATGGACGGCAGGAAGGTGACGACGGCGCAAGGGAAGATGGAGGCAGTGACCGCGATGGCGTTTGGTGGCCAGCGGCAGGCAAAGGGCGGTGAGAGCTCGTGAAGGGTGTGAAGGGAATTATTAAAAATTTTGATATAGTTTTTTTTTATTTTTTAATATTAAAAATATTTTTTAATATTAAATTGATGTTTTTTAATATTGACCATTAGAGGAAATAAAAGATCCAAACCACTACTAGAGAATACTGCTAAACAGGAAGGTGCTAGAAAGAAGTGGAATCCCGAAATGTCGTCATAGACTAGGTAATTTTTGCTTGGAAGCCGCGATAATAATTGCAGTTTTTCTCACTTCTCAATTGGGCATAAATATTATTAATGGTCTGAGTCAACCATAAACCAGACACGAAAAAGAGATTGACGTTATGTTTGGATGACATGTAAAGAAGGGAACGAAAAGGAAATGAGAGGAATGGAAATAATCTTTTGTATTTGGGAGTTTTAAAATGTATAGAAACGGAACGGAATACAGGGAGAATCATTTCCCCCCTCTTCCCCCCAAATGCCCAATTTTTGTTCTCCTCAAAATTGAGGTAGAATAGGGGGAACACATGTTCCGTTCCATTAATGAATCTTCCAAACAAAGAGAGGAGGAACTATGTTCCATTCCATTCCTTTCCTTTCCGATCTATCCCCACCTATTCCGTTCCGTTTCGTTAATGAAAAAACATCCAAACACAGGGTGAAGAATGAAGAGTGCATACCAACAAATACAGAAGTCTCAAATCCAGAATTTTCCTGAATAGATTTTTTTA
This sequence comes from Ormosia emarginata, assembly GCA_029884605.1. Lineage (NCBI taxonomy): Eukaryota > Viridiplantae > Streptophyta > Magnoliopsida > Fabales > Fabaceae > Ormosia > Ormosia emarginata. The sequence continues at coordinate 20,228,252 of JAQQTP010000060.1, read as the reverse complement.
AAAAATATTGTCCTTCGTCTAGGTATAATACGAAAAAATTATATTGCAGGATCTGAAAATTAAATTTATTATATATTATGTATTAGAAATGAATGGCTAAATTATAAATACCTATTGTTACGTATAAATTTCATGCACTCTTGAAATAGCATTAACAGTGAGGATGTGTTTAATGAATTTTATATAAAAATAAAATAAAATATTGTTATATAACAAAAATAAAAGTTAAAAAAAGTTAAAGGAGAAAGTGTTTTTCTTTTCCTATTGTTTTAGTTAAATTCTTTTTGGTGAGTACTGTTTTAGTTAAATCTTGCTATTTAATTTTTAAGTTTATTTTTAAAATGAGTAATGTTATATTTTTTATTTAATTATTTTAATATTAAATAAAAAATATTATAAAAAATAAATATATTTAATATCTTAAAAATATGAAAAATATTTAATATTTTTTATTTAATAATTAAAAAAATTAATAAAAAAATTAAATAAGAAGGTAAATCAATTTCCTTTTAAAATATTAGTTAAGGACTAAGAAAGCCAAAGCTGACCAGTGGCAACGAGAAAGTGAAAGTTGTAAATATGGGGATCAGAAAAGGACATTACAGTAATTAACAGAAACTGGAACCTTCTAAGGAATTATACTCCCGTGAAATATAAATTGGGGTAGTTGGGGGGTGGGGGGTTCTTGAATTGCATTTTGGTGGTTAATCAATCTTCATTTTCAATTGTGAATCTCTTTCTTTGTTTCTGTCATCGAAAACGATGGAAGCCTTCACTTCCTATTTCGATTCAACAAGCCGATGGAACTACGATACTCTCAAGAACTTCCGTCAGATTTCTCCGGTCGTTCAGAATCACCTCAAGCAGGTTTTGTTTTGTCTTTTTCTTTTTTGGTAAATTATTTCATTTCATTTTATTTTGCTGTTAATGCTCATCCCCAATCATTTCACGAATGGATTTGTAGTCGATTCCTGATAATATTTCGAGGGTTTTATTATGATTTCTTGTCTCAGGATTCCTTTTTATCGATGAAACCACGTTTAATTTAGTTCTTTCATTGATTAATTAGCAAACAAATGATGAAATGGTGGATTTGTTAGGGTTTGTGGTTTTGCGTTTGACGTGTTAAAAATAATGTCTCTTCTCGCTTATCCCAATCTCGTTGATCATAGTCATAGGGTTTATCAAAATTTTGGTTTATAGAATCTTTGGGTTACGAATATATTCAGATTTCATAGTATCTCAAAGTTTTTCTTCATTGATTTTCCTTCGTATTACCTGAAGCAGGCGACAAAAGTCTTGTACCATATTTCCAATATAAGGCCATTTCTTTCAAGTTCTTCTTTCTCTTTATCTTCAGAGTTCAGACTATAATTTCTTGATTGCTATAATTTGCTACTTTTTTATTTTACTCTTATGTTGTGTGCTGTGTGATTGATTGTAGGTTTATATTACCTTATGTTGCGCTGTGGTTGCTGCTGCTGTTGGAGCTTACCTGCACGTCCTCTGGAACATTGGCGGTTTTCTTACTTTGGTAGCATGCATGGGAAGCATGATTTGGTTGCTCTCAACACCTCCTCATGAAGAGGCATGAATCCGCTGGCACCTCAGCTTTCTGTTTGTTTCATGGTTTTGTAATTCACTTGTTACTCACCTTTGTTTTTTTTTTATATATGCAGCAAAAGAGGGTGACTTTGTTGATGGCCTCGGCATTGTTTGAGGGTGCATCCATTGGACCATTAATTGATTTGGCTATTGATATCGATCCAAGGTATGCTTCCCTTACATTTGGCTGCTCATTAGGATTTTTTCAGAGAAGACTTATTTTCTTCCTAAGATTGATGTTGTGGTTAATGGATTACTTAAGGATTCATTTAATGCATACTTTGTCTGCTAAATATTTTTTGTTACCAGCAGTGGACTTGGGAATTGGGATCAAATCCCAACTTCACCAAGGGGAGGGAAGGGTGGGGTTTAGGAAAAAGAGAGGATACCACTATGTAACCCATACCAATGAACCAAAAATAAAGCCTTTTTTAAGTTTTTTTCTTTTCTTTTGGGTTTCTCATAGTCTCTCACCTGTATCTCACCCGATAGGTGAGAGACTAATTTCTCGAGATACAGTCAGGTGCCTAAGCAGGGACCCCTTCCAACGATATTATTTCCTTACACATGAATCTCGAGATTTAACCTAAGGCCACATGTTTAAAAAATCTGAACCCCTTCCACTAGCCTGTTTTAAGTTTTAACAATTATTTACTCTGCCCTTCCCTACCCCACCCTCCCAGCTTTTTTACTTTGTATTTAATGCTTTGTGACAATTGGCTAGCGGCTTCTATGGATTTTTTGAGTTTTGGATGAATTTATGACATTATTCTTCCATTGCTCCAGCCTCATCTTTAGCGCATTTGTGGCAACTTCCTTGGCCTTCGCATGTTTCTCAGGAGCAGCTTTGGTTGCAAGGCGTAGGGAGTACCTTTACCTTGGTGGCTTGATTTCTTCTGGGCTGTCCATTCTTTTTTGGTTGCACTTTGCTTCTTCCATCTTTGGGGGTTCAATTGCTCTCTTTAAGTTTGAGGTAAGCAGCTGCCATTATTCTTGTTTTTGTAGAATTATCGAGGGGCAGTCTGAAGCATTGTTATCGTACTGCATGATTTCTTACATGGGGTTTATTTCCTACTTTTGCAGTTGTATTTTGGGCTTTTGGTGTTTGTGGGCTACATAATAGTAGACACTCAAGAAATAGTTGAGAGGGCACACTTTGGTGATCTGGATTATGTGAAGCATGCCTTGACCTTGTTTACTGATTTGGCTGCAATCTTTGTCCGGATTCTCGTTATCATGGTGAGTTTGATTGTTAAACAGCCTTTTTTTAGATTTGTGTTTATGGGGTTTTTATTGATATCTATGTCTTTCTCGTTTTGTTTTCTCTTGATAAATTTGTGCTGACGGGATTTTTATTATTCTTTTCCAGTTGAAGAATTCAGCCGAGAGAAATGAGAAGAAGAAGAAGAGGAGAGATTAATTTTCTTACCAATCAGCTTGGTTGACGCTTCTCCTTACCTAGTTTGTGGAGAATACATAAAACAGTTGTATAAAGTGTTGTCCATTGCCTGTACCTTCTGCGCAGTTACTCGTGTGTCTGCTTTATACGAGTAGTACATGTTGACATATTTTTGAACTTTCTAATAACGGTAACCAATCTCCTATTATCATAGTCTTTTGTTTATGCATGAAGTTATGTCGGATATTGAACCCGTGGAAGCCAAAATGCTGCGAAGGGTTATGGGACTGAATGGCTTGAACCTGGATTTTCAAGGCACTTAGTTACATTGGTTCAAAGGTATCTCGGGTAGAAGCCCTGAGATTGCGGTTTTCCCCAAGACCGGGATGTTTACAGAATCTATGTGGTCTGGGAATACTGATATTGTTCATCAGTGGTCTAGAATCAGATGCCGGCCTGATCAATACTGTGGAAAAGATAGTCTGCAAAATAATTGAGTTGGTTTTATGCATTGATGGTGGAAATAATAGGGAACTCATGCCTGGAAAAAAAAATGAATTAATAAAGGGTAAGTGAAAATTAATTCCTTATTAAAATATGATTGTAGAAATGCCTCCTATTAATCGTGGCCTCTAACCACAAGCGAACCTTTGAGTATTATGCAGTGAGCCACTGACCCATTAGCCTCGTGTGATTCGTCCTTTTGGTCCTTTATAGGACAAGTCCTTTTGCTTTTGGTCGTAATGATAACTCTTTTTGAAAATTTTGATAAGTTATTTATCAGCGAAAAAAAATGTAAAACTAAGTTGGGCCGAATAATTATAAACCATAGCGACAGTGATCCCTTAACTTACGTGAGCCGTTGAGCCAGCAAAACACAGATAGAGAGAAAGAGGGGTATCAGAAAACAAGAAAATTTGGGCCACTTATGCATAATATGAGCTGTACCATTAATGAGTTGTTGGTCTCTAATAGCCTGACCAAGAAAAATGAAAAGGATTTTATGACCAAAAAAAAGAAAGAAAAGGATCTCCAATTTGCCTGGCAAATAAATGAGCGTTAAGAAAAATGAAAAACAAGACAAGATGTCCGTTCTGCTTTGGAATTAAGAACTCGGCTAATAATTCCGTAATCTAAAACAAGCTTTACCCGACTAAAGGTGGAATTAATAACTCGGCTAATAATTTCTTATATGTTTGTGAAGGAAGATCTTCCTTAAGGTTGATCTCCACCTTTTATTTTTAAAAAGTAAAGAAAGAGAAAAAAAATTAAAAAAATAAATGATTGAGATGAAGTGTGGAGGAAGATTTTTTTTTTTCTTTCCTTTCTGGTACAACATTAAAAAGCTTAGATTACGTTATCAACCTAGATTACGACTTTTCAAACTAAGTTATCATGATTTTTTTATTGTTATCTGATACCCAATAGGGTGTTACCCATAACATAACACAAAGGGACATGTTACATTTGATTTATCGTAAATTCTTCACAGTAATATACATGAATTTTTTAGTGCAACAAGGATACAAAATTTTGATTGAGAACGTAATTTTTAAAAGCATTTAAAAAGAATTATAAAACCCGTTAAACGTTTGAACTTTTAATTAAAAAGTGTGAGAAGTTTTCAACGTGGCATGGAATGTCCGCCTTGCCCAACGTGGGAGGTTACTCAAAAAAATCTCTTCCTATAAGGTTCTAAAAGATTAATAATTAGTCTAATTAAATAAAATAAATCGTCAACTAAAAAATTTACTCTTGTCAGGCTGTTTCATTAAAAGTTTTTTTTAATACTCTTTAAACTTTAAAGATCAAGAGAGAGAGAAATATCACAATACAAAGAAAAGAAAAACTCCCCCACATATTTCAAAAAGTTTAAATATTTTTTTTTAAGAGAATTTTAAAAAACTAGATTTTCCTGAGTTAACACATGCTATCAATCGGATTTTTGAGCAGATGGCATTAACATACAGGTGAGGGAAGTAATCTAACAGCTGCTATCAACACTCAACATCAAAACAATCTTCTGATATTTTCCAAGATATGCATGTGTCCTCAATTATTCAATTATCAATATCTCCAAACGGATATGAAAATCATTAAAAACTTTTTAATCCTCAATAACCTCAACATCTCACAATTATAAAATTATTTGAAAGCAATAATAATCTCCATATGGATCAAATTTCAATAATCATTCCCCGATGTTTCTATATTGGTTTCCTCCCAAGAGGCTTTTCGAGGATCGCAAGTTCACTTCGACTTCACATAATCAATTGATATTGTTCCATCTTTTAGATTTTACCACATTATGCCTCAATTGTATATGTCTGTTTTTGCCATTGAAGGTCTTATTCTTTGCAATGGCTATTGCCGCTGACAATCACGATGATTGACACCGACGGTGTGATTCCTAAAGGAATATTTGCCAAGAAGTTCTTTAACCACTCATTACTACCAATTCCGAGCTACAAACTCGACTCCATAGTGGACCTTGCTATTATAGTTTGTTTGGCGATCTCCAAGTAACCGCTCCACCACCAAGTGTAAATACATAACCACTAGTGGATTTTGTCTCATCCGAATCTAGATCCAGCTTAACATCACTATATCCTTCTAATACAAATGAGAAATCCACTATACACTATACCATAAGTTCACAGACCTCTCAAATATCTCACTCTAACAAGTGTTCCCAATGATCCCGATTTGGACTATGAGTATATCTACTCAATCTCCCCACAAAGATATGTTATGTCCGGTCTCGAAAAATTCATTAAATGTAATAAACTTCTAATAATTTGGGCATACTCAGATTGAAGCAACAGGATCACCTCTATTCTTTTTAATTGTGAGTTAGAATCATAAAGTCATTGGTTTTGAGTCATAATGACCAAACTTTCTAAGAAGTTTCTCTACATAATGTTCTTGGGATAGTGTTATACTATCACCCTTCTTTATGATCTTTATTCCTAGTATTACACTTGCTTCACCCATGTCTTTCATATCAAACTTAGATGCAAGAAAAGATTTTGTTTTTATCACAATATCATTACAAGTACCAAAAATAAGCATGTCATCCACATATAAACATATGATTACACATTCACCATTCATTAATTTAGTGTAAACACATTTATCAACTTCAATAGAAGTGAATCATCAATCAAAATTTGATTAAATTTTTCATGCCATTGCTTTGGTACTTGTTTCAAACCATATAAGGATTTGAGAAGTTTACATACTTTATTTTCTTGACCACGAATTACACATCCTTCAGGTTGTGTCATGTAAATTTCTTCTTCCAAATCACCATTTAAGAAAGCAGTTTTTACATCCATTTGGTGAATAACAAGTTTGTAAATTGAAGCCAATGCTATTAAAATCCGAATTGAAGAAATTCTGGTCACAGGAGCAAATGTGTCAAAATAATCAATATTTTGTTTTTGGGTAAAACCTTTTGCTACTAATCTAGCTTTGTATTTTTCAATCGAACCATTAGGATTATATTTCCTTTTAAAAATCCATTTGCAACCAATAGGTTTTATACCAGGAGGTAAGTCAACCAAAATCCAAGTATTGCATTTTGAAATAGAGTCAATTTCGATTTTAATAAATTCTTTTCCAAAATGAAGCATCGAAGATGAAATAGCTTGAAAAAGTCAAAGGATCATTTTCAACGAGATAAGTATAAAAATCATTTCCAAAAGATGTCTCTTTTCTTTTGTCTTTTACTCCTTCTCAAATCCTCATATGAGTTTTCACAATTATTTCCTAAAGAATTATTTTCTAAAGGTTGTTTATTTTCAGATTTCAAAAGAAATATATGTTCTAAAAATTCAGCATTTTTAGTCTCCATTATTATATTATGATCAAGCACATATCGCTTCATGCAAAACAATGAACCTATAAGTCAGCACTACATTCAACGTAACCAATAAACATACAATCGAAGTTTTGGTTCCTATTTTTCTTTTCTTTGGATCAGGAAGCATTACCTTAGCTAAACACCCCCACACTTTTAAATATTTTAAATTAGGCATATAACCTTTCCATAATTCATAGGGTGTTTTACCAATTTTTTTATGAGGTATCCTATTTTGTAAAAAACATGCAGTTAATAATGCTTCTCCCAAAGATTATCATCGCACAGAACTAACTAGCATTGCATTCATCATTTCTTTTTATGTTCTATTTTTTCTTTCATCAACACCATTAGATTCAGGTGAATAAGGGGGAGTTACTTCATGTATTATGTCTTCTTTTTCACAAAATTCATTAAATAAGATATATTCACCACCCCTATCAGATCTAACCCTTTAATTTTTCTATTTAATTGATTTTCTACTTCTGCCTTATAGGATACAAACATTTCTAAAGCTTCATCTTTATTTCTAATTAAATAAACCTTAATGTATCTAGAAAAATCATCTATAAAGGTCACATAATATTTTTTACCACCTCTAGTCATTGTATTTTTTAAATCTCCTAGATCGGTATGAATTAAACTAAGCAATTCAGATTCACGTTGTTGTACAAGTGGACAAGATTTTTTAGTTAATTTAGATTCTATACAGATATCACATTTATTTAAGCATGCATCACTAGTCGCAGAAATTAAACCAAGACATCGCATTTTCTTAACATAAGAAATATTAACATGTCCTAATCTAGCATGCCACATATCAACAGAATCAATCAAGTAAGCAAAAAAAGATGTAACTTTATTAATAATTTCAGAAATACTGAGTACAAAAAGTCCTTGATCACTATAGCCCTTTCCCACAAAGACATTATTTTTTGTCATTACTATCTTATCAGATTCGAATGACACTTTAATCCCAGCTTTTCCCAATAATGATACAGAAATCAAATTGGCCCTAATATTAGGCACATGGAGTACATCATTCAAAACCAAGGTCTTCCCAGATGTGAGCTTTAGAAGAACTTTCCCTTTTCCCGAATCGCAGCAAGAAGACGAGAATCTCCAAGATACACAAGTTCTTCATCATCCCGCATGTAAGTGTAGGAGGTAAAAGCATCTTTGTTTGCACAAATATGCCTGGTAGCACCAGAGTCTACCACCCATTTGTTCACACCGGTCACAATGTTAACTTGAGAAACGCCACCGCAACAATAATATCATCTCATTCGCCAAATTTACATTCGCTTAGGAGGATTGTCGTTTCTCACTCTATGCCTCGCATTGAGGAGCATGATGACCTGACAAACATACAAGCATTTCCTTTTGAAAGTGGGATTAGTAGTTCTAGGAAAGTGATCGAAGACTTTTTGTTATGAACATACCTTTTTTCTATGGTTTATTTTGAACCGCTCGAGAAGCCAAAGCCTTCGCCTTGCACCGACACTCTTTTCGGTTGGTATCTTCAATGATTATGTGTGTTATCGCCGATGACAATTGCTTATGCTTGTGCTTCACCGTGTTGCTTGTAGTCCTTCCATGATGGAGGCAAGAAGCCCAAAGAACGAACTCGTCGGGAGGGTGATGTTTTCGGCCTTCAGATCCTCCAATAGTTTATGGTATTCATTAATTTGTATTTTTATGTCCTTGTTGTCATCATTTCCCAAGGTAGTAGTTGCATGACGAATTTTTGTTTTCCCAAGGCATCTTCAAGTTCACATCATGGAGTCCCATATCTTCTTCGCATCCTTGTAAGAACAAGACACATCGAACAAGTCGTTAGAAAGGGTGCTAATTATTGTGTGACGACATACCTTATTTGAGTGTCCAATCTCGTATTAGTTTCGGATTGGCGACGCGGTCGGACGGCGGATGCAACTCCGTGCATGTCGAGGATTGTGGACACGTTCCCATCGTCTCGAAATTTTGGCCTCGCGCTCGATCTTTGAGATATCCAGGAACGGTTTTGCATAGGTGATCGCAGGGAGGCATGGAAGAACCGCTTCGTCGTTGGTGGGAACGGAGCCTGGTTGTTAGCGTTGTTGTCGACCATGGTATAATTAAATCCTTGAGATTGTTAGCTCGATCGTGATGACAACTCCAAATAACACAAAGAGAAGAGTAGCCCGTGAGAATACACTGTCCTCAGGATTTATCGCACGGGTGCTCCCCCAGATTCAACAGGCTCGTCCGGTATGCAGCCATGCCAATGGTAATTTTTAGTGCAACTCAAGAAGAAGAAGCGAGAAAGATGAGAGTATCGGTTTTGAGAACATTTTTAATTTTTAAAAGCATTTAAAAAGGTTTTGTGTAACAGATTATAAAACCCGTTAAACGTTTGAACGGGAACGTGTCCCACCTCGGACTATGTAAAAGTGGCCGGCTCACGTAGGCACGTGGCCGTCTCACATCGGAACGTGACGGAGAAGCCTCAAATGTGGGAGGTTACGACGGAACAAATCAAAAACAGAAGAAAATGGAGTTTCCAGAAAGGTTCAAAAGATTAATAATTAGTTCAAAATAATTAAATAAAATAAACTTGAGCAAAAAACTTGTAAGTATCGTGCGCAAAGGAAAATCGGATGATTTGCAATAAAACCGAGCTAACTTCAAGACGAAAACAAGATCTAAAAAACACAAGCTAATAAACTCTTTAAAACTTTAAAGATCAAGCAATGTGGGACTTTTTGAAATATCACAATACAAAACTAAAAGAAACAACATAGGGGACATGTTACATTTGAGTAAATTCTACAGTAATATACATGAATTTTTTCAACAAGGATACAAAATTTTGATACAATGAAAAGAATATCGGACTTTTAATTAAAAAGTGTGAAGTTTTTCAACCATGGAATGGACTCAAATTCTCTCTTCCTACTCTCTGTCTCGATAAAATATCGTCAACTAAAAAAATACTCTCAATTAAAAGTTTTTTTTTAATACACAAACTAAGAGAGAGAGAGAGGAAAAGAAAACTTGTCGAAGAGGAATAAATAAACACATGCTATCAATCGGATTAGCAGATGGCATTGGGAAGTAATCTAACAGCTGCAAATCAACATCAAAACAATCTTCTGATATTTTCCAACATGTGTCCTCAATTATTCAATTATCAATATCTATGAAACGTCTGCAATTTAATTCAAGAACCTCAACAACAATTAAAAATGAAAGCAATAATAAATATGGAAAATCAATAATCATACCCCGTTCCTAGTTGTTTTCAAGCAAGACAACATTATGCACTAAGTTGTATAACTCAACTTTCCTTATTTGTCAAGCTTTACTAGATTTCCACCTCATGCTTTATTTAAAAAAATAAAAATGAAAATCCTTAGTCAAAGGAAATATTTCCATTTGCTTATAACACATACAATATGATAAAATACAAATAAGCATTGTATGATCCAAAACAACCAAATAATAATAATTATTAATATAAAAGAAAAGAAAAAATATACCTTTATGTCTTTCTGATAAAACCTTGTTCAAAGGTTTTGTGTTTGAATAAAAAGTTTTAGGTTTAATGCGTGCTGATACGTACCTCTTATAAAATTTAAAACTAATGGACGAAGACCAAGCTCAAGATGGGTAAATTTAACTTTTATGCCATTTGTTGTGCAATCCAAGGCTTTATCCTAGAGGCATACGAGGCAAGACCAAGGCCATGGTATTAGGCAAATCCAAGAAGATAAATACCCATGACGCGTACATGTTATTTACTTGTTGATATTAGACAAAATCCAACTCCATGGTATATAGGGTGATTGACTTTTTGATATATTGTCCATTGATGTATTTGTTTATTTATTTTTATTACATTGTCCATTTGTTTTATTAATTTGAAAGACAAATCATCAGACCTAGAATATAGAGAAATGGATTGTCACGATGGAAGATAGGAAGGATTGCACAATTTTAAGCATTTTTTAAATACCGAACATAGGCTGGCAATGACTTACTTCAATTGCCACGTCAAAAATAAAATAAAAAATAAAAATGAATTGCTTCAATTGCATTATATCATATGAAGCATATGCTACGCATTAAAATTGTAGGATATGGACATCGACAATATATATATATATATATATATATATATATATATATATATATTTCAAAATTTTAGAAAAAAAATTCATAATTCATTAATATCATTTTTATTTTATAATATTTGTTATTTAGTAAGTCTCTTTAAAAAATATGAACATAATTTCTATCAACTAATCACGTATAAGAATACGTATATAAAAAATAACTAGATGAAATATTAGTGTGAGGCAAGCTTTGAACAACGAAGATGACTTGAGGAAAGCAGTAAGTAGAAGGAGCAGAAGAAAATAGTGTTGTGTAAAAAGATAAAATTTAAAAGTATAATAGTGGTGTATAAACAGATAAAACTTAAAATATTGGTATGTGAAAATAATGACTTGGGACGTCAGTCATGTGAGTTTGAATAAACTACAAGCTTACTAATTGAACGTTAATCATGGAAACTAAATTTTTTTTAAGAAAATATTAATGAGTTGTGTTCGTCGTGTCCTAATCGCCCGAATCCGAACGTTCTAAAAAATATAAATTAAAAAAATAATCTTTTTTAATCGAATACATTTAGACACACATAACACATGTGTCGGTCAAGTCCTACGATACATTGCCCGACACGCGAACACGCTTCATAATCGACGTGTCCGTACTTCATAGATTATATCAAATTAGAATGTTTCAAGAATGTGGCTGGCTTTAGTCGTTCCGTAAAGCCATCACGTTGGCCCATTGGAAAAAATATACAGTGGGGATAAGCACTAACGGAGTTAAGAATTTTAGAGTGTGAGAGTAAAGAAAATAAAATATAAAATACATAAATATAAAAAAATTAAAAGAAAAATATGTTAGTATAAAATGATAAAATAATAATTTATAATTATTTTTAATGTAGAATAATTTTTTATTATCAAATATATATATATATATATATATATATATATATATATATATATATATATATATATATATATATATATATATATATAATCTTGACTGTTAATCACATATAATGTAGGTTGAGAAAAAATGTTAGATAAATTTTAACTTTTATAATTATAAATTTATTTATCATATGAGATAAAGAAAAAATATGAAAAAATTAAAAATAACAAATAATTATCATAGGTAACAAAAAAAATTTAAAAGTGAATAATGACATGTGTTCCTATTATTTTATATGTAGGTTCGTTTATGAGAATAAAAAGAGAAAAGAAGTTTAAGAAAAGAGTCATATTTACAAAATTTGTAGCTTGAGTTTCTATTATTTTATATGTAGGTTCGTTTATGGGAATAAACAGAGAAAAGAAGCTTAAGAAAAGAGTAATATTTACGCAACTTTTAGCTTGAGTGAAACTAATTGAAATTTGAATTTGATATATTATAATCAAACAGACTCGAGCATATACTAATATTTAAATTAAAAAATATATATTTCACAATCTTAAAACGTGTACAAATAAATTCAAATAAAAAAAAAACTTGAGAAGTTTTCCATTTTTAAAAGAAAAAGAAAAACCATCTTAACTTATTTTCCTCGGTACCCATTTCCATGCAACATGTGTTTAATCAGTTGCAAATCCCGATCAGAACCCACCTTCTCTTTTTGCTTCTATGCACATTCGATTCCATACTATATAACAAAAATGATCATCTTACATAATTTTTTAATTAATATTATTTTTTATATTATTTTATATGATTATGATTAAAAAAAGAAAAAAAAAAATAAGTATCATAAATAATATTAAATAATATATATATATATATATATATATATATACTATTTGTAATAAAAATATCATAGTTAAATATATAATACTCATATGTTACTATTATTAATATTCTTTGTATGAAAGGCTTCTATCAATCTGACTCAAGCTTGCCCATATATGCCCAAATGGGCCTAATACTTCCACTTAATTTATAGGGTGGTTACATTTAACTTGTCCTTTCTAATTAGGTAGTATTCCAACCCCCAAAATTGGATGGCATTATTGGATAAATGACTCCGATTTACCTTTACCTAATAAGTTTTCGTTAAAAATATTATGTTACATCGGATAGGGTTGGGGGGGGGGGGGAAGATGCCAAGATCTTCTATAAGAAAGGTAATGAAAAAGGGGTGAAAATGGAATACATGTATAAATAAGTATCTATATCTATCTATTTATCTATATTATATGTCGCAACTGAAATCGCGACGGGACGACCAAAAATGTTTGGCATTTTGAAAATCAATGGAGTCGCCACCAATGTTTATTTAATTTGGAAAAATATTAGAAAAACCCTTAAAATAGACAAACCGATCTTTTGAAAAATGAGTTTGAGTATGTAGTGGTAATAAGAAGCGGCACCGCATGCTCATTCTAAATATCCAAGTTAGTTGTGCAAATTTTAATAATATCAAATTTATTTATTTTACCCCTTTTGAAAAGACTTTGTAACTATTTTATTTTGTTTTATTTTATTTTTTTTTAAGGAAAGAAAAAAAATAACTAAATTATGAAAATTTATTTTTTGGCTTGACAGAATAGAGATTCTGCTCCTACGTATCCTCCGGTGCAATGAGGAATTCAAAGTCACGTAGTTCTTTAGAAAATAATTATGGGTTGGTTGATTTTAATTAAGAAAAAAGATTTTTTTTTTGAAAAGAAATTTTGTTTAAAAAACTTTTGCACAGGATTTAAGGTAACACTAGGCTACTCAATAAACCCATATGATCCAAACAACGTTGAAGATAACATCTGCTATTCAATCATCGTCATTGGTCATTGCATTAATTAAAAGATTTTACCCCTTTTTTATTTTTTATACCATTCATTTTTTTATTTTATTTTTTTTATTTTTTAGAAGTGGAAAATAACAAATAAATAAACATAATTCTTCATGAGCCAAATAAATAAGAACAACCAAGATTAAATATATATATCACAAAACAACTTAAAGCAAATTTTATTTTTTTTTTTTTTTCAACGATGTTCAGATTTTCTCCATTTTTATTTTTTTATTTTCTTCCTATTTTGTTTTTTGTTTGTTTGTTTTTTTTTTCATGTTTTCATTTTTTGACATTTTTCATTTTTTGTATTTTGATATTATCATCTTATCCTATGTCTTTTGTCTCTATACTTTTTAACCTTTTTTTTTTTACTAAATCTCCAAAAAAAAATCTAGTTTTAGCCCAAAAATAAATAAGAAATTCAACTCCCTAATTAAACATTCTTCTAATACTTTTTTTGTTTTCAGTTTTTTCCTTTTTATTATTTTTGTTTTTTTTTAAAAGACAAAAAAAAAACGAACAAACAAAGGGACAAAAGTCCCTTTGAAATCAAATGGGCTCAGAGCCCACGTGTTTCAACAGATTTATTATTTAGCAAAAGCAAAAAAAAGCAAGGAAAGGCATTACACATTAAAAGAAGGAAAGATAATAGGCAATAATGAGAGGTGAGAGTTCTGGAAGCAGAAACACAAACCCAGGAGAACCAGAATGCACAACTCAGAACGGTTGGGCTACAATGGTGCGTGGAGACGGCTCGGCCAAAGACCGGTGGTGTGGGTCGCAGGTGGGTGGTCCTGATATGGGCGTGCGCGGGGCGGCGGTGCGATTCTCACCGACTAGTCGCGGTGGCAAGATGTTTTTGGTGGCTTGGAGGAAGATGAAGGTTGGAGGTGAGTGGTTGTGGGTGGTGATTTTGTGGTTGGTTTTGTTGAGTGATGGGTTGATGAAAATGGAGATGGAAGATTGATGAAAGTGGAGATGGAAGAGATGCTGTTAGTGGCTATGGGTAAAAGTGAGAAAAAAAATGGAAATGAAGAAAAATGGTAGAAGCTGCTGAGTTAGACGTGGGAAGAAAAATGGAGAGAAAAAAAGTTGTGGTTGTTCCACTGATCTCAGTGTGATGGAGTCTTTCCAAAAATTCTTAGATTCTGCCCCAAAAATCCTTTTTTTTGAAAATCTCAGCTCCCCCCTATCCTTCGAAAAAAATATCTGTCTCCCCCCTCCTGCTGGCTGCTTTTGTATTTTGTGCAATCATCATTGCTTGTGAGTGGTCAATCAAATTTTCAGAGGAAGTGAGTATGTGCAGAGATTGAGTGTAAAAAGAAGGCAACGTGTAG
Source organism: Ormosia emarginata (assembly GCA_029884605.1). NCBI lineage: Eukaryota > Viridiplantae > Streptophyta > Magnoliopsida > Fabales > Fabaceae > Ormosia > Ormosia emarginata. Next base: position 20,213,166 of record JAQQTP010000060.1, on the reverse strand, counting down.
AGGAGGGAATGTGCAGTGCATGAACTTGTGATGAGTGATGTGAGATTTGCTGAGTGATGTGAAATTATATTGAGTGTAATGATTGAATGTGGCAGAAAATAATTGCAAAACAATTTTATTATTTTTTATTTTTACAAAATAAAATCTAAAAAAAGTGATTACAACATTATAATTAAGTATTTTTTTTTTACCAAAATATTAATCTCTGACTAAACAATAAAAATTTTATGGACAAAATTAGATATCAACATTATATACTAAAGTTCTTTCACTAAATCGTCACATGACATTTCTGTCTAAATTTTTAATTTATTATTATTTTAATTATAACTTCATTTTTTTTACTTTTCATTTTCCTCATTTATTTATTTTTATGATTGTTTTTTTAAGGTTTTTAAATAGCAATTAATTTTTTGACTTTTCATTCATCACTTTCATTTTTTTTGTGACTTTTCATTTTTTCAATCTTTCATTTTTTACTTTTATAGTTATTTTTTATCTTTTAGAATAGCAATGAAAGTGTATTAATTTTTAATAAATTAAATAAATAAATATATACTTTATTATATAAATTAATCTTAAATAGATAAAAACATACTAAAATGCCCTATAAATACTATTTGTTTACTTATTTATAAATTTTATTATCTTTTAATTCTAATATTGCATGTTCTAATAAAAAGAATATTTGAATAATATTTATAATTGTATTTAATTTCTATATATTTTATTGATAATATATCTTATTTTATTTATACTAATAGCATTACCATAAGATGCATCAGAATTTTTTATAAATATATATAAGATTATAGTGAAAAAAAAATCTTGATTAGCACATGATGAGATGAACTTTTATGCAATTTTTAAAATTCTTTTAATTATATCTTTTTATTTTACTTTTTATTTCTCCATTCGTATTTTTCTTGATTTTTCATCTTTTTCAACCTTTCATATTTTTCATTTTTATTTTAAAAAAACAGTAATAATCTAAATATTACTATAAACAAATAAAATAAAATTGAGTCATATAATTATTAAATTTTAAATACAATCTCTCTATTATATTTTATAAGATTATAAGTATGTTCAAATTGATTTATTTTACACTAAAATAATAACCTTTTAACCAAACGTTTTATTTGAAAACATTTTGATTATAATTTTTTTAAACAAATTAAGCAAATTCAAAGTTTTAAACATGCACTAAATATTTATCTATTAAATTAAAAAATCTTAATTGTGTTTATTTTTCATTTAAATAACATGTGCAACACGAGTAACATAACTAGTTCAAGAAATAAAAGGTATACACGCTCATAAAAAATGGTAAAGAGACAGAAAAAGAAAGAAGAAAATAAATAAAATAATGAGAAAATATACTAAATAAGTAAATAGATAAGAAATGAGGGAAACAAATAAAAGTGAACAAAGAATATCACGAGTTTAATTCGAAAATAAATTATAATTAGTGAACTGGTATGTTTGCGTTTAATTTTAATATTAATTATAAGATAATAACATGAAGGAGTTACGGGTTATAAATACGAAGATGAAATTTGCTTAAGAATTCTATATATTAGTATATATATTAAAATATACAGATTAATTAATAAAAGCATATATTCATTTAACTTATGGGTTATTTAATAACTTGACTTTATTGTTGACTTGAAAAGATTTAGCACTAAAAATGAATTAGTAGTGTCTGTTTAATAAAACTTGAAAATAGATTTAAGTGAAAGATACCGAATACATTCAACTCGTGGATAATTATTACACATATTTAATGACAACTACATCTAAATATATTACACTCCTTATAAATAATAAATACAATTATTTCTATCATTTATATATTTTAGAGCAACAAAAAAGCACTCGAGAATAGTGGGGGGGGGGGGGGGGAATTGCTTGTATTAGGTGGTTATCCAGTTAAGCTGATCCTTAATCCCGTTACAATCTTACGTGTGAGAAGAATTAATGGTGTTGATAAGTGACATGAATTTTATATAAATTTATTTTCACTGTTAATACTAATTATATGTTGACATATTATTAAAATCACTTTTATAATATAACTATTTAAAATGTTAAATTTTTTTTAATGATATGAAAGTGTATAATAAAGTAATATAAAAACCTTTTACGATGAAGAAGTTATAAAAAATAATGTTGCGAACGTTGATTTAATAAATGATTAATATCACCGATTATAACTTTCCTTTAAAAAATAAAAAAATAGAAATTAAAAGATACATAAGCTGTAGATAGAGTACATCACAATTAATAGGTGTCAAGCAACAAGAAAATATTGATATTAGCTATACTTTCATACATATACTATAAGTGAGATTTTTAGATATTAACATAAGATAATAATATTACATCATATCATTCAATATATATCACATTAATTAAAGAAATTTTTATTTAAATATAATGTATAATAATTAGGTGCATTAAGTTAATTAAAATTTAATATTATTATAAATCTTTGTGTCTCACAATTAATTTTATAATACTTTATGAAAATATTAAATTTTGATTAATTTAATACATTTAACTAGATGTATCATATTTAAGTAAAAATTTTTACATTAATTAAGTATGTTGCTCTATTTTTTTTAATCTTTAACTATCATATTTTGTTTGAGTATTAACCATAAGTAATATATGCTTAGTAATTATAAGAATATTGACTTGCTTTGTATGTAAGAATCTGTATTGGCTTAAGGAGTAAAGTATTTCATATTGTGCATCTTGTACAATTTTCTTTCTTGCAAGAGGCAATTCAATTAATTTATTCATTTTACGTCCATGAAATGCATTCCGTAATTTAAATGGTATAAATTTTCATAGTGAAAGTGAAACTACATTATCGCACGGATTCGGATTGTCTCTAGTAGTTGTACTTCCAGTAGTTGTTGGAGCAAATCTCTATTATTTATTTTTTATTTAATAATTAATATTAATTTAATATTAAAAAATATTTTTAATAATAAAAAATTTAAAAAAAATCTTAATTGTTAAATAAAAATTCAACGGCTAAAATTCTCCAGACGTTGGAGGTGCGACTGGAGACAATCCGGATCCATTATCGCACTCATTGCCCACAGCATAATTTCTGCTGTTTTTCAGTTCCCCAATGCTGTGAAGGGTAGGTGTGGAGTGGCGTGAACCATGATGCCCAACCAAGCATTGTGAAATGGGTTATTCTTGGTCTTAATGGCAGTTGAGGTGTGTTGCATCTGGTGGGTGCCAACGTATCTTTTAATTGTACACCCTCCAAACCAATCATCACCAACCACATTTCATCGTACGTATTCATGGTTTATTGTGGATTCTAGTTAAAAGGGTTCGTGCTTGCACCTCTTTCTGTATGGACTTCCAACCTAAAAGTTATGTACTTCATGTGATGTGCGAGTCACGAACCCACTTAGCACATAAGTACACTATAAAGCTACACTGCTTAACCAAAAAAAGAAAAACTAAACTATATGGTATATAGCAAAGCAATTGTAAAATTAACTAATTCACTGGAGGTTTTTTTTGTTAAAAATATGCGAGCTCTTTTCACGGGGACATATATGCTAGCTCTTATTAAATCTGTTTTTGTATCTTTGAAAATGTCAAATATAAAATTACTCACACTAATTTATGGGGCAAATTGGCGTGAGAATATATATATGAATATGAACTTTTAATGATTTATTAATGATCTCTCAAACATGAGACTTTTGCTAAAAACTTTTAAGATTGAGAGAGTATGGGCTGTTATTTATTAAAGATCTCTCAAACATGAGACTTTTGGTAAAAACTTTTAAGATTGAGAGAGTATGGACTTATTTTTATTTTTATTTTTACATACATTGAAAAAGTATATATTTGTATGAGATGATATAATAAAAACGAATTGTGTCTTTGTAATGTATAGAGATGGTCATACTGTTTCGTTTCTGATTCGAAAGAAATTGAGATTCTAAAGTATATTATACTCACTCATGATAGACCCATAATCATCTCAACTCTCTTTTAATTGAACTTTTTTTTTAGAAAAAAAAAGGTTCCACAAAATTAAATAAAGTATGTATAATTACTTGTAAAGTATAAAATACATGTAAATAAGAGTTTATTTAAATGATAAAATCAATTGTTGGGAGGACCTAGCTATGTTTATGAAGTTAGGTGTCAAAGACAAAAAAAAATGATAAAATCAAACTTTTTGTTTGATTCAAAATTTCTGAGTTTGAATTCATCTATAGTTATGATTTTAATTTTTTGTTAATACTTGCAATACACTTTAAAATTACAAAATGCACTAAACATTCGGTCGTTGAGCTACGAAATTAAGTTGTACTATCCGTGTTACTTAAAAAAAAAAAGTTGTACTAACGGTTTGAGTGCTAATTTAGTAAATATGGAAGAAAACAAAAGTTGCTTCTTAACCAATATTTTAAAAATGACATGATGGTGTTGTTTGGTAGAGGGTTTTAAAATCGAATCAATTGGATTAAAATTGAAAAGTTTGATCCAAAAAATCACAACTCTAATAAATTGAAAAATTGAAAATAAAAAAATCAAAATTTCATAAAATTAATTGAAAGGTGAGGTTATTGACACTTTAATATATCTATTTATACATTTTACTTTTCAATTTTATTTATACTTTTTAGATTTACTCTTATGTAAGTTTTTATTTCAACAAAAGTCAAAATCATTATTTTTTTATTGTAATGACATATCCATACTCCAGTTTAATTACAACTAATTTATAATCTTTATTCAATTTATTTAGTTTATGCCTTTGTAAAAATTCACAGATATTTTAGTTTCTTTATTCTTTTTAAATTTTTTATTATATATGTAATATTTCAATAATGTAATACAAACAATATTTTATACTTTTTTATATATAAACCTCAGATAATTTTACTTATTATAAAACTTTTTTTTGACACAATTATTTTTTGAAATAATAGTAAAAAATGAAAAACTGACTTATTGAAATATATGTAAAACCTTCTATTCAATTTTTTTTTTTAAATAGACAGCCAAATGCAATTGTAGTAGATCAACTCTTTCTTTCAAAATATTTAAATTATTCTAGATCGAGATCTGAGTTAACAATTCAATAGCAACTTGATTTACTATAATTGAGTTTTAGATATTTATGAATATTATTAAATAAGTAAATATATTTTATTTATAAAGAAAATAAATATCTCATAAAATCCCTTATAAATAAAGAATCAATTATAAGTAATAATGATCTTATTAATTCTTATCCTAATTAACAAAATTTACTATTCATTAATACTGATTTAAACATAATTTTTATCTACTAAGATGTTTTTATAAATATCACACAATATAATAAATATATGCATCTAATTCTAAACATTACCCACCTTATACACAATTTAACTTGAGCGTCAAAATATCTTTTGTAAGTACTTACCATTTCCACTACCATCACAATTACTGTACATCAGATAAAACTACATTCTTCAACTTCATTCAAAAAATCATTTAAACCTTTTTCAGAATATAAATATTTTCTTCTTCATATATTAAAAGTGTAAATAAGTTTTAAACATCAAAACTACTTACAAACATGTTTAAAACCATCTCCGTATTCATTCTTATTCAAATGGTATTAATAAATGGGACCAGATGATAGAAAAAATAGTTTACAAATATAGATAAATAATCACACCAATAACATAAACAAGATGATGAATAATCATCTCTAAAATGAATAATCATTAAATAAGAAATTCTCATTTTGGTCTAAAATTTATTATTGCTTTTTTAAATTGTGATTCCCTCTAAAAGTCATCACTGTAAAAAAAAATTAATGATCTAAGATTTTAAACTTATATTATAGCTCAAGTAAAAAGGACATTTAAAATTTGTGAGCAATAACTCTTTTCTTCTTCTTTTTATTTCATTGCTTTTAACTTATTCACCAAATAATGTTTTGTTTTTACTTTACTACAGCAATATAACTCCGCTACAAGAACAATCATTTAACTCATATACTTTTGTGGAGAGTAATCAAATAAGTAAGATTTTTTTATATATATAGAATAAGATAATAAACAATGGAGGAAAATGAAAAAAAGAAAATAAATATTTTTTAACTTGATATGATAACATTATTTCTGAAACGGATTATAACTCAAATATTGTTGTAATATTACAATTTTTAAGTTAAGTTTATATAACTAATTTAGAGTGTGTGGATAGGTAACTATAATATTAAAAAAATGATTTTGAATTTTGTTAAGAAAAAAACTTAAATAAGAGTGTATTTGGAAAGCACAATTAAAATTTAAAAATGAGAAATGTGAATAGGCATATTGGAGTGTCAATAACTCCACCTTAATTGAATTAGATTAGATCATATTTTGATTCTAATTTTAAAATTTAATTCAATCCAAACCAAAAATGCTCATATATATTTTTATAATAATATTTAACTTAAGAAATTACTATATTACATATACTTATTTAATAATTTTATTAATATATCTCAAACTAAACCGAATTTCCTATATAGCTTTATAGTTTATTTAGAAACCTTACTATTATATCCCAAGTCAATCTTAATTTCCTCTCTAATTTCATAGTTTAGACATTGAATGTCAACATGTATTATAACATGAAGTCTATTTCCATTATTCATGTGCGCACTAATTATGTTTGAAACACTGTAATCTCGTCATTTAAACATTGTCTCCATTTAATTAATTAATTAATTAATATTATCCTATAATCCTAGCGTACCGAAGAGATAATATATACATTAATATGAGACAATAGGCTTTGCTTGATTCTTTGCTTCACAAATCATGCCAATTTAATATATACAATTGAACAACAGTTTCACTAAAGTAGTTATATTTAAAATAGAAAACCACAAGCCACGATGAAGCCGAAAACAAGGCTACGAGACACATCTAAGATGCACCTAATAAAGACATTGCCTCTGTTTCCTTTTTCTAATTTGTATTTTCCTTTGTTAACATTTAGCTTCAAAGTTCAAACTAGCATTTCAGATCCCACCTGCTTATCTTTTCCTACTAATTAACTTGATGCACCTAAGTGTTCTCATTATAAGTATTGTTTGCTGCTTTGCACCCTTATAATTTTTCCACATCGCAGTCAGTAATCATGATTTGAAATCGAAGCTTTGCCCATTTCTTGACCATTAAACAACTTAATTCCATCAAATATGGCTAGCATATTTCAATCAGAGCTTCTTGTTTATTATTCTAATTCATACTATAATTAAATTAACATATGTTCTGAACTATAATCAAGGTAGGCAAGCATATTCGGCCTTGTTTAGAGAGGGGAGGGAGGGTAGCAACAAAGAGAGAGGAAGACTCAAGTGAAGGTTTACATTAAGAAAATAAAATATATGAGAATATATGTATATTTGAATGGTTAAATTTTATATTTATAATATGACATTACTTGGTAGGAAAGTAATATTTAAAAGATAGAATTTTAATGTAATTAAGAACGTAAGTAGTTATGAGGGAATTTAATTCTAATTATCCTTATTAAAATGAAATTTTGTTTATATATGTCTATCTTTTAAAAGTTGGGCTGATGAGTCAAGTTAGATCGTAAGAGGTTAAGACAAGATTTGAGTCATACAATTCAGCCTACTTCTAATGAGACCGAGTTCCAAAACACTGGTCCAAGACAACATGTATCCGAATCCAACTTAAAGAAAATTCCATGCTAGTTATAATACATACAAATTTGGCATATTAGTTTTATTTACTTATTTAAATAATTTTTTTAAAAATGTAAATAACTACTGGTTACTGAGTTTTGTTAATATATCTTAATATAGGTTTTGAATATTGAAAAAAAAAAAACACCAAATACGTTAAACCTATTTAAGTGTTTGTATGTGAAAGGTGTCATGAGGTTTTTTCTTTTTCTTTTTTAACAAATCATGAGGCATTTTCATACAGTATTTACTAATTTATCTTAAAAAAATAAAACCACTAATTTATCTTAAAAAATAAAACTACTAATTTATCTTGAATTTATATATATATATATATATATATATAGCTTCACATTTTCACAATTATTATTATTTAATTATAATTAATATTCTTTTATTTTTTATAGATTTATATTCTGATTAAATCACATACTTAAAGTGACATAATCCTTAAAAGTGTGTATGTAACATTTTTCATCTTAAAATTATGTTACGAACTTTTTTGGAAAAATGAATGACGCAAGAAGGTAAGCATGTCACGTGTCCGTATTAAAGGTAATTTTGGATTGCAATTTAGAATTTAAGAAAAAGTATGTTTGTAATTTAAGTTTGGTTGAAAGTAAATTTATAGTAACGTAATTTATGTTTGAAAAATTTTATTTCAAAAATGAGTTGAAACAACAATTTTAACACAAAAGCAAGTCACGTGTTTGGGTAAAAATTCCGTGAACTTACATTTGCAACGACAAACGTGAAGCCAAACATGCACTAAGTAGCCTTGCAGGCGAGGGAGTCCCTGGGAATATCAGTGAAAGAAGGGCAATGTGTCGGGATATATCATTTTCCCCATTAAAATTTTAAAAAAGAAAAATGGTCATTGGTTATACCGTAGATTAGGTTTGTCCCTTCCCACACACCCATTTTAAAGAAGACGCTTTCTTCTCTTCTCTTTTATTTATTTAATTAATTTTGTTTTTGGCGCATTCTTCTCTTTTATTTTTATTCCACTGAATAAAACGACACACACAATTTTCTACGTCTTGGCCCATGATTCCAATCTGCACCTTACCAATTTTGCTGTACACGTGGCCGAAAGTTAAGTCATAGCCTCCCGGTCCCACAACGATTCTCTGAGGTTGTACTGACCTCACCGTATGAAGACTCACACCCGATAATCACCTTTTATGGGAAGCAAACTAAAAAATGGAGGGAAGCAACAAGAACAGGTTCATCTACGACAAGCAGTTATGAGTTTTAACAGACCCACCTAGCCTATGAATCTCACTGTTATGTTTCTACTTTCTACATTTATTTATTTTTTATTTTTAAAAGAAAATAAACCCTCATATATCTAAACGTAATTTAGCTTTGATCTAATGAAGTTGACTATGTGTACATTTAGGATAGTTGTGAAAATTTAATTATTTTAATAATCAAACTGTAAAAGTTTAATTATTTCAATAATTAATTATATTTAGTAGATATATTAGTTAAAAAATAATTTTAAGTTAATTTATTTTATTTGAATGATATAAAAAAATATTTTTATACGTTAAATTATTAAAATAGATATAGAATAATTAAAAAAATTATTTAATTGATTAAAAAATATTTAATTGAGAACAAAATGATATTTATATATCATTATTAAAAATAATCTCAACAATTTTTTAAATAATGCTCAAATTTCTACTTCTTTATCAATAACTTTTTTCTTAAAAAAAATTGTTGATTATTTTTTCCATCAAATCCAAACATGAAGACTTGTGCACCCAACAACTTTTTTACCAAAAAAAGCTATTGGACGTTCGGAATAATCCGAAATAAACAGACGTTATTTTTTATTTCTTGTTTGGGATAATACATGAAAACTTGATTATTTCAATAATCGATTATTTGAATAATCGATTATTTCAATAATCAAGTGTGAAAAACTTGATTATTTTAATAATCGATTATGTTTGGATATGTTAGGCTTAAAAAAATGATTTTAAAATTAATCTGTTTTATTTGAATGATATAAAAAAGAATCACTTTTATGCATTAAATTATCAAAATAAATATAAAATAATTAAAAAAAATTATTTGATTGATTAAAAAATTATTTAATTGAGGACAAAATGATATTTACATATCACTGATGAGAATAATTTTAACAACTTTTTCTTTTAATGCCCAAATTTTAGCTTATCATGAAAAGCTGTTTCAGTACACAAATTTTCCATCAACAGCTTTTGTTCAAATTGCCAAACACACTCCAAATTTTCATCAACAGCTTTTATTACAAAAAAAAAAGCTGTTACACTCCACAATAATCCTATCCAAACACACTCTTCATCCCCTTTTAGTTTTGTTTTCTTTTCTAAAGCTTAGTTTAGCATTAGTGATGATGTGTTAACCTAATCATTGTGAAAAGAAAAAAATTATGGCACGCTAAATTAACTTAAATTGTGGATTATCTTTTTTTTTTCTTTTGGTGCACTTAAATTATGGATTGTGGTTAATCTTGTTTTAAGGATTTACATTGGCCTACGAAATTAAAAATTATTTTGTGCATATCTTGACACTTGCCTTGTGTACGTGTCAATTTTAATTTGAAAATTAAAGAGACTATAATTGTTTATCATTTTTAAAAATGACAAAATTTAAGTCTATTTTTTATATTTATTGTATTAATTAAGATATGATATATGTGTATTTTTTAAAAAAAAGTAAAAAATATTAATAAATATATATTATAATTTAATTAGTTGAATAAATATAATGAACATAAAAAAATAGACTTAAATTTTATTTTTTTAAAAAGTATCATTTATTTTATGTTGTTTTAGACTTTTGGAGGCGCTACAAAGATTAAACAATTTTTTTTATATTTATAATTTTCAAAATTACCTTTTTAATGGTAATTTGGTATGAGATGACTTTTTTATCTGCAATTTAAAGGGTTGGCTCTTGCCGAAGTTAACGGTTTGAATGCAAGATCTTACTAGTTGGTGATTTGTGAGTTCCTAAAGGGCACTATAAGTGAAGGAAATGTGTCTTAATATTGGTGGAAGCCGAACAAAAGTTTTTAATAATGCAAGGCATGTTCTTTGCAATGACTTTGAGCCATTGGATTTGTCTTTCATTGGGGCCTTCTTGGCCGTTTGAGTTGATAAAGTTTTTAGAAAGGTTGTGGCTTGTACAGCAATTGGTTTTTGGGTAAAAAAAATCACCATCTTTTGGTTATATTAAAAAAAACAGAAGAAGAAGAGAAAGTAATAACTCCATCATGTCCTTAGTCACTCAAGCTGACCTTATGGTACATTTTTAGAGATGGGTTGGACCAAATTTCTTTACACAAAGTACACAGAAACAAGGGAAATCACAAGGCACCAAATTAGTCAAATTCATTAGATACCCACTATGTATCATGGACACACTGTTTGTCATATTGTCTTTCTAGAATTTAAGTTTACAAGTAAAAAACCATTCTTTTGGTTTGGAGAATAAAGTTAGTAAAAGGTAAGAATTTCAATTCAATCTCATGGTGTGAATAGGACTCTCTCATTTTTACAGCGCCTAACTTGAAAATTGGTGAGCCACGTAATGGAGAAGTTTTTTAACATTTTTAGAATAATATATTATTTTATTAAAATTATAACACTTGACACTTAATAATTATACAGATAATTGAATTAAAAATTAAATATTTTAAAATCATATCTAAACTGTTATATTACTTTAAAAGTAGTTTAAAATTTCCCCATGTCATGGGCTTTTGTTTTGAACGATGGCCTGTGAGATTCATGTGGCTATGTCACAAGCCTTCTTAATCACCCGTTAGATTGAGATCAAGTTAAAACTAGCGCTTGTATTTGCATATCAATGGTGGTAGGGCCCCACCATCAACCTCCCTTGCCAAATCCAACGGTGATAGTTGGGTTTGCGACCACAAATACTCACACAGGCAGGTTTATTCCCTTTTTCTAAATTAAAAATCCCACTAAATATTTATCAACATCATGTCATCACACACGGGAGAATATAAAATTGTGAATAAGTATTCTCATCTCATCACCAAAAAAATAAAAATTATAGCAAGAAGAAAAATTGGGAAAGGCCAAAAACATTTCCTTGTTTCTTTCTCTTTTTTTCATTGTGGCCTTTCTTTTTCTTTCACCTCAAATATTCAGTGTTAATGAGTTATTATAAATTAATTAAAACTATTTGAGAGCCAAAAATGGATGGTGAAGATGGGATACTTTTAGATTTTATTTGATGAGGATTTGAAAATTGATGATAAGCAAAGAAGAAAAGTCCATAGTCAACAGGATATGTGCAATAATATTCCCCTACCCCTCTGTTTCCCTTATAAGTAAAGCTCTAAGTTTTAAAATTTATTTTTTTAAAAAAAAAAAGCAAATTGAAATCTTTCAAATAACATCAACAACAAAAGAGAAAGAGAAGAGATGGAGGAGGAAAAATAAAAAGAAGGTAAAAGGCAGAAAAAGCTGAAACATTTACTTCTTATACAATACATTCCAACAAGAGGTCACATACACAGACCTTCTCTCCTTTCTCTCTCTCTCTCGCCATTTCCACCTTGCTTTCCTCTTTTCACAACCATTTATGAGATTCCTCCAATGGTCTTTTCTCTTCCATTGGATTGTACAGATTTCCAGTTAGAATACACACATCAATCCCTTCAATTCTAGTTACTGTGTGGCTGTTTATGTGAATTTTTTTTAAGGACTATAAAAAAAACAAAACTTTTTTAGGTCTATTGCCTTCTGCCTTTTTCTGCAAACTCATCCTGAGTTTGCTGCAGAAAAAAGGCCTTTCATGAGAACTATTATACTTGCAGAAAATTTCCATTTTTCTTAGCTTTTTGTAAAAAATATAGTTTTTTTCTCCCATTTTTCTGCAAATTTTCTTCATATTTCTATTTATTCATTTGTGGAAAAGATTGAGACATGGGCAAGCAAGGGCCTTGCTATCACTGTGGAGTTACAAGTGAGTTCTTGTTTCTCCAATATATAATGTTTTTGTATATATATATATACATATTCTTTTTACAAAGAGTATTCTGAAACTATTTGCAAATTGAGATGTGTTGAAGGAAGAGTTGCTGGTCAATAATATAAAGTTATAAACTAACAAGAAAAATTAGGCGTGCTCTGCGTAATATTCTGGATTTATACGAATTAAAAATATAAGCAGACTTGTTGCCTAGAGCATTTGGATTTGAAAGTTGTGGAAAACTATGTTGATTTCCCACTTATATGTGTTTTCTCATACCTTTGCTGGTCTTTGTTTTCCTTGACTCTGTTTGAAATCTGAGCAAATGTAACTGGTGCAAAATTAAGCTGAGATTTCATTGAATACTAGATGGGACTTGTTGCTTGATAGGAAGAACACCTATTACTGTTAAGGTGTTTATCAAAAAGAGTAAACTCACAGTTCATGTCTTCCCATTTGGATTATGTGAATTTATGGAAGAGAGGAAAGAAGAGAACGAAATTATGCATTTGTAAAATGCTCATAGTTAATCCATTCCTGTCTTCTGAAAGGATTTTACGAAGTTGTTTTCATTTCCTCTACAAAGCAATTTCTCATTGTATCAGAGGATCTTGGTCCAAGCATTGTATTCATCCCTCAGACGTGCCCTAATCCATTGCTTTCTGGCTGAAGAAAAATCAACCCTCGTGCTTCTCCATTATTATATTTTCAAGCTTTCTCAATTTGAAACTATTATTTTTGTTCATAATACTGATCACCTCAATAGAAATAATCCTGCACTTAAGCCTTGAGGAGGTTCATTTCTTTTCTGATAATTTTGAAGCAGTTTCCTAGTGTTGAAGTCATTGCCACTGGTGTGCTGTTCAAAACTCTACAGCCGTCCTTTGTATAGAATACAATGATTGCAGTCCCAAAAAGATGAGAATGTTTCATTTAGACTGCCTTAACTTTGATGCCTTAGTGAGACTCAACAGTTAATGTTAATCATTTCAGCTAAAATGCAGTCATTTTCTTCACTACGAGTCTACAAGTGTTCTTCATTTGAGTCTTACATCTGTCTGCTTGAGGTCTCTAGATCAATAGCTTGTTTTCCTCTCAAAAGGGTATTGATATATATTAATCTTAAATAATTAAAACTAGTGGCTAATATCAGGCAAATATTCAACAAGCTATTGATCTAGTGGCTAATCAACAACAACAACCAAGACTAGTGGCTAATATCAGGCAAATATTCAACATTTCTAGCAGGAATTGGCTAATATCAGGCAAATATTCAACATTTCTAGCAGGAATTGCTAGTTCCTTATGGTAGTGAATACTGACAGGTGATGCTGTCTCAACCTTGAAGTTGTTTGCTGAGTTCAGCTTCCTAGTATATCAAAGACAACCAGCAGCTGTAAAATATTTTAATGCAAGAGGTTTAAGCTATGTCTTGCCTAGTGGCAAACTTAATGTGTATTTTTTATAGGCATCATGAATTGGATTATCAGGAAAATATGAATATGTGGTTGTTATTAGTCTATCCAATCTGAGATACATCTCTGTTCTTGTTTACAAGGGTGCTATGAATGTAGATTTCTGACAGTTGAGCATTGCAACAGGCACACCACTTTGGCGCAATGGGCCACCAGAGAAGCCAGTACTATGCAATGCATGTGGATCTCGATGGAGGACAAAGGGAACACTTGCAAATTATACCCCTTTACATGCTCGGGCAGAAACTGATGATTATGAGGATCAAAGGGTTTCCAGGGTAAAGAGCATATCATTAAATAAGAACAAAGAGCTGAAATTGCTCAAACGAAAGCAGAACAATGATAATGTTGTATCTGGAGGGCTTGCCCCTGATTACAACCAGGGGTTCCGAAAGGTTGTAGATGAAGATACAAGCAATCGATCAAGTTCAGGATCAGCTATCTCTAACTCAGAGAGCTGTGCTCAATTTGGCAGCACGGATGCTAGTGATTTGACAGGTTGGACGACTACTGTGCTGATTTCATTGGAAGATCATTCTTCATAACTGATTAGGGCAGCATTGGCCATTCCTTTGAAATAGTATGGATTTTAGTGCCTGTCCAGATTTATGTGAGCACAATCGAGAAGTGGATAATGAAATGTGGGAAAATGAAAAAGAAATAAATTATGGAATAGCAGCACAGTTGCATAATCATTGGTTTTCCTAAAAGAAGACAAGTGAATTTTGCTTCTAATTGTACATATGTTTTTTCATTGACAAAAATAATCCAAGAAGTTATTTAAATATTTTCTACCATGAAGCTCTAGTTATGTCTCACAACATTTGTAATGGCGAGTTCTATAATTAGATATGGATTTATCTATTTTTTATTTAGTGTATGATATATACATATTCCTTAGATAATTCATTTTTTTTAGTAATAGAATGTCAAGTCTTACATATATGCTTTATCTGTCTAGTTCATCATTAATTGACTTAGATTAAGAACTTCTACTCTTGTGTTATTATTGCAAAATATGTAATCTCCTACATATCAAAACAGGTAACCCTTTGTCTTTTATAAAAACATGTAATTCTAATATAGATAGTTTGGTTAATTTAGGTCCTGCTCAGTCAGTGGTCTGGGATGCTATGGTGCCTTCAAAAAAGAGGACATGTGTGGGTCGTCCAAAGCCTTCTTCTGTTGAGAAGCTCACAAAAGACTTATGCACTATTCTTCATGAACAACAGTCTTATTTTTCTGCATCTTCTGAAGAGGATCTTCTTTTTGAAAGTGAAACACCAATGGTCTCTGTTGAGATAGGACATGGAAGCATTCTCATTAGGCATCCTAGCTATATAGCGCGTGAAGAAGAGTCTGAGGCTAGCTCTCTTTCAGTTGATAATAAACAATGCCCAATGAGTGAGACATATTCATATTCTGGTGCCATTCTTATGCATAATGATTCCAGTGGTATGAACTTCTCATCTCAGGGAGTTGAAAAGGTCAGGAACTCTGCTGGCCAAGGAATGCAGCAGGAGCAACTTAAAAGGCATGCTTTCTTACACTAGTTTATAGCCTTTCACAATTTCTAATCTATGCTTGAGTATTATTATTTTACAAAAATTCCTTTTTGTTGTGCCGAAAAGAATTTTCCATTTTGTTTATTTCTGCCCAAAAAAAATGTCGATTCCTGTGTATAAGTTATGGATTTTATTTGTGCATGTGACTTGTTGAAGAAATATTTGAGATAAATGTGCAGATATTGTTATGGGGAAGAGACAAACATACTCTGTCATCATTAATATTTCTGTTTTTTAAATTTCAGGGACAAGTCTCAGCTTGAAAGAGTACAAATCCTCGGAAATCATGATTCACCACTGTGCTTAATAGATATAAATGTGAGTTACATTCCCCTTTTCCTCTTTTGGTTGCATTGTTTTCGCCTACATTGACAAAAATGTTCTTATCCAGGCTTGTAATAACTAATTGTGCATCTTTATGCAAATCAACTGTTCTAATCTGTCATGGTTTTAGATCAATAATATTGGGCTTCAGTGATTTGACACACAATTTGTATAATGACTATAATCATTTTTTGAATCTTTTATTTGGTTCTTCATTCATGTAATTACTCTTAGAACTTTTAGGATAGCAATTTGATTCAAATGCCTTGAGAACAAAGCAATATTTTCGTAAATAATTTACTCATTGTTTTTAGTCTTGTATTCTTCTGTGTACATATGTCGATAAATTAGGAATGATTAGATTTGGGTGTTAAATTCAAAATAAGTTAAGGAAACAGATTTCCTATGATTAAGGGGAGAATAAATCAATCCCTGATTTTATGTAATGTTAGGGTGTGACCGTGGTTCTTCTCTTCCTATTTATACTATGTTAACATTATTTGAGTATTATGCAAATATATGAGAACCTGAGCGTTCTCTTCTTCTCTTCTTATTTCTCCATATATTTCTACATGGTATCACGAGCTTTAAGGTTCTGATCATGAACTTTAAGGCCGCCATGGTTGGCTCCGATTCGACCCCTTCGGATGCTAGCAGTGGCGTGACGACTTCAGTGGGAGGAAATCAGCATCCAGCGGCGGTTTCTATGTCTGAGAACTCTCTACAGATTACCATTCCTAAATTGAATGGAAAGAATTGCCTTGAGTGGTCTCAGTTTGTGCGCTTGGTGATCGACGGCAAGGGGAAACTCGACTATTTGAACGGTGAAGTGAAACCACTAGCCACCACAGATCCAAAATACAAGTAGTGGCGTTCCGAAAACTCAATGGTCACGATTTGGTTGATCAACTCTATGGATCTAGTGGTTGCAAAACCTTTCATGTTCTTGCCAACGGCTCGCGACGTGTGGGAAGCCGTAAGGGAAACCTATTTCGATCTAGACAATCACTCGCAATTGTTTGAACTGAACACTCGGATGTGGAAGATGCAGCAAGGAGCACGTGAAGTAACAACATATTATAATAAGATGATGGCCGTTTGGCAAGAGTTGGACTTATTTGACAATGAAACATGGGAAAGTCCGAATGACAGTGTTGAGTATAAAAAGAAGATAGAGAGAAGCCAAGTATTTGTCTTCTTGGCAGGATTGAATAAAGATCTCGATGAAGTGAGAGGTCGCATCTTAGGGCGAAAACCTTTGCCGACTATCAGAGAAGTCTTCTCAAAGGTGCGTAGAGAAGAAGCCAAGAGGCAAGTGATGCTGAAGCATCCCAATGAAATAAAAATAGATAATGAGGGATCAGCTCTTGTGGTCTGTGGTGCAGATGCAGACTCAAAAGGAGAAAGGTGAGGAGGAATGCAGAGGCCTTGGTGTGATCATTGTAGAAGACCGTGGCATACTCGGGAAACCTGCTGGAAGCTACATGGGAAACCAGCAAATCCTAAGAAAAAACTGAGTGGTGACTACACATCAGGGGGAGATGTCCGTGCATTTCAAGCAGAGCAATTTGGAACTAGGGCAACAATCATCCTCAGAATCTCTTCCCTTCACAAAGGAACAAATAGAGCATTTATATAAAATGGTTCAATCTCAATCTTTAGGAAACTCTAATCCATCTTGTTCTTTAGCCCAGTCAAGTAATTTTTTTACTGTAGCTATTGCTTGTACAAAATCTAATGGCTCGTGAATATTAGATTCAGGTGCCACTGATCATATGACTGGTACTTTGCAAATTTTTTCTTCATATACACCTTGTGCAAGAAATCAAAAGGTCAAAATTGCATATGGTTCCTTTGCTACTGTTGTTGGAAAAGGAACTGTGTCTATTTCCTCTTATCTAACCCTTAACAATGTTCTGCACATTCCTCATCTATCCTACAATCTACTGTCTGTCAGTAAATTAGCCTTTGATCATAATTGTCAAATTAATTTTTGGTCCTCCCATTGTGAATTTCAGGATTTAACCTCGGGAAAGATGATTGGGGGTGCTAACAGGATGGTGGCCTCTACTTCCTCCATCAAGGATCAACCTTTGGAAGGCAAGACCGACAGATTTGTTTCAATTCTATTTATGTGCCTAGTGACAGTGAAATTATGTTATGGCGTGATCGATTAGGACATCCTAACTTTCAATATTTAAAGTATTTGTTTCCAAAGTTATTTATAAATAAAAATTATTTGTCTTTTCGGTGTGAATCTTGTGAATTAGCAAAACACCTTCGTGCTGTTTTTCCATCTCAACCATATAAAAAGTCAAAACCATTCAATATGATTCACAGTGATGTTTGGGGTCCCTCTAGAGTGACAACCTTTTCTTGAAAATGTTAGTTCATTACTTTTATTGATGATCATACTAGGGTCACTTGGGTTTTTCTTTTGAAAGATAAATCTGAGGCTAAAAATGTGTTCAAAAATTTTTATAATATGGTTCAAACACAATTTTAGACTCAAATTAAAATTTTTTGCAGTGATAATGGCAAAGAATTTTTTAACAATGTGTTAGGGAATTTTATTGCTGAGAAAGGAATTGTTCACCAAAGTTTGTGTAATAATACACAATAAAATGGAGTGGCTGAAAGAAAAAACAAACATCTGGAAGTCACTAGAGCTTTAAGTTTTAAAACTAAAGTTCCTAAGTATCTATGGGGAGATGCTGTTTTAATAACCACTTGATTAATAGACTTCCTACACGGATTTTGGGCTTTGAAACTCCTTTATAGGTTTTTATGAACTATTTCCCAAACACTCGGCTAACAACAGATATTCTCTTAAAAGTTTTTAGCAGTGTGGCTTTTGTTCATAATCATGACCTAAAACGCTCAAAACTTGATCCAAAGGCACATAAATGTATTTTTTGTATGTTATCCTTCTACTCAGAGAGATTACAAATGCTTTGATCCAGTTTTGAAAAAATGTTTATTTCTATGGATGTCACTTTCTTTGAAGGAACCTCATACTACAGCAACTCCCATCTTCAGGGGGAGAGCATCACTAGTGAAGATGGTTTTCTTGATGGTTCTGATTTAATTTGAGTTTTATAATGATGTTCCTCACAAAGGATCACCGGAATTAATGGAAACAAAGGAATTAAATGTTGAAAACGATGAATCTTCTAATACACAAACGCCATCTCAAGATGGAAATGTTGAAACTACTGAGATGTGTGTGAAATGGTATAAAGGTCTTGTTTATTCAAAGGAGTATCTAGCACAGAAAAGGAGAGGCACCATTTAGCAACATCACCAGGAATCTAATCAGAGGTTGGATCATGAAATTCATGATAATTCTTCAAAGACTCCTGAAAATAATGCTCCAGGTATTTTTGAGTCACGTTCTTCTAGTCAACTTGATCTTCCCATTGCTCTTAGGAAAGGTGTTAGGTCTTGTACAAAACATTCTTTGGCAAATTTTATATCTTACAATAATCTTTCAGCTTCATATTGTGCCTTTATCTCACAAGTGTCTAGTGTAGCTATTCCTAACAGTATCCAGGAGGTTCTAAATGTTTCTGAGTGGAGAGAAGCTGTTCTTGAGGAGATGAGAGCTCTAGAGAAGAATGCTACTTGGGAGAAAATAGATCTACCGTTTGGGAAGACAGTTGTTAGTTGTAAATAGATTTTCATCGTAAAGTACAACTCAGACAGATCCTTGGAAAGATACAAGGCTCGCCTAGTAGTTAAAGGCTTTACTCATATATATGGAGTGGATTACTCTGAGACATTTTCCCCGGTGGCAAAGCTAAATACAGTTCGGGTGCTCTTATTAGTTGTAGCTAATCTTGATTGACCTCTGAATCAGTTAGATGTAAAGAATGCTTTTTTGAATGGAGACTTGGAAGAAAAAGTATATATGGAGCCTCCACCTGGTTTCTCTGAGAAGTTTGGAACTAAGGTATGTAAGCTAAAAAAATATTTATACGGGCTCAAACAGTCTTCCAGAGCATGGTTTGAAAGATTCACAAGATTTGTTAAAGGCCAAGGATATAGTCAAGGACAATATGATCATACTCTTTTTACGAAGATTTCCACCAAGGACAAAGTTTCAGTTTTGATTGTCTATGTGGATGACATAATCTTGACTGGGGATGATATAGAAGAGATAAGTAGACTGAAGCAGAGCCTAGCCAAGGAACTCGAGATTAAAGACTTAGGCCAACTAAGGTACTTTCTAATGGAAGTGGCAAGATCAAAAAAGGGCTTCGTGGTGTCACAACGGAAGTACATTCTTGATCTCTTGAAAGAAATTGGGATGAGTGGTTGCAAACCTTCAGATATTCCAATAGAAGTCAATACTAAGCTCAAAGAAGTCAAAGATGGTGTACCTGTTGACACCGGTAGATACCATAGGCTGGTTGGGAGATTGATTTACCTATCACATTCTTGTCCTGACATTGCTTTTGTTGTCAGCATGGTGAGTCAATTTATGCATTTCCCGTATGAAGTACGTCTTGAAGCTGTGTATTGAATTCTTCGGTATCTAAAAGGCACACCAGGAAAGAGACTCTTCTTCAAGAAAAACGAGAAGAGATGAGTTGAGGTGTATACCGACGTTGATTGGGCAGGATTAGCTACAAACAAAAGGTCAACTTCAGGGTACTGCACGTATCTATGGGGTAATTTGGTTACTTGGAGGAGCAAGAAGCAAAATGTTGTTGCTAGAAGTAGTGCCGAGGCTGAATTCAGATCAACGGCTCAAGGAATTTGTGAAGTTCTATGGCTAAAAAGAGTTTTAGAAGAGCTTAAGAGGCTAGTGAGTTTTCCCATGAAGTTGTACTGCGATAACAAGGCAGCTATCAACATTGCTCATAACCTGGTTCTACATGACAGGACGAAACATGTTTGAGATTGACAGACATTTCATAAAGGAAAAACTTGAAGAGGGAATAATTTGCACTCCATTTGTACCAACTACACAACAAGTGGCAGACGTTTTAACTAAGGGGCTGTTAAGACAGGCATTTGAACTTCAAGTTAGCAAGTTAGGCATGATAGATATCTTTGCACCAACTTGAGGGGGAGTGTCGATAAATTAGGAAAGATTAGATTTGGGTGTTAAATTCAGAATAAGTTAGGGAAACAGATTTCCTATGATTAAGGGGAGAATAAATCAATCCCTGATTTTATGTAATTTTAGGATTTGACCATGGTTCTTCTCTTCCTATTTATACTCTGTTAACATTATTTGAGTATTATGCAAATATATGAGAACCTGAACGTTCTCTTCTTCCCTTCTTATTTCTCCATATATTTCTGCAACATATTTATAATTATATATTGGTAGGTAAGGCCTCGTGTCCATCAAATTGTTGAATGCTTAATATGATTGCTATTATGTTTGGTTAGGATGTGGTAAACTATGAGCAGTTTTTGAGAAACTTGACAAATGAAGAGCAGCAGCAATTACTGAAGTTTCTGCCTGTGGTCGATACTGCTAAACTTCCTGATAGGTTAGGATTTCTTTCATTTGTGGTTCATCAAGTTTTTCTTGTAATTGATCAAGAATACTGTTTCAAATTACAATGTTGTTTGTAAGTTATAATTCTTATACAGAAGTTTCAAATCTGTTTGTTTTTGGGGGTATATATATAGCAAGTCTAAATGCATCATAGCTATTATTGGCGTGTGCCAAGAAAATTAAAGCCATTTCATTTGATAATCATTGCATCAGAATTTTCAAAAATAATGTACTAAATTATCCATCTTCTATTCAATATCATGGCATTTGATGCTTGAATATTTCAGTTTTTTTTTTTTAAATTTTTTAAACTTATTAAAGTGATGCTCTACAGTGCTAGAAGATGTTGAGACTGAATCCAACACTATTGACGACTTGTGTTGTTGTATGTGCAGCCTTAAAGTCATGTTCAATAGCTCTCAATTCAAGGAGAACTTGACTTATTTTCAGCAGCTTCTTGCGGAAGGTGTCTTTGATATCTCTATGTTGGGGGCAAAACCTGAAGACTGCAAGACTTTGAAAAGGCTTGCATTATCCAATATGTCAAAGTCGAAATGGGTAGAACACTATAATTTTCTCAAGGTTTGTGCTATTTTATTATCTTAATATTAAAGCTTGTGTTGATAAATAAAATTGTGTATGTTGATACTCATCAGATATCACATCCTTCTATGGATGCAGAGATGTAAAAACAGAACTGGAGAATCTGTTACTCTGGAATCTAATGGTACAGCATCAACTAATGTTGCAAACGTCAAGAGATTGCGTGACAGCCGAAATCAAAACTTTCCAGGTTAGCTGAAAATCTGACATCAATGAAGACAGAAAAATAGTTCATATGCTACGACCTTGCAAATACTCTTTTCCTAATGCAACAATACAATGATGTGATTGTTGGGTATACCTTGTAGTACAGACCAGGGATTTAGATTGAGGGAAATGGAGCGGCTAAATTTGGATTCCCTCCATAGAGTAGTTCAGGTTTTCATAAATTACCAGTAATTTGTGGCAATTGGATTTTTTGTCCTAGTTCTTGCAGGTTTAAAATGCTTTGATTATTATTTAAAATTATAATTTTTTATATGATAACCTATAACCTTTCACACTTTATTACTACTTTAAAATTGCTTTTTTTAAAAGTTCTTATGCTAAGAATAATGGAATATACATACAAAGTAGTATTTTTATTATTAATTATGATTTATAATTTTATTTTCTGGCACACATTGAAAAATGTTAACGGTAGTGTTTAATTTGTTCTATTACAAACAAACAGTTTTATAATTTACTTGTAGTTGTAGGTACATGATGGCACTCAAAATGCTGAATAAATGTCACGCTTTTACTTTTGAGAGATGTGAAGGAAATTGTATTGCTGTCGTTAACTAGTTAGAACTGAACTGTTGGTTATCACTGCTGTTTATGATTTAACCGAGGAATCATTCTTTACACTCATCTTGCAAATTTCAGAATTGAAGACAATAATGAGGAGCCCCAAAAGAGTGATAGCAAAGGCTGGCTGTGAGGGCAAAGAAGTTGTAGAAGATGGCTCTTGCTACAGTCCCAAAAGCTTATTTGCTTTGCCTCCTGATGCTAGCTCGCTCTTACTGGATTCTTTAAACTTTGTTGAGGAGAGTTCTGATCAGGATTTGCTGCTAGAGGTGCCATCTAACAGTTCTTTTCCACAGGCAGAGCTCCTGCACCCAACTTTAAGTTTTGGTGCTCAAGCCAGCACTAGTAGTAGCTCAGTGTACTCACATCTTGTTCATCATTAACCACGTTACTTAGGTGGCTATTATGGTGATTAGGGTCTGCATATTTTGCATCTTAAATATACGATGGTTGTGCTTTTGTTTCCTTGCAACCTTCTTGAGCTTGGATTGCCAACTTTGGAAGATGGGTGGGCTTTTTTGTATAGGTTGGTAACACATTGTAACATATAGCATGAAATGCGGAGTGATAATCTCCAGAGTTTTGTATGAAATTGTAGTTCATGTTTTGTGAATAATTTTGACACTCATTATTTCTTCCCCATAGAACCCCACCTCCCACAACTTTCGTATAAACAAATAAAAATGAGAAGACAGCTTTATGGGATATATGGAGGAACTGGGACAATTATACGATCTAATAAAGTTAACTTTCAAAGGGTCATGCATCCCATACACCGACATTCTAAAGGTGCATTTGGTTTCATGTATTCGCGGGTCGAATACTTAACTGCATGTCATGGAGGATCAGGGGCGGAACTAGGAGAGACTTGTATGAACCATGGTCCTCCAATTTTGAATAATTGAATATTTATATATATATATATATGGTATATATGGTATTTTTTTTATTGGTCTTTTAGTAAAAAAATAAATGTTTATCCTTTGATTAATAAATTGCTTTGATTTGTTTTGACTCTTCGTATATCAACAATTACTAAGTGTGTTTTTTTAGTTATGAAAATTATTAGAATAAGGTTGCGAAATAAAATGAAAGATGATTTTTTCACAGATTACATGATTATTTACATTGAAAAGAAGATTGTTGAAAAATTTACTACAGATGCAATAATAAATTACTTTTATTCTATGAAACAACATTGAATATGACTTAAAAATTAAATGTATATATTTAAGATTATCTTATATTTAATTGAGTTTACTGTTTATTTTTTAATTTATTTTTTGGGTCTACATCCAAGTGATGAAATTATGAGTTTGGAGAAATATTTGGTAGGGCTCCTTCTTTAATGCTTATAAATAATGTTGGAGCATGAGTACAGCTTATAAATGATCGGGTATTATCGATGTGAGATTTTAACCTACAATTAATTATCATTAAGTTGAGTGTCCTAACAGATAAATAAACTGCATTCGAAAGATTGAGGCAGGCGATGTGGGACTCTTAACACCTTCCATCCACAGATGTTTGGATGGAACAAGCGAGTCTAGCAAAGTAGGCGACGGAGATGGAATCTTGGGTCTGATACTATGCGAGATTCTAAAGTGACCTAACATATATATATAAACCGCACTCGAAAGATTCAGGCAGATGATATGAGACTCTTAACACCCCTATCCACAGATGCTTGGACGAAACAGACGAACTTAGCGAAGTATGTGACAGAAATGAGATCTTGTCTCTTAACACCTCCTCCACAGATGTTTGGACAGAACATGTGAGCCTAGCGAAGTAGGTGACGAAGATAAGATCTTTACTCTGATACCATGTGAGATTCTAACTTAAAACCAATTGACATTAAGTGGAGTGACCCAATATATATATATATATATAAACCGCTCTCGAAAGATTGAGGCAGACAATGTGAGACTCTTAACAACCCTTGGACGGAATAGACGTGCCTAGCGAAGTAGGCGGAACAAGCCTAGCGAAGTAGGAGATGGAAATGAGACATAGGCGACAAAGATAATATCTTGACTATAATATCATGTGAATATATATATATATATATATATATATATAAAAACCGCTCTCGAAAGATTGAGGCAGAGACGATGTGAGACTCTTAACAACCCTTGGACGGAATAGACGAGCCTAGCGAAGTAGGCGGAACAAGCCTAGCGAAGTAGGAGACGGAAATGAGACATAGGTGACAAAGATAAGATCTTGACTCTAATACCATGTGAGATTCCAACTTAAAACTAATTGACATTAAGTGGAGTGACTCAATAGATATATAAACCGTTTCCAAAAGATTGAGATAGACGATGTGGGATTCTTAACATCCCCTGGACGGAATAGGTGAGCCTAGCGAAATAGGCACGATGTGAGACTCTTAACACCTCCTGGACAGAATAGGCGAGCCTAACGAAGTAGACGGAACAAGCCTAGCGAAGTAGGAGATGAAAAATGAGACATAGGTGATGAAGATAAGATATTGGCTCTAATACCATGTGAGATTCTAACTTAAAATCCTATCTCTACCCTTGTGGGTGATCTCCATCCAAATTATAAGGTTTTTTTTTTAATTTATTTTTTGGGTCTACATCCAAGTGATGAAATTATGAGTTTGGAGAAATATTTGGTAGGGCTCCTTCTTCAATGCTTATAAATAATGTTGGAGCATGAGTACACCTTATAAATGATCGGGTATTATCAATGTGAGATTCTAACCTACAACTAATTGTCATTAAGTTGAGTGACCTAACAGATAAATAAACCGCATTCGAAAGATTGAGGTAGGCAATGTGAGACTCTTAACACCTTCCATCTACAGATGTTTGGATGGAACAGGCAAGTCTAGCAAAGTAGGCGATGGAGATGGAATCTTGGGTCTGATACCATGTGAGATTCTAAAATGACCCAACATATATATAAACCGCACCCGAAAGATTCAGGCAGATGATATGTGTAACACCCTCCCTAGGGTATCACATGTCTGACTCCCGACTCATAATCTGAAAATCCATTTGTAAAAGGTTTGAGTTATGAAAATATGGGTTTCAAAATTTCTTCTTTACTGAAACGTAAATTTACTGAAAATATTAGGTAATATGGAAAATCATATTTCAACTATTCATTATGCAATATTGATACTAATTAATATTTCATAATTTAAAGAGAAATATAAAACTAACAGACTCTTTTTTTTTAACAGTAGCAAACCCGATGACGGGTCCTACTTAATAACACGGTACAACACTAACGTTGAAACTTAACATACTTATTCTGTTGTGTATCCATCTTGTTGCATCAGACATCTGTTCTACATCTGTTCTTTGTCAACACTGTACACCTTCGAGTCCTGAATGTCCACTCCTTATTGTTGTCACCAATCTCAAAGTATCCATCGCCCGTTATGTCTAAGACAACTCATTCTTTCTAATTGTTTAATTTTAACAATACAGACACAAAGAAACAACATAACAAAGAGGTGAGATCACCTACGCTAATACCAAATACGGCAAAGACAGGAGATAACACAAACAAGAATATCATACGATATGTCGTACTGCAATTTCAATAATGCACTCAACATTAATCAACTATCATCATCATACTATTAACATTATTATCATCACACAATAATCACAATAATGCCATCAACATGATTGTCATCATCATCATCATCATCCAGGTATTTCAAAACAATTGTCATAGCCAATATTCCTCAATTAATATATATCATGCGATATAAATGCTCGATTCATGCATATATGTTATGCATGACATAGACTCAATTTTTCAAAAACAACTCCATGGAGGTTTTCATAATTTCGAGGAGAATCTTCATTGTCACTTTAAATTTCAAAGACAATCTTCCAGTTGTTGAAAAGAATCGTGTTCTTGTCGGGTATCGTCAATCGTGCGTTAACGTATCAGAATTTGCATCGCCAAAGTGACACAGTACTCGCCAGTTGTCCACTTGGTCGACCGCTGCCGCCTATGACGCCCCCAAGATCCATCATAGACCTCACTATCAATTCTCATTCCCTCTTCAACCACAAGGCCATATACAATGCACGAATATATCCGCAGTAAGTCAACCCCAAAGGGCCAAATCTTTTCAATTTCATTTGTTCAATATATCATATGCCTCAACGCATATTTTTCCAATGCACATGTATAATGCACCAAATCTAATCACAGGCATCTCTTTCCAATGCATATAAATTGCACCAAATTATACTGTATTTTCAACAGAAAAAATCATGTTATCACATTTTCATAGTTATAAAACACTTTCGCCATGTTTTCACAAAATTGCGCAACATTTCCGTTACGTTTTCCACAATTCCAAAACGTTTCTGTTATGTTTTCACAATTTCAAATGTATATATTACGTTTTCAAAATACCGTAATACTTCTGTTACGTTTTCAAAATACTGCAACTTTTCTGTTGCTCTTTTAAAATCACGTACTAATTTTTCAACGTTTTTCTTAATCTCGTAAAAATATACGTTTCTCAAATCTCATAATATTTTTTCACTGTTTCAAAATCGCGTAACTTAAAAATCATCCTTTTAAGTCGCGTAAATTTTTTTCATTTTCAAAATATTTTAAACACTTTTCAAATCACATAATCATTTTTCGCTATTTTCACAATCACGTAAAAATAATTCATCACTTTTCCATCACGTAGTGATTTTTCAATAGTAATTCAGATTACGTAAAATATTTAAACGTAATTCAGATCGCGTAGAAATATTTTAACGTATTTAAAATTGCGTAGAAATATTTTACTTGTATTTCCAAACACTTAGAAATATTTTACGTATTTCAAACCACGTACTTTAAAATTACGTTTTTAAGATATGTAAATAATTTTTTTCACCACAATTTCATTACAGAAATATTTCTTAACCTTAAAAAAATTTCTTTTAACTTTTCTCAAAATAATATAACTTTATACTTCATTTAATATATTTTCTTACTCAAGAAAATATTTTTCCACAGTTCTTTACTCAAGAAATTCTTTTTCAAAATATAATTCAACGTTTCAAAAGTTTAAGAATTTCCTAACGTACTTCAAAACTCGAAAATCAATTATACGTCAGTAAATTTTCAAAACACCATTATATTCTCAATTTTTCTCAAATCAATTTGAAAATCAATTCTTCAAAATAAATTGAAGTTCAAACATGTTCAACCTCTCTTTGTCTTTTGTTTACAAAATTCTCTCAAGTGATAAAAACACTCTGATTCCCTTTCCAAATTCCTTGTATTAAATCAAGTTACGTTTTCACTTTAAAAAAAATCACTTTGTTCATAAAAATCAAGACATTACAAGCCTTCAAAAATGTAGAAATGACTATTGAAACCATCAAATGTTTTTCCTTCTAAATTGATATGGTTTTACACAAACAAAACCATTAAAAATCCTTTACCAAAACGTAAGACTCATAGTCTTTGAAAATCAAATCATTTGTTCATTTTCAATTTTTTCACTTTCTTTGCAAATCCACTTTCACTTTTTTTACAAATCCTTTTTTACTTTCTTTGCAAATCCTTAAAATCATCATTGCTATTTTCATTTAAATCTCATGTTTAGTAAAACACTTAGAAACTTTTTACACAAAATAAATCAATAAAAATTCCTCAAAAACCATGTTCTTGTTCTTCTTGAAAAACAAACCCTTTGTTTATTTTCCATGCTTTTTTTCAAATCAATCCAATTTTTATTCTTCCATAAAAAAATATTAAGTTATAAACACCTATGTTGAGGTGTCTTGGCGAAAATTCCATAGCCTTTAGAACCAAGAAAATTCATTTTTTCTCCACTTCATAATTTTCATTAAACAAATCAATTTCTTTGTTCTTGAAAAATTTTCAACATGAACCCTAATCAAGGGCATCAAAACCGTAGCTCTCCTGGCCATTGGGACCAAAAATTAATTTTCTTTCCATCATCAAATCATGCATACACATACATACACAATATATATTATATCAAAAGCATGCCATATTATAATCATGCATAGTATAAGCATACCATCAAAATCATAAACTCATGCAAAACATATTAAGCATAGAATTAATCAAAGCTCATAAACACATATAAATTATTACATGACCATGGATATGAATCCTCACATGGATTCAACATCCATCAAATATAAAGACCATCTCTCACCACCATGCTTGGTTGGTGAGATGATCTCCTCTTACCTCTTGAAGATCCTCAAAAACTCCTTTGTTTTGCTTCTTTTTCCAAGTCCTTCACCACCAAGAGCTTCTCAAATACAAAACAAAATACATAAAAATTAGTATACTAAGCTTGATTAAGAAAACCATGGATCAAACATGGTTTAGATCATGAAAAAGAAAGAAGAAATGAAGTTTCCTTATACTTCACATCAAAAACCTTAGAACTTTGCTCTTGGAAAAACTCCTTGAAGATGGATGATTTAGAGAAAATCTCCAACATGAAAGTTGCTTAGAATATCATGTAGATTCAAGATCTATGGTTGGATGAAATTAAAAGAGCTTGGATGGTGATTTTAGGGGTTTTGACCGAATGATATCTCTTGAAGAACAAAGATGAAATTTTTGATTTTTGATAGAAACTTGAAGCTTGGATTTGAAGCTCAAGATGAATGATTTTGGAAAAACTCATAACTAGAGATGTTTTTAGAATGGTAATTAGGTTTAGAAAATCAAGTTGGATGAAATTAAAAAGTGATGGAAGGTGTTCTTGGAGTGCTTGGCCAAAACATGAAGAAGAAGAGAAATGGAGAAAAAACTTGGTAACTTAGCTTCTTGAAAATGCTAATGATGACCAAGGATGGCAATAATGGTCTTCAAACTTTTTCCTATGTCCTAAAGCTTCTCAATTTCGTAGCTCCCCTCCAATGCATTCTTCTTGAGTGCAAATTGATCAATTATGATGAAACATTGACCAAGACATGCAAAAATGACATAAAGCTTATCTCTTTGTCTTCTAAACACTCCAAAACCATCACCTTCTCTTCATAATGCATTCAATAAAGTTGTCTTCATTATTTGCCACCATTTGAAGCATTTCTAGCCATTGATTAATTCAATGGTTAGGATTTAGGTAGATTTTTAATTTTAGAAGACTAAATCTGCGCCATTGGATTTTTCTCCTTTAAATTCTAAATTTCAGATGTGTCTCCAAAATTAAGGGTCAAGATTACTTCTTCAAATTTTAAATCCAATGGTCATAATTAGTCTTTGCCATTTTAGAAGACCAAATCTCTACCCTTGATTAATTCTTCATCTAATGGTCATAAATGGTGTTTTTGTTACTTTTTTTAAGATTAAATCTCTACCCTTGATTTAATCTAAATCCAATGGTTATAAATGGTCTTTGTCATTTTTCAAGACCAATTCTACACCTTTGATTACATCCGTGGTTGATATCAAAGCCTTTCTAACTAAGCTTATTCTCACACCATTGATTAAATCAATGGTTATTATCCAAGCGCTTCTTTATTAAGTTTGTTTTTAACCTTTAATTAAATCAATGATTAATATTCAAACTAAAGTATTTCATCCAAGGGTATAAATCAAGTCAAGCTTCTTTTGTTGACTACTGCAAAGATAATATTTATTCTTGTATCTTACAAATAATATTTTTGTCTTGTATTTTTATCATCCGATAATTAAATACGATATAAAATACAATCTAAAAATTTTCTAAAAGCTTTTCCAGATTCGGGTTTAGTAAGATCCTCTGTCTCCGTTTAAACAAGACAAATTTTTCTATGCGTAGAAAAATTTTTGCTTTACTGGGACCCACCTGGCCCCGACGTATGGCCACACGGGCCCACATACACCCCCGGGCCCACAATCAGTAAAAAATTTCATAATCATCCACAAAAATCACAAAAATTATAAAATGCACAAACATCAAATCGACACGTAAAATAATTACCTAACAAAAAATTAAATTACGTAAAGTTTTCTTCTTCGTCTCGAAAATTTTTATTTTCCATCGAGTAAATCACTCAAAAAGATCAAATACGTTGACGGAATAAACAAAATAATTTTACAAACATTTAAATTACTAAACAAGAAAAATTCATTAATCATCAAAATTACTTTTAAGATATTACGAAATTTGGGGTGTTACAATACTCCCCTCTTTATAGAAATTTTGTCCTCGAAATTTCATGACCATGATTTCACACCCTCGAAATAAATAATGACATTATTCCTTTATCTTTCTTCAGCCTCCCATATAGTTTCACCTCTTACGTTATTCCAAACGATTCTAAATCATCAAAGTTCTTTATCTCTTTTCACTTCTCTTCTCCCGATCAAACAAATATCTTAATAATTTTTTTTTCTACGGTTTTCCATTACCGTCTTAACTTTTCCCATAGACAGACTTCTTCAACTTTTGAAGAATCCACCACGCTTCCACTGCGCCACTTTGATACTCTGACCTGGATATAAATAGGAATATTCTCTCTTGCAAAATATTCCTTCAATTGCAGTAGATGAAAGAAAACATCATGGAAAAGAACAAAATGAATTGAATATGTTATTGAACATATCCAGCAAAGAATTGGATGTAACTCGATCTTCAAAAATGAATTCTCTGATATCAATACAAATGGTCATCAATCTTCATTCATGCGCTAGAATAGTTTTTCTCAGATAACTTCCAATAAAGTAATGTATTACTTAAAATTTTCTTATCCTCATATCACTTTATTCTCCAAATTTTAGCTCTTACCAGAAATGTCTTACTAGCCAAATTCTCCTTTCAACCGTATTTTATACCAGATACTATGACATGGATTTTAAATAGAATATCCTTTCTTGTAAAATATTCTTTCTTTGCAAAATATTCTTTTTTGCAAATGCAATATATGAAAGAACATTATAGAGATTTAGGAAGAAAAAGGTAAGCGAAATGATTTAATATGTTACCAAACATATTCAACAAGAATTTGATTTTGCCTGATTTTCGTTGATTTTTTTTTGAAATACTAATACTGTATTGAGACAATCTCATAGGATATGGTTGGAAAATAACCAATCGATTTTCAAAGATCACGTCTATTTAAAAAAATAGATCAAACTAACATAAAGTTTTGAGTTTTGAAAGATCACATCTGTTTAGGAAATAGATCAACCTACATAAAAATTTTGAACGACAGATCAAACTAACACAAAGATTTGATCCATAACAATGATTTGAATAACTTGAGTAGCTCGATCGGCTAAGAAAAGAAACAGAAGTAAACAATCAGAGGATTACGAATAACTCTAACATATAATTGATCTACTCAATCATATGCCATAAGGAATAGGTTATTCACAGAAATATTCAGTATAGTTTATAGGATTAGCTTCAATGACATAATCTCCATTGTTTAAATCTTCCGCTCTGAACACTTCCTACTACCTAAGATTTTACTAACAGAAAACTCTGTTTTCATTGGAACTCTATTTTCAAATATTGTGTTCCAACTTCCCGCACTTAAAACAAATTATTTCCTTAGACGTACAATCTTTCGTTAAGTGCCCATTTCCACACTTCTTACATTTCGGTGCAGATGTCACAGTCAAACTAAACCTATCATTACTACTATTTTCTCCACAAGATTGTTGTTGTTGTTGACTTCTTGGAGATTGCAAGTCCGTTTTCTGTTGGAATCGCTTGACCTTACGATTTCCCCTTTTTCATAACCAATATGGTCTAACATTACATGGTCTCTCATCTTGAGACTAATTCAACTCTAACAAAATCTTAGCTTAAGAAATCAATTCTTGCTGCAGAACAATCTTCTGAGTTTGCTGTATAATTGCTTCAGCCACTGTTTGTATTACTTCCAAAGTTGCAGTCATATCACCACTATTACGTCTCGTTTCCACATGCATACGTCTATCACTAGTCATTTCTTTTCTTCAAAGATAGACGAATCAAAATAAAATGGAACCCAGATGTAACCATTTCAAATAAACGTTTGTTTTCTTGACGTACATTCCTTCATTAAGTACCTTCTTTCACATCAAGCCATTCTTGCTTTGGTTTCCTCAATGGTTGTAAATACATCTTCTGTTGAAATCAATCACTTTCCAAATATCCTTAAAAATATCGGGTTCCAAAATTACGTAGTCTTTTATTCTAAGACTGATTGTCTTCCATTAGATCCTGAACTTCAACTTCCAGTTTCTGCTGTTCAGCGATCCTTTGTTCCTGCAGTCATCCTTCCGCGTTGCTCTCGTTGCTCCTGTAGCTGCAACTGCATTACTAGTAACATGTTCAACTTCCACACAAATACAACTATCCCGAGCCATTTCCTTTTTTTTTTCTCGAGGTGTGCAAATCGAAATACAATGGATCTGATATCCATTATAAACAACATTGTTTCCTTTCGGAAATCAATAACACAGAGAACACAACACAAGCAAAACAGACCTAACCACAAACCCCAAAAGACTCAAACCGTGCTCTGATACCAACTAATGTAACACCCTCCCTAGGGTATCACATGTCTTACTCCCGACTCATAATCTGAAAATCCATTTGTAAAAGGTTTGAGTTATGAAAATATGAGTTTCAAAATTTCTTCTTCACTGAAACGTAAATTTACTGAAAATATTAGGTAATATGGAAAATCATATTTTAACTATTCATTATGCAATATTGATACTAATTAATATTTCATAATTTAAAGAGAAATATAAAACTAACAGATCTTTTTTTTTTTAACAAAGAAAGCAAACCCGATGACGGGTCCTACTTAATAACACGGTATAACACTAACGTTGAAACTTAACATACTTATTCGTTGTGTATCCATCTTGTTGCATCGTACATCCGTTCTACATCCGTTTTTTGTCAACACCGTACACCTTCGAGTCCCGAATGTCCACTCCTTATTGTTGTCACCAATCTCGAGTATCCATCGCCCGTTATGTCTAAGACAACTCATTCTTTCTCTTTTTAATTTTAACAATACAGACACGAAGAACAACATAACAAAGATGTGAGATCACCTACGCCAATACCAACATGGCGTACAAAGAGAGATAACACAAACAAAGAATATCATACAGATATGTCGTGCACTGCAAATTTCAATAATGCACTCAACATTAATCAACTATCATCATCATACTATTAACATTATTATCATCACACAATAATCACAATAATGCCATCAACATGATTATCATCATCATCATCATCATCATCCAGGTATTTCAAAACAATTGTCATAGCCAATATTTCTCAATTAATATATATCATGCAGATATAAATGCTCAGATTCATGCGTATGTTATGCATGCGCACATAGACTCAATTTTTCAAAAACAACTCCATGGAGGTTTTCATAATTTCGAGGAGAATGCTCATTAATTGTCACCTTTTGCCAAAAGACAATCTTCCAGGTTGTTGAAAAGAATCGTGTTCTTGTCGGGTATCGTCAATGCGTTACAACGGACTGCATCGCCAAGTGACACAGTGGTACTCGCCACCGTACACTTGTCGACCGTCGTGCCTTGACGCCCCAAGATCCATCATAGACCTCACTATCAATTCTCATTCCCTCTTCAACCACAAGGCCATATACAATGCATACGAATATATCCGTGTAAGTCCAACCCCAAAGGGCCAAATCTTTTCAATTTCATTTGTTCAATATATCATATGCCTCAACGATATTTTTTTAATGCATGTATAATGCACCAAATCTAATCACAGTCAGGCATCTCTTTCCAATGCATATAAATTGCACCAAATTATATCGTATTTTCAACAAAGAAAATCATGTTATCACATTTTCATAGTTATAAAATACTTTCGCCGTGTTTTCACAAAATTGCGCAACATTTCCGTTACATTTTCCACAATTCCAAAACGTTTCTGTTATGTTTTCACAATTTCAAATGTATATATTACGTTTTCAAAATACCGTAATACTTTACGCTTTCAAAATATCAGTAACTTTTCTCGCTTTCTTTTAAAATCACGTACTAATTTTTCAATATTTTTCTTAATCGCGTAAAAATATACGTTTCTCAAATCTCATAATATTTTTTCACTGTTTCAAAATCGCGTAACTTAAAAATTATCCTTTTAAGTCGCGTAAATCATTTTCTTTCATTTTCAAAATATTTTAAACACTTTTCAAATCACATAATGATTTTCCGCTATTTTCACAATCACGTAAAAATAATTCATCACTTTTCCATCACGTAGTGATTTTTCAATAGTAATTCAGATTACGTAAAATATTTAAACGTAATTCAAATCGCATAGAAATATTTTAACGTATTTAAAATTGCGTAAAAATATTTTACTGTATTTCCAAACACTCGAAATATTTTACTTGTATTTCAAACCACGTACTTGAAAATTATGTTTTTAAGATATGTAAATAATTTTTTTCACCACAATTTCATTACTGAGAAATATTTCTTAAACTTAAAAAATTCCTTTTAACTTTTCTCAAAATAATATAACTTTATACTTCATTTAATATATTTTCTTACTTTAAAAAATATTTTTCCACAGATTCTTTACTCAAGAAATTCTTTTTCAAAATATAATTCAACGTTTCAAAAGTTTAAGAATTTCCTAACGTCTTCAAAACTTCGAAAATCAATTATACGATTAAGAATTTTCAAAACACCATTATATTCTCCATTTTTCTCAAATCAATTTTAAAATCAATTCTTCAAAATAAATTGAAGTTCAAACATGTTCAACCTCTCTTTGTCTTTTGTTTACAAAATTCTCTCAAGTGATAAAAACACTCTGATTCCCTTTCCAAATTCCTTGTATTAAATCAAGTTACGTTTTCACTTTAAAAAAAATCACTTTGTTCATAAAAATCAAGACATTACAAGCCTTCAAAAACGTAGAATGACTATTGAAACCATCAAATGTTTTTCCTTCTAAATTGATATGGTTTTACACAAACAAAACCATTAAAAATCCTTTACCAAAACGTAAGACTCATAGTCTTTGAAAATTAAATCATTTGTTCATTTTCAATTTTTTCACTTTCTTTGCAAATCCACTTTCACTTTCTTTACAAATCCTTTTTCACTTTCTTTGCAAATCCTTAAAATCATCATTGCTATTTTCATTTAAATCTCATGTTTAGTAAAACACTTAGAAACTTTTTACACAAAATAAATCAATAAAAATTCCTCAAAAACCATGTTCTTGTTCTTCTTGAAAAACAAACCTTTGTTTATTTTCCATGCTTTTTTCAAATCAATCCAATTTTTATTCTTCCATAAAAAATATTAAGTTATAAACACCTATGTTGAGGTGTCTTGACCAAAAAATTCCATAGCCTTTAGAACCAAGAAAATTCATATTTTTCTCCACTTCATAATTTTCATTAAACAAATCAATTTCCTTGTTTTGAAAAATTTTCAACATGAACCCTAATCAAGGCATCAAAACCGTAGCTCTCCTTGGCCATTGGGACCAAAAATTAATTTTCTTTCCATCATCAAATCATGCATACACATACATACACAATATATATTATATCAAAAGCATGCCATATTATAATCATGCATAGTATAAGCATACCATCAAAATCATAAACTCATGCAAAGCATATTAAGCATAGGCAATTAATCAAAGCTCATAAACACATATAAATTATTACATGACCATGGATATGAATCCTCACATGGATTCAACATCCATCAAATATAAGACCATCTCTCACCACCATGCTTGGTTGGTGAGATGGATCTCCCTCTTACCTCTTGAAGATCCTCAAAAACTCCTTGTTTTGCTTCTTTTTCCAAGTCTTTCACCACCAAGAGCTTCTCAAATACAAAACAAAATACATAAAAATTAGTATACTAAGCTTGATTAAGAAAACCATGGATCAAACATGGTTTAGATCATGAAAAAGAAAGAAGAAATGAAGTTTCCTTATACTTCACCTCAAAAACCTTAGAACTTTGCTCTTGGAAAAACTCCTTGAAGATGGAAGATTTAGAGAAAATCTCCAACATGAAAGTTGCTTAGAATATCATGTAGATTCAAGATCTATGGTTGGATGAAATTAAAAGAGCTTGGATGGTGATTTTAGGGGTTTTGACCGAATGATATCTCTTGAAGAACAAAGATGAAATTTTTGATTTTTGATAGAAACTTGAAGCTTGGATTTGAAGCTCAAGATGAATGATTTTGGAAAAACTCATAACTAGAGATGTTCTTAGAATGGTGTTTAGGTTTAGAAAATCAAGTTGGATGAAATTAAAAAGTGATGGAAGGTGTTCTTGGAGTGCTTGGCCAAAACATGAAGAAGAAGAGAAATGGAGAGAAAACTTGGTAACTTAGCTTCTTGAAAATGTCTAATGATGACCAAGGATGGCAATAATGGTCTTCAAACTTTTTCCTATGTCCTAAAGCTTCTCAATTTCGTAGCTCCCCTCCAATGCATTCTTCTTGAGTGTAAATTGATCAATTATGATGAAACATTGACCAAGACATGCAAAAATGACATAAAGCATTTGCTCTTCTGTTTTCTAAACACTCCAAAACCATCACCTTCTCTTCATAATGCATTCAATAAAGTTGTCTTCATTATTTGCCACCATTTGAAGCATTTCTAGCTATTGATTAATTCAATGATTAGGATTTAGGTAGATTTTTAATTTTAAAAGACTAAATCTAGGCCATTGGATTTTTCTCCTTTAAATTCTAGCCCTTAGATATGTCTCCAAAATTAAGGGTCAAGATTGCTTCTTCAAATTTTAAATCCAAGGGTCATAATTAGTCTTTGCCATTTTAGAAGACCAAATCTCTACCCTTGATTAATTCTTCATCTAATGGTCATAAATGATCTTTGTTACTTTTTAAGATTAAATCTCCACCCTTGATTTAATCTAAATCCAATGGTTATAAATGGTTTTGTCATTTTTTTCAAGACCAATTCTACACCTTTGATTACATCGTGGTTGATATCAAAGCCTTTCTAACTAAGCTTATTCTCACACCATTGATTAAATCAATGGTTATTATCCAAGCGCTTTATTAAGTTTGTTTCTTAACCTTTGATTAAATCAATGGTTAATATTCAAACTAAGTATTCTCATCCAAGGGTATAAATCAAGTCAAGCTTTTTTGTTGACTACGCAAAGATAATATTTATTCTCAGTATTTACAAATAATATTTTGTCTTGTATTTTTATCATCCGATAATTAAATACAAGATAAAAATATAAGACAAAAATTTTCTAAAACTGCTTTCTAGATTCAGGTTTAGTAAGATCCCATGTCTCCTAAACAAGACAAATTTTTCTACATGCGTAGAAAAT
Organism: Ormosia emarginata; assembly: GCA_029884605.1. Classification (NCBI taxonomy): domain Eukaryota; kingdom Viridiplantae; phylum Streptophyta; class Magnoliopsida; order Fabales; family Fabaceae; genus Ormosia; species Ormosia emarginata. The sequence continues at coordinate 20,174,802 of JAQQTP010000060.1, read as the reverse complement.
TTTTTGCTTTACTGGGACCCACAACATACACCCCTGGGCCCACAATCAGTAAAAATTTCATAATCATCCACAAAAAATCACAAAAATTATAAAATCGCACAAACATCAAATCGACACGTAAAATAATTACCTAACGGTAAAAATTAAATTACGTAAAGTTTTCCCACCGAAAATTTTTATTTTCCGATATGGAGTAAATCACTCAAAAAGATCAAATACGCCGACGAATAAACAAAATAATTTTACAAAGGTTTGACGAAATTACTAAACAAAAAATTTCATTAACTGTCAAAATTACTGTTTAAGAGATACAGAAATTTGGGGTGTTACAATATGAGACTTTTAACACCCCCCTCCACAGATGCTTGGACGGAACAGACGAACCTAGCGAAGTATACGACAGAAATGAAATCTTGTCTCTTAACACCTCCTACACAGATGTTTGGACGGAACATGCGAGCCTAGCGAAGTAGGTGACGAAGATAAGATCTTTACTCTGATACCATCTGAGATTTTAACTTAAAACTAATTGACATTAAGTGGAGTGACCATATATATATATATATATATATAAACCGCTCCAGAAATATTGAGGCAGACGATGTGAGACTCTTAACACCCCCTGGACAGAATAGACGAGCCTAGCGAAATAGGCAGAACAAGCCTAGCTAAGTAGGAGACGGAAATGAGACATAGGTGACGAAGATAGGATCTTGACTCTAATACCATGTGAGATTTCAACTTAAAATTAATTGACATTAAGTGGAGTGACCCAATAGATATATAAATCGCTTCCGAAAGATTGAGACAGACGATGTGAGACTCTTAACACCTCCTAGACAGAATAGGCGAGCCTAGCGAAATAGGCACCATGTGAGACTCTTAACACCCCCTGGACAGAATAAGCGAGCCTAGCGAAGTAGGCGGAACATACCTAGCGAAGTAGGAGATGAAAAATGAGACTTAGGTGACGAAGATAAGATATTGGCTCTAATACCATATGAAATTCCAACTTAAAACTAATTAACATTAAGTAGAGTGATCTAATAGATATATAAATCACTCCCAGAAGATTGAGACAGATGATGTGGGACTCTTAACACCCCCTCTGGATGCTTGACGGAATAGGTGGCTGGCGAATAGTAAGAGGGGAACAAGCTTTGCGAAGTAGGCGAAACAAGCCTAGCGAAGTAGGAGATGAAAATGAGATATTGTCTCTGATATTATGCGAGATTCTAACCTAAAACCAATTGACATTAAGTGGAGTGACCTAACAGATTTATAAACTGCATCTGAAAGATTAAGGTAGGTGATGTGAGACTCTTAACAATCAGAACATGTCTTATGTTTTATTTAATTTTTAATCCTTATATTCTCGTTTATTCCTTTTAAATCCTCCATTGTTGTGAGTGTGTTGTCGACAAAGTAAGGTAGGAGAGAGAGTTGAAATCGGAGATTTTGACTACCATGAGTAGGTGAGATCACTCCTTGAACCTAACAGTGAGTTTGTGAACGACAACCTTGACCACCAATTACCAAAGCTGAACTTGTTACTGGTAACTTTGTGAAGGCAGCGGAGTTTGGTGAGCGTGAGGTGGTCAAAGTTCAAGTGTCCCGTATATAGTGGGGTTTCTTGCCTTTGATCTTATCCATTATTGTTAGTTTTATGGTTGATGTGGATGTGAGGTCGATTCTGAGCTTTGAGTGTTGTTTTTTTCCGTTGATATGTAACTTTTATATTATTTGCTTTATTTTGATGGATATTGGCTTGTGGAAGTATTTATGTTACAACTTCTGCATCTTTACAAATAACATACAATTATATAGTTAAGGCATAAAATAATATACATGAGAAAAAATGTGTTTGAAAAAAGTTGGCTAATCATATTCTGAATTAATAAAATTTGGCTGCATATCAAATGTGATGAAACCGAACGGCATACCATAGTTACAAGTAGAGAATAAATTATATGTAGACATTTTTATTTGAACAAAATTTGGCTTTAATCTTTTTTCTCCAACCTTTCTCTCTAACCTCTTTATTCATTCTCCATTTGTCAATTAACTCAATTAAGTGGTGTTGAGAGTAATAAATGGAGGATGATTAAAGGAATTAGAGAGAATAGTTAAAGGAAAAGAGTTGAAGTCAAGTTTGTTTTTTTTTTTTTTTCATAACAAAAGAGGAAGGAAATAAATAAATGAATAAAAACAAAACAAAACATTTCTACACAAGACAATGAAGTAAAATGTTGAGGGTGGAAGTATTGTTTAAATAATGCAGATTTGGTTCACTAGCCGCCCACATCCAAAATGCTCAATCCTAAATATAGACGCTGTTGGAGTTGTGAAATTTGGAGGTGCTCATGTGCTGGCGAATAAATATGACAGTGTTGGAGGCAGGTAAGGGAGGAAGAATACAAGGAGGTTAATGTTGCTAACGGACCATGTGGTTTCCTTTCAAATAATGTATACTTTTTTGGGGACCAATATGTAAATTATACTAATTTACAGGCTTACTTGTTTGCCTGATAACAAGTCTTTTAATCTTGATCATTAATCTTTTTTCCTAATAAATCAACATCTGAAACCCTTTGGTGCATTCATGCTCCAACATATTTTTTGAGCATCGCAGAAGCCGCCATTTGGTAGTGGTAGTATGTTTGAGGTTTGTGTATGAAAATTCCCCAAAATATTTTTTACACAACATGGGAGATTCTACAATGCACCTTAGTCCTAAACATGTGTAGAATATAGATGCTCTCTAAATTTTACCGGTAATAACCCGTCAGTGCGGATGGAATGTAGTTTATTTATATTTTTTTTTCTTTTAAGATAGTAAATGCTTCCTATTTATTTTTTAAGTCATGTGTTTTTGGTTAGCTTATTATTACTTTTGTTGGCTGGAAACTTTAAGGTGCTGGAAAGATATTCTTAGTTCTCAGGTGGTCTTGCAAGTAAAAGATGTATAATTACCGGAGTTTGAGCAGTGGTGTTGGGGTGTCGTTGAAGATTTGGTTCTTAGATAAAAGTAATTATCCAAGCTCCAACACTCATTTACCAATTTCCCAAACTAAAAGAAGATTTTACGCAGTAAAATACAGAGTCCATTAGCGAAAATCCAAAAATCAAAGCATGATCATAATTTACACAATCCAAGACCAAACTCCATCTTAAATATAAACAATCCTTCATCAAGTTGAACAGCCAAGAGCTATCACGCACACGACCAATCGAGCCTTCCATTTGGTGGGCCTCATGCACCACACAAATTCAACAACCAAACAGAGCTGTGACCCAACCTCTTCCCCTCCCCTCCTTTTTCTTCATACAACAACACATTCTTATAGAGCCATACACAATTACGCCGAATACTCACTCTCCAAGCCACCATGATCAGCATCCCAGAAGCCACCTTCAATTTTGGGTGGATGCGGGTAAACAAAGCAGTGGTGGGTTATTTAAGCTTACACTATGCTTAGATGATAGGTAATAAAAGAAAATAAAAAGAAATGAGGAGAAAGAGAATAATTTATTTTATTTAAAAGTTTTAAAATACATGAAAAGAGAATGGAACACATAGAGAACTATTTCTCTTTTATTTCCTTCAAATGTTTAACTTTTGTTCCTTCTAAAATTAAGGTGGAATGAGGAGAATACATGTTCCATTATGTTTCGTTAATGAAACTTTCAAATAAAAAGAATAGTAATTATGTTTTATTCCTTCTACTTCTTTTCCGGTCCATCCATACCTATTTCATTCATTTCCATTAATGAAAAAAAATCCAAACACAAGGTTAAAATAAGGAAGAAGATTTTTTAAAACATAATTTGAGGGGGTAGGTTTGCAATTTTTATAAATTCTTCATTCCTCTTTCATTTTTTCTTGCTAAACAATTATTAGGTAAGTCATCCTAATCGTAGAATATCTTACTATTATATCAACGAATTAAATGACTCAGTGCATCGATGCTCTACACATGTTTAGGTGCATTGAAGAAAAGCCCACAACTCTTGCAATTTGTAATTGCATATAGTGTTAGATTCAAATCTAGGTAGGTGAATGCACAAGATGTGTATTTGTAAACAATACATTACACATTTAGCATCGGGTATAGGGATGACATAATTACTTATACCTGCGGAGATCTGCGGGAATTACCTACGACGGAGTGGAAGATGGATATCTATTTAATAAATGGGAGAGGGGGTGAGAATTATAAGATCTGCCTCATGAAGACCAAAAACTTATTAAGATATATATTTTTATTTAATATATATCATATATTATGATTTTTTTAAACTTTGAGATGAGATAAAAATACATATTTTTTTATTATTTTAAAATAAATTTTTTATTGAATGAGCCTATAATGATAAAACTTGTTTAAAAAATATATATTATTTATGTAATAATTATTTATGTAAACTGATTATTACAAAATATAATTGAATTTAGTTTATTATTTATAATATTCTTTTAATTTTATAAGAATCTTAGATTATTGAACAAAATTATAATATGTGGTGTTAAAAATTATTTTATTTATATTTTTTTTGTAATTTTTAAAATTTTATTTTAAATTATTAATTACTCACAGATATCCGTAAATATCCCATTTACTCGCGAGAATCATAAACAGATGCCGCTGCTGATGGAAGCGAGGCGGGCGGAGGCGGGAGCGGGGGCAGAGGAAACACTACCCACCCCTACCCGCTCCATTACCATCCCTAATTGAGACTACATACACAACAATAGTACATAAATACACATCACTTCACATCTTTATCATTTTTACTATTTGAATATAATTAGATTTACCTCACTTTCCACGCATCTACTCTTTTATTTTGCCATCTAAACTAAAGTGAAAGATCTGAGTGAGAAAGTAATTATAGCATTTTACCTACATACAATAGTCAAGTCTATGATACAATGCTTGCACCTGTACAGTTGTTGATCTGTAGATATCAAAATATTCTCCGTGTCATATTTACCATCTTCAAATATTTTTATAATTTTTTAAGATAATTAGCTATTCACTTTTCCTTTATTATTGTCTTTAAAAATACTAAATTAGCTCAATTGTTTCTTTAAATTTTTCTACGACTCTTATTAATAGTTCTTATTTAAGAAATAAGTTTTTTATATTTATTTTTATCATATCAACTAATTAGTCAGAGATATTTTAATTATTCTTTTGTATTCAATATTATAAAATTACGTTCTAACTAATTCAGAAAATTACCTGAATTAACAGATAATTCTTACCAGTATTACTGAGTTTCTATAATCCTGATTATGATCATTAGAGTAGGAGGATGTTACATGCTAAGTATGGTGTTCAAGATCCGACCTGTTCTACTAACCTGTTCCGGTCTGAAGCTCATTAGGATGAGTTCAGGTTCTAGAACTTACACTCAACCATTGTCCACTTTCGACCCGATATCACAAATTATTTTATAACTTATGCTTTTTTATTTATCATTAGTTTTAAATAATAAGATTTATTGACTTAAATTAATAACTTTTGCATAACATGATAACATATTTATATTGATATTATTGATTTCAAAATATATACTATAAAAGTACCTTAATTTTAGTTTTTAACTTTTAAAATTTTACGACTTAAATATACATAATGTCTACAATTATATAATTTGTTTAATACGGAGTTGACTCGATTACGGTTCGATCACAACAGGTTGGTCATTTGTTGAGATATGACCAAATGAACGGACTAGGTTTAAGTCCAAAGACTTGTCCCAATCAAAATATTAGATTGAATTTAAATTAAGTCAAATTAGTCCTAACTTGTCTTATTAACGCTCCTAGTTTAGTTAGTCTACATCTGATTTTTTTTTTTTTTGGTGTGTTAGAATCCAACTATCTATAAACCGGCGGTGCAATGATTTTTTAAATAAATTGTCATATACGAGTGGGGCGACACACACACACACACACACATATATATATATATATAACCAGTCATCACTGCTTGTAAGAATGATATTGATTTCTATTTGGAACATAGTTTATAGTTTTATACGTGACAGTGACAGGTTATTAACTTGGGCTGCTGCCATATGGAGTTACTGCTATTGTAGCTCTTCAACAGTTCAACTACAGAAGAAGATATTGATTTATCACATAGTCGAAATCACCAAATGATAGCTAGTTAGAGTAAATTATGTGGAACAGTCAAAGTTAAAGAAATTTTGAATACTCAGTATTAAAAATACCGTTTGCCCCAACTAAAAATAATAAATATAGACATAAAAATAGAGATCGAGAAAAAGATATATATGTACAAAGCCCCGTTGGGGAAATATTCTAGTGGCTGAAAATGTAAATAGCAAAAGGAGTACAAAAATTCCTCCATGCTCTAAAATTCAAGCTTTGTGCCACGATTACAACATCCAAAACTCAATTAAAAATTTAAAATCCTTCCATGCCACCCGTCAATCAAAACCAAATACAATTTGAAGCCCAAGCGTAAAAGATAACATTTGCATTTGGATCTTCCATTCAAAAGAACCGCCTTCAACAGTAGTCAGTGTCCTCAAACTAACAAAAAAAAAAAATTTACCATTTTGGAGAGAACTTCATTGCCTCCTTTCTGAGTTCAAAAGAACTTAAGCCCTGCCAAAATGCATGCACCAATTTACACTTATGCTATTCTCTGTTTCCTGTAGTTATCATTGTCCGGCCACCACCTTGGACGAGGAAAAGTAAGACCACGACTCTTAAAAGCTTCCAACAAACTAACATTTTCAAGATCATCTTCATCTTCATCATCAGAGTTCTCTGAGACAAGTTTCAATACATCAAAAACAGAGATCTTGTCTTTCTGTTGACCTCCTTCCCCATATTCCAATCCATTTGCTGCATTCTCCAAACGAAAGCCCAAAATTTTCTGCATTGAAATCCCATTGTCCCCAGACCCTTGTTCACCAGCTTGAACAATTTTTTGATCAGCCCCAACATTGCAGGAAGGGCTTTCTGCACCAGACCCCCGTTTCCCCTTGCAATTCCCATTATCCTCTTTGAGCTTCTGAGATTCAATCCCCAAACAAGCCCTTGAAGAATCAAAACCTGATTTTGGGTCCGAAAGTTTCAATCTTTTCATCGGCAACTCACCAATACCATCCTGCGAAGCCAATTCCCTTTCGAAACCCTCAAATTTGTCGCCAACAGCATCTCGTTTGATCCCCCGCGAGCTCCCATCGACAAATTCGGCGTCAATCTCCTGCGTTAACTGGACCTCCGAAAACCCTAAATCAGAATCCCTACCCAAATCGACGCACACTGTTCCTTCCGAATCGCCACGGAAATCAACGAATTCGAGAGTATCATCATCAACATCAAGCGCCCGATTAACGATGCAATGATCCAATGGCTCATCGCCGGAGGTGGGGAGCGACGACGATTTCTCCGGTGGGGTGTGGAAAACGTCTTGATCTTGAGGGTCAGAACCAGGGGCAGTAGCGTCTTTTCCGTGGTCCTGGGTCTCCGATAGAGACACCATGAGGATGCCGGAGGATGCCAGCGGGGCTCCGGCGGAACACGGCGGCGGTTTGTCGTCGGGCTCACCGACAAAAGCACAGCGACGCAAGAGTTCCTCCTGGGAGGGTGAAATGTGACAAAGGTCGATGATGAAGGCAAAGGGGTCGTGTTGGTCCATTGTTTTGAGGCCAAAGGTTGAAACTTTCTGATGAATTGGTTGATGTTGGTGTTCGTCGTCACTCACAGTCACTGCACATAAAAGACATTAGCGCGGAAAGCACCCAATGTTTTTTTTTTTTTTTTTGTGACTACAAATGCACGAAATGTTACCTCGTCGTCATCAATTCAAGCAAGAGACCATATATATATATATATATATATATATATATATATATATATATATAAAAGTGATAAAAATATCTATTATTAAATGAAAAATAATGAACCTATACTTTTAAAAAATATATAGGTATTATTTATATTATTTTTAATAAATATAATTAATTAAAAAAAATAATAAAAAAATATATAATAAATAATATTAAATGAAATGTAAAAATAAATGTATATAATGTAAGAATATAAGAATTATTATTAAATTTAAGATTTTTAAACTTTCATTTGCAATTTTATTTGTTATCTTTTATTAGAATATTACATTACATTATGCAAAGTAAATGAAAAAATCCCAAAAAAGTAATGGCACACGTTACACTGCTAGTGAATAATGATACTAGTTACTGCTGGTACATATATATCACTTAAAATGAGACAAAACAATGGTTAAAAAAAATGACGAAAAAACATGAATCTAAGTAGAAAAATATTTATAAATAATAATTAAATGAAATGAAAAAATGCTTGTCACTATCAAAACTAGGAATGCTCGTGTTCAACAATTAGTTAATATAAATTAATGCATTTACTTTATTTGTTAATATGTAATTTTAAATTATTTTAATGATGTGATAATGTAGATTTAAATGGTAATGTAAAAAAAAAAAAATCACATGTAAAGTTAAATGTACCATTTTTTTTTTTATTATATGTGAAGCCTATCCTGCACTGAATATTCTTTTTTGATTAATTATTTGGCTTGTATGAGTTATTTACAATAAGATGAAAATAAGTTTGGATGGAGGATTGTGGTGAGAAAATAAAGTGAGGTTTATTTTTTTAAAAATTAAGATAATTATAAAATATTTATAAAATGAATAAAGGATTATTAAAAGATTATGTGGTTATTTTTTATTTTTTTAAAATTTTAAATATAAAAAAGTGTTTTTTATTATTAATTTAAATTGTATCATAATCTTAATTTATTAAATAATTTAAAAATAAATACATTATTATTTATTTACTTTGTATTTAAATTCACTTTAAAATAATTTTTATAAATATTATTTAGATGTGCCTCCTAATGGGTCTAGGAGAATCCTTCAAAACAACGTGATTGGAGTTTCAGATAGTTTTTAGTGTCCTGTCCCCTTTGTAACGAAAGGAATAAAAAAAAAAAAGGACGAAAACACACACGAGGCCACCTTGAGAAAACTTATAAGATATTTGTGATTCATAATTAACTTATATATGCTGGATCAAACTTTAGAAGAGAGAAAGGAAAAAGAAAAATATTTGTTTTCAAATATAATATTTGAAAATTATTTGGGTACCTATATATTTTGAATAATGATTAGTGCAAATTAACATTAACACTGTGTTTGTTTCTAGAGAAAATAGAAGGAGAGAAAATGAGAAGAGAGAAAATAGCAAGAATATTCTATTTTTTCCTGTTTATGGAGAAAATATAAAAATTGTGTGAATATAAAATGTGTGGTGGAACCTACATTTTTATTTTCTCTCCTCGATGAGAGAGAAAACAGAAGAGAGAATGTGATAAATTAGTGAAATGACTATTTTACCCCTACTGCAGAAACCCCCTTTTCTTCTTCTTCTTCTTCTTCTTCTTCTTCTTCTTCTTCTTCTTCTTCTTCTTCTTCTTCTTCTTCTTCTTCTTCTTCTTCTTCTTCTTCTTCTTCTTCTTCTTCTTCTTCTTCTTCTTCTTCTTCTTCTTCTTCTTCTTCTTCTTCTTCTTCTTCTTCTTCTTCTTCTTCTTCATTCCTGGGTTACTGAATACGTCGACAAAAATCATTAAATGCTTATTAGGTGGTGGAGGTGGGGAACGCTATGCGATTGGGGTGGGTGGGGTGGGGAACGCACGGCAGGGGGGTGGGGTGGGTGGGGAAGGCAACCCGGTCCCCAAGACCATTGCCGACGGAAGGAGACCCTCCTCTCCACCGTTGTCTCTCCGCCGCTATCTCTCCTCTCATCCAGTCTTTGCCTCGCCTTATCCACACACCGCAGACCTGCAAATTAAACAGCCAATTAAATTCGCTTCGCTCGTCCGCCGCCGTCCTTCCAGTGCGCGAACCACCGCCCAAATTGTCGTTGTCCACTTGCCGTCGTAGCCCTTTCCCGCCTTTTTAAAAGCTCCGCCGTCAAGATGCGCACCAACCATCCCCTCCCCTCCCCTCCCTTGCTCGTTTCTTTCTTTCCTCCTCCCCTGCTTTTCTTTTCTTTCCTTTCTTTGTTTTTTTTTTTTAATCCATTTGTCAGATTTTTTTTTAAGTATATTGTTTTGAGATTTTTTGCTTGTGATTTATTTGAGTTTTTTAGTTAAATTTGCAATACTGTAAACAAATTTTTTTTTTCTTTGAAATAAAACATTTTTTTTAAGAAAATATGTTAATCAAATAATTTGGGTTAAAGTAAGAGTGTTTGAAAAATGCAAACAAAGATCATTAAAAAAATATATTGAATTCTTTTGTTGATTTATTAAAATTAGTTTATCATTATTGATGTGTTTATTTTAATATATTATTAATTTTTGTTTTAAATAGTAATTTTATATTAAATTTAAATAGTGATTGTGTACTTATTTTAACTCAATTTTTTGTTCGATTAAGTACAAAGCAAAGGTTGTGGTAGAAATTTATGTACATATAAATTGATAATGGAAATGGACCATTGAAAAAATAGATCACCAATTGATTGCATAAATAACTAAAACTAATGACTTTAGATAAGATAAATTACATAAATTGATAAATATCAAACGTGTGAACTTTTATTTGCGATTCAAAATAAATAAAGGAGGTGTAGTTATTATATTCAAAAGTAAAACAAATCAAAAAAATAAATTTATTTATTACATAAATTGGAACAAATCACCTTTTGAAAAAAAAATCAAATCATTCACTATAATTAACTAAAGATAATGACATTAGATAAGTTACATTACATGGATAGAAAAATATCAAACATGTGAACTTTTATTTGCGGTTCAAATTAAATAAGGGAGGTGTAATTATTACATTAGAGAAGTAAAACAAATAACAAGAAATAAGTTCAATTCATTATATTACATAAATGGTACATTAGTCATTTTACATAATTCTATTTTATTTCTTCTCACTTTTCTTCTCAACCAAACAAGAGAAAGAAAAAGTTCATTTTCTTTCTTCTCACTTTTCTCTTCAACCAAACAATAAGAAAGAAAATATAATTTTCTCTTTATTTTCTCTCCTCTCTATTTTCTCTCTTCCCATTTTCTCTCATCATCCAAGCAAAGCATAAGTATATCACTTTATATATGTATAAGGTGGTATAATTAGAGTATAATGTGTAAAAAATGATGAAATTAATTGTAATTAAATAGTAAAAATTGTGTGAATATAAAGTAATGTACATATTTAATATTTTTTTATTTGAGATGTATGTATTTAGTACTATTCATATTTTTTTTATTTTTATGGATATGTATTTGGAATGAGATACCAAATATTTATTGTCTAAACATTTATATGTAATAGACTTTTAAATATCTATATTATTATTATTAGTAGTAATAGTAAAATTGCCTTGAAGCAATTACTAATATCATTAAATGAATACGTAAAAAAAATCATTAAATGCTTAGTTAGAAATAACATATTATTGCTGTTATTGTGAGTAGTTAATACTATCATTAAATACATAACATAAAAGTTTTAATAAAAAATTAAATAAAAGTGATAATATATAATAGTATTGAAATTAATTTTTAACATTTATTTATCTACATTTAAGTATTTTAATTAGAAAATATATTCCATGAAACTAACTTATCTAAAATAATAATTAAATATAATATTTTTTAATATAAATTTAAAATATAAAAGAACATGTGCATAGTGCGAGTAAGATAATTAATTTATTGTAAAATTAACGAACAATATTTTATTTAAGAATTTATCACTAGGAGGGTATATGACTTAGCCCAACCTAAAAACTCGGGCATGGCGCAAGTCCTTTATTTAGATTTGAAGTATGTTTTTTGGCTAAGATTGGCCCACCCTTCATATCCCCCAACTTGAGAAAACACCCGAGGCCCACTTGAGAAAACTTATAAAATATTTATGGTTCAGTATTAACATATATGTTGAATCAAACTTAAGAAGAGAGAAAGAGAAAAAAAAAAAAAAAAAAAAAATCTGTTTTCTATAATATTTGAAATTTATTTGTGCATATAAATATTTTGAATAATGATAGGTGTAAATTAGCACTAAGTATATCATTTTACATATGTATAAGGTGACACAATCAAAGTATAGTGTGAAGAAAATAAGGTAAAGTTATTAATAATTAAATAATAAAAATTATATAAATACGAAATGATATATGTATTTAGTATTTTTCTTTTATTTGGAATGTATGTAGTTAGTGTTATTCATCTTCTTTTTATGGATATGTATTTTAGAACCCTCTTAATAAAATTAAATCTAATAAAAAAATTATTAATTAAGGGTATTATCCTTTATCTCTCTATCCATAAAAATTTATTTTTTGACAAATAAAGTTTCGTATGTTTCAAACACACAACAAAATAAAAAAAATTAGTTGATAAGTTTTCTAAGTGAAATACAAAGTAGAGAAAGATACGAATTTTAGAAATAAAAAAAATTGTGTTTATAGCAACAAAAATTTCAATAAAACCAAGACAGAGATCAAAATCAAAGAACAATAATCAAAATCAATGGACATTAAAATCACAAAAAAAATCGTAATTGAAACAAGAGAAATAAACAATAATAAATAAAAAAACAAAATCAGAAGCATAAGATCTAATTAAGAAATTGAGTAACAGAGTCATTATTTTGCTTATATATATTAGAGTCATTATTTAGCCAATAATATATATATATATATATATATATATATATATATATATATATATATATATATATATATATATATATATATATTCCTTTTCTTTAGAACTATAATTCATGTATAGTCTATTTAAATGCTGATAATCATAATGTGTCCCGTACTAGTCTGAAAATACCATGAATAGAGTGAAAATTAAAAATTCTCAGTGAAAAATAAACAATTAACAAAAATGTTCAAAAATACATGGTGAATTTCAGCTGTGTAAAATACACATAAAACCACATATCAATCAAAGTATGACAAGAATAAAATAATTTAAGCAGCATAACTTAACATAATGCTAAACAAATCATGCAATACAACATTATATATAAACATCAACAAGTTCCTCAAACATCAGCAAACAACTTACTTATCACATGGAATTCACCCTTAAAATTTGCTTTTCTTTCCATGTTTGCTTGTCTCACATCACATTCGAAGACCTTCACTTTCATAGAAAATCCACTCTATGACGTTACTTTAATATTGTGACAATAAAATCAGACATACCCACACTAACCAAAGCAAGTAACATAAAAGAAAATTCATCTATCTGTTTTCTCAACGGTTATGTGCAAACTTTTTTTTGAATCACTTGCTTGCTATCACATACAAATATAAACAATACAAACCACCAATATATCACAGATAAATTCTTCATATACAAGTTTATAAATAAATCATAATAATTAAATAAAATTTACAATACTTAGAATTATTAAATTTAAATGTCAGTTATTCAAGGGACTTGTAACACCATGAAATTCATGTTTTCAGTTAATTATGGTTTTTGCGATATTTGTGTTTTTTATGAATTGTTTGATTTATTTTGATTATTTTATTATTATTTTGGACTTTCTGTGTAATTGAAGAGGGGCCGGAAAAATAAAAAATTTTCAGAGTAGGGAAAAATTTTTGATTGTTTATTTGGAGTCGAGGGATCTTACTAAACTCGAAATCAAAAACAATTTTCAAAGTTTTTCAATTTCTGATATTTTATCTGACAGATAAAATATTGGTGCGTTTTATTATCTATTAGACAATAACTACTGGTTCTTTAGCAGTAATCTTTGTCGATTGGATAATAGTATCCAAAAATATCCAGTGAGAATGTTCTAGACACAAGCGTAGTCACCCATTCTAAAAACCTCTCTTTGTGACTCACCTAGCATGGACCAATGAGGAGCAAATCAACAATAATGTCCATGACTCATTCTTGAAGACCAATGAGAAGGAAGCTTGGAGGAAGCTTGTTGGAGAAGCTTCGTCTCCTTTCACTCTCTAGAAGTTTGGCCACCTCACTCCTTAGGTGTCCATAGTCTAGAAGCTTGTAGAATCAAGTGGAGAAAATCAATTTGGCTACTCTATCTTTTGAGCTCATCTTATGACTCATCCTAGGTGACTCACCCTTTGTGACTCATAGTTTTGGAGGTGCTTCTAGGACATGCAAGGATGACACAAAAGTTGTCATATTTCTCTTAAGTTATCTTATCATCTTTTTAGAAAACAAAACACAAAAATTCTCTTATTCCTCTCTCTTTGGAACTCACGGCCAAGGCATCAAAAAATACCTTCCAAGCTTGTTTAATTCAAACTAATCTCATATCTTGGCTCTAAACACCATTTTGAAACACTTTCTAGTTGTGATCATCTTCTAATTCATTCATCTTCAAGCTCAAGTTTAAGGGTTTTTAGAAAGCAGAAAGGAGAAAGAAAAGGAAAAAGGAGGAGGAAGCAAGTGAGAGCTTGGAATTTCATAGCCAACTCTTGATCATCTTCATCATCTTGGTACCATGAGGTAGGGGGAAGTTTGTTTTACTTCTTGACTTCATCTCCTTCATTTGGTTCATGAGAGACTTAATAAAGAGGATGAAGTTTTGAAGTGTGATGTTTGTGTTTATGATGGTAAATGCTTGTTTCTTGTTAAAAAACATATGAATGCATATAAATCAATTGTGTAGCTAATTATGAAATGTAATTAGTAATTGTATTGCATGTATTGATTGTGAAACACTTTGAGGTGAGTAATATCCTCTCTATGTTATTGAGTAATGAGGTGAGTAATAGCCTCTTCAATTTGAATGAACAATGAGGTAAGTAATTCTTCATCACGATTGTGGATTGGTGGAGGTGAGTGATATCCTCTGTTTGTGTTGATGGATAGTGTAGGTGAGTTATATCCTTACTATGCCTGATAATTCATAACATTACCATGGATGTGGTTACAAAGCATTGCTCATTTCATACTTAGGATTTGCATAAACATAATCACTAGACATAATTAAGCATAACATGACAATTGTATGAGCAGTTGTCACCATAACATAAACTCATAACATTACAATTGTATTGACAGTTGTGTACTTTTGTGATTGAAGTATTAACTTGATAGTTGGGTACTCTATATGACTGTATAAAATGTTGGTATTGGAATATTTCTACTGAGAATTGTGATTTCTCACCTCGTTTGTATTGTCATGTAAATTCAGGAGCAAGTTCTTCAAAAGGAAAGAAAAAGATGTACGAGGACTAGCATAATTTAAATGTTATTTTGGACTGAACTTGTATATATTTTATACTTGTTTAGTTTGTTTTAAGTTATGTATAACAGTATGCCATTTTGTGGTTGTGATGTATACATATAACTGTTGATAACGTGACTCTCTATAATTATTTATTTATGTGAATATTATGGGTTGAGTTGTTAGTGGTAGTATGGTCAATACTGGATATTCTTGCGTAGATTAAATCTAACCAGATATCAAAATTATGATGTTACAGGGCCAATTATGATTTAAAATTAATTTAATAGTTATTTTAAAAACCCACATCACAGTTCATAGTTGTCTAATCCTCATCATAGTCTATAGTTTGTCAGGTTCTCATTATAATCCATATTTTGTCGAGTCCTTATCATGATCCATAGTTTGTCATGGTTTTTTTAGTATATTCATTGCACAAAAGTTCTTTTATTACAAAGATTAAAGTAAAGGTCATAAAATTGTTCGCCAATGTAAATATAAGAAAATTCATGTAATTTAAGTATATATATTTATTACACAATATAATTAAAATATTTATTTAACTTAAGTATTTTTTAGTAATATTTTAATTTTTTTAATAGTTTATTATATATATAATCTAATAAAAAATTAACATTCAAATTATAATAACTCTAATTTTATCAAATATCATAAATATTTAAAAGTGAAACAAATATCAAATTTTCATAATCTAATAACATTACACATGCTTAATAACTTTAACAAAAATAACAATATATATAAAATACTAAAATAATAAAGCAAATACTTAATGTCATAATTTTATTTTTTAAAAAAAGATTCAATTCCTACCTCTTACAAAATCTTATTTTTTTAATTATTTTTTCACTTCCCTTCTTTCTTTCTTTTTTCTTCTCTCCTTCTTTCTCTTTTTTTTCTTTCTTTTTTTTCTTTTTTTTCCTTTTCTCTATCTCTTTCTTTTTCTTTCCCTCGGGTTCACACCTAATCCGTATCTCTTCATTCTTTCTTTTCTCTCCCTCCATTGCTACGTTTTCTGTTTCTTCACCTATTTATAACTAATTCGATTGACTTCAAGTGGTTGCACGTTGCACCACTTCGATGAGGTGCATGTTGTTTTATTAAAAAAAAATAAAGTATTGATATAATTTTTATTAGTATATTATTTTAATTGATATTATTTATCTGATTAATATGGCTTGTACTTAGTGATATTTTTTCTAAGTAATTATTACTTTCATAAACATTTAATATTTAATGATAAATATCTCTTCATATTTATCTTTAGTAATTATTACACCTACATTTTTAAATTAAATTTTTATATTAAAATAATAATTTTCTATATTAAAATAATAATTAATTCATAAATATATTTTATAACTATATTTTATTTAAAAAGTTAATTTTTATGAATTAAATTCTTATAAATTTTATTTAATTTTATTTTATTAATAACAACTATTATAAAATTAAATAGAATATTCTAATTAAAAATTAAAATTTTTTTATTTACAAAAATATTTTATAAAAATAAAATATTACTTATTTAAAATGAGATACCAAATATTTATTGTCTGCTATTTATATGTAATAGACTTTTAAAAATCTATATTATTATTATATATTAGTAAGATTGCCTTGAAGCAATTACTAATATCATTAAATACATACGTAAAAAAATTCATTAAATGCATGGTTAGAAATAACATAATAATAATAATAATAATATTTATTATTATTATATTATTATTATTATTAATGTAAGTAAAATTGTAATGAAGCAATTACTAATATTATTAAATGCATAGTTAATAATTATATATTTATATTACTATAATTAATAATAATAATAATAATAATAATAATAATGAATATGATAATAATAATAATATCATTAAATACATAACATAAAAGTCTTAATTAAAATAAATAAATAAATGTGATAATATATAATAGTATTGAAATTTATTTTTGACATTTTATTTATCTACATTTAAAAATTTTAATTTGAAAATATATTTCATGTAACTAACTTATCTAAAATAATAATTAAATATAATAATTTTTTCAATATAAATTAAAATATAAAATAACATAGCACGAGTAAGATAATTAATTTATTGTACAATTAACAAACAATATTTTATTTAACAATTTACCACTAGCAGTGTATATGACTCAGCCCAACCTAAAAACTCGGCCATGATCTAACTCCTTTATTTAGATTTGATGTATTTTTTGGCCAAGATTAGGCCACCTTTCATGTCACCCCAACTTGAGGCCAAAGAAAACACAGACACCCGGCCAACTTCAGAAAACTTATAAGATATTTGTGGTTCAGTATTAACTTATTATATATGTTGGATCAAATTTAAGAAGAGAAAAGGGCAAAAAAAAAAAAAAAAATATATTTTCAACTATAATATTTGAAAATTAGTTGGGCATCTATATATTTTGAATAGTGATTGGTGCAAATCAACATTAAATATATCATTTTACATATGTATAAGGTGGCACAATAAGGTATAATATGTAAAAAATGAAGTGAAACTAATTGTAATCAACTAGTAAAAATTATGCAAATATAAATTGATGCATATATTTCATATATTTTTTTATCTGGGATTTACTGTTATTCATTTTTTTATGAATATGTATTTAGAATGAGATATCAAATATTTATTATCTACTATTTATATGTAATAGACTTTTAAATATCTATATTATTATTATTATTATTATTATATAGTAGTAAAATTGCCTTGAAACAATTACTAATATCATTAAATGCATACGTAAAAAGAAATCATTAAATGCATGGTTAGAACTAAGATATTATTATTATTATTATTATTATTATTATTATTATTATTATTATTATTATTATTATTATTATTGTTGTTGTTGTTATTATTGTTGTTGTTATATTAATTAATAGTATCATTAAATACATAACATAAAAGTCTTAATAAAAAATTAAATAAAAGTGATAATATATAATAATATTAATTTTTTTAAAAAAATTTTTATCCACATTTGAAAATTTTAATTAGAAAATATATTTATTGAAACTAACTTATCTAAAATAATAAGTAAATATAATAATTTTTTAATATAGATCTAAAATATAAAATAACAAGTGTGTAACACGAGTTAGATAATTAATTTATTATAAAATTAATGAACAATATTTCATTTGATAATATATCATTAGGAGTATATATGACTAAGCCTGACATAAAATCTCGACCATAATCTAAGTTCTTTATTTAGATTTGATGTATTTTTTGGTCGAGATTAAGCCACCCTTCTTGTCACTCCAACCTAACTTGGTATCAAATATTTTCTTAAAAGTTTTCCTTATACATAATTGTAAAAAAAATAAATTATTGTAATGTTTTCCCAAATCTCATACTTTAATAAAATATCGTGATTTTTTATAATCTTAACTATTATGTCATACACTTATTATGTAGAAATTAATTGGATTAGATTTGACATGGGCAAAAAGTAACATAAATAGCAAGAAAATAATCAAGATGTTACATAAAAAGATATTTAAAAACTTTTTTTTTTACTTGTGATTTTTTACAACTATTTGGGTCCTTATAATTTCAAAGATTTATAATAGGTCTTTATTGTATTGTTAGAGCACAATTATAAATTTTTTTAGTGATTTTACTGTAGGAGATTAATTAAGAATTTTTAAAATTATGGAGATTGTGATAAGCTTTTAAAATAAGTAAAATAGATATTTTTGCCTCTTACTTTTAATTTTTTAATTTAATCTCATATTTTATAAATTATTTATTAATACACTCTTTTGTCATGGTTATGTTACAAATCTTAATAAAAATGGTAATATATTATTAATGATGATGACATGTTATTAACGTAACAATGATGTAAATATGACACATTGATGATGTGATATAATCGATGAGTAACATATTTTTACTTATATTTGAAAGATGATATAATTGTGGTAAGTATAACACATTAATAGATAATTTATAAGATAAATGATCAAATTAAAATAATAAAAGATAAGGAACTGAATCTTTTTCAAAAAAAAAGCATCAAAATGAATATTTTGCCTTTAAAATATAGGGACTTAATAGAAATTATCAAATAGTATTAGGACATACAAATAAAATAATTAACTTGTTTTCCTTCTTATACGCAGCCGCAGTGTTACCGCTGATTGCTGAACCTAGCCCTTTCTTCTTCTTCTCGATTCTCCCTCTTCCGCCCTTTTTCTGAATCTCAAATTTGTGGTTGTTTGAATCTGCAAAAGCTACCAGCCACAAAAACCTCATCCAATATAGCTACTGATTTGAGGATGTTATCGGAGTTAGGAAGCGACGCTTTCTGATTTCTGTTTCTCATCGTAGCCGCAGGGGACTCCACTCATCTTTGGATTTCACATCACGCCCAAGGTAAGGTATCTGATACCCTTTTCGCTATTATCCCTAAAGTTTAAATCTTTTCATGTCTTCATACTTGTCTTAACATATTACTTACTTCTTCATATTTACTTTTATTTCTTCTTAATATAGAGCCACTATTTCTTCTGTATGTTTATGCCCTATTTAGATATTGTTCTCCAGACTAACTTCGGTTTTTTACCACCTGCCATTAGATGGTTTTAGCCTTTAGGAGAGTATTAATCTGTGGAAAGAAATAAACAAGGAGAGAATTCTATCGTAAGAATTGATAGTAAAATATATTTTTAATTTAGAAACAATTAATAAAATGAGCGTTTAAATGTTCAAACTTCAAAGAGTGGATAATGTCAAATGATACTCAAATGCAAGATTACGTTATTAATTTTGGATGGGTATATGTGTGTGTCAATTTGACATAAATTTGGATGGTAAATGACCTTAGGGGGAGTGTAATTTGCGAAAGTCTTCAGGTGGCTCATGGTTTTTTTTGCGTGTAATCAAAGGCACCAAAAGGCGCCAGAAGGGGTAAGTGCCTCTTGGCACCTTAGGGGTTCCTTTTTGGTTCAAGCAAGGCATGGATTTAGCACCTTATAGGTAACTGTAAAAAAAAGAGAGAGAGAGAGAGAGAGAAATGCTCATTTATACAAAACAGTTTCTACAAAAACTGTGTACGAACAACATGGTGTGATTTCTGCCGATTGAGATGCAACAAACTGTTGCCACTTCAATTTGTGTTGATTTCGTACAAAAATTTTTCGTACTACATAGCAATGCTAAAAAAAAAAAAATTGGCTTCCTAATGTTAACTCTATTGCTCATGGTATTATTAATTACTAGTTTTTTTTTTGTGCTCTCCAATTTTTTGTTAAGTTTTTTTATTTTTCTAATTGTTTGCTTGGATAGTTTCTTGTTTGCGGAGAAGAAAGGAGATTGCAGGCAAATTAGTTGGCAAAGCTTTAGTACATTGTTCCATATGGTTTTTGGGTTGGAAATAGGGGTTTGGAGAATGTGCTGAATTCAGAGTCATCAAGAGGAATGGCAACATCAGTCAATAATGGTCATTCTGAAGAAAGATTTGGGAAGCCATTGAAGGAAAATGGGGACTGCACTTCTCTTGCTCGGCCCATGTATAAGCGGCGTAAAGTTTCTGCCATTCGTGATTTCCCAGAGGGATGTGGACCGTTTGCTTCAAGGATTGATCCATTGTTAAAGGTAGATATTGCTGATTTTTGTCCTGCAAATGGTACAATTGTTGAGGATAAGAATGGTGAACATTCAGGGGGTGATACTGTTAGAACTTCTGAGTGTGAAGATGATTCTCAGCATTCTGAGTTAAAAAATGATTTGTTTCTTACTGAGACTCTTGGCCAAACAATTGACTATAGTCTGAAGAATGAAAATCCAGTGGTCTCGTCTAATCATGTGGATGGGCCTCCTTTGGCAAATGATGAACCTGCAAAAGTGCCGTTTGTGGGCATGGAAGCTTTGGAGGATACAGGGTTGACAAGAATTGCAAACTCTGTAAAATGTGAGTTCTCTTATATGTCAAAGTCATCTCCTGAGGATGATGTGGTTTTGTCAGGTGGTTCAAAATCCTTATCCAATGTCAATTTAGCTGGTTCCAGTGCTCATATTGAAAAGCTTCTAACTAGAAGGTATATTCCTCCAAGAAAAGTTTCAGCTGTCAGAGACTTTCCTCCTTTATGTGGACGCAATGCTCCACGACTCAGTAAGGATGAGTGTCTAAAGGGGATCTCTTCTTTGAATAACAAGAGAGTGGGTCAACAGAACTTGGCTGTAGATGACAATCCATTGAAAAAAGTAGCAGCCACTGATGTGAAAGAGGAGGAAAATAACATTCAAGATGCATATGATTTCAAGGGAAAGCTTGTGGACATAGTTAAAGCTGATTCTGAAAGGAATGTTACAGAGAAAGTGAAGAAGCTGGATGTATTTGAACCATCTTCTCGGATGAAATTGGCACAGGAAAACACAAGAGAAAAGTACATTACACTTCCTCAAGAAAGTAATCATCATCAGGTTGAAATAAATTCCAAGACTGTAGTTAAAGAGGAAAATGGGGACGATGTACAGGTTGAGGGAGCATCAGGGCTAGAGATTATGGTTTACCCAGATGCCCAAAGTCTTGTGGCAGAACCTTTGGATATGGTTATTTTTCAGCATGAGTTGGAAGGAGATTTTAATGGATTGCAGGTTGCATCAGACAAGAAAGTGGTGCTAGGTTTGATGTCTAAATCAGAATGTCCTTGGAGGTCTGATAAAGTTTCCTCCAAATTTAAATTGATTGGTGGTACAAATGAAAGCAAGGGAAAGAAAGTTGATTTTTTTGCACGGCTTGACAGGTCTAAAGCTGCTATCAAGAATAAAGATGCACCGAATCATTCTGGGCAGAAGCCATTGAAAAAGAAAAAAGGAAATGCTGCTTCTGATGGTATGGGTCAATTAGTAATTTGGGAAAAGAAGGATTCTCTTGAACCTGATGAAAATATCGAAGACTTTCAAGTTGTCCCGAAATCACATGGTTTCAAAGTAAATGTTCCTCCTTTTGGTCATCGTAATTTCGGTGGTCATGAGAATGACTCAAATGTGACCCGAAATAAAGTGAGGGAAACATTACGCCTGTTTCAAGCTGTTTCTAGAAAGCTTTTGCAGGAAGTAGAAGCTAAGTGGAATGAGCGAGCAACTAATCATAAGAGGGTTGATTTACAAGCGGCAAAGATCCTTAAGGAGAAAGGGAAATATGTTAACACAGGCAAGCAGATCTTGGGATCTGTCCCTGGGGTTGAAGTTGGTGATGAATTTCAGTATAGGATTGAGCTTAATATAATTGGCCTTCATCGCCAGATTCAGGGTGGCATAGATTATGTGAAGCACGATGGTAAGATCCTTGCAACCAGTATTGTTGCGTCGGGGGGCTATGCTGATGAGTTGGATAATTCGGATGTCTTGATATATACAGGGCAGGGTGGAAATGTGATAAGCACTGATAAAGAACCTGAAGATCAGAAGCTTGAGCGGGGCAATCTTGCTTTGAAGAACAGTAATGACGAAAAGAATCCTGTTAGGGTGATACGTGGCTCTGAGTCAATGGATGGAAAGAGTAAGACGTATGTTTATGATGGACTTTATCTAGTTGAGTCATATTGGCAGGATATGGGGCCACATGGGAAGCTGGTTTATAGGTTTCGGCTGCGAAGAATCCCAGGTCAACCAGAGCTAGCTTTGAAGGAAGTGAAGAAATCTAAAAAGTTCAAAACAAGAGAAGGTCTATGTGTTGATGATATTTCTCATGGGAAAGAGCGAATTCCAATATGTGCTGTGAACACCATAGATGATGAAAAACCCCCACCATTTAAATACATAACTAACATGATATATCCTGATTGCAATCTCATTCCTCCCGAAAGATGTGATTGTACTAATGGATGCTCTGACTTGAAGAAATGTTCTTGTGTAGTCAAAAATGGGGGAGAGATCCCATTCAATCATAATGGCGCTATTGTAGAAGCAAAGCCTCTAGTCTATGAGTGTGGACCTTCTTGCAAGTGCCCTTCAACATGCCATAATAGAGTCAGCCAACTTGGCATAAAGTTTCAACTTGAAATTTTTAAAACCAATTCAAGAGGATGGGGTGTAAGATCCCTAAATTCCATTCCTTCAGGAAGTTTTATCTGCGAATATATGGGAGAGCTTCTTGAAGAAAAGGAAGCTGAACAAAGAACTGGTAATGATGAGTATCTTTTTGATATTGGAAATAACTACAGCAACAGTACTCTTTGGGATGGACTTTCGACCCTTATGCCTGATGCACAGTCAAGTTCTTGTGAAGTTGTGAAGGATGGTGGCTTCACCATTGATGCCGCCCAGTATGGTAATGTGGGGAGATTCATCAACCATAGTTGCTCCCCTAATCTTTATGCTCAAAATGTCCTTTATGATCATCATGACAACAGGATTCCTCACATAATGTTCTTTGCTGCTGAGAACATTCCTCCCTTGCAAGAGCTGACTTACGATTACAATTATATGATAGATCAAGTCCGTGATTCTGATGGCAATATTAAAAGGAAGGCTTGCTATTGTGGCTCTGTGGAATGTACTGGTAGGATGTATTGAGGCCTGCCAAGGTTAATTATTGGAAAAGTTATTTTTTGCCTTCTCAATTCAAACTTATTTTTGAACCATGATAATCGCTGTTGTTTTCTGCCTGTTATGTATACATACAATCTTGTTTAATTGTTACTCCCTCCTTTTTAAAAAAAATATGTCATTTTAGGAAATAAATTTTGTTTTATTTTATTTGTCACTTTAAAAAACTAAGAATACATATATTATTTGTCTATTAATAGTTTTTTAAATCCTTGTGCATAAAATTTAAAAGACAAATATTTTGAAATGGAAATTCTACCATGTCATGTACGACTCTTGAAATTGCTTCCTGACTATTCTGGGTTGGTCAGTTGGTGAACTATGACCTTCATCAAATTGCTATCAGCTAAGATTCCAGCTATGTTTTTTGAGCTTTGGCTGCTTCCTGTATCTAAAGCAAGGAAAGAGATTAGTGGAAGATATTCGTTTTTCCATCTTTCTCATTTAATTGACACTTTTATTCTGTTTACTAGTCTTTTTTTTTTTTGGGACTGTTGCTTGTGGTAGGTACTCTAACAAGTATTAGTAATAATAAATGCAAAAAGCATGAATCTCTCTGCTGAAAAAAGAAAACATTCTTGCAATGTTGATTTCAGTGCGGTATGATGCCAGCACATCTACGGAATTGCATGTGCTTGTTTACGCAGCAAATCACTCATGCCCAAAGTAACTAGCGGACATATTACATACAAACTTATTTTAATCATTTCAAAATCATACCATATAATTAACAAAAATATTTTTTAAACGCTTAAAATATGACACTTCTTGAAACATCATGTTATATATGAGTATAACTCACTATTCTTGTATATTATATAAATGATTTCCAACTCTATATCATATTCCAATATAAGTAAAGTATTGTCTATATGTCATATTTTGAGTGTAATAAAATTATATAATTAAAGATAGCAATCCATAATAACTTATGCCGTATTTGAATTTATTCTGTATTGTGAAAATAACTTTGGGATAGCTGCCTATGATCTTTTTCTATAGTGTTCAAAGAAAAAATTATCAAATTAGTTTGGAATATATTTTCAAATAACATTTAAATATTATAAGTGAGGAAATTTGTTTTTTTAAAAAAATATATCTATCATGTGCTAAAATTCCGACCAAAGATAACATTCTAAACGCGGATTTACGTGGTTTAAGGTGGCTAAATGATAAATACATTTTGAATATACTGTCCAAAATTGTGGTGATATTCAGATACTCGAGTAGAATAGTAAATCTGTTGCCTCAAACAATGTAAATTCACGTTGACGCAGAGTTTAATTCTTGACCGTCTTAGTATAATTTTACAAAGAAGGAGAATTAATTTATATTAGTATAAGTATTTTTTTTATATTTATTTTTAATCGTTAATTTTATTTTTATTTAATGATTGAGATTATATTATTACATGATATTTAAATAAAATTTTAACATAACCGTTATGTTTTTAAGTAATTCCGTACTTCACTGAAACTTGATATTCACATAGTCTAACAAAATTCATTTTTATTTAAGTAGCTCAATGCAACCATTATTAAGTACGAAGTTCATTCTTTTAAATTTTTTAAAAATTATTAAATATATGGGGTTAGGACAATTAAATAGTCTTTTTCTCTCCTTTTGTGGGTGATTTGGGAGAAGGGAAAGGAGGGAAAGCCTCCCCTCCAATACTACCTTTTTTTTTTTAGAAACATACCCTTATAATTACATTTATCTTATTTTTTACAGATCTATATTTTGATTCTCTTATATAAGTAGATGTGAGAGATGTGACTCAATGTAGGTAGCATTTTTCTTAATCTAATACTAAATAGTGCTGTTGGTTGTATAGAAAATAATTTTACAGAAGTCTCACTCTCACATAGTTTAAATTAATGGATTGCAATATGAAGAATACAATTGTTGAGATGATTTTTTAATTGTAACAGTATTTGATAGTTAATCTCATAATAATTCTGTTAGATACATAGTCAAAGATAAAAAATTATTAAATTGTGACCTCAAGCAAGTTATACATGTAATATTAGGGATTTGAATATTAAATTTTTTATTAATTTTTTTTATCTAACCATCACTTTTAATTTAAAATTACATGAACAATTATTAATAAAAAATTAATAAATGAAACCTTTTCATCTATCATTTCACGCATAACACAAGGCATTTTTGGACCATTTGATTTCCTATTTTTGAAGAGTCAGTACATAGTAGGTCTGTTGCATGTATCTCTTTCTAGATAGGCCATTTCGTCAATTGATTTGGACCAAAACTGGTGTAAAGTTAGAGTTGTTTGTTTTTATTTTATTTTCCCCAACATTCCAATTAGTGTCAATGTCAGACTTGTTAGGTATGAACCAAATATGGCTTTACTTGGCTTATTCAAGGTATAAGATTTTAAGTGATATTAGTCTAATCCCCTGTGAAATTCACAGGTATTTTTTATTATTTTTAATTTATTATTTATTACATGTGTTTTGATTATATTTTACAATTCTAACAATATAAATTTAGTTTGATATTTATTTAATTTTTCTCTTTTACATTTTTTTATTTTTTATTACAAAACTTTATCTTAGTGCATAAATATGTTTTAAAAGTAATTATATTTTAATTATCTAAATGTCATGTTTTTAGAGCATGCAAGGTTAAATGGAAAGGTTGGTTAAATGGGTTTCATTTTTGTTTAACGTTATTCAGAAGGTGGGAGGTGATGTGTGATCTTTTTATTTAATAAGAAGTTTTATATCAAATTTCATTTAAAATTAAACTTTATGCGTGTTTATTATTTTTCTTCATAACTAATGTTTTATATTTGTCTAATGTATGAGATAAATTAAAAAATATTAAAATAAATAAAAATATATACTTAATTTAGAGATGTGATATCTTGATGATTTAGATAAATTTGATTAAATTATAATTATTAACATCTATAGTGAGATCTACTCAAAACATTTTTTTTTCGTTAATCAATTTTTCTCGTGTTATGATAACTAGGTTATATAACTCATATAAATAAATATTTTTTATACCTCTCAAAAAATAATTAGTTTATATAGTTTTACATAATTTTAACATTTTATTCTATAATTTTTTTTTAATATTAATTTTTATGTGTTTATTTATTTATTTTATTAGAATTTTTATGTATTTATTCATTTGGATATTTTATCAACTTATTAGTAAGAGCATATTAAGTTGGCCACTAATGTCAAATTATACTAATAAAATAATCTTAAATAGATAGATATTACAATGACAAATAAAAAGAAAACATACTAAAAATTGAAATGATCAATAACAATAAAATCAAATGATACTCAATACATTCAAATATCCTATCATTTAATAACATATACATTTAGTTTATACAATTTAATCAAAATAAATAAAATAATATATTAATTAAATCAATCAATTGACATATGACTTCTTAAATTTTTTAATCTTATTATCTTTCACAAATTCAATCTATTTTAATATGACACAAAATTATAACTTGTCAATTACATATGCTTCATCAATGCTCTCTTTGAGGTTAATTCCTTCTATTATTTGTTCACAAAACTATCTCAACTCCTACAAATAATTTTACTCCAAACATCAATGAAACCCTAATGTTATATGATATGAGTTTTTAATTCCATTTAAACGATCTTACTAAATAATTGTAAAATTATTATTTCATATATATAAATACTAATATATTTTCATTTAAAGTTTTCAATGTAAGGAAATATAAATATAAAATATTTAAATGCTATATATGATATATATGAACAAAAAAATTTAAAAACACTTAATAATTTTCTTAGTTTTCTCATAATAAATTACATTTAATTAATTTTATTATATTTTCATGTAAAGTTTTCACTCACGTGTGATGTATATATTAAAATTTTTAAATAATATACAATAAATATATATAAATAAATATAGTAATTTGAAACTATAATTAATAATTAATTAATTTAATGTGACAATATATATATATCCGGAGATGATATTAGACATCTACAAAATTTTGAAATTTTAAGATCAATCCCCAATTAAAACAATAATAACGTTGCTAGCTAAAAATAGGTTTTAATTTTTTTAATGTGAATTAATATGCAAAAGTATATATGTTAATGTGATTAATATGTGATTATAAATTTATATGTTTGTATGTGTGAGTAATAAATTTAATTTAGATATAACAATTTATGTACATATTCTTTTAAATTATAAAATGAGATGACACATGATAATTATTTAAATAATATATTTACCACAAGACAAATTTTTAAATATGTTATCTCATATTTTTTCATATTTAATTAAATATATTTTTTCTTTGTATTTTTGAATAAATTTTGTTTTTTTAGGTTTTAAATTTATTATTTTTATTAATTTATTACATATTTTTTTGTACATGTGATAGTAGTCACATCAATTTACATGTAAAAAAAATATCACATTAAATGATACATGATAAAAATTTAATTATTTTACTTGTCACATATTAATAAATCAAAATATTAATTTATTTATTCAGAAGACACATGACAACTTTTCAAATCTCATATATTTCTATTTTATAGTATATTGATTTTTTTTTTTAAGATGAACATTATCTGTTAACTTTCAAGCTTTGTATTTCTTAATTTAGTGAATAATTATGTACATTTAAAAATTTAGTGCATTTTATACTAATCTTGCTAAAGAGACAATTTAGGAGAGTATGCCAGTAAATACGGCAGCCATCAACCGAGTCAAAAGGATTTCCTCTGTCTGTTTCGTACCCACAAAGGCTCTGCGTATTGCTACTTTATTGTCAACGAAACTTTCATCCCTTTTGTCACCAAGCAGCCAACTTTAACTCACTTCCCTGAAATTTTGAATGAAACCCAAATCAAAATCAATGCTTTCTGAGAGGCGAGAGTTTTGGAAGAGGCTAATGGATTAGTGTTTAGATTCTTCCTAAAGTAGATATAGCTCAACCTCAAAATTCCTGAACTAATTTTGGTAAGCCATCTAGTTGTTTATAACCTAGTGCATTCTCTCTCGCTGCAACTGCCACATGGTAATAAGAGATAGCCAAATTACTGATAGAAAAGAGATTTTGAAGTAAAGTACTTTGCCAATTGCCATATATACATGATATATCAATTTAATTTTAACAATAACAAGGAATGTCTTATGGCATTGGTAGCCAAATACCAACAAAGGAAAAAGGGTACATTTTATTTATTCATATTCCATGACGACTTAAATGGAAAGTACATGAATCCCCCATAATTTTAGTCCCCAGTACACAAGGAGCACTAACGTCCACCTTCCAGACAAGAACTTTCCTTGAGTGATACTAACCAGAACCAGAAACGACAAAATACTAGTACCCTATCTATATCTATCTGTTCCTGGGGTCTGAAAGTGCTTTTTCTTTTTAATCAAGCTGAATTTCTGTGTCATAAACAGCTCCGGCCTTCCAATCACGAGGGATAACATTCTTGGACTGTACCCAATACAGCCGCCCTGCACTGTCACTCACTTGGAACCTCAACTTGATGTCACCGCTTGGTGGGTTAACAGCGTCAAACACTGCCCCAAAGGCCCTGCGCATTGGCCTCCACTCTTGACAGTCTTCCTGCTCCATTAACATTTCAAGAATCCAATTCAATTTCAAGTTAAGTAGTTGGATACAAACACTCTCAAAGTATTTATATATATATGGAAAAGTTTATGCTACAATAATAATTGTTACTATTAATTTTTTTAATTAAAGTTTATGGTGCAATTATTGTACCTTAGAAACTTTTTTATTATTAAATTTAGATTCAAATCAACAAATATACGTATACCTGCCACAACTCAGCAGCATTTACGTCGTATGTTCCACCAAGATAGAGAATGAGAATGGCAAAGTATTGAGGGTTTCTGCTGTGCTCATGGACCTTAAGCACGACGTTATAGCCGCGGTATCTACAGGGGACCCTTTTGTATTCTACATCCACCACACCATATTTGAAAATCTCTGCAGATGCATCTGCGTTTCTCCCCAATCTTGAATAGGCACGTGGACTCATGATGAAGTCTGTTCTGTCTCCCTCACCGTAATCTGTTACCACAACGTATGCTCCATAGTCATCACAGTATTGTGGTATTTTGCACCTAACCTGATTCATCATCATTTATATTTGACAAATAAACAATTATTAGTGGAAACGGTTGGCAAAGTTTTTCTTTTATATTATATATAAATAAATGTTTTGTTCATATGATGAAGTCTTCTGTCATCTAACGACTATATTATTATTAACAGAAAGGAAAGATATTACCCATATGAAGGATCGAGGTAATCGATTAATCTAAAACGTACTTTCTCCATGTTTCTTTTTAATTTGGGGCCTTAATCGTATGGACTACATATTTTCATATGGAAAAGGCATGCGTCGGCCGGGGTACTAATATTTTTCATATGAAGGCTACAATAGTATAATTTTTCTTAATTAGTTCATAACATTGAAATGGTTTAGTGTTTTAATATGTGAGTTACCTGATAGCATGCACCACAGCCAGATCCATTCCTCCATAGCCAAGACACGCCTGCGACACTGCCATCGTTCACCGTCTTTCCATATTCGCCAAAGCCACAAGCTCCCCCTAAAACATATCAATTTGACCAATCATATCATGTATGTTATCCGATGCAGCAAAAGTAGTGTAATGTCTGAGTTGCACATTTTATTGTCCAGAATGCACCCTTTATCTTAAAGGAGGAGCATGCATTACCAAAAGTAAATTCTTTAAACTAATTTTCCTTACTTCGTGTGTCAAAAGTGCAAATGTCCTTTTTCCAGTTTTCCCGCCTTAACATGGGTACATATCTTAATTCCTAGCCGGATAATGGTAGTTGCACATATGGACATATAATATATGTGTGTGTGCAGACAAAATAAAAATGGAGAAATTTTTCACTAAGCAGAGCATACTATATTATCTTTTAAATATTTAAATTATTATTTAATATGTATAATTTTTTTTAAAATATTGATATATTTTTAACATAATCTTCACACCTTTACACACTTTAAATAAAAATGATGTGCCTAGTATATACATTACATATGTGCAAGTGCAAGTATGGATAGAAGCGGAGGCTCACGTACTTGGATTCCCATAGCAATCTGGGCTACCGTAATAGGTTGCTCTGGAGCACGTAAAAGAGTTCTGAGAGGTACACAGGATAGGTAAGAGCAGTATGACACAAACAAGGCCAAGTTGGTGCCTAAAATTAAGTTCCATGTCTAAATGACAAATTGTCAAGCACAAAGAGGAGAGAAATGCAGCAAGTATTTAGGAGTGATCAATGCAAGAAACTAGCATATATATGAAGCAAGAATAACTATAAACGAGAGAAGGCTTCGTGGAATAAAAAGTAAAGATGTGGAGTCATATTTATAGCACAGGCCTTAGGTCTAGATACCAAGGTGGTGGTCAATTTTTTTTTCTCCCATTTGGGAGTTGGGACTACGGAATTCATGAGGAATGGAATAATTGTGTACATTTAGACCCTATGATTGACCCCTCAAGGGCCAGGGTCATTATATAATATTAGTCAGTCTATTAGATCCAATTTATTATTACAATGGCAAAATGCCTAACTTTGTTCCATTGTAACAGTTTTCTGGGAAGATCCATGCACTTGCAGCTCAATTCAAGGTTCGGACTCCTGATAGAAATTTTAACCAAAGAAAATAATTGAAAGAAGATACTGGTAGATACTCTTCAATGCACAAGAGTGATAAATAGATGGATTAATTTGATTTTAAATTGGATCACAGTAGATGAATTTAAAATAAATTATTAATTTATTTAATATCTATTATAAAATAATTAATATTATTTAATTTATTTATGATCTAATTTAATAGATAAATATTCAATTTATTTATTAATTTATTTTAATAAATTGGATGAATGAATATCAAACTCACTCATTTAAAAAAATCTATCTTTAAAAAATTTATTCTCTCTCTAAAAATTTTATTTTTTTCTCTAAAAAATGTTTATATCTCTAAAAAGTGTTTCTCTATTTAATTTTTTTTCTCTCTAATTTTTTTTTAAAATTTTTATTTTATCTCTAAAAAATATTTATTTTTATAAAAATTTTATTCTCTCTAAAAAAATTATTTCTCTTTCTAAAAAATTTTTTTCTTTCTAAAAATTTTTTTCTAAATTTTTTTCATTTGACATTAGACTCTTGAGACTCAACATTGTGTGTCATGAGCTTTTGAGTTTTACTAAAAGTAAAAGTGTTGAACAAAAAAAAAAGAACTTGAAAATATTCAATTGTTTGAACAAAAAAGTAAAATATATTAGATATTTATTAGATTAATTTTTAATTAGATATTTAATACATATTTTAGTTGAATTATTAATTATACATAATTAAATTTAGGCTATTTAATTTAATTTAATAAAATATATTACTTTAATTAAATGAATTGGATTAATTTTAATATAAATAAATTAAAAAATAATAAATTTTATTACTAGCGCTATTATATACCGTATCCCCAATAATTTTCTGTTTTCAAATTCCATTTGGTATGCAGATAGGATCAAGCAATAAACGAGGAAGAGGGAATTATGGAAAGTACATAAAATCAAAAATGAGTGGAAAGAAATAAATTTTCTCTTGAGGAAGAGGGAATTATGGAAAGTACATAAAATCTATTTTACCCCTACAAATCATAATGCTGTGTCTTCCCGTCGCATTTCTTCCGCGGGGTGGGGTGCATACCACCGCGGATCGCTGGTTCAAACTGATAAGTCCGACTTTCGCACCGCGCCGCCCCTCCATGCAGTCGCAAAACACATGGAAAATGATTTTACGGCCAGGAAAGTTGGGGGTGGGGGAAGGGGAAGGGGAAGGGGAAGGGGAACGGTGGATTTTTTTTTTTATATTAAAATATATTTAATAAAATTTGATATAAATATTATATAATTATAAATAATAATAAAAAATTATTAAATAAATAACTTCAAATCATATTTGTATAATTTAGTGTTAATAAATTAAAATTTTGTAATTAATATTTACTATAAAATTATTTTTTTAAAATTTATAATAAAATGTTTATAGATTAAAATAAAATTAACTTTTGTTTGTAATTAATTAATTATGATAAAGATATATATGTTATTTTATATAATTATATTTTTTTATTTCTCATTTTATATAATTATAAAATGTATTTATTTACTTAATATAATTTTAAAAATATTTAATTAAAAAATATAATTATATATTTATATTTCATTATACATTTGATAAGGGTAAATGTGTTATTTTATATAATTATATATTATATTCTCTTATTCTTTTATTCAACTCTCATTTTCTTTCTCTTATTTTTCTCTTCATCCAAATAATAGAAGAGAAAATATATTTTTCTTTATTTTCTCTCTTCTTATTTTTCTTCTCTTTTCATTTTCTCCTCATCCAAACAAAGCATTAAGCTGTGTTCGCATATCTACCGCGTGCATAGTGCTGGTTCAAATGATAAGACTTTGATGTTCCCCTCCATTAAAAACACATGGAAAATGATTATATAATTTTTTTTTATCATATCATTATTTATATTATTTTTTAATAATTATAATTAAGTGAAAAAAATAATATAATTAATAATATAGATAATAATAATATAAAAAGTAATATAAAAAAATTATGATTGAAAACACAAAAGACAAAGATCGACGGCAGAACTGGTGATCTTTGAACAAGCTCATTAATGGATAATAGTTTTGAAGTTATGTTGCTGAGCATGCAATTCAATTAAAATAGTTTTAAGTTTTAAATAATTATATTATATAAGTCTTTATTTTATTTTTAACATAAAATAGTTTTTATTAATTATAATTTTTTAAGACAAAATATTAAATTTTATATGATAAAAGAGGGAATAAATATTAAAATTAAAATTTAACATTATAATATAAAAAAATAAATAAATGAAGGAATAGCATAAACAACTACACTAGATTATGACAATCAACTTACTCTTAAATATCTAGCAGCCACGTTTAGTTGTAACGCACCCAGTGCGTCTGTCCACTCACTGATTCTTAATTACGTGGGCGGCGTTTAATGTGCAGACCCTTAAAGGAGTGCAACGGTGCTTCACCAATTTTAAACCATTGGATATTAGTCAAATGTAAT
The DNA here is from genome assembly GCA_029884605.1 of Ormosia emarginata. Classification (NCBI taxonomy): domain Eukaryota; kingdom Viridiplantae; phylum Streptophyta; class Magnoliopsida; order Fabales; family Fabaceae; genus Ormosia; species Ormosia emarginata. The sequence continues at coordinate 20,140,689 of JAQQTP010000060.1, read as the reverse complement.
TAATGGATGCGATTGAATACTGTCAATCTGAATAGTATGTAAGTTATGATTTATGAATTTTATCTTAATACATCCGAATCAAGTTAATTCTTATTTTGAAGTGGATTTAAAAAGTATTTAAAATAAATATGTATATAATGGTTTTTTTCTTATATAGCAGTTACCAAACGAACGAATCAGGAGAGTAGGTATTTATAAAGAGACTTCAACGTTCAAGTCAGACAGTGCACAAGTAAAGTTTAGGTAATTAGATAGCAGATAGTTGATTAGGTTGACTTAGTCTAATATATATAGAGCGTGATAGGAATCATAATGAAATCAGTATTGAATGCAAGTATTTAGGATTAGTATTCTATCAAGGATTGCCTTCTATTTATCACTGGAGAGTATCCCTATAATATAAGAATATAGATATGGTGATTATCTACTGTTAGAAGCAATTATGGATCTTATAATCTCGTAAGATTATGATTGGTAGTTATGCGTATCTGCGCAGATCCAGTGATCGTTATAATCCAATGCCGTAGTTCAAGGTCATAAGGCCTTGAACGGAGTGTTTATGTCGGGGTCTGACAGTATGCGTGTCGGGTTGACCTTATTGGATGAGATCTCGGATCACGGTCCAGAACAGTTGCTCCCAATTTGGCGCTTATACGCAGCCTAAGTGTCAAGGTAAGTTTCATTGGGGGTCACCGGACACGTGTAGACTAAGCCCTGGCTTTGATGCCAAGTTTCACAATCTCGCACTAATGCCGGGGTCAAGTGTAAAATGTGGTCAAAAACCACGATGGGTCCTTGCCAGCGTTTCCGTTCCTCTATACGAGGTTTAATTCCGGTTGCCCCTGTGGGTGATTCACGAGGTCTTCTCCTCTTTAGTAACGTCCTTTGTAACTTGGGCTTATTGGAAACTGTTGCTTTGACCTTAGGAATTAAGGATCCTTTAATGGAGGACGTCAGCTTCGTGCTGTTCCCCAACCACTTGCTGCTCTCGTAACCAATAAGAAAAGGATAGCATTAAACGCGAATTTTATAGTTTGACAGGTTTTCCTTCTTAAGAACCAATCAGAATGCTCTATTCCTTTTATAAATAGGGAATATTTGTGTTTGATGTTGACATTCCCTTCTATATTTCTATCTGAAAGTGACATTTTCTCAAAGAATGGTTTCTTCTCCCTTTTCTGCGTATTCTTGGAGAGCTTTGCTTTTCATTGAGACTTTCTTCTTGTTCTTCCCTAAGTTTATGAAAATTTATCATGATCTTTGTAAACAGTTCTTCTATTAGATATCTATCTTTCTCAGCGTATTAACGGCAGATATCTCACTCTCCCAGCGTACAAAGGTGTATTTGATCTACGCTCTGTCGTTGGGGTAGTTTGTGATACCTGTCGTGTTGGACGGAGGCAATTGGAGAAATAGAACACCAAGTCATTCTCCTTCCCGGCAAATCCTCTAAGAGCATTTGGATATACAGAGGGAACTATTGGGACTGCTCTGTGATTTGAAGCAGCTTGGGGTGATTATGAAACTGGTAAGGGTTCTGGTGGAATGATCTCCTTATGAAAAACTGTGTCTCGTCCAACAAAGGAGAGTGCACCCTGGTCTTTATTATCATGGCGGAGGAGGCAGTGAAGAAGAATGTGGCAGAAAATTCTGAATCTGGCAGCAGTGCTCTGTTCCGATTTTGTTACAGTTCTTCAAAGTAAATCCACTTTTTCAAGAGGCCGTTTTACAGGGAAGAGACAAGTGTTAGTTCCGGAGGAACTGCAGATGTGACATGATCTAGAATGCCGGTGATGACGCTTGTTCCTTCCTCCAGGCTCTTTGGTGGTTGCTCATTTATTATAGATTCCATGTTTTGATGTTTTCTTTTCCCTTTTGTATTGATGACGATGTATGGAATGAGAATAATGAATAAAATTTTCTTTTACTGTGAATGTTATTGTCTTCTTTTTTCTTTTCTTCTACAAACTGTGGTATTTATATTATACTGAGGTGAGTCCAACACTTATTTTGACACTGTTAAGTTGCCCCTAGCTTGGTACTTAGTCGAGACCGACGAAGTGCCAAGTTTAAATACTTGGATCCAGGGTTTTTGTACCTCGGAGGAACTCTTTGGGGTAGTAAATTTTTCGGGGTCCGAATAAATTTTTCGAATTCTAATACACTGAGGTTGCGTGTCTCTTGATCTGTTGGGTAACAATCCTCTCAATTGCCATGACAGCTACGTGGGCCACGTGGCGTGCTTAGGTTGAGTGAACGTACATAGTACTTCACGCGCCATAATGAATGTCTTTTCAAATCCGAACCGCTCAGACAGAATTATCCCTTAACTGTGTAGCCTTTATAAATGGGGTTTTAATATTTTCCTGTTTCGTTTCGTTGTTTCGCATTGAAGACTAGTGGCTTGAGTAGATTTCTGACGAGCTTTACGGCGGCGAAAGGCAGTTTTGATACTTTTGGATTTTCGAAGGCTTGGTTTCCTCCATTTTCATTACCATTCTTCAAGGTATTCCCTTTCCCTTGACTCTATTTTTGTTTGTTCATATTTTGTAAGTGGTTGCACACTTTCTTGATGGAGTGTGCTCATCTTTCCTCTCTGTGGAAGAGGGTGGGAATACCGTTTCACCTTCTTTCAACGGCGTTGTCCTATGGAGCACCTCCTCCATCGCACTGCGTGCGGCGGAGGTGTTCTTCCGAGGCGTTAACCTTGGTGGGTGCGGAGGCCAGTGCGTGGGTACGATCAGTCTTCTCTATTCATCTATTACCGCGTTTGGATCTTCGAACTTGAATTAGTTCTGACCCTAGGCCTCTGTGTATATCTTCCAGGAATTCGATTGGCTAGAAGGAGAGTAGTAAGGATAGAAGATCCCATCTTGATCCCAGAAGCTCGGGAATCAGAGAGTGAAGAGGCTCTTTTAGAGGCGGTTCGTATTCGCTAGGGCCCGGGGTTGTCCTATCCCAAAGTCACAGATGACGCTTTTGACCTGATATCCCACTATGAATCTGGGGCAGAGTTGGATAAACTGAAGGATTACCTAGAGCTGACCAAAGAGGGTGAAAGAGATCACGAATTCCTGATTTTGTCCCTGGGGAACAAACGAGTGTGCTCGACCCGACAGGCGGGGGAGTACTTCATGTACATGTATAAGGACTTCTTTACGAGGTTCGAACTTCGGCTCCCTTTCAACGACTTCTATATTACTATCCTCCGGACTCTTCATGTTGCCCATTCCCAGATTCATCCTAATGGTTGGGCAAACATTATGGCCTTTGAAAGGATATGCCGACTGGTGGGGCTGCGTTGCTCGGATGGAGCATTTTTCTATTTCCACACCCAATATTTCGTTCACAGTGCTCGTGCTTATCAACAGTCCTAACTTTCAGTCCGGTCACGGCAAGGGAGGACGATCTTCTTTCCGTACTTAGAAAGTTACAAGGACTTCAAGGAAAAATTCTTTAAGTTGATGGCGGCTACTGGCACTCACCCTTTTTGGTTGGGAAGTGACGGGGAGCTAACATTTAGCCTATACTGGAATCCGACGGCGTAGAGCATCCCCACTCAATAGTTCGAGAGAGCAGTAGGTCATCTGAACAACAAAGATATTGAATGTGTCCATTTCTTCGAAATGTGGGTTGACGAGGTCGAAAAATCTAGCCTAGAGATATATTAGACGCCCCGGACGATAAGGAGATTTCGGCCGTATTAAGTAGTATAGGTCGTTGTTCATGCTTATTTTATTTCTTTTAGTTGTTATGTGACTAACTGCCTATGTTGGTTTTGTAGAGAGTTTGGCTGAGATGTCTCAAGATGGGAATGGGCTGGCAGTCCTTGAAGCCTTGAAGGCCATAAGTGCACCGGGGCCATCAAACCCCCTGCTGATGTTGTGCTGGTTTCCCCGCCTCGTCCTGTTGAGGTTCCTATGGTGGGGGGGAGTGATCCATGTGGAGGATTTCCCTCCCCCTCTTGAAAGGCACAAGAGGAAAGCGGTGGGCGATGGTCAGTCAGATGGTCAGGGTAAGAGGGCCGTGGTTAAAGACGGCTCCGAACCTATTAACTTCTATCGCGATGAGTCGGATCCTCGTGAAATCATTTACTTCAACCTTCTGGATGAGGAAGTTACTACTCATCTATCCCTGCTTGGCAAGAAGGATACATTTTCTTGGTTTGAGACTTTCGGGCTCCGTCTTACTGTAGAAACTCAGTATTTGGAGCATATGGTTGAAGAGTGCGAGCGGCAGATGGCGAAAAAAGCTGAGGTGAAAACCAAGCTCTTAGGAAAAAGGAAGAGGTCGTAAAAGCCAAAAAAGATGCTGAAACTCGGGCCCGAGAGCTGGAAAGTGAAGTGGCTGCCTTGAAGGATGCCAAGAAGAAAATGAGGCTAAATTGGCAGAGGCCAAGAGGTGTATGGATGAACTAAAGGCTGAGAATTAAGGCCTTTGTGCTCATAACCGGCAGCTTGGAGATAAGGTTACTGCCTTACAGGGCGATGTTGGCCAGCTCATCATTGTTTGCACTGACATCAAGGAGGAGCAGTTCCAAAATGCTATTAACCAAGTCCAGCTCTTCAATCCCGGTGTTGCTCTGATTCTGGATTCCCTAGACTCCGGGAAGGTAGTCCGGGATGGTCACCTCGTGCTCCCCCGTCTCGCTTCTGAGGGTCCAAGTGTTGAAGGCTCCTCGGACGTGGTTTGCAGTCCAGATCCCGCTGCGGAGTAACTTGATTTTTGTTCTTGCCCCGTGTAAGGTTTTGTTTTTGTATGAACAATGGTGCTACCCCAATTTTCGGGGTTTTAATCAATTCCATTTTGTTTACTTGTATTCATTTGTCTATTTCGGGGTCCAACGCCTATCGTGTTATTTCGAACAACAATTATAGACTTTGGAATTTGGCTGAAAAGAGCATACTGCAGTCCGAGTCCAACGCCCGTCACCAGTGAACGTTTAGGATTCACTTTGGAACTTAGGCGTAAAGTAAGAATTGAAACCTTGGCTTAGGAACTGATGCCCAAAACATTTTTGGCATTCGAGAACCGTGCCTAAGTTAAAAAACTTTGTACGGGGTCCATTACTAATTGTTAGTATTTAGGATCCTCCGACTACGATTTTAATAAAATTTATCTGGGGTTTATACCATTTGTTTTGGTATCTTAAGATCCACTCATGATTTGTTTTATTTCTATGGTCCTTGGTCGGGGTCTTTTAATGCTTATGGTTTGGTGCTAGAATTTTCCTCGAGATAGGATTTTTCCTTTGCATGACCTGTTTAACATAAGATAACTCGCGGCGAGTACCGTGATGACTTGGGATGTCATAATAGCATTTGAAGGCCTTTAAAAGTTTTAGTGTAATCATATATCAAAACTGCAACGCTTATTTTATTGAGTAGATAAAAGGGACCAAGGTTCATACAATGTGCTCCCATAATTAATCGAGACAGATCAAACATGAAGTAAACTAAGAGACTAGGCCTTAGAAGACGCTTAACTGTAGTACTTTCTAAGTTTATCTGCATTCTAGTAGTTCTTCATCGGCTTCCTTGTTAACATCTCTAGAGTGTAAGCTCCTTTGTTGGTGCTGATCACAATACGATAAGGACCTTCTCAATTGGGGGCTAGTTTCCCTTGGGAGGTATTACTTCCACCGATGTTAGTCTTGCAGAGTACTAGGTCGCCTGGATAGAACCTCATAGGGATGACCTTCTGGTTATACTGGACTGTCGTTCTCTGCTTGATTGCGACATCGCGTATATAAGTGACGCGTCTTATTTCTTCAAGCAGATCTAAATCTTCCCTGATCAGGCCAAGGTTGTTATCAGGTGAGAAGTTCTGTAGATGCCAGCTTGGTTTTCCTATCTCCACCGGGATCATTGCTTCATATCCATAAGTTAGCTTGAACGGAGTTTCACCCATTGTGGAGTGAGGAGTTGTTCGGTAAGCCCACAGGATGTGGTCCAACTGCTCGGCTCAGTTTCCTTTGGCTTCGTCCAGTTTTCTTTTTAACCCCCTGACAATAATACGGTTTGCTGGTTCACTTTGCCTATTTGTACGAGAGTTTTCCACAGCACTGCAATGATATTTTATTTTTAGTCTGGCAAGTAACTTTTCGAATCCCTTGTCTTTGAACTGTGTCCCGTTATCCGTAATAATGGATTTGGGGACTCCGAACCTGGTGATGATATGACGCCAAGTAAACTTCTGGATTCAGGCCGAAGTGATGGTGACTAGGGGCTCTGCCTCAATCTACTTAGTAAAGTAGTCTACAACCACTACTAAAAACTTCAGCTGCCCGGGCTCTTGTGGGAATGGACCCAAGATGTCCATATCCTATTGATAGAATGACCAAGGTATAGATGTCGTGGATAGTTCCTTTGGCGGAGCATGATAATGGTTAGAGTGTCGTTGGCACTTGTTGTATGTCTGGATTTGCACATGAGAGTCTGCTTCTATCGTGGGCCAATAGTAGCCCGCCTTGAGTGTCTTCAACGCTAGGGCTTTGCCTCTTATATGGTGTCCACAACTTCCTTTGTGAACCTCGGCCAAGATATATTCTACTTCTCTTGGCGTAAAGCATTTAAGGAGGGGTAGAAAAAACCCATGTCAGTATAATTGTTTGTCGTAGATGGTATACCTGATCGCGACTTTCTTTAATTTCGAAGCTTCCTTCGGGTCCTCGAGAAGGCTACCAGACTATAAGTACTCCATGAATGGTGTGATCCAAGTAGGCTCTTGCCCTTCAACCTGGAAGACAGACATGTCAATGATGGAATGTTATGGGAGGGTCTCTTGGATCACCGAACGGTTGTTACTCGGACTCTTAGTGTTAGCCAACTTGAATAGGAGGTCAGCCCTAGAATTTTGCTCTCGAGGTATGTGCTTCACCTTTACCACTTGGAAACCCATGAGGAGTTCTGGTACCCTGGCTAGGTATTTCTGCATGAGGGACTCTTTGACTTGATAGTCACCTCGGGTCTGGGAGGTCACGAGCTGGGAGTCGTTGCATAGTCTGATATTGGTGGCCCCCAAGTCTCGGGCCATTACCAGTCCGACTATGTACGCTTCATATTCTGCTTAGTTGTTTGAGGTGAGAAATTCGAACCTAAGGGAGTTCTCGACGGTCACCCCCTTGGTGTTCTCCAAGATTATCTCGACACCATTTCCCTTCAGGTTGAGGACTCATCAACGAACACAGTCCAGGATACTTCCTCAGTATCACTGGGGTTTGAAATGAGTTCGGCTACGAAGTCCAAGAGTGCCTGTGCCTTGATGGTTATCCTGGGTTCGTAGGCAATCCCAAACTCAGAAAGCTCGATGGACCAGACAATCATCCTCCTTACTAAGTCTGATTTGTGCAATATCTATCGAATGTGTTGATCCGTCCTTATCACCACTGGATGACATTGGAAGTATTGCCTTAGTCTTATGGTCGTGATGATGAGTGCAAATGCAACATTCTCAATCTTATGATATCAGAGCTCAGGGCCTTGTAGCACTTTGCTCAAAAAATAAACTGGCTTTTGACCTTCTTCTGTTTTCCTGACAAGTACTGAACTCACAGCCTCCTCATGGATGAAGAGGTACACATAAAGTATTTCACCTGACTCTGGCCTCGTAAGGATGGGAGGGGATGACATCGTATTCTTCAAAGATGTAAAAGTGTCTTTATATTTCTGTGTTCACTCGAATCCTGTCCCCCTTTTCAATAACTTGAAGAGTTGGAGGGATTTGTGAGCGGCTTTGGCCAGGAATCGTGTGAGAGCTGCAATCTATTCAGTTAACTGATGTACTTCTTTCACACTTTGGGGACTATGCACGTCAAATACTGCTTTACACTTGTCGGGGTTTGTCTCTATTCCTCAGTGAGTCAACATGAACCCCAAAAACTTGCTAGCCTAGACCCCGAATGCACATTTTTTTGGATTAAGCCCCATGTCGTGCTTTCTTAGTTACGCAAATACCTCCTCGAGGCCTGAGGTGTGTGATCCTGATGACGGGGTTTTAACTATCATATCGTCAATGTAGACCTCTAGCATTCTTCCCATCTGCCTTTCGAAGACCCTATTCATCATTCTCTGGTAAGTAGCTCCGGCGTTTTTTAACCCGAAAGACATTATCTTATAGCAATAACTCGCCCTTTCGATAATAAAGGCAGTTTTAGCTTCGTCTCCAGAATATATTGGAATTTGGTTGTACCCGGAGTAAGCATCTATAAAAGACAGTAGACGGAACCCAGGAGAGCTGTCAACCAATTTGTCAACATTTGGGAGGGGGTATGGATCTTTAGGGCACGCCTTGTTCAGGTCGATGTAGTCCACTCACATTATCTACTTTCCGTTCAACTTTTTTACTAAAACAACATTCGAGATCCATGTGGTATATGAGATCTCCCTAATAAAGCCGACATTTAGTAATTCTTTGACTTGCTCCTCAATAATTTGTTGTCTCCCGGGGCCTACTTTTCTTTTCTTCTGGGAGACCGGCTTTGCATCCTGTTTAATATATAAACGATGACAGATGAAAGCGGGGTCAAGCCCAGGCATGTCAACGGATGTCCAAGCGAAAAGATCTTTATTTTTATGTAGGAGCTCTATCAGCTGGATCCTCTCTTGTTCTTCAAGATTTACACCTATTTTGGTGACTTGGTCTGGTCTGTCACCTAGCTGAAGTAGGACTAGTTCCACTTCTGGCTGGGGTCTGGTACCTCGAATTTCCTCACGTACGTCCAACTCAGTCATTAGAATGTTGACTTGATCTCGGGCCGGGTTGGATGTTCGTGCCTTTATCTTCCTAGAAGCCCTAATGATTTTCAAACTCTCGTTATAGTACTTGCGGGCTGCAATCTGGTCGCTCTTGACCGTGACCACTTCATTATTCCTGTTAAGGAATTTCATGACCTAGTGGACGGTAGAGATTATAGCGGTAATGTCATTCAGCGTAGGATGACCCAGAATGATGTTGTAAGCTGATGGACAATCCATAACCAAGAATTTCACCTTGATAGTTTTGTACGTGCTGTCGTTACCTAGGGTCAAGAAAGTTTCAAAATATCCCACCTGGGTAACCTTTTCTCCAGAGAAACCGGTCAGTTCACCTTCATACAGTGTGAGTGCAGACAGGGGGATCTCTAGCCTTTCAAAGGCATCCATGAACATGATATCCACCGAACTTCCTTGGTCAACAAAGATGTGACGGACTTCAGCGTTGGATAATACCCTGGATATGACCAGTAGGTCGTCATGATCCCGGATAATATCGTCGTAGTCCTTATTAGAGATGAAAATGAGCGATGTATCCTTGTCTTCGGCATGAGGTCCTCGTGAAGATCTAGAGATGACCGCTGTCTGGAGTGCCTTTTTCCTGGAGTTTTTGGACAGGTCCCCACATGCGAATCCTCCACTAATTGTACTGACAAGCTTATCCTTCCTATTACCCCACCTTGAGTATCCTAGTTCTGGTCTTCCTTGATTTCATATCTCGACGTGGTGGCATCTGGGATCTTCTGATGGGACTCTAGGTCCTTCTCCTTTGTTGTTGGTTCGGACTCCGTTAGGGACTATGGCTTCTTCTCCGATCGCTACGTCTTCCACGATCCTCATTCCCACGGAAGCCACTGATGTATTTTTGCAAGCGCCCATCCTTGATCAGGGACTCGGTAACATCCCGGAGTTAATAACAGTCTTCTGTCTTATGACCATAGTTTTTATGCCACCTGTATTGCTTCGAGTGGTCCTTCTGGGACTGCCTTTTTAGGGGTGGTGGCCTCTCGATATCCCGGAACTCAGTTTGAAGGACCTCCTTCAAGATCGTCTCTCGAGGGGTGTTCAAAGGAGTGTATTCAGAATATTTGGGCTGGTACTTTTCCCTCTTAGAAGAATCTCGGGGCTGGTTAGACTTCTAGCTCTTTTTCTGTTAGACGGGTTCGTCTTTCTCCAAGCTCTCCTTAACCCTGGTAAGCTCCTCTAGTTCGACGTATTTGTCTGTCCGGAGGTAGAATTCGTCTAGATTGGCCGACTTCTTTTTTGCTAACGACCGGAAAAAGTCTGAGTTAGTTTGGAGCCCGTTTCTAGCATAGTGGGGAGCTATCCTATCATCCAGGTTTTCTATACCGACACAAGCGTGACTGAACCTCCTAATGTACTCGCGCAAGGATTCATTATTCCCTTAGCAAATTCCAAGAAAAGAATCAATCGACTTCAGGCTTTCCTTGGCGGTGGTGTAGTGTAACAGGAAACGCTGCGTGAGGTCGTTCCAGCTTGTAATTTTTGTCCGTAGAGTGATGAACCATCCGGGGTGTGTCTGCAAAGCTGCATCAACTGAGTGTAAGCGTGTAAGTGCTCCTGAGGATCTGTCGTCCCGTCATAGGACTCCAAATTGCTTGGAGACTTGAAGTTCCTTAGAACCCTGTATGCCATCAAAGCATCCGAGAATTGCTACTCCATCAAGGAGCGGTTTGTGTTTGTCATGAGGGGGTCTGAGGTGTTGTTTACAAATCAATTTCCATGCCTTCTCTCAGATGCTGAAATTGACTTTGAGCTCTCATCAAAGTTGTAGAGCTCTCTTATCTTTCCTACAAGATAAAATTCATAATTATCAGACATTTAGAACTGATATGGCTCTTGAATAATGCTGAAAAAAATCAATTAAATCCGATTCGAGTTCAGCTCAAACACAAAACATAATCAAATTCAAATTCGAATTAAGTACATGAAGAGTGTAAATAACTAAACATAAGGGTTTATTAATGAACAAAATATGTGATTATCAAATTCCCCACACTTAGCTTTTTTGCACTCCTGGGCAAAACATATAAAACTAAAGTTAGAAGACAAAGGCAAGACAAACGACAAAACTTAAAAGTTAAAAACTCTAAAGCGACTCAATGAAGCAAGAAGAGCAACAAAAAATTCAAGGATCAAAGCATAAATGAGGTAACATTTCTTCACATCTCAAACCAACAAGCAAGGAAACTTCCGTTGAAAAGAATGAATTAAGAATGATGGATCTTTACAAGATTCCCTCTCAATCTCTGAAGAATGTTTAAAAGGTAGGTATTTCACTCAATTCAACCCCCATGAAAATTGCACTACCATAAGCTTGCTTATCTTCTACTTCTCCACTACTAAAACACATGGACTACACAAATCATGAGGACTTTATTCAAGGTTCCTCTAAAATGGATATGAGAAGATAAATACCAAAGAGAATAAAAGTCGTTGTAACGCCTTCATGGATCTTTCAAGCCTTCCAAACGAGGATGTTGTTCTCCCAACTAGCGTCGTTGGTCTTCGATTGGTGCTATTTATTGGCGCAGCAGCTCTCGAACGCCATTCCTTATCATCTCAGACTGGATGTTATCCTTGTAGTGGGATGCATGGTCTGCATCGTTGTTTGGGATCCCTAGACGTGCGTGCACGGGGATTCTTGCTCCTGGGTTTGCATTGTTGGCTCTACCATCAGGAAAGACAAGCTTGTCCCAGACAGAGACCCTTCGCGAGGGGGCGAGACTCTTGGCGGATGCCGAAGTTTCGTGCCCCTTGTTGAGAGTTTCTATGACAACGGGCTTACTTATAGCGGTAGAGGTTTTTGATGGTGCGAATGCGAGAGTCAAGGATAGATGAAGCCTCTTTGCCGCCCCAATAAGGCCTTGCCCACCACATTTTTCGGCTTGAGATGGGTCAACAACATGTGTAACGCTTCATCTCTTTTGGTTTTGTCTCGTGCTCACCATGGTTTACGTGGGAATAAAATTTTATGGCTTCCCATAGACGGCGCCAATATTCTTAAGTAAATTCATAGGGTACCTAAGATAGGCTCGTATACGGTGGCTTCCTCTTTGCATTCTTGTTGATAGACCGCATTAGATGAATGGACCAGGGGGGTGGGTACCACACAATACATTTTATATCACCATCATGCAAGTGGACTCCAATGCTCAAGTCAGGTAGTGCACAAGTAGGGTTTATGCAATTAGATAACAAATACCTAATTAGGTTGACTTAGTCTGATATATATAGAGCGTGATAGGAATCGTAATGAGATCAGTATTGAATGCAGGTATTTATGATTAATATCCTGTCGATGATTGCCTTTCGTTTATCACTGGAGAGCATTCCTATAATGTAGGAACGTAGATAAGGTGATTATCCACTGTTAGAGGCAGTTATGGATCCTATAATCTCGTAAGATTATGATTGACAGTTATGCGTATCTGCGTAGATCCAGTGATCGTTATAATCCAATGCCGTAGTCTGAGGTCATAAGGCCTTGGCCGAAGTGTTTATGGCAGGGTCCGACTGTATACGTGTCGGGTTGACCTTATTGGATGGGATCCCGGATCACGGTCCAGAACAATTCCTTTGAAAAGTATTTGCAAATACAATCCTCCAAAATGTGATTTACGAGTGGTTATATTGTGATTGTTCAAGACATGGCTTAGACCAAATGTAAGCGGAACCAACACTAGTGTAATGAGTTGGCTTTAAAAACAACTAGTTACTGCTCTTTTTTTTGTCTTCATCCATTGAATTTTTATCTGATCTCAAATCCTAATACTTATTTGATCTCCATGTCTTAGCCTATTCTTTGGCCTCTCTCCCATGGCCATGGAAGATACAATGTGGGAGCAGAGACTCCAAGTTTTAACCCACATCCTAACTAGCCCCACAACCACACCAACTATCCATTGTCAAATCATAGTTATATAACTTGGATTGGAGGTTGACCCGATCGAGGTGAAGGTCGGTTGTCTCAACTTGAACTCATTGATTTCTCAACTGAGCGTGGTCTTTGAAGTTAAGGGTCTGAATTGAAAAATTAAGGTAAATAATAATATTTTTTTTGAAAAATATTATATAAAAAGTACTTTATATAAAAAAATACTACATGAAAAATATATCATATGAAAAAAGTACTAATGATATAACTAAACTAGTAATGATAATTATCTAACTTCAATTTTTTCAAAATTAAATTTGTTAAATAATAATATAAATTATAAAAATTGAAAATATTGCTCAATAAGAACATGTGGTCCAATAATAAAATACATTTATTAAAAAGGTCTTCAAAGTATCATGTTTAAATTCTAAAAGTCTTTTTTTTAAAACCTAAAATAAGGAAAAAATAAAACCCCAGTTCAACTCGAGTTTGACTAGATTGTTGAGAAAACTCATTGTGCCTAAGATAAAAATTCATCTCAACCCTAATGTATATCCCTTTACATAAATTTTGTTTTTTGTTTTTTTTTAGGCACAAGCCAACCCAAAAGTCATGGAATGGTCAAATAAGCTCAGAGATTTTTAAACTAGTAAGGAATTGATTGCAAGTGAAATATAGCCTCAAAAAGAATCAAAGCAAGTTCTAAAGTGGTCATTAACATGAGTGAAAATCACACAAGAAAGAGAATGACATAAATGTTGAATCCATCCATTAGGCTCAAAATCTCACAAGGTATGCATCCATCGAACTCAATTCATTAGTTCAATCATCCATCACCAAGCATATAAGTTCAAGAAGGGAGAAAAGTTATTCAATCGTCATGTAAAAGTGATAAATAAAACTACAACACAACTTGATGAGGGGCGAGATAATGGCAAGCAGAAAAAATGCGTAAGAATCAAAGCTGCAACAAAACCTGAAAACTCACAAAACAAATGAGTAAAACATGACTGGAATAATATAAAATTAAAGAGGAAATGCGGGTCTTTTAGAGTCGATTCCCAAGATAACACTTCATTCATCTCTCTTCAAATCCCTCTACTTCAAAGGCTAACGTCGTTAGCTCGATCACTCTACTTTATAATGTGGATGGTAAAAGCCCTTTTCTTCTCAAAAAATGAGGTCGATCATTATTCCTCAAAAGGGTTTTTAGATTGGGACTTCCTCAAATCTCTTGGAGGACAAAGTGCCCATTCCAGCAACCCCCACCATTAATTCTTACCAAGGGAATAGAGGAAGCACAATGGGGACAAAAACAAAGGAAAACGTATGTTAGGAGGAAGCTAGCCAAGAAACACTTTGTCAAAAATATTAACCCCCTTATATACATTATAATAGATTAGGATGCTCTCATTTTCTTTGAGAAAATAAAAGAATTATCTTTCTGATCTAATGACTCAAATTTATTGAATTATAAATAAATAAAAGTTTATAATGAATTTAAAGAATTTGAGTTATTAGATCTAGAACATAGTTCTCTTCTTTTTTCAAAGAAGAAGAGAGGATCTTCATCCCATTGTAATAGCCAATCTTTTGTTGTTTTTGATTTAAAAAAAAAAAATGAAGACCGGTTAGGTTAGGCCAACGAAGTATTAGTGCATCTCTGACCAAAATGGTGCAACTTAAACACCGCCAAAAATAATGAATTCAACTTTGGGACACGTTAAGGGCAAATCAAATAATCTTAAATTATATAAATGGCTAATATTATTTACACATAAACTATAGGTCGGTGAGGCTGACGTGGATTATATGGAATGGGGATGCAAATTTAAATTTTAGTAAAATAAATTTTGTAAAGAGATTAGATAATTTTTATACTAATTTTTATGATTCAGTGAAAATTAATCTTATAGACAGTTTAAATATATTAAATCTATAAAAATATATTGTAGTATAAAAAAAAAACTTTCCTGACATAATTCACATAACTCTTTTTTTTTTTTTCTGATCACATAACTCTTATTATTATTACCAGTTGATATCAATCTATATTTTTTATTTTTTCCATATAATTATATATAATTAATATTAAGTTAGAATAAGATATATTAAAAAGAAGTAATACTGTATTAGTTCTTTGTTGCACAAAACAAAAAGGAGTAATATATAGTTTGTTTAGTTAGGGGCTTGCATTTGGTTAGTAACTTGAGCTGGTGATTAATTATTATTTTTATAAGAGAAATCTTTTACTATTAACTATTAATTAACTAGTGCGTCTCTTCACTCTTGGATACCTGAATGATTTTTCCAACTACTGAAAGGCTTAGTAGAGTTACGTGCAGTTCTATTATGTATTATACGACATTAATTTTGATATTTTTATTATAAATAATATATATATTATTTTTTATATTTTATTTAATATTATTTATTTTTTTATTTTTTTATTTTTTTTATTTTAATTACATATTTTTAAAAAATATGTATATAATATTTACACTTTTAAAAAAAATATAAGATGATCTTTTTTTATAAGGCATGAGAGGAATAGGATATTTCCAGATCAGAATGCCGAAATACCCCTCATGAGTTAGTATCTACAGCTTAAACATTTTAGGTTTGCTATAAAGATGCTAAGAAGCATATTTGATATCCCAATACTGTCCTTAATCAAGAAATAGAAGTAATTGGACACCCCTCCCTATAAACTCATTTAAAATTAATGTTGATGCAAACTATCTCTTCAAATTAAGGAGGGTAAAGATAGTATGAATATGGTGCATAGAAGTTTTTGGATAATGTTATTTATATATTTAAAATATATATATTATATTTATATTGTAAATTTATATAATAAAAATATCAAATTAAATTATATATAATTATAATATTTTTATGAGATACAAAATAAATTTATGAGTAAGTTAAAAAAAAAATAAAATATTTTTATCGACGAATAATGCTATCGGATGTTATTATTGTAGTTTCCATGCCGCAGTTTCAAAATTTTACTTTGCTATATGTATTGTCCTCCAATCCTAGAAGTTTGTACGTTGAGAGAGTCTACGTATTTGACAATAGAGATGACATTTAGAAATGCCATTTTTGAAGAAGAATATGAGGTGGTATGACGTCATGTTTTTTGCGTGGTGTCCTACGCCATTTTTTTTTTATCAGGAATCCTATCCTATCCTATTTTTTTTTTGGTAAGGCATATTCTATCCTATGCCATTTTTGAAGATGAATATGAGGTGGTATGACGTCATATTCTTTTGAGAGGTGTCCTAGATCTATCAAAAGAGGTTTCCTAGATCTAGTCTAATATTATCTTTTAAAACATTAAATTATTGGGATTGTTGTTTCTATCGGTATCTTTCTCTTGTATTCCAAGTGAGAGCACTACCATTACTCATCGAATTGTTGGGTTGGTCTTTCGGCTTGATGATGTTAAGATATGATTAAAAGATATTATTTTGATATTTTTATCATAAATAGTATATATATATATATATATATATATATATATTATTTAATATTATTTATTATATTTATTTATTTATTATTATTTTTAATCGTATATAATACTTATATTTTTAAAAGAGGTGTAGAATTATCATTTTTTTAAAAAATATGTCATCCCTCATATCTAATGTTCTTTTTATGATTTTGGTCACCGTTAATGAATGTTATATTTTTTGAAAGAAGAAAAAGAAAAAAATTGGTGCGTTTCTACAGAAGTTTTTATAATACTCTTATCAAAGTATTGAATATTGATGCTCTAAACATTTTATCTATTAGATTTATAAAAAATAATATGAATAGTTGAGATTAAAGAAATGCTACTTATTGAAGAGGTTACTTGATAAAAATAGATAATTATAAATTACTCCCTAACACAAAAGCTCTTGTTGCGTTTGGTTGAGTCCAGTAGTGCGGGGTGGATCTAGACAGGAGAGGGGCAGTCAGAGTTGACGACACGACGAGGCATAGCGCGCTGGTGTGCAGACGAAGAGGGGTAAGCTAGCGAGAGATATGGACTGTAGTGGAAATGCAAGTACCGGTCAGATCTGGGTGTGGAGGTCGCAGTTCTAGCGGGACGACAAAATGACTGGTGGAGCGACGTGGCGTGTAACATCTCGAAAATCATGTTAGGCTTGTAATTAGTTACAAAGGTAATATATTACTTGTTTAGTATGTCAGTCAAATTTGGTGACAAACCGAGTTAGTTTTTGTATTTTGTTGCAACCCCGAGTGTGAAAAGTTACTTTAAATGACTCAGAGAATAACATAAACTGTTATTTGAAGGGAAACAAGTTTGGATAATTTGTTTCTAGGTTACAAATGAGTTAAGTAAGGTGTAGTTAAAGTTTTAGAATAATCAGAGTTGATTTGATATTTTTAGGCATACTGGTTGTGCATTTTAATACTGGATTGACTCTAGCAGATATGGAAAAATAGAGAAAAAGTGCAACATGATTTTTAATGAATTTTATGATTTATTTTGAGTCAGTTAGAAGTTAGAATACTAGATTTGGTAGAATCTGAGTGTTCTTAGCAGATCGAGGTTTTAGTACTTATCCAAAAGAAGTCAAATTTGACTTCCCTTGTTAAATATCTCACGACTGAGATATTGGAGAAGCAGAAAACAGAAAAGAGAAGAGAAAGGAAAGAAGAGGAAAACGTGAAGAGAGAAAGAGAGGAAGAAGGAAGACCAAAGAGGAGAATCAACCACCAAGGAAGAGGAATCAAGTGGATCTTGGCTTCATCTTCATCTTCAAGACTAAGAGGTAGGGGATTCTATTCATCTTTTTTTATTGTTCATCATGGATGAACATAGGGTTCATGAATGGAAGTAAGGATTTGGAAAGCCAAATCCATGTTTTTGACTTGGTTCTTGATTTCAAGGACTAGGTTAGTATGTATTCAGTTTAGTGAGTACTAGATAGCCATTTATAGCTTAAGATCAATCATTAGGGTTCATAGAAGAGGACTTTTGTGATGGTTGGAGTTTTGGGGGTTTTGGACTTAAATTTATGCCTAAGTGAATTAATAGGTTGTATGAAAGTTACAACAAGTTTAGGGGCCTAGATTGGTGTTAAAAATCACCTAGGGACCAAGTTTGGATGATTGGATGTTAATTTGGAATCAATGGAACAAGAAGTGCAATCTGAATCTCGTTGCACTCTGCAGAATTACCGCATTAAGCGCTGAGCACGCTTAGGCTAGGGTTACGAGCGCTCAGGTGCTCAAGGGCCAGAAAGTTGATGCGTGCAGCAGGATATCCAGCACTCAGGCGCTGCGCAGTTAGCGCTCAGGCGTTGAAGAATGGATACTTAAGTGCCTAGAACAGAGTTGAACATATGATTTCTTATGTAGAATTGAGCCATTCCAATGATTCTAGATTCTTGTTTATGCCTACTAGAATGCGTTGAGGTACTAGAGAGGGTATTTCTTAAATAGAAAAACCTAGAGGCATACAAGAAAAAATAAGAGTAAAGTTGTGCATCCATAACAATGTATTTTATTCAATTTATCATCCTCTCACTAGGCTTCGTAAGGTTCAATTTGGCTTAATTAAGTTGATTTTGTCACATTTTATGAAATTAAGCTTAATTGGATCATTGAAGAAATTATTACTTGAATTATCATTAAATTAGGTGATTGCATTCTTAAGTAAAGTGGTCACAATTTGAGTTACAATTATCTGATTAATGTGATTCTGGTCTTGTTGGAAAGTTAAAATAATTCTCTAATAACTATTCACTGATAAGCAAAATGGCATTGATAAGAATATATTTCATTTATTGTATAATCTTTTCACTTGCCGTTTTCAGTAAACTGACTATAATTTGAGTTACAAATATCTGATGGATGTGATTTTAGTCTTTTTTCAAAGATAAGACAAATTTCTACAACTTTCATGAGGTCTCAAGACCGAGAACACACGTTTGGATAACTCAAATTGGAGTTGAAGCAAAATCTAGAGTTTTGAACCTGACAGCTTGACCTCTATGCACTCATTAGGCTATATCTCGGGCTATAGGAGTTCAACAATTTTAAAATTTTGATAGTGGAAAGTTAAGACTCATATCTACAACTTTCATGAGAACATAAGAGCTAAATCGAAAGTTGTGAAGGTGATATTGCGCTTGGAAGTCGGAACAGAGGATCTAAAGTTGGGTCTGACCTATGAGCAGTAATTGGGTCATATCTCGGGTTGTAGGTGATGGATTTGGATGAAACCGACGGCTATGGAAAACTAAGACAATTTCCTAGAACTTTGATGAAGATCACTTAATCATAAAATGATGCATGCCATGAGCTCAGAGCAGAAACATTTCAGAAACAATAATCTTTATAATTTCAGCTCATTCATCATCACTAAGCAACTGTTTTGGCATTTACTTCTCATCATCAAACAACTCCATTGTCTTCTTGTACTCCTTGAGCTCTATAAAAGGGAGCTTGGGTGCTCATTCAGATCATCTTTGATCTTAGTTTAGTTTATGCTATTGTGTTATTTGTTTCTCTTGTTGTAGTTTTGTTTGTTTTAAATTGAAATTATGTTCATCTTTTTCTTCTTCTCTCTTTCTTTCTTTTTATCTATGAGTAATTAATTTTTATTTTGCTTAGGTGAAATGGTGAAGCTTTTGGTAATATATTGAGGTTAGATTAATTTCCTTCTTGTGCTTAAATGATATATTTTTAAATGATCATTATATGTGTTATATGTTGTTTCTGATCAATTTAGAAACCCTTCTTATATATTAAAGAACTTGATTCATTGTAAACAAGACGTTGACACAGTGGATGCTTGAGACCATTTACAAGTGTTGGTAAACAATTAAAGGAACCATTATATGATTACAAGTATAATCTAAATTGAACTTTGAATGCTAAATCTTTCGATTAGAACCTTCATTATGTATGATTTCAATTGAGTTATAAAAAGAAATAATATTGTCTTTAATTTATTACTAAGAGTGGATCTCCTAACCCAAGTAAATCCTTTTTCATTTGTGAACAACTTATATCATACAAATCTTTTCTTTACCTCAGAAAAATTTTCTTCATCAATTCTCTGTGAATCGACCTCGGACTCCCGAGAATATATTACTTGAAACAACCTGTACTTGGGTTTGAAACTTTTAATTCTCATCAAGTTTTTGGCGCTGTTGCTGGAGACTTGATTTGAAGTTCTAATTTATTGAGGTTCTCTTTTTGTAAGTAAACTTCACTATCAGATATATTCTTCCTCTACTCTTTTAATTTTTTTTTAATTTACCAATTTACTAACTAACTTACTAATTAACTTACCGACTTACTAATTAACTTACTAACTTATTAACTAACTTTTATATTTATGTCATTTATTTATACTTTCTAACTTCCTAACTTTTATATTTATGTCATTTATTTTCGTTTTTAAATTTTTATTTATTTATTTACGCCATTTATTTACGTTTTTTAATTTTTTTATTTATTTTCGTTTTTATTTTTTATTTTTTTTTTATTTATGCTTTCTACTTTTTTTTTTTTATTTATACTTTATGCTTACTAACTTACTAACTTTATATTTATCTCATTTATTTATGCTATCAAACCTCTTAATTAAGTCATTTATTTACGCTATCTAACTTTTTAATTTATGTCATTTATTTTTATTTTTTTGACTTATTTACTTATGTCATTTATTTTTGTTTTCTAACTTACTAACATGTACATTTTTTTTTATTTTAACTCATTTATTTATACTTAATATTTAATGGTCGGTTTATACTGCCGACTTGTACATTATTTTTATTTTACGTCACTTATTTATGCTTAATTGGTATCGTAATTCAAATTCTAGTTGTTTGGTTAAAATTAATCCTGGTACTTTATATATTGATTTATTTGAATCACAATCACACACAATTGACACAATGGTTAAAATTGAAGGTGCACATGTTGAACACGAAAATCAAACACAACGAGCTGAAAATGAAAGTATACATGATGAACAAGAAAAATAACCGTTGTGAACTATGCGTGCATATTTGTAATCACCTCAAAATTCTAGTCTATCATGTCTTATCTTTCCACTCACTGCTAATAATTTTAGATTTAAGCCGGGAATGATTTCTTTACTTCCTAATTTCCATGGTTTAGAATCTGAAAGCTCATATTTACATCTAAAAGAATTTGAGAAAATCTGTATTACTTTCAATGATCAAAATTGCACCGAAGAGATTGTTAAGCTTAAATTGTTTTCTTTTTCTTTAAAAGATAAAGCAAAAACTTGACTTAATGCTTTGAAACCAAGATCAATTAGCACATGGCAAGAAATGCAAGGTGAGTTTTTAATGAAATTTTTTTCAACACATAAAATCAATGCTTTGAAAAGACAAATCTAATTTTTTTTTTCAAAATTCAAATGAAGCATATTTTCAAAGTTGAGAACGTTTTAAAGATTTGTTAAATTCTTGCCCACATCATGGTTTTGAAAAATGACAGACTATAAGCTTCTTTTATGAAGGTTTAATACTTGAAACTAAATAATTTGTGGAAACGATGTGTAATGGCGAGTTTCTTGATAAAGAACCTGAAGAAGCTTTTGATTATTTAAACCATTTGGCTGAAAATTCTCAATCTTGGCATTGTACTAATCATTCTGAAAATTTAATTAGATATAACCTTGCAAATGCTAGTAAAGGAAAATATCATCTTAGTCAAGAAGAAGATCTAAATGCAAGGTACGCTAGTTTGGCTAGAAATGTTGAATCCATGGAATTAGGGAAAGTAAAAGAAGTCAAATCTGTGCAAAATGAAGAAATTTATGGCATTTGTGATGAATTAGAATACTCGACAAATGAATGTCCAAATATTACTGGTTTTAAAGAAGTTGTGCATGAGCAAGTAAATGTAATGAATAATTTTAAAAAGTCATTCACCTCTTCTTTTTTAAATTCTTACAATCCAAGATAGAGAAATCACCCGAATTTCAGTTAGAAGAATAATAATCAAGCATAATTTATGCAACCACCGCCTCCTCAGGAACAATATGCATCTTATGTATCACCATATAGGAAAAATCTTGAAGGAACTTTGCATGAATTCATAGAAAAACAAGTCATTAATAAACAAAACACTCAAACCATTATTGACATAAAAAAGACACTCTTTCCAAACTCACTTCTGCACTCACTATTCACGAGAAAGGAAAATTTCCTTCTCAACCTCAACTGAATCCTAAAGGTCAATATAGTCTAAATGAAGGTAGTTCAAAAAACTAACAAATAAATTAAGTCAATTATGTGATAACTCTTAGGAATGGAAAAGTTGTTGAAAAAGAAATTTCTAAACCTTGTGAGAAAGATGGTGAATCAATTCCCTAAGATAAAGAAGATGTTGATAAGCCATTTGGTCAAATTGAGACCAAACTCTCGTCTCCTACACCCCCATTTCGTTAAGCATTAAGCAAACCAAAGAAGTTGAACCACCACCTTGAAATTTTTGAAATTTTTAAACAAATGAAGGTCAATATTCTGTTGTCAGATGCTATTAAACAGGTTCCTTCTTATGCTAAATTTTTGAAGGACTTATGCATTGTTAAAAAGAAATTAAATGTGAAAAAGAATGTCTTTTTGACTGAACAGGTAAGTTCTATTATTCAAAGTAATAATGTTTTGAAACATAAAGACCCTGGTTGTCCTACTGTTTCATGCATTATAGGAGAACATAAAATTGAACAAGCTTTACTTGATCTTGGTGCTAGTGTTAATTTACTATCATATTTAGTTTATCAACAACTCAATCTGTGTGAGTTAAAACTAACTTCTGTAACTTTTCTACTTGCTGATAGATCAATTAAAATTTCAAAAAGAATAATGGAAGATGTGTTGGTACAAGTTGATAAATTCATTTATCCTGTGAATTTTATTGTCTTAGAAACTGAACCTATGGTTAATAGTTCTAAGTCAATTCCTGTTATTTTAGGTCGCCCATTTTTAGCAACATCAAATGCTTTGATAAATTGCAGAAATGGAGTGATGAAGCTAACATTTAGAAACATGACACTTGAGTTTAATATTTTCAACATATGCAAGCAACCACATGAAGTCCATGATGAAAATGAGGAAGCTGATGGGATTGAGGCCATTGTAGATGAACATCTTCTAAAAGGGAGTTCTTCTGACCCATTAGAAGTTTGTTTAATTAATTCATTTGATTCAGGTACGCAAGTAAATGGTAATATTTTTGAAATATGCTCTTTACTTGATTGTATACAGGCAATGGAATACAAGGGATGGAAGCCTAGATTTGAAGAGCTAAAACCCATGAATGATAATATCCATGAAAAAGTACTCACACTAGAATTAAAGCCCTTACCTGTTGGGTTGAAGTACATATTTTTGAGAGAAGAACAAAGCTTTCCAGTAGTAATTTCATCAAACCTTACTGAAGAACAAGAATGTATATTGATAGAAGTACTTAAAAGGCATAAAAATGCAATTGGATGGACATTAAAGGACATAAAATGTATTAATCCATTAATTTGTACACATATAATACTTTTATAGGATAATGCTAAAACATCATAACAACCTCAAAGAAGATTAAATCCACATATGAAAGAGGTAGTTAGAGCTGTTGTTCTAAATTACTTGATGTTGGAATTATTTACCCTATCTCCGATAGCCAGTGGGTAAGCCCTACTTAAGTTATGCCTAAGAAATCTGGAATAACAGCGGTTGAAAATGAAAAATGTGAGTTAATACCTACGCGAGTTTCATCTAGTTGGCGTATATGTATTGATTTTAGAAAATTAAATGCAGCCACTAGGAAAGATCATTTCCCCTTACCATTTCTTGATCAAATTCTAGAAAGAGTAGTAGGACATCCCTACTACTGTTTTGTTGATGGTTATTCAGGGTATTGCTTTAGAGGATCAAGAAAAGACTAATTTTACGTGCCCCTTTGGCACTTTTGCATATAGAAGAATATCTTTCGGTCTTTGTAATGCTCTGGAAACTTTTCAAAGATGTATGTTAAGTATTTTTAGTGACATGATTGAGCATTATTTAGAGATTTTTATGGATGATCTGACAGTTTTTGGAAATTCTTTTGAAAATTGTCTTGATAATTTGGATGAAGTTCTTAAAAGATGCGAAGAAAAAAGATTTATTTTAAATTAGGAAAAATGTCATTACATGGTTACCTCAGGAATCGTGTTAGGTCATGTGATATCTTCTAAAGGAATTGAAGTTAATAAGGCCAAAGTTGAATTAATTGCTCATTTCTCTTCCCAAAAAATAGTTAGAGAAGTTTATTCCTTTTTAGGACATGTAGGATTTTATCAAAGATACATTAAAGACTTTAGTGTCATATCTAGACCATTATGCAATCTTCTGATAAAAGATGCACCATTTGATTGGACTCAAGAATGCCAAAAATCTTTTAAAAAATTAATTGGTCTTCTAACATCGGCTCCTATCATACAATCCCCTGACTGGTCTTTGCCTTTTGAATTAATGTGTGATGCAAGTGATTTTGCTGTTGACACTGTTTTAGGTCAAAGAAAGGAAGGTAAGCCTCATGTGATTTGTTATGTAAGTAAAACTTTAAATAGTACATAATGAATTATACCACTACTTAAAAAGACTTGCTTGCTGTAATTTTTACATTGGACAAATTTTGAGCTCATTTAATTGGTTCTTCTACAATTGTTTTCACTAATCATGCTTCTGTTAGATATTTAATGTCTAAGCAGAATGTCAAACCTAGGCTGATACGGTGGATCTTGTCACTTCAAGAATTCAACATCACAATAAAAGATAAGAAAGGAGTCGAAAATGTTGTTGTAGATCATTTGTCCAGACTTACAACAGGCTCACTTTTTGATAGCACACCTATCAATGATTCTTTTCCTAATAAATTTTTATTTTCTGTCAATTCCATGCCTTGGTTTGCTAACATAGTCAATTTTCTTATAACAGGAAAGATGCCGTCTCAGTGGTCACATCAAGACAGAAATTTTTTTTTTAATTGAGGTGAAATTTTTTATTGGGATGACTCATATTTGTTCAAATATTGTCCTGATCAAATCTTTTGGAGATGTGTACCCGACAATGAGGTAGGTAGTGTCATTAAATTTTATCATTCAGAAACATGTGGAGGTCATTTTTCTTCAAAGAAAACAGTTGCGAAAATCTTGCGGTGCAAATTTTATTAGCTCACTTTATTTAAGGATAACTATACCTTTTGCAAAAGTTACGAAATTTGTCAGAAATTAGGTTCATTTCTAAAAGAAATATGATGCCTCTGAACCCTATCATTGTCATTGAAATTTTTGATTGTTGGGGAATTGATTGCATGGGTTCATTTCCATCCTCATTTAGATCTGTGTATATTTTAGTTGCAGTTGATTATGTCTCAAAATGGATTGAGGTGATTCCATGTCGACACAATGATCATAAAACTGTTCTCAAATTTTTAAAAGAAAATATCTTGAGTCGATTTGGAATCTCTCGAGCTATCATCAGTGATTGGGGAACACATTTTTGCAATAAACCATTTGAATCTTTAATAAAAAAATATGGTATTACCCATAAAGTTACCACCCCTTATCACCCTTAGACAAGTGAACAAGTATAATTAGCAAATAGAAAAATTAAACAAATTTTAGAAAAAGCGATTAACTCAAATCGTAAAGATTGGTCTTTAAGACTAAACGATGCACTTTGGGCTTACCGTACTGCTTTTAAAACATCTTTAGGCATGTCACCCTATTGGTTAGTTTATGAAAAACTGTCACTTGCCGTAGAACTGGAACATAAAGCATTTTAGGTTATTAAAGCTTTCAATTTAAATCTTGATAATGCTTGCAGGTTACGCAAATTGCAAATAAATAAACTTGAAGAATTGAGAAATGATGCATATGAAAACTCAAAAATTTATAAAGAAAGAACAAAAGTTTTTCATGATAAATCAATTTGAGAAAATCTTTTAAAATTAGTCAAAAAGTTCTACTTTATAATTCTCGTCTTCACCTATTCCCTGGAAAATTGAGATCTCGGTGTGGACTGACCATTTTATTGTCAAACATGTGTATCCTTATGGGGCCATAGACATTGAGAATCCTAGGAATGGTAATGTGTTTAAGGTCAATGGACAAAGACTTAAACCATTTCTGGAAAATCAAGTTGCTGAGGTAGAATTCATTTTCCTTTTTTTATCCTTATTGTTAGAAAAATTTATTATAATTTTGTGGCTTTATTTTGTTTTGCAGTTCTTTGTGTTCTCTGTTAAATGGCGGATAACCGTACTCCGTGACTCTCAAGGGTATGCCGAAAGATGTATGCTGGATAATTGAAGCAAATGTCTGACTAACAGGTGAGTCTTCAATTTCATTTGACTCATACATGACAGGTCTTGGTAGAAGTTCATATTTTAAAAGGAGAATAGCAAAAAGATTACAAGTCTATCACAAATGTGCACGATGGGATTGTAACAAGCGATGTCATTCTTTGTGGATGGTTTCCGCGAACAGAGAAGATAATTTTTTTTTCATTAAGAATGAACTGAGTAAGGAGTCATTATATGATATCTTATTGACTCTTGATACGCATTCTTACGATTATGTGCATCATGAACTTCTTAACTTGTGGAATCTCTTCAAGGAGGAATGAAAACATTACAGTCTTGGGAATCTGACTCTAAAATACCATGTTTACCAATTTATAAGAAAATTAGATAGGAAGCTTATCGTCAACTCATAGAAGGTGTTTAAGTCGTTTCTAGACCTGATACCAAAGGCAGATGTGAGCCACATCCACAACAATATGTATATATTTTCTTCTTCTTCTTTTTCTTCTTCTTCTTAAAAAGAAAAAAAAAAGAAAAAAATATAAAAAAGATAATGTATGTATACATCTTGGGTTTGGCTTTAGTAACACACAACGTGAATGAGGAAATGGATGCATCCTGATCCAACCTTCTTAATTGAAAAACAAAGTAGGTAGATTGTATTCCACATGTGAGGCAGCCAGACGCATTATGACCATTTGTCCCCTTTGGGAGCCCTATGTTGTGCTAGTCTTGAATGGGTCTAATACTAGTCAACAATGCTTTAGCACAAAGCCGAAAGAGCAGACTACCTCCATCCCAATCTCAAGTGAGTCTACACTCACCTTTCATTAGGTTTCAAACAACTTGAAAAAAGAGAGGGCAAAACTATGGTTGTACTTGGTCTTTAATTAGATTAGGAGCCCCGGGCGAATGCTTGTCCTGTCATAGACTTAGGAGGAGACCTTCACACGCCAGTATGTAAATAAGGTTCGTGTGCCATGCTCTGTAGAGAGCCACGTGCTACATTCCTAGCTGTTGGAACCAAGGCTCTGTAGCGCTGATGGACAGAAAGAAGTGTCTCGTCTTTACTGTGAACGAAAACTGTTAATTGAGCTGTATACTTACTTTAATTAGTAAGCCTCTATAGCGAGTTCTGACTGGCTGCAGTCAGGTATCATCTTCTTAGAATACATGTCTTTAATTAGGTTTGCAAGAAGATAGAAAGCTGTTATTCCGTAAGCATGACAGAAAGGACTCAAAGGTTCTTGTTGTCAGTTCGGCAATCCTTGTGGAGTTCTTATATTGCACTGGTGACATGCAACTCAAAGATATGCTACTACTGCACTCATGACGCGCAGTATAAAGATACGCCATAAAAACTGTACATACATGTATCTCCTCATTTGTTATTATATTTCTTTTATCTTTGTATGATTTTATTGTATTTTGGTTTTTGGACAGACAATCCTTTGAGCAGGGTCTTTTAGGAGTTTCTAGACTTCTTTACCCTGATAATTTTCTTAAAGTTAAAAAAAAATAAAACAAAAAAAATAAACAAAAAAAAACACAAAATAAAAAAAATCTGTGTTTCTTAATTTCAAACTTTTTTGACAACAGTCAACCTACTCTTATAGGTGTTATCATTACATTTTTCATTCTTTTCCTTATTTAAACACTTCATTTTCTCCACTTTCCTCCAACTCATAATCATTCAAAGGGAGGAAAAGTATAGAAATGGGACCTTTTGTTCGTAACCTTAAAAATATCTGTATCTTTTGTGGGTCAAGTTTTGGGAAGGGTTTAGAGTTTGTAAATGCAGTAAGCACTATTGGTCGAGCACTTGCTGCGAGGAATATGCATGTTGTATAAGGGGGAGGTTGCCATGGGTTAATGAGGGCTGTATCACTTGCTGCTCATATAGGAGGCAGTCAGGTTTTAGGTGTCATTCTTGGATCTTTAGCTCAAAAGAACATCACTGGAAAGACAGTTGGAGAAGAAATTCAGGTATCTTCTATGTATGCATGAATGAAGACAATGTTTGACAACTCTGATGCATTCATTGCCTTACCAGGTGATTTTGGTACTTTGGAAGAAATTTTTCAAATTGTCTCTTGAGCCCAACTGAATATCCACCATAAACCCATTGGTTTGTTGAATGTTAATAATTTCTTTGATTTTTTGTTATTTTTTCTTAACAAAGCTATGAAACAGAAATTTATCACATCATCGGCAAGACAACTTCTTATCTCTGCCTCCACTATTGATGAGCTAATTGATAAATTAGAAGCTTTTGTTTATGAACCTGATCTAGCAATAACTCAGATAGATTGGTTAGCAGGAAGCAGTGAGGGAAGCATCATGCAAAGAAAGCCAGATCTGACACTTCGTCTATAACTTTCTTTTACCTTTGATTTTATTTATCGTATTTTGTTTCTGTTTAAATTTATGTCAGATTTTTTCAACAGGTACTATCTTCTATCCTTTACTCATCTATATTTTAATATTGTAGACAATGTTGTGATCTGGTTGGGGGGAAGGATAGTTTTTTTAAAAAAATTAGGAAAGTATGATATGATTGTCATGAACTTACTAAACCAATGAATAATGGTAGAGTAAGGAGTAATTTTACTCTTGAGACGTATTTAAATTGTGAAGTATGTTTAGTGAGATGACTGTCAGAAACCTACAACAAAACTAATTAAGGATGGCAGAGTAAGGAGTAAATTTTGCCCTGGAGGTAATTTTACTCTTAAGATGCATCTTAGTTGAGGAAATAATTGTTTTAGAAGTAGCAAAAAACACATCTTGGGTCATAGCATAAATTTTCTTCTTTCTTGAAAATCATATGCTTGGATATGAATGTTGAAATGGTGGATTGAGAATGATAGAAATATTCCTTATGAGATTTTGAGCCTATTGATGAATGGATTGAACATTTGTACCATTCTCTTCTTTCTTGTGTGATTTTCACTCATGAAATTATTACTCTAGAACTTGCTTTGATTCTTTTTTAGGCTACATTTTCACTTGCATACATAAATATGACTGAGACATTTTTCTTGAAATAACTACTTTAATTAAATAGCCAAGCTTGTATATTTTTCTTTGCTTAACCCCTTTAAGCTTATTTGACCATTCCTTATTTCTAGCTCATTATGTGCCTTAAATAAAAAAACCATGTTCTTACCCGACCTTAAGGAATAAGTGAACATTAGTTTTGTTAATGGATGAGTTCTTGAACAAGTGTGGGGGTGTGTGTGCAAAATGGTTGGTGAAAAAAGAAAAGAGTAGTTAATTAAAAAAATGTGTATATTTATTAAAAAAAAACAAATGTGTAAAGAAGGGTCAACAAAACAAAAAGGAAAGGGAAAAGAATATGTAAAGAGAATTTGTATTAGGTGAAGTTGGGATAAACTTTTATGCTTGTTAATTGAACTCAGCTCTCACGCTTTTTTATTCTCTTTGGTTTTTAACTTGTCAAATTCATATTACCACCGTCCTTTATCTTGACCCTATTACAACCTTGAATAAAGTCCTCATAATTTGTGTGTACATGTGTTCTGAGTAGTGAAGAAGTAGAAGTATAAGCAAGCTTATGGTAGTGCAATTTTTTATGGGTTGAATTAAGTGAAATACTTACCTTTTTAACGCTTGAAAGATTAAGAGCGAATCCAATGAGAATTTTTCATTTTTGATTCATTCTTTTTAACTGAAGTTTCTTTACTTGTTAGTTTGAGATGTGAAGAAATGTTACCTCATTAATGCTTTGATCCCTTGAATGATTAGTTGCTCTTCTTGATTCATTTAATCCTTTAGAGTTTTTAGCTTTTAAGTCTGTGTTGTTTTTCTTTGTTCCCTAGTTTTTTTTATGTGTTTTTGCCCGGGAGTACAAAAGTTTAGTGTGAGGGAATTTCATAACAATGTATTTTATTCAATTTATAATCCTCTCACTAGGTTTCTTAAGGTCCAATTTTGCTTAATTAAGTTAATTTTGTCACATTTTATGAAATTAAGCTTAATCGAATCATTGAAGAAATTATTGCTTGAATTATCATTAATTTGAATGATTGCATTCTTAAATAAAGTAGTCACAATTTAAGTTACAATTATCTGATTAATGTGATTCTGATCTTGTTAGAAAGTTAAGATAATTCTCTAATAACTATTCACTTGATAGCAAGAATCATATTGATAACAATTATATTTCATTCATTGTATAATCTTTTCACTTAGTTTTTTTAGTAAACTGACTATAATTTGAGTTAAAAATATCCGATGGATGTGATTTTAGTATTGTTTTAAAGATAATACAAATTTCTACAACTTTCATGAAGGCCTCAAGACCGGAAACACACGTTTGGATAACTCAAATTGGAGTTGAAGCAAAATCTAGAGTGTTGAACCTGAAAGCTTGACCTCTATGCACTCATTAGGCTATATCTCGGGCTATAGAAGTTCAACAATTCTGAAATTTTGATAGTATAAGGTTAAGACTCATATCTACAACTTTCATGAAGAATATAAGAGTCAAATCGAAAGTTGTGAAGGTGATATTGGGCTTGGAAGTCAGAACAGAGGAGGTAAAGTTGGGCCTTACCCATGAGCAGTAATTAAGCTATATCTCGGGCTGTAGGTGATGGATTTGGATCAAACTGGTGGCTATGGAAAGCGAAGATAATTTCCTAGAACTTTCATGAAGGCCACTTGATCATAAAATGTTGCATGCCATGAGCTCAGAGCAGGAACATTTCGGAGACAAGAATCTCTATAATCCATAGATTAAGAGTTTTAGTTTCTTAAGGAATTTAAAGTTGCACAGATGTCACAAGAGAGGTGATAAGAGATTTAAGAAGCGAATTGGCAATAGTAGAGTGTTATAGTGCCTAATTGGCAAGAGTTAAGGGCCAAGGTGCCGAGTTGACAAAAGTTAAGTGCCATAGACCCTAGTTGGCAAGGGTGAATGTCATAGTACGTGAAGAGCTCTCAAAGAGTAAAAGAGAGTTAGTAATGCAAAGATAGTAGTGTACTAAGTCTAGTTGACATTGGTTAAATATCGTAGTGCATGAAATGCTCCCACATAGAAGAGGTGGAGTTAGTAATGCAAGATGGACTTAGTATGAGATCATGTGGTGATTATGTTAGAGTTAGGATATAACTCCGCATTTACACACACTTCACATATGCTTGCTATCCCTAGAGAACAGGTAGTGGAGGCATCTATTCAGTTATGGTAGCGATATCCACCTAGTTAAGGTAGATTACTTGGTGATCTACGGGCGTAGGAGGTCATGTGTTGTAATAACAGACTTCGTTCCTAAAAAGTAGGCTATAAGGGGTCACACGTTATCATGGCAGAATTCCTCTGCGCCTAGGGGGAATAGTTAAGTATTCATGACATTGTACCAACAATAACATACACTTTTCTTTGAACATAAACATATATCATTCTATCATTGCATTATTTAAAATTTTGTTTGGATTGGATATATTTGTGTGATTGTTGTTTATGTGTTATTTGGTGCCTTCGGTGACAGCTGCATGAGCGGTTGTCTAGTCGATGATCTCAAATGATTATATGGGCGATTGTTTGATATCATCGTGGTTTCGATTATCAGAACAGAAGTATAGTTTGCTAAAGAACGTTGCAAAGAGAGAGAGTTGTAATCGTTTCTTATGCAGGAAGTATTTGTTCGTTTACAGTTTCAATAGGGTTTATTCATTGTGATGTTTAAACTGCTGGTATTGGTATACTTATACTGAGAAATGTGATTTCTCACCCCATTTGTTGCCATATAAATCCAGGTGAAAGTTCATCCAAAGGCAAGAAGAAGAAGTGTGAAGACAAAGATAGTTTTCATATTTTCTAGTTTAAAGCTTGTAGTTGTTTACGTGCTTTTAGTTATATGAAGTTTATGTATACAATGAGCCATTTAGTGGCAATGTTATATGTATAACTTTTAGTTTTTCGCAAGGCTCTCCATTATTATTTGTTTAAATGATATGGATTAATATTATGTTAAGTTAGAAGTAGCATAACTAATATTGCTTATCTAGGTATATTTTGATATATTAGGTTACCAGTATTAGGGTGTTACATTATGGTATCAGATCAGTTCCTCCTGTTGAGCCGGGGTATGGACTGACTAGGCTTGGACACGCTTCGTGTTTTTCTGCAAAGTGTCATGCATTTCTTGTCTCATATGTTACCGTGATGCTTGAATTGCATGTTTTGCTTTGAGTTGGTGGTTATTAGCTACTATTGCACGGTTACATGATATTGAGACTGCAGCTCAATATTAATTGTTTCGGTGTATGCAGGAAGCTATGGCACCAAAGAAGCGAACCAGAGCAGCAGGGAACATAGCTCCTGAAGATCCCAACATGGCCGATGCAGTTGTGGCTATGACCAATGTGATGGTAAGGGTGTTAGAGAGGTTGGAAGCCAATCAACCTGTACAACTTGTGCAGCAAGAACCAGTAGGAAAGAATCAGAACTTCCAAGACTTGGCAGTGTTCAGACAGATGAACCCTCCACCTTTCAATGGTGAGTTGGACCTTGTGAAAGCAGAAGGGTGGTTAAATGAGATAGAAATGATTCTTTAGGTGATGGTTTGCACTGATGAGCAGAAAGTCTCTTTTTTCTCTTTTATGTTGAAGGGAGAGGCAAAGCATTGGTGGAAGAGTACCACAAGAGTGATGGCAGTAGCAGGAGCTCAGATGACCTGGGAAATATTTAGAACAACTTTCTTGAAAAAGTATTTTTTGCAAACTTTGCAAGATGCAAAAGAGGTGGAATTTATGAGGTTAGAGCAGGGGAGTATGTCAGTGGGCCAGTATGAGGCCAAGTTTGAGCAGCTGTCTAAGTTTTCATACCATTTTAGACATGACCCGAATGAGAACTGGAGATGTGTGAAATTCGAGTCTGGTCTGAGAGTTTATGTAACATCCTAAAATTCCGTATCTCTTAGACAGTAATTTTGACAGTTAACAGAATTCTACTGTTTAGTGATTTCTGTGCACTGTACAATTATTTTGATTATTCCGTCAGCGTATTTGATCATTTTGAGTGATTTACTCCGTGTCAGGAAAAAAAAAATTTCTGGTCGGGAAAACTTTACATAATTTAATTTTTACCATTATGTTTTAATTATTTTACGTAATCTGATTTGATATTTGTACGTTTTCTAATATTTGTGATTTTTATGGATGATTATGAAATTTTTTACTGTTCGTGGGCACAGGGGGTGTATGTGGGCCCAGGTGGCCATACGTGGGCCCAAGTGGGTCCCGCAAAGTGAAAATTTTTCTATGCATAGAAAAATTTGTACTGTTTAGACGGAGACAGGGGATCTTACTAAACTTGAATCTGGAAATAATTTTAGAAAATTTTTTGTACTGTGTTTTGTACTGTATTTAATTATCGGGCGATAAAAATACAGTAAATATAATTTTTGTGGGGTTTAGCAGATAAAAATAAATATTATACTGTTAAGTCAACATTAGTGGTTATGATAATGGACCAATAAGAAACAAGTCTAATATTAGAGACTTTGATATCAACCGTCGATTTAATCAACGGTGTAGGATAAGTCTAATATAATGGCTATGACCATTTATAACCATTGGATTTAAAATTGATCAAGGGTAGAGATTTGGTCTTGCAAAGTGGCTAGGACCATTTGTAACCGTTGGATTTGAATCTAATCAACGGTGGAGATGGATCAATTATGAACATTGGATTTGAATTTAATCTATGGTGGAGATTTAGTCTTAAAAAGTGACAAAGACCATTTATGACCCTTGGATGTAAAGTTTGAAGGAGTAATCTTAACCCTTCATTTTGGAGACACATCTAAGGGCTAGGATTTAAAGAAGAAAGATCAAATGACCTAAATTAAGTCTTCTATCTAAAGCTATACCTAAAGTCTACCTTAATCCTAACCATTGAATTAATCAATGGTTAAGAATGCTTCAAATAATTGATTGGACTTTCAAGATTGAATCTTAACCATTGATTTAATCTATGGTTGAAATTTGGTCTTATATAATTGCTTGGACTTCAATTGTGACCCTTGGATGGCAACATAGAAGAAGAGATCTTGACCATCCATTTAGTAGCTTCATCTAATGGCTAAGATTAAAGGAGGAAGAAGATCCAATGGTCTAAGTTTGTTACTATCACTTAGAAAATTTCTCAATGATTTAGTACCAATTATTTGCTCAAATAATTCACTCTTTTCTTTCTTCATTCTACGGCAATGCATAGGAGGAAGGGGGCCAAAATTATTTCATGCATTTCCTATCTCACTTTATCACCTTTTTTTTTTCAATTATTCTAGTAACTTGACTATCACTCAAAAAAAAAAAATAATTCACTATTCACTTTCCAAGTAAGGCTACGGTCATGCAATTGTTTAGGGGACCAAATAATTCACTTTGTGATATTAGGAATGCTTCAAATAATGATGGTTAGGAGAGTTGTCACATTTGAAGAGTGCATGGAGGTGGGGGACGATTTTGGAGGCTTAAGACAATAGCCAAGTTTCAAGACACCAATTATATCTCAATCTTGGTCCTTATTGCATGTTTCAAGAAAGCTAACTTTGCAAAATTTCTCTCCATTCTCTCCATGAGATTTTCGGCCATGCATTGAATTAGAAGACTAAATAATTCATTTCTACACTTCACATTATCACATCTTCATCTTTTCACTCAAGTTTCAAGAAGCCAACAAAAGAAAACTCCATTCTCTCTCCCTAAGAACACCATTCGGCCAAAACACCTAAACCACCATCCAATTTCTTTTAATTTCATCCAACCATAGATCTTGAATCTACATGATATTCTAAGCAACTTTCATGTTGGAGACTTTCTCTAAATCATTCATTTTCAAGGAGTTTTTCCAAGAGCAAGTTCTAAGGTTTTTGAGGTGAAGTGTAAGGAAACTTCATTTCTTCTCTTCTTTTTCATGATCTAAGCCATGTTTGATTAATGGTTCCTCTTAATCAAGCTTAGTATACTAATTTTTATGTATTTTGTTTTGTATTTGAGAAGCTCTTGGTGGTGAAGGACTTGGAAAAAGAAACAAAATAAAGAGCTTTTGAAGATCTTCAAGAGGTAACATGGAGATCCACCTCACCAACCAAGTATGGTGGTGAGAGATGGTTTTATATTTGGTGGATGATGAATCCATGTGAGGATTCATATCCATGGTCTTGTAATTTATTTGTGGGTGTTTATGTGCTTTAATTATTTGTCTATGCTTGGTATGCTTTGCATGATTTTATGGCTTTGATAGTATGCTTAAAATATGTATGATAAGTATATGACATGCTTGTACTATTTATGATGAAATATGTATGTGTATGTTGTGATGTGTTAATGGAAAGGAAATCAATTTTTGGCTCCAATGGCCAAGGGAGGAGATTACGATTTTTGATGCCCTTAATTAGGGTTCATGTTGAAATTATTCAAGAACAAGGGAATTGATTTTTTGGGTCCCTAGAACTTAGTGAATTTCGGCCAAGACACCTCAAAATAGGTGTTTACAAATTAATATTTTCATTAATGATGAAAATGGATGATTTGAAGAGTATGAAAAAAAAACAAAGGGTTTGTTTTTCAAGAGAACAAGAACACGATTTTTGAGGAATTTTTATTGATTTATTTTGTGTACAAAAATCCTAAGTATTTTTCTAAACATGAGTTTTAGACGAAATGGGCAATGTTGTTTCTAAGTGTTTATGAAACTTGATTTCGAAAAATGAAACGGGCAAACGTTGATTTTAAGGATTGGCAAAGAAAGTGAAAAAGGATTTGCAAAGAAAGTGAAAAAGGATTTGTAAAGAAAGTAAAAATGAATTTGAACAAATGGGTTTGGTTTTTATGACCATCGGTATTTCGGTTTTGAAAACAAAGATTTTAATAATTTTGTTTGTGTGAAAACAAAAATAATAAATAATTGAGTTAGAAGGAAAAATGTTTGATGGCTTCAATGGCCAAATACCCTACGGTTTTGAAAAACTGGTTATGCCTAAATTTTTATGGAACAAAATGATATTTTATAAAACGAAGTGTTTTGTTACTCGAAAGATTTGACAGTTTTCAATGAAGACGTTCACGGTTTTTGTAAAGGATTTTTAATAGTTTTGTTTGTGTAAAACCATATCAATTTAAAAGAAAAAAAATATTTGATGGTTTCAATAATACGTCTACGCTTTTTGAAGGCTTGTAATGCCTTGATTTTTATGAACAAAGTGATTTTCAAAGTGAAAACATAACTTGATTTAATACAAGAAATTTGAAAAGGGATTCAGTGTTTTATCACTGAGAGAATATAAATTTTCGTAATGTAAAACAAAAAGAGGTTGAAAACATTTGAATTTCAATTTATTTTGAAAAAGACTGATTTTGGAAATGATTTGGGAAAAATGAGGAATATAATGGTGTTTTGAAAATTTACTAACGTATAACTTATTTTCAAGTTTTGAAATACGTTAGAAAATGTTAAGTTTTGAAACATTGATTTACATCAATGGAAAAGTGATTTTTGTAGATTATATTTTGGAAAAGGATTTCTTGAGTAAAGAAATGTGGAAAAAGATTTTCTTGAGTAAGAAAATGTGAAAAATGAAATACAAAGTCATATTATTTTGAGAAAGGTTGAAAAGGAATTTTGAAGGTTAAGAAATATTTTCTCGAATGAAATTGTGATGAAAAATATTTTTACGATCTTAAAAACGTGATTTTTAAGCTACGCATTTGAAAAATGTGTTGAAAATGATATCGATTTATTTAAGTCCAAAATAATGTTTGGAATATTGAGGAATATTTTACGTGATTGTAAAATGTTGAAAAATATTTTACGTATCTTAAAAACGATTTGAAATATAGTAAAATATTTCTATGCGATTTGAAATACGTTAAAATATTGCTATGCGATTTGAATTACGTTTAAATATTTTACGTGATTTGAACTATTGTTGAAAAATTACTACGTGATTTAAAAATAATGAATATTTTTACGTGATTGTGAAAATGGCGAAAAACTGCTATGAGATTTAGAAAGTGTTTTAAATATTTTGAGAATGATGGAAAATGATTTACGCGATTGAAAAGAATAATTTTTAAGATACGCGATTTTGAAACAGTGGAAAAATAATATGCGATTTGAGAAACGTATATTTTTACACAATTGAGAAAAACGTTGAAAAAAATTATTATGTGATTTAAAAGTCAAATGTAAGAGTTGCGAGCAAAAGATTTTGAAAACGTAACAAAAATGTTACGAAATTTTGTAAACGTAATTGATAGTGTTACGATATTGTGAAACGTAATAAAAATGTTTTGGAATTTTAAAAACGTAACAAAAGCGTTACGGTATTGTGAAAATGTAAAAGAAGTGTTATGATATTGTGAAAATATAACGTAAACGTTTTTGAATTGTGAAAACGTAATAGAAATGTTACGCGATTGTGAAAATACGACAAAAGTGTTTTATGACTATAAAAACATGATAGCATGATGATTACTGCCAAAACAATGTATGAACACTGTATGAGAAAATGACGAGTTTTGCCTGTGATTAGTATTTAGTGCATTTTATATGCATTCGAAAGATA
Source organism: Ormosia emarginata (assembly GCA_029884605.1). NCBI lineage: Eukaryota > Viridiplantae > Streptophyta > Magnoliopsida > Fabales > Fabaceae > Ormosia > Ormosia emarginata. The sequence continues at coordinate 20,103,082 of JAQQTP010000060.1, read as the reverse complement.
TGCCTGTGATTGGCATTGGTGCATTATACATGCATTGGAAAAATATGCGTTGAGGTATATGATTACATTGAATAAATGAAATTGAAAAGATTTGGCCCTTGTGGTTGGCTTGCACTGTTATATTCGTGCATTGTATAAAATATAGCTAATAAGCAATTTTTGGCCCTTATGGTTGAAGAGGGAATGAGAATTGATAGTGAGGTCTATGATGGATCTTGGGGGCGTCAAGGCGCAGTGGTCGACCAGTGGATATTTGTCTATGGGCTAAGGTTGGACCATATGCCACTTAGCGATGCAGTCTGTTGCAACGCATTGACGATACCCGACAAGAACACGATTCTTTTCAACGACTAGAAGATTGTCTTTGGGCTAAGGCTGACAATTACCAGGGCATTCTCCTCGAAATTTGTGAAAACCTCCATGGAGTTGTTTTTGAAAAATTGAGTCTATGTGCGCATGTATGAAACTAAGCATTTATATCTATGTGATATATTAATTGAGGAATATTGGCTATGACAATTGTTCTGTTGAGAAATACTTGGATGATGATGATGATAATTAGACAATATTGAGGGCATTATCGTAATTGTTGTTTATGATAATTGAATTGATATATGATTGGATGATGATAATTGATTAATATTGAATATATTATTGGTAGTCTGATATGATATCCCTGTATGATATTGCTGTTTGTGTTATCTTTGTGCTGCCATGTTGGTATTGGTGTAGGTGATCTCACCTCTTTGCTATGTTGTCTTGTTGTGTCTGTATTGTTAAAATTATACAGTAGAAGGAACGAGTTGTCTTAGACTTAACGAGTGGTAGATATTCTGAGTTTTGGTGACAACATGGAGGAGTGGTCATTCAGGAGAAGTGGTCATTCAGGACTCATTGGTGTGCAGTGTTAACAAGGAGCAGATATTTGATGCATCAAGATGGATACAAGAAGGAATAAGTATGTTGAGTTTTATCGTTAGTGTTATACCGTACTATTAAGTAGGACCCGTCATAGGGTTTGCTACTGTTAAAAAGAGAGAGTTTTCTGTTAGTTTTATATTTCTCTTTAAATTGTTAAATATTAATTGGTGTCAATATTGTATATTAAATATATTTTCAGTAACACTTATAAATTTTAGTAAGTTTATGTTTCTGTAATAAGAAATTTTAAAACTCACATTTTATAACTCAAACCTTGTGCGAACTTTTTTTCAGATTATGAGTTGGGAGTTAGACATGTGATATCCTAAGGAGGGTGTTACAGCTGATATCAGAGATGCTATAGAGCCCTTGGAGATCAGAGATTTTTCTTCTTTGGTCAATAAGTGTAGAATAATAGAGAAACGAGAGAGACGACCTACAGTGGGCCAAGAGTCTCAAGGTTCCCAGAAAAGGAAGCATAGTGAGTCAAAGTTCACAAGGGGTGAGAAAGGTAAATCAGAGTTGGTGGAGTCCAAGAAGGGTCAGTGCCCTAAGTGTGGAAGGTAGCATAGTGATAGACCTTGTTTTGTAGGACAGTTAGTGTGTATAAGTGTGGACAACCAGGACATTTTGCCAAGGAGTGTTTGCAAAGGGAAGAAGTGTAGCCCGATAGTAGACCCACAGCTCCAGGAAGGGTTTTAAATCGTGCAAGGCCAGGAGACAACACAACCTAAGGATTCAGAGAAAGGTAAGTGTTTGGTTTTGTTTGTTCAAGGTTTGATTGTACTTGTTTTGAAGTGTGAGTTGCATGTGACTTCTTGCATGAGGTAAACCAAATTTTGAGGATAAAATTTTAAAAAGGAGGGGAGAATGTAACATCCCAGAAATCATGTTAGGCTTGTAATTAGTTACAAAGGTAATATATTACTTGTTTAGCATGTTAGTCAAGTTTGGTGACAAACCGAGTTAGTTTAGGCACTTTGTTGCAACCCCGAGTGTGAAAAGTCACCTAAAATGACTTAGAGAATAACATAATCTGCTATTTGAAGGGAAACAAGTTTGGATAATTTGTTTCTAGGTCACAAATAAGTTAAGTAAGGTGTAGTTAAAGTTTCAGAGTAATCGAGTTAATTTGATATTTTTAGACATACTGGTTGTGCATTTTAATACTGGATTGACCCCAACAGATATGAAAAAATAGAGAAAAAGTGGTTGTGCATTTTAATACTGCATTTTAATACTGGATTAACCCCAGCAGATATGGCAAGGGTGAATGCCATAGTGCGTGAAGAGCTCTCAAAGAGTGAAAGAGAGTTAGTAATGCAAAGATAGTAGTGTACTAAGTCTAGTTGACATTGGTTAAATATCGTAGTACATGAAATGCTCCCACAGAGAAGATGTGGAGTTAGTAATGCAAGATGGACTTAGTATGAGATCATGTGGTGATTATGTTAGAGATATGACATAACTCCACATTTACACACACATCACACTTCACATATGCTTGCTATCCCTAGAGAACAGGTAGTGGAGGCATTCACTCAGTTATGGTGGTGATATCCACCTAGTTAAGGTAGATTACTTGGTGATCTACGGGTGTAGGAGGTCATGTGTTGTGATAACAGACTTCGTTCCTAAAAAGTAGGCTATAAGGGGTCACACATTATCATGGCAGAATTCATTTGCGCCAAGGGGGAATAGTTAAGTATTCATGACATTGTACCAACACTAACATACACTTTTCTTTGAATATAAACATATATCATTCCATCATTGCATTATTTAAAATTTTGTTTAGATTGGATATATTTGTGTGATTGTTGTTTATGTGTTGTTTGGTGCCTTCAGTGACAGTTGTATGAGCGGTTGTCTGGTCGATGATATCAAATGATTGTATGGACGGTTGTTTGATATCATTGTGATTTCGATTATCAGAACAGAAATATAATTTGCTAACGAATGTCGCAAAGAGAGAGAGTTGTAATTGTTTCTTATGCAGGAAGTATTAGTTCGTTTAAAGTTTCAGTAGAGTTTATTCATTGTGAATGTTTAAACTGCTGGTGTTGGTATACTTATACTGAGAAATGTGATTTCTCACCCCGTTTGTTGCCATGTAAATCCAGGTGGAAGTTCATCCAAAGGCAAGAAGAAGAAGTGTGAAGACAAAGATAATTTTCATGTTTTCTAGTTTAAAGCTTATAGTTGTTTACGTGCTTTTAGTTGTATAAAGTTTATGTATACAATGAGCCCTTAGTGACAATATTATATGTATAACTTTTAGTCTTTCGCAAGACTCTCCATTATTATTTGTTTAAATGATATGAATTAGTATTATGTTAAGTTAGAAGTAGCATAACTAATACTGCTTATCCAGGTATATTTTGATATATTAGGTTACCGGTATTAGGATGTTACATGGCGTGACGAGGCGGTCCATGTTAGGGTCGAGCAGATGCGGTGGCAGATTTGTGGTCGCAGTTGTGGTACGAGACTCGACAGTTTCGGGGTTGCGGGATCTGGTCGCGGTTGTGCGAAGTGGGTTCTTTGGGTGCAGGTTCAACGGTTTCTGGGTTGTCAAATCTGGAGTAAGTGAGCTGTAACTGATTGGATCTAATGTTTCCAGGTCTGGCTGGTGGTGCGGTGCTGCGCGTTGGAATGGTGGTGTGCGGCGAGGAACAGTGGTGGCTGCTGGGTCGACGACACGAATCTGAACGGCTAGAGCAGAGGTGTTTGAGTGGTAGTAGGTCATAAACTCGTGGCTGACAATTTGGGGATGACGAAGTGATTTCGGTGGGTGGTTGTTAAGAGTGGAGATAGTGGTCCATGGTTATTGAGCTCAAGCAATTTAGGCATAACAATGGTGGTGGAGCGACGACTCAATGCAGTGGCTAACAACGACGATGACGTACGGCCAATGTGGTGGTCAGCAGTAGTTTTGGTGACTGGGATGAAAGGATTTAAGGAAGAAGAAGAAAGATTAAAAGATAATAAACTAAAATAAAATATGAAAAACTAAAATGTAATAATAAAACAACTGAAAAAAATAGCTATTACCAATATTTTTTTAAGTGCATTGACGCTCTTTGTCTATTTAAATGCATTCAAAACGTCATCGCCTCTCTAGTCGTTTTGGCAAAAGGTTATCTTTCAATGGTATTTATGTCAAAAGTGTCAATTATATTTATTTTTAATAATGGTCACATCAATATATATTTTTTAAATATAATTCATTGTGCGTTCTTCTAATTATAGCAGACAGATTAATTTGTTGTCGGCATACCGGCATGCTAGGGTAGGGCAACTGTAAGTCACCAATTGAAAAGGACGTATCGAAGAGTAGGTGCTTCTTAATCCAACCCGTCCATTTGGTGGCTCCTCCTTTGTCCACAAAGCAGCCAAGATTAGAGAAAAGAGAGAGCCGGACAGGCAGTTGTTGATGCAAACAGTACGAGTATAAACTTTATATCCTCCCTCTCTGCAAGAGCTTAATTTATATTGTAAATAAATATTAACAGTTAAATATTTTCAAGTATGATTTTTTTATTAAATTTTCAAGTATGATTTAACAGATATTTTTTAATGGACATAAATTTAACATATTAAATTTATATATATTCATTAAAAATTTTAAAAAAATAATTTTATATGATAAATAAATTTAATAAAATTTATTTATTCTCTTTTTTAATTTTTTATAAATATATATAAATTTAATATGTTAAATTTGTATCTATCTACAAATATCTACGTCAAGTCATAACTTTAGTCTTGCCAATTAGGAAGCAAAGTTCCTCCGCACGGATGCATATTAAACATTGCTATGATTATTCTTTGGTTAAACAATATTCATTATATTAATCAAACAAAAAAAAAATATGTGGACAAAAACATATGTTATTCATTTAACGCATTTTATAAAATCAAACATACACCAATCAGTATAAGCTAAAACCCAGATAATTCTAACACGAGCTGCGTTTGATACTGCTTTCTACTTGGTACGAGTCCATTCAAAAATCAGCAACAAGTATACAATAGAATCCAAGATGCTATCAACAAATTCTATAAATAATTCTTAAATACAGCAAGATATGCACCATTAATGATTAATTGAGTCATGTATGCTACAACAGGCTTTAGCCAAGGTGTTGGATTTTGCATAACTACTACAAATTATCGGCCAACCCATCTAAGGTTTTTGACTAATGTGTTTTTAATAACAAAATTATTTATTAAATCATTATTTTTTTAAATTATTTATTAACTTATCATTATTTTTATCACGTTAAAATTTTTTATTACTTTTTGTTCTATGCAGATTACGTCAGAAGAGATAGCGCTGCCAATTAGGATTCGTTAACACAGTTGGCGTATCTTACGTAAATACATCAACACGCGTAATGTTTTCACGCGACAAAGACGTTGACGCGATTTACGCGATAACGTAAAAACGCCAATTATGTTTATCATGTAAAAAATGTCAATCGTGTTAGTATTTTTCATGTAAAAAAAATACTGTATGGTATATACAGGACACTTAATCCATTACACGTGAATCTCTTAAGAAATAACTTCTAAAGACACATACAATTAATATTTCTATTAAAAAGTACACTATAATATTAAAAAATATATGTTTTAATTAATTTATTTATAAGTCAAATATTTATTTTTAATTTATAAAATAATTAATATAAAACTTTAATGTTAATAAGATAAAACAACAAAATAGCTTATATGCTGATGTGCAATTCCAAGGTAGACAAGAGTCAGTCTCATCCACAGACGACCTTCATATAATTGCAGAATTGTTGAATACTGCTGCTGATGGGTACAATTGCAGAATTATATAATCCAGTAATTATCTCTTCCTCCTCCATCTCTATCTACCTTAGTCTACTTGTCTATGCATATGTATCTTATTGGTATTCATTACTTTACCAGTCAGACAAACATGTTCAACTTCAAAGTTCCTTTCCTTGGACTCTGATTTCATTGAAAAGGGATTCTTTCTACAACAATTCCATTACAGAACTTCAGGATTTCAATCGTAGTTCAGTATCTTAAATAATTTTCTTGCTAAAATTTGGTAACAAGTTAGTATGTCATTAAATGTAAAAATTCACAGCTTACCACTTTTGACATCTAATTTATAGATCATATTGGTCGACTGTAATTTATTTTCTTTATAATTCTTCACATGATCTTATCCAATAAATCTTCCTTGTATAAGCTTGTCAGAAGGAATGGATTTGATGAAATGTACAGTTACAGCAGCAAGTATGCTTACATATGTGTTGACCAAGCTGCCATCCTTAAACCAATAGAACTAAGTCCTGAAGATGTATGGAGAGGTGGGCAATATATACACAACCCAAATCTATAACATGATGCTTAAGCTTGTCTTCTGCTATCGTCTTGAGTAAATTAATCAGACAGCACATAGAAAAGTATGCTGTGTATAGTTGAGATTTGTCCTGAATTTTCATTTTCGGTGAGTGGGATAAAGGATAAGAACAAAACAAGTTGACGAATGCAGAAGAGGACAACTTCCAAAAGGCAATATTATTTTCCATTATGCCAAATGGCCAGACAATTAGCATTGTACAATTTCTAGTGATAAAAGTGATCCTTTCATGAATAGCTGAATTGGAGCTGGAATCCACCATCAAATAAGGGGGAAAAAATTCTGTGACATTCTTTTTCATGATTCCATTAACTTTTATATCCTAATATGCCTTCACGTAAGGTTAGTAAAACTTAATCCACTAAAAATAAAATTATTAATAAACTTTACCATTCTGTACAGTAACCAAGCAAAATTTATCACAATAATTCTTACAAGTCATTGGAACTGCATCACCAAGAAGGTCGTCAGTTGATGAGACTGACTCTGGTCTACCTTGGAACTGCACATCAGCATATAAGCTATTTTGCTGTTTGGGTTTGCTAACATTAAAATTTTATATTGATTATTTTATAAATTAAAAATAAATATTTAACCTATAAATAAATTAATTAAAATTGATGTTTCTTAATATTATGATACATTTTTTAGTAAGCATATCAATTATATGTATCTTTGGATGTCATTTTTCAAAAAATTCATATAAAATGGATTAAGGGCTATCTATATGCCATGTAATATTTTTTTTATTTTTTTTTTCACGTAAGAAATGTCAACGTAATTAGTGTATTACACGTGGATACGTTAATACGGTTGGTGTTTTTCACGTGTAAACGTCATCATATGTGGCGTTATCCACGTGGGATACGCCAATTATATTGACGCATCCTAGTTGACAATGCCATCTTTTCTGGCATAGTTTATATGAAACAAAAAATAATAAAAAATTCTAATGTGATAAAAACGATGATAATTTGATAAATAATTTTAAAAAAATAATTTAATAAATAATTTTGCCACTAAAAAGATATTGATAAAAAACTCACCCATCTACGCATAAACTAAATTAAAAAAGAATGAAATAAATACAATCATGTATGTACAGCAAATTAAACAACACGCTTTGGTAGATACCACTGCCTTTTGTTGGGGAAGGAGATTTAATCTATGGTATTAGCATTGAGAATCCAGTTCTGCTACTTTCTTGGACCAGAGTTTGGCAAGGTTGTACAGTTCGGCAGCTGGTCTTCTAGATCATCCATTTCAGCTGATCTACAATCAATTTTATGTGGTAGGAAGTATTCCAACAGAGGCATATCAGGCACAAACTTACACACTCCACAGCTTATATTATTGGAGCAGTTAATAAGTTTTTAGCAGTTTACCATTCCGGTAAAGAAGTACTGTCTTTCCTTTTCAACCCCCACCAACCCAAAAAAATAAACAACAAAAAATAAAAAATCAGCAACAACAGATACTAGCATCGCTCTCCATCAGTGGGACAAACCACTTAAATTAGATAGTGCAAAAAAGGCATGGTCATTGGTCTCTAAAGGACCATCATAAGAGAGAACGTTTTTCCTACATTTAAAATACATACATCATATGTTTATGTAAAAAAATATTAAATTAAATTATATGTAATTATAATTTTTTTTAAAATACAGAATAAATTTATAAATAAATTTTAAAAAATAAAATATAAAAATTAGACGAATAACAGATCATATCATATGTGCAAGGCTCATAATTCCATCGTTTACCTTCCTCACATTTGTCTCCAACACATGTTTAGAAACAATCAGCTAAGTAACGACAGATGGAGCTAAAATCAAACCAAATACAAAGGGGTCTATCCGCCAATGCAGTTATGCTTCATCTGAATTGTAGCTAGCTGTAATGCAAATGCAAGGTGTGAACAAGTACACCAAACAACCCAAGCAGCAACTTTAGCAGGACTCTATTGTACGTGTCCCTTCTCCTAATACCTTTATTTTTCTTTCTTTTAGGCGGTGGGAAGAATAATTGCATGGGTAGTATGGCCATGAAAAGAACAAGCAATTGCTCTCCTATTCAAGAACCTACTTATGCTTGCACTTAGTAGTGGAATGGAATAGAAAATAATAGAAACTAGAGAGATTGTGTGGGTGTCACTGTCAGTAGAGGCTTACTATTTAGATAATTAAGAGTGGGATGGGAAGCTTAGAGAGCAGGACGTGCCCAAAAAGTTCAATACCTTAGGGCTTTTGGGCTTCCTTGTTTAGAACACACATGAAACGCTAACTCATGGTTGGTGCAGTCATTAGACCACACAGAAGGCTATTAACCATTTTATAGTTGCCAATACCAGAAAATTACAGCCAAGTGTACAAGTGAAATTATAGCCACAAGTGACCACCTAATTGACCAATCTTAGCTGCAAATGCACTAAATTTATGGGTATCACAAACAACATTGCAAGTTAATAATGAAGAACCACAAAGTTATAAAATAATTGTCGGTTAAAACTTAAAAGGGACAGTTACTCTTTTCCTGAGATATTGTTAGTGTTTGAAGCACTTTTTGCAAAAATTATTCAATCTTGAGAGTTGCAATAAGTGCTAATATGATAATGACCCAACATGTACTTACCTGAAAACTCGAAGAAAACAGCGATTCAAATTCTCTTGGTCAAATAAGCTGTGGCTTTCTGTGGCTTTTTAAGGTCAGAAATAACACCACAATCCTCAGTGCTCCTCTCGACATTGTATAATATCTGCAAAAGGCAGTGAGTTTTTATTTTTCTAGGCAAATAAATGATAAAAAAAAAAATCTGGCAAATACCTTATGATTCCACACTCAACAGCCTCACTAGGACTAAATGAATGTCAGCTTCAATATGCTCAGGTGACTTTCCAATATGCTTTGCATATAAATTAACCTTGGTAAAAGTTAAACAGTGTGTATGTGAGTTGTTATAAATATAATAATCTATAGATCCATTTTGTTAAAGACAAAAAGTCAAATCCACACTCATAAGGTCCAAATTAATACATATATCCTATATCTAAAACACATATGAGTCCATTGTTTAGCCAAAGTAATATATACTCTAATAAATAAGTCATAAATTCATAATTTCCATCTTCGCAAGTTGAAGGGAACCAACAGATTTTCGGCCACAGCTACAAACAAACTATTTTATAATATTTTGATGGGACTGCAAACATGACGACAGTATGCATTGGTCCACATAGGCTTGCAGATAACACTGATAATTTAAAATGGAACCTCAATTATGTGCAATTAAATTGAAGTAACCTAGATGATTAATGTTCTATAACCAATTCTGTCTTCACATTCGTTACTTATTTTCTTGCGGGATCAACATCTGTTGCTTGACCTTGAAACCTTGTAATTGGCTGCAAATTGAAAAGAATAACATGGTTAAGTGGCTTGGATAAAAGATAACCCCAAAAGACATGCAGCAGCCAAAGTGTAGGAAGAAACAGTTGAGTCCAAACCTGTCTTATAATTCTCTCTTTTAAGTTTTAAACAATATTTACTAGTTCTGCAAAGGACAAACTCCTCCTGTAATAAGACTAATTTTTTGAACAGAAAAAAAAAAAATCCTGGTACATGAAGCTATGGGAAAGATTATTTCTGATGAAAAGACAATATGCTAGTTTACATATAGGTAATTAAATATGCTTTTCATCATCTTCATATAATCATATTGAAGGTAAAGAAATTCAGCTGGTATCAACTCTGTGACAGATGGAACAAGAGACATTTCCAAATATATTATTCGATTTTTGTACAATTAAGAAGCTAAGTCTGATGGAGGTTGCTCCCATGCACTTCCTCTTGAAAAAGCAATAAGACATACAAAATATGAACAACAGAACCTGCATAAATTATATTGGCAGCATATAATGTTCCATAAACCACTACTAGAAATTTTCGATTTAGAGATGAAAAAAATTTCGTTTCTAAATAGAGAGGGAAAAAATTTCATCTTTAATAGAGATGAAAACAGAGACAGAATTGATGAATTAGAAAAAAAAAAAATTTAAAATTTAGAGACGTAATTTAGAGACAGAAATGATTTGTCTCAGAAATTTTCGTATTTAATTCTGTCTCTATTTAATCAATTTAAAGTCAAATCTACTTAGAGATAGAATTTATCTATCTCAAATTTTTTTATCTCTAATTCTATTTCTAATTTTGTCTCTATTTAATCAATATAATATTTTAAAAAATCAAATATATTTAAAAATAAAATTTATCTGTTTTTAAATTTTTCATCTTTAATTACACTTTTTTATCCGTCTTTAACTCATTTATATAATTTAATTAATAATTTTTTTTATAAAATAGGGACAAATTATTTTCGTCTCTAATCTCTTCAAAATAAAATGATTTCAGAAACCCTATTCCCAAATTACAACCCACATTATTGAACAACTCTATTCCCATTCTAATACCTACGTCCATGACGGTGGATCTGGGCAATGACGCAGGCTTCGTCTACAAGCGCAAGAGACACCGTCTGAATTCGGCGGCGCAGGCTTCATCGACAACGGCTGAGGCAAATGCGTTGAAGCAGCGGAGAGAGCGGAAGAGGCGGATCCTATTGAAGCTGAAAGCTAAGTACGAGAAGGAGATCAATGTGGGACTCTTGTCGAGCAGCTTGCTCTTGTTGCAACGACACACAGCAACGGTTGAGCTTCAACGAGAGAGGGGCTTGGAGCAAACCAAAACGAAAACGCCGTCGTCAACCGATTCCGTTGGTGGGTCCATTCTCGATGAGCTTCTCTTCCAAGTACACTTACTTACTCCATGGATTTCCTTCCAAATTCTAATCTTACTGTCGTAATTGGAAATTGGGTCTTTCCATTTGCATTGTTAAGACTTGCACAAGATACACATTTCATAGTCCCTCACCTGATTCTTCCAAAAATCCATTCTTTCTGTGCCAGGTGTATGCTGAAACTCAAGTTATAATACCTCAAGAGTCAAGAGTATGCTATTGCTCACCAAATAATTAGTTCCCTCTATTTTGTAGCTATTACTTTCAATCAGCTTTTATCAGGCCACTTATCATTAAAGCATATTCCTTTTTTTTTTTTTTTTTTCCTTTTTTTATATAATTAATAAGTTTTGGATGATGGGTTCTTCTCCTCCTCTCTCCCATTACTTTTAGTTGTACAATTAATAAGTTTTTTTTTATAATAATTATTAATTAGCTAGCAGTCTCTATGCTTATGATTAATTTTCATGTTTGTTTTTACTCAATCCTTTGTATAATATTTGAAAGCCTTGAGGGAGAATAATATAATTTGAATGAGTAGTGTAATTCTTATAAGGCCTTTAGCTCGTATAATTAACTTGATGGTTGCATAGGTAACAGTAAATATACAAAACTTCTCATGTTTGCAACTTGTGAGTTGGTCAGGTGCAGTCTGATGATTTTTCTTGGTGGGAAGTTGAAATTTTTCCCCTTTTCTTGCAAGAAATTTCTACTGCTTTGATTGAGCTTTGCTAAATCAGCGTGGACTGTGAATTGACAGATCTGTTTACTCACATTGTAAGCCCAAATGGCCCCAAGATGGAAAGGAATGGTGCTTCAGTGGTACAGAGGACGGTGGCGTGAGCATTTGGCTAGTGATTTGGGGCAGAGGTGCGACTGGGCTTGCTATTGATTCGGTGGCTTTGGTGGTTCCATGTGGTGGTTTCAGATTTGGGGTGGTGGCTTTGTTTTTCAATTTTGGGTTGTTGCTTGTGCTTGTGGGTGACGATGTTGAAGCTTTGATTTCTCAATGATGCTTTCTTTGGTTGATTTAGGATTCTGATGGGTCTGTTGGCATTGCAAGACTGGTTCTGTGTTTGTTTTTTGCTTATAGGTTTGTGTTTGTGGATTGTATGTATTTGAGGGTGCCTTTGGATGGTTTTTATTCTGTATTGATTCTGTCTAACATTTTATGGAGTAAAGCTGAATGCGGTTTTCTAGTTTTTTTTTTTTTTTTATGATTTATAGTGATGTTTGTGATGGAATTGGTTAGCCTAGTTGCCCCAATTTAGTCCATAGGAAATACTAAATAGTGTCAGTCTTTTTCATGATTTCTTATAGTTGTATAAATTTGTTCTTCTTAAATTTAATCTAACAAAATGTCATGGATATAAAGAGTCAAAACTGTATGAGAAATTCGGAATTACAAATTTTTTAAATGAAGATGTTGGGTTATTGGCTACAATAGGGAGTAATACATATTTGATAGGTTTTTTTTAGCCATTTTAGTCTTGGAACATCATTTGCGTATTTGTAGGCTTCTTAATTGCATATCCAGTGGCAGTGCTTGGGAAAAAGCTCTTCTAAAATGAACTTGTTTTTAAAGTAAACAAGTATATTTACCTAAGTCATCTAATTGCTGATATAGACTCTTAAATTAGTCATTTCTGGTCTGATGTACTTGACCTGACTTTGAATCTGGTTAGTGACTGGATCTTGTGTGACAAATAGAAAACAGTGAAACCAACTGTAATAGTATTCAAAGTTGGATTGATTTGAATGTATAGTAATTCTTTTATCAACTTCATGTACAGGGTCAGTTGCAGATGACTTGCTTCTTTGAAGTCCTCAACGATGTTAGCCTCCATTTTCAAATCATTTGCTTTCCCAAATAGGTTGATTTTTCTACCTATCTATCTACAACCCATCAATTAGAAACATTTGACTGTAAGATTTTACTGCACTTGTTCCCGTTGTTTTCATTCTCATGCTATTGTTGTCTAGAGATTGTAATCTTTTTTCCCTAAACATTGTCTCGTTTGATAGATATATTTGTCAATTGGTTACAACTCTACCAAATTTGGACATATGTATGCAGCAGCTCACACTCGTCCTACTCGTCCTGTAAGTTAGTTTTCTCATTCCTTTTAAACTCATACTTCAAGTATGAGTATGTTCACAGATTATATATGGATGGTGAATTCATGATGTGTGGTGATAAACACAGAACAATATGGTATCTGTCACTTCCTTACTTGGTGGGACTTCTGATAATACAGGCTCTGGCATTGCCCACCGATTAGGTAACTAACTATAATCAAGTTTTATTTGGAACTTCAAAAGTGATTCCCCTACTTCATCAATTGACATTCTTTGTATTGTTTCAGTGTTAAAGACTGGTCTCAATATAATTTTGGCTTGCAATCTTCCAAAAAATAACCCCATGATTGAGGTCTGATCTCTCCCTCTCTTACACGCACAAGTGTTATTTTTTGCCTATTTCTAGAATATGTTGGTGTAAAAAAATCATATTCCTATTTATATTTAAGTCAGGTTCTCAAAATAAGAAAGTAATATCCTTGTAAAAAAGCATCTAAGTAGCAATTTATATTTCTTGTACAATCAGTTATTTGATTACCTTACTAATATATTCTTTTAAATACCTATATTCCTACTTATCAGTAGATTACTGCCATAATTGCCAACATCATTGCCTAGTTATGAGTGTATGTTACTTATCAATGATTTGAATATAAAGTTGTGTATGTTACTTTTTCGTTTGATTTTAATATTGAAGAAATTTGGATTCTAGTGTTAAAAATTCAAGTGCATTTTCAGCTGATGAACTTGAAGAAGAACTTTTTTTACTATAGTTATTTGGATAATTATAATGATTAATAATTTATTGTGATTTTAGGTAAATTTTGATTTTAGATAATTATATGTATAGAAAAATAGATTTTTTTTAATAAAATGAAGGCATCTAGTTGTGGTAAATTCTAATTAGATGCTTAATTTTTTTAATATTTTTTAAAATATTAGACGGATTTAGAGACGAAAAAATCCGTCTTTAATTTAGAGACAAAACTAGAGACAAAATTTTTCCGTTTCTAAATTAGAGACGGAATTAATTTTTTCGTCTTTAATAATCGGAGACGTCAGATTTAGAGACGGAATAATTTGTCTCTAATTCTGTCTCTAAATATTTAGAGATGAAATTTTATACATTTAGAAATAGAATTTTTTTCATCTTTAAATTTGAAAATTCTAGTATTGAACGAGTTGTACATACAAGTTATACCACTTATTTGCATAACATAAATAAATTATGCATGAACATCAAACCTTTTAGACAGAACACATAAGTTATGGAATATTGGCCACAGTGACAACGCGTCTTTTGTTTTGCCCTTAGAATCACGAAACGACGCTGAATTGAGACACGAACACCGGATCTTCTGGCCAGAGAAAACATCATTGACAATTGAAATTGATGCTCTTGCGCTTCTTTAGCGCTATCCATCTCAGCCCATTAGACCTCTTGGGCTACCTGACAAGCCGGGGCCCCATCGTTCTAACATGTACCAAGTTGGCGAAAGATCAGTTCGGCCCAATTATGGGAAAGTTGGATTTGGATCTATCACAAATTAAGTATTGAATGATTGAAATATATTTTAAAATATATTAAAAACTATTTATAATTATCAAATTAATGTAAAGTCCAATACATTTGTCATGGAAAATAAAGTATATTAACATGGGTCCTACAAAAGCCTAAGTCTTAACAAATGAGATTTAGTAATTTTTTAATTTTTATAATTACACTTCAAGATTAATAATATTTTCTGTTTTATAAAAATAATATATTTTAGTAAAAAACATGTATTTTTTAATATCTTTTACAAAATAAATTTATAGTTTTTATATCTTTTTTTTTAACATTTTACAAGTAGTTAGTTAAAATTACATACTTTAAAAAAATTTACGACATGTGTCTTAAAAAATTATTTTAATAATATTATAAATAACCTATGAATACACACCTTCCCAAAATGTATAACCATGGCGCATTGCTAGATTAGAAAATTGAGCTTTACGTGAGTAAACTTCATTTGTAGTGCAAATGTTCGAATCCCGCTAAAAGCATCTCATGATTCTATGTTTTTTTTAAAAAAAAATCCCAAAATGTGTACCACATAAACAGGCAAACATTAAAATTTTCACATGAATACACACAATTTTCCAAAATGTATAACATAAAAAACGAAGCAAACATTAAGCTTTCAAGTACTTACTATAAATAAGCCCCAAGCAAACAAAAAATTTTCAGAGTAAATACATTATTTAATACTTAAAAGATTCAATGTTTTTAGTCTTCAAAAGTATTTGTATGCACAATTTAGTTCTTGAAGATGTAAAATAAAGAATGATCATGACTCAGGATTAACTGTTTCACAATTTTATAACCTAAATAGTATATATAAAAATTAAATTGTTAATAATTTCACAATTATATAAATTGTTCTAGACTGTGGTTCGAGATTCTGTCCAAAGGGATAAACACGGCATGCGCACCACCAGACTTCGGCATCATCACCCCAATAGGCCATCCGTACACGAACATTGGTCATAGGCCCTAATGGTACTCCCTAGGTCTGCGCAGATCTTGACAACTGCCAATCATGACCTTTAGAGCGTGGGGACTATATCTGCCTAAAAACGGCATGTGGTCACTAACGCGACAATCTCGAGATTCTAGGAATCTGTCTGGATGATCGTGGGAGGGAAGCACCTTCCACCAGGACTCTGCCTGAACGATCGTGAGTGGGAGACACCCTCCGTCAGGCCACAATCTCGATGTACTTGCACCTACGACGAACGCTTGAAGACTCTGCAAATGCACTATAAGTATCAAGCTATTTCAATCTAACGAGGTAATTGTTCTTCTCACGGTGTATACCCTTCTAGTGCATTGCCTAACTTGAGCGTTAGAGTCCCTTTGCAGGTACCCAACCCCCCCACTCAGGGCTCTCGGTGGCAGCAACTACGCAAGGAGGAGGAAACCACTGTGTCCGTGCCTGCTCAGGCACCTTCCGGCTCTACATCAGAACATTGGCGCCGTCTGTGGGAATACCATAAACTTTTAATTCCACCAAATCATGGTGAACACGAGACAAAACTCAAGGAGAGACATTGCGCAAACTTCTGCTAACGATAGGCAGGTTCCTGTTGCACAACACCCTTCCCACCTTGTCCCACCATCTGCTGCTGAAGCCTCTGCCGCGAGAAACCAGGCGCTCAACGCAGAGCACCAGCTCGATGGATACTCTACTTCAATTTCAGACGAAAGTCCCATCCCCTCGCGTAGGGTTTCTGTAAGCGACATACTTGGAATCCAAGGCCAATGGGGTAACCCCAACACTTAAAAAATACAGGATCCTAGTGCGTCAGCGCCTGGGAATGTCAAATTGCTAGACCGGCAACTGAGCATCTCGTTACGAACATGGGAGTCAGTCTCATATGTCCCAACGTCAATTCTAGGACATGCTGCAACAACACATAGCCATGTTGAATGAGCAATATCAAAGACTGAAAGACATGCAAAGAGCCATGCATGATAACCAACCCAGGTCAAACCATCTTTATGGAGGACATAATGCGGAGAATAACCAAAGGAGGGGTCATACCGAAGCCACAACATCCAATGTTGGAAATAATAACTCGAACTGCGGCATCCAGGAACACCCTTTCTCTAACCAACTTATGGAGTACCGTGTCCCTAGGAAATTTAAGTTCCTGGCCAACTTGGAGATTTATGATGGAACCATGGACCCCCAGTAGCACGTAAATACCTTTGAGCAATCTATGTGTTTTCATAGTGGATATATGAAGCTGTTGTGTTGTGTTTTCCCTCTCTCCCTAGAAAAAGGAGCCCTTAAATGGTTCTCCAACTTACCACGAAGGTCTGTGACGGATTGGTCAGACCTCAAGCAACGATTCTTGCTCCAGTACACCACCAATAAGGAGTAGCCCAAGTCCATCGAGTCCCTGGCCAAGATTCGGCAGGGGCGAGATGAGCCCCTCCGTGATTATGTAAGACGATTCATGACGACATGCACCAACGTGGAAAACTTTGACAATAAGATTGCCCTTCATTACGCCAGGAGCGGCCTCCGTGTGGGTTTTGAATTCTTTGCATCCCTTGTAAAAAAGAAGCCTGAGAACTTGGGTGAGTTCTAGAGACAATCCCAAAAGTACGTCAACCTTGAGGAAGCAACGGAGGACTAGAGGAGATGGGACAAAGATGATCGCCTTCATCAAAGGCCCAATCACGATTCATCACGGTTCCGGCGTCCCAAAAGGTAGTCCACCCCGGAGAAGGTATTCTAACTATACTCCCCTAAACGCCCATCGAGAAACGATCTTGAGAGAGGTAATGTAAACTGAGTTCCAGAATATTTGTAGGCCGCCCCCATCAAAAAACACACACAAAAAGATCACTCTAAGCATTGTGCATGACATAAAGGTTATGGCCATGATACTGAAGACTGCTACTAACTACGCAACGCTATTGAGTTCTTAATCAAGGCCAGACGACTACAACAGTACGTCCTTCGGGCTCGGAATGACGAGCACCGTGGTGGACGCAGAGATGACAAACGGCGTAGCTCATCCCCTCATCACAGAAGAAAAAACTGAAGCCCAAGGAGAAGATCCCATACTCCACCTCGCGGAGATAACAACGACCGGCAGGAAAGAGGCAGGGACTCTTCACCCAATGACAATGACGATCGTCGTTTCGAGCCAAACAGGACGATTAACACCATTGCAGGAGGATTCGCTGGGGGAAGGCCATCAAATGGAGCACGGAAGAAAGCGTTAAGGATGGCGGTGTTCAGCGTCTCCCATTCTGAACCTAAATCCAGCACCACGGAAAGAAAAATGCCATTAATCACCTTTTCGGACGACGACTACGGCAGAATCATCCCGAACCATGACGATCCGCTCGTCATCTCTGGGATAATCTTCAATGCTGAGGTTCGCCAATTTTTTGTGGATCAAGGAAACTCAGCAGACATTATGTTCCTGGACCTCTACCAGAAGTTAGAACTCCCGCGGTCAGATTTGACCCCTTATGATGGGGAACTGACAGGCTTTACGGGTGAAAAGATCACCCCGGTTGGGTATTATGAAACTCATTTGACTTTGGGTTCTTCAAAGCTCTTCAAGACGGTCAATGTGAGGTTCTTAGTCGTAGGTTATGGGTATAGGACCCCAGACCATGGTTCTCCCTACGTTGGCAAAAAATCTTCTAAGTCCACTGTAACACCCCAAAATTTGCTATTTTATAGTAATGACAGAATTGTACTGTTTTGCGATTGCTGTGTGCTGTAAATTTATTTTGACTGTTCTGTGACTGTATTTGATCGTTGTGAGTGATTTACTCTGAGTCAGAAAAATAATAATTTTCTGGTCGGGAAAAATCTTTACGGATTTATTCGGAGCCGGGGGATCTTACTAAATCCGAATCCGAGAGATACGTGTCACAATCTTTTAATTTTTAAAAATTATCTGTGAAATAAAAATATACTGTATTTTTATTTTACAGCGAACAAATACTTACTAACTTGTGAGCAGTATGTTCTGTTCATTGAGTAATAATTTTTATAGCTATTGTTTGAAAAATATCTATTGTGCACCAATAGGAAGAAAACCTTAAGGCTAAGCAAGGTCTAGTCCAACTTGTAGGCTATGACTCCATTATGGACCAATAGGAAAGCTTGGTCAACATGGATGACTATGACAACTTTAGTGGAAGCTAATAGGATTTGAGAGCTTCATCGTGAAGTCTTGAATAGTCAAGCAAAGTGGCCACCTCCTTGGTGTGCTCCATAACCATGCATGCCAAAATGGAGCCAAATTCACTTCATTATGCACTTGGTCATTTTCTTGTTCAATATTCATCAAACCAAAACAAAAAATATCTCACCTTCTCTCTCTTAATCTCCCACGGCCATACACTTCAAATTAGGTGACAATATTCATTAAAACACTTCACTTTATCACTTGTTCATCATTTCCTCCAAACATTCAAGAACTAACACAAAAAGTTCTCTCACTTTCTCTTCTCCATAGTTTCGGCCAAGCTAGAGAAAATCACCCTCCCATCTTCAATAATTTCCATCAACCTTACTTCTCAAATCTTCTCATCATTCTAAGACTCTTTGTAGTTGGAGCCTTAGCCTAGATCATCCATTTTCATATACTTTCTTCAAGATCAAGTTCTAATGTTTTAAGGTGAAGGTTATGAAAATTTCACTATTTATTTCATCTTCATGCTCTAGGCCATATTTTGATCCATGGTCTTTCTTATTCAAGCTTTAGATGCTAATATACTTGTGTTTGTTTTGATGTTCAAGAAACTCTTGGTGGTGAATGACTAGTTCAAGAAGGAAAGCAAGGAGCTTTAGAGGTTTTACCACAAGGTAAGAGGGAGATTTATCTCACCAACCAAGTATGGTGGTGAGAGATGAAATTGTATGTGATGGGTGGTGAGTCCATATGAGGATTCATTCCCATGGTTGTGTAATTTATTTGTGGGTGTTTATGTGCTTTAAATTTATTTATTCATGCTTTTATGCTTTATATGATTTTTATTACTTTAATGGTATGCTTGATATATAGTATGATGATTATATGCCATGTATGTCATGCTAGATGTTGGAAAAGAAAATAATTTTGGGTTTCAATGACCATGAGGGTCACGGCCTCTACAACTCAAAATAAGTGTTTCCAAACTAATATTTTCATGAATGGTAAAGTTAGATGTTTAAGAAGACAAGGAAAAGAATTAATGATTTGGTTGTAAAGACCATGAGAGTCACGGCCACAATGTTTTCAACATGGTATTTTGTTACAAAAATTTGTTTGTCAAGTGTAACTTAGATGGTTAAACATAATAGAATTTATTCAAGGATTTTAATTAATGGATTTTGAGATATAAAAATGAGAAAGAGCTATTTTTGGGATTAATGAAATTGGTGGATGTAGGAGAAATAATTTGGTGACTTGAAGTTTACTAACGTATAGCTCATCATTTGGGTTTTGGATCGCGTTAGGAAATTTTAAGCTAGAACGATTGATTTAGATCAATGAAAAGGGAATTTTATGTGAGATAGTGGAAAATTTGTGGAAAAGATTTCTTCAATGAGAAAATGTAAAAAATGAAGTTAGAAGTTGTATTAATTTTTGAAAAATCCAAAATGATGTTTAGAATATTGAAAAATATTTTACGAAGTTGAAAAATGATGAAAAATGCTTTACGCGACTTAAAAATGTGATTTTTAAGCTACGCGATTTGAAAAACGTTAAAAAATTGCTACGCGATTTGAAAAATGTTTAAATATTTTTATACGATTGTTTAAATATTTTTACGCGATTGAGAAAACATTGAAAAATAATTACACGATTTGAAAACACGACAGAAATGTTGTGCGATTTTGAAAATGCGGTAAAATGACTACGCTATTGAAAATACAGTAAAATTTCTGTCGGGTCAATATATGGGACCCATATATGTGAAATTATGATTTGGGCTTGTAATTGGTCTTTGTGCATTAAACATGCATTGTAAAAGTCCGATGGACTATGTTAAGGCCAATGGCCTAGGAGAAGATTACACCTTGTGCGGGTGCGATAGGCATAGTGTAGGTCACTTATTGACCTTGGGGGCGTCGGGGTACGGATTTTTCACAATGGACAGTTAGTAGCTCTACTGTACTGTGGATCATACTTATGCAACACACCGACAATCCGGAACGAGACACTACTCTTAATCAAGATCTGACATAGACTGTCGTGTATAATACTAGATATGCAAAAATGATGAAATTATAGCACTTGGTCTGAAGCAGTTGTGATACCGACAAATCTTCTAGATCAATCTTTCCGACTTGTATTTTAGCTCCATGAAGTAGAAAATTGCATCTGTGTGCATATGCATAGTCTGTCTACATTTTATTGTGACGTTGATAACTGTTATTAATTATCTGTTTGATAACTGTTATTAATCATCTGATGTTTGATTCCATGATTATACTGAATATATTTTGTATATGTATGATGTACTGTCTTTGCTATCTCTATGCTACCATGTTGGTATTGATGTAGGGGATCTCACTTTTTTGTTGTATTGTACTGTTTTATTTTATGTTTGGTAAAGATGTTGAAGAAGAAGAGGAAGCGGCATGATCACCTCATTTCGTTTCTGTTGATTGATTTGGTATGCCGATGCCAAGTTTTCTTGGGTACATGAGGCTACAGTTCTATGGGGGTTCGGAGGCTTGGCGTGTTCACTTAGATAAATAGTGTATTATCTATATGGGAGATCTGACTGTTTCCCTAAGTAGGGTTTATCATGGGAACCTTTACTTTGCCGTTAATATTTTCGTACATTTGGAGTTTTCGTTATCTATTAGACAATATTAGGGTGGTTGTTACCATACCCCTAGCGACATTAGCGTTGTGTTGTCTGCGCAGTCTCTTGTCCGTAGGACTACGCGTCATCCAGGATTCCTATCTTCCGAGGATCCATCAGAGGATCTGTCAGAGGGTTAGAACTTTTAGTTACGCACTTGGGCTAGTCTGTAGTTTATTTTGAGTCAAACAGTTTATAGTTCTGTCTAACAGTGTGTACTTATATGTATCTTTAGAAACAAAAATATATGTATAATTATGGTGTGTTATATTCAGTAATTGTATTTCATGTTATGTCTTATTTATTTAATTATGTTATCCGCAAAAAGAAAAATTTTATAACTCGTACTATTATATTAATAAATGATTTATAACTTGGGAAATGTTTTATTATAAGTATTAATAAATGTGACATCCTACGGAGGGTGTTACATCCACAACATTGTTACAACAGATATCATACTAGGCGTTGGACCCGAAATGGACCATGAGGAAAAATAGGCAAACAAGTGCAAAGCAAATACGACGTATAAAAAAAAAACCCGAAACCCGGGAAAATATCACAAGTTTTTACAAAGTTAAAACCCTCGCAGAGGGCAAAAAGAAAAAAGAAAAAACTTAAGCTCCACCTTCCCCTCCGACCGGAGTCTGAGCAGCTTCCGGGCCAGTTTCAGAGTCAGGTTGAGGGACGTCCTCTGCAAAGATAAGTTGGCCGTCATAGAAGACCTTGTCAGAGTTAAGGTCTTCTAAGGCCAAGGTCACACCAGGGTTGAAATGTTGGATTTGAGTCACGACATTCTGGAATTGCTCTCCTTCAATCCTCTCAGAGTCCACGACCAACTCATTTATATCTTTTCCTAACTGGTCCACATGAACTTGGACGGCGGCATGGGCCTCTTCGGCTTGGAGCTTCTCTGCCTCAAACTTTTTCTTAGCTAATTAGGCTTCGACTAGAGCTTTCTCCAAATTGGTGATCTGCACCTGGGCATCCTCGTTCAGCTTGAGGGCGGTATCGAACTTCCGGGCAGCCTCCCCAGTTTCTTCGTCCTTCTTCTTGAAATCCTCTGCCACCCTCATGTCGGTTTCCTCAATAAAACTCTCGATGTAGAGGATTTCGACAGCGGCACGAAGCGCTGTAGCTTTAAGATCGATCAGAACTTGGGCCAAGCTCCACTGGGATATGTGCCCCATCACTTTGCCACTCATAAGTCGCTCGTTAATAAACGGTCTAGGGTCAGCACGCCCCGTGATAACAGGCAGGAGGCTCAACCTTTCCTCAGCGACGTCTTCTGTAGCCATCCTATTACCCCGGTTAGTAGAGCTCTCAACGACATTCCTCTTCCACCTTTGTTGATCCCGAGAAGGTGACCCCGACCTCTCAGGAGTTTCTTCAATGACCACACCCTGGCCAGAAGGCGCTGGAACAGCGGCCAAAGGAGTACTCGAGGAACCCTCTCCTTTCCTCTTGGCCTTTAAAGCCCGCAAGGCAGCCATAGAAGATGCGGACGACATGTCTTTACTCACTGAAATAAGACAGAGAAACAAGTTAGAAGTCAAGTAGAACAAAATCATATAAAGAACGATAAAATGCAACAAGCCTAAGATGGACCGCAGTATCCTACTTCCCATCTAATAAATCATAGAAAAGGTCATCATCAAGGATATCAAGAATGTCTCTGATATTAATATTCCTATGATCTTTAGCAAACTGAGATATGAACTTAACAATTTTGAGCTCTTCCGAATTTAGGTCTTTCTCTTCCTTCTCAAAAGGGACAGTATGAGTAATCCATGCATCCAGAGTCCAATACAACGGGAACTTCAGCTCCCCGTCGGCATTCAGGAAAAATGGATGAAACCCTTCCGCCGCCATAACTTTAAAGAATCTAGTCTTAAATCCTTTGAAATTGTCTTGGAAGACGTCAAAGGATTTACGACCACCTCTAGAACAGATGGTGAGCCAGTTCTTCTGTGCGGCCGAACCTTGGGGGCACACCCGATGATAAAAGTAAAAGAAGGTGTTAACCGAGTACCGCAGCCTCATTATATGGCAAAACCTCTCAAAAGCTATAATGTAGCCCCAGCTGTTAGGGTGAACCTGAGTCGAGGCTACACGCAGGGTCAGGAGGATAGCTATCTGAAAGTCTAAAAAAGTAAGCCGTAGTCCGAGTTTAACAAAAAGAGGCTCGTACAGAACCATGAAATGAGAGCCTGCTTCATGGCTTGAGCACACTCTTTCGTTCCACTCCGGGTACACAACCTGGAACTCGTTTTCTCGTGCTTTTTCGTTTGTCAGATGAAGGTAATCCAGTGACTGCCGAAGGATGGCCTCTGAAGAAAATTTGGAAAGATGTTTCCATATATCTTCCCCTACCCACGCGTATGTTAACCCCAGACCACAGCGGATTCGAACGAGATATTCCTCATCCAGTTCACAGACCTCAGGGACCAGTACCCCAGCTTTGACCCCTCTCTTGCCCTGCGCCATAAAAAGTCCTGAGAACACCCAAAGAGGTCGGTGAGTAATTGTCAGAATCATATGAAAAGAAGATTCAGACACGGAAAGGGACAAATCGAAAGATTCACACCCATATACCGACCTCCCTTCCCCCGAAATTTCAAATTTCAGAAAGGACACCTCTGTCGCGCACGACGCGGCAGAGATGGAGTTCCCAGGGGGCAAGCTATCACAAGAAACCCAAATATCCTAGCGTTACTTCGCAAAAGATAAAACAATAGAAACATATCCCATAACCCAGTGCCAATAGAAGGAAATTGAGAAAAGAGAAACATGAACTTAGAGGAATCTTACCCTGCGTAAAGATCGAGACTAGTTAAACAACAACTTGAAACAAACGGAAAACGCTTGCAACCACCCCTCTCTGCCACACGAAGCTTCCAGAAGAATATTTAGAAATGATAAAAGGTGAACGACGAACCTCTAACCCTTATTTATAAAAGCTAAGCACGTCCACCCAGTCAAAATGTTTCATGTGGTCTTCACAGCTATAGAGGCAGTTGGAAAGACGGTTTCACAATTGAAAAGATGTTTTACGCAGTTGAAAAGACGGTTGTGCAACAATTCAAAGGTCAAGCAGTTTTTCAAAGGCTAAGTCCGGATATTTACTCTGAACCCCGACCTAAACCGGGGTAAACCTTTCCGTTTTAGAGTCTCAATTCGGACGACGGCCACCGAGGAGAAGTCAACGATTAACTCTGAAAATACAACATTACCCGGTGCAAATACCCTAGACTAAGGATTTAGAGCTCGCCACTTTGACTTTTCAAGACAAGCACCAAGCTGGGGGCATGATGGCGTTACTCCGGGGTAAGCATTAGTCTTACCCCGGTCAATGATGAAGGGTTCCGGACAGACGAGAAAAAATGGCGCTACTCCGAAGTAAGCGTTGGACTTACCCTAGCCAGTTATAACAGATTACGGATAGCGGAAAGAAATAAGAAAAGAAGATCTAAGGCGAAAATTTGAAAAGATAAGAATTTTTTAGTCTCATTCCATACATCATCTTACATTAAAAAGAGGGGGAAAAGAAAGTATAGAGACATGGAGCATATAAGGAAAGAGTCGGACCATGTCACATCCACATTTCCTCCGCTACACGCAGAGTTGCTGTCACCACCACGGCTCCACAGAATCCGCACCGGCCTATTGAAAAAGTGGATTGACTTTAAAGAACCTCGGTAAACCGGCATCAAGAACCCAGGACGCCAAATCTTCTGCATTGCCTCCACCATTAAAGGCTGGGATGCATCCTCCTTCGTTGGACGGGGCGCAACCTTTCATGAAGGAGATCGTTCCACCAGAGCCTTAGCCAGTCTCATGATCATACCGAGTTACTTCAAGGCACGGAGCAGCTTCAATAGTCCCTCTTGCTTACCCAAGGACTTGTTCAGTGCGAAGCATCCATTACATCTTCGGGAAAGAACAAAGAGAATGAAGCACCCCTACTCCGAAGACCCCCGTCTAACACAGTAGGCGACTCAGACCTCCCCAGCGACAACAAATATCAAACAAGCAACCACAGTACGCTGGGGAAGTAAACCGCCCTTTGTAATTACACTGGGAAAGAAAACCGCCCATCAGAAGGGACATTTGCAGATTGGCAAAACAGTTTCAAGTATTTTGGAAAAAGCAGGAATATGGCTCTTGTAGAGGGCAAAGCCCTCTTGGGACATAAACGAAGCGCAAAGAAAGTCATCACTTGAAAGAAAGATCGCAAGCAAAGTCACAAGGCAAGAGAAATAGGAGGAGTGTCAGCTTCAATGAAGACGCTCCCCTTTTTATAGAAGAAGCGAAGCATTCTGATTGAATCCAAGAACAACGTACCAAATGCATGAGGTAAGTTACGCTTTAATGCTCCTCAATTCTGATTAGGCGAAGGGGAAGTGTGCAATTGGAAAACATCATAGAATTAATATCTCTTTTAAAAAAAGTCTTTAATTCTCAATAAAGTCAAAATAGCAGTTTCCCAAAGGAACCCAGTATTCCTACAAAGTACGCAAAACGACAAAAGACCCTACAGAACCATGCACAGGGGCAAAGGTCACACCTCGGATGACGAGACGGTGATACATGTCAACTCTGGAGGTACGCCATAAACGACAAACATCAGTCATTACGGATCCCCACATCTATTATGTGCGGTGGACCATGTCTAAAGTCTGGTACCTTAACACTTAAATGTTCAACTTAAGCGCCAAGCTGGGGGCAATTGTTCTGGACCGTGGTCCGGGATCCCGCCTGAAAGGATAAACTCGACAAGCGCACCACCAGACTCCGGCATCATCACCCCGGTAGGCCATCCGTACACGAACATTAGTCGTAGGCCCTAATGGTACTCCCTAGGTCTGCACAGATCCTGACAATTGCCAATCATGACCTTTAGAGTGTGGGGATCATATTTGCCTAAAAATGATAGGTGGCCACTAACGCGACAATCCCGAGATTATAGGGATCTACCTGAACGATCGTGAGAGGGAAGCACCCTCTGCCAGGACTTTGCCTGAACGATCATGGGTAGGAGGCACTCTCCGTCACGCCACGATCTCGATGTACCTGCACATACGACGAACGCTTGAGGACTCTGCAAATGCACTATAAGTATCAGGTTATGTCAATCTAACGAGATAACTATTCTTTT
This sequence comes from Ormosia emarginata, assembly GCA_029884605.1. NCBI lineage: Eukaryota > Viridiplantae > Streptophyta > Magnoliopsida > Fabales > Fabaceae > Ormosia > Ormosia emarginata. Next base: position 20,076,348 of record JAQQTP010000060.1, on the reverse strand, counting down.
CACGGTGTATACCTTTTTAGTACATTGTCTAACTTGAGCGTTAAAGTTCCTTTGCAAGTACTTAACTCCCCTACTCAGGACTCTCAATGGCAGCAACTGCGTAAGGAGAAAGAAATCACCGTGTCCGTGCCTGCTCAGGCACCTTTCAGTTCTATATCAGAACATAAATTAAAGTTCGCACATGCACATTATATATCAAGGAAAATAACAATGTCATATTATTTTTTTCACGTCATTTTTATATTATTTTTAAATAATTATAATAAGAGAGAAAATATAAATATAATTTTAATGATATAAAAAATAATATAAAAAAATATGATAAAAAATCAAAATTGATATATTAAAGACATCCAACGTTGTGTGTTTAGTCAATTTTTCGGCTACATTAGCTAACCGGTGACCACCAGTACAAGGGAGGAACTGGTAAGTCACAAAAGCTGTACTGTAGGGTGACGTATGATTGCGAGCTCAGAGGTACAGTCTTTAACTTTTTGTATGCATTTTGGTTTATTATTTAAAATATTTTTAACAAGTGTTTTATATTTATTAAAGAATTTAAAATAAAAAATTATTTATAAGTTTTCTTTTAAATTTTCAATGCATTAAAATTCTATTTCAATTTTAATGTATAAATTTTTATTTTAAATTTCTTATGAATTTTGATATAGGAAAATTGGCTTTTTTACTAAATTACTTTTTATAGTAAAATTATTTACTAAAATATTTTTTTAAAATTATATATTAAAATATTATTTTTTTGTTTAATATAATATTTTTTATTTTTTATTTTTATGTAAATAACACTATCTAATTTGATGTTTCTATGTAAATAATTCTAAAACATTTAACATTATTCATGTCAAAGTATTAATATGTATAATGTTATTTATGTGAAAGTATCAATTTAAATAATATTAATTAATAAATAACTCTAAATATTTGATATTATTTATATAAAAATATTCATATAAATGATATTATCTGCTGAGAAAAAAATGACACATTACAAAAAATAATATTTTATATTGATTATATAACGACAATTCAAGACCATCCTACAGAGGCTAATGACATTCAACGTTGTGTGTTTAGTCAAATTTTCGGCTACATTAACTAACCAGTGACCACCAGTACAAGGGAGGAACTCATAAGTCGTAAAAGCTGTACTGTAGAGTGACGTATGATAGCGATGCTCAGAGGTACAGGCTTTAACTTTTTGTATGCATTTTGGTGTAGGATAAAATTTAAGTATATTTTTTTTGTTTATTATATTATTTTATTAATTAAATTATGATATATATTTATAAATAAATATTTTTTATTTTATTTTTTAAAAAATAAATATATATTATAATTTAATTAGTGAAATAAATGTAATAAATATAAAAAAATAAATTTAAATTTTATCTTTTAATTTATTATTTAAAATATTTTTAATAAGTGTTTTATATTTATTAAAGAATTTAAAATAAAAAATTATTTATAAAAAATATTTTTTAAAATTTTTCAATACATTAAAATTCTATTTTAGTTTTAATGTATACATTTTTATTTTAAATTTCTTATGAACTTTGATATAGGAAAATTGGTTTTTTTACTAAATTATTTTTTATGAAAAAATTATTTATTAAAATGTCATTTTTTAAAATTATATACTAAAATTTATCTTTTTGTCCAACATAATTTTTTTTATATTTTTTTTTGTCTATGTAGATAATGTCATATACGTTTATGCTTCCACACACAAAGCGTCAACGTATATGACGTTATCTACATAGAAGTGTCAATGTAAATAACGTTATCCAGTAAATAACTCTAAACGCTTTGATATTATTTATATAAAAGCGTCAACGTAAATGACATTATCTACGTAAACAAAAAAATGACATGTTGGACAAAAAAATGACATCTTGTATTGATTGTAATAACAATCTAGAGCCACTCGAGGAGTCTAATGAATAGGAGACACGACGTAAAAGGAGGATTGAGTTAGCGAGTACTCGAACACGACTTCGACATCTCGAGGACTCTGTTTTTACAAATCAGCACACGACTCGACCTCCCACCACTGCTATCGCTCCGACTATAACTACTACATACTAGGCATCTCAACTGCCACCTACTACTACTGTCGCTCCGGTATCTCAAGTGTACTGGCTTGTAGTGGTAGTTGTGGTAGATGGTAACAGATGACATTACAACATACCTGAGATGTCAAATATGTAACAGTTACAGTCAAAATGGTAGCAGTTACATATGTCATTACAATTAATATAAAACGTCACCTTTTTATTTAGCGTGATATTTTTTTTCTATCTATGTAGATAACGTCATCTTCGTTGACACTTTTATGTAGATAATTTCAAAGCATTTGACATTTCTATGCAGATAACATCATTTATGTTAATACTTTCAAATAAATAATATCAAATATTTTGAAGTTATTTATGTAGACAAAAAAAAAAACTACACTAAACAAAAAGATAATATTTTAATATGTAATTTAAAAATATATATTTTAATATATAGTTTTTTCATAAATAATAATTTAGTAAAAAAATTTAGAAAAACCATTTATTTATTACCATTGCCTAAACCATTTTTGACTCTTTCATAACATCTAGCATATAATCTGAACTCACATTCCATGTGTGACGTGCCCATTCCTAAGGCTGAGGATAACCCCAAGAAGAAGAAGCAATGTCTACTGCCATGGCCTCGTTTTCTCCTCCTACTCATTTCCCCACCACACCTTCTTCATATTCCAAACCCCATCTCATCCACAACCCTTTCATCACTCTCACTCTCAGACCCAAGAGCCCTTTGCCTCTCCTCTCTCCCTTGAAGGTTTCAGCTGACAATGAGGTTGGAACTTCAGCTTCAGCTGCAACTGCTGTGGAGCCGCCAGTAGAGCAGACGACCCCGGAGTCTTCTCCTTCGGTGCTGGAGAAGCATGACAGCTCTGTGGGGGCAAATGGGTCTGTGGCCCAAGAATTGAAGGTGGTTACTGCTTTTGAGGACCCAAGATGGCTTGGAGGGACATGGGACTTGAAGCAGTTTCAGAAAAATGGCAACACTGATTGGGATGCTGTTATTGATGCTGGTGAGGTTATCAATTTGCTATACCATGCTTAATGTGCTCCTTCTAGTTAACTATGCCTTGCTAAATGCTAAAAATTTTGACTTTATTGCGACCATATTTTCGTTTTCTTGCATCTTTTGTTCAAATTAGAAGTACTTGCAGGCTAAAATCTCAATATTCTATTTCCTTTTCTCTCCCCCCCTTCTCTCCTGATGGTAATGTCAGCAGGGTTAGAAGTGGGAATGAGAATGTATGGTGTAAAAACTGGATCACTAGCTGAAACTTCTATGAAGGAGTAAAAGTTTTCACTTGCCAGGGTTGCAAATGGAAGAAAATGAAAGTTTTTTTAAAAAAAATATAAAGAAAGGGAAGTATTGCTTGGTGCCTGTAGAGGGAACAGCTGGTTCCAGTTTAAACTCAAATTCTAGATTGATTAACTGTTTCCTTGTCCTCATTTAGAGCTATCGTTTCTTCTAGGAGTCCTTTTATTTAATTTGTATAGTAGCTGTTGTAATCCTTTTCTGATAAGATATAAACACTTGTGTATATATATCAATACATAACTGCCGCAAGCATTTTTAGCTGCTATTCTCCTGGGCAGAATGCTTTTACAGCTCTACCCATGGCAGATTCCTCTTCTTCCTCCACTCTTTCAAGATCCCATCCAACCCTATCCTCCTGGCCAATTTGTTTCTGTTAACACAGCTGAACAACTTCACCTTCACCTTACCTGGCTGCTTTAATCTACAAAAGCATGGAGTTGGATGACAACTTTGAAGCATGGGTACTCCTCCCAGGGAAGAGTACCGGTACCCGGTGCGTACCGGGTACGGGTACGTGCCGGGTACGCAATGGGTATGCACCGGGTACGTACCCAATTTTTTTATTTTTTTTAATTTGGGTACGGCTGGGTACGGTTGGGGTGAGGCTAGGGATGGCTGGGTACAACTCCATCAACGTTGGGTACGGCTCCACCACTTTTTATGCCAAAAATGATTGCCTTTCACTCCCAAATGAGATTTTCTTTTTTCTCCCAATTTCCCATTCAACGAGAGCCTCATTTCTGCTCCCCTTCTCGAGTCTCGACCTAGCAGCGCAGTCCATAAAGAGTTACATGGGTCATTTGCGACCCAATATGCTGATAACAACGTTCCAAACTTAGGAATGAGATGAGGGAGAAAAGGTAGAGCAGAGGAAGAAGGCCTATAAAGTAGGGTTGTGTAGCTGCGTGATTGCATGGTTACTTGTAGAAAAGTGGAGAAGAAGCCACTTGGAGATGAAGCCGCAAGTGGGATAGCGTGACTGCTGTGTCTGCAACTGCATTTATGCGTTACTGCTTGAAGAAAATTTGGAGAAGTAGCCGCAATTCAAAGAAAACGTGAGAGGAAAACAGTCAAAAGTACAAAACCCTAATTGATGCAATGTGCAAAACGCACAACATCACTTAAAAGCAAAAAATGGGCCTTTTCTAGTTTTGGGCCTATTCAATCAGTGGACCACAAAAAAATAGGTTGTGGACTTTGCCTATTACAAATAGGAATTAGTTAGTAGTATAGTTTATTTTAGTTTATTTTAGTTTATTTTATATATATATATATATATATATATATATAATGTATCCGATCTTGTGTACAAAAGCAATGTAGGATGACAATTTGTTATGCTGAAGTATGAGAATGCCACTGCGAAGCCCTCCTTCCTCCTCTACAACAACAACAACAACAACCAAGTTTTTTCCCACTAGGTGGGGTCGGCTACATGGATCAAACGACGCCATTGTGCCCTATCATAAACCAAGTCTTCAGAAATGTCATTCAAATCTAAATCTTTTTTAATAGTTTCACCTATAGTCTTTCTTGATTTCCCTTTACCTCTAGCTATTGGATTATCCTTCACCTGATCTACTCTTCGTACTGGGGCTTCTAAGGGTCTTCTCCTCACATGTCCAAACCACCTAAAACGAGATTCTACCATCTTTTTCATAATAGGTGTTACCCCTGCTTTCTCTCTAATGCATTCATTCCTAATCCTATCTTGTCTTATATGGCCACACATCCAGCGCAACATCCTCATCTCCGCGACACTAATCTTATGCTCTTGCTAGCGTTTTACTGTCCAACATTCAATACCATACAACATCGCGGGCTTTATAGCTGTGCGGTAAAATTTACCCTTAAGCTTGAGAGGTATTTTTTTATCACAAATCACTCTTGAAGCACTCTTCCATTTCATCCATCCAGCTTGAATCCTATGATTTACATCTCCCTCTATCTCTCCGTCATTTTGTATGATAGATCCAAGATACCTAAACCGTGTGACTTGTGATATGGTGTGGTCCCTAATTTTCACTGCTAAGCTAGTATTAGCACGCTTCTTACTGAACTTACATTTCATATACTCCGTCTTACTCCTGCTTATATGAAAGTCATGTTCTTCCAAATCTCGTCTCCATAGCTCTAGCTTCCCATTTGTTTCCTCCCTCGACTCTCCAACTAAGATTATATCATTTGCAAAAAGCATGCATTGTGGCACCGACTCTTGGATATGCGCAGTAAGCACATCCAAGACCAAGCTAAAAAGATATGGACTCAAAGTTGACCCTTGGTGCAGTCCTATAGTTATAGAGAAATCTTCTGTAACCCCTCATTGTGTTCTCACACAAGTTTTAGCCTCATCATACATATCTTGGATTGCTCGAATATAAGCGATACGAACTCCTTTCTTCTCCAGAGCCTTCCACAAGACCTCTCTCGGTACCCTATCGTAGGCTTTTTCCAGATCAATGAAAACCATGTGTAGGTCTTTTTGCTTCCTCCGATACCTCTCCATCAATCTTCGTAGAAGATAGATTGCTTCCATGGTTGACCTCCCAGGCATAAAACCAAATTGATTCTCTGAAATATGAGTCTCTTGTCTTAATCTCCGTTCAATTACTCTTTCCCATAACTTCATGGTATGACTCATGAGCTTAATCCCTCTGTAATTTGCACAGTTTTGTATATCTCCCTTGTTCTTATAAATAGGAATTAAAGTGCTTCTCCTCCATTTATTTGACATTTTCTTAGATTTCATTATCTCGTTAAATAGCTTTGTGAACCAGCTTATACCTTTTTCTCCTAGGCACTTTCACACCTCGATAGGTATATTATCTGGTCTGACCGTTTTTTCATTTTCCATCCTCTTCAAAGCTTCTTTTACCTCGAACTCTCGAATTCTACGATAAAATGTTTTATTTTGATCTTCCTCTCTAGTGTTTAGAATGTCCGAGTCCCTTAACGTCCCATGTCCCTCATTAAATAGCTTGTGAAAATAACCCTTCTATCGATCCTTGATGTCTTGTTCCGTAACCAAGACTTTACCCTCTTCATCCTAAATGCATTTCACTTGATCCAAGTCTCTTGTCTTCTTTTTCCTACTTTTAGCAAGCCTGTAAATATTTCTTTCTCCGTCTTTGGTGCCTAAAGATTGATATAATCCATTGAATGCTATAGCTTTCACCTCGCTCACCGCCTTCTTAGTATCTTTTTTAGCTGCCTTATATTTTTCTCAATTTTCAACGTTTTTACACACGTGCTAAGTTTTATAACATTCCCTTTTAACCTTAACCTTATCTTGTACACTTGCATCCCACCACCAAGATTCTTTATCCTTGGGTCCAAAGTCTCTTGATTCACCAAGTGACTCTTTTGCTACCTTCCTAATCCCTTTAGTCACTTCGTCCCACATATCATTTGCACTCTCTTGTACCTCCCAAATCTCTTCCTCTATAATCCTCCTTTGAAAGAGCATTTGTTTTCCTCCCTTTAGTTGCCACCATTTGATCCTTGGGACTCTGTCTCGACAATTTCTCCTTACTCTCATATTAACCCGTACATCCATAACCAAAACCCTGTGTTGGGTAGTTAAGCTTTCTCTAGGGATGGCTTTGCAATCCATGCAAAGCTTTCTATCCGATTTTCTTATAAGAAAATAATCAATTTGAGAGCAAGAACTCCCGTTTCTGTACGTGATAAGATGCTCTTCCCGCTTCCTAAAACAAGTGTTAGCTATTGTAAAATCAAAAGCTACCAAAAAATTTAGAATCGCTTTGCCCTTTGCATTAGCTACTCCTAGACCATACCCTCCATGCAAACCCTCAAACTCCCTAGATTCACTCCCCACATGACCATTTAGGTTTTCTCCTAGAACAATCTTCTCTCCTAAAGGTATTCCTTGAATTAAACCTTATAAATCCTCCCAAAATTTTATCTTGTAGTGCTCGTCTAAACCTACTTGGAGTACATACGCACTGATAACATTAAAAGTCTCTTGTTCCACAACAAATCTCAAAGCTATGATCCTATCTCCGAGCCTTCTCACATCCACAACATTTTTCTTCCAATTCTTATCTACTATTATTCCTATCCTATTTCTAGATTTTACTTTGCCGGTGTACCAAAGCTTAAAACCTGAAGTGTCGAGTTCCTTTGCCTTTTCTCCCACCCACTTAGTTTCTTGTAGGCACATAAAATTAATTCTCCTCCTAATCATGGTATCAACTATTTCCATAGATTTACCTGTAAGAGTGCCTATATTCCAAGTACCAAAATGCATCCTACTCTTGTGAACTAGCTTCTTTACCCCTACCCGTTCACGAAAATATGGGAACTCTTGCTTATTTTTCACTGCACCCAGGCGACGATACAGCGGCTCTAGCTCATTTGACACTGTACCCGAGCCATACAACGCATTACTTAGGAGCAACGACTTAGCATTAACACAATCACATCTTTGATTTATGTCATAAAGATTCAACAATGTTTTACATTGGCTGTCGACTGCCTAACACAACCCTCCTCTTTTTTCCGAGCTTGGGACCGGTTATGTAAAGAGATTTGCAACAAAGCTCACACATAGGCAGAGTTTCCCTCCTTCCTCCTCTAATAAAGTTATTTTAAGTAACCTCTTTTCATAAATTATGACATCAGGATTTGATACCCTAGCTGACAAAGAAGTTATTATCCTCTCTTACATGTGTATGGTAATCAAAGGATGCTCATTGTTACAAGTCCAACTGATATAGGCAGCGCCTTCTTTTTGGATGTGTCATATATGACCTGTTTTCATACACCATATTTTTTTTTTCTGACTCTGCCTAAATACATTTTTCCTCATGTCAAGACAGACATTTTTCCTCTGAAACATTGGAGATCTGTGACAAAAAAGATCATCTAAACTTACTTTGAGAATGCTACCTATAGTGAAAGTTCTCTTACTGTCATATATACCACAAACTTATCAAGCCTATTAAAGTGACACCAGATGTGGCCTATTTTATACCAATAGTTTCTGGCACTCCAAACGCCCAGTGTAATCTGTGCCGTTCATATATTTTATTTAACAGTCGCATTTGTACTTCCATTTTGTTTTTGTTTTCAGTGTTCATTTGAGAGAGGGAGAAACAGATGAACAGTTGATTTAAGGATTAGATTCACGTGTTATTAGTTTCTTATTTTTCATTATTTCTTTTTTTAAAAAATACTTTGTACACTCCCTCATGTAAGGATTTTTATTTATTATTCTTTTTTCAGAGGCTAGGAGGAGGAAATGGCTTGAGGACAACCCGGAATCATCCAGTAATGATAACCCTATAGTTTTTGACACCTCCATTATACCTTGGTGGGCATGGATAAAAAGGTTCCATCTCCCTGAAGCTGAACTACTAAATGGTTAGTACTTAATTCTGATTTCTATTATGGAAATTACAGAATAAAGTGTTTCAAGCTAACAAGATAATAAAATCTTCATCTCTGTTACTTTATTTTATTTTTAATTTTGAGTATCATGCAGGTCGTGCTGCAATGATAGGATTCTTTATGGCCTATCTGGTTGATAGCTTGACAGGAGTTGGTCTAGTTGACCAAATGAGCAACTTCTTTTGCAAAACTGTTCTGTTCATTGCAGTGGCGGGAGTACTTCTGATCCGAAAGAATGAGGACATTGAAAGTCTCAAGAAGCTATGGGAAGAGACTAAATTTTATGACAAGCAATGGCAAGCAGCTTGGCAGGATGAGAACTCAAGCACTTCCAAAAAAGATTAATGGATTTGCTGTTTTCTGTTCTCCTTGCCCCTTCTGTCTCTTAATATAGTGCTCTACAAATTTTGCTATTGCAAAACAATCACATGAATATGAATTAGACCATTGTATTTGATTTATTTCTGTCATCCTAGAACAGACGAATGACCCAGATAGTTTCTGTATGTTTGCGATGAACGAATTTTCTTGAGCATCTCGTGAAAATGTTAGTTTTGAGTAGTTAATGGGGTCCATTTCAGCCAATCTCTACCCCCCCCCCCATCGAGTTCTATGTCCTAATGGTCTTTACAGGGCTAAATGGATTATCTATATTTTTCTGTCAATGGAGATAACGGAGTATTCCAAAAATCTTTCAAGCTTCCATAGACAACATTATGACCTTCAATCATAACGGCTTCAATGACTCCACAAGGAAAGTGATGGAGCACAAAATGAGTACAAGCAAATCTGGATGCTTTAACTTGCTATGAATATACCCCCCTAATTTCGTTGTCTTTGGGAACCCACCATCCTAGTTTATTATTGTAACCTCTTATGTCATTACTGATAGTGATCACTCAGGATTCAGGAAGCAACCTTTTGTAGTTCTCTCTACAACGTTACGGGGGCTGGTGGATATTGGATTTATTGGTCAAGAAAGGAAGAACGTTAGTTTCTTGCTTTCATCAATAGCCGGTTATGACTATGAGATGCCAAAATCGAATGCAGTGGGAGCAGAATAGCACATAATTTCGATTCTTGTTGGCTAAAAGAACCACAGTGCATTTAACTCAACATACAAGGGTAACTAAATTAAAAATAAAAACACTAGTGCCAATCTGAGAGCAAGAAACACATCTGGCTGCAACTTCATATATCGTTCTCAAGCAACAATAAGTTCCTATATAATTAAACTCTAAACTCAGATAAGAAAAGATTTTTTTTCTTTTTTTTTTTTAAAAAAAAAGAAAGGGGCCTAATGGAGAACAGAAAGGTAAAAGGAGTAAAAAAAGAAGCAAGCTAGCAAACTTGTTTAGCAAGCAATAAAGCAAGTCTTTCCTTAAGCTTCCCAACCCCTCAAAAGTGTAGCACGAGCAACACGGTTCACTCCCAGAGTGAAGGCTCCCATTCTTAAGTCACAATTATGAATTTGACACATTGCCTTTATGTTCAGGAAACCCCTAGTCATGTACTTTTTCAGCTCACGGTTCACTTTCTCTTCATCCCACATAAATCCTTGAATATTCTGCAGGAGCCACAGAGGGAAATTTAAAATCCAGTTCTTAAACTTTGTTGTCAAGTTAGCCTGTGAGTGTTTAGTTAATCCCATTACCTGAACCCACTCAAAGTAGCTCACAGTCACTCCACCAGAATTGGCATAAATGTCAGGTAATATAATGACTCCTTTCTTAGACAAGATCTGCAAGAAGGAAATCACTTCCTTTGTCTAATTTAAGTTCAGCATCTCATATATATCTCATACTAAACAGCAGAGCAATAACCTTACCTCATCAGCTTCTGGGTCAGTGGGATGATTTGCAGCTTCTATTATATATTTCGCTTTCACATCAGCAGCATTTTCCCTTCAAGAACAACATATGCAAAATTAAGTTGAAGTTCTTCAAGATAAAAAATGTTGATAGAGTTAAAGTACTTGTCCAAAATGGAAATTGAAAACTCCCAAAACTATTAAACTAATATCACTTTAATGCTGATGATTTCTGAACTTAGGTGACTTAGATAAACATACTTGTTGAGAACTCCTCCCAAGGCACATGGGATGAGAACATCACATTCATGAACAAGCAAGTCATTTGGATCCATGGCATTTCCTCCTGAGAAGTCCTTCAAACTTCCATTGCCTTCCTTGTGTTTCAGAAGAGCAGGAACATCAATTCCATTTGGGTTTCTAACAGCACCACTGATGTCACTCACAGCGATCACCTTACCCCCTCTCTCAAAAATGGACCTAGCAGCCCAAGAGCCCACGTTTCCAAAGCCCTGGATAGTGTGAAAAAGAATCACATAGATGAAAGTGAGATTAATATCTATGTAATCGAGCCATGGTGATGGTGATGAAGAAATACCTGGATGGCAAATGTCATATCAGAAATTGACTTCCCATATTCAGCAAATAAAGCCTCAGTTGCAAAAATCACTCCGAGTCCTGTGGCAGCCTCTCTTCCCAATGAACCTCCAAGATCCTTCAGACCAAAACATATGAAGCCAATTTCTGAATTCTGAGTAGACGAATTATCATTGTATATACAATAATAGAGGATTGTGCATGGCTTTGGGTGAATGTGTGTATATTATACTTACAATAGGCTTCCCAGTCACAACTGCAGGTGAATGCCCATGAAACTTCGAATACTCATCAAGAATCCATGCCATTGTCTGTTTAAACAGTTCATGAATAAGAAGGGTATCTGAAACTGCTAGATGCTAGTTTCCATAAGAAATGGACACAAAGCAAGTCCTATGTAAAGAAATCAGTACCTGTGCATTAGTTCCCATATCAGGGGCAGGAACATCCCTCTGAATGCCAATGAGATCATGGATCTTTTGGGTGAAAACGCGAGTGAGACGTTCTAACTCACTGACACTCAGTTCCCTCGGGTTGCAGCCAATCCCACCCTTCGCTCCTCCATAAGGAATGTCTGCTACAGCTGTCTTCCATGTCATCAACTGAGCTAGAGCATTCACTTCATCAGGGTCAACCTGGCACCAGAGAATATGACAGTTTGATATAATGATACTCTAAAGCAAGTTAAAGAATTTATTGTTTACATTCATAATTATAACCTAAAAGCATCAGCATGCAACTGCTTAATGGTCCTCAGAAGAACCATGCAGCCTAATGTTAAAGATGAAGCATGCATGAGCATGATGTAGTTAAACCAACACAACGCTTCTACAGGTTTGTGACTTGGTTAATTTAGTATTAGTAAAAATCTGCTCTGATGAGAAAAATCATTCTCAAGTACTGCTCATGTCATGCACTGTTACTGCTCCTAGAAAATCTGGGAAACAGTTAATGAATAGGAAAACTGCAGCATGTATCTCATGTTTGGATTCAGAGGATTGAAACAGGCAGAAAAAATCTCATGTTTGTTTAAGACAACTGAAGAAACATACAGATACAAGAAACTTCTATTAGCACATGCAATAAAACCACTAAATGACAAAGTAAGTACACAGCAGCAAATGTAAAAAAACTCTAAACCTCTTCCAACTTCCCTAAGCTGACAAAAGTTTAGAATTTCTGGTAAGATGCATGAAAAAATTCCACAAAAATTGTTTGTTATACAGTATGAATGTTAATACCATATATAACCAATTGAATTTTCTCTGATAGTGTTTGATGTTAAAGCTAATAAAAATAGATAATTTAATGAAGTTTTGAAGTGAGGTCTCCTGCAGAAGTATTATTTATTGGACTAGAGAAAATCTGATCAAGAAACACGGACTGCTGAACTGGCACTGACTCTTTTGTATTTTTAAGAAAAAGCCAATTTAGTTCTAATTGCTGGAAAAGTATTCTACTTTGAGTTCACTCATCACATTTGTTAAAGGAAGCTAAAATTTTTAATTTTTTTATCACTAGCTAACCACGTTATTATAAAAGATTAACCACAAATGAACTTAAAAAAATGGAATACTTTTTACCAGATCGAAATTCACTATATTTTTTTTAATCTGGTTCATCGAAGTGCATCACGTACTCTTTGATAATAACACCGACAAATGATTGTCAAATAAACCAAACACTAAGTGCATTACACCCTCTCTTTTTAATAATGAATGAATAGGGATTCTATGTAATGGTTGTGACTTGACAAAACTTGGCATATTAATATTAAATTATTAGAATGATAAGTTGAAGCAGTGAAAATTTGAAAAAGAATTAATGTTAGCAACATGGGAATGGAATTCAATTGAAGCGAAACCCAAAATCCAAATCTATGTGTATTGATCATGCACGACACTTTGATAATACGTGTAGACAAGAGAAGAGAAGCAGAAAAGAAAATCGAACCTCGGGGTGATAACGAATTCCGCCTTTCATAGGTCCACGAGCATTGTCATGTTGGATCCTGAAACCCACATAGGAAACTAGAGTTCCATCATCTTTTGGGATCGTACATTCAACCTGCGAATCCAATAAAAACCCTTTTCAGTAATCCAAAAAAAGATTAATACTTTGAAGAAAAAAAAGCATAGAAATGTATCAAATGAAATCCAGAGAGTGGAAAAATAAAGGAAACAAGTAAATTAGAAGATAGAGATACTTTGATTTCCCTGAAGGGTATGAGAAGGCTTTTCTCAAGCTTGGAGTCCAAACCGAGAATGCGAGCTGCACGTCGGAAGTTGCGGTTAGTGGCTGCAAGAGCGTTCATAGCTGAATGTGAATGAATGTTGACTCGATTTAGTGTGACAGTGAAAGTGAAAGTGAAAGTGAAAGTGCAGTGAAGTGAACACAAACGTAGTTGTACTTGTCTTCTCAGGATGAAAGGTCCACAGAATCAGAAACAGAGCACTGATTACGTTGCAGAGGATGGACCCGTAATTCATTAATTATTATGGCCTAATATATATATTATGGAAAATGTTTTATTTTTTACCATTCAAATGGATAATTATGGAATAATTCAGATAAGTAGTAAATATTTTTAAAATAAATAATAATTTTAATTATTTATGTTATAATTTTATATATTATATATAATGGATTAAAATTTGAACTTATTTTATAAATAATAAATTATTATTTATTATCTCATTAATTATAATATAATAATTTTTATATATGATGTAATAAATTTTAATTTTAACTTATTATATATAATAGAAAAAATAATCACAATTGAAATTACTATTTATTTTAAATATATTTACTATTTATCTGAATTATTTTAAAATTATATATTTTAAATTGTAGAAATGATATGATTAATATATTATATATTATTATTATTATATATAACTCTCACCGCATTTAATGTGAAGAAGGTTTAAAATGAAATCGGCATGTAAAATGTAGCCGCATTTGGATGAGTTTTTTTAAAAAAAAAAAAACTAAAAAGTACTTCTAGAAAAAAAAACTAAAAAAGTACTTCTAGAAAACTGGAAAATACTTATTTTATACTTTCTAAACATTTATTAACTTATATACAAAGACTTTTTTTCCCCTTGTTTTGAAGAACAGAAAATCCAGAGAAGTATATGAAAGGAGACTGGGAAAGTTGCAATTTGCACGGCAGCTATTTCTCTGACCAAACCAACACCACGGTAAACACGTTTGGATTTATCTTGCGTAAGTATTGCCCAGTGCCTACTATAAGCGATGAAACTGTTTTGGCATTGGCTGTGTCTAATAGAATCGTATTATTTTTTTTAAAAAAAGTCATATTATTTGGATCACCACAGTAGTGGCCCCAACAAAAAAAAGAAATTACCACAGCTAAATCAATTATATTGGCTGTTAGTAGCTAAACGGAGGATAAGTTTTTAAGGTAACGATAATATTACATATAAAACTTCCATTTTTTTTTTTTGGAACCCCATTAGGCCATTACTTTCTTTACATGTGTTTGGTTCTTATGAACTAAGCTGCAACACGGGATTGCATAAACTTCTTTATACAACTCATATAACACACTCCATTATTAACTATTTTTCTTTGTTTATTTTTTATTTTTTTTCTCACCAATAATGGCCACCATCTATTATTTGAGTTACTTAAGTCTAACATTTTGTGAGACTGCCATTTTTGTAAGTTTTCTAGCTGAAGACTGTAGGAAAATTGCTTACTTCTATTTCTGTTGCAATGGCTGATTGCTCTCCTCCTTCTATGGCTCGCATTGAATCAAAACTGAAGCCTCTATTATTGCAAAGTTAGCAACCCCACTCTCGTGTCCATCTTCAAGGTCACATAATTTCCCTTTGGTGTCAAAGGTAACTCAAAATATATTCATTCTTGATAGAAGCAAGTCACTAATTGAGTTTGCCCAGTTTTAAGGAATTAGAATTATTTTTCTTAGTGTTGCCAGACATCTACTTGTGGGCAAAATGAACATTTCACCCTCCAATTCAATGATAACTTTGCTCCGAAAGTCCTAGTTCCTATCACTTTTGAAATCTGCTGCTTCAAAGTCAATGGTCAAAGTAACAGTGGCTGTCCAAAAAGTAGAGGTTGTCAAGGCAGATGAAAAATCCTCATTATTATTAAGGATCATGTAGTATATATAAAGCCGAAGAGCATTACAGATAAGTTGTGCTTTGGCGATGGAAACACATAATTTGGAATCCCTTTAACGCTACCTTTTAATTCGTGATAATCAATGTTATCATATAAATTTTTTTAGTCTTTACATGACTAACATCTATTCAGCCAAACAAAACCAATTGGAATATGGATCAGAGTAACATCTTTGGTTTATGAGCTTCCGAGTGGCACACCAGAGAATGAATCTAAATTAGCCCCACCTTTATGTGTGGTGAGAAAGGATGAAAAATAGTTTGTAAAACTGATGCACTCCATCTCAGCCTTGCCCGAATGGGAATATTATGATAAATTAACATATATGGTCTGCTTTTCTGCCACAAAGTTTCTCATCTTTTCCATCTGTTCTGTCAATGGCTCTCAAGTTATCCCTTGTTGCGTTTAATAATAAATTTCTTCCATTTCACTAAATTCGATTCTTGAGAATTCCTTCTCACCGACATTACTTTAGATAACTATACATCCAGAAATTTTTTTTAAGTTGATTAAAATACAAAACCATTTGATGATTACAGCATCTTTTCACGTCACAATTAATGTTGTGGTCACACACTCACACTTAATACTTCTATATCCTTGATTATTGCAAACTTAGGAAATACTTGCTATATACATTTAAGGGCTGGCTCCGATTGGAGCTGTACATGGGCTCTACAATATATGACTGACATGGAATGCATAGCAACAGAATTCTTGAAACGAATTGATTGCAAAAGTTCAAATAATTAGCCCAACTTTAATTGAACATAATTTTTGATCTGGGAAATTTTTTGGCTATTATTGTATATAAACGAAAAGCACCCTACCCAGTTTTCGTTCCCAAAAATCGCTATTTCAACATGTTTCAAGCCACTTTTTTTTTTTTTAACCTTATTTTCATTTTTTTATTTTAATTGTATCTTATAATTAGGGTTAACCACCTTTAAATATGTGTGCTCAGAACACTTTCATCATTTTCATCTTGAATAATATTTCTCAAAATTTTCTTTAACATTGTGTTTTGCCATTTTTATGTTGTAATTTTAGTCCCACATTGGTGGGTTGTTAGCATTTGTGGAGGAGGTTCTCTTATAAATAAAGACCTCCTCCATTAGTTTTATCCATCCCAAAAATACTCTCCTTCTATGTAGCTTCCTTGTAATTACAAGAGAAGTTGTAATTTCTTCCTCATAGTAAAAAAATTTTTCTACTTCTCGTCAGTGGTTTTTCCTCATCATTAAAGGGGTTTTCCACGTTAAATATCATGTGTGTCGGTTCCTTTTCTCAACTCTATTTTAGTTGCGTGATATTGTTTTCTATAACTCCAGTGCCCAACAATGGTATCGAGATCTCGATTACATTACTACGGTGCGAGGGTCGAAGAAAATTCTTGATGCTTCATGGTTAGATTGATCGATCTTCCACATCGAAAAAGAATTATTCTTGTTCTTAATTAAAGTGTGGTAGTGTGGGAGTGTATGTCTTAAAGACTTGGTATTTAAGCGTGTCCATTAGTGACTCACCTCTTTTCTTGGGAACTTGCCGATACACTATTCACGGCCTACAATCACTATTCCGAATACGTATTCATACTGTACTATTCACGGTGACTATTCATACGTGTAGTTGTATACTTTTACGGTGATTGTTAACGCATACCGGATTTGTTCTAGTATACGGTAATACGTGCAAATAATCGTTTTCACGTATACTGATTATTCACGATGAAATAGTGCAAACCGGGTTTAGTTGAAAATTATTTGGTGTAAAACCATGGCGACAAAATATGAGATTGAGAGGTTCAATAGGGAGTAATTTCTCCTTATAAACCGAAGATAAAGGCAATCTTGAGGAAGGACAATTGCTTACAAAGAATTGAAGGAAGACCCACCGGGATACCCGATGACAAGTGGAAGGAGATGGATGACAATGTTTTTAACCTGCATCTAGCTTTGCATCGGTTTGTCAAGTGTTGCGAAAAAAAGACGGCGAAGGAGATTTGGGATGCTCTCACCAAATTGTACGAGGTTCACTTCACAACCGAATATTCTTAAAAGGAGGCTTTATACACTTCGAATGAGTGAATTCATGACAAGACGGATCACATCAACAATCAACACGTTATTTTCTCACTTACAAAGATCGTAATACAACATGGTAGAAAATGAACGTGCGAAACTTCAAAGTCTACCCGACTCTTATGATCAACTCATCATCAACATAACAAATAATAATGTTGCATAATCTTCGATTTGATGACGTTGTTATTCTTGAAGAAGAATCTAGGCGGAAGAACAAGGAAGACAGATTGGAAAGCTCACAAAGAAGCGAGAGGTTTTGTCGATGATGAGAGGAAGATCAACTAACGTGGCTCTAATGGGAGCCGAAATCAGAGTAGATCAAAGTCACGAAGAAGGAAGAACTTCAAATGCTACCTTTGTGGCATGAGAGGACACTTGAAGAAAGATTGTTGGCACAACAAGAAAAATTCAGATAAAGCTCCTGAAGCAACAACATCTCAAGGATGTGTTGCGAGTACCTCTGATGATGGAGAAATCCTTTACAACGAAGTAGCAATTGGTTCCAAAGGCGGAAAACAAATCAATGATGTTTGGATTATGGATTCAGGAGCAACATGGCACATGACTTCACAACGAGATTGGTTTAGTACTTATGAACCTATCTCGAAGGATCTGTATTCATGGGAAATGATCATGCCTTGGAGATTCTTGAGTTGGTACTTGTCAAAATAAAATTACACGATGGTACTGTTCGCACAATTCAAGGGGTACGACATGTGAAAGGTTTAAAGAAGAATTTATTGTCTATTGGGCAATTGGATGACCTCGGGTGCAAGACTCATATTGAAGGTGGGATCTTGAAGGTTGTTAAAGGTGCTCTAGTGGTGATGAAAACATAAAAAATTGCGGCAAATCTATACATGCTTGTGGGAGATACACTACAAAAGGCAGATGCATCATTGCATTAGCATGCCAAGAAGAATCAACGATAATGTGGCATCGCAAATTAGGCCATATGTCGGAACGTGGTTTGAAGATTCTCACGGAACGTGATCTTCTTCCCGGCTCAAATCCAAACTTACCTCTTTGTGAGCACTATGTTACAAGCAAGCAAAGATAGATTAAAGTTTGATAGATCAACTGCTAGAAGCAAGCGCATACTAGACTTGATTCATTCTGATGTGTGGGAGTCACCAGAAATGTCCGTAGGAGGAGCAAAATACTTTGTATCATTCATTGATGATTTCTCTAGGAGATTATGGGTGTACCCAATCAAGAAGAAGTCAGATGTGCTTCCAATCTTCAAAGACTTTAAAGCAAGAGTAGAACTTGAATCCGGAAAGAGGATCAAGTGCTTGAGGATAGACAATGGAGGAGAATATACAGATGGTAATTTTCTCACATTTTGCAAGCAAGAGGGTATTAAAAGGCGCATCTTTGCATACACACTTCAAAAAATGGTGTAGCAGAAATGGATGAATAGAACTCTCCTAGAAAGAACAAGAGCTATGTTGCGAATCGCAGGTCTAGCCAAGTCTTTTCGGGCGGCTGCCAAAACCGCCGTTACGTGATAAATCGGTCGCCATCAACTCAATTGGTTTAAAGACACCAATGGAGATGTGGAATGGAAAACCAAATGATTATTCTTATCTTCATGTGTTCGGATGTCCTGCATATGTGATGTACAATTCCCAAGAAAGAACGAAGCTGGATCCAAAATCCAGGAAATGCATATTCTTGGGTTATGCTGACGGTGTTAAGGGGTATCGCTTGTGGGATCCTACGCCACAAGGTTATTGTCAACAGAGATGTGATATTTGCGAAAAATGAACTGCAAAGAGAACAAAAGATGACAAAGACCTTGAAAGAGACTACTACGGTACGCATGATAGATAGAAAAGTCGGAGAAGAAGATTCCTTTGAAGCGTAACAAGAACCAGAGCACGAAGAACAAGAACCATATGAGGCCAATGATACGTGTTCGGCGATCAACTCGTCGAATGGCACTCGGACTATGTTATGGCAAGCCACGATGCATATTATCTTCTAACATAAGAAGGAGAGCCGTCAACCTTTCAGAGGGTCCGTGAGTAGCTCAGAAGCTTCTCTATGGATGGCAGCAATGCAAGAAGAAATGGAAGCCCTACATAGAAACAAGACATGGGAACTTGTTGAACTTCCAAAGGGACGGAAAGCCATTGGTAACAAATGGATCTATAAGATCAAAAGAGATGGCAACGATCAAGTGGAACGATATCGTGCAAGGCTGGTGGTCAAAGGGTATGCTCGTAAAGAAGGAATTGATTTCAATGAGATATTCTCTCCTATTTGTCGTACCACTATCGAGTAGTCCTAGCTATGTGTAGCATTTGATTTACATCTTGAACAATTAGATGTGAAAACAAATTTTCTTCATGGAGAACTTGAAGAGGAGATATATATGCTCCAACCGTAAAGGTTTTAAAGAACAAGGAAAAGAAAACTTGGTTTGCAGTTAACCAAATCTCAATACGGCCTAAAGCAAAGCGCCAAGGTGTTGGTACAAGAGATTTGATTTCTTCATTATTAGCCTCAAATACAACAGATTGAGTTCGAGACCATTGTACATATTACAAGAGGTTTGGTGATGATGATTTTATCATCTTGTTGTTGTACGTGGATGACATGTTGGTGGTAGGCTCCAACAAAGTTCGAGTCCAAGAATTGAAGGCACAGCTTGGCTAGGGAGTTTGATATGAAGGACTTGGGACCAAAGAAACAAGATTTTAGGGATGCAAATTCACCGAGACGAAAAGATAGGAAGATTTGGCTTTCTCAAAAGAACTATTTAAAGAAAATCTTGCAAATAGCTTCAATATGCAAGATTGTAAGCCGCCTCTACCCCACTTCCCGTCAATTACAAATTATCCTCAAGTATGAGTCCTAGCAAGAGGAAGCGAGAGAGGATAGAAATGTCTCGAGTACCGTATGCATCGCGAAGTGGGAAGCCTTATGTATGCTATGATATGTACAAGACCGTACATTGCACAAGCAGCTGGGAGCGGTCGGTGTTTTATGGCAGATCCTGGTAAAGAAAGCATTGAATATTAAGAGGATCCTAAGATATATTAAAGGGACCTCGTGTGTCTTGCATTATGTTTTGGAGGATCGAGTTTGTTGTCAAGGGATATGTTGATTCAGATTTTGCAGATGATCTTGATAAAAGAAAATCTACTACCGGTTATGTGTTCACACTTACAGAGGAGCGGTCACCGGTTATCCAAGTTACAGATCACAGAAGTTGTAGCTGTCTACTACTACGTGTCGAATACATGGCATGCTACCCAAGCTTGTAAGGAAGCTATTTGGATTAAAGGTTAATGGAAGAACTCGGGCACAAGCAAAGCAGATAATTCACTGTATTGTGACAATGAGTGCTTACATATTGCAAGAAATCCAAATTTTCATTCAAGGACAAAGCACATAGGTATCCAAAGATCACTTTGTTCGAGAAGTAGTAGAAGAAGGAAGTGTGGATATGCGAGAAGATTCATACCAAAGACAACCTAGCAGATGTTATGACAAAGCCAATTAACACCGACAAGTTTATTTGGTGTCGATCCTCCTATGGCTACTATCGTAAACGTAAGCAACATGGAATGACAAGGTAGAAAGAGTGGTGTGAAGATATGATTGACTCACCAAATCTTCAAGTGGGAGAATTGTTGTAATTTTAGTCCCACATTGGTGGGTTGTTAGCATTTGTGGAGGAGGTTCTCTTATAAATAAAGACCTCCTCCATTAGTTTTATCCATCCCAAAAATACTCTCCTTCTATGTAGCTTCCTTGTAATTACAAGAGAAGTTGTAATTTGTTCTCATAGTAAAAACTTTTTCTACTCTTGTCCGTGGTTTTTCCTCATCATTAAAGGGGTTTTCCACGTTAAATATTATGTGTCAGTTCCCCTTTTCTCAACTCTATTTTAGTTGCGTGATATTGTTTTCTATAACTCTGGTACCCAACATTTTACGTATACTCGATGCGTCAATGACTCCCATAAAAGTCGTGTATGTAAAAATTCTTATCCTCTTATAAGTTTCTTAATATAATGATTATGTTATATTGAGTGTAAACAATTTGAACAATAAGTGTGATTAAGTTATTATTGAGTGACCAATAAAAATATATAAATTAAGAGTAATTATTAATTACTTCGCGGTTTAGAGTCAACATTCATGATCTGTGGCTCTAATCAAAGTAGTCTTACTCTTACCTGAAGGCACCTCCCAAAAAAATCGAAATTTATCCATTGCTTTAATTAGACACTAGCTTACGCCTATTAACAAAGATGGAACTGTCTTAGGTTTTGACTTGGATCCCTAGAGAAGCCAAGGCACATACCCAGCTACCCATGAAGTACAGTCTTCATACACTAAAGATGAAGCTTAGACTCCTTAAGAACGGAGCCACGTGAGTTAAGTATTAAGTATAAACTATATTCACATCATTCATGACGTGTCTTGTGTCTCGCTTCATAATTATGTCTTCCGTTTTATTCCCCCGTTTCACGCCTTTTCTTTTAAGGCAAAAAAATTGGTCTTTTCTCGAGGAGATTAAGAGCGTGTTTGAAAACTCGTTAATCTCAGTAAATTAACGTCTGGAGTCTTGAATTACATAAAATCATATTTGGATATTTTCAATTTTCATTTGCTTCAACATAATTAATAATCAAAGGTACATTGGTTGAAAAGCAAGAAAATCTTGCTTTTACATTAAAGTTGTCCCAATTCACTTTAATTTGAGACAAATTTTCAAACATAAAGTATATTAATGTAAACTTATATTTAACTAAATTTAAATTTATAAATTCAAGTTGACTCAAACTTAAGTTTACAAACTTTAATCTAAACATACACTAAGCTTCTTCATTGTTTTTTTATTTTTGCAGTGGATAGGCTGTTGGTATTTTTATGTTCAAAGTTAGAAGCTGATGCCATAATATATACGTATGGCTACAAAAGAAGGTTAAAAACTTTTCCTCCTCTGTAATGACCATGCTGCTAAACCACTTTTACATATGCATTAGACGAAAAAGGAAATTTTGGAGGCTGCTACACTGTTATGTAAATATTACTTTATGTGGATTACTTTACTTATTGTTGTGTTTCTTATTTCCAATCAATGGTATTTTAACTATTTTGATTTTGGAGAGGAGGGGTGTTTGAGAACCAACATCGATCCATCTTCTAAACACCTTCCCTATTGTATATATATTATAATATCACAAGATTATTGAAATTTGACATCATGAAGCATTATACCAATTTTTAATAATAATAAAGGATGACAATGCAATGAAGATTTGCCCATTATTTGATTTCAAATTATTTTTTATTTTTAAATCCTAAACTGAAATATATTCCAGTGTAAAACCCACATACATATATGTGTCTTTTTTTTAAAAATTGAATCAATAGTTGTATAACATAGTCAATGAAAGTTAATTTATTTGACCAATCTTTCGTTCATAACAACAATATCATTTGAATTCGAATTTTGGAATCTCATTATAAATTCTTATTAAAGTTGTTGGTTTGTTTCAACTTTGAAATAGAGATAGTCTTTTTTTACCCTAATTTTTTTTTAATAAAAAAACACATAAAATTCAGCACCCAATGCAAATGCCTTGTGAGGTCTCTGCATTATACTTTTCATCACTTCCCCATCCGTAAACTTTGGCTTTTCATTATAATAAATTAAGTGGTAATGAAGCTATAATCATTTCCTATGAAATATGCTTTCCTTTTACTTTATTAAATATTAAAACATGACTGTCAAGTGAAGGGCATCCTCATATTCCAAAGGCATTAGTTGAGTGCTGGAAAACACAATGACTTTTGCCGGATGCATGGACAACCTGAAAAGATAATATATGTGGTAGCCGTAGAAATTAAAGAGAGTATTTATGCCTGGCATGAAGACTTAACTAAGATAATTGTAGCTTTAATTCATGCTTGGCTGGTGATCAGAACCTAATGATTATATATAAAGAGTGGAAAGCTGAGAGATGATAGGCTGATACACGCCCATTATTAGGGCTTTGCATGGGTTGCTGAAACCATCATCAAGGCGTCAATATCTGTTATAAAGTAATGTATATTGCTGGTTTAGTCTTAAACCCTAATTATTCCGAGCGAGTTAGAGGGTTGTTGCAGCAGTTCATGCTTTGCAACAGTAGTGAGAATATGCCTCTCCTGATCTCCTCTCAGCAATACAGGAAAAAGTTTTTATAAATTGTAAGTATAATTAGCTGTTCACCATGCTTTGCTAGTCGTCCATTCTATACCCCAGGTTTACAATTTACAGGGCAAGCCACCAGCCTATACTTCTCTTCACCCTGTAGGACAGACATGTATGCACGTTATGTAAGCGCAGTAATAATTTGGTAGAGATGATATTTGTTCAACAGGAGATTTAAAAAGAAGAAAAAAAAATGCATATACATAACATGAATAAATTATGATTTAATGGGTACGCCAATTTTTTTTTTTAAAAAAAAACTAGAAGTAGTTGATCTCGATACTTTACATATAATTGATACATAAACCTTACATGTTTCAATAATTGGCTCATATATGATAATATAACACACCTATTTAAAAACATATACCAACACACATACATTATATTTGAGGAAGAGGAGAGATATATAATTGATACATAAACCTTTACATGTTTCAATAATTGACTCATAGATGATAATATAACACACCTATTTAAAAACATATACCAACACACATACATTATATTTGAGGAAGAGAAGAGATATATAATTGATACATAAACCTTTACATGTTTCAATAATTGACTCATAGATGATAATATAACACACCTATTTAAAAACATATACCAACACACATACATTATATTTGAGGAAGAGGAGAGATATATAATTGATACCTAAACCTTACATGTTTCAATAATTGACTCATATATGATAATATAACACACCTATTTAAAAACATATACCAACACACATACGTTTTATTTGAGGAAGAGGAGAGATGAAGGCGGAAGAAGAGAGACGTCGAAGGCAGAATTTAATGTAAAATCATTGCATTTACATGTAAAAAACTATATCAACAACTTGATGTAATGGATATGCAAATTCTATTATTGTTGTCCATTTACATGCATATATATCACTAAAACAATTTATTACGGTTTATGAATAAGAAGGCAAGGCTACCTACGCAATTATTTGAGCAAATTAAATTAGGAATAAAGTCTAAAAGGCACTAATTTGTAACTTGGGAATTGGGATTGTTCGCATTCATTCCTTTATTTTTTTTAATTCTCTCTTTTTCCTCCGGGAGTGATCATCTCACTCTTCTCTCTGTCTGACCTTTTAATTAGTATCTTGTCTCTTGTGATGATATATAAAAACAAAACAAAGCATCTTTCACACATGAAATGACCTTATGAGGACTCGATGGCAAAGAAAGCTGATATAGAGTGTGGAAGTGTGGCCAGTACACCTACTAGGAGCAGAGATGAGGGATGAGGTCAATGTAAATTTGGATGACCCACTTAAGAAAATACAAAGAAAAAATCTGGCATCGCTTCCGATCGCTAGGGGTGCACATGGGTCGAATTTGAGGAAAAAAAATATCTAAATCAATTAATCGAAGTCGGGTCGATTCGGATCAATTTCAGGTAATTTTTTTTTTATAACTCAACCTGAACCAACCCGACGATAATCGGGTTGATTCGGGTTGGGTAATCGGATTGAT
The DNA here is from genome assembly GCA_029884605.1 of Ormosia emarginata. NCBI lineage: Eukaryota > Viridiplantae > Streptophyta > Magnoliopsida > Fabales > Fabaceae > Ormosia > Ormosia emarginata. The sequence continues at coordinate 20,051,149 of JAQQTP010000060.1, read as the reverse complement.
TAAATTTCAAACAAAAAAACATTTTTCTTATTTTTGAGTGGTTGGGTTGGTCGGGTTGAGTGGTTAAGTTGGTCGGGTTGTAAACACTTCCTAATAGGAATTATCCAAAATGACGTTGTTACTCGGGTAATCGAGTCATCGTATCAGGTCATCAGGTTAAATTATTCAATTCGTCACCCGAATTAATTAGAAGTCGAATTAATTGGATTTGACCAAAACTAACTCGATGACTTAACCCGACTCAAATATATTATATCGGGTCGATTCGGGTTGGTCAAGTTCACAGGTTGAGTTGGACCCGTGATCACCCCTGCCTACCGCCGTCCTTAGTGTAACTTAATTAGCTGCCAATCTCATTGAAAAGTATAACATAAATTCCACTCCCCTAATGCTTTTCTCATGGATACATAATTATGTAAGATGCTTACCACTTTCTCTTATGTTAATAATCCCATCTACATAACCCTAAATGTAAAACACACGGTATGTATCTATAAGTTTGCTCTTGACCCTACATAATGCATGGCTCTAAATGCTTCAGTTTAAGGCTAATTGTCTAATTATTATTTTAGAAAAAATGGGAAATATGTGTGGAATATATATATATATATATATATATATATATATATATATATATATATATATATATATATATATATATATATATATATATAAAAGGACAGATCCAAAAATAAGTGTTGTGAGGGCTAAAACTAAATTATAAATAAAAAGATTTTAATTAGTTGTATTTGATTTTAATCATATTTTTCTTAACTAAATGCATAATTCTTTAGCAATTTACAATATTTTCATTAAGTAATTTATCTTATTATTTCACTCACATATTTTTAAAAAATATGTAAAAGTTTTAAAATTGTCATGATAATTAACAGTAAATTGATGTCAGTTGAGATTTTTCATATTAAAATATTAAGAAGTTGTGTGAAATAATTAATGTTTTGTTATAGATCACATACATTATTATCAAGTTAGTCTAGCTCAAATTAAATATGCATAGAGTTTAATACGTCTATATGGTTAAAATGAGTTTAAGACTTATTTGTATTTTTTAAACTCTAAATTTATATATTCCAAATGTAAAATTATGGCACTTTATCAAATAGTGAATGATCAAATTTAATCTATAATTTTGATTACTATATATGTTAAATAGTGATCAAATTTAATCTACAATTTTAACTATTATTATTATATATGTTAAATAAGAGTGAATATAAAATAAATCAAAGACTATTAAATTTAAGTACTTTAAACTAGTCATAACAAGATATTTATTCACTATTTTAAAACTTTAAATGCCCAATATATTATGAGTGTGTTTGGAATGTAAAAAATAGTAAATGATTTGATTTGTAAATCAAATTTAATTAAATCTTGTGTTTGAATGTTAAAAAATAAGAAATGATTTGATTTCTAAAATCTTATAGATTTCATTCTTTTTATTTTAGAAATTATATTAAATTTGATAGATTTGTTATGATTTGATTTGATTTAAAATAAATAGATTATTTTATTCTTAATAACTACCTCTAACTACCTTTCATAATGATTAAATTATAAAATAATAAAATAAAATAAAATAAAATCTCATTTTAATGAATTCCAAATACAAAATTTGATTTTTAAATTAATTCAAATTCTATTTTTTTTAATTCTAAATACAAAATTTGATTTCTAAATCAAATCAAATCAATTCAAATTAAATTAAATTAAACTACTTTTTATTTTTATTCATTCTAAACACAATTTATAAGTTTTTAAAAAAAAATGAAAGAGGAGGCTAAGGCCTTTGCTCACTCCCTCTGTATCTGTCACTCTATGTATAAATGGGCCAAGCATCAGCAAGAGGTGGCAAGTGATTATATTGCAACAAGTGGTAGAAATGAAAGTTTTTGAAGTCAGGTTATGCTCACTCATTATGTTTTATGAGTTGTTTGGTATGCTGTATTAGACCTGATAAGATAAATTAATATAATACATTATGATTTTAGTAGTTATTTAATATAAATATTATATTATATAAATTTATTTATCAAATTTTTTTATACATTAAAATATAAATAACTTAATCAACCTTACGGGTGAGATTAAACTTGATTGAATTTTGATATATAAGTTATTATAAAAACTTTTTTATTATAATTTTAAGTACCCTAATATATTCAACCTTTACATATTAGATCTTATACTATCAAATCTTATATTATTAGATTTTATTACATCTTTCATACAAAATAGACCTTAAATTTATCATAATAGCCGATTGAGGTTTACATATATGCAAATGATGACAAAGTAAATTACCTATTTTCTTTTTCTGTACGTGATCATGACATCTCAAGCGTGACATGAAATTCCTTCTACGTACTTACCAAATCAAGAGTACGTATGGACCCAACTTTGTCTGATAAGCAATAAAGCTATCGCATTAATTTGCTTGCTTGCAATGAATTTCATTAAAGGGGGTCTTCTTAGAGATAAGTACGGATAGTAAGTGTATTTGTTTTAGATGTCTCATGTCTCTCGTAAAAGTTTCTCTTTTTAATTTTATAGGCATGAACATCTTTTTCTCATGAACTTTTGGAGGTTGAACGTTTATTCTTAGAGTCATCTTCCATATATTGCGACTTCCAAGCAACGGAACCTGGTGTGATCATCATTGAAGGGAAAGCTAGCTGCAGAATTAGATTAATTGGAGTCCTGTAGCTTCAAATAATTAAATGTTCATAGCAATGTGATTGGCATTCGCCATTTTCCATTATCTTGTTCTACAGCATACAAGCTCTACCCTGTGACCCTCGTGAATCATGATGTCAATTTGGGACATGATTTTTCATGATTAGATAAACCACTAATTAAAGGAAGGAAAATTATACAGTCCAGACGCTTCTCAAAATTGCTAAGTTTTAAATTAACCACGTATCCAACTTTAACTTCAAGTAGATATATAATGACAGATAAAATAACCCAAAGCAATGACGATTGTGAGGTTTCCCATTGTGACAAGTGGAGACTGGAGATATACGAGTAATGGACCACCCTATTACACTTTATTTGAGAGTAACATTTACATCAGATGAGGAGAAGTTTACGGTGCTCCAAAATATTTTGGAGCACCGGAATTTTAAGGATTTTTATTTATTATAATTGTTTTATATGTTTAATTAATTTTTATTTTTATTTTATTATTATATGTATATAAATATTATTAGTTAAAATTTATATAATTTTTTATATATATAATTATTTATTATAAAAAATAAGATTGATCTAAGTTTTAGATGTATAAATTTATTTGTATATAAATATTAATAGTTAAAATCTTATAAAAAATTTGTATGTAAAATATGAACTATACATATTACTTATTAATCAAGTAATAAATAATTAATCTCATTTATTTATTTATTTTAATATTATATTTATAGTTACATATCATTCAATATTGACCTTATATTTTAGGAGCACGTAAACATTTTCATTAGATGAATATTCACCTTATATTTTACATGGTTAAGGAGGCCTTGGGTCTTGCCACCATTATATATTCTTTTTGGTTTGAAAAAGAAAAAGCACAAGATAATCTTGCTTGATTTGGGTGTAAATACAAAGGAAAAAGATGATCTCACATGTCTTTTAGAGGTGTGGATATTGTACACACTCTTTTTAAGAGTGTGTAATTGAGAGAGAAAAAATGATAAAAAAAATAAGTATGATAAATGATATTAGATGAGATGTAAAAATAAGTATATACACTGTTTATGGTAAGAATATCAGAATTTAAATACAAATTCTACCTCTAACTGCTAACTGCTATATTGGATTCCCATTGATTTTATTTCTTTTCTGAAAGTTATAAAGTTGCTCCAATCTAATATCAAAATGTCAAAACCAGAGCAAAATGTCAATTACCAGCGATTTGATTCAGCTTAAATTTAAAAAATAATATTTCCTTTTTACAAAACGTGGAATTGAGGGCTACTGCCTTAATGGAGGATCATGACATCTATATATGCTAGCCACACGAAAAAATGAATCATTGGTGTGCACTAGGTTAATCTCCCGTGTCTTTGAAGACATAAACTAAACATTTGTGATGCTTAATTAGCTGCTGCATGAGAATGGCTTTGTGAAAAGTATGTGTTTATAGTGCTTCACATGTTATAAAATAATCAAGGATGGTTGATATACATAGGAATGGTACATACTTGTCTACATGTGTTTCCAATACTTAATTGCGATCATATTTTTCTTTTTGGTACAAATGTGTTCATATTTTACTAGGCGAGAAATCTGAACATTTTGAACTTGAACGGACTTACAGAAGGCTGGAGGTTTCTTATATAATTAGATTATTAGTTGTTAGTATGTCTAGTCTTAGTTCTCTTCCCTTATTACCTTCAGAGAAAAAGGTGTAAGAAGATGAACCTTAAAAGGTAATTTTTTATAAACTGGAGTATCATTCTTGGATTGGTCATATAGGAAATACTCTCAGGCCTGCTAATTTATTTAAATAGAATTATTCCTTTTAATTAAAGAAACTGACACTTGTTTCGTTTTTCAATAGATATTATACTAGTACCAACTTGCAAGTGGCAATTGCACAATGTGATGTTCTGTACACTAGAATCAAGTCCAACTAATCTTGAGTCTTGGTGAGAAATCTTTTGGTGCTTTTGTGGATGCTTGTCACATCTTTTCAGAGTTTCACCTCCAGGAAAAATTCCAAAAGATTAGGTCAAAGTCTCTCATAGTGATATTCCTCTTATGAAGTTAATTTTTAATAATACTTGGGCCTTTTTCCTACCATTGCTCATTTTAATTATTCTCTTATTTTCAGTTGCATACTTTCATTCGTTGTAGGTCTTGGGCTCTTCAAGCACTGTAGCTATGACTGACAGTAAGATCCTGAGAGGAAAAGAGGGGCTTGTTTGTTAATATTCAAAATATTAAGACTCAATTTTGTATCCCTTAAAATTGGAGGTAAAAAAATGTAGACGTCAGTTTTTCTTCCAATTTTTCATATAAAACTTGTTGATGAAATTTTCACTCCAATTTTATGGGATACCAAACTTACCTTAAAGGATAAGTAGATACTTTCAAAAAGGCTGGGGACATTTGGGACAATGGCTAGCCCACTTATCAACTCCTAGGAAAAGAATTATCATGCAATATTTCTACACATAATTAATATCTCACATTTCTCGTATCTGTTAGGGTATAAACAGTAAAATTAGAGTATAAATATATTGAAAATAAAGTGACATCACATCTTTTTTATTTATTTATATAAATATAAGATGATGTGTATATAAACACGCGAGAGTAGCATTATTAATATTCTCCCTCAATCCATATTTAAAACCTTCAATTCATTCTATATAGAGGCCAAGAAACTCAGTGCTTATAGATAACAATGGCTAATATCCGCACTGCAACCAACAACTTGACTATTTTGTCAAGTTATTTCCATTCCCTCTCCCAAACTCCTCACAGGCTTAAAAAACGAATGCTAGCCACATGGACCCCAGACGAGGAACTCAACCAAGTGAGGCAGAGGTCTGGGGCAGACATGAAGAGGAAACTCAAGTGGTATGATCTAGTAGCTCTTGGGGTAGGAGGAATGCTCGGTGTTGGAGTTTTTGTCACAACTGGCTCTGTAGCCCAACTTCACTCTGGTCCTTCAGTTTTCATATCCTATATCATAGCTGGAATATCAGCCCTTCTGTCATCTTTGTGTTACACTGAATTTGCTGTTCAAGTCCCAGTTGCCGGAGGAGCTTTCAGTTATTTAAGATTAACCTTTGGTATAAAACCTTTTTGTTCCATTATATGGAGTTTTCTACTGGATTTTACTTGGTTCCCTTCCAACCCATTTTTTGAATTTCACTTCTTTAATTAAGACTCTTATCTTATGGGTGATGTAGGAGAATTCGTGGGATATTTTGCTGGGGCAAATATACTAATGGAGTATGTCTTCTCAAACGCCGCAGTATCAAGGACTTTTACTGACTATTTGAGCTTTGCATTTGGAAAAAGTGATCCAAATGCGTGGAGAGTGGAAGTGCATGGATTGCCAAAGGACTATAGAATGTTGGATTTCCCAGCTGTGGCTCTTATTCTTCTTCTCACTCTGTGCTTGTGTCATAGGTTTGAATTTGATCTATTTCTTACTCGTTTTTTTTTTTCTTTCTTTCTCGAGATGTGACAAATTAAAGAGCCGGGATATGTGGCTTTGCTATCTGCTTATTATTAGCTTAGTGATCCATTTTTCATTGGATAAACATTTTAATATATTATCCTGTTATGAAACAAACTACTTTTGTATCTATATTTTGGTTTTGCCATTATTGATTAGGTTTTAGTGGATTCTGAAAATAATAGAAGTTTTTTTATTCATTTAATTTTTGGTTGATTGCAGTACTAAGAAAAGCTCCATACTGAATCTCATTATGACAGTCTTCCATGTGATTTTCTTTGGATTTATCATTGTCGCTGGTTATTGCAATGGAAGTGCCAAGAACTTAGTTAGTCCAAAAGGACTAGCTCCTTTTGGTGTTAGAGGTGTTCTTGATGGAGCAGCTATAGTCTACTTCAGCTATATAGGCTATGACTCGGCTTCAACCATGGCAGAGGAGATCAAAGATCCTTCTAAGAGCCTTCCTATTGGAATTGTGGGCTCAGTTCTTATAACCACTGTGCTTTATTGCCTGATGGCTGTGTCTTTGTGTATGATGCTTCCTTACAACAAGGTCAGCATATCGAATAATTAGTATCAGATATGCAGTCTGACAATTTTATATTTTCTGTTAAGCTTTTGAATTAGAACTTTAACTTTATGCATCATATATACGTTGTTTTCTAGTGATAAAGCAATATTAATTGTTCCTCCTGTGATTTAATAGGTATCAGATAAAGCATCATTTTCAATTGCTTTCCTTAAGATTGGATGGAAGTGGGCTAGCAACCTTGTTGGGGCAGGTGCAAGTTTGGGTATTGTGGCTTCTCTCTTGGTTGCAATGTTAGGCCAAGCCAGATACCTTTGTGTTATAGGAAGGGCCAGGCTGGTGCCATCTTGGTTAGCCAAAGTGCATCCTTCAACAGGCACCCCATTGAATGCCACACTCTTCTTGGGTAAGGAAATTTTCTATCTGTCCTAATTGTCAAAAGAACGTAAGTTCAAACACATTAATTATGTCAAGTTTGGTCCATTCAAAATTTAGGAGTACTTACCTGTTGTTTCCTTCCCTTTCATGAGAGTACCGATATTTCTCAACAATCAGTGATTAATTACTAAAGGCACCAGTCCTCTCACAAAAACAAAGAGTACCAAAAGAATCTTCAAAAATTTATCTTTGTTCTCATTAAAAATCTCTATATTCTCATATAGATACACTTCTCTTCTCATGTAAATATTTCCGTGTCCTGCACCATATGGATCTATGGAACTACACGAAAAACGACTTAAAATTCTACAATCATTTGCAGTCTACAATATAGGTTAAAAAAATTATATCTGAGGCCTTTTCTGAAGTCTCCTCATATTTAAAATTTCCTGTTCAATAAAATTAACTCCCTATGTTACGAATTTTCATTAGAATAATTACTTAAATGACTTTTCGATCATATATTAAAAAATAGTTATTTACAACAATTTTTTTTATAAACTATTTACAACAATATTTATCATAATCGTACTCACACATATGTTTTTAAATAAGATTGAATGTCATCTAGAGGTCATATAGATAAAATTTGGTGACATATAATATACTACTTGATGTATGAAGAAGTTATATATAAATATATATAATTACATTGCGCTTATAGATATTTATGGCATTTTTTAAATTTTCATAATTTCTAGTGACATATAATGTACTTATAATTTTTTTTATAAAACATTTTTACAATCTTTTTATGAATTGCAATCAATCAATATACAATTCCTAGCAACTTTAATTATATCTTAATTTGTTCAGATAATATTTTGAATGTACTTTTAAAGCAACTTTTTGCGAAAACCTGCAATACGCTAGTTTTAAAATGCCACAGTATTCCTAATTACTCATTTGACTTGGTGATTTCAAAACACAGCAAGATTGACACATGAATTTTCAGTAATCCATGAAAAAAAAGGAGAAAGTGTAGGCTAATTAAAAAAAAACCTGAATGAAAAAAAAAAGAAAAAAAAGAGAGAGAGAGAGAGAAAAATGTTGAGGAAACCATGCATGAATCTTCTTCTTTTGTTGATGTAGGACTTTGCACAGCATCTATTGCCCTTTTCACTGAGCTTGACATCATAATTGAGTTGGTCAACATAGGCACGCTGTTGGTGTTCTACCTGGTGGCCAATGCTCTTATATACCGTCGGTATGTAATCAATACTCATACCCCACCTCTGCACACTCTCTTGTTCCTGTTTCTCCTTTCTCTTGGTGCTCTAGGCTTCTCCATTGCGTGGAAATTCAAGCAGCAATGGTGGGGTCTGCCACTGTTTGGTGGGCTCATGATCACCATCACAACTTTTTTCCAACACATGGCGCCAACCCATGCCCAAGATGCTGATGTTGATTGGTCTGTGCCATTTATGCCATGGCCAGCTGCCATGTCTATTTTTCTTAATGTTTTCCTCATGACCACACTAAAACTCCTCTCTTTCCAAAGGTTTGCTATATGGGCATGTTTCATTACCATCTTCTATGTTCTCTATGGCGTTCACTCCACTTATCAAGCAGAAGAGATTGAGATGGGTGTCAATGAAGTAAATTCAAGGCACATCCAACTTACAAAGTAAGGTAGAAATTCAAGTGCTTTAATTAATTCTAACTCTTCTCCCCTTCGTAGCCTCCTCCAAACAAAAACACACTAATATTAGTTGCCACTTGCCAAAAACAAATGCAATAGCAAAATAATATGCATGGGATTACCCTTTTGTATATATATATGTACATCGTATGAAAAAGACAATCAGGCAAAATGGATTTTCCAAGGGCATGCCATTGGCTCTTCCTGATTTACTTGTTGATATGATTTCTGCTATATAGGATATGATATGATATAAAGATGCAAACACTTCAAGAAACAATCATTCTTTAGAGTGGGAAAGATTGTCAAGGTCAACTCTAAAAATGGATGGCAATGATGGACGCAATATGAATAGTGCTGAAACATTGCTATCGTTTTGTCATTTCTATCGGCGGCACGTTCAAAGTTGGATGACAGAAAAAGTTAAGTGAGTGGGTTTAATCTGTTTTCAATATCTTTGGAAGGAAAAATTTTAAAGTTATCCAAGAGTATATTTTCAACTATTAATAATTAATTTAAATTAAATTAAAATAATATTTTAAATTTAATATAATGACATGTATAATTATATTAACTATATGTTATATTTTAAAAATTTAAGTATAATATTTTAAGAGTACATAAGAATTTTCTCTTTTAAAAAATATAAATTAAGAAAAATGTTAGTTTTACACTTCTAAAAAAGGGTGTATTACTATTTATACTCATTTTAAAATATGTGATTGAGTGAAAAAATAAAATAAAATATGTATAATAAATGATATTAAATAAAATATAAAAATATATATATATATATACTATTTAATATAAAAATATAAAAGTTGATAAATTAATATCTAAAGTAAGACTACCAGTAAAATCAGAGAAGGGGATATAGAGTGGATATGAGGGTTGGTTGCATTTAGGGGTGTCTCTGGGCCGGCCGGGCGAGGAACATTGCGGGGTAGTAAAATCTTGATTTAGTTTGGTTTTATGTGAGTTGGGATTGGGTCAGTTTGTATATATTTTTTTAGTTATTAACACTTAAAAAATATGTTTATGTTTCAACACTTATTTTTTTTTATATAATTTAAATTTCATCAAATATTAAATAAAATTATTTTTATAAAAAATGATAATTTACATTAAAAAATAAAAATAAATTTTTTGTATATTATATAAATTATATAATAATACTTTAGTTAAAAATTAAACATTAAACTTGTAAACCGATCCCATATCTAGCCAGGTCAAATTTTAATTTTGCATCAAATATTTTGATTCAATCCATTTATTTTATCAATTTATTCGAGTCAGTTTATCAGACTCAACCGTTTTTTACATTTTTAATTACGTTCCTCTTATCTTTATTGTTATGAAAAAAATTACCAACAAATAATAAATAAAATTCCTGCTCCCCACCCAAAAAAAGCACTTTTATCTTTTTCTTAATTAACATAAAAAGATTAAGGTTCGTTTTTCCATTATTACCACACGTTAATCTCCTATTTGTTTTCATTATCAATAATGCTTTACGAATACCAATTTAATTTTGCAGAAAAAAGCTTTATTCGGAGCAGTTTGCTTTTACCTCAACTTCTTTAACCTTTTTCTCCTATTGTTAAAACTCAAAATTGACAGTTATAACAGATTTTATTTTATTTTTGATATAAAAAAAAAGTACCACGGTTTAAAAATGTTAACCGGGCAAAACTGGGATAAAGTATTCAGGGATATGTAATATTTTCCTTCAATTAAATGGTTTAAACAACAATCATATATAATTCAAATAAAAAAATCACATATATATAATTAAAATTTAGTGACTAATATAAATAATGTAATTATTGGATGAATTAATGCTAAAATATAAAGTTATGATTGTTACGGGACCATCATGATAGAGAGAAAGATAGAAGGAACCATAATGAGTTATGAGGTGCATTTTTTTTTTTATCTGTATGAGGTGCAATAATTTTATTGGAAACTATTTGTTTTTTATTTCTCTAACAAAACCCTATCCTATCATTTAGCAAAGAGAATCCACATCTAGTACAAATAAAACATTGACTCCAATTAATTTTTTTTTTGTGAGACTGAGACATACTTAGATTAAAAAAATATTAGGGAGTATGGCCACTTGAGAAGTCTCTGAGTTGCTCTTCTTTTTTTTTTAATTTGAAAATATAAAAAATTAATATTTAATTTCAACTGTATAAAATATTGTGCTAAAAATAATCTTAATGATATAATGGAGTTTTTCTATTCGTAATCTTAACCGACCAGATGCTAGAATAATTTATTTCTTTTCTTTTGTTTTCTGAAAAAGAGTCGCAGATGCGCATTGATACACCTTTCTATACTGAGCATCTACTGGGGGTGGATTTTCGTAACATTTCAAATTAGTTGTCCTGTGTTTTTAATAAGTTATTTCATAATTAGTGTGTGTTTTGATTAAAGTTGGTAGAACTTGTTTAGCATGTTTCTAAGTTTGGTTGAAAGTGAGTTTATAAGGGGAGTTTGATAAAATGAATGATATTTCTCTAACATAAAATTCATCAAACGTAGTTGTCCTGTGTTTTCAACAAATAACCAAACAAAATGTTATTTCAAGAATAGTTAAAGTGTTTCTAATAAGTTGTTTTCTAATAAGTTGTTTCATAGTTAGCGGCAAATCGTCTACATGATAAGTTGGTTTAAATTTATCCTAACCCCATGATTATGAATTACCTTTTACCCAAAAAAATTTAAATTATTTAAATATTTTAAAATACTCATGAGCCGGCCCTTTTCAATATAGATTAAATAACATCGTTTTTCTTTTCTTCTTTTTTTCACAGCTCTCAATAAAAATAAAAACCATTTAGACGTAAACACGCATAAGAATTTTTTTTTAGAAAAAAAGGAACTAAAGAAACAATGAAAATACATATTTAAAATAAATAATGACGTATTACAATATTGTAAAATTACAATGGAATAATGAACAACATGAGTGAGAAAGAGAAATATCAATAACTTTAATGACCATTTTCCACCAAAGGGAAAGCCCTTATAACGCAGAATCGTAATAATAGACGACTTGAATTTGTTAGTATATTTTGTACAAATTAATTGTCCCAATTAGCCTCACAACAAAGTTGGATATTTGGCATCTAGAAAGTCTCTAAGAGTCCGAGCAGCTTTATGACCACCCATTAATTCCGCCAGCTTCTCCACAGGAAGAAGTGCAAGTTCTGCCAAGCTCTTACACCCATCCATTATGGCCCTGTAGTTTGAATCTGTAACACCTGGAAGTCGTCTTAGAAACTCCACAGCCGATGTGTTGTAATTTTCAGCTCTGACACAGCAACAAACCACTAAATTTATAAGTAATATGATCTTAAAATGAATCAGTACATACAAACTCATTAATGACACAATTTGATACGAAAGACTTCCGAGTCAGAGCTCTTCAGTTCAATCAAACATTTATATAGTAATGCATAAAGCCCATGTATATTGATAGAATGATAGGCAAGGAAAGGTGCATGTTGAGACCTGGCAATGCTACATATTTAGTAGAAATTCTAATTTAATGTGAAGAATGTGCCTAAATATATATAGCCTGTAAATTGTAATCAATATTTGCCATTAACAATGTCTTAAATCAATATCATTTAAGACCTGGAGGCCGGACGTGCGCCTTTAAAATTATGGGGAGAAAACAACTCCTTAATGTTTCATACAACTGCAAGAATTTATTTGCAGAAGAACCATACGATCTACTTCCTGTAAACCCCATGTTTTCAATTCATCCTTAGAAGCACAAAGCAACCTTTCAAGTTTCAACTATGAAAAAGCAACTTACCTCACATCATTTTCCACAATTCCTTCCTCCGAGGGGACACCCACTCTGATTGCTTTTGTTTCATCTGGTTCATCTTGATTTGCCTTCAGCGAAGTAAATATTTCAGCAGTAGCATGCAAACTTCGAGACCAGATTATTCGTAGCCGGGGAAAGTGTAGAGCAAGCAATGACAACTTCGATATAATGCTATTTGGTGTCACATCATCACCAATATCACTAGCAGACTGGAAAAGATATTCATGAAAGATCTAATGTCATTCACAATTCCACAAAAAAAAAAATGCTAATCCATTTCTCCTTATGCTATGCAATACAATAGAAATATATTGATGTTTGAAGCCAAAGAAACAAACAATACTTTCTATCAGCACAGCCAAGTCAGATTAAAATTTTAATATTATGCCCAGGCATGCTGCGGCCAGAAATTGGTACCAGTTGTTGGACCAAAATATTAATGGCAAGCATTCTTAGAAATGGCTGCCTGTCAAAACACACCTCCCCCTCATCTAGACTTGCCAATAATAATAATAAGATAGTAAAAGCAGAGTACATAGAGTTGTATTGTGGATTTGTGGTCAGCAAACCTGGAAAGAAAAGCTCTTATCCTGTGAAAACTCGATCAGGAGTACTGGTATCCTATAATATCGCACCATTGTCTCCACCTGGTGGTATAGACGACCTGAAGTGAAGCTCGTAAAGAGATCTTGAATACTTTTTCTTTCCACACAAATTAATGGTGATAGGATATAGTCACCAACTTCTAGGGTCACAGGAATGATGCGCATTCCCTTTTGATGAAGAACATTTGGAAGGCTGCTCATGAACTCCCGCATGTCCACAATGACCTGAAAAGGTAAAATTCCCAGACTATAAATTCCCTGGCAAGTATATGAGGCATAGATCATACATAAGAAAATATCACAAACCTGCATTTCTTTATCCACCTCCTTTCTCCCACCAGCTTTTCTGGTTATTGAGTTTTGAGGAGTATTTAGATCTGACTCTAAAGTAGAATTCAATCCTAAACAATGCCCACTCTGATTAACAGAAGGCAAAAATGAACCCAAAAAAAAAGAAAAAGAAATCAATAAATCAAGTATTTGACAATTTGCCACTCTCCATCTAACTCTATTGAAGGCAGTTATGTCCAGAATGATGGATCCAAGAAGCAACACAAAAAAGAAAGGGAAAGAAGAAAAAAGTAAAACAAACCTGATCAACTGGAATCATCATCATAGATTTTTGCCTGATCAAAGATTCAAATGCTCCATTCTCTCTACGTATACTAGCCTCAAATTTCTGAACCTCAGTAGAATCTTCATAGAAAAGAAAATATACTTTCAACCTTTTTGAGGGGTTCTCCGCTTTGTAGACTTCAATTTCCCTAACAAAGGCCATGTCTGGATGGTAAACAATGATTATAGAGGGCTTTAATATGTCCAGTATAGGCTGATCACTTTCTAGGGCATAAAAATGTACTGGTGGTAGTGGCTTTGCATTTCTCACTGCAGCATCAGTATTAGTATGCTTTCGAAGAACAATGTTGTCTATAGATGTCCCACCATGCATGGTTTCAGAAAATCTACCAGCACTGACAGGATCAGTTTCATCTATGTGGACTTCATTTTTTGAATCAAATTTCTCAATTTTATCCCTTGTTGATGCCTCTTTATTACCGTTATGACCTCCAGAGCCATCAATAATCATTGGGCCATTTCTAGTCCCCACTTTTCTTTTTCCTTTTCCACGACCCCTTCCACCAAAATCAGACTGAGGGGGATCTTCAACAACATGATCATTTTCAGCGAGATCTCTTAATTCTGATGCTGCTTCCAGAAGTGCATCATGCTCCTGCTTACTAATGCTGCTGGTTTCTGCATTCTGAGCAGGTGATATGGGAGTAACTCCATCAAGAATCCCAAAACCTTTGGGATCCTTTGGCTTCTTTTTCTTATGTACCATGTCACGCAGCTTTACTTTGCTTAGCAAGTACTTCTTCCATTCTTCACCCATGACCTTCACAAATAACAAACAATAGACAGGATACGAAAGTCAGTTTCTTCAAGTCTTATTAACTATCAACCAGCAAAAACTATAAAAAGGAACCTGGACCTGCAAATATCCATCATAACCACAGAGAATTAAGCACCAAGCTATATAAAACAGATATATAGCACAATAAGTAACTTCTAATAGCATTCTATAACATGCATATAGCAAAATCATCAGAATCAATAAGAAATCACATTGAAGATGAACAAAATAAGAATGGCTGCTTCAATGGCCTTACAGCGCTTCGCTACAGACTAAGGTCAACAATGCAGCACAAGTGCACATCCATTCATTGCCAGTACAGTTGAACATATTAGTTACCAAAATTTAGTCAAATGCTGCTACCAATGAAAGCTAAGAAACATCATCTTGTAAATCCGGATGACTTCCATCCACATATTTCATAAGATTTGTGCACTTAATTGGGTGCATCCGTGTCCCATTATGCTATCGCCAAATTTTATAGGATCCATGGCAATCATCAGCATCACTCACTGCAATAAAAAGAACCACGGACCAAAGTTCATAGGCAAAAAGTGATTTGGAGATTTTCTGCCACCCAATCTCCCTTTAAAATCTTCTAGTAACCAAGTTATCCAAGTATTGCCATCAATAATGCTGACTCCATATCACTTTGCCTCAAAATATTTTCAAAACTACTGGAACTTCCAGAATATAATTCAGCATAGAATTGGTCTGGTTAAGTTGGGCTATGTGCAATGAAGCTGATGGGCTAGTGCCTAGTAGACCGTATAAATTATATTACTATCACCAATTAAACCGAGTGAAGAACAAAGTAGAAATAGTGCCACTCAGATTACACTTTATAAGATGGCATATCATGGGAAATGTGGGGAGAAAAAAAAAACCTTTTTCGGACCGTTGGTGATGCTTTCTTCAAGCTGCAAGCATGACCATTCATCTTTACATGCCACTAATACAATGCCATTGTCAGTGTCTTCGCCTTCAGCCAATACTTCTTCTCTCAGCACACCTTGCTTTTGTCTTTCCTCTTCTACCTCCTCAAGAACCTCCTATAATGATATGATCATATCAAAATTCAGCCCAAACTATCAAAAGTTCATCAAATTCAACTAATTTTCCCAAAACACACTTCAGGCCATCCAATTTGAAACAACAAACAGGCTAAAAAAATATGACTCGGTCAATCGAAACAATGCCAAATTAATGTGTGTCTCACATATGAAATCAAATAGAATGAACATAATCCAGAGACTTTCTAGAATAGGAACTCACTGACTCACACGTAAGACCTTCCACTTCGGTGCTTCTTCCAAGACTTCCTCCAAAACTAAGCCAGCATTTGAGCTTGTTGATGAAGTACCATCATCAACTGCTACACAAGCAACTAAAATAAAAATTAAGCTGAAAAAAATGCCATCCATAAGCTTGGCATGGCACATCTCATTTCCTTTCTTCCTCTTTTTATTTGTTAATGTTAATTTTCTATGAGTATATAATTAAGCAATGTAATAGAACCTATGAAGCACAAAAACGGACACGGACACAGACACAGACACGGGACGGACACGGGAACACACCAAATTTAAAAAATTGTAGGACATGGACACACATATATATTTATATATATCAAAGTAAATTCAAGAACTTGGTTTATGTATATATATAATTACAAAATTTAAGAAAAAAATTCATAATTCATTAGTATCATTTCTATAAGCTTGAAGATTTACAATATCTTAATATATGTCATATGTGTCAATATTTTCTACCTAGTAAGTTCCTCCCAAAAAATATAGAACATAATTTCTATTGACATTTTCTAAAAAATCTCCTAAACCAACTTTTCCTAATAGAATAACCATGTACAAGTACATGTACATCCAAAAAAATTAACTAGTGGGAATAGTAGTGTGAGGCAAGCTTTGGTGACGACAAAGTGGACGGCTTGGTACAATCAGAGATAGAAGGAGCACATGAAAATAGTAGTGTATGAAAAAATAAAACTTAAAAGCTTAATAGTGACGTGTGAAAAAATAAAACTTAAAATATTGGTATGTGAAAATAGTGGCTTAAGACGTCAGTCATGTGATTAAGCTTTGATAGGTTACGATCTTACTAATTGGATATTATTCATGAAAACTAATTTTTTTTTAAAACATATATTAATAGGCCGCGTCCAAGTCGTGTCCTAGACATGTCTAAGCGTGTCTGAGCCATGTCCAAGCTGAAAAAAAATAATTTTTTTAATCAAACACATTCGAACATGCAGGACACATGTGTCGTACGTGCGTCCCTATGTGTCTGACAAGAACACGTGTCCAACACGCAGACACGCCTCAAAAACGCCGTGTCCGTGCTTTCATAGAATAGAACCATAATCTATGCCAGAATAAAGCACCAAAACATAATAATAAGCTCTTACCGTCTTCAGTGTCTTTGCTATCCCCCTTAACTTTTCTCTTTTTGTTTTTGACACTCTTACTCAACCCATTTAATTTCACACCATCTGATCTCACAAGATGATAAACACGTTTCTTTGCATAGTCAAATATCTTATAGCTTGCCTCTGCAAATATCCAGACAGATCGAAAACTCTCCGACACTCTTAGTGTATCCAAATATTTCAAGTAAGTTACTGCATCATATCTATCAAGAGGAAGCCGCACAATCAGTCCCCATTATAAGCACTATATTCTTCAGACGAATATATTAAAGATTGCAATTACAAGATAAATCCAACAAACTACTGAGATTACACAAGCTACAAAAATCATTAAGGATATTGCAAATATAATGCTTCATGTATAGTACCCAAAAATACCAAGGCAAGTTGTCCTCACTCCTCACCGTTTGAAAACCAAACTTTATTATAGCTTAGACCTCCACAAATATATGAATAATGCATGGAATGAAACACTAAACACCACTAAACCAAAATAACAACAACAACAATAATAAATAAATAAAAAAAGGTACCTTACTAGATAATCCAACAATTTCCTCAAGGTTTTAAGGTCTGAGACCAGCTGCTTGGTCTTCTTCCCCAAAGTATGCCAAATTGGATCCAACTGCCTCCTCACAATCTCATCAAAGGACTTGAACAACCCGTTCTCCAGCGTCAGATCCTCCACGTCAACCTTGTTTGTCTTCCTCATTTCTTTCAAGCACGCATCCATAACCTCAACAATGGCCTTCTGAATCCCCACCATGTACTTGGTCATCGGCACCCTTATATCCACCACCTCCGGAGGGTCCTTCTCCAGTTCCTGCGACACATACACCTGAAACCTCGGCCACAAGTGCAACCTCCGAATGTGCAGACACTTCATGGTTCGCTCCGCCTTCGCGAACCCCGACACCATCGCGTGCGGCTTGTCGGAAAAAGCCCGAACATAAGCATTTCGATTAAGAGACCGGAAAATCCGAACTATGAATGCTTCGGTGGAAGTTTCGGAGAGCGAATGCGCGTTGAGGATGATGAGTCCAGAAATTTTGGAGGTTGGTAGTTTGTTGGTTAAGAGATCGACGATTAGGATTCGGGAAGTGATGAAGAAGATGGAGCCGGAGGAGTAGAGGGCGTGGCGGTGATGGGCGGGGAGGTCGGCGGTAATTTCGGCGGGGATTTGGTGGAATTGGGGGTTTAGGGTTTTGAGGTGGAAGGTGATTCTTGATTTGAGGGAAGTGGAAGAGGGAGAGAGGAGAAGGAGGGTGCCCTGAGAAGAAGAGTGTAGAAGAAGAAGAGAAGAGATGAGCTTAGAGAGAGAGAGTCCAGAAGAGAGGATGACGAGGCCACCATTAGAGTCTTCTAGAAGCTCTGTGATTATGTGCTCCTGGAATTGAACCATCGATTACAGTACAGTGGCTCTGCACAGAATGGAAACCAGGGTTTGCGCGGTTACCTTAGAACTCTCACTCTGAGGTTGGAACCGCCAAATCAAGACTCAGAGCTTATGGCTACACCTGTCAATTTCAATTTGGGCCAGTTCGTTGGGCTGCCCCATTTGTCCAGTGCTTTTTTTGTCGAATTAGTTTGATCTGCACTGACCAAAAATAAATGTCTTATCGGACAATGATAGGGTTGGCCCAATGCCTATTCATTGAGGAATTAAGTGCAAGTGATAAGCACATTATGCTTTAAGGAGAGGACAAATGTTCAATCTTGCAGATGCAGACTCACTTGTGCGCAAAATTTAACCATATCACTCTGTACATAAAAAAGTTAATTTTATACTCAAAAAAGTGTAAGAATATCTTAATCTTTTTTTAAAAAAAATAAGAAGACTAATAATTTAGAGGATAGAACAAGATATTTCCACCACATTACTTACTAAAAAAAAGAGCATAAGTTTAAAAAAAAATGTTAAGTGAAGAAAAATGTATTTAATTTTAGATTTTTGAAAATAAGGTACAATTGAATGAATAAATTATAATAAAGAAGTTTCACCCAATATAAAAAAAAAATTATAATGAAGAAGTACAATTAACCTAAAAAAATAATTATAATTAAAAAGTGAACTCTCTCTATAGGTGTTAATCATATGGCTTGGAGCGGTTGCTTTACAATTAAAGTTGTACGGCATCCAATAAAACTCCCTCTAAAGTTATCCTTAATTAGAGTTAGCAAGAAGCATCTTTGTAATTCTTCACCCTTGACGTAATGTTTAGGAGCATGTTTGGATAGTAGTTGAACACATAAAGAAAAAAATGAAAAAAAAAAAAAGTGAGTTTGTCACCTAAAAATAAAATAAAATGTATAAAAAATAAAAAAATCATAAAATTATAATTTATAGAGGTTAAAAAAAAAAAATAAATAAAATAAATTTAAGATTTACTCATAAAAATATCATAAACACAAATAATAAGAATTAATTGTAAACTTTTTTTTTTAAACAACTCAACTACAGCCGTAAACTGCTTCGCTTAACCTACGGGTTATGCGGGACGGCATTCATTTTTCAAAAAAAGTTTCCAATTAACCCAACCCGTAAAAATTACTTACGAGTGACGGGTCAACCTCAACTTTGAACCCGCTTTCTTACTTAAATAAAACTCCCTCTAAAGTTATCCTTAATTAGAGTTAGCAAGAAGCATCTTTGTAATTCTTCACCCTTGACGTAATGTTTAGATATAGTTAATACCCATGCGCACACGTCAAAAAGGCGTGTGAAAAACATTAATTTTTATTTTGGGAAATTTTTGGTTAGATGAAGGGAAGGACAAACTTTTGGCGCCCCCTGTACAAGGAAGGCAAATAACACGTGCTGGAATTTACCAAAACAAAAACCCAGACACGAATTAATCAATATGATGCAAGAAGTGGACTTGACAATGACAACAACTGCAGCTGTCTTTAAAAAGTAAAACTAAAAAGCCATATATTAAAAGCCATATATTCCTCGTGCTTTAATTTAACAACAATCATATTTTTACAATTTAACAGTATCTATATCTATTTTTATATTTGTTATTGTTCACGAGACCCACTTATAAACAGTGTCAAATTATGTTTATGTCTTTTTTTTTAGTATATGTTCATTAACCAACTTCTTTATATAATTAATTATTTTTTTATTTTTCATTAACTAACTTTTTTCAAGAGCATAAAAATAAAATTGGTTAATGAATAACAAAAATATGATTAATGACCTACAAAAGTTAGTTAATGACACAAAATTTTATAACATAATTTTTATGTTGGTGAAAAAAGTTGATTAATAAAGAATAAAAAAATAATTAACGACGTAGAGAAATTGATTAATGAACACATACTAAAAAAAATAAAAAAATGATTTTGATATTATTTACAAGATGAGATCTATAAATAATATCAAATATTAAAAATGATGTGGTATTATTTGCGGTAAAAAGATAATTTTCCTTAATTTAATTTGGCTAGCTACTGAAGCTGCAGCAACTGGACCCTGACATTTATAAAAAGAAGATAAGCTTGTATGCCTTGGTTATCTATCTCTATCTATCTTCACTCTGAGTCTCAGAGAGAGGCATCTTAATTCTTCTTTTGGAGTCGAGCTCATCGTCCTTCAGAACCTGAGGAGGAGAACAACATGAAACCACACAACCTGACACCTATGAATTTACTCTCTCAACAAGTTGTTTATCGTCCTCATCTCTCTGTAGATCACATTCCAAACTTGGCAAATTCCAGGTGCGTTCTTTTGCTTCTTTAATTTGGATTTTTAAGTCAATCAACAACATATGTGGAAGTAAAACAATGAATATACAATAAATCCATGACTCGGCTCATTTAATCCTGATACAGTTTTAGTATCTTAATTGCCAATCTATTTTATAGAATCTTGCCAATTTTGCATAAGATTTAATAATGTATGATCTCTTCCATGTTCTTCAGTGTGATTATGGAGCCTAAAGGTGCACAGTTGACAATCTTTTATGCTGGGGAAGTTATTGTCTTTGATGATTTTCCAGCTGACAAAGCCAAGGAGATCCTGTCCTTTGCCAGCAAAGGAATCTCCCAAAGCCAGAACAACTATGCTTATACATTCGCTCAGACCCAACCTTCATTTACTGCTAATATGGTCAGAACTTCTGCTAGTTCCATTTCTTCATTCCCTTTTAATGTGAATATCATCCCCAACACTGGCAACAATTCGGTTCAAGAGCACCCTCAAGCACCATCCAGACCTGTTGTTTGTGGTAATTTCTTAAGACCACTAATATTTGAGACGATGGAAGATTTGTGCCATGGTTTATGCTTTTTCTCATTCATAACTTCCCTTTTTATTCAGATCTACCACTTACTAGGAAAGCTTCACTACATCGCTTCTTCGAGAAGAGGAAGGATAGGTAGGCAGGATGAACTCTATCAAACAAATAAAGGAAAATTTTTATTCTAACTATGCTGGTTTGGATCCATTGATTGATATTGTTTTGTTTCTTGTATCTTTTTGCAGAATTGCTGCCAGAGCACCATATCAAGCAAGCAATCCTATGGCAGTCCCTAATAAGCCATCTCAATCCATGTCATGGCTCGCCATGGCACCTCAATCCCCACAAGACAAATCTGAGAGTTGCTCCAGTTTTGTATAATTTTATGGGCTTCTCCACTAGCCCTTTATGTCGTGTTTTAGGGTCCCATGCTCATGGTTATATATTTATGTATGTATGTTGTTGCTCAAGCTTACTGTGATGGTTGATTCCAAAAATGCAGTGATGGTTATAGCTCATGAAAAATTGAAGCTGTTAACCCTTTTTACTGCTTTATGAAAAATGTCCTCCGAGATTATCATTCTTCTGTTCATAATAATTCTTCCAGCAACAGAAACCTTTGTATTCCCTCTCTTGCCTTTCGCGAATTGAAATTCATTACTTTAAATTACAGCAAAAGTCCATCCAAAAAAGTAATAACAATAATAAAAGAAAGTGAAGAGTAAGTTACAACAAACGTCATATCAACAGGACGTGAAAGCAGAATAAAATACTTATAAGCTTTCAAACCAAAAGAATTGCAATCAACATTTGCAACAACAGCTTGTTTCAATCTTCATGGCTTTTCTTGATTCTTTGCAGTAACAAGGGAACGGGATTTTCCAAAACAGTCACATTGACATTGTTCCAAACATCAGATACTGTGGGGAGAGCAGCAATTCTCTCAGCAATATTCATGTCTTCTGGAAGAACAGAACCAAAGACAGTGTATTCGTGTTTCCACTCTGCATGGTTAGCTAGGCTAATAAAGAAATCTGGTCCAGAACCAATCCAAGCAACTGAGCCCCTTCTTACGGTTGGACAATCTTCCATGGGAAGTTTCTTGAATGGGGTGCCTTGAGCTTCCAGCGTCCCTTGAATTAATGCATACGGGGGACCAAAAGCAGCCTGCAAATCGAGGACGCATTTACTATCATCCAACACTACAAACATTATGGCTTGCATTGAAGCTGTGAATATGCAAATAATTTCTTCTGTTCCTTTGAGAACAATGACATCAATAGAAGTACAATAATTTTTTCTAATCTAATATATACTTTTGTTAGAAAAAAAAAAAAGACAATAAAGTCTTTGAACACAGAGAAAAAATGTATAGGGATTTCTAACATAAACATGAAGTAAAGTTCTCATTCCTCAATTCTCACCTACTCCAAGTGAGATAAAGAAAGGGAAAGAAATTTGTGGGGAAGAAATAAAATCTTAGAAGGGGTTGTTGATATAGTGAAAATATATCAAAGGGAATCGATCTGCATCAATGCAGCGAAATTCATTTTAGCAACGAAAACACTGACATTTTCAGTAGCCATACACAGATTAGAAAATGTCTATTCCTCAAGGGTGAACTCTCCTGCTATACAAAAGTGCAAACATGGTTCATGTTTGATCTATCAAAATCCAGAGACTTATTCAAAGTGATTTGACATCATAATTCCATTACCTTTGGGAAGTTTTGAATTTGATAGCTGAAAGCAACATGTATGCTGTTCATACTGAAAATAGTCTATAGTTTTAAGAAGGATCTAAGATGGCTGGGAGGAAAACAAGAAAAATATGCTACCAGAAACAGTACATATAGACCTCAACAAAATCACAACATGTCATAATGAGGATAATTAACAATCATAAGACTGAGCTTAATACAGAATTGCACAATAAAGTAACTAATGCCGATGAGAATGAGATTATAATGCAGAAATGCATAACATAATTTGGATGGATAATTGCAGAGTGATAGAGATGCGAATGTATATATATCCAATCATGCATCAGATGGGAAAATCACTCTTACATTTTTTATATGGTTTCCTTCTGAATCCCATGATTGACCTCGGTTCTCTGCACGGTAAAATTGGCAGCCTGCACAGTGGCGCAAAGCCAACAAGTCTAGAATGTAGGCAACGGAGAGTGGGGCACAGTCAGGGAAAAGCTGCACCAAATAAAGAATCTCCAGAGTTAAACATATTCCTCACTCAGGACTAGGCAATTTCGAAATACAATCAAAGTAGAAGGGATTCATAGTGTAAGTAGAAACAAGACTTAGTCAATATATATCAGATATTAACAGAAAAACAACGTGCAGTAAGTTGACATCAATGCTTCACAGAAAACAAGAGAATCCAGTTTCATAGTCATTGAAACCTTTGTGTAATTATTTAAATTTATTGGCAAAGAAAGACATTTTTCTAAATTTTACAAGGAACTCTTTGTCTTCCCTACGATCTATTAAATTCCTGAAACTCTCCATAATTATCCAGTAAAGGTTCAACTGATGTGATCATATCTATTAAAAGAACATAGAAAGTATGAATGGAGGCATGCTAAAGCCATATCTAAAATTGTCAAAAACCAACAAAAATACCAAGTTGAATAAGACAGTAGAATTTATCTGATGTATCTCCTTGGTGAATATTTCTCACAATCTCTAGTTGAAAATACACACACAAATACAATAAGAGCTTTGGTGGTCCCCTGGGACAAGGAGATCAAAAAAATATTCATAGATGCTCAAACACAGATGCAGGTTGCATCCAGACCAGGCACCACCAGCCCATAGGCAAGTATTCTATTTGTCTTAAGAACTCTTTGTTCTCCTAAAAAAAATATACCAATGCCTAACTTTACACATACAACATGTCATTGGTGCAACATCAAAGCATCAGGATTTTAGAGGTCCTGAAAGCATGAGCACTTACTTTTACATGAAGAGTTCCATATTCAGTTTCCAGTACAATAATACCCTGAAAAAAGATAAATTATAAAGAATATTGATAAATATGATAACCCTTCATAAGTTGATAAAATTCTGACTATGTAATACATCATAAGAGGCTGGAAAGATATAACTATCAATGGAAAGAGAAGATAAAATTTTACAACATAGGTAATCCGTCCAAGATGATTACCAATTAATCACAAGGCACAAGTCACAGAACAGATGCCAAAGTTGGTGTTCTACACATATATATCATTCATCCCATCACTCAATTTGATGCCTCAATGCATGAAATAGAGAGTCTTAGTAATCACATATTATCAGCTAAAAAACATAAAACATGATTATCAACAACTTGGATTTTAGGTTACACATCCCATGGTTTGTCCCTCGAAAGATTATGCAAAATAACTCACTTCTTAGCTATAGAATTAGAATGTAATATTAAAAGTATAATATTACATGTTTTATAATGAATTCTCTTAATGGGTGCAGTCATAAACACACACTCAATATAATTCTATCTCAATTTTTTTTAAGAGGTGTAACCCCCCCTCCCCACCCTGTAGGGTTGATGTTAAGACATATTTATGGAAAATGAGTATATGCCATATCAAATCACTAACACAGCTAGCAATAGCTTATGTGCACCAGATGATAGGTGGCTGCAAGTGTTTCTCTCTCACGATCTCACCTGAGTGGAACGCCCATCCCACTCCTAGTTTCCAATGTAGTTCCTCTATCTATGCCCGTTTTCTGAACCTTCTGAGTCAACCTTTCCTCACTGCTTCAATTAGATTCATATTGTACTCATAATAATGCAGAATCAACCAAATTGTTGGAGTAAATAACAAAGCTTACTATGAATAACAGAAAAAATATGTATTTTGGAGATAATTAGCATCATAGCCCATGAAAGACTAGATTTGATAATTTTCTTTTCAGGTTCAGCATGCATTTCTAAGCCAGTATGTGAACCAGAATTTTAAATCATGCAGTAGTTTGATGTAGATATTTTTCCGAGGCAATGACTATCAAGTCAATTTTGTACCATAATTGGCAAGCAACACTTATATAAATAAAAAAGAGATTATTTAGAAATGCCAAACTTCTCTTACCTCTCCTTTTCCAAAGATGAGACCAGAAGTCCAACTAACTATTTCCCCTGGAGGCACACCATATTGCCGTTCAGGGGCTAAGCTGTCCTTTTGTTTCTTCAACCAACACTGAAATAATGAAGTTAAATGATGTGACTTCTAAGCTCAACGTCAAATTTTTTAATGAAAAAGTTAAATTTAAATGTCAAAAAAAAAAAATCTAGAATAATAGTCCTGAACTAAAATGAACTCTTTTTTGTTTTTTTGTATTAAGAACTAAAATGAACTCTATCCAGTATAAATTCACTCCAAAATAATTTGCAGGATGCCGCCACAAAAGAAAACAACTAGTTGGAAGTGGTTCCCATTAGTTTAATTTACTAACACTCAGCCTCTGAGATACTGATTGTTCCACTTCACACCCACAAATATCTCAAAAGTGTGGCCCCACACGCTTTGCTAATCCAAACCTAAAAACAGGCAAGTTCTCCCAGCGCACTTGATCAAGCACACTAATGAATCTATTTTTGCACCTCACTACTTCAGCACTAACTGCTTACAATCAACATTCTTCTATAACCACATCAGTTGTTTGTCTCACTTTGCATGCTCTGGCTCAAATTACCAAGGCAATAGCAAATTGCTTAGATAATCATGCAGTAAGAACTTGAAACTCTTCGGGTTCGTTTGGATTGGTGGTATTGAGTGGAATGGAAGGGAATGGAATGGAATAGAGTCAGGTTCCATTGTTTGGTTATGTTAAAAAAGGATGGGATGGGATGGGAGTGGGTGGGATGGATTCCATCCCATCCCACCAGAAACCATCAATTTTCTTCCCTCCCAATTTGGGGGTATGGGATGGAATCATCTTTTTTAGTATAAATATCATCTCATCCCACCAAAAATCATTCACTTCCCAAACAATGGAATGGTAACTTTACTCCATTCCATTCTAAAATATCCAAACAATGGAATGGTACTTTTTTCCCATTCCATCTCATTCCATCCCATCCCATCCCATCCCATTCCATTCCATTCCATCACTTACTAAATATCCAAACATAGCCTTCGGGTTTGTTTGGATATTTAGTAAGTGATGGAATGGAATGGAATGAGATAGGATGGGATGAGATGGAATGGGATGGAATGGGAAAAAAGTATCATTCCATTGTTTGGATATTTTAGAATGGAATGGAGTAAAGTTACCATTCTATTGTTTGGGAAGTGGATGATTTTTGATGGGAGGGATCCATCCCACCCACTCCCATCCCATCCCATCCTTTTTTAACATAACCAAACAATGGAACCTGACTCTATTCCATTCCATTCCCTTCCATTCCACTCAATACCACCAATCCAAACGAACCCGATGAATCTAGAAAAACACGGGTAAGTGGTGGCCATGTGAGTGTTGTCAAGGTTATATAGTCTAACACTGAAAGCATAATTTTATTGGCACGTAGTGTAGACTGCATAAATTTGAATGGTAATCATAATTGAAAGCAATGAGTAATGGTAAACAATCAGGAAAAATTTGACAGAACTCAGTCAGAATTGGATAAGATTCAAGGGTAGTTATTGGATAAGTCAAAATGATAAGGATCACTCATCTATCCAAGAATTAATAATGATGCCAACTCATATACTGTCTATATCTGTGAAGTCATTGGAAATTGCAGCATAAGAAGAATCTGATTACAGTGATTTAGCCCAGGAATCAGCTCAGCAACACTAAATTCCAAGAGTCATCTCATCCAAAAAGATCGACCCAAATGGCAAATCCACAGATCTTGAAACAGTGCTAAGTGAATTAACACAAGTGAAGGGATTGAAAAGTAACTGACTTACCTCACCGAACTTGGATCCGCAAGTTTCACGATTCCCACAAAACACCCACGTATCACACAAGCAGGGGCCATCCTTCCCAGTGCACATGGATTTACATGCTTTGCAGCAACCTTCTGAATTGTTGAATTTAAACACAGAACCCCACTTCACAGTTGCACCCCAAAGCTCCAAATTTTCAATCCCTCTACAGCACCCTCCAAGTCCAACATTATTGGTAGCACCATCGCCTTCAACTTGAACCAATGCCAAAGACGACCCAAACTCTGAAACGGAAGCGGTGCTATTGGTTGTGAGCAGTGCAGAGACGAAGGCGTAGACCAAACCGCAGGAAACAAAGCACACCAAGAGAATGATCAAACGGTTTGACAGAGTGGAGTTGGGTTCATTGTGCTTGCGACCCATTGGATTAGCTTAAAAACAGAGGGCGTTGACCGCCAAAAAAGAGGGTAGTTGTTGCAGTGGGGATAGAACAATAGTAGTGGTAATGGAAATGGAAGAGAGAGTTATCATTTCATAATGATTCAAAAGTACATAATTAGAAGAATTGAGGATCGAGAGAGTTGGGGATCCTAAATTTTCATGCTCAGGTCAGGGTTCTCAGACTTCACACCCAATTACAGCCTACACATTTTGTCTTTTTCAGTCCCCGTTGAATCTTTGACTATGCCACAAGAACGTGCTGTTTGTTACTCTGGTTTTATTTCGAATCCATCCTGCTACTAACAAATAAAGAAATCCAGAAAACAAACTAATTGAATTGAGCTCAATGATTAGCCAAAGAAATTAAACAATAGATTACGATTACGATTACGATAGAGAATTTCTTTTTAGTGTAAAATACCATCAGCCGAATAATAACTCAATTCATCATGAATTCTATTTTAACAATAAGAGTATAATATCATATCAAACATTAACTTAATATCTTTCTATAAATAAAAATAAATTAGAAATGAATTTTATATTATTGAAAAAGTTTACGTTCGAGTATTTCTCTTAAATTGAAAGTAAAAAATATAGATAATTTTTTAAATAGAACTTTTATAAATTTTCTATCCCATTTTTTTATTAACAAGAAACCAAACTAATCCTTAAATATGATAGCCAATAGTACGAGCTAAATACTGATTCCAGTCTTGTAGGTAATGCGAATGCCAAGCTGCGTTGGATTCTGAGACTCGCATGGTAAGTTGGTGGAAAGTTTCGAGTGTTTTTCGTTTGAGTTTTTATTTTTATTTTCATCATAAGTACGAATCTTATTTCAAAACTACGTTTTAGTTACCAAAATAGAACTGTTAGTAAATGAGCCAAGCTGCTATGAAAAGAGCTAAAGTTAAAACCTTAAAGAAAGTAGGAACTTATTGTGATTTACTTATAGAATCAAAATCTTACGTAGTTTTTTTTTTTAAATGGCAGATATTCTAGCCCTTAAAACTAAAAAAAAAAAAATTGATTAAGAACCTAATCCTATCTAGTTCCTTTACATACCATTCTTCTTGTATGTGCACCAAATAGAGCTTACAAACATTTTCACATAGCCAAAATTTCCAGACTGTTGAGAAAATTAAGCAACAAAATCATTTCACCCTTGTGATTTACTTGAGAAAAAAAACTCAATTCAGGCCTTCTATAAATACGAAATTTATAGTCATAAAAAATAAATAAGAAATTTATAATATTATTCACTTAATAAACCCAAACCCTATTTTAAAACTTGGTTTAAAGTGCATACTTGGAACACCAACTACTTCACAGTGTGATAAATGTCAAGAATGCATACTATTTTCTATAAACAATCTACCCAACCACAAATTAATTAAGGCCTCGGTCACACAGGTTCCACATAGTCGCCACTAACATCAACTTCCTCGTCACCCTCAACATCCTCAGCATCCAATGATCCACCAGCTTTGGATCCCAGCCCTGGTGTCCTTGCCTCTTGTATGATCCGCGTCATTTCTTCGACACTCTGGCTTGGTTGATCTTTCTGTGTTTCCTCGTAACCTTTTCTATCAACCTCAATTATCTCTTTAGGCAAGTTCTTGAAAAACCAAGGGTGCTGTTTTATCTCTGGGATGGTGATCCTCTTTAACAAGGACCAGAAATAATTAGTTTGAAAAAATAGGGAGATTCTCAGTATACAAGAACTAAATCCACTTGAATTGTTATAAAAACAAACCCTTAAGTACACTCAGTATTCAGTAACCTTTCATTTTGACATTTTTAAGGTGAAATATGAATTTTGCAACGGCCATTACCATGAACATGTGTAGTTTTTGTATAGCTTGTTTAACTAGAGTACTCGTACCAGTCGTATGGTTTGACAGAATTAACAATACACTTACCTTAGCAGGATTTGCAACAAAAATACGAGAAAGAAGATGCCTACACTCTGCAGAAACACGTACATAGTCTGGTATGGAGTATTGAACACTCATTATTCTCTGCCAACAAGAGAATCAGAGTTTAGACTTCCTGCTATAGATCATATTTATAGGTATTAATTATAATGGAACTTCTAAGTTAAATAAGATAATAAGAGCTCACTGCAATAGTCTTTCTGAAATCTCTAGGATCTTCTGGATCTTCAAATGGGTATGCTCCAACTAACATGACATAAAGAGTCACACCACATGACCAAACATCTGCAATCTAAAGAATTGCTAATTTGTGAACGAAATTGAGCATTTGAGGACTATATGACGAATTGTTTACTTGATGTGATACTGTGAGTGTCAATGGTCAAACCATGGCTGCCAATTACCATAGTCTATGACTTGACATAATTTTTAAGGCAATCAGGAAAGTAACAGAGAAATCTCAATACCTTCCCATCATACTCCTTTCGTGACAAAACCTCTGGAGCAATATATGCAGGAGTTCCAACTGTTGATTTAGGTTGAGAGTGCAGTAAAGCGGACTGCAATTGAATATTAAATTATATAGGAAAGTCAACAAACAATGGTAATAAAGATATGAAAGTGCCACTCCAGAAAGGTTCATTTTCGTGAGATGCTATTAACCTTGGAGAAACCGAAGTCACAAATTTTAAGTCGAGGAGTTGGATTTCCGTCCAAGAGAGTGTTTTCCAATTTCAGATCTCTATGACAAATTTGCTTCAGTAGGAAACATAAGATGATATAAGACAGTTTTTGATGAATAACAGAAAATCAATTCTGAGTGCATATATACCATGGAATGACAGTAGCTAACTCCAGATATTAGTTGCTGGAAGAAAAATCTTGCCTGTGATATAAGGAAATAATCAAAACAATCACTTGGTAATTTACACATGTAGACGGATTTTATATATATAGATACACGCACACAAAGTCAACAACCTCATCTTCACTAAATCGACCAGCAGTGCATATCCTCTCAAAGAGTTCACCACCAGCAGCATACTCCAGGACAATGGCTAAATGAGTAGGGGTCAGCAATACCTGTAGAAAACATCTCACATTCAACAGTTGTAGTACATAACTTCTGATCTGAAAGCTGTGAATAGAATGCATCATGATCATGCATGACTAATTGGAGTAAAATTTGATCTTATAGCCCACGCAGCAGAACAAACATACACATCACAACATTAAAATGCAGAAATTCAAATCGAGCATTCTTTTTTTCTTTCTCAAGGAACAGAACTATTTGATTTCTGCAGATATTTTCAAACCAATGAACTTGGCTTGCAAGAATTCTTAAAGAAAATAATGCCAGAAGTTGTGTTGGGCTTTATTGTACATATTTGTTTCCTTATTTCCGTTATTAGGACAAATTTGATTCTTGTATTAGGATAAATTTATTTCGTGTAATTTAACTCTATTTTAGGCAAGTAATTATGGTCATAAGCCTATATAATGTAGATCATACTTGTGCAATGGTGATTAAGCAATAATATTCAGAATAAATATTCTTTCAAGTTGGTATCAAAGCTCCCGATCTGGGAGCCTCTGTTGTTTCCACTGCAATTAGCCTTCATTGCTGATCGGACCAGCCTTCATTGTTGGGTTTAGAGTCAGCCTTCATCGTTGGGATTCTAGCAGCCTTCGTTGTTGCCTTCAATCAAAACCGGACCAGCCTCGTCGGAGCCGCCATCATCAAGCCAGAAGCATGTGCCTTCAATTAGAATCGGACCAGCCTTGTCGGAGCCGCCATCCTCAAGCCAGAAGCATCTAGATCTGTCACAAACCACAGGATCTGGCCGTTCTGCACCCAACCACCACGCCCAGCTTGCTAGTCGCCGTCGTCTTCACCAAAGCCAGCGACCTGTGAGTAGAATCCAGCCGCACCACCCTTCGTCTCTTCATGCACTCTGATCTCAGCTTTTGGTTTCGTGTTCATGTGTCCTCATCTCAGCTTCTCTGATCTCATCTCATCTCAGCCTCTCAACGTGGGAAAAATAAATTTAAAAAAAAGGTTAGAAGTTAAACCATGAGTATGTCAGACGACGAGACTGCCAAAGCCATCCCACAGCTCAGTGCGACACCGCCCCCACCTTTGAATCCCAATGATCTCCCAGTATTGCACCCCACCTATTGCCTTAATGGAAAAATTTACTTGCAGCGGACTCAAGTCATTCGTACTACACTTAAGGAACCACATTGAAAGGACTGTCCTTGCGAAGGATGACCCTCACTTTGAGATGTGGGATGATAAAGACTCTCTTATTATGACGTGGCTTTGGAACTCCATGTCTCCTGAGATTTTTGCATAACTTTTGGAGCTCCACTCAAGTGGATCACCTCGAGCTACCGGTAAGACAACTAAACCAGACTCTTCTTCTTCCTTCTCTAGGCCCAACCAAGAGGGTTGTTGGTGTATGATACAATCCGCTATGTCGATTGCATTTAAGGACCACTCTTCGTAAACTATATGTTCCTTCCTTCCTCCTATGAAATTTGGGACAATCTTCGCCAGACCTTCTCTATGAAAAAAGATATTGCAAATTGCTATGAGTTGAAGACTAAAATCTTTGCTACCAAACAGGGGCCACTTTCCGTTACTGATTATTATGGAAACCTTAATGGCCTGTGGATTGAGTTGGATCAATACCAGAATCTCAAAATGGAATGTAGCAAGGATGCTTCCACGTTGGCTAGTTTTGTGAAAAAGGATCGGATCTTTGAGTTCCTCTATGGCTTGAATTCTGAGTATGACCTTATTCAAGTTCAGATTCTGGGCAAGGAGACATTACCATCACTATCTGAGGTATTCTACACTATTCGGGGAGAGGAAAGTCGTAGGGCTGTCATGCTTGATGATAAGCCCACCGGTGGATCAGCCTTGGCTACGGGTAAGACAACTAAACCAGACTCTTCTTCTTCCTTCTCTAGGCCCAACCAAGAGGGTTGTTGGTGTACCTATTGTAAGAAATCTAGTCACACCAAGGAGAACTGCTTCAAACTCCATGAGATGGACTAGGTTCTTAACTGCACAGGAGGGTTCAAGAGTATGTAGCAAAGTCAGGCAAATATGACCACATCGGATTCTATGCCTCCGGGTGAAGACTCAAATGTGAGTGATGAAGTTCCAGCCCTTAGTAAAAATGAGCTGAAGCGCTTGCGAACTCTCATTGACTCTCTCAGTAAGCCTTCTAGCTCCTGTTCTCTTACTATAACTGATAAGAATTTTTGTTTCCAATCCTTTAATACTTCTGGTACTGAGAATTTATGGATTATGAACTCTGGTGCAACTGACCATATGACGTTTTATTCACCACCTCTGTTATCTTATCAACCCTCTTCTAGTAAGCATCATATAACCGTAGTTGATGGCTCTCACACTTCAATTGCGGGTTCTAGTACTCTTAAACTCCAACCCTCTCTACACTTAAACAATGTGCTCCATGTTCCCAAGCTTTTCAATAATCTTATTTTCATTCATAAACTTATTAAAGACAATAATTGTGCCGTAACCTTTTTCCATTCTCATTGTGTCTTTCAGGATCTTGTCACGGGGAGGACGATTAGAGTTGCTAAGAAACAAGAAAAGTTGTACTATCTCCTTAATATGTCAGTTAATGGTGGTCCTAATAAGAAGTTGCTACTTTCCTATCATCAGTTCAGCTTTGAGTCTCTTGCTTCTTAAATTTAAGCTACAGCATAAGCGTCTGGGGCATCCTCCATTTTCTTTGCTTAAGTTTATGTTTCCATCTTTATTTTTAAAAGAATCTATTGAGTCTTTTCATTGTGATGTTTGAGAGTTTGCCAAACACCATCATGTAACTTTTCATTGTGATGTTTGTAAGTTTGCCAAACACCATCATATAACTTTTTCACCTATTTCTAATAAAAGTGTTGAGCCTTTTGCACTTATCCACTCTAATGTTTGGGGTTCTGCATCTATTTCTAACATTTTTTGCACTAAATGGTTTGTTTCTTTTATTGATGATTGTACTCAAGGAACTTGGCTTTTTCTGATAAAAGACAAATCAAATGTATTTCAGTTGTTTGATCAGTTTTACTGCATGGTTCAGACCCAATTTGGAAAGTCCATTAAATGTTTGCATTCTGATAATGGTAAGGAGTATGTCAACCAAAATTTTTCTACATTTATTAAAGAGCATGGTATTGTGCATGAACTCACATGTGTTGATACTCCTCAGCAAAATGGTGCTGCAGAAAGAAAAAATTGTCATTTACTTGAAATCACTAAAGCTTTACTATTCCAAATGTCTGTTCCTAGCTCATATTGGGGGGAAGCTGTTTTAATTGTTGCATATTTAATTAATCGGTTACCATCTCGTGTCCTGGGTAATGTAAGTCTTGTCCAACTCATGACCTCTCACTTTCCATTAGTTCCTATTATGTATAGTCTACAGTCTCGTGTCTTTGGTTGTGTGGCTTTTGTCCATGTACATCGCCAACATCGCAGCAAACTTGATCCCCATGCTGTCAAATGTGTTTTTCTGGGTTATGCTTCTGACAAGAAGGGGTACAAATGCTATCACTCTTTACGTTATCATTTTTTCGTCTCCATGAATGTCACTTTTCATGAAAATGAGTCCTACTTTACTTGTCCTCAACTTCAAGGGAAGAACACTCCAAAAGCTAAGGTTGAGTCCTTCTCTCCTGGGTCCTGCCTTTCTTTACCATCTGACTCTACACAGGAATTGAAATCTTCTTCTTGTACCCCACTTCTACTAGCTAAAGTCAAGGCCAAGGCTAGCACACCAAAATTGGTGTATCAAAGGAGAGGGAAACCCGAACTCTACACAGAATTGCCCAAGGCCAAGGCTAGCACACCAAAATTGGTGTATCTTCAGGGCATCCGAACCAACGGTAAGTACTAAAGATACAAGTTCTTCTATCTCTGAACTTCCTGTTTCTGAATCTGATAACATGTCCTTGAATAATTGTGAACCTGACCCAGATGACTTACCCATTGCATTGAGGAAAGGTAAAATGTATTGTCCTAATCCCAAGTACCCTATTTCTCAATTTGTCTATTCTAAACATCTTTCCAAGCAGCACCAGAGTTTCATTTCAGCCATAAATTCTGTCAAAATCCCAACATCAGTACAAGAAGCATTGAAGGATAAGAACTAGATTCAAGTCATGAATAAGGAGATGGATGCATTGGAAAAGAATGAAACATGGGAGATTGTTGAGAGACCAAGTGACAAAAGGCCAGTGGGGTGCAAATGGATATATACTTTGAAATATCGGTCTAATGGTACACTAGACCGGTATAAAGCAAGATTGGTGACAAAAGAATACACTTAGACTTATGGAATTAACTATGAGGAGACATTTGTTCCAATAGCCAAGATGAACACTATAAGAATCTCACTCTCCCTTGCTACCCACATTGGGTGGGAATTACACCAGTTTGATGTTAAAAATGTCTTTCTTCATGGCGACTTAGAGGAGAAAGCTTATATGGAAATTCCCCTTGGATACGATTCCACTAGTGAAAGGAACAAGGTGTGCAGGTTAAAAAAGACTTTATATGGGTTGAAGCAGTCTCTTCGTGCTTGGTTTGGAAGATTCACAAAAACAATGGTGTCCCTAGGATACAAACAAAGTCAAGGTGATCATACTCTCTTTTTAAACATTCACAAGAAGGTAAACTCACAGTTCTGCTTGTGTATGTTGATGACATCATTATATCAGGAGATGACCTAGTTGAGAAACAACTCCTAAAGAAGAAATTAGCAACTAAGTTTGAAATGAAAGATCTTGGAAAGCTAAAGTACTTCCTTGGAATTTAAGTTGCCTAGTCCAAGCAAGGTATCTTCATTTCTCAAAGGAAATACATCCTATATCTTCTCAACGAGACTGAAAAGCTTGGGTGTAAGGCTACCAGTGTACCCATTAAACAGAATCACAAAATGGGAATTGATGAAGAGAGCCCCAAGGTGGATAGAGCTCAATACCAGAGACTAGTAGGGAAAATGATATACCTAGCACATACCAGACCAGATCTAGCGTATGTCATCAGTATTGTTAGTCAATTCATGCATGATTTGCGGGAGAGACACAGACAGGCTGTGAGTCGAATTCTGCAGTATCTTAAAACCACGCCTGGAAGAGGATTACTATTTAGAAAGAAGGGAAACCTATCCATCGAAGTGTACACAGATACTAGCTATGCAGGTTCAGTTAATGGCAGAAGGTCAACATTAGGTTATTGTATGTTTCTGGGTGGAAATCTAGTAACATGGAGAAGTAAGAAACATAATGTAGTGGTATGGTCAAGTGCAAAAGCTGAGTTTCGAGCTAGGGCACAAGGAGTCTATAAGTTGCTATGGATGAAAATCATATTAGACGACCTGAGACTAAAGCATGAAGCGACTATGAAACTGTTTTGCAACAACAAATCAGCCATTAACATTGCGCATAATCCGATTCAACATGATAGGACAAAACACATTGAGATAGATTGGCACTTTATCAAGGAGAAATTAGATAGTGGACTCATAACCACAACATACATTCCTTCAAGATATCAGTTGGCAGATGTATTAACTATGGAACTACCCACAGAGCGCTTTCAGGATCTTACTGACAAACTGTGAATGATAGATATCCATTCACCAGCTTGAGGGGGAGTGTTGGGCTTTATTGTACATATTTGTTTCCTTATTTCCGTTATCATGACAAATTTTATTCTTGTATTAGGACAGATTTGATTCTTGTATTAAGACAGATTTATTTCCTGTAATTTAGCTCTATTTTAGGCAAATAATTATTGTTATAAGCCTATATAATGTAGATCATACTTGTACAATAGTGATTAAGCAATAATATTCAGAATAAATATTCTTTCAAGTAGCTGGATAATATGTAACCTTGCTTTTTGCGAATTATGTAAACAGAAACTCAATGCAAATGATTATGACCTTATTCTTGTAGTAATTATGCCACAAGAAAAATAGTATGCAACACACCTCATAGCTTTTGGCATATTAATGTCAACGATACTAACTCATTGCAAAGGGCATTATGAGTTCATCTGGATTTCTTTATGTCAGTAACATCTAATGAACAGCTCAAATTTGTTTCAGAAACAAGTTTCAAGCAGTGTGTATTTGAGAGCTGTAAGTACAAAAATAATGCAGATAACTACCAAGTAAATTCAATATGTCCAATTCCATATCTTGAAAAATCCTAATGAAGCAACCGTTTAAGCTTTTAAGGTACAAATAAAAACTCTTACCTCTTTGAACCTGATAATATTTGGATGCCTTAAAGATCGGTGGTTAATTATCTCCCGTTGAACATTCTCATTAATCTGATACCACAAACATAACTCACTCAGAAGAAAGGAAGAAGAGAAAAAATTTGGAATAAATTATTAGAAAAGAAAATGTGAGGTTGCTCTGCTTCATAGTGCATAATGTAGTAAATCTGGTGATGTAAGCTAATTAAGCTTAATAATGTCCTAACCGATACTGCTGAGTTTGGTGATGTAAGCTAATTGAGCTTGATAAAGAGCACAACCAAAATAAATAAAAAATAAAAAATTCTATGCTTATTTTAAGAATATCACAAAATGAAATCCATCAGACGTCAGCTTTAGGTATAAAATGTAGTCCGGATTTGCAAGGACAGACAAAACTTGAACATCAAAGAAAATGAAAAGAAGCGAGCAAGTTATTGCTCTAGCTACTAGCAGAGAATATATACAGACTACAGAGTTACCTTCGAAGGCTCGATGGGTTCCAGCACAATGCGATCAAACTTTTCTATCATAAAACTAGGACCACATTTGAGAG
This sequence comes from Ormosia emarginata, assembly GCA_029884605.1. Taxonomy (NCBI): domain Eukaryota; kingdom Viridiplantae; phylum Streptophyta; class Magnoliopsida; order Fabales; family Fabaceae; genus Ormosia; species Ormosia emarginata. The sequence continues at coordinate 20,013,608 of JAQQTP010000060.1, read as the reverse complement.
GGTATAAAGGGCGAAGTATCAACCTTTTCATGAGACTACTGATTAATTAATAACAATCCATTTTGAAAACTGTATGGATGAAGAAGATTTTATATTATCAACAGGAAAAACAAACATCTCTGATTAATGGTTACCAAGCCAGTAGATTGTATTTGGAATTCGAGAAGAATATATTTTTAGCAAAGAGGACACATTATTGATATTTGAGAAACGTTGAACATTATACGATTTTTCAGAATGCAAACCAGAAGAGAAATTAATCCCAGAGATAAATATGCAGAAGATACAAGACTACTGAATTTTAATTTTCAATTTCAGATTTATCAATGCACGGAAATATTTGAACGAATAACAGCATTAGCCCGTTGAATTTGGTGCAGAGTGAATGAATGTTGTTATGTAAGAAAAGGTTTTACCTTTTTCCCCCTTTCAATGTATTTGACAGCAACAAGCTCCCCTGTGTTCTTGTCTTTGGCCAACCTGGCCACTCCGTAATTCCCCGAACCAAGGTCCTTCAATGGCTCATACCGTTCCTCCATATCCACTCTCACCAAATCAACAACAGCAGCTTCCACAGCCTCTCCTAAAATCACAGACCAAAAGTGTTAAAGAGAGGACCCCATATAAGTAAAACGATTCCCTTATATATGTAGTACAATGAAGCCAAATATAATATACGCAAGCAAAAGAAAGAACAGCTGAAATAAAAAAATAAATACAAAGAATAAACGAGAGAACAATCCAAGAGGGAAGCAGGTACAGTTGTGTTGTGTTGTGTTGAATGAGAGAAACCAGTCAAGACTCAATTGAACTCAGTCGTAGCAAATGCAAATCACCTCAACAAGCGTCCTTCCAGTGTAAAAGCCAAGTTATTATTATTATTATAATTTTACGCACTCCAAAAGTCAATTAGAGAGGCAGGGAGTGGTATTTATATGTGGTTGTTGCGGAAAATGGAGCTAATTTCGGCTTTGTTACAAAACAAAATGGATAATGATTGATAGTAATAATAAAGCATAAACGCGGAGAGAGAATGAGAATGGGCATAATAATAATAATAATAAATTAATAATAATGTAATGGAAATGGAAATGAATGAGGAAAAGAGAGATGTGGATTAATTTTGTAAACAGAATCGTTAGGATAGGATGTTGTTCTTCGTAAACTTATAACATTTAAGTTAGATGTATAAACTCAATTATATAATAAATAATTGTTTATTAATTAATATATAATTAACAATATTACACCCAATTTAAATATTTCTGCGTTATTCCTCTACTTTCTCGGATGCGCCTACAATTTAAATATAGTAAAAGAGTAACTTTCCAATTTGGAATGGAAGTGTGTGTCTGCAGCCTGACAAGACAGAAAGGCATTTAAGTCAATGATGAAACGTAACTGAGACGCAGAGGAGGAGGAGGAGAATTTTTCCCTTTTACTCTTTCCTTAAAAGTGTGCGTACGACGCAGGTGATGTCAGCTGGAGCTAGCCAGGAGCCAGCGTATGATAGATGGAAAAAAATAATCATATATTATTTTTAATAGTGTATGTATTATTTATATTTTTAAAAAATATAATTAAATAAAAAATAAAAAAATTATTTATAATAAATAATATTAAATAAAATATAAAAAAATTATATATATATTCTTTAATATAAAAATATAAAGTTGTATGATACATAAATCGCTTAGCTTATTCGCTCTGCCTCACAACCGACGAACTTTGCGCTCAACTCCACCTGGATTACGCATAAACTGTGTTATCCGGATGCCCCACAAAATAAAATAAGCCCAATAATAAAAAAAAAATAATGTTCAAGTTATATGATTTAAGTTAAAATTATTTTTATATGATTAATTATTATTTTATTAAATTTATTATTAAATTAAAAATTTTATTATATAAATTATATCTATAAAATTTTATATTAATATTAAATTATTTAGTATTTTATTAATATATATTAAGATTAATGTAATATATATTTTAAAATATATGAAAATAAAAATTATTTGATTATATTTTTATTGATGTTTAATTTTTAAAATTTAACACAAATGATCAAAGTGTTTTATAATTATAATTTAACATTTGAATTAATAAAAATCACATTTTTCTTTTTTTGCGAGCTTAAACTCTTGACATAACAAAAGTTCCTTAATCGTTGAGCTTAAGTCTTTTATTATTATTATTATTATTATTATTATTATTATTATTATGATCAAATAATATTTGAGTTAATTTACACACATTTTAATTAATCTATATCTCTGATTTTGTCAAAGGCAAATTAGCCTAACTCTAAGGAATTGTTGTAATTAAAATTTGAACTTATGATCATATATCTATCCACATATCACATGCTCGCTTTCCACTTGATTCTTACAATTTTAGCTTAAGTTTACTTATCGTCACTTTAACTACCTCTTATGAGTTAGTTTTATTTAATTTGGCATTCATATTTTTTAAAATAAAACTTTTGCATATTTGTATTCTGACACAACTTGATTCTAAATTTATCGAAATTCAATATAACTTCAAGATATTAGGAGAGTTTTTAAAAAAATATAGAAGTTTGATTTATATGTAAGAGGCGGCTCTTCAATGTAACTTGTATTTTGCTTTGATATGTATCAATTATTACAATGCGCGCTTTATTTCGGGATGAAAATTATTTTGAATAACAATAAATCATTTTTTAAACTTATACTTACCCATCTTGATCTATTGCTATATTAATTCATTAAAATCAAATTATTCATAAATTATAACACGAGGTCAAGAGAATTCATCACATAACTTTAGGCACCTCATGTCACTGGAAAATTGGGATTGGCAATTGAATTAGTTTTTTTTTTAATCTCTTTCGCCAAAATTAATCAAAAGTAAGTTAATAAATATAATGAATATTTTATTAAAAATAATAATAAATCTTATGAATTTTTCTTCTTTAGAGAAGTCATATTAGATCAATAGATCATCTGATGATTTTTTTTCATTGAAATTGGCACATTATTGTTGAACGAGTATTGAAAACAAATATATCGTTTGGGCACCCTAATTATAAAAGGTAAAAGCTAATTTAGAACGTTGAAAACTATGCTAACATGTTTGACATTCATAATATAAAATTAAGTTTGGCTATTCTAAAATTTAATTCATTATTTTCATTTATTTTTTCAAAATGGTCTCATATTTTTTTATTTTTGTCAATTTAACTCCTTATATTTCAAATTGTCAATTATTGTGGTCATCTAAACTTTTGTTATTCCTACTAAAAAAGTGATGGTGTATCACCATTTAGTGATGTCACGTCATCACCACATTATAGTTACGTCATGATCATTAGTAACATGTCATCACTTTCAGTATAATTTGTGACAAAATCGTTAATAAAACTACATTATTGACAATTTAAAAGATTTTTTTTATCAATTTAATTCCTTATATTTCAAATTGCCAACTAATGTGGTCATCTAAACTTCCATCAGTCATACTAAAAAAGTGATGATGTGTCACCACTTAGTGATGTCACGTTATCACCACATCATAACTATGTCATCATTATTAATAACACGTCATCACTTTTATTATGATTTATGTCAGAATCGTTAATTAAAATCATATTATTGTCGATTTAAAAGATAATTTTTTTTATTTTTGTCAATTTAATCCTTTATATTTCAAATTATCAACTAATGTGGTCATCTAAACTCACGTTAGTCCTACCAAAAAAGTGATGATGTATCACCACTTAGTAATGTCACGTTATCACCACATCATAGTTACATCATCACTGTTAGTAATATGTCATCACTTTCATTATGATTTATGACGAAATCATTAATTAAAACCACATTTTCGATGATTTGAAAAATAAATAATCAAATTAACAAAAATAAAATATATGAGACTAAATTCAAAAAAGAAATAAAGATAAGAGACTGAAATATTTATTATGTTTAATTTTTTTCTTATATGACAAGGATATATTTGGATTATTTTTTGCATCAACTAAAATTAAGTTTCTCTCAAACATTTTTAAGGGTGCACTTTTACATTAACTTCGTGCATTTTTTTTTGGGTGTAGCGGTAAAGCAAAAAGCAAAGACTAATATATAACCTAGAAAAAAAATTAATGAAAAGTTTAGGGTGAGGGGCTTTGGCAAGGATTTTATGAGGTACAGATTGTCTATCAACATAAGAGCTTAAAATTCAAACTCAAATTATATAGTTATCATGAGTGGAAGGTCAACCAAGTGAGCCAACCTTTGTAAGTGCATTTAAAAAAATAAGTTTGTATTTAAATTAGTTTATTTTATATTTAAAATAATTTATATTCAAAAGTTTCCTTAAAGAATTTTTGAAAAATAAGTTATTATTTTCTCAAAAATAATCTATCACAAACATACACTAAATCCTCTCAAGTGCTTATGAAAATTTTAAATCCAATTTATTAAATTAGGAAATATATATACCTCCTTTAACTACTAACTTATAATACCTTAGATAATGTAGTGGGTAATTGATTTTTATTAATGTTTATCGATTTAATAGCAAGAATAATTTTATTATTCTATGGGTTGGTTTGAGATATTCTATTTTTCTTCTGGATGAACTTGAGCAAGATCTCCACCATTGAATATATGTAGGTATATCCAAAGGTGAATGGAGAAGCATGAGAGTATAAGAATTTGACAGGTTGGTTGTCCTCCGTTGGCGTTTCCAAACTTTGCATGGGTCGAGGGTCTTACGGACCTGATCAGCGTGAACCTCTCTCTCTATATAACAGTTCCACGCTCTGCCTCTAACAGAACTCTCCCATTCCCATTCCCATTCCACTTTCCATTTTTCAATTCCGCGTTTCCTTTCTCTTCTCTTCTCTTCTCTTCTCTGCCTGGTTCGTATAGCCAGCCATATAGACTGTATGATTGATATAGTTAGTTCAAATGTCAAATGTCAATTTTTCAGGCCAAGTTTTCATGTCGGTGAGTCTCTTTCCCTCGTACGTGATTCATGCATGCCATTGTACTCATCGTATTGTATATATGATGCCCATATTCTTTCATCATACATGAAACATTTATTGAGTTTGCTTTTATTTGATTTAGATGTTATATTTGTTGAGGTTCCACGTACATGATGAGATTCACGGCAGGAAGAGAGGAAAAATTTACTTTCAATGATTTCTTTGTAATTTGAATTTTTTTTTTCTTAACAGTTATATACTTTGTTTTGTTTACTGGATCTTCTTGATCTCTTTTGCTTGCTTTGATTCACACGTTCACTATTTGTGCAACTGTTGAGAGGTTCCATGGAATTCTGTGATTTTGATAGGTCTTCATTTTTTATAAGATTATTATTATTTCATCTTGGCAATTTTTTATGGGGTTAAATAACTATATAAATTGTGTCGTTTTGTGATCGTAGGCACATAGCCATCTCTTTCGAATGATCAAATATTATTCTGGCATTCAGTGTTGGAACTTTGCAAGCATTTATTCTTATTTTCTCCTCATTTTCCCTTTAGAATGTTTTTTACTTTCTTTTTTGTATTGTTCAGTTTTTTTTTTTTTTTTAAGTTAATGAAGCAAACATGTGCAATTGTGGGAGTGATTTGTTACTAATTATTTCAAGTTGTGGTGTTTGAATTTGGGTTTGCAATTGCAGGGTTAAGATGATTTTGATAATATATTTTAGTGAAACCCGGGCACTGTTCTAGTACGTGCTGCCTTGCCTGCATTTCCTCCATAAATGGGCTGTTTCCACTCTAAAGCAGGACAACAATTTCCTGGGCAGGAAGACCCAATAATTCTTGCATCACAGACAGCTTGTAAGTTTATTATTATTATTATTATTATTTTTTAATTGAATCATGCCAAGCTGTAATTCTTTCACAATTATATGATTGCTATTTGTCTTGAGTACTGCTTTATTGGATTTTATTGATACGTGCTTCTTTGCTGCTTATTGTGAATTTACATTATGTCTTGCTTCTGTAATGGTGGCTCTTTGAAAATAAGCATTTCCCCCTGGGGCATAGCATTTTTTTTATCTATCTTATTACGGGCTACTTCAAGCAAAGGTGTTTTACTATGCTTTGTCAGTATAGAACAGAGCCTTATCTGTGGATATATAAATGTAAAGTGGTATTTCTGTTGCATTTGTGATGTAAACCAAGACAAAGAAAGTGTGTGTTAGTTTATTTTCTACTTGCTAAATTGAACGGATTAAAGAATAGTCTTACGTCTTTTTTCCTCTTACCTTATATTCCTTAGCCTATAATCCAGTCTTTTCCATTATGTCACCCCCTTAAAAGCCACAAACAGGTTTAACATTTTTGGGTTCATAGACTAAGGAATCATTAGGCATCATAGCAGTTATATTTCTAATGTGTGTACTCAATATCTCATACACTTACTATTGGGTAGAAAACTTGCAAGATGATCAAAATATAAATGAATTGAACCTATGATTTTATATTTTTTCCCCCACCATTCTCTGGCTCCTTGTATTTCCTTTGCCATTCGTTCAATGATCTCCATACAATATAATGAGTCCGTATTACAGGCTGTGTTTGTTGCTTCTAACTAAAGGCTTTTCCTTCCATTTGCAACAACATCGATCTCCCCTTTGGAATTCACAATTTAGACCAAGCTCTGCTTATCTGAGAACCAAAAGTGAGACTTGTTGGTTCATTTATGGTTCATTGTCACAATTGATAATGGATGTAATGATTGCATTTGAGTCCTTCAGCGTGTTATTTAAATTAAAAAAATATTACTATCTTTGTGATGCATTTGTCATGGAATTGTTCTATCTCTCTTTCTCATGTACTCATGTTAGTTTTGCAGTTTAAACTTGTGTGTTAATTTTTTGCTTCGCAGTCAGTGTCAGTGAGGTTGAAGCACTGTTTGAGCTTTTTAAGAGCATCAGCAGGTCTGTCATTGATGATGGACTAATAAGCAAGGTACCATACAGAAAATGCCTTCTTTCTGCAACAATTAGTTTATGATGATTGCTAGTTTTAGTTGTTTCTACCTCTTCTTTGCTCCCTGTTTGCAACTTAGTTATAATTCTGAGAGCTCTATCTTGTGGTGTGTACTTTGTTAGAAGAATTTAGGTCATCGCTTTTGCTTGCAATGTCATTATTTGGATTTTTCAGGTTAATCTATTATGTGTGATTTGTAACTTTCTCAATGATGCTTCTAGAAATGAATGATCTACAATATATTTTTTTTATTTTTAATCTGTTCACCCATATATATTTTGATTTTACCTATTTTCTTGCTTTGTTGTGGACTTTTCCTTATATTATGTTTATTCAGTCACCATATATGTCTGTAATATTTATGTTCTTCACATTGAGTTCTTAGCCTATATTGTGATAATGAGCGTTCTTTATTTGCAGGAAGAATTTCAATTGGCAATTTTCAAGAATAGGAAAAAGGAGAATCTCTTTGCAAGTCGGGTATTACTCAACTTCCTTTTGCTTTTTTAATAATTATGCCATAATAGTTGACGATGCTTGCAAGCTTGTCTAGTGCCCACAGACTGCACAAATGCACTCTTTAGAATTTAGATCAATGATCTGCAATGCAAGTAGGTGACAAAAATTTGCAGTTTCACTATATACTTATGGAAGAAACTCTCAATTTATTAATCCTTCTATGAGCCTATAACATGTTTGTTGTGAACCAACTAGCATTTGGTTGGATCCAGCATTTGTTGTGAACCAACTAACATGTTTCTTGTGGTATCTCACCATCAAGTAGCCTTTTTCTATTGACTGGAATGTTAAAAATTTTTGGGTTTGAGCTTTTATTGATTAGGTTATTTGGTTTTATTAAAATGGATTGAGTGATTGTACAAAAAAAAATGTTTAATGCATAGCCTGATATTTTTCTTGGAAACTCATATTTATGTGCTAAATCTTTGTTTTAGTAATTATTATTACTGTTGATTACCAAAGTTATCATTTTCTTGTTTATAATCTCTGTTCAAATTTCTCTTTTCCTTAATAATGCAATTAATTATTTTAATTTCTGCCTGGCATGAAAATTTATTTTTGATTGATCATGAGTCTTGATCATGTTTTGAGAATATAAATCTTGCGTATTATATAATTAAAATTTAATCTTTACATGAGCATAAGAGCTAAATGATTGTTAACTACTTGGTTAATTAAGTCATATTTATACAGTAGTATATTTGTATAGCGGGTAAATGATTTATCCATGTCATGAGTCTATTGATATCATAATTTTTGTATATGCAGATCTTTGATCTATTTGATGTCAAGAGGAAGGGAGTCATTGACTTTGGTGACTTCGTTAGAGCACTCAATGTTTTCCACCCAAATGCACCGCAACAAGTCAAGATAGATTGTAAGTTGAAGATTGAATACTCAATTCAACGTGGATTATCCTTAATTCCATATTGTAATCTGGCTGTACTGATATCATTGGCTTGGGATTTTCCTGCAGTTTCGTTTAGGCTCTACGATTTGGACAGTACAGGCTTTATAGAGCGCCATGAGGTAAGATGCTGATTGTTTGTTCATATACCTTCAATGCAACTGAAGTGTTCAGTCTACATGCAATTAAATGAAATACCAATCTACATATGGATATGCCTTTGTTCTGAAGTGATAATTGCACTATGTACTTGGCAATTGGTATATTTAATCGTTCTTTATAAAGATATGTTTTATTGTGGCATTAATTCTGAAATCTGTGTGTATATTGGTATGTAGAATCATCTGTTAATTTGATTATAAATACTTTGGGTGATTTCTGACAGGTCAAGCAAATGATAATTGCACTTCTTTGTGAGTCTGAAATGAAGTTGACAGATGAGATGATAGAAACAATTATTCACAAGGTGAGTTATGTTTGTAAAAATCCAAGATAACATAAAATATTAGATAAGTAATTTAATAAGAAAGTTGATCAACAATATTCTGGAAGGTATAGTTTGTTGAAGCTGCGCTTTAATCTTCTCTTTTTATTCCATTAATTATCACAAAATAAAAGGCTTAAGCCTGATATTTTATTTTTATGACTAGACTTTCTTGGCTGCTGACCCAAACCAAGATGGGAAAATAGACAAGTCCGAATGGCAAAACTTTGTTTCTGAAAATCCATCACTGCTAAAAATCATGACACTACCCTACCTGAGGTACGTGTAAAATTATTTTTGTGGTAAATATTTAAATCACTTTCATTGAGATGTTCTAACTATAATATAATTCATTAATTGTGAAATTAATGCAGGGACATAACAACAACTTTCCCAAGTTTTGTATTTAACTCAAAGGTGGATGACGACATTGCTGCTTGAGAGCATACAGTTTTGGTCACGCAATTACTGATAAAATCGGGAGTTTTTTTTTTTTTTTAATATAAGAGCGGAGGATATAGCAATAGATGAATAAACATAGTTAGCCCTTCTCAGTAAATTGTAATTTACATTCTCATTGAAATGTTCCAATCAGATTTCATGTTAATACCTGATTATTGTAAAATGCTAAAATGCCACTAAGTCAGAATTAGTTTGTTTGAGTTGACATGAATAATGACTATTAAATAAATGAGTAGTTTCTATTATAAGTTGCTGTAGAGAGCCCCAATAACTTGATACCGAATTTGTCCAAAGAGTTTTAAAAAATTAAGTTTTGGTGGATTCCACCCCTTTATAATACACGTGAGTCCCACACAATAAACTCATTCATTGTATATGCAATTCGGTCTTCGAAAAAACTGCAGAGCATTTTCTTTCTATTATTTGCCTTATCTAACAACGATTATCGAAGCATAACTAAATTTTGTCTAATTTTCTCTAGCTTTATAAGTTGCTTTTCAGTTGAGGTTATTGTTTATACCTTTACAAAGGTGATAAAGAAGAAGGCCTCGGATGTTACCACGATAAAATGTTATAACCTGCCAAAATTGCTTTTATTTTGGGCAAGAAATAAATGGAAGTATTTAAATGATTGACTATATGGCTGAAAAAAGGTTTTATGTGAAGTGAGTGCTATGATGTGGCCCTAACGATGTTTGAAGTAATATCTCAACAAAATGTGGTGTGTTTTGAAACATTTTAATATGATTTTTATTGGTAACGGTAGAGTAATTTATTATCTTTTTAACATCATTTATTTATAATAATTCTTGTATTTTTTTGCGATTTAGATGGGATTAATACTCAAACATTAGATTAGTCTGCATTAGGATCTTCCCTGAGATTTCACGGGATATAGAGACTAGTTTATAGTTATCTCTTAACTCGAGACTGGATAAGTAGTGTCATGTGATTTTGACCTTGATTTTTATTCCTTTTCTTTCCAGATTGTGTATTATAATTGTCTCTATCTTGAGATTGCTAAGAGTATTTTATTAGATAGCTTAATTCATAACTTAGTTTAAAAGGGAGAGGGGAGTCTTTTTCATGAAATATCTTTATTATTTCTAATGCAATAATAAAATGTCAAGTACTCTGGACATATGAAAATGCAGGTATTTTCTTTGTGAATGGTTCAACTTGATCAGTGTCACGATATATTATGATAGAGTTAACATAGATGGATTGTTTAGCTATGAGGAAGTCACTGTAATTTTTTTTTTCAGTTTTTTGTCATTTTATAAATGCATTTTGAGGTTAATAGATTAAATTTTATGATAATAATAATAATTAAAAAAACGATTATTCTAATTGTGTTCAACGTGCCCAACTTTTTTTTAGTTTTCTTTTTTTTTTTATGTGAATGATAATGGTTAAATTCTACACACCTTAAAAAAAAAATTAGGCTTAAGAATTAGGATTGTGTAATTTGGGTGACAAATGCAAAAGTTTGTTGGCTAAAAAAAAAAGCAAAAGTTTTAAAATTTTGTATTTGCATAATTGAAGTTTCATAATTTAAAAAGGCATATCCTTTTATTTATATGTATATAACTATAACTATTTAGCTCAGAGTAAAACAAACCTGCTATCCTTGTTTTGGTATTTGACTAAAAGTATCCACCGTCGATAGTAGTGACTAATCTCCAGCGAAGAAATTGAAGGCACCACTTAAGGCGGGAATCCCTTCCCAACTTGAATTTTTTCCATATGTAAGAGTCGAGATTCAAACTCCAAACCACTTATTTACAGGAAGAGAGCCCCAACCAACTCACCCCAACCTAAGTTAGTACAAACCTGCTATCTTGGATATGTGTTGTTACTAACCATTAACAAAATTATAAATTTAGATTATCTCAAATTTTTTTAAGTAGTTAAATAGAAAAAAGAAGTAGATAAAAAAATTATTAATAAAATTTGATTATTATGTATAAATTTTTTTATAGCCTTTATGTTTATCTCTCTTTTTTATTTAATCACTTAAAAAATTAAAAAAATTCAAATCCCAAAAACCTAGCCACAAAGTAAAACTGCTTAACTATTTTCAGTCCCTCGAGCTGTCCGGGCTTGTTATTGTCCGGGTTATATAGTGTTTCTCTCTTTATTTTTTCCCTAAACTTTCAATTTAGAGTAATATTTACCATATATATGTCTGTTATTCTGCTTGCAATAGCTAAGAATCATCATTTTATTTATATGTTTTGTCATATTCACCTTAAGCGTGCCTGTACTTTTGTGTTGTTTTTCTTTTTTTTTTTTCTTTTCTTGGGATTTTTGCATTTTTTAAGTTGATTACTATCATATCATATGTGATTTATTATACAAAAATGAAATAATTAATAGTATTTTTAAATGTTTTTTTTCATATATATAATTATTTATTTATAATAATAATTAATTAATAATTGATATAGTAAGTGAATAAAAACCAGATACGGACCTAAGTTGTAGATATGCTCTCATAATCCAATATTATTTTCTTTAAAAAATGTTATATATAGTGTTATTTTTATATATTTTAGAATTTATAAATATTTGTTTTAATAACTTGCTTAATATAATTATTTTAGGTTAAATTCATTTAAAATTATACTAACATATTATTAGATGATAATATAAAAATAATTGATATTAATAAAATTAAAATTAAATTCATTCTCTATTTTAATATGTAAATATAAATATTTTTTTAATTTTTATAATATTCTTTATTCGATAAGTAAGAGATTGATTTTCTGGAATACAACTAAACGCTTAAGTGAGAACTCCTCCTAATAGTATTATTTCTATACACATAAACCTTTAAATTCAAAATCACATATTTAAGAGATTTATATCCCTTGACTAACACGTGTTAATATGTAAATATAAATATTTAACAAATATTTACTTATATATTTGTATTTTCTTTAATTATTTTGTCCTATTATCTAAATTTTTTGAATCCGTCATTGATAAAAACAATAATATAGTTCAAAAATTCTTAACATAACACAATTTATTTTTTTATTTTTAAATTTATTATATAAATTTTTAACTTGATAGTGTACAACACAATAAAAAAAACTAGTTAATTATATATGTAATTCAGTGTTCGAAAACTGCATAGCATTTTCTTTCTAATATTTGTTTTATCTAACAAACATTACTGAAGCATAACTAAATTTTGACTAATTTTCTCCAGCTTCATAAGTTGTCTTTTGGTTGAGGTTGGACTGTTTATGCCTTTACAAAGGTGGCAAAGAAGATCTCGGATGTTACCGCTAAAAAATGTTATAATCTACCAAAATTGGAAATATTTAACTGATTGACTATATGGCAGAGAAAAGGTATATTATTATTTATTTTTTCAATTACTGAAAATTTTAAATACATTATTAAAAAATCAGAAAATAAAATAAAATATATTGAAGGTTGGGGTTGAAAAATGTAAAATATTATACAGATTATTTCATCTCTTTAGTACTTAGATGAGAAACCACTCTTATTTTTTAATTGGACGCCCCAGAAGAAGGGCTAAATTTTATATGTTTTAAACTAGTTATGTACATACACATGCATAAAACAAGTTGTGTGTCCCATCTAGGGATGTTTATGGGTCTGACCCGACCTGCGAACCCAATCAATCTGAACTGACCTGACATAATATTCGGGTTGGTTCGAGTCATCGGATCAATTTGAGTCCAATCCAATTAACCCGGCTTCTAATTAGTTCGGGTGACGGGTTGAGTAATCCAATCCGATGACCCGACTACCCGAATAAACGACGTCATTTTGAGTATTGCTTATAGGAATGTTCATAGGTTCGACCTGACCCGACCAACCAAAATCAATTGTTTTTGTTTCCAACTCACTCATTTCATTCCCAATTCCACTCTTCCTTCCCAAATCCATACCCGATTACCCGACCCGAACCAACCTGATTACCATTAGGTTGATTCAGGTCGAATTACCTGCAAAATTTACTCAAAATTGACCCAATTTTAGCTAATCGGTTCAGACTTTTTTCCCCCAAAACTCGACCCAACCCGACCCGTGAACACCCCTAGTCCCATCAATCTGGCAAATTTCAACTTTGCTGTTCTAATCACTTTCATTAGACACAGAAACCTTTTTTCACATTCACTATGACATCCTATTATTGGCATTTTTTTTGTTAAATTAATATGTAGGTCCTTATAGTTTGAATGAATTTTTAAATAGGCTCTTATAGTTTAAAAGTTTTTAATTGGATCCCTACCGTCATCTCCCCGTCCACCTCTCCATTTTCACTTTCCCTTCCACCCCACCCCACTCATTTTGTCTTCATTTCTGTTTTCGTTTTCCTTCCCACATTTCCCCTTCATTTCCCCCTCACCCCTACGACTTTCACCCTTGTCCCTGTCCCACTCTTCATTTTTTTTGTTTTTGTTTTCTTGTCAGAGTGCCCCATCTTTGTCCAACTTCTTTGTGCTTGATTCCATCACATGTGCATTGACGCCCTTTGGTGGAAGTGAACTGTCGTGCTCGAGATTCCTTGATTCTGTCTAGAAACGTGCAACCCTATTACACCACGTGAAGAAGGACGAAACATTGAAGGTAGAAAACGTCCATTTTGTCTTATCTATTGAAGTTATATTGATTTGTTGTTGTCAACATTAAGCATTGAGGCTTTTGTTGTTGTTTTATATACTTGAAGTTTCTTATTTTTATTTGTATTTTTTATTATTTTATTGTATAATTGATGTGTATTATTTTCGGGTTTAGGGTTTGGGTGTCAAAACAAGTCGACCCATTTTCGGGCTGGCCTATTCGGGTCATGTAAGTTTCGGGCTGATATTTTGTTAGTATAGCCCAACCTATTTAACCTTATGTAGAGTTAAAAGAGCAGACTGGCCGGCCCATTCGGGCTCAGCCTATTCGGACCATGTAAGTTTTTGGTTGGTATTGTGATAACCTAACCCGTCCATTTTGCCGGACTATTTAGACCGGCCCATCGGACTTGACTCATTTTGACACCCCTAGTTTAAGGTAGTCCAGTAATGGCTGAGAAAAATTTTGGTATTACTTTACACCATGGGGGTCATTGGATGCGTCATAGAGGAGGTCTGAAATGCTGTGATGGAACAACGAAGCAATTGACTAGTGATATAAACCACTAGTCATTGCAACAAATTGTAAGAGAGTTGAGAGAGATGGGTTACAAAGGTTATGTGAAGATATGTTGTTCAGACCTCGGTAAAGATATAGGTTGTGGGCTTAAGGAGTTGAAGTCTGATAATGATTGCATGAAGGTTGGTAAACTTATGTTAGACATGGGTGTGAAACATGTAGACATATTTGTTGTGGATGAGTTTAACAAAGGTGATGAGATTATGCTATGTGCAATGGATAAAGATAAAGAGACAAATCAGGAGGGTAAATAGAATGGTAGTGAAGAGGACAATTATGATAGTAATGATAGTGTTCAACAAATTAAATTTGATGATAGTGTTGATGATGGTGGACATGAGGACTACTTTGATACTAATTGCATGGAAGTTTCAATCAACTATGACGCAGGACCATCAAATTTTAGTGATAACCAAATGCAGTTTGATGAAATCCATCTTACTAGACTTACCCCTGCAAACCTTGAAACAAAACTTATACCCCATGAACCTACCCCACATTACTTACCTAAAACACCATTTATTCCTAACTATAGGCCTAACAGTGATTATGATACTGAGTCCTTAGATTCTATGGATGGATCTTCTGATGAAGAATGTTTAAGGAAGCTTAAATGCATTAAGTACAATCTTGCTGAGATGTGTCATGACTATAAATGGAAGTTAGGTTTGGAATTCAATTCCATTGATCAATTCAAGGAAGCAATCAAATAATATTCTTTGTTGAACGGGAGAGATATGAGGTATGTTAAGAATGATAAAATCATGTGCATGGTTAAATGTATGAGGAAAGATTGTTAATGACTTTCATTCTGTAACAAAGTTGGTGGTTCTCTAACCTATAGACTAAAAACATACAGAGGGAATCATATATGTGGAAGAAACTTTGAAGGCTATTTAACATCCTCTAATTGGGTTACAGGTAAGCTTGTCGAGACAATGAGGAGTGATGAGAAGATAAAACTGTCAAATGCGATATAGAGTGTGAAAGAGAAATACATGGTTGATATATCTGTTACAAAAGCTTACTAAGCAAGGAGGAAAGCACTGGAGAAACTACAAGAAAAAGTCATCGAGCAATACAATAGAATTTGAGATTATGTAGAAGAAGTTAGAAGCAAGAACCTTGGGTCCACCCTAACGATCATGGTTGATAGACCATCACTAACACATTAACCTATATTCAAAAGGTTTTATATGTATATTGAAGCTGTTAAGAATGAATTTTGTGGCTACTTGTAGGCCAATCATTGGTATAGATAAGTGTCACCTCAAAGGATCATATGAATAACAGCTTTTAGTGGCTGTGGCTAGAGATCCCAATAAAAACTACTTTTCACTAGTTGTAGCTGCTATAGAAGCCGAAACAAAAGATACTTGGACATGATTCATGACCTTATTGATGGAAGACATCACAACTGTGGAGCATAACAAAATTGTTTTTATTTTTGACCAACAAAAGGTTTGTTAGGCATAGCCTTATTAATATTAATGTGCTTTTATTTTTTGTTTTACATTATTAATGTAAGAGGTTTATTAATGTCTTTTATTGATCACATGGATTGGTTCAAGTTTTTGATGAGATGTTGCCTATAATGGAGCATAGATTCTGCCTTAGGCATTTATATGCCAATTGCAAGAAAAACTATGGAAGAGGGACTGTTTTGAGAAATCTGATATTGGGAGCTGCAAAAGTAACTTACGTGCAAGAATGGGAGAGGAAGCTGAAAGATTAGAAATAGTGAAGAAGGACTATAATGACAAGTTGATGGGGCTTAAGCCAGAGTTATGGACTAGGTCTCATTTCACTTTTTTCCTAGAAAGTGATATGTTAATGAATAACATATCAGAGGCTTTCAATGGAAGGATTTTGAAAGCTAAGGACAAACCCATATTGACTATGATGGAGTAGATTAGATGTTACTGGTTGTCAAGGTTTAGTGAAATAAGATCAAAAGTTGAAAGTTACAAAGATAAAATATGTCCAAAACCAAAGAAAAGGTTGGATGGAGAGGTAATTCAGAGCAAATATTGGACTGCAAGATGGGCTGGTGAAATGAATTTTGAGGTCTCTAACTCTTGGCACATTGTTGAGAAATTTGTAGTTGACTTACAGGCTGGTTCTTGCATCTGCAGGTTCTGGGGGTTGACTGGGATGTCATGCTGACATGCTTGCAGAGTTGCAGTGCCATATTTTTCAAGGAAGATGACCCTAAAGACTATTGCAGTTACTATTACACTGCACAATCTTACAAAGCTTGCTATGAACTTGTGTTAAACCCAATTAATAGGAAAAACATGTGGCCAACTTTGAACTAACAAATATTGTCACCTACCTACAGAGCAAAGCCTGAGAGACCTAAGAGATTGAGGATGAGAGAACCTAATGAGCCAGCACATCCACACAAGTACAGGAGAAGTGGTGGATCTCTAAGATGTGAAACATGCAACATATATGACCACAATGCTAGACATTGCAATAGGAATGGAGTATTTCAACCAGCAGCAGCAGATCCACCAACAGCAATAAATGACCCTGCAGATAGACAACCAATCGATCCAGTAGCCACACAAACTCCAGTATCTGCCCCACAATTTGTAACAACAACTATTAGAGGGACAGACATAGGTAGAGGAAGATGAGGGAGAGGAATAGGAGGGAGAGGGAGAGAAGCAACAACAACAGCACCAAAAACTCCTATCAGGGTACAAGCTCTAATATCACAACCTGTAACACCAACTTCAATAGCAGGGAGAGGAAGAAGAGCAACAACAAGTGCACCAACAGATCCTATTGGCCAGCCACAAACATTATCACAACTTGAGAGACCTACTTCAACAATTGGGAAAGGAAGAGGATGAAAAGGAAGAAGAGCAACAGTAGCAGCAGATCCAAATCCTATTAGCCAACCACAAATTGTATCATAGTCTACTCCATCAATTGCTACAAGATCCAGATCTCCCATACAACCTGCCTAGTGATCCAGAACTGTATTCTCTGCCTGGGTTCAAGCTTCGAGCAGTGTCTTTGGGGAATTTTGGGACTTTGTTCTACAAAGAATAAAGTTTTAGAACCACCAGTGGTGGCCAGTGAACATAGTGGGGACTTTTGGTGTTTGAGTTTTTTATTAGGACTTTCAAAACGGGTTGACCCAACTAGGGTCTGGCTATTTTCGAGTTGGGCCAAATCGAGTTATGTTAGTTTCGAGCTAACATTTTGTTGGCCCAGCCCGGCCTGTCCCAACTGAATGTAGATTTATTAATGCGGGTCGGCCCAGCCCGTTCGGACTTGGCCCATTCGGGTCATTTCTAATTTTTTGTTCACTTTTACTAGTCTAGTTTGTCCATTTTGTCGGGCTATTCGGGTCGGCCCATGTACTTGACCCATTTTGACGGCTCTACTTTTTATATGTGTAATGACCAACAGAATATGAACTACACTTTTTGAGTATAGTCAAGTATTCTAATATTATTTTGTAATTTTTAATGTCACTGTAAAAGTTTGGTACAATATTAAATAGAATATGTCATTGGTAGCAACCATTGCCAATTGTATTACATTGTTTGCAATATTTGTTTGCCAACTGTGTTTGTTACACACAACTTTGTTTAGAATATTTGTATTTCAGCAAATGAACATGAGTAATTAAGCAAATTCATTGCAGTTTCATTTCTGCAAAAAATGTTTATCATTGCATTTTCATTCAACATCTATAGTGGGAACCAAATTCAACAGAGGCTTGCACCAAACATTTCACATTCTTTTCATTATAGTTTCTGGTGCATGTTATATATCACTAATAGTTGCATAACCTAACACTCATCTCCTCACCCCACCTTTTACATGGTAGCACTCAACACACTCTCAAATCCACTACACTTCACCTGTACTTAATCAAATTACCAATCAATTTATATTTCATGTCAATCTAAGCTGTTAGTCATGGCAACCATCACCCAAGAGGGGGGTGAATTGGGTGATTACAAGTTTTTAGATTATCATTAAGAAATTAAACATTTTGAAGCATTCAATTATTAAATACAACGGAACATGCATAACAAAGGGATAACTATTATAGATTGAATACTTTACTCACAAATAACCAAGCTAAGATAGAAGTATTCAAGCAAAACTAAATATCAAACTTAACTCAAGCATATATAATTAAAGCACAAAGGTAAAGAGATAGAGTTAGAGAAAAACAAACACAAGGATTTATCCTGGTTCAAATTCTCTTGTGACCTACGTCCAGCCCTCAAGCAAACCACTCAAGATTTTCCACTAAACTTCAAGCTTGAACGGGTGCTTGAAAACCTTTACACAATAGAGCACTCACCACACCTTGGGATACCTCACCCTTTGTGCTTGAGCCTCAAAACAGGGATACCTCACCCTTTTCACTAGAGGGATACCTCATCCCCTTTACAACCTTTGAAGGATACCTCACCTTCATTACAATAAGGGATACCTCACCCTTTTCAACTCTAGAAGGATACCTCACCTTCTTTACAAATAAGGGATACCTCACCCTTTTTCTCTAGAGGGATACCTTACTCTCTTTACAGATTATACAAAGTGTTTGAATGATAGAAACTCTCTCAAAGAATGGATAATACAAATTGAAGCTCTATGGGTATCAAGGAATCACACTTTGAAGCTCAAAACAGAGTTTATGATGAAAATGATAGAAAACTCGTATTTAATGCTCAAAGATATTTTTCAAAATGTTCTCCAACTCTTAATCAATGCCCAAACACTTCCATTTATAGCCCATGCCATTTAAGAGCCGTTGGAGGCTTGTGGAGGGCATTTAGTGCTCAATAGAGCCGTTGGGGAAGAGTCCTGGAAGTGTCCATAATCGATTATGGCATGAAAGAAAGCTTTCAACGTTTCTGGTTTGCAAAATAACCTATTATGAGTTTACTCATATTCGAATATGAAGAGGCTTCATAACCTGTTATGAAACACTCATAATCGAATATGAGTTATGCCATATTCGAATATGGCCATTTAAAAACAGCTTGTTACGTTTTGACAAACCAGAAAATCAATTAGAAAGAAGCCATATTCGGTTATGCATATTCCATATTCGCTTATGGAATTCTGATTTTGAAAGCTAACTTTAAATGATCATAACTTCTTCATTTCTTATCCGTTTTAAACAAATGACCAGTCATTGGAAATGTATTTGAGTCTATTTTCATATGAAATAAGTTTCAAAACAAAATACAAAATAGGTTGGAAGTTATGATCAAAAGAGTGACCAAAGGTCAGCTTTGTAAAACACAAACTTGACTATTTTTCATGGATTTGAACAACCACCAAGACTAGCTTTTCAAAACTTGTTTGTTGAGCATTTTAGAATGTGAAAACCATTTGTAAAGATTTAAAAACATGTTTGAGCTTAGTGTGATTCCCATTTACCTTTACACAAGATCTAAGTCCTATAAGCTATTCTTGAAGATTCTTGGACTTGATCATTGCACTTCTATTTCTTGTCTTTGTTTGTTATCATCAAAACCAATGTTTTAGCCAATGCCAATTACATTCTCCCCCTTTTTGATGATGACAAATAATCATTGAGAAAAGATTAGTTCAAATAAATTGGAATTCACAAAAGGCGTTAGAGACTTACTCCCCCTCTATTTTTCAAGAGGTGATTAGATCAGAGATGCACAACTCCCCCTTAATTTTGGAATCCAAGATCATTGAAATTGTACCTTTTTCCATTTTACCTTGACTTTTCTCAATGACACAACTTCTCCCCCTTTTGTCATGATCAAAAAGATATGCAATATATAGATTTTGACAAAGAGAAGTAATACAAAACCATTGTCAACAACAAATATTTAATAAGCACATTAGCAACAAGATAATCATCATAATTGTCCATCTCAACAAGATATTCATGCTAAAGACACATAAGCAAGTCATAAACATCATGTTCAAGATACACTATTGTTAGATGAGCATTAAACAAATCATAATCACTAAGTACCTAACATAGTTCAAGAACTTAAAACATGATAATATAGCTAAAACATAAACAAATTAGCTAAAAAAAATATGAACCATGCCTAAGATCCCTCATCCTTAAGTTATTGAAAGGAAGAAGATGACTATGGAGGAGTGGAGGTCGTGAAGATGGAGATGGAGGCTACGGTTGGGCCATTTTAAGAGAGGCATAATCGATTATGCTTATGTTATAATCAATTATGGTTGGTTTTCACATAAACTTGATTCTCTGTCAAGTGTCCATAATAGATTATGGAATTAGCCATAATCGATTATGGTGACCATTTAGAGACCCCCTAGAAAACACAAAAGCCTCATAATCTATTATACAAACCCCATAATCGATTAAGGAGGGCTTGGCAGAGAGCTACTATCATCTTGAATCCTTCATAATAGATTATGGCTTGTCCATGATAGATTATTTTCACTTGGAAGAGACCGAGTCCTTCATGCCAAACCATCTTCAAATGCTCATAATAGATTATAACATTTTCATAATAGGTTATGTCTATTCCCAAATTCTTTGTTTCTCAGACACAACCAGAAAAATTCTTCAAGAAATTATCCTTTGATATACAAACAACTTATTCCATTCTTAGGAATTTCTTGACTTGGCCATTCTTCCATCATCTCTAAACACCTTAAATATGGATAAAAAATTGATTATACTTCTTTGAAGGAGCTTGAATCCAGTTTCTTCAATAGGAACTTGAGATTGGATGGTTGAGGGACTTGAGCATGGACTGTGGCTGAATATGCGTGCTGCTTGAGATTTCACGAGTTGCTAGACTTGCTTCTGATCTTTTGAAATAACCGATTGTAACCAATTCATAATCGGTTATGTGAGTGTTCCAGAGAGCACCAAATAACCAATTCTATTCATAACCGATTACAAGAATCATATAATAGATTATTTAAGCTTGACAGAGAGCAAATTTAATGTACCAAACATTTCCTTATGCCATAACAGATTATAGGCTTTTCATAACAGGTTTTTCTTTTCTCTTAACAAATTGTATCTCAATCAAAACCAGAAAAACTTCAAGAATTCATCCTTTAATGCATCAACTCAAGCCTTTAATCACCAAAATTAGAAATCACAAACTCATTCTTTCTTGAAGATCATGTTAGCTTGGTTTCAATATCCATCCTCTCTAAACATCAAATTTCAGCCCAATAATAGATCAAACATCTTCAAGACCTCCAAAAACCATTTTTCCACAACAATAACTTAAGATTTGAGATTAGGGAACTTAAGCATGAATCAAGCACCTTCAAAATAAACTTGGGGGAAACTTCAACACTCAAGTTAGTATTGAATTCAAGAGATAAGCATTCAAGACAAATTTATGCAGTAAATTATAATACCATGCAGCAGAGGGACATATTATGCAACTAAATATCACATTATGGAATATCATGACAAATTATGCAGCAAAGTGATGAATCATGCAGCAAAATATCATATTGTGCAACAACATTCCAGATTGTGCAATAGAATTTCAAGTTATGACAAGTTTTGAAATAAAATCATGATATTTAGACAATTCAAAAACATATCAAGCATACCTAGGTATTGTAGAACCTTATGTACTGATCTGTCGATTATCTCTATATCTTGAGTGTCTTATATTTGATCTAATTGGACTTCATGTGTGTTTAATTGTTAACTTTTAGCTAAGTTTCTGGATATGAAGTTTAATCGGATCTTTATTGTGAAACTATGCTTAAGTGTATTTATAAGCACTCATAATTGCATTGTGTTTTTCAGGAGATCAATATCACCCCAAGAAGCAAAGAAAGAGAGAGGAATTTAAAGAAAGTAAGTGACACGACCCGTGTCACATGACACGGGGTGGGCCGTGTCATTCTCTGGATTTTCAACATGGACCTGACCAATAATACGGCCTGTGTCATATGACACGGGGTAGGCCGTGTACATCTCTGTCTTCACAAGAGGATCCAGTTTTGAGCATTGACCATCAACACGGCCCGTGTCAAATGACACAGGGTGGGCCGTGTTTCTCTCTGACTTGCAAAACACTTGAATTTGTGTTACCAGAACCTGACACGGGGTAGGCCGTGTCAAATGACACGGCCCGTGTCATCGCATCAGAACATTAGATACGAATTCTAATGATGTGTTAGGTATCCAAAAATATAAATAGGGTTGCCTAGGGTCATAAAAAGAGGGTCTGGACTGGGAAACTGCCAAGAGGCTAAGGAGAAGACCAAGAACAAGGGAGAAGGAGATTGGATCGAAGATTGGAGTCTCGGGTTCGAGCAATTGGAGATCAATCATCCCCAACCTTTGAAAACTAGTTTGATCTTTAGTTTTCTTCTGCACTTCTATTCTTGACAATATTTTTCTTCTGTTATTCTTTTGGTTTTGAATTTGCCATGTGTGGCTAGTTTTCTTATATGGTTAAGGGAAGATGAAACCCTAGTTTTGATTATGTGATTCTTGCATATTTCCTTATATCAATACAATTGTGTTTTTATTCATATGTTTCTGTTCTTAATTTAGTATAAAAGTTTTTATACTCTTTGCCAATTTCAAAAGGGGTAAAACTAGGATTGTTATGCGCGGTTGCGGTGGCAGGACTAGTGAGACATATGATCTAAGTAATTTAATCCCGATGTGAGATTAGATCTTAGTGTGATTGATTTTTTAAATCTTAATACAATCAATAAGTAGGTGTAAGAGCGATTGCTTTACAAATAATTATTGATTAGAGATTGATTTGAGTGGTTGCTGAATTAACCAAAACTTAAGGAAAATAGAGAATTAACCTCATAATCACATAAAAATATAATTGACCATGTTGGTATAAAGGATATGTGGGTTAGCATAATCATATAAATCTAGTGGTGGATTTTATCTCTTAACCATTGTCTTTTAATTGATTTTCCAAATTATATTTACTGTTTTTGTTTTGGATTTAATTTCTGTTTTTAATTTCAATTAACAAAACCCCCTTTTTACTTTTATTATTTATTTTTCATTAGAGATTAATTTAGGAATTAGATTAATAGTGTTAATTGAATTGGTTCTCTGTGGATCGACCCTTACTTACTACAACTGGTTGCAAGGTTTTTGTATTTTTTGTAGAACTTGGCAACTAATCTTGATATTTAATTTTAATCACATTCCACACCACACCATGTACCAGGATGTATAACAAATTAATTAGTTATGGTATAATAAGAATGAACATAATCATGTAATAAACATAATATTCAAATTTTACCAAGTATACATGATTCTATCCATTATCTAAGGCCTATAAGGAATATATCTCATATAAATTTTCTTTTTAAGTGGATGTGCATAAGAGGTAAAAGCTTTTGATACCTTGGCCTTTGTAATCAAGGAAATATTTTTTCTTACCCATTGCTTCTCTTTTGGAATTTTGAACTTTACAAGTTTTACATTTTATACTTGAGAAACTTTGGTTGAAGTCATCTTCCTTCTTTGACCAAAATTTCTACCATTAGGCTTTGGAACAATTCTTCTTGATGATTCCTTTATCCTTTGACCAATTTGTCCATCCTTTTGAGAAATTTTCTGCATAGTTGTAACACTAGGAGGATATTTTCGTACCCACTTCATCTTGGGTCCTTGAATGTTAGTACTAGGGCCTTTAAGGTCTTTAGGAACCCATACCATACTATTTCTCATATAAGTATTTCTTCTATAATTGAATAAATGAGAAATATGTCCTAAATGACCACAAAAATTGCAAACAAGTAAATTCAATGATGATTTGGCCTTTTGAAAATCATCTTTGGAAAACTTAAGCCTTTTGTTATTTTTGCATTCTAAACTATTTTTGCCATAAGCCTTGCTTGAATTTTCATGTGGAGTAACATTGATTTTATTCTCATTAACAAGCATAGAATGTAAGCAATTAGAATCATTAGCTTTGACAAATTCAAAAGATAAGTTCTCAACTTGATTTTCTAAATCAATGCACTTTTCACAAGAAGTTGAGGTTTCACTTTTCAAAGGCATTTCCTCATCAAGAAAAGCATATATATTTTTCAAAGTCTCAATTTCATTTTCAATTGAGGAAATGTTTTCCAAACAAGATAAGTTTTTCTTTTCTAAATTCAACAAACCATCATACAATTCATCATATGCACATTGTAGCTCATAATAGGAAGGACTATAATTTAATTTATCATTATTTACCTCAAAGTCCTTTTGAGCCATATAGGAAGTAGTCTCAATTTCCAGCATACTTGGCTCTTCCTCATTGTTGTCCATCAAGCATTCAAGAACATCTTCTTTCTCAATTTTATTTTGCTTTGCCTCTTCTTCAAATCGAGCACCATCATCACCAAGAGGCATTGAGCTCATTTTCTTGCTTTGAACATGTTCTTGAGGACATTTTTCAATGTTGTATTCCTCTAGAGGTTTTTGCTCTTCTTTCTCTCTATATATAACTTTATGCAAGAAATCATTGTTAGCAAGATAAATAGAATCAAGAGCATCTCATATATCTTTAGCACTAGAGCAACTCTTAATTTTAGCATAAGCATCATCATTCAAACTACTTCTTAAGATTTGCATTGCTCTAATGTTCAAGGAAAAACATTTCTTGTCATAATCATTCCAAGTTTGTTTTGATTTGTAAGTAAATCCATCAAGCACAATATCCCACAAATCAAGATCAATAGATTGCATATAAATTTCCATTCTAGCTTTCCAATAAACAAAGTTCACACCATCAAAGAATGGTGGTTTATCAATTTCAAAATTATTCATTTTGAAAAGCTTTTAATGGTTGCCAACAAATACGAATCTTTAACTCAAAGCGGTTAAGCTTTTACCAGAGCACGAAGCTCTGATACCACTTGTTAGTCATGGCAACCATCACCCAAGAGGGGGGGTAAATTGGGTGATTACAAGTTTTTATATTATCATTAAGAAATTAAACATTTTGAAGCATTCAATTATTAAATACAACGGAACATGCATAACAAAGGGATAACTATTATAGATTGAATACTTTACTCACAAATAACCAAGCTAAGATAGAAGTATTCAAGCAAAGCTAAATATCAAACTTAACTCAAGCATATATAATTAAAGCACAAAGGTAAAGAGATAGAGTTAGAGAAAAACAAACACAAGGATTTATCCTGGTTCAGCCACCCCTTGTGACCTACGTCCAGTCCTCAAGCAAACCACTCGAGATTTTCCACTAAACTTCAAGCTTGAACGGGTGCTTGAAAACTTTTACACAATAGAGCACTCACCACACCTTGGAATACCTCACCCTTTGTGCTTGAACCTCAAAATAGGGATACCTCACCTTTTTCACTAGAGGGATACCTCACTCCCTTTACAACCTTTGAAGGATACCTCACCTTCTTTACAACAAGAGATACCTCACCCTTTTCAACTCTAGAAGGATACTTCACCTTCTTTACAAATAAGGGATACCTCACCCTTTTTCTCTAGAGGGATACCTCACCCTCTTTACAGATTATATAAAGTGCTTGAATGATAGAAACTCTCTCAAAGAGTAAATAATACAAATTGAAGCTCTATGAGTATTAAGGAATCACACTTTGAAGCTCAAAATAGAGTTTATGATGAAAATGATAGAAAACTCGTATTTAATGCTCAAGGATATTTTTCAGAATGTTCTCCAACTCTTAATCAATGCCCAAACACTTCCATTTATAGCCCATGCCATTTAAGAGCTGTTGGAGGCTTGTGGAGGGCATTTAGTACTCAATAGAGCCGTTGGGGAAGAGTCCTGGAAGTGTCCATAATCGATTATGGCATTTCCATATTCGATTATGGCATGAAAGAAAGCTTTTCAATGTTTCTGGTTTGCAAAATAACCTATTATGAGTTTACTCATATTCGAATATGAAGAGGCTTCATAACCTGTTATGAAACACTCATAATCGGATTATGAGTTATGCCATATTCGAATATGGCCATTTAAAAACAGCTTGTTACGTTTTGACAAACCAGAAAATCAATTAGAAAGAAGCCATATTCGGTTATGCATATTCCATATTCGGTTATGGAATTCTGATTTTGAAAGCTAACTTTAAATGATCATAACTTCTTCATTTCTTATCCATTTTAAACAAATGACTAGTCATTGGAAAGATATTTAAGTCTATTTTCATATGAAATATTTCAAAACAAAATACAAAATAGGTTGGAAGTTATGATCAAAAGGGTGACCAAAGGTCAGCTTTGCAAAACACAAACTTGACTATTTTTCATGGATTTGAACAACCACCAAGACTAGCTTTTCAAAACTTGTTTGTTGAGCATTTTAGCATGTGAAAACCATTTGTAAAGATTTAAAAACATGTTTGAGTTTAGTGTGATTCCCATTTACCTTTACACAAGATCTAAGTCCTATAAGCTATTCTTGAAGATTCTTGGACTTGATCATTGCACTTCTATTTCTTATCTTTATTTGTTATCATCAAAACCATTGTTTTAGCCAATGCCAATTACATAAGCAATCCATCACACTGACCATAATTGACAATAGCAAAACACTCTAAAATCACAGCTAAAGCACCATTAAACTAGAATGGGTTTTTGTACTTTTCCATCTTTCTCAGATCTTCCTCTAATCTCCTAATTATTCTTTCCTTCTGCTGGATGATTGCCTTGAATCTTTCATTTGTAGGATCATCATACCAACTGAACCAATCACACTTCTACGATTTCTACACGCAAAAGTGTAAGTTGATACTTACACTTTTGATGATAACAAAAGTGGTAAGAAATCTAAGTATTGTGAAATATATCAAATATATCAAAATCTAAGCACTATTTTGGTAAGAAATGTGAAAAACATACCTTGTAATTCGGGTACCCCATAAATCTCCTACCAAGGTTGGCCATTGTCTTCGATGTTTGCATAACAACAGGATCCCCACACTTGTAGAGGGTCGGGGTAGAGGTTGCTAGATTTTTTCGAGCTGTGCTTGTGGTAGAGGTTGAAAATCATGAACCCCTTGAATCTCCCATTTCTCTACCAAATCGGTGAAATGTAGGTGAAATATAGATTGACCAAATTGGATGAAGATGAAAATGAAATGCTTGAGCACACCCTACCCTAAACCCAACAGGTTAGATGAAGATGAAAAACTTGAAATGGTTGCAGGGTTCCCAACAATGAAGGAAAACCAATGTGAGGACAAAATGTCACCCCCTTCTGAATTTCCTGTTGAGACTCAGCACATGTGACATACACGTGTTCAATCTATAACAGGGGTGGACGGGGAGATGACGGCAGAAACTCAATTATAAATTTTTATAATTATAAGGACTCAATTAAAAATTTTTAAACTATAGGGACCTATTTAAAAATTCACTCAAACTATAAAGACCTACATATTAATTTAACCTTTATTTTTTAATTAATTATTAATTATTAATAATGTATATACACATATTTTATTTTTAATATAACTTTAAATTAAGATAGTAATTAAGTAAAATTCTTTTTAAAGTAAAAATTTTAGAATTTAAACTTCTAATATTACAATATATATATATATATATATGTGTTGTGTGTGTTTATTAATAATGTATATACACATATTTTATTTTTAATATAACTTTAAATTAAGATAGTAATTAAATTAAAATTCTTTTAAAATAAAATTTCATTCAAACTATAAAGACTTACATATTAAAGTAATTTAAACTTCTAATATTACAATATATATATATATATATATATATGTGTGTGTGTGTGTGTGTGTGTGTGTGTGTGTGTGTGTGTGGTGTGTGTTTATATATATATTTTTTGTCAACATATATGTACATAGGTTGGATGAAGATGAAAAGCTTGAAATGGTTGCAGAGTTCCCAACAATGAAGGAAAACCGATGTGAGGACAAAATGTCACCCCTTTCTAAATTTTCCGTTGAGACTCAGCACACGTGACAAACACGTACTCAATCTGTAACAGGGGTGGACGAGGAGATAATAGCATAAACTCAATTACAAATTTTTATAATTATATGAACTTAATTAAAAACTTTTAAATTATAGGGACTTATATAAAAATTCATTCAAACTATAAAGACTTACATATTAATTTAACCTTTATTTTTTCATTAATTATTAATTATTAATAATGCATATACACATATTTTATTTTTAATATAACTTTAAATTAAGGTAGTAATTAAGTAAAATTCTTTTAAAGTAAAAATTTCAAAATTTAAACTGCTAATATTACAAATAAAATTCACTTAAAGTTACAGTCTACTTCTTCAACTATATCAACCACTGTTGAATCATATATATATGTATATGTATATATATATATTTTTGTCAACGTATATATGTATATATGTTTGCGTATAAGTTTGTATGCAATTTTGTTTTATTGGGCCGAAAGTGTGCCTGCATGTTGGGAATTGAAGGGTTGAAGCAACAAGGCAATTGGGCATTACCTCAATGGGCTGGACCTCTGAGTTGTGGCCCAATAAACGAGACAGGTGGTGATGGTGAGTGGCACAAGAAATAGAGAATGTTGAGGTGCGCAAGCTCAAATTCCAAAGGTAGATGAGAACTCGAAAGCTACAGTGAAATCAAATGGATTTCTCCGAGAAGGACCTATTTGGCGAAGATTCCGACAACGACCAAGATGGGACCCACTCCTCCTCCCCCTCTTCCTCCTCCTCTTCCGCTTCTTCCTCCTCTTCGTCATCGTCTTCTGCCTCTTCCTCCAACGCAAGTGACGGTGGTGGTGCCGATACCAGCTCCGCCAGCGGAAGCGCCAGCAGCGGCGGCGAAGATGACGAAGAGAATGGAGATGACATAGAGCATACCAGCAAGCCCTATGCCTATCATCCTGAAGACTACGAAGACAAAGATCTATTTGGCTCTGATAACGAAGATTACTGTAAAACCCTTGCTAAAAGCCCTTACCCCATTCCTGGTAAAATTCTCCTCCTTTTCTTCTTCCCATTCATTTATTGTATATATGTTGGTCAATTGTTCTTCTTGTATTGCTTAACTTTGGCTTCTATCTCATCCCTTTGAAATGTAGTGTTAGTGAAAAAAATAGTGTATGTTAGTGTTGTTGCTCAGTTATGAACTAGGAACCAGTCACGGACACCTCAAAATAGTTGCCGTATCCCTGTTGGACACTTCGGATACTCCTACTTGCAATTTTTATACGAATACGAATGGGAATAGGGAATGCCACAATAGGTAGATAAATGATAGCATTTTATTATGTTTACAATGACTCATGCTAACTTTTAAAACATTGATTCTCTTTTTTAATTTAAGATTTTTGTTTTTATATTAATTTTATATGTAGTAGCATGGCCGTGCCATGTCTTATATTTTTTAAAATTTGCCATATCCCTGTATTGTATCCTTGCTTCCTTGCTTATGAACAAAGCCTGTTCCATGATGAACATTTAGGAAGGTGAAAGACTATGTATGCCTGATAGTGATATTCAAACAGAATATATTCCCAGGAAGGAATATATTGTGCCTTTCTTTTTTTGTGGAAAAATGGTAATTCATTGCATCTACTAGGCCTTTTTTGGACTACCATTGTACGATGATGCTTCTGAATTGTTGAAGCAGTTGAAAAAATGTTAGTGAATTAAAGAAAATGACATTGTTGATTTTTCTTTCTTAATTCGTTTTATGGCAAGATGTGGTTTTCTCTGGCAGTACTGCCTGCCATCCGCAATGCGAGTAATCAGGGTAGAGGGGGTTTTGGCCGCGGTCGTTGGCAGCCTGGGCATCAAAATGATAGAGGAGCAGGCCTTCTTCCTCGTCCTGGACCTTATCCTCAGAGGCAAAATTTTGGGTATGGAAATAGGTTTGCAAATGGCCGCCACGATGAACGATTTGTCTCTGATATGAAGCTTTCGAAGAGTGAAGAAACTCTGTCAAGAAAGTGCATCGCTTTTCAGGAGGTAGGGAAAGGCCATTTTCCTATATTTTACTGCTGCTGCATCAAGCAATTTAATGGTCAATTTGCTTAGAGAATTAAAGAAATACGAAGATAAAGTTTTTATATCTCATTTTTAAGCTTTTCTCACTATGTGAAATGGGGAGGAAACAAAAAGGAATTGTCGGGTTTGTATGGTAAAAGCAAACATCGTAATACAGCTTTGAGCCCTGAATCTGTTTGATTTAAATATTGAAGCTAGTTTCTTGTTTCTCTGCCATGATTTCTTACCGCATTGGTTTGGTATATTGTTATTAAATTGCCTTTCTGGATGTGTATGTTCTGATTATGTTTTCTTGATTATTCTGATAGCCATGTGAAATTGCCTGCTATAGTCGTGTTGAAGGCGGAGAAGTATATTTTGATGATCGTAGCTTGGTAAGCTATTTGGGGCTCCTCTATTATTTGGTTTTTCGTTTGTTTGGTTTTGTGTGCAATAGATCTTGATGATATTGTGCTTATTTAAGTACTTCCTTTTTCCTGTTTATTTAGAGGCTTTTTAAGCGCCTTATCACTGAAGATGTTGGAGCTGATTTGAATGAAGGTTATGATACATTCATTGCTAAAAAAGGTATGTGATTTACCTTTTACTTTAAGCTACTGGTTTTCGATTTTGAAAGTTAGATTTCCAAATGCTACTTGGAAGATCTGTGCATGAGAAGTAATATATGCTATTGTTTTTGTTAGTAATCCTTTTTTCTTCTGCTGTTAATTCCTAAAGCAGACTTAGGTTCAGAGGGCTTTGGTGATCTTCTTGGTTGCATTAGAGACAAAAGAATCCCCCTTCAAAACATTCATTTTGTGGTATGACATATATCATAATCTAATTTTTCATAATCTTTTAATACATTACCAAATTGATTTCTGAAGGCCATACATTAATCTTCCTTTTTATCCTTTGCAGACATTCCGTAACAATCTTAACAAGGTAATGGATTATTCATTTTGAATTATGTTTGCTCCTGGTCTGAGTCTTACCATATCATTATTTTTTAGAAATTTATGAGCTAAGTAGTGATAACCTTGTGAGTTTTTAAACTTAGCTGTGAGTAAACAATGAGCTTATGAACTAAATACTCCTGTCTTTGCAGATACTGGCTACAGCTTATATCCGTCATGAGCCTTGGGAAATGGGGGTGCACAAAAGGAATGGTGTTGTCTATCTTGATGTGCATAAATTACCAGAGAGACCACAAAGTGATTTAGATCGCAGGAGGTACAGGGCTTACATGTCTTTTTATTTTATTATGCTTGGACATGTAAATCTTTAATGTGAATAGCAATGGAGCAGCAACTAAGGCACATAATATGGGTATTTTTGTGTGTATATAAGAGAAAGTAACCAATATAACAAAAAAAGGGGTAGATGTTATGGAAAAAGGAGAAGGATCTTGCTTAGGGGAAGCATTGATGATATCAAGCTGATTGAAATGTCATGCATCGATTGCACACTATCTTTTTCCCTCAACATGGCTAGAAATAGTGCCTTATATTGAAATCAAGCTGGAAAACTTAGGTTAATTGGTGGGGGAAGATATTGAGTTATTGACTATATGGAATACTAAATGCAATCAAGAAATGTTTAATTTTTAAAATGAAAAGGCAAAAAGGAAAAAAGTGGTGATGTTTAATTTGTAAAAAAAAGATGTTTTGCTTTCTACTGCTCAACTGGTAGAGAACCTAGTAGGTTTCTTCCCCCTTTTTGCTTTCATTTTTTAAATTTTTGATTGGATAGGCTTTAAAATTATTGTGTTTGGCAATTAGATGTTATTGGGGATATTGTTTTGAGAGCCTTGCCACTGAAGATCCTAGAAGAGCTGATGGAGAGGGGATACATCATGTCGACGCAAATGTTGAATTCTGTTCTTTGATTAAGACAAAATTAGGGGCTCACCGTATCCTGATGGGTGCTGAGATGGATTGCTGTGATTCGACTGATGATGGAAAGAGATTTTATGTCGAGCTAAAGACAAGTCGCGAGGTTGACATAGTCCCAGCTGCCTTGTGTTTTACTTCTTTAATCCCAGCTTTTTTTTTTAAATAGCATTTATGTTGGCTTAATGACATGAATCTATCATTTCTAATGATGCAGTTGAATTATCATACTGAGGAAAAATATGAGAGGGAGAAACTGCTAAAGTTTTGGGTACATCTCCTATATTTTGTCATGAATTCTTATGTTTTCCATCACTATGTGTTCCTTTTTCACTTGTGTGCCATGAATTCAACAAGGCCTCTGTTGTTGCTTGCAGATTCAATCATTCTTGGCAGGTGTTCCATTTATTGTCATAGGATTTAGGTAATTGTTTTTATTGTTTCGTATCATTACTCAATCTATGATCTTTCTTAACACTATGCTGGAAAGTAACTCACTTTAACTAGATTTGGCAAAATTGATGTCAGCTCATTGAAACGTAATCATCCTCTTCCACATAGCATGCTTGACAAATGGAAATTCATACTGCTAGTGGTTTCTACTTTATGTTTGTGTTAATACTAGTAAGTCAGCTTCGCACTAGAATACTTAGCTCTTTTTTTCTTCTAATATTAGACTATAATTTTAAAATTGGTAATATTTTGTACATTAAAAATGATTAAAAATGTACACCTTAACTTAACATACACAATAATTAAATGTTTTATTAAAATATAATTCAAATAATTATTAATTCCCATATATTCCCTAAAATTCGAATATCAAAGCTCACAATTTTGAGTAATTTACTATGGACTTATTTGAATATCACAATATGATACTTGTTTTAAATGAAATAAACAATAAGATTTATCATTTCCCCTTGATTAAAGATTTACATTGTCCACTCATATTTTCCAATTTGCTTTTCGCATAATACTCCAGTGACATGCACTGATGAATTTTATAAGGACCCATCTCACCACCGTTATCTGCAAAACATTAACAATCCAACATATGAGATCATGAGAAAAAAAAAAGGCTGATAGCATTGAAAGAGAAGGGAAAAGGAGAATGGGTAAAAAAAATGGAGAAGAATAAATATGATATCAATACTGCGAACATGTAAATATATCAAGTCTCAAATCTCAAGCAACATACACTAAAATTAGTTATTGATTTATTTAGAAGAGAAAGGAGAGCAGTAAATCAAGAAACATGAGTAGCTGCAAAGTAACATGGATTTAAAAGTTTAGTCACATAATATATATTTTTAATTTATATAACAAATAATAATTATAGCAAGTGGAAAACAAAACAGGAGTTTTCTTTTCCCATAATATAGTAGCGTAGATAGAAAACAAATTGTGGTTTTCATTTAACAGAAAATTAAAATTGAATGTATTGGAATTATTTAAATTAAATTCAAAGAGCTTAGATTGCTAATTGCCACCATTGCTAATTGCTTATACCCATATAAGTATCAACAGCACATGACCAATACTACATGAATCTAAACCCATGGCACCATTGCTAATTGCCACAAAATTTAGATTGACCAACTTAAGCTTGTTTTGATGGTCTACTATATTATCAAGTTCAATAGTGTAGTTTTTTACCACAAAGTAACATACTAACATAGACAACCAAAATAACATTTTCAAAGGAAAATGTTGAACTGTAAGTAGTGATAATAATTTTCTTCAGAGAACACAGAGAAAAGTTTCCCAACTTTAAAAGTGCTCCAATGTAATACACATTACCATAATGCATATTAGCATGAAGAAACAAAATAACTTTTGACCACACATAAAAACCTTCTTCACACAAGCACAAATACCTTTGTGTCATGTGGTCCAGTGCATTCTTCTCGTTTCTATTAAGATGAAAAAGCAAAGCTGTGAGATATTTAATGAACAGATATGTAAATAGATTAGTATTTCCTATAGAAATTTTGACAATTGCCTCAGAACTTGGAATGAACTAATGGGAAAGCTAAACACCAGCACGATTGAAGAGACAGAATAGATGAAAATAAAGAAGATTTACAGCAGAAAAAAGTGAAAACAGATCTATGAGCAAGAAGTCATGCCAAGGGTAACTAAAATTTCAGTCATATATTGCAACCTGCATAACTTAAGCAGGTGAAATTCCATATGTTGAGATAATCATTCTTGTTTGCAGGCCTCTCAAATCTGAAGTTAAAAGGCCTTCATGAATGATTAAAAGCAATTTTAGTGTAATTCTAAAATATATTCATAAACTAAGGTTTACTTGTTCTGGAATGAAGCAATAAATGTTTATAGATTATAGATATAGACTTACCATTAATCAGTTTAAAAGATGTGGGAAATGTCCTTCATTGAGTAGTCCATGCAATATCAGATTTGTTTGATAAGGGAGGATCAATAACAGTTGGTCTTGTTCTTTGGTTCCTGAGCACATAAGCAGTAATACAAAAAAATGTTAAATGTAAATCTGAATTGTACCGGGTGCTTTTGTAAATTTCTATACAAAGAGCACATAAGAACATACCAGGTTTCTACTTTGTGTTTGTATTAATATATCGTAGCTGTGATACAGGGATGATGCAGGTCGACTTGTTCGGACAGAAAGACTTAGAACCAAAGATATAACACAGAGAGTAAAAATGAAGAACTACTGGCAGGTACATTTTAATTGCTGTAAGATGCATGATGGGCGTTGACTATTGCAATAGTTAATTTGCAATTATAGTAAACTCCCCTGTCGGTC
The DNA here is from genome assembly GCA_029884605.1 of Ormosia emarginata. NCBI lineage: Eukaryota > Viridiplantae > Streptophyta > Magnoliopsida > Fabales > Fabaceae > Ormosia > Ormosia emarginata. The sequence continues at coordinate 19,978,388 of JAQQTP010000060.1, read as the reverse complement.
CCATGTGGGTTCAAAACAGAGGATGTTCCAAATGTTAAATTCCTTCTCAGACATCAAGGTGTGCTATACATGCAATTGATGATCACATAGCTAATTAAGGATCATTTAGATAATTTAATATCATCTCAAGAGTAAGAGGACAAAATATCAGAAAGTCGTTTTGACTCTGAAAAATATTTAATGTGTCCTTTTTTTATATTTTATTCTGATTATCAACAAAATTTTTTGTTAGGGAGGAGTCTGCTTGGCATTTGCTGATGAAGTATTATGCTGGCTTTATGGAACTGTCAAAGAAAGTGAGTATTATTAGACTCCATGTGTTTTGTTTGGCTGTTGCACAAACAGATATAGAAACGATGATGAAATCTTGGTGGAACTCCTTTTCAAATCAAATACATTATGTAGGAACAAATGCTTTCTTTAACATTAATGTGTTTATTTCTTGGTTTCAGATGAAGATTACATATTGCAGTTTGCTCCACCTTTCAACCGTTTGGAGCTTCTGCAAGCCCAGTCTTGCCCAGATGTAATTACTAGTCATCTGGAGCTATTGTGAACAATTGGAGACTTTACGGTTGCTTAAACAATCCAATATACGAAGAAAGGGGAATCAACTGTGTGTTTCCCCCTTTAGCTTTAATCAGCTCATGAACTTTTGGGATACGGGTACCCTACGTGACTGCTGAGAATTGCATTCTCATCTTAATAGAAATCTGCGGAAAATATTATGGCCTTGTTCAGTGGGAAAATAGTTTTCCATTTTATTTTTTTCAACTTTCTGTATCCATTTTTTAAACTTACTTTATTTGGAAAACTTGAAAAATGCGTTCACGTAGTGGAGACAAAAAAATGCTTTCGAAGAATTAGGATATTGGTAAGACTAATGCAGTATCACACGAATTTGGATTCGTGAAACATTACAATAATGCAAATTTGCATTGCAATTAGGCTGTGTTCTATTGTTTCTTACACACGCTAGTATCACGTGAATGACTTAAATGTTCTTAGTCAACGCGTTCGTGTATTAGTTCACGAAAATAGTTTAATGCATATAAATATAAAATAAAATAAAATTTATATTAATATTTTATTACCCCTTGTTATTTGTGATTAGTTTTTCCCAGTGAATGAAGGAAAATATTTGTTTTAGAGGTGATAATTAAACCAAGCTTGTCAATTTATTCCATTTTTCAAAATTAAATGGTAATTGAAACACATGACTCGGCATCATTTATAGTCAAGGAGTGGCTAGAAATCTAGCATGAATGAGATTCTAGGTCTGTTTTGCATATAAACACTAAACTATTTATTACAAGGCTGAGGTTTCGATGACACACGACAATTTATTCTTTACATAATTGAAAAATAAAATTGCACCAATGGGGGAGTGGAGATGGAGTCAAGACCAAATGCTTAAAAACACGTCACATAACATTGAAACTTCAAGAAATATCAGATTTCATTATAGAATACGACATCATTAACCTGAGATCTACCAAATTTCACACTGTTGTAAGTATGATCATTTTATCGCAAGACATTTTTGCAAACAAATAATAAGCAATCTAAACTTGAACTATAGTTTGATAGAATATGCAACGGACAAAATTAGTCCATAAAAGATCTTATTAATGCGCAGAAATCATAAACTTCATATTGTGACGACTCAGGTATTTTAAGCAATAAGATCAAAGTCATATTTTCATATTTTGAAAACTTTGAATAATCTTTTCAGTGTTAATATTATTAATATTTTTTTTATATATGTAACCAAATAATCATTTAATAATATTATATGAATTTTGTTTTTTTATCATTATAAATTTATTAATCTTTATTATATGACAGAATAGAAACATATGTACTCAGTTGTGTACCTGTGTAATATACTCCTGAAGCTGTGGGCTTGTAGCGCATATGAAGTATGAACGAATCACTTTATGAGCTGGTAAGATGGCATGTTTATTTGTCGTAATTCCACCTGTACTTGACGATAAGTTGATATCATGGTCATTATTGGCGTATGTTTCAAACGTGATGGTGATCTAGCGTTGAATCCTATGTTGTCTTTAAGCAATGCGAGTTTTCATTGGTGTTATTTTATTGGATTGAATTTTGTTTTCTTTATTATGACCACTTCGACTTTGAATCAATGTCTATGTTTGACACAGTTAGATGATTATTTTCGACTTTGAAAAAGTATCGATACCATTAATGAATTGGAGAGGATGTGGTTGCGAAACCAAATTATAGAGTTGCAGGTGTACTGTATTTGTGTTGATGAAACTCAAAGTGTGTGTTTGGATTACAGTTAATAAACTTAAGTTTAGTTGAAAATATGTTTGTAAACTTAAGTTTGGTTGAAAGTAAATTTATAGTAACATAATTTATGTTTGAAAAATTTTATTTCAAAAGTGAATTGGAATAATAATTTTAACAAACCTTACTTCCAACTCAACAACGTTTGAGCAAAACTTGTTGGAATTTTTTTTGCCAAACATCATTTCTCTTCAAACTTACTATGAAAACTAAGAAAATTTCACCTATAGAGAATTTTAATATGAATTACTTCTAAGGTGATTCATAGATAGATTACTTTTAAGATGATTTATAAATAAATTAAATATAAATTAATTATTAATTTATTATTAAGATAAATTAATAATTGAAATTAAAAAATTAAATTTAATTAATAATATTTAAATTTACATTAAATTTAATTAATAATTTTTACATATATTTATATATATACGAGGAAGAATTTATTTATATTAATATAATTTTTTTTACATTTATTTTTAATTATTAATTTAATTTTTATCTAATAATTAATATTATTTTATTAAAAATAATAATTAAATAAAAATAAATTTAATAATTAAAAAAATATAAAAATAAATTTACTATAATAAAATTAATTTTTTATATATATACCACTTACATTAATATAAATTGATTCTTCATATATATATATATATATATATATATAACAGAATGATCTATAATAACCTTCTTAGTCAACATGACCTTGTAGGGATAATAATCACTCAACCTATAGGTCTTTTGTAAGTTTGTGTCCTTATGAACTCTAACCTACACATCGCTCAACGTTTCCTACCACATGGACATTGGCACATTGGAAGAGTACAGTACGAGTGCCGTGTAAGACTTTTCATTTAAATAGATGCTGTAGGCAGTGTTGTAATTTTATTTTACAGTGCGGTAACTATGAAGAATTTAAAAGGAAAGGGAAAAAAAATTGAAAAAAAGTTGGTTGAAACAAAGACATGGAAACATGGTGATGAAAGGCAAGACAGACACGTAGACAAAACACAAAAAATGGTCCCACTAAATATGCTAATCCCATGCGAGGCATAGCTTAGTTTGATGGTGATGCAGTGCCGCCGATTTTTGTGCAACAATACAATATACCAAACTTTAATAATAAAGTTGTTAGAGAAACACTAGTATATTTATTTATGAATAATGTTAATATAAACTTCTCATGATAAATTTTAAAAAAATAATATAAAGACTTTTTAAATTTTGATTTTTTTAAATTATTACTATGAATTTTAAATTTTTTAATTAATTTTTAAATTTTAATTAATATCTTAATAAATTTTTATATTTAATTTAAATTTATTAATTTATTAATGATAATATTATATGATATTATTTTATTTATATTAATATTAATTAAAAATTATTTATTAATTAATTTATTAAAATTTAATTTTAAATATATTTTTTTTTTACACAAAATAAATAAAATATTATAACACAATATTATCATTAATAAATTAATATATTTAAATTAAACAAAAAATTTATTAATATATTAATTAAAATTTAAAAATTTATTAAAAAAGTTTTTAATTTCATGGTGGTGACAATTAAATTGATCACATACAATAAAAATTCTCAACCGTCCGTCAATTATAAAGAAAAATCAACGGTGGCCATTTAACAAGGGTGAGACGACGTCGTTTTGTTCCTAGAGTCTGAAATTTTATTTTCCTTTTCCCTTTCCTTCTCTCCTTTTCCTGATCTTGAAATTTTTCTTCCCCTTTCCACTGTTCTTCTCCCCTCTTCTTCGACACCGACGGCTCCTTCCTCTGGCAATCAACCACTCACCAAAACACATCGTCCCACGCCGTATTAGCTTCTTCCATCTTCACCCCGTGACCCGACAGCGACGAGGAGTTCCTCTGGCTATCAACCACCCGCCACAACATGCCATGTTTTCCTGATAGGTGGTAGTCATATCTTTCCATCTTCTGCTGATAGGGATACTGATAATGTTGGTACCATTGGAGGCAGTCACAAGAAAGTGAAGCATTCTGTTAGCTCTTCCAACCTATTCTATGCCAAGTCTCTTGTCTGGGTAAGTTTCTTTAACTTTGAACATATTGTCAATGCAGTGCTTGCTGCTGTAATTAGGTTATTCTGGGAGATTTTCTCAATGCTTGAAATTGTACTTCACTAAATTTGTGGCAATTTCTATCTGAGTTCATGTGGTTTTGAAGGTTAAGTTTTACTGGTTGGCCATTTGGACCAGATCTTGTAGTGGAGGTCCGTAATTCTAGAGCTGGTTTAATTGGGAATTATAATGGTGAGGTGAATAAGATCTTAAGAACGAGGAAATTCACTTATTAAGATTACTATATTTGAGTGGAGGAAAATATAAATAGAATTCTGATTTTGTTAAGATGTTCATCTAATCTTTATGCTATCATTGGTTCAGCACACAACAATCTGCATTTGGATAATGCTGAAAAGTTTTCTCAATGCTAGTGTTAGTGATTTTTCTCAATGGGGGTAAATAGAAATCTGAAAATTGTAATGATTGATATTTTTCTCAATGGGGGCAAATAGAATTCTGAAAATTGTAATGACTGATATAACAAAATTGCCCAAAGTATGAGCGTTAATAACTGACTCACTAACTACCTAATTACTTTCATATTCTCAATCTATCTATATTATTATGCTAGCATATGTTAAGAACAATTTGTTGATTGCTGCTTTCTTGTTGACATGGCTTATCACTTTGTTCCTATTTGATCTTTTCATGTCAAACTCTACAAGTAAGTGTTTTTGCTCTATCTCTCCAACTGAAATAAAGCGTGATTCTGCATCTTAGAAGTCAGAAATGGCTGATCCTTTTTATTGTTTCACGTCAGTTTATAGCTTTGGTTGACAAAAATTCAATTAAATGATGAAACAAAGGAATAAATTTGGTATAGTGAAACTGATTTTGTTGTTGTTCTGGCAATCAGCAAAACTGTGCTTCAGCTACTTATGGAATAAAGTTTGACTAAAATTTCATCTTGGTCTGCCATTTTTTAGGTCATATACACATTTGTTTTATTTTATTTGTAGTTTGAAATGAAAAAAAAAAGAGAAAAAGACTTTTGGTATTGCTTTGTGAAATTGAAACTGAAGAATCATCTCTGCTTATAAATTGGTCCCTCTGTGGTTCAGAGTCATCATGATTAATGATCAAGGATAGGTGGTCTTTATTACACATAAAGTAAATGCTAAGCTGGCAACTTTTCCAACTTTGTTCTTGCTAAGCTAAGATAACAATGTGATTGTGAACAGTGATTGTCAAGATTGTGAATAATGATTATGATTTAGGAGCTAGTTTTGCTGAATCTGGTGATTGTCAAACTTTTCCAACATCTTGGATTGTCACTCTCAAATCTTTGTCTTGGTTGGCCAGCAGGTTGACTCCAATAATAGATTGCAGGCTCTAACAATTGGTGAGGTATAACTGGTTTGGCTTTGGCTGGAAGCTATAGACATACTAATATAATTTAGTGACTTGTATTTTGAAGACTTTATTATCGATCTAACTTCTTACTTGGTTAATTGTTCTGTCTTTAGTTTTTTAATATGGATTTGACCATGACAACTCTTAAACATTAGACCACCATAAGATTCTGAGTTGAGTGTTTTCAGTGTCTTCTACATCTGTTAGTATTTCTTAATTCAGGTGTGCAATTCCTAACTTATCCTTTTGAATTGAACAGAAATTTCTTGAGCATGATTTTCTTCTAGAAAAATTATCTCGTGTAGCTCCAATATATATTGTCATGGAAGGTAGTGAGCCACCTTTTTTCACTCACTTCTTTAAATGGGAGTCTGCAAAATCTGCAGTAAGTTTTTCAATGTAATAGCATAAAGATATGACTTTAAATCGATTTAAAATTCTGACTATTGACAACAATTGCTTTTTTATTTTTATTTGTTTGGTAGATGCTGGGAAACTCATTTCAAAGGAAGCTTGCACTAGCAGCTAATTTCGAGAATCCTAAAGATATGAACCTTTCAACTCCACCTCCGATGATTAGAAAACTGTATCCAAAATCTATAATACCAGATTTAGCAAAACTGGCTCCTAAATCTGCAGCCATAGCTCAGCTTACATGATAATCATCAAATGGAATTTCAAGTCATTTTAATTACTTCTTTGGCTTTGGTTGTTTATTTATTAGTACATATATGATAATCATCAAATGGCATTTCGAGTCATGATAACCGATTGCACAGTTATACTACGTGATATATTTTTCACTTAATTTTATTGTAGTGCTCATTGTATGTAAAAATTGATTAAATCTTATTTACTTATTATCCAACTATTGCAGATCAAGAAAAAAATGGCTTTAACTCGAGATATGAGCTACATAGGCTGCTTCCCCCTCAAAAAATTTGATTCAAGAATAGGATATAGAGGCTGCTTCCCCCTCAAAAAATTTGATTCAAGAATAAGAAACATGTTCTAGTTGGTTTTTGTGGAGTCTGTGGAGGAGTTGGGCAAAATATGCATCTCCATTGGAAGTGTCATTAGGCTGCAAGTTTGTTGTGACAACTTCCCATGGAAAGATATCAAAGAAATGACTACAATGCTTGCAAGATTGAAAGATTTGTTTATTGTACATTACAAGAGATCTTTTTCTTTATTATTATTATTTTTTGCTTAACAACTAAGAGATTTTTGAAAATGTGATATGAGGATCTCTCTTATGTATAAGTATATCATTTGCAATTGTGTTCATTAATGTAAAATTGTACATGAGACATGAAATCTTACCTGAATACCACGAATCAAATTTTATTACATCAGTTTTACTTCTTGCTATTATAAATGTGAATGGTGAGTAAATATTGTGTTCAAATACAATTGACATATAAGATCTAACATGCTAACCAACCAAATAAATTATATTAAAATATAAAAAAAGAGTACATAACATCAAATTAAAAGGTTAGCTTTTATAAGAATAAAATAAAATAAAAGATCAGCTTAAAGTAATTAGGACCCACGCAAGGGACATCTGTAGCAATGAGGTCTATACTATTATGCTTTACTACCTCATTGTCATATATATGCCCTGCTTGCAAAATTACAAAAATCAATGCACTAAAAGTGGATTTCCCAACAATATGAAGTTGCTCAATACTCTGAAGTAAAAATAACCAAAAAGCTTGAAAGTATTGGGGAGCATCATGGAAATTGTGGGCATGTCATCCAGGCTGTCCTTAGGATTATTTTTGTCCTGAAAATTGTCAAAAGTAACATCTAATTATGCTGTTATTATAATGTTAGATCAATTTACGGAGCACAAAATACATGTCACTAACCTAGCAAAATGTTATCAAACAACTACTTCACCGAGCTAACCCACAAAATTGTAAAAGCTGAAAATGGATAGTAAGATTGTGGTATCTTCCTTGCATTGAGCAATACCAATAACATAAGAAGGATTGTAAACTAACGATATATAGAACTTCAACCAGACAAAAAAAAAAGGTAATTAACAACAACCAAAAATTGAAAAAATATGTTGACACCTACGAGAACATATGAAGTTATTGTCATAATACATAAAACAATAAGTTATGCTCTTCTATAAAACAATTAATTAAATGTGCATTTACCTTGTTCCTTTAGAACCTGATGCAATTTATTTAAATTTCACTAGTTATTGAAAATGACAGTCAAAGCCATAAGTTAGCCATGGTAAAATGCAAACTAAAACCAACTCTATGAGAATCAAGAGGGCACCGATGTAATACCTTATATTGCTTCACAACCTTAGACTGCGTTTGATGTATCGTATAAGGAAGACCTGATAGTATAAGCTTATACTATCAGATTATATTAGATGTTTGATGCACTCATATGATTGTATAGGCATATTAGGTTAGCCTTTTTTTATCTTGTTATAGTCTGATAAAATTATCATCTCCCCACCCATAGGATAAGACCTGATAAAGTTTTCATTCCAACTTTACCCTCCATCCCATCTCCTCCATCCATCTCCTTCCCTCAACCTTCTCCCTTACCTCCCCCTCACATCTCCCTCGCTTGCAAGCCCTCCCCTCTCCATCCCCTCGTTCTTGCAACCTCCCCTCTCTGTCCCCCTCGTTCTTGCAACCTCCCCTCTCTATCCCCCTCGTTGCCTCCCCCATGGACACCGTCTCTGAGTCTGCCATGGCGTGCGTGGGTGAGCAACTGGTCGCTGAACGGAAGATCTCGAAGAATCTCCTTGTCGCGCTCAATTGGCCATTGCAACTGGTCCGCATTTCATCATCTTCTTCTCCGCTCGTCGCTGCACTGTATGGCTGCTCTGGTTGTGCTACAGCCATAGCAAAGGCGCTTTGCCCAACTCCGTTCTTGATGATCTCCATGAATGGAAAGACGACCTCCATGAACGGAAGATCTCGAAGATCTCCTTCTCGCGCTCAAGTGGCTGCTGCAACTGGTCCATGTTTCATCTTCTTCGTTCAGGAAGCTACATATCCATGGCAAAAAGGAGAAAATGAGGAACTGCAGGGTTTGAGCCTACAAAATCAATGTCCTACGAAAAGCATAATAGGTAGTATAATGAGGCAATGAAGAAGATGGAATTTGAGAAGAAGAAATTGACATTTCAATCTCAGAATTAGGATTTTCATAGACCTTAAATCCTAAATTAGGATTTTTACAAACCCTAAATTCCAAATTAGGATTTTCACAATGGGTATTATAGTCATGTTAAATAATTATTATACTATCAGGATTCTTATACTATTGAGTATCAAATATTTGATTGTATAAAAACTAATCAGATCCTTTATACTATCAGCCTTTATCCTACTATCTTATACTATTAGATCTTATACTATCATGCATACCAAACGTAGCCTTATATTACTAGCTAAGTGAATACCCTCATTCTTAAGATCGTATTCACACCACCATTATAATTCCCAATTAAACCAGCTTTAGAATTATGGACCTCCACTACAAGATCTAGTCCAAATGGCCAACTAGTAAAGCTTAACCTTCAAAACCACATGAACTCAGATAGAAATTGTGACAAATTTAGTGAAGTATATTTTCAAGCATTGAGAAAATCTCACAGAATAACCCAATTACAACAGCAAACACTGCATTGACAATATGTTCAAAGTTAAAGAAACTTACCCAGACACGAGACTTGACATGGAATAGGTTGGAAGAGCTTCCAGAACGCTTCACTTTCTTGTGACTACCTCCAATGGTACCAAAATGATCAGTATCCCTTTCAGCAAAGATGGAAAGACATGACTACCACCTATCAGGAAAACATGGCATGTTGTGGCGGGTGGTTGATAGCTAGAGGAACTCCTTGTCGCTGTCAGGTCACGCGGTGAAGATAGAAAAAGCTAATACGGCGTGGGACGATGTGTTTTGGTGGGTGGTTGATTACCGGAGGAAGGAGCCGTTGGTGTCGAAGAAGAGGGAATAACAATGGAGAGGGAAAGAAAAATTTCAACATCAGGAAAAGGAAAAAGAAAGAAGGAAAAGAAGAAAGAGAGGGAAAAATGGAAGTAAAATTTCAGACTCTAAGAACAAAACGACATTGTCTCATCCTTGTTAAATAGTCACCGTTAATTTTTCTTTATAATTGATGGAGGGCTGAAAATTTTTACTGGATGTAGTCAATTTAATTGACAATTGAGAGGATCTCCATCCTAGTTTAGTTTGATGGTGATGCAGTGCCGCCAATTTTTGTGCAACAATGCAATATACCAAACTTTAATAATAAAGTTGTTAGAGAAACACTAATATATTTATTTATGAATAATGTTAATATAAACTTCATGATAAATTTTAAAAAAATAATATAAAGACTTTTTAAATTTTGATTTTTTTTAAATTATTACTATGACTTTTAATTTTTTAATTAGTTCTTAAATTTTAATTAATATCTTAATAAATTTTTATATTTAATTTAAATTCGTTAATTTATTAATGATAATATTACATTATATTATTTTATTTATATTAATATTAATTAAAAATTATTTATTAATTTATTTATTAAAATTTAATTTTAAATATATTTTTTTCTTACAAAATAAATAAAATGTTGAATATGATATCATCGTTAATAAATTAACATATTTAAATTAAATAAAAGATTTATTGATAAATTAATTAAAATTTAAGAATTAATTAAAAAAAAATTTTTTATTTCTTGGTGGTGATTTGTAAAAATATTAAAGTTTAAAAAAGACTACATACTTTTTTCTTAAATTTTATAAGTAATAATATATTTATAATTAAATTTTATAATATATATATATTTTAAATTAATATTTTAAATAATAAATATATTATCATATATAAAATTTATTATGAATTTAAATTTATATTAAAATTTTATTTATTAATGCCTCACGCATACTCACTCTTTCTCTCTCTTAAGATTTAGATTGAATTGAGAGTGGTGTGTTACTTTCCATGAAGTATTGTGTTACTTTTCATGAAGTATAGACACATCATTTTTAAGGGGTGTTTGACATATAGAGATACTTATACTACACACGTATCCTATATGTTTGAATATGTATAATTAAAAAGATTAATTTTTTTAGTTTGGACACGCTTGAACAAATTTAAGACACGACTTTAATACAACTCATTAATATTTAAAAAAAAAATTAATTTCCATGAGTAACGTTCAATTAATAAGTTCGTAATCCACTAAACTCAATCACATAACTGACATTTTAAGTTACTATTTTCACATATCAGGATTTTAAGTTTTATCTTTACACAGACTTTTAAGTATTATCTTTTCATACACTACTATTTTTTCGTTTCTTCTTATACATCTGCTTTCGTAACTAAGTTCCATCTTTGTCGTCGTCGTGAAGTTTTTGTCTCACACTAATATTCCTTTAGTTAATTTTTTTTTATGCATATATACATGTATATGGTTAATTCTATTAGGAAAAATTGATTTAATTTTTTTTTTTAGAATATGTTAATAGAAATTATGTTCATATTTTTTAGGAAGGACTTATTAAACAATAAATATTGACACATATGATATATATTAAGATATTATAAATCTTTAAGAACATAGAAATAATATTAATAAATTATGAATTTTTTTCTTAAATTTTACAATTATATATATATATAGAGTGACATATCATATATATATATATATAGGAGTGTATCAGGTGAGAGGAATGATTATTGTGAGAAAGTGAGATGAATGAATCTTGAATATTGGATCTTATATGAATAGTCAAGATTAAAATATAAATGCATGTGACTTTTTTAAGTAGTCACATGACATTTAAGTAATTTTTAATCTTTATCATCTATGTATAATTATATAATCAAGATTCACTTCTTATATCTCTTATAATATACACTCTTCTCACTATATATATATATATATATATATATATATATATATATATCCGTATCTTATAATTTTTAAATTTAATGTGTCTCTTTAACTTCATAATTTGCTTTAGTTTGTGGCACATAAGATTATTTTGATATTAGTAATATATTTTTGTAAATATTTATTTTATTATTAATTTATTTAAATATTATTAAAAAAATATATTAATAATATTATTTTTAAATTAATAATAAAATAAATATTAAAAAAATATAAAAGAGAGTATTATTAATATTTATAATTTTTAAGAATTTGAGAGATTATTATGATTTGCTATAAGGTAGGGGTGAGGATAGGAAGGAGGAGACGAAAGAGGAGGCATTATTATGTACAGTAACAGAGAGAGGGAGGAGGAGGAGGAGGAGGTGGAGGTGGCGGAGGAGGTGGTTCAAAGTCGGAGTTGGGTGTGGATCGGAGGAAGCGAATCAACGAGGTCCTGGACAAGCAGCTGCAACGATCCTCCACTTCCACTTCTACTAGTAGGCCAATCAAATCCCTATTACCCCACACACTCTCTCCCTCTAACAACTCCAACGCTTCTCATTCTCATGGTTAGTATCTATTACCTGATTCCCTGTGTTTCCAACAACATCACATCATACAAATCCCACATTTTTACTTTACATTATTTATTTATTCATTTGCTTGCCTCTCCACTCTCCACTTAATTTCCTCCCCGCATGTTGATTCAATGCTCATTCATTTTTGTTTCTCCTCAGTTGATGAGTTCAGTTTGGTACTTTTTTATTTTTCAATATTAAGCTTTTCCAAATATCAGGTGATTTTACCTACTCTTCTGCAACAGTGTGAAATGTATGTTTGTTGCTATTCTACCCCCTCAAAAAAAATATAAAAATAAAAAATTCACTTTTGAAGATGATAGGCAAGAGGATGTTAGAGTAGTCCAATAGCTGCTGATTCATAACCCTAAATGCTTTAAGCAGAACTGTACCTAATCTACGTATTGCTTTTGGTTATTTATTTTTAAGATATTAGTTCTGCAACATAAAATTTAACAGGAAAACAAAAATTGCCAGCACCTACCAAAGATGGAGGTGAGAGCTGACAATGAGAGGGAGAGTGTGTGGGAGAATACCCTTTAAGTAGCTGACCTATGTATATCTTATATGTATTTGTGACTGCAGAGGAAGAATCTGAAACAGACAGTGAAGAATCGGATGTTAGTGGTTCTGATGGGGATGACATATCTTGGATCTCATGGTTTTGCAATCTCAGAGGAAATGAATTCTTTTGCGAGGTCGATGATGATTACATACAAGATGATTTCAACCTCTGTGGATTAAGCAGTCAAGTGCCTTACTATGATTATTCGCTTGACTTGATTTTGGATGTTGACTCCTCTCACGGTAATGTTCTTTTTTGTGTTTCTACAATTCAAGTGATTGTATGCCATGCAAATACTTGTGTGTATTGTATTCCGACTGTAGCATGGAAATTTGTTTCGCCTCAAAGCTGAATTCAAATTTTACACTAATATGACTGTAGCTTTGAATTTGATTATACCTATCTGGCCATTCTGTAACTTGTTTGTTTAACCGATACTTTCGGTTGATTGGAATGGAATGTATAGGTGACATGTTCGCAGAGGGACAAAATGAGTTAATTGAATCAGCAGCGGAGATGCTTTATGGTCTGATTCATGCCAGGTACATTTTGACAAGCAAAGGAATGGCTGCCATGGTATGATTTTACTACTGCCAGTTGTCCTTTCTTTCATCCTTTACTGTAAATAAAGTTGGCATTGGTGATAATGATTTTGGATTATCTACAGCTGGACAAGTACAAAAACTATGACTTTGGTAGATGTCCAAGAGTTTACTGCTCAGGACAACCTTGCCTTCCAGTTGGTCAGTCAGACATCCCTAGGTCAAGTACTGTAAAAATATATTGCCCCAGGTGTGAAGACATTTATTACCCACGGTCCAAGTATCAAGGTAGTATCCTTTGATAGATTGATCATTGATGTCTGTTGTTGAACTCCTTTCAGCCATTTATCATGTCTCTTAGGATTTTTTTATATTATTATTCTCTGTCACTCAATTGTCCTTGTATTCAACACACCTTTGTTTTTTTATTTACATCAAAACGCTTTTTTTTTTTGTGTGTGTAAAGCAAGGTTTTGTTTTTATTTTTTTAATTGCAATCTGAAAAAACAAATAGAAAAAGATATTGTATGTTGGTCTTAAATTCGTTCCTATATGCATGGATAACAAACCATTTTTGTTGATTTTTTTTGGGGTTGTAATCCATTCTGTCGAGATTTTCTTATTGTTAACTAAATCCTCAAGATGTTTTTTATTTTTGCAACGACTGCGTGTTACTTTATGCTTTGGCATATAAAAAAAGAAGCTTAAATAGCCTTCTTCCAAAACCTCAACCTCGTATGTCCCCTCACAGTCACACTATCACAATTGAGAGCAGTGGTTGAGATCAAAGTTGAAGTGAAGATTCATAATAGTTTTGGGTTCAATTCTATGATGGAACACTATATATCCTGTGCCCAAATTTCCTTAACTGCATCTAGACATTGATGGAGCTTATTTTGGAACTACGTTTCCTAACCTCTTCCTGATGACTTATGGGCTTCTAAAGCCGCAAAAGCCGTCACAAAGCTACGTTCCAAGAGTTTTTGGTTTTAAAATTCACAAGTCATGAAGTTGGATGGAATTTCAAGCTTGAATAAAAGTATAAGTCTACACATGCCTTGTTTAGCTTTATCGTTTTAGTATATCTTGAAAAAGTCTCTGGATTCAGTTTTCTGAAATAGTACAATTTAGATCCTACTTTTATTTATTTAGGAACATGTTGTAAAGATATATGCAGGCATGACCAGCAAGGTAGTAAGTGCTTTATTTTGCTTTCAGCTTCAGATTCAGTGAGCTTTTGTAAAACATTTTGACAGGTTTTTAGGCTAGGTACTTGAATGCACTTATAATGGCGTATCATAAATTGTTGATACTTAGCTTCACATCACATTTGTTATGATTTTATCTCGATTACTACATCCCTGCTGATTTTTATAGTTCATTTTTTTTCTTACTTAGTTATCCCCGCTTAATGGGAAAATGTTTTGGTTGTTGTTGTATGTTACTTAGCATTTGTATATTTAAACATGAACTCAATGGATTTGGGGTCATAAATCTGATTTTGTAAATTATTATAATTGCTCCAACTTCAAGTTCATATTCCCAACCATAACTTTATGGATAATTATGATATAGAATGTGGGCTCTGACTAATATACACCCTATATAGTAGGGTGTATGATACACCTTTTAATGAGAGCCATAGGTTTATGTTTAAAATATATGAAGGGTTAGATTTGATGACTTGTAACTTGTAAAATTGGTTTCATTCATCATTCTCCTCTCCTTTCCTTCCTCCACTAGCCTCAACCACTGGAGTCACCACTCCAACCGTCATCAGAGCCACCACTCCAACCACTGAACCCAACACCTTGCCGCCAACCCCCCTACACCCTAGGCTGCCATCTCTGCTCCAGTCATCGATAGCAACTTCACCATCGAACCACCACGAACAACCACTCATACCCACCGTACCCTCACCCCTCTGTCTTCGGCAGTCCAGCCTCTCGACCCACCCATCATTTCTCAAACCCAAACAGTCACACCCCTTTGCTCTGTGGCTCCTTTTGCTCTTCCGTTTGAACCTCCTTACGTCACCACCCATCTTTGCCATCCAACTCCATGGCCACCGAACCACCACCACCCATCTCGCCTCAAGACCACCACCCCTAACAGAAAACCACCCCGGCTCTCACACCTTACTGTCTACCTATCACCAACCTGAAAACAACAACCCAGCAAGTCTCCATGACCTGCCAGATCTCCTCCACAAACCCAAATTCTATCGAACTTCACCCACCGAGCTCGAACCCCACCATTGACGCACCACCACCATGAACTACCTCACCTCTGTCTTTGCTCTGCCTAGCCGAACCCAACCATCCTTCCTTCCAAATCGTCATCTCCAAACACCAAATGAACCAAACCTCCATCCACAAATCTAGAGAAGAAAAGAGAGTGCTTTGGAGTGAGAAGCTAGATTTGGGGTGGATGGTGGTGGTGGGGGAGGTGGAGGGGTAGATTTGGATCAATAGATTAATAGAAGCCAGATCCAACCAACTTTTTGTCACAAACCACCGTTGACTAACTCGCGCCACCACGCCCAGCCACTCTACCTCTGATCTGGCTGAACAGAGCCCGTATTTGGCCACCGCGAACCAGTCACCAGCCCTTGCCACCGTCCACTGTGACCAACAATCCAAAATCACCCAAACCCACCTTGGCCATTGTCCATGATTTGGAGATCGCAGTGGCTCGTGGGTGGTGGATGGCAATGGTGGGAGAGGTGGAGGGGGAAGAGGTGGTGGAGGGGAGAGAAGATGAATGTGTAAAAAAAACATAAAACTAAAAAAAAAAATTAGGTAACTGGAGATCCTAGGTAAAAATTAGTGGTGTATGATACACCAAAACTTGTGAGGATGTATTATAGCATCCACCATAGAATGTGTACACTCTGGACTGGATGGACAGTATATTTCAACCTTTTAGTCGCAGAATGGAATTCCCTCTATTGTAATTCATTCTTACCCATTTAAGATGGGTTTCCTTTTGTGGTCACACGCTTTCGTCCGTGGAGGAATTGAGATAAGACGGAGCAGCCAGACAGTTGCACTTGCACAAGAAAAGGAGAAATTCTCCTAGAGGAAGAATGATTTTTCCTCTACCTCTTGGAGGCTTCTTCTAGTAGCATGCAAGTTTTTCCAAGAAAAGTTAATAAGAGAAAGTTGTTTGAATATATTATTTTAATTTGACTTTAATATTAAATAAAACACAATGAGTAGAAGAAAATTTCTGTGTAAAAATATCTAAAACATATTTCGAAATTAAATTAGGTTTGATATTGTGTTATTTAAATATTTGATATATACATAATTAAATATATTATTTTAATTATATTTAATTGTATTTTTTTTTTATATAGACTATTACAATAACAACAACAATCAAATATTTTTTCATTAGGTGGAGTCGATTACATGGATCAAACGACGTGTGTCATATCATATACTAAGTCTTCAAAAATGTCATTCAAATTTAAATATTTTTTAATAATTTCACCTATAATCTTTCTTGGTCTCTTTCTACCTCTAGCTATTAAGTTATCTTCCACCTGATCTATTCTTTGTACAAAAGTTTCTAAAGATCTTCTACTTACATGTTCAAATTACCTAAGTCAAAATTCTCTCATCTTTTTTACAACAGGTGTTACTTCTACTTTCTTTTTAACGCATTTATTCTTAATCTTATCTTGTTTTGATGGTTACACATCTAGCGCAACATTATCTTCTCAGCAGCACTGATTTTATGTTTTTATTATTTTTTACTGTCAACATTAAGAGAATATACAATTAAGAGAATATACAAAAATATTGTACAAAAATAAAAAATTATCTTGTACACATTATTATTCAATTTAGAGAATATATAAAAATATTCTCCAAACTTTTCTTGTATTTCTGTTTTTTTAGTATGTAAAAATGTGACCAAAATATTTTGAAGACTAGACTAACATACGAGAGATGCATGTGCAAGTCACGTATGTGATACATGTTCATATCATGTGTAATGCACGTGTACGTCATGTGTGATACTAGAGATTATATGAAAGATTAAATATGTATTCTCTATAAAATAGCTAAAGTATTGTAGAGATATTGGAAAAGAAGCAAATGAGATGGTAGGTGAATTGTTCTATGAAGCAAATTATCAGATTACAAAATTACATTAGTATCGCTTTCTGGAAGATGTATTTTGTTCTTCCATAGTTTGGTTTTCTATATCTTGAGAAAAGAACAAGCTAGTAAGGACATGGAGATTGAAAAATGGAGGCACTGTGTCCTTTTCAGGCATTATGAGATATGGAAGATAGATGAAACCGATAAGGACAGTGATTTGAGTTATGTAAGGCCATGAGGAGAAGAGGAAAAGGTGGATAGAAGAAGGCCACCCAACTGCAGTCATATTACAGACTAGAGGCTTCACTCCTTTTGAATTTCTTACCGCCTATAATATAAGAGGAGAATATTTATATTTAATGTAAATAAAAAAATTTATATTTAATTTTATATTTTTTATTTTATTTTAATTTTATAATTATTATTTATTTCATTAAATAATTATAAATTAAAATAAAAAAAATATAAAATTAAGTATAATTTTTTTTTACTTTTATTAAATATAGGTGAATCCCCTCTCATAATTATAATATAAGGAAAGAAAACAATAAGATAGCTAAATTAGTACTCTGCAATGTTGGACTTTCGTCCTTGCTAACATGCATGTATTTGGGGATAAGGTTGGCAATAATATGCTGTACCCTCCTTTGGCCTATTCTTATATTCTGCCCGTCTCGGTATATCATATCTAATCCCATTGAAGTTCAGTGTCACAAAGTAACAAGCATAAGTGAAACTGGTAAAAGTAGTTTTTGATACTTGGTGTGGTTGAATTTGGCGTGGAAACATTACAATGAAAAATTATAATCTCACTGTACTTTTTCTCTTATCATATTTTTTATTATTATTTTTTATAATTATGATTAAGTGAAAAAAATAATAATAAAAATAATATAAAAAGTAATATAAAAAATATGTTAAAAAAATGTGATAAAAAAATCGAAATTACGTTATAATAGTTACAAAGTACTAACACAGCTGTACTTTTAGGACCAATTAAATGAATATTGTAATCTTTCACAACAATAAATTCAAAATATGAAAATAATTAAAATTCTAAGAGAGGCCAATTAAATGAATTCGATTGATGAGTTTCTTTTTTTTTCTCTTTTAATAAAAAGATTAAATAGAATAAAAGAAAGTATAAATAAATTAACATTAATTTATTTTCTATATAAAATACATAGAAAATGATAGAAAATGAAAAAAAAAATCTAGTACTTATATCAAAATATAAGTAAGGAGAGCTATATTAAAATTAGGAAAAAAAAATATAGAGTCATTTTGAACTTTTATTTTTTTTTGTAAATTATCACTATAAACTTAAAAATTTTCTTAATTAATATCTAAACTTTAACTAATGACTTAATAAATCTTTCTATTAATCATCTGTTAAATCACTAACAAAATATTACGTGACATCATCTTATTTATCCAAGTTCATTAAATTTAAATTGTTAATTTTTTTATTTATTAAAATATCATTTTTTAATTATATTTTACTCTTAAAAATTAAATAAAAAAACTAAAATTAAATCTGTGCCGAATTATATTTTTTTTATTTAATTATACTGTCTACATAAACGGGACACAAATCCCCAATTATTTTTCCATCTTCAAAACAAATCATGAATGGATAAGTAGAAGAAGCTCTAGCGTTTGCCCAAGAGGAGCTTGCACCAAGGGGGGAGGGAAATGTAAATCTCTCCTGATGAATTTTTGCCTATCTATATCTCATATAAATTCTTTACTAATGAAGTGTTTCTCGCCTTTTTATTAACGACAGTGTTATTTGTTCATAAAAAATATTTTAATTTTTTTTAATTTATTCACAAATTTATTCTATATTTTATAAAATATTATAATTATATACAGTTTAATTTAATATTTTTTTTCACATAAATCTATAGTATAAATACAATGTACATATTTTAAATGTATAAATAACATTATTATTTTATTAGTAGGTTAATTGTTTGCACTGTTATTTTACTTTGATTGCCTGTAATTTGTTTGTAAAGCTTTTGGAAGAGTTGGAAAGGACCGTTGCACTGCTTGCCTTTGAAGATGTCTCTAACTGTCCTGTTGGTGAGCTTCTTGACATACCACAGCGTCTAAAGACAGCAAGCAAGGTCAATGCAGCCATACTTACAAGTCAGTGTCATGAAAAAGGTTTGTGTTCGCTGCAAAAATCTGTTTCTTAGAATATATAACTTGGGTATGTAACTCTGGTTTTAAATTCTAGTTTGACATATTTAATTATGAGGAATGTGTGTAACTTATATGTATTCCTGTAAGTTTTTCGTGATTGAGATATATGGTTTATTGAATAGCAAATTAGCAACTGTTGTATTATAGAATTTGGGGACATAATAGAAGCTTTGCCTGATTCACCCCAATAAAACCACTGTTCCATTAGTGTGCATCAACTGAGTTCTGATGATTTATGCCTGAAAGATGAATTCAAACTTCTAGAGCTTGTAAGTGATTAACTATCTGAAATATATGCCTTCTTCCACAAACCTAGATTCCAAGGGAATATTGAGAGGACTTAGTGTTTATGATCAATCATTTTGTAACTTGTTGGTTTCCGTTATATGCCATTGGGGATGTCAACATTATGTTTTGGCACAGATTTAGTTTTAGTTTTTTATATTTAATTTTTTAAAAATAAAATATAATTAAAAAAAGAGATTATAATGAATAAAAAATTAATGATTCAGATTTAATAAATTTAGATAAGTAAAATGATATCACGTGATATTTACTATAAATAATTTAATAGATAATTAATAGAAAGATTTATTAAGTCATTAGTTAAAATTTAAAAATTAATTAAAAAGTTTTTTTTAAGTTTATAATAATAATTTATAAAACAATAAAAGTTCAGAATAATTTTATATTTTTTTTCTTAAAAATAAGATCGTTGTTAATATTAACACGTCAAATAAATATACTGAGTTTTAATAAATGAAGCATTTTTTATATTTTACAAAATAAAAAAATAATAAGTCAATACAAAAATCAACATAAATTTATTCTATAAACTTAGTGTACAAAAAATAATAATAATAGTTAAAGATAATAGAAATTTATTTTAATTTACTGTCAACATAAATATCATGAATATTATTAAAGAATTTAATTATGATAAAATTATTTTAAAAAGTAAAATTTGTTAATAACTAATACAATAGCGCAATTGAATCATAACGTGATAATATATTATATTAAAATTAAACTGATAAAAACAAACCTCAATCCTTAAAAATAAAATCTTCCCCGAAAGAAAAGGACTAAATGTGAAAAATAAAATTAGATTTATTTGTGAGGAAGGAAAAGGAGAGAAAAAAAAAAAAAAAAAAAAAAGAATAGGAATGAAATGGGGAAAGCACATCGTGTATGTAAATTGTAATTGTATCGGTACCTGAAACTGAAACTGAAAACCCTAGGTGGTGGGGTGGCCTGCAACACCAACACCAAAACAACGCTGTGTTGTTGTTG
Organism: Ormosia emarginata; assembly: GCA_029884605.1. Classification (NCBI taxonomy): domain Eukaryota; kingdom Viridiplantae; phylum Streptophyta; class Magnoliopsida; order Fabales; family Fabaceae; genus Ormosia; species Ormosia emarginata. The sequence continues at coordinate 19,957,358 of JAQQTP010000060.1, read as the reverse complement.
GAGTTATCAGCTACGCTATGATTTGATTGATTGGGTGAAATCGTAGGAGGAGTGATGTACAGTCACAGAGAGCGAGGAGGTGTTGCCTCCAAATCGGAGGTGGCTTCCGTCGATCGGAAGCGAATTAACGACGTCCTCGATAGGCAACTGGAGCGATCCTCGCCGTCCACATCCAGGGCAATCAACGGCAAGGACAGGTCCTCTGCCAAGTTGTCCCACGATCACAGCCACAGGGACTCTCGCTCTGCCTCCAACCCCATCTCCAAAAATTCCAACGCTTCTGATGGTATTACTTTTTCTTTTCTCTACCTCTCTCTCTCTCTCTCTCTCTCTCTCTCAATTTCAATTTCTTCTTTTTTATGTTTTTATGTTTTGCGTGATTCTTCATTTTTTTTTTCTATTACGATCTGATCTCTTTTTCAATTAATTAATTCTTGTAAGCTCCTTCATATTATTAGCCTTAAGTATATCATTCATTCCTCTTTGATTATATGGTCCTTTGGTGATATATATTACTTCGTCCTAGGTGAATAATTCATGCTATCAACTACTGATAACTTCAGTCATTACTGTGATGTATTCCAACACTAGCAAAGAGATTCTAAACTGAAATTCCTGTAATTGGAAGATTGGAAGGCTAATCATGAAAAGCCAATAGGGATTTGTGTAAAGTTTATATTTTTTGAAACATGAAGGGGGAAAACGTAAGGTTTTAAACTTAGTACACTGAAATTGATTTGGACAAAAAACTTTAGAGAGGTAAAGTGTAATATACCCTAAATTTATAAGTTTATGGTTATTTTAGGGTATATTAATGAGCTAACTTCATTTTATATGCATTGGTTGCAGAGGAATCTGAAACAGACAGCGAAGAGTCAGATGTTAGTGGTTCTGATGGAGATGACACTTCTTGGATCACGTGGTTCTGTAATTTGAGAGGAAATGAATTCTTTTGCGAAGTTGATGATGATTACATCCAAGACGACTTCAACCTATGTGGATTAAGCAGTCAAGTGCCTTATTACGATTATGCTCTTGATTTGATTTTGGATGTTGAATCCTCCCATGGTAAGCTTATGTTTTTGTTTTTTGGACTCCACAAGTCCAGATTAATACTAGTGATGGGATTTCTTGTGTTTTTCATGATATTCTCCAATGCACTTTGACTATGTTATGGAAATTATTATCTTGGAAGCTGAATTCAAATGTACACTTGCATGTCTGTAGCTCTGATTACCTATTTGGTCATTCTGTTTAAAATCTGAATTGGGTTGGTTGGAATGTGTAGGTGACATGTTTACAGAGGAACAAAATGAGTTAATTGAATCAGCAGCGGAGATGCTTTATGGTCTGATTCATACCCGGTACATATTGACAAGCAAAGGAATGGCTGCCATGGTAAGATTTTTCATTCACTAATTACTACCAATATATTGCTTTACTGTCCAGAAGATTGGCACTGTTATTGATATTGGGATTTTTGCAGCTGGACAAGTACAAGAACTATGATTTTGGCAGATGCCCAAGAGTTTACTGCTCTGGACAACCCTGCCTTCCAGTTGGTCAGTCAGATATTCCTAGGTCCAGTACCGTGAAAATATACTGCCCAAGGTGTGAAGACATTTACTATCCTCGGTCCAAGTATCAAGGCAGTATCCTTATATATATTATTAAACGCTATGTGTGTATTATTTGATTATGCATCAACATTTCTCTCAGAATTTTTTTTTATTCTCTTGTGCATCTGACTTCTTCCTTGGTTTTGAGATTCATTCTTTAGTCTCCCAATTGTCAAGTAAGTAGTTTGTAGGGATGTTTCTTTTTAAATTTTGGTTTTATGGCATTTCACCTTTCACATATGTATATCATCTGTTGTTTTTTATTTGTAACCTGGATAAAAAAAATTTGCTTGTGGATCATAAACTACTTTCTAAACAATATTAAATGTCTATAAGAACAAGGCTGGGAACTCTTGTCACTGATTCTGAAAAGATTTCTTTTACTTGGATGCATTGCTAATATACACAATACTAAGTTGGTCTATAATGGAATATGAGAGTAATATTCAAACAATGAATGACTTAAGTATGGGGTTTGGGGTTCATAATCTAGATATCTTGACAAGTGATATCTGATATCTGGAAAGTGTTTTGTTACTGTCTGAAAACATATTTTTCTTGTTTGAGGAAAATTATATTCTGGAATTTTACTTCCAGCTGTTCTGTTGGTTGTACATCTCAAGCATAAGGACAGTCTGGGAACCTTTGGGCCTGTTCAAGTTTAGAAACATATATTTGTTATCAAAATAATGGAAATCCTAAAAGCTACCTGGGAAAAAATTGCAGAAAAATGAACACCCTTTGGAAGGATAAGTTTGCTCATTTTATTATGCTACATTTTTTTTTAAATGAAGGCAAGCATTAATGTGTTCGTTATTCTGCTTCCATTCTATATAACTTTCTTATTATTAAATCCTGATATGCATATGAATTTTGGGGTGATTGCATGTCACTCTATGTTTTTGCAATATATAATTGTGGCTTAAATTTATGGTGGCTCACTGTATCCTGTACTTCCCAAATTTCCTTGAGTCTGTTCTAGACATTGATGGAGCTTATTTTGGAACTACTTTTCCTCACCTCTTCCTGATGACTTATGGACAACTGAAGCCACAGAAACCATCACAGAATTATGTTCCGAGAGTTTTTGGCTTCAAACTTCACAAGCCATGAAGCAGAAATTTTAAGCTTCCATGAAAGTAAGAGTCTGCCCATGTCTTATTTTAACTCTTTCTTAGTAGTCCTTGCAATATGCAGTTGATCACAAGCTTTCCAAATCAGTACAATATAAACCCTCTGTTTTATTTGTTTTAGGAGCGTGTTGTAAAGAAAATTGCAGACATGTCATGCAAGTGCTTAGTTTCACTTTCAGTTTGGAATTCAGTGAGCTTCAAAGTTCAATGAGCAAGTGCTTGGGTACCTCAAGGCACTCTTAATTGCTTATTACAAATTGTATTCTTGCAATTAGTTTCACTGCATGTTGTTTATGATTGTCTCAGATTACAGATCTCCTGCTATTTTATATTATTTTATTCCATTTCCTCCCTCCCACATTTATGCAGCGTTTGAATTTGTGGATTGGACCTCGATGGGTTCACACATGTCTGATTTTATAATTCAATTATGATGTTAAGACCGTCCATCCTAACATCAATAATGATTATATAGTAGAATATATGAATACAATATGTCCGTCGAGTCTATATGTGATTTGCGAATCCTCTCACCATACGCTTGCTTGTGTGCATGCATAAATACTATATCTAGATGCAGAAGATATTCTCTTATCGTCTGATGTATGGGCGAAATACAAGACGTTAACATCTCAATCAAGAGTTAGTTGGACTAGAGGGACCCTATTCTTAGGGCACTTTTTTTGTTTCCAATATTATTTTTCTGAATTTATACTTTGGAGAACTCGCCAGATATATGTCAATCACACATAATCCCTGCTTCGGCTTCTTTGTTTATTTGTTTTGTTTTTTCGTTTTCTTTTATTTTCTTCAAATAGCCACAAGTTAAAAGAATACTTGTAAAATTACGATTTGAGAGTCTAACAGGTCAAGAGATGGCTCACTTGAAAAATAATAATGATGGGAGGCTAATGATAGTAGTGTGACGATGTGTGGGTTTACATAAAAATTAGGTGGTGATTGCTGTCATCAAAACGAATATTCATATGAAGTGTATTGTATATATTACATATTTTGCCTCTAATAATTTAATAAATTGGAATTAGTCCCAGAATATTTTTTTGACAACAAAAAAAAAAGATTTGTTATTTTCACTTAGTAATATCATGATATTAATATAATCTCAAGAAATTATTAATGTAAAGTTTATTTTTGATTCAAGAAAATGACGCTGAAGTCATTTTTAGGGAAAATCAGACGATTAAACAAAAAAATATTTTCTGTAAACCAAACAGGTTTTATATTGCATGAGTTTAAAGAAACAAATAGAAAACAATTGTCTCTTAAAATTTGAGTACCGTAGACTTTTAAAACTTTGTTATATTTCTTATTATTTTGACAAAAAATGTAAATTTTTAAAATCATGATTTTATTCATAATTTTATAGCTAATTCTTGTTTTTGATGTAAATAGTAATATGTTAAAGATATACTATTTTATGAAAAAAATAGTATATATTTTTAAAATAAATTTATTTAATAAATAATTTATTGTGTACCAAAATTTAATAATTTATTTTAATGAAAAAATTATACTAGTTGATCTTCTAAAATATTTTCACAATAGTAGGGTAAGAACAATAAATTTAAGGCGTGGTAGTATAATACTGTTAGATATGTGTTAATAATATTGTTACACATCAACGTGTATTAGTATGAGTGTAACGAATTTAGGTTTTTTAATCATGTTGTCCTAGACTTGATTTCGGGATTAATGTATATAGAAATAACACTATTATAAAAGGTCTTTGTTTATTTGGGAGATTAGTCTGCTACTTATCAGATGGGAGAATACTCTGAAAAAAAAAACCCTCTATCCTCAAGTAATAATAATATTATAGTTGGGGTCTTTTTTATAATTTGTTGGACACTTGGACGTATTTTTAATTATCATTTTTTTTAGTCATCAATGTTGCCTTCCTCTTCTGTTCTTTTCAATTACTTCTAATTGAAGTCATTTATGCTATGTCTATATACAATAAGTGATTTTTATGTAGTTTAAATTTTAAAAGAATGATAGACATCGTCATATATTTATTATTGGTTATTTATTATTAATTTTTATTATAAAAGAGCAATAAGATTAATAATTCAATTACCAATTCGCTATAGATTAGAAATTATGCGATGTTTGCACCAAAAAGAAAATAAAGAAATTATGTGATGCTAGAAAATGATTAAATGAAAAATATGTTTAACGTAAATGCTATTTTTACCGTCTGGCTTTGCAGTTAAGCCAAGCACTATTTTGTACACCTCACGTGCAATGCCAAGGATTTGAATATTAAAATTACCATTTTAATTCCAATCCAAAATTACATAAACAATCAGTACAAGACTAAAAAATGCACTATCATGTGAAGGGACCAAAAACTGCTCACGGTCATTTGGTAGTACCGAAAATGAAAATATATTATTCGAAAAAAAATTTTCCACGCCCTAATTATTTGCAAGTAAAATGAGATTAGGTCACCTCCTTTCAAAGCCTTTTATTTGGATGCTTGCAAGCTAATAAAATTGTCGGAACATTTTTCACTTGGCACGATGCAAAACTGATCAATTGAATAGCAGTTCAAGGCATACGCTCTGCTTCCGATGGCAATTGGCATGCAGCTTGCTACTTTCACGCGACAACTTTTAAACCATTGAATAGGAAGCTCTGCCGGTTGGCATTCAACCTAGTGGGTTTTACAGCCTAATTTAGGTTACACTTCGGCTTGAAAAGCATAGTATATGACAAGCAACGATGAGCCACTTGCAAATTCAAAGTACAAAAGAAAACTATGAAGCTATTTGCTCCAAAAACAGAAAACAGTTGCAAGCAATTAAATTAAGCGGTGTTCTCAGATTACAAGACTCAGTTTAAATTAAATTGCATCAACCAAAAAGCTCAACCCTCGGTTTGTTCCCTCAACCTCCGGATGGTGCTCCGCACAGTCACAGCACTAGCAGTACTATCAAAATAGTGAAGAACAAAGTCAGCTCGTTGATTTGAGGAAAAAAAAATGAGTAGAAAGCAACAAGAAAGAGCATTACTTCAAAGTATAGGCACCGCCTGCTTTCACTTTACCACAATCCTTGCATCCCCATATTCCTACAGCCTTTCTCTTCACAGCATACTGCAACAAATAAGTTCAGCATCACAATTCAAACCTTTTGAAAAGATGTTAGAATTAACCTACTAAAAACCCCTGGTTTAGTTTGCTTCTGATAAACTAAATAACACAAAGTCAATTCAGCATTGATAGAAGATGGAAGATCTACCTTTCCACAAAATTCACAGAAAAATTTGCTATGTTGACTAACTTCCATCTTCTTAATCTGCTTCCGCAAACTAGCACCATATCGGGTACCTGACATAAGAAGATATGACTAAATGGCTTCTCAGACAGAAATTAATCCAAGAGAACTAATGTCTTCTCAAAATGCATATTCAATGACCTATAATTAAATCCAAATTTCTTGATGAAAAATAAAATCGTTCCCTCTAAATACTTCGAATAATGAAGTGGCTAAAAAAATAAGAGAGGTCAGGCACATTAATTTTGTCCAAAATCTTAAACCAGCTTCAATCTTATCATTCACTATGCATTCCAAATTGCAAGTGTTTTAGCAACTTTGTGCCCATTAAACATTCACGTCTTTTAACAATATTGCATAATCAATAACAAATCCCCTATACTGCCGCATATTTATTCACACACCATACCATACCTAGTGCCTACATACCAAGCTGCGGCATATTTACAAGGTCAAGCCTACATACAGAATCAAAGCCAGATAGTTTTTCCTTTTTGAGGAATGAGAGTGCAATATTAAGCCAGATAGCGGTTTCTTGTATCTAAGAATCTCCATCTCCTATCCAAATTAAATTACCTTAAAAACATAATAATCACTGACATGTTGAAGCCAAGATCTAGAATACAAAGAGCATATCAAGTTTAAATTAATTAAAAGCATAATTACAAAACTAACCATATTTTCCGACAATGCCTGCCTTCTTGGTTCTCTTGGTCTGCATTGAAAGGAAGGTAATAAACTTATAGCTTGATGCTCAATAAAAACGCAGAGAAAAGTGAAGCAAACATTTATTTATGTGATATCAGAAAACAAGGAGATATACTATATAAATTTGGAATAAATAACAGATATCTATATTTGTACTGACATAAATTGATATAGCGTTCTGCACCATTAGAATTATCTTAAAAAATTAGAGTAAGATCACATCAAAATCATTTGATACGAACGAATTATGTTTTTATACTTGTATGAAAATGAGCCTGTAATGTGTGTGTATATATATATATATATATATATATGAGGAGTTAGATCCACTTTCATCAATTTGAGATTATGTTAAAAGTAATCATTAGATTTTGAATCTAACTTAAATGTAAGTCGAAAAACTTTCACTCATTTGATCCTGCTTGTATATATATATATATATATATATATATATGAGGAGGAGCAATTTTAATGTAAATAATCTTCTTTTTACAACCATTAATCTAACGTTAAAAATAAATGTAAATAAAAAAAATTAATCTAACTTAAAAATAAATGTAAATCAAAAAGAAACTTACCTCCTCTATCCTCCTATATATATATAGATTTGAAGCATAAAGGGTTGGACACCAAAAAATGCATTATAGTGAACATTTGTGTGAGAATTGTAGAAAGGGGGCGTGAGTAGGTGCTATGCTATGATACCAGATTTATTACACAGATAAGTTTCTACAGGATGTGGATGGAATCTTCCCTAGTATAATTACCAATAATCCAATGAAATGTTTTAGAAACAGAAAGGAATACTGGTAGTGCCAATTAAATGGAAAAGAGAGAAGAACGTACCATGTTTTCTGGATTGAAGGCGCTGCGTGTGACTGTGTCTATAAGCCGCAGGTAAAAGTGAAGGGGATACGCTATGCTAGGCACTGCCACAGAAACCCTAATCAATCTTCCACTTCATGTGTTACTTTTATACGATAATTAACAACTGGCTCTACAAATGCAACAAAATCCGTTGTAGTCTAGTTGGTTAGGATACTCGGCTCTCACCCGAGAGACCCGGGTTCGAGTCCCGGCAACGGAATCTTTTCATTTTTAAATTCCACATTGTATTTGTATACGAATTAGCCTCCCTTTTATTTTATTTTTTTCGCCAAAGACTGATAACAAAATAAACATTATATTACTATACGAATTAGACTGACAAGAAAATATAGCAGCCAGAGTATGTAATAATCGTGTAAAATTCCACCGTGTCTCTATACAAAAAGATTAAATAGGATCAGCACACGGAAAATCATTATAGAACACTTAACTACATCATTGGCTCAGCTCCACTACACTACTAATTGGGAAGAGAACCAATCAAAAAATATATCAAAATATAAATCCAAAATCTAACCAACCCGCATTGGCTATCAATAAAAGCCGTAAGAAGCTATGTACCCCAAAAAAAAAGCCATAAGAAGCTATGTACCCCAAAAAAAAAGCCATATGAAGCTTGCTGGTATCAAAAAACTTTCAACCAAGAAGAGGGGAAAAAGTCCTCCTTCAAACTAGAGTCAGTTTCTTAATGGCTACTTTTTCAAACATATGTCTAAACTTTTCTTGTTGAACCATCTCTTCCAAAAATTGATCTTCCAATTCTGCAGACGAAAATTTTTGAGGATGCTGAGCATCATCAGAATTAAAGAACACCAACTCGGATAACTGATCTTTCTCAGCTTGACGGCTACATTTTTCCTCATCCCTTGTCCCCGCTGTAATTAGATGGTAAGTGTATACAAATTTCTTCTGCCCAAGCCGATAAGCACGGCTTATTGCTTGCCTCTCCACTGAGGGATTCCATACAACATCAAGTAAAACAACCCTTGAGGCGCCAACCAAACTGATACCTTCATAACAAGCCTTTGTTGATGCTAGCATTACCCTTACTTTGCTACTGGGATCGTTAAAAGAGTTAATTGAAGCTTGACGCAGCTTTGCATCAACTTTTCCATGCATTTGTAACACCTCTCTTCCTTCAGTCCAACTAAAATGATATTTAAGCTGGCTTCCCAGAAGCTTCAAGGGATCAATAAATTGGCTGAAAACCAAAACTTTTTCATTCACAAGCCCACTAAGCCTGATAAGTTCCATTAAAAATTTCGTTTTGACACTTTCCTCAGGATTCAATCTAAGCCTTTGGAACTTCCCCTCGCCTTCAGATAGATGAAAGAGCGCAGGATGAACAGCAGTTACAGACTCCTCATATTCTAGTTTTAGCACATTCAAGGATGCCTGCTTTCTCAGAGAGAGGCTTTTCCTTTTTTTCTGAATATCCTCAAGAAGTTCCTTTTGCAACTGAGTTGGCTTTAATATAATTACCAACTCCCTCATCCCAGGAAGACTCTTTTGCAGTATGGTCCCCTTGTGTACATGAACGAAAGGACGAATCATGTTTCTGATCTCTTTCAATATCTTAAATCTTCTACTATCATCAGTAACTTTGCCAAATGAATTGGTCAGATACCTCCATTTCCCTCTATTTTCATTTCTTGGGCACCCTCGCTTCTCATTGAATACATCCTTGGCTCCAGAAAGATTCCATTCAGCAAACTTAGGCCTTGCCAAGCAGAGTGTGTTGTATAGCTCATCAAAATTATTCTGGAAGGGAGTTCCAGAGAGGATGATGCGTCTTTTTGTCCAGATTTCTGAGACAGCCTTCCATATAAGACTTTGGGAATTGCGAGGAGTGTGTCCCTCGTCAAGAACTAATAAACCAGGATGTTCAAGAAGGAATTTCCTTAACTCCTTATCATGGCAGCTCTGCCTAGTAAGTTGCTCAAACAATTTGTAGCTAATTCCCAAGATGCTTTTATTACACTTCCAGGAATACAACTTAACTACACGACTTGAGACATTACAACCAGAACTCCTAACAAGATTCATAGCTACCTCACTCTCCTTGCCAGAGTAGTCAGAATTGTTCAAATTATGAAAAGGTATGTCAACCTTCCATGTCCTAAATTCCTCTTCCCATGTAAGAAGCATGCCTCTAGGAGCAATAATCATTGGTCTGCACGTTGGATATAACTCCATGTATGTCTGGAGAAATACAATAGTGAGACGGGTTTTGCCAGTGCCAGGAGCATGAGATATAATGCACCCACTGCCACCAGGAAAATCTTCTTGTTCTTTCAACTTATCAAGAAAAATTCCACCAGCTAAATTATTCCAGAGAAATTCAAAAGCTTCACACTGATGAGGATACATAGTCTTTTTTACTCCAGGAATTATATCCCACACTGTGTCAGCGTAATTACAGAGGTTATCATCAACATATCCAGTAATTCGATCCTGAAGCTCATTAAAGACCGAGTGGTCCACATGGTCCTCAGCGCAAGAGTCTCTCCTGTTCGATTTTCCCCATGGATTTTCACTCTGCATATGAAAAGATCATGGATTAACCAAAAAATAATCATAATAATAATAATCAGTTGAAAAATCGGAAAGTGAAGAGTTAAATGAAGTAGAATTTCTAAATAATCACTCACTCACACATGTTAAGATAATCAACTACATAATTTTTTACAGCCTGACTAATAAGCATAGACATTTGCCATGACAATAAATTTGACATGCATTAAGTATCAGAAAATATTGTTTTCTCAAAACCAGAAATCTACAGATATTTGCATAACCAACTCGAGTTCTCCACAACTTAAACCTGCTAGATTGTAAACAGAGTTGCAACACAGACATACTATTTTTATTGCCATGCCATATAAAGTTTATGTTATTATTAGGGCTTAAGAAGAACTTCGCTAGCTTGAATGTAACCAAAATTTGTACATATAAATTGGCAAACAAAAAATAGAAATTCCTCTAATGTGTTAAAAGAAATCACCCAGAAAAGGTAAAATTTAATTAACTTAAACACCAGCATTAATCAGTTGCCAATGATCACAAGCAGGGGGAAGCATTCCATTTTCAACATCAAAATCCAACTTAGCCCTCCCCAAAAAGACACTCTAGTACAAGGGGAAGGGATGAAAGGCCTATTAAAATAAGAAATTGTTTTCCTTAATATGAACATTAGAGCTAAAGCAAATGACTCACAAAAGGAGGTACAATATACTTGATCTCCAATCCAACATGTAAGCAGTATGCACATATAAGTCCAATTTGCTCATCAAGAATGAGATGATGCTTCCCTTGACGACAAAGAGTAGCTGTTTTAACTTCATCCATTGGACATTGACCATGATCAGAATCAGTATTATTTTGAACCTGCTATAAGCAAAATTTACTGAAATTAGATATGGACGTGAGCGCATGAATACACACATATATCAAAAGAACAGAAAATTGAATAAAGAAAAAAAGAACAAATACACACACACACATATATGCAAAATAAAAAATAAGTTCAGTAGCACAATGATCAAACTTATTTGTATATGTCCCCAGTATAAAAAACCAGGGAAAGTTGCCCATGAACTTATACTCATGTTGTTAGTACTTGGGGAGCCATAAATAACAAGAAGATCTCGAACAATGAGCTAAGTGAAGAACCACAAGTGGGCTTAGACACCACATATCAACCCAAAACCTTAAGGCATTGGGTGTATGGGTCCTCTCCACTTATAAACCCCTCTCTTAGTCCATTTTTATCCAATGTTGGACTTCTTCCACCCACAACTCACACTTACAATTTCCCAACAAATCTCCCCCTCAAGCAGAAGCATTCGAGTATTCAGCCCATACTTGTATCATCGTTATCTCCATCACTAAGTATTCAGCCCATACTTGTACCGTCGTTATCTCCATCACTAACCGAACACGCCGCCTGACCACCACACAACATCAGGAAGACTTTCGACACAAGGGATCCCTTGACTTAGATCCACCAAAGGCCTGTCTATCCAACACTCGTCCTAGTCGAACCATCGACTCTGATACCAATTGTTAGTACTGGGAGAGCCATAAATAACAGGGAGATCTCTAACAATGGGCTAAGTGAAGAACCACAAGTGGAATTGGACACCACATATCAACCCAAAACATTAAGGCATTGAGTGTATGGGTCCTCTCCACTTATAAACCCCTATCTTAGTCCATTTCTATCCAATGTGGGACTTCTTCCACCCACAACTCACACTTGCAATTTTCCAACACATCTGACCAATTTTCCACATGCCAACTCTTTATTTGACCCTACAACTGGGGATTTTATTTAGCATTTTGATAAGTCAGACATTCAAGGAGGAAATTACATCTACCTGCCTCACTCCATTCTTGATCTTATAAAATATGTGTACGACGTAGAAAAACAGACTTCTTGAAATTATGAAGAATCAAGATTAAAATCCACACCCCTAAATAAATAAATCAAATAGGGTGTAGTGCCTTGAGGTTCCTTGAAATGAGGAATCCAAAGCTAGAGGGAAGAGCGAGGAGTGCCAGTGTTTTTAAAATAATATACACTAATTTTGCATCATAATTCTTAAGTAACTGAATTTAACTGAACAGAATAAAAAACAAAGAGGATGAGTTTTATGCCTTGGGTATCCACAAGGCAATTTACCTGAGAAGCAGGACTAGAGTTGTGCTGGCTAGCATAAAGAGCATAGTCCATCTCAGCCCAAATTGGATCTAATTGTTTCTCTTCTTCTGATTTCTCCGCTGGTTTTGGCTCCTCAGGTGAAAAAGAAAACTTGGGTGGCAAATCCATAATTGGATTTAGTTCATGGTCGCTTGCGTCCTCCAGAGCCACCTCTCCCTCACCATAGATAGAATCCTGAAGAATGTTAAGCACACCAAAATCTTTTGGATCATTGATGTGTTTCTTCCTTGGGAATGCAGAAGCTTCCCTCTTGTCACCACTAACCCGAGAAGCAGGACCAGAGTTGTGATGTCTGGGATTAAGACCAAGGTCCATCTCAGTCCAAATTGGATCTAATTCTTTCTCGGATTCTGATTTATCTGCTGGTTTTGGCTCCTCAGTTGAAAAAGAAAACTTAGGTGGCAAATCCATATTTGGATTGAGCTGCTGGTCTCTTGCCTCCAGAGGCACCTCTACCTTCCCATAGATAGAATCCTTCAGAGTCTTAAGCACATCAAAATCTTCTTTTTTGTGTTTTTTACTCGTGAGTTTCCCTTTCTTGTGCACTTCCTGCACACATGCATAGCCTTTTCTCTTGTAACCACTAGATTCTTGTTCATCAGATTCAGATCCACTTGCCTCCTCTTCACTGTGATAATCTTCATCAGCTTGAGACCCACTTGCCTCCTCTTCACTGTGATAATCCAAATCATCAGCTTTGTCTTCATCAGAGTGAGAGAGAGACTCATCATCCTCTTGCTCTTGCTCTTCATCATCGATGCATATGGGCTGACTAAAAGTCCCCAACTTCAACTTCTTCCTGTTCCTACGAAAATGGGAACGAGTCCTTTGAGCTGCACACCTAAGCTCTTGGCTCGCATTTTCGTCAATCAAAATATCCAACCCGCACGCTTTCATCCTCCTTACTCCTCCAAACTCACCCACGTTTGTTTTTGTTTTTGTTTTTGTTTCCCTTCTCGACTTGCCCTTGTTTCTTTCCACAGTACCAGAATCTTCGGAATCTTCCACCTCATTCGTCATCTCATACAGAAACTGTGCCTGATCATCATCATCTGAATCGTCATCCGAGACAGCCACACCATGGTCACCATTCTCCATTGCATCAAAATCCGAATCACTAGTTTCAGTTTCACTGTCTTCTTCATCCGAAATAATCGTATCTTCTTTATCTTCTTCTTCGCCGGAACTGAGACCAACAACCTCGGCCTTGGCAGGGTTGTTGGTGTTGCTCTGTCTCACATTGTGCAAGTTCTGTTTGTCAATTAGGGATTCTCTAGAGCGAGTTCTGCCCGCAACGCAATGCATGGTTGTAGGGCAAAGAATCAAGATGTCTCCTTTTTTTTCCCCCCTAAATCACAGGGAGGGACCAATCACGAAAAATCAGTCCCTTATTCGAAGATCATGCATTTAATTTTTCCAATAATCAATGGTGTTCGTGTGACATAATTTTTTATTTTTTATTTTTACAAAAAAAAAGGATCGAAGAAAACGGAGAGGGTTTCAGAGAAGGTGTACCAGGACCAGAAGTAGTAAGTAGTGGCAATTTAGGGCACTGATCAGTGTGACTGAAACTGAAAGACTGAGCGCGAAACGAGAGAAGAAGAACAACAAGACCAATAAACGAAGACCAAAAGACGCGCAGCAAGCTTGCATGCGAGCGGGGATTACAGAATAAAATAGAATAAAATAGAATCGGTTTCGTGAATAAATCACGTTGTTAACCAATCAGTTGAGTTAAAAAAATTATTATTATTATTATTTTAAAAAAAGAAAAACAAATATTAAAATAAACGATAAAACGCATAAAATTTATTTCTCTTCGCAGACCGTTTCACGAATTAATTGTCGTGACAAACAGCATTTTCCAAATAGAATAGTTGTATGTATTGTGATTGTCACACTTTGCTTTCGTCTCAAACCCACAAACTTGCCGGGTACCCGGTTTGAAAAACCAAATACGCTATTTTTTCTTGTAGCCCGTAACTCTCCCAAAAGAGAAAAAGAGTTTCTTTTTTTAAGAAAAAAAATTATTTACTGGAAAAAGAGAGTTATCTTACGGTGGATTGAAATTCATGGTAAACCATTAAACCTTTCAAGTATCTATATTTATTAGAAAGAATCCCATGCTATTATTTGATTTTTTTTTTAAAAATCAGATAGAATATAAACATATATGAATTAAAATAAGAAATTATTTTAGATTAAAAAAATGCATAATTAATTTATTAAAATAGAATCTAAAAATTATATTAAAAGAGAAAAATATTTAAAATTTTAAAAGAGATATGTATAATTAATTAAAAAATAATTTGAATTTATTTAAAAAAATTAAAATAACATGTATCATTTTAGAGAACGAATATAATAAGAGAACAAGTCATTTTCAATATAGTTTTTTCTAATTTATTATAAAATAGTTGATATTTGTTTTAGATAATTAAAAAACAATTTTACAATGATAAGTTTCTAGTTTATAATTATAGGTATCTTATCATATCTCTAATATAAATCCCTTATAATGAAACTCTTATATGCTAACAATAGTTAACAACTAGTAAGAATAGATTGCATTAATTAAGTTTGATTGAAATTTAAATTTTGTCAAGTATATTATTAATGGGTTATTTGTAAGTATCTCTATAAGTACATTAAACTTAAGACATGGCTTGACTTTGGGATTGGATAGTGTAGCACTCTGATAATTCGTATTTTATTTGTTTTGGTTGATTCTTAATTATTTTGAGTAATTCGATTTGACTTCTGTAAATTTTATAATTTTTTGTGATTTTTAAGAATTTTGGAGAGTTTTTATGTTTTTGATTTTTTTAATATTATTTTTGGGTTATATATAAACATTCGTATTATATTTCTTTATAGCAATCCTTAATTATTTTTACCAACTGATTTGATTTTCATGAATTTCACAATTGTTATGATTTTTGTGAATTTTTGTGATATTTTAGATATTTTAAGATATTTTGAATATTTTAATATATTTTAGATATTTTGAGATATTTTAATATATATTTTGAGATATTTTGAGATATTTTGTTTATTATATTTTTGATATTTTTGTAATATTTTGAATATTTAATATATTCTAGATAGTTTGAAATTTGTGTGTGGGCTGTGACGACGTAAAAAAAATAAAAATTTTATTTGACTAGAAAATTTTGTACTATTGATTCGGAGCCGGAAGATCTTATTAAACTCAAAATTAGAAACAGTTTTTGAAGTTTTATTTTTCTATGATTTTATCTGACAAATAAAATCGTGGTATGTTTTATTATTCATTGGATAATATCTTCCGAAAAAATATATAGTAGATGATTCTAGACACAAGCCTAGTCACCCACTCTAGAATGTTCTAGACGATGACTCATCTAGGTGACTAGCCTAGTGACTCACATGTTCTAGACTATTCTAGAAGACTCTAGAAAATGCATAGTCGCGCGACTAGTTATCAAGTACTTGAGTACTTGCTTTACATGTGGACCAATGAGGAGTTGGTCAAAGTTGGCGGCTATGACTCATCGCGAAGGACCAATAGAAGCTTGACACGTGGCGTGACACCTCAACACATGATGACTTGCCATGTTCTAGAAACGATGACTCGCCACATTCTGGAAGCTTGTAGAAGCGTTGACTCACCCTGTGACTCGCCGCAATGAGTCATACGTTCTAGAAGATTCTCTGCTGACTCAGCTAGTGACTCAGCACTGCAACTCACCATGCTGACTCACCTGTTCTAAAAATCTCCACGGTGACTCATCATGTTGACTCATCGCAGTGAGTCGCATGTTCTAGAAGCTTCTCTTTGATGACTCGCTCTGTGACTCATCAAGGGCAATCAATAGAAAAATGATTAACAATTGTTGCTACCCAACTGGAACAAAAGAAAAATCTAGGTATATTTTATTATCCATTAGACAATAGACATTGACTTTATAAGCAGTAATTATTGTTCATTGTTTAAAGTATACCAAAAAATATCTTGATCAAGATATCCTAAGCCTTCATCTTTTTCATGAAGTCTATAAATAGGAGGGCTTTGATTCAATTTTATCTTTTGCATGAAGCTCACCATTTTCTCTCCTTGTGTTCCACGACCATAACACTTAAATAGGAGACAATGTTCATTCCTTCAATTCACTAACTCTCTTACACTTCAATTTCTCCAAAGAACCAAGAACAAGTAACAAAAACTCTCTCACTTTCTCTCCCTCCATGGATTCGGCCAAGCACCAAAGATCTACTCTCCAAACTTCTATAATTCCTACCAATATCATTTCTTGAATTCTCTCATTAATCTAAGACATTTTCATGTTAGGAATTTCTCAAGATTCATTCATCTCCATCTTCCTATCAAACAAAGAACACAAAAGCTCTTATCTTTCTCTCCTACAAAGCTCACAGCCAAAGCACGATGAACACACCTTTCAACTTCCTAAATTTCATCTAATCTCATATCTTGAATCCTTACCTTGTTCAAGACACTTTGTAGTTGGAGTCTTGACCAAAATCATCCATCATCAAGGAGTTCTTTCAAAGCCAAACACATAACTCTCAACTTTCCTCTCTATAGAAGCTCACGGCCTAACTCTCTAAATCCACTCTCCAAGTTTCTATAATTCTATACAACCATAGATCTTGAATCTCCATACAATTCTAAGAAACTTTCATGTTAGAGACTTTCCCTAAATCATCCATTTTCATCTTTGTTCTTCAAGCTCAAGGTTTAGAGTTTCAAGGTGAAGTTTGTGAAATCTTCACCGTTGATTTCATTCTTTCCTTCTGAACTATATTTTGATTCATGGTTTTCCTTATTCAAGCCTTAGATATTAATATGGGTATGTTGTTTTGTTTTAAAGAAGCAACTTGGTGGTGATAGAAGGATTTATTCAAGAGGATGAGTAAGGAGCTTTGGAGGTTTCACTAAGAGGTAAGAGAGAAATTACCCTCATCAACCATGTGTTGGTGGTAAAGAGTGGATTTGTGTGTGGTGAAAAATCCATAAGGATTTATTCACTTGGTTGTGTATGCTTAAGTGTTCTATTTTATGTTATATGTGGTTTTATTTCTTTGATAGCTATGCATGATGTTATTGCTTAATATGAGTTTTATTGCTTTAATAATATGCATGAATATGTGGTAGTATACATATGATTTAAATGATATGTGCATATTATGATATATGTTGCAAAGAACAGAATTTTGGTCTCAATGGCCATAAAGAGGCTCACGGTTTTCACTTTTGTTTTAGAGAAAACCAATTGTAAATATTTTACTAAGTGTAAATGTAGATGATTTAGTAACAAGTACTTGGATTAAAGATTTTTACAAAGAAAAATGAGATAGAAAATGAATAAATATTCAATGATGAAACACAGATTGATTTTTGGCTAACATGCCTAATTATGATGTTTTTAATCCAAAACTATTTTTAAAGTGTGGACTTATGTAATTAATTTAATGAGAATTTAATTAGATGGATTTTCGGATAAACAATGGAAAGTAAATTAATTTTTGAGTTTAATTAGTAAAATTAAGTAATGATATGAAACAAAATAAATACTTAAAAAGTATTAACGTATAGCTCACCCTTTGAGTTTTGAAGCACGTTAGTGAGTTTCAAAGTGTAAATAATAGTTATAATTAAAGTAGGGTAATTTTTAAAGAAAAATATAAAAAATATCATTTAATAAATTTTCTAGACAAAATGTTATCAAAATTAATTAAAAGTTGACAAATAATGGGGAGAGTTTTCAAAGTATAATTAGAACGTAAAGAAAATATTATACGTAGTTGAAAAATACTAGAAATAGCTTACGCGTATTTAAAATAATGATTTTTAAGCTATGCGATTGAAAAAACGATTTAAAAATCATACGCGATTGAGAAAATAATTTAAAAACATTCTGCGATATTTAAAACGTCAAAATATATTTACGCGATTTGAAAACGTTTGAAAAAGGCGACGTAATTGTGAAAACGCGATAAAATCTTTACGCGACTAAAAGGAAGAGTGAGTTTTACTGTCGGGCCAAAGTAGGGGACTTGGACATGTTGAGAAATAGTATTGTCAAGTGGAGACATACTATATTTGGTTAATACCGGTACTAAGGGTATTGTTGTAATTATGACTTATAGTGATAATAAGGGTATTTGTGTAATTTTGGTTTATGTTCATACATTGAGAGATGTGTCAATTGGTTGAAATTGACGATTGGCTGACGAGATGAATTACACCGTATTGTGGGTGTGATAGGCATAGTGCGGTTCATTAATTGAACTTGGAGGCGTTAGTGTGTGGAGGATTTCATATGTGGACAATTGGTAGTTCTTCTGAACTGTGGTAACGGGCAACGCACTAATGATCTCGACAAACACTATTCTTAATCAAGATCTTGTGAAAACTATCTAGTACAATGCATGTTGTGCACAATGTATTTGACTATGTACTACTTACATGACGTATTTGACTGTGGGCTATTTACACAACGATTTGACTGTGTAATAGTTGGTTGGGCAGCCTGAGGTATGAATAGGTTTTCCAGATCATTCTCTCCGAAGTTGTGTTTAGTTCCATAGAGTAGAAATGAGTTGGTTTACATTTGCATTTGTGGTCTGTATTATAATGTGATTATTTATATTTAAATTTTTGAGATATTATGTATGATATGTTAATGTGAGATATTATGCATGATGTGATAACATGGATTATTGTATCAATTGTTATATCTGTTATAGTAAAATTATTGCTGTTCATTTTATTACGATATATGTTTATTGGAATTATTTGTAAATTGATAACATGATTATACTTGTAATATTTGTGTGAATGGAATGACTTTGTTATTCGTATCATTCTTTGCTACCATACTGGTATTGGTGAAAGGGGATCTCACCTATTTGCTGTATTGCTTTGTTGTGTTTATATTGTTAAATTCGTATAGTAGGTGAAACGAGTTTCTTAAACTTATTGGAGGCAGTGTTTTGAGGTTGGTGACGACATCAAGGCGTGATCTTCCAAGTTTCAACAGTAAGCAGTTTGATGAAAGAACGAAACAAGTATGTTGAGTTTTCTCGTTAATGTTGTTACCGTGCTATTAAGTAGGACCGATTATTGGATTTGCTACTATTTCTTGAGTCTGTAAATTTTATGTTTTAAAATGTTGTTGAATATTATGTGATACAAGTAAAATGTGTATTAATCAGTTAAGTCTATTTTTTTGTATTATTTATATTTTCGGTAAGTTTATGTTTCTGCGAAAAAAAATTTTAAAATCCATATTTTAGAACTCAAAGCTTTTATGAAATGACTTTTCAAGTTTTAAGTTTTTAGTCGAAAATGTAATACCCTACGAAAGGTGTTACAGATAAGTTTCTTTAAGAATAATGATGGTCCTACATCTCTTTTAGAGGTGTAGGTATTGTACACATCTTTTTTAAGGGTGTGTGATTAAGAGAGAGAAAGTAATAAGAAAAAGTAAGTATAATGAATAATATTAGATTAAATGTAAAAAGAGGTATATGCACTGTTTGCGATAAGAATATCGGAGTTGTTCTTTTAATCCTAAATTTTTTTTCTTAAAAAAAAAACAAAAAACTCTTATATGTAATGAGTGTTACTTGTATAGTCTCATCACTATGTATGTATTCTCTTTTGAATTCCAAAAAAAAAAAATCAGGAGTGAATTTACTATAAATTCATAATAATTTTATAAAACGAACTAATAAATCTAACACTTTTAATTATGAGTTTAAATTTAATCATCATTTTAAATATTTTATAACGTAAAAAAAAAACACAAAAAAAGTGTAATATATATTTTTTTTTATCAAAAAAGAAATATTATTAATAACAAAGGAGTATAAGAAATACTCCAAATCACGAAAAGAGTCAAACACAAGACATTAGACAAAAGAACAAAATAAAATCGGATCTAAGCACCAATCTGAAAATAACCTCCCGAACATCTACCTTCCCTGTAGATGAACCAATTCCATGAAATAATCTTCACTGCGTCAACAGACTTTGAGATCTACACAACCATTCTGGAAAATAATTCTATTTCTCGCCAACCAAATTGTCCAAACAACAACACACCAAAAGAGATGAGACAACTTCCCAAGATGCTTACCCTTAATAGGCAACCTATGAGCCGAAAGTTCCCTACCACATTATCAAGCCACACACCGAAATGCCCAACCAATTGTAAACTGAACACCAAAGATTATAAGAAACCTCACAATGACAAAACAAATGGTCCACCGTCTCCGCATGTTGGAAGCAGAAAACACAACACCCATTATAGGAAGCAGGGATAATACCTCGGTGTATCAAAGCCTCCCTAGTAGGAAGTTGATCCTGTAATAAGCGCCAAACAAACACAGCTACCTTTGAAGGGACAACAGTTCTCCATACTTTTTTAAAAGCCATTGAGAGATTTAAATTCAAACCAGCATCCTCACAATCACATTGGAGCAAACTAGGATAAACCGATTTTGTACAGAACACACTCGAGGAATTAGGCAGCCATATCCATCTATCTTTCAAATGCACATCAGGTTTAACATCAAATAAATAAAGTTTCAAATTGGCAAGAGCAATTTCCTCATCTATAGATAAATTACGTTTCCAATACCAGGACCACCTCCATTCATTTCCAAGCCAAACCCCAGCATTAGCCACAGAAATATGATGATTAGATGCAAGTTGGTACAAATTAGGATAAACATCCTTGAAGGAAAAAGAGCCCAACCACTGATCTTCCCAAAATCTAATAACATTGCCACTACCAAGAATTGGTTTCACCATATTAGGAAACCATATTGTATTTAAAGAAATCAAGTCCCTCCACCAAAAAGAGGAATGCCTTGTTGTACTGTAACCATCAAGAACACCAGAATTTAAAATACCATACCTGAGGGAGAGAAAGTTAAACCAAACAAAGATTACAATCATAAAGACATCTCCACTTCCACTTTGTAAAAGACTCCAATTAAAAACTTCCGATTTTTTATCCCAAGTCCACTCATAGACTTTGGTTTACAAACTTTTTCCCAACTAATCCAACAAACCTTCCGATTATCATCCAAACCACCCCAAAGAAAGTTTCTCTGGATTTTAATAAGAGAGTTAATTACCTTTTTAGGAGCTTTGAAAAAAGAGAAAAAATATACCGGCAAATTGGATAAAACAGAGTTGATCAAGACCACTCTACCACCAATCGACAACTGAGATTTTCTCCATCCTGATAGTCTCCTCTTCATAAAATTAATGATGGGTTTCCAAGTAGAACACCTCCTGGGATTAGCCCCAACAGAATGCCAAGAAAATTAAAAGGAAAATGGCCAATACTGCAGTTAAGAAAAGAAGCTGCTGACTGCATGAAAGAATCATCAACATAAATGCCAAATAAATTGCTCTTTGAGAAGTTAACTCTCAGACCAGAAACAAGCTCAAAGGCACGAAAAATTGCCTTAATACACCATAAATTTCCCCAAGAAGGCTCACACATAATGATAGTGTCATCTGCATACTGAAGCACAGGAAAAGAAACCTCTTGAAAGGCTTTAAACTCACTGAACTGGCCAGAATCAACAGCTTTTTAACCAAACCATGCAAACCTTCAGCAACAATAGAAAAAAGAAAGGGAGCAAGGGGGTCCCCCTGCCTCAGCCCTCTCTGTACCACAAACTCCTCCGTAGGGCTGCCATTCACTAAAATAGACATAGAGCTAGAACAAATATATGTTTTCATCCACCTACGCCAATTATAACAAAAGCCTGTTCTAGACATCATATAATCTAGGAAACCCCAGTCCACAGAGTCATAGGCCTTCTCAAAATCAACCTTGAACATCAAATACTTCTCCTTTTTCCTCTTTGCAAAATCAATCACTTCGTTAGCAATAAGCACACCATCTAGAATGTTTCTGTTTGGAAGGAAAGCTGTCTGGCATGGTGAGACAATATTACCCAACACTTTCTTCAATCTAGAGGCCAAAATTTTTGCCACAATTTTGTACAAACAACCAACAAGGGAAATAGGTCGATAATCAGAAACAATTTGAGGGTGATCAATCTTAGGAATCAAAGCAATGAAAATAGCGGTAATTGCTTTTGAAAACTGAGCATTAAGCTGAAACTCTTGTACAAAACCCAACAAATCATCCTTCAAAAAATCCCAACCTTTCTTAATAAAAGCAAAATTAAAGCCATCCGGACCCGGACTTTTGTTGCCATCACAACTCCATACAATCTCCTTAAGCTCCTCTAAGGAAACTTTTGATGTAAGCATAACATTTTCATCATGAGTAATTTGTCCAAAATTAATCCCATCCAAAATAGGGCGCTTAAAATTCAAATTGCAGGAAAAATGATCTCTAAAAAATGACCATATTGCACCTTTTACATGTGGTACAAATTCAGCCCAAGAATTACCAACCTTTATTGCTTCAATTTGATTCTTTGTCCTTCTACCTTTTAGACAACCATGAAAAAATCGTGTATTTGCATCACCAAGAAGAATCGATCTAGCTCTAGATTTTTGAGCTAAAAGACTTTCCTTGAGATGTAGCTGCTGCCAAAACTGTTCAGAGAGCACCTTCCAAGAATCTTGATGCACCACCTCTCCTGAAGCAACCGAATCATCCAACAAATTCATGTCAGCAACAATATTATCAATAGATAAATCTAGGAACCCAAAGACCTCCTTATTCCACTTACGAAGCTGTTCTTTTAAAAGCTTCAATTTCTCCTTAAGCACAAAACCTTTCTATCCTTCAATATGGAAATTAATCCAACAATTTTTGACAAAAGAAAAAAATCCTTATACTCCAACCAACAATTGTTAAAGCGAAAAGGCTTTGGACCCCAATCCCTATCTTCACATTTTAACCACACTAGACAGTGATCAGAGATGTCTCTGGGACCAACCCATTGAGCATTCGCCTTCCATTTCAAAATTGTACCTTCAGACAATAAAAACCTATCCAATCTGCTCATGGATGCACCATCCACACTAAACCAAGTGAACAATTTACCAAAAACAGGGATATCCACCACATTCATCTCGTCAATAAAACTCCTAAATTCCACCAACTCACTTTGGTTTATATTCAGATTCCTTCCCTTTCTTTCACAAGGAGTCAGCACTGCATTGAAATCCCCTGCGATACACCAATTTCCTTCAACAAAATCCCTTTTACATTTCAAGCTCACTCCACAATTGTCTTTTGCCTTCCATAAAGCAAGATGAATACACATTGACAAAATAAAATATTCCATTATTTCCACAATTTGCCGAAATACCAATAAAACCGGATCCTTGGAAATTAAAATCAACACAAAATAAATCATTTCTCCACATCAAAAGTAAGCCACCCGACAACCCATCAGAATTTTTGGCAAACCAGTTAACCTCATTCCCACCCCACAAACTAGCAACAATCCTATCATCCATCACAGAGCATTTAGTTTCCTGTAGAAAGCATAGATCAAGCTTACCTGCCAAAATCAAGGAACGAACCCTTCTTCTTTTTGCACCAGCACCCACCCCTCTCACATTCAAAGACATAATCTTCATTGACACCTTTCGATATTCTCCCTTGCCACATTTGCATAATGATCATGAACCTCCATAGCTTTAATTTCAGAAATATATCTACTATCACATTCTTCACCAACAACACCAAGAGAACAAACCTGGTCCCATATTTTTTCAGCGGCAGGAACCTTGTATGCTGCTTCTTTGCGACTTGAAGCACCTTGCAAAACAGAATCACCCGAGATTCGGAACCCTTTCTTTCAAAACAAAGACAATCTCTTTTTCGGATGGTGACCAGAGGTGGACCAGAAAATGTACGCTCAGAGCTACCATTGGAAATCTGAATTGGATCATGTAAATAATGACATGACCCACAACACCCGATTCACTCACAGATCTGGACAGCAGGCCCAGAAGCCTTATATTTTGAACTCCTAAAGGAATCAGAAACATGCTCACTGACTTGAAGCACTTGACGCATACTACCTGAAAGTTGGACCGAAGATTGAACCTCAAGCCCCTCCATATTAATATTAGAATGAGACTTATCAGGCCCAATTAGAGAACACATGCCACCCTCAATCGGTCTTTCATTGGATTCATGCAAACACAACGGATTCTCATCAACACAATCATCATTCCCCGAGGAATTCAGTGCATGCATATCACCTAATAAATTACCCTCCACTAACAGATTTACCTTGTTATCATTCCCATTTCCATCAAACCCAAAAACACAATTTAATTCCTTATTATTGGCTAAATTAATGCTGCCATTTTCTTCAAAAAACTCCTCATCTTCCACACTTACCGGGAAGGTGCCATCGCTATCAATGGAGTCATTATCAGAAAAACTTTCCGATGAATCAGGTACTGCCGAGGTAAGCCATTGCATTGGTCCATACCAATCCTCCATAATCTTAATTGAAAAAACCATACCATTTACTCTAACAGAGACCTTACGATTCACCAAGTCATGCACATTGGTCCTATACAGATCCGAGCCACATCCATATTCTTTTTCTTCCTAGTATTTTCGTCCACATTCATGTAGGTTCCAAAAGGAGTAACTAGAAATTCAAAAAAATCAGTAGACCAAATGTGCACCTAATACCATAACAACGAATCCACGTCAGATGTTCATTGTCAATATCTCTTGGGTGCCAGGGACGAATTTCATCAAACCACTGTAGCAGCCACTCTTTACCGTCCGAGATCAATGCATTTAGCTCTCCTTCATCCTCAGATTCCATCAAAACAAGATTAGCCCCAAGAGGAGTCGCTTTTATCGCAAAGTAACCTTGTTTTCGAAATTCCTCTGGGATGCAATAAGCAGTACCTGAATTACACACCCTTCCAACATATGCATTTCGAACAAACTTCATCATCAATTGCTCATCAACGTTAAATTCCAAATTTGCATTGGCATCCTTCTTGATATAACGTTGCACCTTCTGCCCATTATTCAAACCTTGCAGCGACCGTTTAATCACATCTGCATACGACCTGCCATTTTGTCGAAGATTAAAATGTTGATCTTTATCCAGAAAACTAGCACCCCTAGCATCCTTTCTCATTTCTTTTTTCACCTCCTCCATAGATCCCTTTCTCATCTCTTGTTGTCCCTTACGTTGCACCTCCTCCGCAGGTCCCTTACGTTCAAACCTGGGGATATTAACATGGATCTTTTGACTACTAATGATGATATTATCTAATTTGATACCAAAAACCTCCGGCTCTCTAACATCAAAGAATCTTGCAAAACCATATCTGTAGCCATTTTTTCCACGCCTATAAGGGATCACCACCTCGTACACTTGTCCATAATTCTGAAAAACACTAAACATTTCTTTTGCTCCAAAGTCATCAGGAAATTCTGAAAAAAAAATAGGTTGACACGATATTCAGATTAACTTTCTTCCAACTATGCAAACGTTGAACGTCCAAATTGCCATCCTTTGCATATCCATTCAAAAAAACCCCACGTTTCTTTTTCCTCACAACCTCTTTCCACGCAGCTTCGTCACAGCCTCCCATTTTTGGGTAAATCTTGATGAGGAGATGAGTAAATCTTACACACAAAAAAAAAAGTGTAATATGTTTTGGTAAAAAGGAGGGCCAAAGGCCCAAATTAAGCTACTGTGCACAAACAAAGACACCTGCTAGGTCTTCCAACATTATTGATAGGGATTACAATGTAAACTTGTTGGCTAGTTATTATTAATTGGTTAAGTAGTTAGTTAAACTGATTTTTTTTCTATAACTAAGGTTTTCTGGGTCTGGTATGTGATTGGAGAAAATATTTTACCCTCAATTTTAAAGAAATATTATGTGAAACCCTTAATAGCAAAACCTAAAACTAAAATTTTTCATATACCTTTTAAAAAAATATTTTATTATTTATACTTATTAGGAACATATCTCAGGTTAAACTTGATTTCCATTTTAAACTTGATTTCCTTTTTAGTTTCATAGTTTCAACAATAAATTTGAACATATATTATAAGATTTACAATTAATTTGACTTTTATTTGGAATTTCAATTATAATGAATTTGAATGAATTTAAATATTTAAAAAATATTCAGACAAAAAAGTAAAAAAAATCAAATTTAAATTAATTTAAATGTGATCAATTTTATATTATGAACCAAACTAATCAAATAATTATATGAAAAAATCAATTCAAACGTCGATTAATTTTTCTCCTCAAAATCGATTGAAAATAATATGTAAACACCTCTAATATCAATTCATCCTAAAAACTAAAAGGAATGAGTTGTGCAGATGGATGATAATTTTCCAGTAAAATCCTCTATAATTGATTGCTAAAATGTGTAATCAAATTTTACTTCTATCCATTATATCACATTAACAAAGTTTAAAGTGACCTTTTGTACAATAGCAAATATGCACACATAAAGTAAATACAAAACTTCATAATTTTAAATTCAATGGATGAAATTTTCCTAACTATTATTTTATTCACATTTTAACTTTTTTTTTTGTCACCCATTTGCTTATGAATTTGTGAGTATTTTGCCTAAAACCTCGTTTAGAGGGTGCAAAGTGCAATTGAAATTTTGTACCCAAAAAAAAGTGCAAAAGAGATTTTATCTTCAATTTAACATGTTTGACAAATTTTAAGTTGGATTTGTTTAACGAAAATTTACTCTTAAACTATGGTTTCAGATTGAGTAAAAATAAAAAAGAGTTGCTTTACGTTAAGTTCATGGCCTCATTTTTTTTTTTTTTAAAAAAAAAAAGTGTTCATGGCCAAAATTATAATTTTTCATAGAAAGATATCAAATATAGATTGCTTTATTTCAAATTTAATTTTGACTAAATTCAACTTTATAAAATAAAATTTATACAAAAAATAATTTTGTAAAATCTAATCTAAACACACGCATTTATTGGTTATTATTCATTGTATTATATGCATCGAAGGCACCGGTTAGCATTAGGTTGGTCTCGAAGTCCCACCATCTAAGCAGAATGTTCCTCAGTTTCTGTAAATATTAGTAAGGAAAAAGATGGTTTTATATTTTTTAGAAGTGTGGATATTGTATATATTTTTTTTAAAAATGTGTAATTAAAGAGAAAAAATAATAATAAAAATAAGTATAATTATTGATATTAAATAAAATATAAAAATAAATATATACATTATTTATAATAAAAATATTAGAGTTATATTAATAAAATATTAGGCGGCGTGACTAGGTGTGAAAGTGCTAAAGGTGTGGTACTAATGAACCAGTTTACTATTGTTCAAATATTAAAATGTTAGTAATATTTTTTATTAATTTAAAAATAAATATTATTATTATTTTTATATTATTTTTTAATTATTAAATAATAAAAATATTAAATTTTTTATTTTTAAAATATTAACTATATTTATTTTTTATTTAATATTTTTTCTTAAAATATTAAAAAATTATTAAAAAATATTTTAAAAAATATAATATAACTCTTCTTCGCAGGATCGAGATCTTATTTTTTTTTTATTATAAAAGAGAGAATTATATTCTTAATGTAATGATTTAAATTTATTGTATCATGATAAAATAAAATTTATAAATGTAATTTAATGAATTTAAATTATTAAATTAGGAAAGATAACTCACTCATTTCCTTTATCCTTATCCATTCGTATATTTATTTACGTTTGTATCTTCTTAACCTCAGTATGCCCATTAAACCTTAAGTAGTTTGAAGTTTGAATTTGGAAAAAAAAAATAGATGCTTGAGTCTGATTTGTAGGTGAGTCTTTTTGCCATTTATGGAAACTGCTATGCTCACGTTTGTTGCCCCCATTCTGTTTGTGTCTCACTTCAATTAAGGAGGAGGAGCCAGCAAGAAAATTTGCTTTTATTTTGAAAACTTTCTGATTTTGGTCGTATTTGATTCTTGTTCGTCTTATTTGCTTTTATTTTGGAGTAAAGACGCTTGTTTACATGTATTTTACATATTTAATCATCATATCATATAACATTCTAATTTTATTATGAATTATTCAAACTATCCATACACATAATATGTAATTATTGTTTTCTTTTATTTTAATTAGTTGAATATACAATACACATTTGTAAAATATTTGTATTCATTGGTTATTTATAACATTTTATAAAACAAAAAGTATAAAGCAAAATATCATAATTATTTGTATATGTATATAAAAGTTGATAACCAATCATCTAATGATGATTAAAAAATTATAAAAAAAAATCATTGTTAGAGGCAGCATTGCAACCTGAACATACAAAATCGAAAAAATAAAGTTGATTTTTATTTTACCTATAGCTCTACTCTATTCTACTATCAATATTGTACGACTGAAATGGACAAAGACCTAACAACACCCACCCTACGCTATGCTATAGCGCTACATTTGTTTGAAGATACATTGGAATCAAATGTTACTTGAACTATCCAAGTTTTGTACCAGCTTAATTGAAAATTATCCTGATACTCGTTACTCATTAGAGCTTCCCAATCATCCAAAAGGTGTGAAGCTTAGTCGGTGAAGCAGCATATTTGCATATTGTGAAATTTTAATTTAAAATTAATTAATATTAAGTGAAGTAATTTAATAAATATATAAATTGTATTTAAAATATTAAAATAGATAATATGAGATTTTTAATTTTTTTTTCACATATGTTTAGATAAAATAGACGAAAATAAACTTAACAAAGTAAGAACGAAAATAAACCTAACGAAGTAGGCTATAAAAATAAAATATTAACTCTAATATTAAGTTAAAAATAAAAATAAAAAATAAATATTGATAATCAGTATATATTTTTAAAATAAATAAATATATAAAGATTAATTTTTATTTATACAAAAAAAGCTATACAGAAAAAAAATAAATTATAATTATATAATAAATCAAATTAATTCTATACTACATCAATTACAATTATTTTTAAAAACAATCGTGATCAATTACAATTTATTATGCTAACACATAAAAAATTTATCCATTTTCTAGTTCAATTTTCAGTATCTAAAATGCTCTTTTCATGATAAAAGCGACATATTCAAAATAAGAGAGTAATCAAACAATTAGCAGAAAACCTCGACCAAACATGGCAAGCAATGAGTTATTAGAGATATTCCTCCGAAGGATGCTACTTTCATCAGTTATCCCAACACAAATTCATGCAAGGAACTATAAACAAGACCTTCTTGCAGCCACTGAGGAGATGCAGAAAGCTAATTATTTTACGTTTGTAATGCTCATCAATATGTCCCCACTTGACACAAGACTTCAGGGGAATGTGACTTTCTTAATGCCCAAATATCGAATGCTCGCTAACATAATGATTCAAGAAAGATCTGTTTCTAGTTTCTTACTCCAGCATTCAATCCCATCACCTTTGCTCTTTGGCAACTTGGAAAAATTCCCCACAGGGGCAACTATTCCTAGTTCACTGTTAAACTACATTCTTAAATCTCCAATTATAATGCTTTGTTTGTTTGGATGATGAGAGAAAATGGGAAGAGAGAAAATAGAGAGGAGAGAAAATAAAGAGAAAATTATATTTTCTTTCCTATTGTTTGGTTGAAGAGAAAAGTGAGAAGAAAAAAAATGAAAACTTTTCTTTCTCTTGTTTGGTTGAGAAGAAAAGTGAGAAGAAAAAAATGGAATTATAAAATAAATGTATCCTTTATGTAATATAATAAATTCTATTTCTTGTTATTTGTTTTTACTTCTCTAATGTAAAATTTCCCTTATTGACTTTAAACCGAAATAAAAGTTCACATGTCTGATATTTTTCTATCCATGTAATATAACTTATCTAACGTCATTATTTTTAATTAATTGAAGTGAATTGATAATTTATTTTTTCCAACAAGGCACTGTTTTATTATCAGTGATATATGTGCATATAACCTCTACCATAACCTTTTGGTTTTTTACTTAATCGAGCATAAGAATGCGATAAAATAATTCATGGCTCTGAAAATTAATTGATGTTACTCTCTACTATCTTTGGTGAAGTTCCATGTAAAATGGTGTGTTACATTACGATGGAAATAATTAGATTCCTTGACCATTGAACTTGTTCTATGGTTATATATATTCTCTCAAGATTGTGACGTTGCAAGTGTGTAAGGGACTAAGGGTTTTAAGAATGGCCAAGAAAATTATATTTCAATTTCAATCACTCAATGATATATATCCTTTTAAAAAGTAAACCTGATAGCGCAATCACATGCTCATCAACATTAAAAAAAAATTACTAATCTGAAATGTAACAATGTAAAAATGCTAGTTTTTAGTAGATAGAGAATCCGTCAAATTTTGTAAAACTGCTAGCTGGTTACTCAGAATGTCTGATATTATATCTTTACACAGTGATTGCTTAGACTAGTATAATCAGATTTTGTTCAGATGGAGTGCCCTAGGACAAAAGCATAAATGCACTAAGACACATCTTCATAACAAGATATATTCGGGTCCAGGGATTTAACAATTGTGATATTATTAAAAAAATAATGTATTACCAGAAAGTGAATTTGCTTAAAAAGTGAACAATGAGAGAGGCGAGGAGAGACGCGGCTTGGACGGGTGCGAAATTTTTCAGTGAGGAGGTCTGACTGCGATTGCTGACGGGAGCGGCGACAAAGGACGGACGAATAGACCACACACGCGGTCACGACGACGAGGAGACACGCGGCGGACCAGCTCACCGTTTGTCACAGAACGCACGAAGAAAGAAGAAGGACAGGGTAATGCTTCTGCGTGGGGGAAAGGGGAATTTGGGATTTTTTCAGACATGAAGTTAGGGGTAATAACGTCATTTCATATCAACATCACACCATACTCTCATTTTCTCTGCATTTGAGGAGAGAAAAATTTTTGAGTGGGTCCCACCTCAAAATTTTCTATATCTTCTATTTTCTTAAACAGTCTTCTTTCAATTTTCTCTCTTCCCATTTTCTATCTTTTCATTTTCTCTTAAAACAAACACAGCGTGTAAGAGTGTTAAGAGTTTTATATTGTCTGTTTTAATATTTTAAATATAATTTATATATTTATTAAATTATTTTACTTAATATTAATTAATTTTAAATTAAAATTTAACTTTATATCAAAGAGCTTAAGTTCTCGGCTTAAATTCTATATTTTTTCAAATTCCGTCGTCACACTATTCCCAATTTATTTTTTGTTGACCAATTTTGGTCTCTGTTTTTTGCTTGCTTTACGTTTTCAGGCCGCACATCTTCAACTTTTTGTTGATCGTATCTGTTCTCGGCAGTCGTGCACTACCCACATCTATCTTTTTTCTTTTTGGTGTGGCCCACTATCTTTTGTTGACCATCTCAACTTTTATACTACATTACTTTTTGCTGCACAAGCACATTCAATAATTTTTGGTGTGGTCTGTGTTGCTGTGTGTGCCAGTCTTGTGCACCGTTTTTTGCACAGATACGTACGTGTCTTCTGAAGTGTTCCATTTGTTTCGTAAAGTGTGCATTCATCAATTTTTTTAAGATTTTTTTATTTTTGAATTTTTTTTTGTAATTCAATTTTTTGCTTTCATCTTAGTATAATAGGGAAATTAAATATTATTCAGTATCTTTTAATTGTGCTTACTATCACTAGATATTGTAGATATTGTAAAGATTTAAGATATTTGATTGAGAATTATTTCACATGTCTTCCAGAGTCTGATCAAAACAAGTTTCAATATCATCTTAGTTCTTTTAAATATGTGCTTATTACTATCTAAGTTCTTCAAATCCCAGATTGTTTTCTTAATTATCTATCTCCTTAAGCCGCTTACTATCTAATTCTGATAATACTTTTTCTACTTTATTAACTACACCAGGTAATACTAAATCATACTTTGACTCTACTTATTGTAATCATATGATATCCACATCTCAGTCTTTTTCATTCTTATCTATTAATGACACTGCACATTTTATACACACAACCGATAGATCTCTTATGAATATTAGTCATAAGAGTTTTATCTTTTTTCTCATCTTAACTTACCTGATGCATATATCATTCACAAATTAAACTGTAATCTCATTTTTATTGGTCAACTATGTGACCTTGGTTATGAAGTCATATTTTCTTCTTCTGATTTTCATGTGCAGGATTCATAGACAGGACAAGTCATAGAGACTGAATGTAAAGTTGAAAGGTTATTTGAGCTCACCAACCTTCATGTTACTTCTACCTCAAATATTTGTGCAGCATCTACCTCCATCCAACTGTGGCATCAACGTCTTACTCATAGTTCTCTATAAAAATTGCATCATTTCTTATCTCAAGGGGTTCTAAGTTTGGTCAATAATAAGTCTTTTCATTGCACTTTTTGTCAAATTGCTAAACAACTCACCCTTTCCTTTAATAAAAGTATCTATATTTCTAAATCTCCTTTTGACCTTATGTACTCTGATGTCTGGAGGCCTGCCCCCACACCAACTATAAGAGGTAATCAATATTTTGTAATATTTATTAAAAAAAATTCTTATTTTACTTGGATATATTTAATGAAAAATCATTCAGAACTTCTTCAAATTTGCATTAATTTTGCTACTATGATCAAACATATTTCTCAAAAGTAATTAAAGTTTTTCGTAGTGATAATGCTTCTTAATATCATGATTCAAAACTTCTCACCTTTCTTGCTGAACAAGGTACATTCTATGAGTTTTCTTGTCCTGATACATCTCAACAAAATGGTCATGCTGAAAGAAAACATTGTCATATCATTGACTCTATCCGAGTTATGCTCATCTTTTCCTCTTGTTTTGAATGTGCTTGGGGTGAAGCCGCTCTCAACGTTGTCTATGTCATCAACCGTCTTCCTTCGTCTGTTATGGGTAATGTATCTCCTTTTGAAAGTCTCCACCATACTTCTCCAGATTATGAATCTCTTAAAGTTTTTGGATGTGCTTGTTTTGTTTTCCTTCAACCTCATGAGTACACTAAACTTGAACTCTGAGCACGTCTCTGTTACTTTTTTTGCTATGACACTAAACATAAGGGCTATCGCTGTTGGAATCCAATCTCTTAACACATTCGTATCTCCCATCATGTCGTATTTTAGGAAGACACTAAGTTCTCCTCACTCTCAAAGTTCAAGTCATTCACTTCCACTTTGAATCCATTTTTTACTAACCCATTTGTTGATATCTTTCCTAGTGATTCTAATGTAGGTTCTTTCAGTGAGCTTTCAGTCACTTCCGAATGTTTCAGCCACTCCAGATGACACTGTTCTAGACGTAGATCCTGCACCTGTCATTGCACCCTCTCTTTCTTCTGAGCGTCCAACTAGGGTAAGAACTCAACCTACCTATTTTTGTGATTATTATTGTTTTTCTATCATGCTTCACTTACATGAACCTTAATCCTATCAAGAAGCCTCCATAGATCCTCATTGGCAACATACTGTGGAAGAAAAGTTACAGGCTTTGGAGAACAGTAATACTTGGGACCTTGTTGATTCTCCTTCTGGTAAGACACTTGTGGGATATAAATGAGTGTTCACGATCAAGACTCGTTCTGATGGATCTATTAAGCAATATAAGACTCGTTTGGTTACCAAAGGTTTCACTCAATAATATGACATTGATTATGAGGAAACTTTTGCACTTGTTGCTTGCACCACTTCAGTTCGTACTCTCTTTAATATTACAACCACTCAAAAATGGACTATAAATTAGATGGATATGAAGAATGTCTTTCTTAATGATAATTTAGATGAAGAAGTTTATATGTGTCTACCTCCTGGTTACACTTGTCCATCAAATAAAGTTTGTCGTCTTCGAAAGGCTTTATATGGTCTCAAACAAGCACCTTGAGCCTGGTTTGCCAAGTTTCACAGTATTATCAGTGAGTTTGCTTTTTCCTCCAGTGCACATGATTCTGCCTTATTTACTCGCAAAACTGATAGATATACTGTTATGTTACTTCTCTATATTGATGATATGATTATTACTGATGATGATACTATAAGTATTACTGAGCTTAAACAGTTCTTGAGTCAACATTTTGAGATGAAAGATCTTGGACCTCTCACTTACTTTTTGGGGCTTGAAATCCTTACTTCTACTGATGGTATTTCTCTGTTTCAAGCTAAATATCTCTCGGATCTTATCTCTCGAGCTAGTCTCTCCGATAGTGCTGAGTCAAAAACCAACTGCTCTTTTACTAACCGCAAGTGCACGGGTCGCTCAAGCAATAAAAATGATAAGTAAGATCGTCCCCACATGAACTGTGATAACTTCCAAAGCTAAATATAAATCTGCAGCTTAATTAATTCTATTCAAGCAAACGTAAATTGAAAAATGAATTGATAAATAAATTACAATGCATAAAGAAAGGAAAAGATAGGTTGAGAACATAGAAGATCCTTTTTCACTCCTTATTTCAACTAATAACATGCAATCCTTACGAGCAATACAAACGATTAGATTAGGTTAGTCTGAGAAACTAGCTTAGTTAAAAACTTATGTCTAAGACGATTAACCCTATGCTATTTACCTAGTTTACTGTGCGTTCATGAGAATCAGAGCAAACAACAAGCATTAAGATTTATTCTCAACTAAGACTATACACGACTAATAAGTATTTGTCTATCCTATTAACGAATCAACCCACTCCTGCATTAGAATGAAGTCGAACGTGCATCTACCATACAAATGATCTAAAACCTAAAGTTATATGTCTAGGCACAATAGATTTCACCAAATCACCTACAAGTTGATCAGACAAATAAGAACATTAAGCATAATATGATAGAACAAAACCTAAATCTTTCATATAGACTCAAAAGGGTACAAATCAATCAATATTCAAAGGAAGATTCAAAGAAAACTTTAAACACAGCTAGCTACACAATGAATACGATAATGCAATACAAAAATATGTATTCAAGATAAAAAGGAGAAAGATAGAAGAAGGACCAGAAGAATGAGCCCCAATGGGTTAAGCCTTAAAGCTTGAATCTCCTTCCAAGACAAAGAGAACCTTTGATCTTGGCTCCTTCAATCCTCTTTCAACTCCACAATGCCTTCTTAGCTGTTGAATTCTCCAATGAGCAAAAGCCCCAAAATGTTACATGAGAGACGAAATAGAGAGAAATGGAAGAAAAAATAGAAAACCTAGCAGAATTGAGAGAGAGCGCGCCAAAATCTCTGTTCCACATATTTATATACGCACAAATTTAACGTATCACGTCGCGTCGTTCCACAACACGCGTTGCGACGCGTAAAACTTAGGGCACCAGTGCCGCGACATTCACTTCCTTGCGACGCGGCGTGGAAGCCTCTGGTTGACAGGGTGCACTGGCAGAGAGTTGGAGGCCTCGGCGTGCAGTTCCTTGCGTCGCAGCGTGATGTACTGGAGCTTACTTTGTGATTTCTCTTTCAATGCAGGGCCTTGACTTTCATCAATTTAGCTCTTTTGGGACTATCCTATAATCGAGAAATCAACCAGTCAAATATAAATGTAATTAGACTCAATCCAATCAAAGATTAATAAAGATTTAAATAAGATTGATAAGGAATACCTCAATATGGATTTTACATTAAAATGAGGCTAAAGTCTTCCAATAATGCATCACAATAAGGACAAAGCCATCAACAATGCATAGAGATATGACATAGTTAACTACATTTTATGGAGTTTTCACACCCCTAAATCTAGGTTTTTGCTAGTCCTTGAGCAAAACAAAGTCAGACTACACTTGCAAAGACAAGCGCAACTCAAACACTAATGTATGATGATTGCATTAAACCTCAAAGAATATGCATGCCTCGAAATTCTGGTTGACACATACACAATCCTTATCATACCAACAATCAAAGTTTCAAATCATGCATGATTCATTTCCTATAAACATGCAAGTCAAACCTCTTCATGTCAAATCATACTCAACCAGATAAGCTTATGAGCAAACACATGAATATCAATCAAAGAATCCACAAAGTTATAATGCAACTCTCTCTCCAGTAATATAAATCACACATAAATGAGGATCAAAAGGGTCTTTATCAACTTATAATATAATGCCACGGTTATGGGGTGAAGAAGAAAGGGGAAAAGATAATAAACAAACATTGAGAAACAAAAATATGTGATTTCAAGACTTGAGAACAAATGAAACTAGTAGGGTATTCAATAGTGAAAGCTCAAAACTCGCTAGAATTATGCAATTTTTTTTAACTTTTCTTATTTCTTTGTTTGCTTTGCTTTTCTCTCTTCTTTTTTTTCTTTCTTTTTACTTTTACAAAACAATTTCTTTTTCTTTTTCCTTTATTGCATTTGGTTCCTTCAGGCACATCTTTATATTTGAAAATATTAATACCCCTAATCACTGAACTCATTTTAAGAAACAACATATCATACACTCAACAAACATAGATGGTAAGAAGAAAATGTAATACTTTTACATGCATTAGAATGATTAACAGGTGAACGAACACAATGGTAATGAAAAACAAATAAGGCCAAACAATTAAAAAGCTTCAAAGAAGACCAATGGATATCATTATTTAGGGTTAAGCTTGAAAGACTTAATCAGTCCAAAGAATGCTCAAATCATTTCCTCAATTATATACAATTTAGAATTTCACTTAAAGAGAGTTACAAAACAATTTCAAGATGCAAGACATATTCATATGTACTAGTCATAAACATTCTCTAGAAAAACACTCAAATCCAATCCAAGGCAAAACAAGCATAGGAATGGAAAATTCATTATGCACAAAAAGAATCTAGATTGATTGACAAGCTTCCAAGATCACATAGGGATTCACAGGAATCAAATTGAGGTGAATTTGCATCCCTAATTATCATTGGGTAATCATTACACTAGCAAATGACATAATGTTATGCATTCAAATAATTTCACAAGAATCAATCATGCAAATCAACCATTATGTACACCAAATCATATAATAAACACTAAATAATACTAAAAATATCAAAAATTAAACTAATAATATTGAACAATTGATAAAAAGTCAATGCATATATATATATATATATATATATATATATATATATATATATATATATATATATATATAAAGAAATAGAGTCAACATGAAAGAACGATGCCCTGAATACATCATACTACTCATCAGCATCAACATCTGATAGGATCTCAGTGCCTGTACCACTGTCATCATCACCCAGAAGTGGCTCAGTATCATTGCCACTATCATCATGGTAGGCAGCTAGGTCCTAATGCTGATGCGAGGGTCCGGTACCATCGAAAGATGAGTGGGGTGGCTATTGTTGGTGGGATGGGCTTGCACCATCAAAGGGTGGGTACGGAGGAATATAGAAGTCATAGGTGGAGATCTGTAGGCGCTTCACCAGCTATCGGATGCTCTCAACAGTGTATGCCTGCATAGCGACAATCTGGCGAAGCTCTGTGCTTGTGTCGGCAGCCTCGTGGGGAATCTGGGGCTCTAGGGCCGCTCTCTGAGCTCTCATCTGCGCTCAACAGGGGATTGCTGCCTCTAAAGGAGCTGCTCCAACCCCCACGATGAATTACTCATCGAGAGGTTGTTTAACCTCTGAAAGCTCCTCATGTGGCCTGATGGGCACACCCCTCCACAGGCATAGTCGATGAATAAGTGAGGGGAAAAAAAGGTTGTGTGGCTTCATGGCCGCCCTCTGTAGTTGTATATATAGGATGTCAGCGACATCGATGGAGCATCTCTATAGGATGGCGTATATGAGGATGGCCCAGTCGCATGTGACCTCCGAGAGGTTACCGGAGGGCAGGATCCTGGTACTAATAAAATGGTACCAAACCTTTGCCTCCGAGGTCAAGCAAAAATAAGGGAAGAAACGCGGACGACCCTGCTGAGACATAGTATAGGCGACCGGCTGTGCCTTGGTAGTGCAGATGTGGGTGGTAACTGTCTATAAATCAATCCCCTCCACCGACTCCCATTTACGAACTCCTGATAATCACAATGCAATAGAGCAGGAGGTAAGGTTAGAGCCACTCGGATGGACTCTGGAGAAAAAGACACTCGGCGCCTCCACACGCCAACGGTGGTGGAGTCCTGGTGCGTGAATGTGAGGTTTACGTAAAATTCGCGAACCATGGTAATTGAGCTTGGTCGGGGTGTTTAGCGAACTCTCCCCACTGGTAGTGCCGAATAGTAGCCTCTATGTCAAACTGTATGGAGTTCTTGAAGCTGAAACCCTTCTCAACAATGATCTTCTTTGAGACCAAGGTCCCAAAGCGCCCTTGTGCCTTAGCAGATTTAATATGGTGTTGTTATAATATGTAGGAGGAGATGGCTCCCTACGTTGCCTACTGTTCTTTCCTCTAAGTCGTTTGGGTGCCATATGCCTAAAAAAGAAATAAGTATGTCAGAATTGAGCAAGCAAATGAATAAAATAACTAAAACACTCAATTTTAAGGAAAAACAAGAGTAACACGCCATGACATTCAAAGGCATTCTCACAACGTCGCGGCGTTCTAACCAGTGTCGCGACATTCAATCAGTTCACACTAACGTCATGACGTTATGAACCCACACTGCGACATTCAAAGAAATTCAATCAGACGCCGCGACATTCACAAACCACACCGCAACATTCATGAACAGTCAAAATAGAATCTCGCAACCCACAGCAACCCAAACTGTAAATCTAAGTAAATAGTAATAAGCATGAACTAACTAGGAAATAGCGTGTAAAATTACTAGGCTAAAAACTACTAAGAATGACCTAAAAACAAAGATTCACTAAAAACATAAGAAAAAAATGAAAATAACAAGAAAAGATGGGAGAAATTTGTATACCCTCAAGTGAAAATGGGAATGAGATGCTCGGGATGCATAAGAAAGCACAAAACAGAAGGATTTGTGGGAGAATGGTGAAGGAAAATATGAGAGAAAATGCAGAAGCTTGAAGGGTTTGCATTGCGGTGCAAACCTTATTCTAATTTAACTTAATTAAGCACAGAACGTCTCGACGTTCACTAAACAACGTCGTAGCGCGCGTTTGTGCGTAGACGTTTCAATTTTCAAATTATTTTTTTATTTTATTTTTATTTTTTTTATAACTGGACATCATGGCGTTATCAAACTGACGTTGCAGTGTTGTGCTCTCTATCTCAAAACCTTGATAGGGCAGAGACCAGAACGTCGCGACACAACAAAGTTAATGTCTCGGCATAAGAGGTCTGTCTGCAGAATTCTGCAACAAACATCACACATCACTCAAAAGTGCCTTAATAAGGCCTGGACCACTTATAAAAATTATCTAGCAGATTTAACACATGCATGCAACAACAAAATAATATGAATTATCAAAATCAAATACACTACACACTAGACTTTAAAACTTAAGAAATTAACGTAAAAATGTTTATACATCTAAAAAGGTACTTTTTATAGTCCAAGCAGGACTTTTTCTGCTTCTTCAACTTGGGGGAGCATGCTTGAGGGAGGTCTTCTTATCATCACTTGAAGATGACCCTGGGGACCTATTGTTCATTGCATTGGCCAGCTGCCCTACTTGAGTTTCAAGAGCTTTGATTGAAGACGCTTGGCTCTGAAGAAGAGAATCATTTTTGGCCATATGAGCATTAATTTTAGTCATGTAGGAATCGGTTTTCACCATGAATTGCATGAGCATGTCTTCCAATGCTGGCTTCTTTTTTTTGCATAAGTGGCCTTGCTTGTGATGAGAAACCAGGAGGATATGGTGGTCTCTCATTGCCAGTAGATGAAAATGTCGACTCTTGGCTATCCTTTCATGAAAAATTGGGGTGATTTCTCCACCCAGAATTGTATTGCTGTGAGTAGGGGTTGTTCTGTGATAGACGATAGTTCCTCGCGTATTGAACATTCTCCAAAGTGGTTAGACAATTATCGTTGACATGATTATTCCCACACCAATCACACAACACGAAGGAACTTTGATTAGGGTCTGTACCCAAACTATCGAACTTGTTTACTAATGATGCCATTTGAGCAGACAAAGATGTGAGTGCATCAACGTTATGAACTCCAGCTACTTTCCTTTGAGTATTTCTTGCTGAAGGCCATTAGTAGCTATTGATGGCTAATTCTTCTAATAGTTGGTATACTTCATTGAACGATTTACTCAATAATGCACCACATGCAGTCGCATCCACAAGTAGACGATGGTAAGGTAGTAGTCCTTTGTAAAAAGAGTAAATCTTGTGCCACAGAGGTATTTCATGATGTGGGTACCTTCTAATCAAATCCTTGTACCTCTCCCAAACTTCATACAAGGATTTAGATTTCGATTGCGTGAATGAAGTGATGTCATTCACTAACCCAACAGTCTTGGCCGGAGGAAAGTATTTGTTAAGGAATTTTTTGCATATATCCACCCAAGTAGTTATAAATCCCGCAGGTAGAGACTGTAACCAGTTCTTGGCTCAATCTCTGAGAGAGAAGGGAAAAAGCCTGAGGCAAATAACATCTTCTGAGACT
The DNA here is from genome assembly GCA_029884605.1 of Ormosia emarginata. Taxonomy (NCBI): domain Eukaryota; kingdom Viridiplantae; phylum Streptophyta; class Magnoliopsida; order Fabales; family Fabaceae; genus Ormosia; species Ormosia emarginata. The sequence continues at coordinate 19,916,455 of JAQQTP010000060.1, read as the reverse complement.
CCATTGTGCTTGAAGGTGTCGCAGATCTCCAGAAAGTTTGACAAATGCACATTGGAATCTTCATCCAACAAACTGCCAAATTGTACAAATATGTGAATCATTTAGATGATGGCCAGTTTGATCTCTTGCAACAGCGCTAAAAACTTGCTGAGTCGGAAACCAATGCATGAGTCACTCAAGTAATAAAAATGATAAGTAATCATCTCCACAGGGACCATGGTAACTTCCAAAGCTAAATATTAATCTGCAGCTTAATTAATTATATTCAAGCAAATGTAAATTGAAAATGGATTGATAAATAAATTATAATGCATAAAGAAAGGCAAAGATAGGTTGAGAATATAGAGGATCATTTTTCACTCCCTATTTCAACTGATAACATGCAATCCTTACGAGCAATACAAACGATTAGATTAGGTTAGCCTGAGAAACTAGCTTACTTAAAAGTTTATGTCTAGGACGATTAATCCTATATTATTTACCTAGTTCATTATGCGTTCATGAGAATCAGAGCAAACAACAAGCAGTAAGATTGATTCTCAACTAAAACTATACACGACTAATAAGTATTTGTCTATCATATTAACGAATCAACCCACTCCTCCATTAGAATGAAGTCGAACATACATCTATCATACAAATGATCTAAAACCTAAAGTCCTATGTCTAAGCACAATAGATTTCACCAAATCACCCACAAGTTGATCAGACAAATAAGAACATTAAGCACAATATGATAGAACAAAACCCAAATCTTTTATATAAACTCAAAAGGGTATAAATCAATCATTATTCAAAGGAAGATTCAAAGAAAACTCTAAACACAGCTAGCTACACAATGGATACGACAATGCAATACAAAAAATAGTATTCAAGATAAATGAGAGAGAGAGAGAAGTAGGAACAGAAGAAGGAGCCCCAATAGGTTGAGCCTTGAAGCTTGAATCTCCTTCCAAGACGAAGAGAACCTCTGATCTTGCCTCCTTCAATCCTCTTTCAACTCCACAATGTCTTCCTAGCTGTTGGATTCTCTAATGGACAAAAGCCCCAAATGTTATATGAGAGACAAAAAAGAGAGAAAGGGAAGAAAAAAATAGAAAACCTAGCAAAACTGAGAAAGAGAGCGCCAAAATATGTGTTCCACATATTTATAAACGCACAAATTTAACGTATCACATCGCGACATTACACAACACGAGCTGCGACACGCAAAACTTAGGGCACCAGCACCGCAACATTCACTTCCTTGCGCTGCGGCGTGGAAGCCTCTAGTTGACAGGGTGCACTGGTAGAGAGCAGGATGCCTCGGTGTGCAGTTCCTTGCGCCGCGGCATAATGTACTGGAGTTTGCCTTGTGATTTCTCTTTCAATGCAGGGTCTTGGCTTTCATTACTTTAGCTCTTTTAGGACCATCCTACAATTGAGAAATCAACCAGTCAAATACAAATATAATCAGACTCAATCCAATCAAAGATTAGGAAGGATTTAAACAAGATTGATAAGGAATACTTCAATATGGATTTTATATGAAAATGAGGCTAAAGTCTTCTAACAATGTATCACAATAAGGACAAAGCCATCAATAATGCATAGAGATAGAGCACATATAACTACATTTTGGAGTTATCAGATAGTTGCATTAAGTCCACTCCTCTAGAACTTAATGTCATATTTACACTTTGGAAGGTACTATACTTGATAATCCTACTCTCTATCGGCAGTTAGTTGATAGTTTAATTTATCTTACTGTTACTGGTTCAGATATTTCATATGTTATTCATCTAGTCAATTAGTTTATGTTAGCTCCGCACATTACTCATTATGCTGCTGTTCTACATATTATACGGTATATAAGAGGAACTCTATTTCATGGACTTCATTTTTCAGCCAACTCCTCCTTGGTTCTCCAAGCTTATTTTGATGCTAATTGGGGTGAAGATCTCATTGATCAACGATCCACCACTGAATATTGTATCTTTCTTGATGATGCACTTATTTTATGGAGAGTTAAGAAATAAACTTTAACTACATGTTCCAGTACTGAAGTAGAATATCGAGCACTAGCTGACACCATATCTGAGATACTTTGGTTATGTTGGCTTCTTGAAGACTAGGATTTTTCTCAGTCCTCTCCCACTGCTCTTTACTGTGATAATAAGAGTGTTATTCAAATTGCTCACAATGATATTTTTCATGAGTGCACCAAGCATATTAAGATCATCTGTCATTTCATTCATCAACACATTGTTCATAGTGCTCTTCGCCTTATATCCATCGGTATTCTTGATCAGTCAGCCGATCTGTTTATCAAAGCTCATCATCCTAGCCATTTTCGCACTATGATTTCTAAACTCAAGTTAGTTTCTTTTATACCCACTTGAGTTTGAGGGAAAATGTTAGTGTGATAAATTGTGATTGATCACAATTATTTTTTGGAATGATTGTAATTGATGTAGTATATAATTAATTTGATTTAGTATATAATTATAATTTATTATTTTTCTTTTTTGTACAACTGTCTTCTTGTATAAATAAAAGTTAGCCCTTATGTTTTCATTCATTTCAAAAATATACATAGATTATCAATATTTATTTTCCTATTTCTGTTTCTAACTGGTATGAAGAATTTTGTTGTCAACAATGTGAAAATCTTTAGCTCGTAATATATGTGTTGCAAGATCTTCAATTCGATGCCATGACATAGATGGGGTTTTGTCATAAGCTTATGTATCGGTAAATAACTCAAGTGTTCCTCCACCTTTATGTCCTAACAACACATACCTTTTCTTGTACCAAACCTCCAATTCCATCTTCCCTGTTCCCTTTATCTCCTCCTCCTAATGGAGACAACCTCAGTCCTCCAACACTGATAGCCAATAGCCACAGTAAGGCAAATGTTGGGCCACAAAAATCAGGATCTTCCCATTGGCAGTCATGTGATCAATCACTGAACTTCATGACCTGCTTGATGTTGTTTCTGACAGAAATCCATTGTTAATCCAAGACATATTATGATCTTTAGTTCTGATGATTGAATTAAGGTTGCCAAGGATTCATTCATCAAAAAAACAGGGTTGGTAAGTGATTAAAAAAGAGTGTTCCTCCTTTTCCGTTAAAATTTCACATAAAAAAATGGTGTTCAATAGTATATGGAATGTTAGAAAAAGAGAAAGAAACAATTTATTTTTAATATAACTAGTGAGTCTATACATGATGAAATTTGTGTCTATTTTTTTTTTTAATAAGATGATCATGTTACATGAGATGCTCTAAACTCGTGTTCAATGGAGATGAGAATAGTTTCAATACTAAAGGTACTAGAAATGGTGATACATTGCAAAAATTAATTTTATGGTCCATAAGAAATGTCATAATTTTGAACCATTAAATCCTTGGTTGTTAACCTACTTCAATTTTTTTTTTGAATTCAATTGATTTTAGAATTCTAATTCTTGATATTATAAATAAAATTCACCTAAAGTAGTCATCAACTGTTATTGCGGCCAACCATTGGTTATAATCAATAATATATATACCCATTTTATTACCTCCAATTCTCACACCCTAACTAGGAAAAAAAATTATAAACATCAAGTACAAAATTTAGACCCTCACGCCTTTTTTTTTCTTATTTCATGTGTACAGCTAAACTATTTTGATAAATTTAATAATAATGAGTCGTACTCATTAAATCTAATGCATGTTTGTTGGGCAAAATTGGATTTCAACACTCAAACGATTTACTACCATAATATGAAAGATGAAACATTACCCTATGCCATATTTTTTTTTTCAATATAATGTATCAACAACTGGAAACATTTTTTTTATGGGGATGGAAAATCTAGGAAGAGAGTCAAGTTACCTCATTTCAAAGGGAAAGACATGCTACAAGTGATAACAAAGGCTTACAAGACGCCTATACCTAATGGGAGTCAAGGTGAAGTCATACATATGGAATAGGGGTGTGCAACAAACTATTTTGAACTGAACCAAACTGGTAACCAAACCAATCTGCACCACAAAAAATCCAAACCATTTAACAATTCACTAACCAAACTGATTATATTTTTCAAAAATGATTTGGTTGACTATTATATATTCTAGTTCGGTTAACTGGAATTATCCAAACCGAAAGTTTCTCTCTGATCAGAAACCAATTTCTCTCTTCTCAAGACTCACTCCTAGAGCAAATTCTATCTAAACCATGGTTGCCTCGTCGCCACCGCTCCTTTGCCATTGCTCCATCGCCATCGCTCTGTCACTGTTGCCTTCACATTGCCGTCGCGCTGTCACTAGTGCCTCCTCGTCGCAGTTGCATCATCGTCACTGTCAAGTCTCCACAGTGGATTGCACGGAGCAAGTTCATGATTCCTACTCCCACCATCAAACTTGGAAAGATCGAGAAGATCCTCAACTACTCACCGGCCTTCTACGCAGCTTGCACCACCGCCAGAATCCTCCAGAAGATGATCAACTCCAATGCCGCCCTGTTGCTGCTGCCTCCTTGTCGCCGTCGAGTCTTGACAGTGGATCGCACGAGCAACTTTATGATTCCCACTCATCCCCACTCCAGATCTCCATGCAGGACCATTATCTTGCACAAAATTTCATTATGTTATTGCTTGAGATGGTCTAGATCTGTGATTTGTTTAGAAGTTGCTTCCATTGTTTAGATCTGTACTTTGATTACACAAATGAGTGAAGTTTGTTGATTGTGTTGAATTGAAGGATCACCAATGAACCGGTTATCCACATAAGAGCCAGTTAACCAAATCTGGCAAACCAGTTCATACAGTTCAATATGTTTTTATTTAAGGCAGAAACAGTTTAGCTAAAAAAATCAAACCACATTTTAGGCTCAGTTTGGTTCAGTATAAAAAACCAAACTGAACTGAACCATGCCCACCCCTAATATGGAAGATGAATGAACCGGATTGTTTGTTTCCTTGTACAACAGTTACCGAATCAGCAATCGTTAAAATAGCAATCAAAGCGACAAACGCGCGGGATCGCATTAACAAAACTACTGCCAGCTATGCTATGGGTCTCCACCCCATCATCCATGGCGTTTCCCTCCAACTCCTCGTGCAGTCACGCTCTCTCTCAATCAACGCAGAAAATGACTATCTAAAAAATTTAAAACAAAAAAAAAAAACACACACACACACAAAGTTTGTGTAAATCAAGAGGGTACCCGATTTTTGTGTGTATATTGTAATTGTAAATGAGATTGAGGGGACACTGGGAACCTTCGATTTCGGTCTCCTCGGTCGCTACTTGTAAGCCTGTAATCTTACGTTGTTTGGTCTTTGAACAAAATGCATAGCCATAGCCTTCTCAATGATGACGGTGTTTGGATGCCATGATTATGAATGTACATTCTTTCCGTGAGAAAATTTCACGAATCCTGTTTGTTTCTCTTTATTGTTTGCAAAGCCGTGAGGATTCGGTATCTGAACTTTGAGGTCAGATTGTATTGTAACTTGTAAGGCGTTGTTGAGTTTGAATTTGAATAGATAGGAGGATGGATCCAATTTCAACCATCAGCGAGGAACTAGCAGAGATCGATGGACAGATCGCTGACATTTTCCGTGCTTTATCGTAAGATTTTTAACCTTCTTAATTTCTCAAACTGCAATTAAGCTTTTGCATGTGTTCCTAATGAATACGTAGGAATGATTTAAGTTTTTTTTTTATATTGAATAGTTATAGTGTTGTTGTTGGTGCAGAAATGGGTTTCAAAAGTTGGAGAAGATTAAGGATTCAAGTAGGCAAAGCAGGCAATTGGAAGAGCTTACAGAGAAAATGAGAGAGTGTAAGCGGTAATTTCACATTACACATATATATATTCCTCCTAATCTTTTCTGTCCTGTTGGCTGGCATATTGCCTCTTATGTCATGATATGGTGGAAACTGGAATGAAAACTTGTTAACAACATGCAGCCATGTCATGCCATGCAGAGGAGAATAAAATAGGCTGGGGAAGGAATTGTTGAGGAATTTGGGCATTGACCAATGATTAATTAAAGCAAAGTCTGTGCAAGAAACATCAAACTGCTCATTTTTTAAGCTAGTTAACACATGTATGTGACTATTTGCTCATCTGACATCTTTATTAAGAACAAACAGACGGAAACCGAGCTTTGCTTAACGAGTGTAAATCAGTAAAGGCAATTAAAAAAAAAAAGGAAGAAAAACTCATTTTTCCAAACTTTTAAAAGCTTATTTCTGTTCTTTTACCGTATGATCCTTTGTTGTATTCATGGAACACTTGAAGAATTGAGGTTTTATTGTCTCTACTGAAGTGTATATATTGCTGCTTCTGTCTTTACAGGCTTATAAAAGAGTTTGACAAAGAAGTCAAGGCTTTGGAGGGTAGCCTTGATAAAGAAACCAACAAAATGCTGACCGAGAAAAAGCAGTCAATGGTGAGATGAGATGTTAACTCTGGATACAGGCCAAGATACTCATATGATATCTTTTTCTTTGTTGCCTCCTCAATTGTGATTTCTTCCTATTTTGGTCTATCGGTCCCCATAAATTATGATTGACATTCATCAACCTTACTGACAAGCATTTGCAAGTTTTTATTTTATTTTATTTTTTTGCAGATCAAAGAGTTAAATTCATATGTTGCTTTGAAAAAGCAGTAAGTTAACATATCATATTAGTGGTTGATTTTAGCCCGTTTAGCAGGCATAGATTTTCCTTGCTTATATTATATGCCTCCAGCTTCCTTAAAATGCCAGTGAAAGTAATTTATATTCTTACACGAGTAGGATGTGTATACCTTGACAGTGTGGACCGATTAGTTCATGTTGTTGGTTGCAATGCAGATATGCTACAAATATTGAGAATAAACGAAATGAGCTCTTTGAGGGTCCCAATCAAGGTTATGCAGAAGAAAATGTCTGGCTAGCTTCCTGTAAGCATACGGGTTTCTTTGACATATGCTATTTTTCTATTAAATCGACTTATTTTGTATGTTTTGTATGCTAATAGTCATGTATCATATCCTATTTTAAGCAGTCAAATACATGAAAGTCCATAATCAAGTCCATAATCAATTTGTTTTACTAGGCGCGAATTACTCATAAAACAGGCTTAGTGTATGTTTCGTCAACCAATGTCCAATACATATTTGTCAGTTCTATACAAGGCCTTTGCTTCTTGTTATTCGTGATTTACATGACTCGGTTATATTCATTATGTTAAGAGACATCACCTAGTTCAAGCAAATATTGATATAATCAAGTGGGAAGCATTGATATAAAGATGTGGAAAGTGGGGAAGAGTCCCCTAATCATTACCGTGAAAGTCAGGGAGGAGAAAAATTACCATGCTTGCTGCAATATTCCATACCGAGAGATAGTCTTGGAGTGCTTTGATTGTGCATAATTCAGTCACATGCATGTTTCATATTCTAAGTTGTTTACTATTTGGTTTAAGTGGATTGTGGAGCATTTTATGATGTAACTTTTTTCCTTTGCAGCAATGACAAATGAACAACTAATTGATAGTGGGAATCGGATGATGGATGAAACAGATCAAGCCATTGAGAGGGGAAAGAAGGTTGGTTTGTTTCTTGAATATCACTTTTTTGAATGCAACATGGTCACAATTGAACTCCCTGTCCATTTATTAGGGAGAATTGGAAATAATAGATTATGTATGATTTAAAGATTTTGGATATTTCAAAGCTGCTCTCCATCTCCTGAGATAAAAATGGGAACTTTGCTGACAAAATGTTTATTGCTGTAAATCCCTCTGTATTAAATTATTAATAGGTTGTTCAAGAAACAATAAATGTTGGAACAGAGACTGCAGCAGCTCTTAAGGCTCAGGTATGTAACTTGTGCTCTAATTCATAGTGTCCCCCCCCCCCCCCCAACTACCCAAAGACAGATACACACACACAAAATAAATCTTTAAATTGACATTGGAACTAAGGACTGAAATCTCTTGTATAGACGGAACAAATGAGCAGAGTTGTCAACGAGCTGGATTCTATCCATTTCTCTATGAAGAAAGCCTCTCAATTGGTCAAGGAAATGGGTAGGCAGGTCAATCTCTACAAAATCCACTTCCTTTTGTGGCAATATAGTTTGTATATGAATCATTCACTGATTAACTTACGGGAGTTTTTGCAATAGGTTGCTACTGACAAGTGTATTATGGCATTACTTTTCCTTATTGTCATTGGAGTAATAGCTATCATAATTGTAAAGGTAATAATTAATTTAATCATTCAAAACGATTTTCCTCTATTCTTGAGTTTTTTCAAGGTGAATTTATTGTGCTCAGGTGATTTGCTTACTTAGTAGAAAGAGTTACTTGACAATAACGTTAAAGTGTTTTTGTTGCTAATGAAGCATATGATGTTGATTACTGATTGATCTTGAGAAAGTCTTTTTGTTTCCAAGTCTTCACCTGATACGGCTTTTGATGGCCTTTTAATGATCTATAAGTGCTACTTCATATATTTTAAAAATGTTGGGTGCAACTGTAACTTCTTTTTTGAGTGATTAATCCATATAGCCATATCATAATTACCATAGGAAAGTCTGTCTAATAATGATCAGCAGACACCACAAACAAAAATATAGCATTCAAATTCTTCATTTTGTTGATTTGTTTTGAGTTGGATTGTTAACAAATGTTGAAGGACAGGACTAAAATGGAAGATAGTGTTTAGCAGCATTGGCTATGATTTTGTACTTATAAGTGCGATGCCACTTTGTTTTGGAAACACCAACTTTTTTTGTTTACCTTGTAGCACTATTCCAGAAGCCACATTTGCAATGTACTTCTTCTGTCTTACTATATGGTAGCTTGTCTTTCGAAATTTCAGCTTGTGCACCCAAACAACAAGGACATTCGTGACATTCCAGGATTAGCCCCTCCAGTTATGACCCGAAAACTGCTTTGGAATCATAGTTGAAGAATTCGAATGAACATTGTGATGATCATCAAATTAATTTATATGTTCTTTGCTTTGATGGTGATGAAGGTGGGTGCAGCTGTTGTTATGCCAAGTATTGGGTTTGTTATTGCATATTGCTGTAGGGATTGCTTGACCTTAAGAACGATCGAACACCAGTATCTTCAATTGTGCTTCTTGAAAGGCCTGTACAGTTAATTATTTACTGAAATGTACAGTTTTTACATATAGCTACCAGTTACCGAACCACAGGGAAAGCCAAATCAAGTGAGCCCTCGCGATTGTTTGCTAATTGTCCTATCAGTCTTGTAATAATATATATTCCCAGCTTTGATTTTTTGTTCCATGATCATGGGAACTTCTTATTCCTTTAATTAGTGCCAAGCTTGGTAAGTTAAAATAAAACTGTCGAGTATGGAACTGGATCTTTTGTAGTTGTTTGAAAACTGCATTAAATCCTAATCATTAAAATAAATTTTTTGTATTGCAAAATGTTAATAAAAAATATAACTCCACATATTTTAAAGGTGAGATTTAGAGTGGCAACTTCTGTAGTTGTTTTTTTAACTGCAGAAGCCGTTGAGCCTATATTATCATTGTTATAAATTATATTATTAAATATAGTTAAAATTAATAAATAAAGATGTATTTACTTATTTAGTAGATTAAGATTAAAAGGAATTATTTTAAATTAAAGATAAATATATTCTTGTTCTTTAGATGAGATTTTTCTTTCATTATATAAGAAGATTTATAAATAACCTGAAAAAATTAAAAAAAATATTTATATTAGATATTAAATGATCATAATAGTAGTTATATTTTACATCATGATTTATAAGCAAAATTAAGTTTTTATATATATAAATTAAAAAAAAAAAAGAAAATGAAGCTAAAAGTAAGATGAGTTAATAGATTTATTATATAAAAATTAAAATTAATAGAAAAATGAGTTAAAATTATAATATCAATGTATATAAAATAATCATGAATCACATTACATATCAAGATAAACTCTTTTAACTTCATCATTTTTATCTTTGGTATAATTATATTGATCTTTCACGATGTTAGTGTTTATAATAAATAATGCTTTCTTTTTGTTTGAAAATTACTCGTATTTTTTTTACTTTATATTTTTAATTAGATTTGTATAATGTTTGTATGCATAAAGTATGAAATGCATATATAATTTTATAAACAAAGAAGGATGTTAGAGTGTAATAATAATATATAAAATTAGAAATATGTATATAATTTTTAAATAAAAGTGTCAATATAATAAATATCAACGTTATAAAAGATTAATGTAATTATTTTTTAATAAATTTAATTAAATTATTAATACCTAAACAGAATTAATGAGAAAGGCCTCGCCCCCCTTAGATACGTCCCTGGTTGAGCCTATATTATCATTGTAGTGCCAACTGCCTAAGAACTTGTTCTTAGGATGATTCGATTTGAGAGAAAGATGTATCATTGACTTATATTATAATATTTAATGTTTTTAGAATCGGACCGTTCATTGAATTAGAAAAAGAGAGGTTTAAAGTTTTGTGGTTAAATTGAGATTGAATTAGCTTCAAATCGGAGTTTTATTATATTAAAAAAATAGCAAATATATGTGAAATATATAAGTAAAAATAAGAAAAAGTATTAAATTATTAATAATATAATAAATCATTGAAGAATTTTACAAAAATAATCAAATTTCATTGTGGTATAATGTCATTTAATATAAAATATGATCTAGGTTCAAATCTTGACTCTTATGTTCTTAATCATTTATTTCATATTTATTGACAATACAATATATTAAATAACATGACATTATCACACAACAAAGAGTATTAGCCTCGTGGTTGCAAGCTTTCCTTACACACTTAGAACCCAAGTTACACACTAAGGAATTTTTTGTAAATTTTCAAGTTAAACTAAAACCGATTCAATCTCTCAAAGTGCAACAGATTCAAGCAGTTTGGTCAGTTCATCAATTTTGAAATCGATTATCAACATATCAATTTTGGAAGCTTAACCGGACTGATTAAAGGATCGGTCCCCAATTTTCTTGATCCAACCAGATGGTCCAGTTCGGTTCTAAAAATAATGATAATATTCATTTTAGTTTATTTTAAGTGTTATTTTAATACAAAGTATAAAAATTAAAAAACACCTTAACTGTGAGGTTTTTTGTTTTAAACTACCCTTATTCAATTTTCAGTAATTAATTACTCTACTTACCCATTTAAATTTTATAAATAATTGAGACTCGTAAAACATTAAAGTATAAGGGCAAAGCTAAAAAAACATCAATTAATATTTTATTGATATGTAAAAATATCACTTATAATGAACTAAAATTTATTTATCAAGATAACACTTAAAATGATTCGGTGTGAGTATATATTTATGACATGTATTAGTCCTTTCGCTATTAAATAATTATCGTTTAAAGTTTAAACATACTAATTAAGAAACTCATTAAATGACTTAATTTTTTTAAAAAAATGATATTTTATAACTTTGCTCTAAAGAAAATAAAAAACAACTAATATGAGAGTAAAAAGTTGTTAATAGAAATAACATTAAATAAGGATAAAATTGAAAATAAATAATAATTTTTTTAATTATCTAAAATGAACAAATAATTTGGAATAAAATAAATTTTTAAAAGTGACTATTATTTAAAAACAGAGTGAATATTTAATTTGAATGCAACTAACATTACTTAAGCTTTATCTTTCTCTCTTTTTGGAAGTAGAGTGAAGACACATACAAATTTGTAACCGCAAGAATTGCGCAACTGGCATTACTTTGTCATCCATAATGCATCGTGAAAGAGAGTGATTATCATGCCAAAAAAAAAATCAAGTGATTACTTAAGAAAATTAGAACAATCTTATCTAAACATATTTATGCACTTATTATTTTATATTTATATAATTTTAATTATTTAATTATAATTATATTTACTTTGTTTTATAATATATTTATATTCTTATTTTGTCAGTATAGTTTAAGATAATGTGTACCTTATAATTATGCATTAAGCATTATTTAGAAATTGTATATCATTCATATTGATGGATAAGAAAAAGAAAAAGAAAATACAATAATATATATATATATATATATATATATATATAAAATGGATTAACTTATATCAAGATAAATTTGATATATGCATACTATTTAATAACCTTTTAAAAAATACAATTTTTATCGATCTAATCATTGAATTATAATTATCTAACACCTGAATCATTTGATCAAATCTTGAAAAAATTAAACATTAATAAGAATGTAATTATATTCTTATTTTTATATATATATAAATATATATTATAATTTTGACATATATATAATTACTAAATAATTTTAGATAATATAAAATTTTATAAATATAATCTATATGATATGAACTTTCAATCCAATGATAGATTTAGTGAGAAAATTATTTAATAAAAAGTTAATCAATAGTATAAAGTTGATTTCATTACACCGATGTAACTTGATTATTTTCCATATATATCAATATAATTTTTCTCATGATTGTATATATGAAGATAATTTCATATCAAGTTTTCAACATCGTTAGTCGTAAATATATAAAATTAAAATGAAAAAAAATAAACAACTTTCTTTCTTTTGAATTTTATCACTTTCGAAATATCATGATTGAATAACAAGCTAATTATGTACATGATATTTTACTAAATATTTTCATAACTAAAAATACATGACTTTTAATTGAAACACCAAAAGTCTTTATATATTAAATACATATATATAATGAAAAAGAAAAGGAAAACCTATTTATACAATTAAGAACTTCTTCTTATAAATAGCGCGAGTCATTAATAAAATAATGAATGCATTATATTTTTTTCCCTTAATTGATACCGTGAGTCTACAAATTTTAAATAATCCATGCATTATATAAGTTTTTTAATTAAATCATTTGAATATATGATGACTAATTAAATTTATGTAAACTTATTTGAAATTCGAGTTATTAGATGACATACTATTCAAAAAATATTTTTGAATTGAAGGGAAAAAAGAACACATGTAAATGTGACATATATTCAAAATTTCCCTGAAATAATTAAAATACACAAAAAATTTCTTTGATCAAATTTTAACATATATAAATGTAATAAGAAATGTATTAAAAATATTGACATATGTATCTCATTTTATTAAAGTAATTGAGTTTATATGATACAAAAATTAATATTTTATGTAATATAATATAAAAATATTGAAATGTAAGTAAAAATATATGATTGTATGATTTTATTAAAAAAATTAATATATTGTGCATAGTAACAATGTTTTGGTTGTTTTTATTGCTTCCTAAATGTATTTATTTGTATCATTTTAGATCATGTGTAAAACATATACAACATTAAAAGTGTGTTTTTTTAATATCAATTTCTAACACATCTTATACATTAAACCTAGCTACATTATACCATCGATTGTAGTTAAAAGATAATGGGGAGAACCTTCGACTGGTTTTGTAATTCTATTTAAAAGAGTATTGGTTTCTGTTGACTCTTAATCACACTATTTAAACTTTTAAAATTCTTACTATTAGAGAAAAGCCTTAAAAAATTAGAAAAAATTAGAGTGCCCTAGAAAGCGACACATGACATAGATTTTCTTGATATGAAATTTTAATTGTATATAAATATAAATATAGATATAAATATAAATATAAATATAAATATAAATTTGAAGAGAAAATTTTTCTCCTTAACTACTCCTTAATTATATCCTCAATCAACCAAAAATATTTTTTTTGTTTTAATTATCTTTAATCAAATTTTAAATTCCTTCATGCCATCTTTTTTTATTCCAAATAATAATAGAATTTTATTTATTTATCATTTTATTAATTTAAAATAAAAATGTTAACAATATAAAGAGTTCAAATTCATAACATTCTAGGTATGTATAATTACATGCTAAAAGTTAAAATTCTCTAAAATATTTTTTAAAATCTCATGCAATGCCCGTACTACTAATTACTTTGTAAGGATTTTTCTTTTGTGATGACGGAATACATGGCCTAGAATCCTAGATGCTTTGAGTTCTTTTTTTAATTTTGTTTTCTTGTGCTCAAATTATAACGAAGACAAGTAAATCCCAAAACTGCTGTTACAATAATTAACATGGTTAACTGGACTCGTATAAGATTACAAGGAGTCTCTTCTGTGATCGTGATTGAACTAGTTGTTGTGTTAAGCTGAAGGGATTCCCTTTGAGCAGTTGTCATATAAAATATGAAAGAGTAAAATGTTGCTCCCTTATTCAATCTTTTCTCAAATTCGCAATGTCTCAAATTTGAACTTGCGGCAATTAATTTTGTTTCTTTCTTTTGTTAAGCTAAGATGCCATGCCACTATATTGCGCATAGCTTATGAAAAAAATTAGTGAATTAACATTATTACATTTGAAAACTAAAAATATATAAATTTTATAAAATTATTTTATCATATATTATTAAAAGAATTATTAAAGATTAAAGCATACAAATTTATTTAATTTATAAAAAAATTATTTAGGGAAAATATCAAATGAAAAAAATATTAATTCAATTGCTAATTTATAAACATCGTTATTCAATTTTAAATATAAATATTGTAACACAAAAAATGCGGGAATATATTGTAAAATAAAAAAAGAGGGAGGATCAACTTATATCAGTGTAAGTCGGGAATATCTTTAAAATAAAAACGATTGAAAATGATAAATATTGTCACAATCGCATTTCAATTATTTAGTGTTGATAAAGTTTTAAATGCCCCTTTTGAAAGTTTGAGTTGCCAGTAAGTCCTTTTAATAATTTGCCGGTGACCTCTTTTTCACTGGGATGGGAATAGGAGAACTTTTATTACTAGCCAAATTAGTGAAATTACATATGGTATCAGTTTATTCCTCTATCCAAACATAATTTGCTCGTCACTTGAAAGCTGAAATCATAATTAAATTCTTAATCTAGTATTTATTTTAATCTAAATGGAGTTTAAATTATTTAATTGTTGAGTTATTAATAGAACAATTTCTTATAAAAAAATTGTTCATGATTTTTAAAATAATTTAAAATCATATTTTTATATTTAGTTAAAAATCATATTGTTCAAAATAGTTATGAAATTTTCGTTAGCAATTTGGTAAATAAAACAATCAGAATAATGATACATATTATTTAGACTCCTTTTATTCATATATTCAGTTTTTTTTTTCTTATACAAATTAACACTCATTTATACATTTTTAAATTTACTGCGAAATTTGCATAATAAGATGACATCAAAATATATTTCTACAAATTCATGATCACACAACTTAGACGCAAAATTCAACACCATTATAGATTGAGAATCATTATTTTATGTTGGATCACAGTATATCCACACAATCTCTACAAGCCACTAGCTCATAAACAAAACTTTCATTATTTTTTTAAGTGGTCTAAAACATTTTTTTTTTATAAACGTGGTCTAAAATATTTACTCATAGCTACTTATTATTTGTATAGTAACGAAGATTACTCAGTTAGCTTTTCGCTATGATCAAAGTTTAAATTAAAAAATCTCCGTTAAATCATTTTCCAAGCTGAGTGAGATGATGACAATCATAATTCGACAACTCTGAGGGCTGCATAGCCTGAGCACCAATACTAGCTATATTGAACTTTTCATGACTGATTGGAACAAACGAGGGGTTTGATTCATTGTACAATAAAATGGAATACATCGATCAATATTATCACCCTTCATGGAAAGAACTAGTTGTGCACGATGAATCTAATATTGTCTATTATTAGGTCAAAATTGACCTACCGGCCAGTCCTAAGGCATACTCATTGATATTGAAACTGATTTTGGAACATTGACATTTTTGTATAACTTTTTCCACTGAGATAAAAATTGAGAAGAACCCTCCTTTTATTTAAAGCCGTCTTGATATCGGAACTTGTTGATTGATATACTCATATTTGTATTAATTATTTGGTACATACTTTATTATTAATACTGAACATTACATTTATAAATTATTTACAAGAAAAAAAATCTCTCATCTTTTGAGTACTTGTGATTTTAAAGGCATCAGCTCATACGAAGCGTAAAAATAGGATTAATTATCTACTTATATTAATATACCTATTACTAATGAATAATGTTTTATGCACATCTTTTAGAGCATATCACTATATATGAAGCATAGATAATAAAATCATAATATAATTGTGTAGAAAATAAAGTGAAATTATATATAATTAAATGATAAAATTGTACAAATATAAAATGATGTATGTGTAATTAACATTATTCATTATTAATATATTGTTGGGTTTCATAACTTTTTTATTTGCTTTTATTTAAAATAAAAACACTTACTGTTTGTAGTAAAATCGGGCCACCCATGATGTTCACAGTCCGAGACGCGTGGCAATGCCATTAATATGTTTAGTCATTTCAATTATTTTAATATCTAAACAAAAAATCCAAAACATTAATTATTACCCTTTATCTAAATAAAAAATTCAAAACATTAATTTATACTATTATAATATAACAAAGTTTTGATGTAGCCTTTGTTTTGAATATAAAAATGTAATCCAAAGAGACAGAAAAATTTAAACTAGTAAGTGATTATTTGAATTTTGAAATAATAATTTATTAAATAGTCATTTTAAATTTCAAGTAAAATACTTTGTATTGATTTGTTTAACAAATAGATAGATAGAAATAATATAGCCAATATGCTAGTTAATTTATACGACAGTCATTCGAGGCATGGCTAAAGTGAAAGTCTATGTAGTTAACTACTTAATTTTAGTATATTAACTCTTCGTTTACTTAATTAAGTATACCCTAAAGTGAAGCGAAATTACTTTTGCAGTAATTTATAATTGTGTTATTTGTAATTACATTAGATTCAGTTACTTATACGATTATAAAAATTCATCCATTAATCAGATAAAAAAAAATCATCCATTAAATTTTTGCCACCTAAACCATTCACGATGTCCATCTCCCAATGCCTCGAACATTTGAAAGGATCTTGCTCGTCGTTTTATTTTGACTGTATAGCTTCACATATAATTAACTTCTGTTAGCTAGCCATGTGCGGGGAAACAAGGAGCAGGAAAATAATGCTTTTCCACTTGGACCTAAACCTTTGAATCAATAATATATTTTCATTCCAAGTGTCTATGTGTGCAAGCAATTGCAACAAGCAAATTTGACACTGTAAACTTGAGTTCTTAATTAGCCATGACCATATAGTAGTTTATTATGAGTTAATTAATATAGTAGTTGCAGTAATAATGTCCTAACTAAGCGAGTTAGGCTCATGGGGTCACTTTATTATGCCTTAGAAACTAATAGAATTATTTGTTGTCACACATGTTGTTCCATAGAAAGCTATTTCTCTATAAGTCATGCCGCATTCCTACCTGTTCATTGGCATGAAATCTTCTTTTTATATTATTATTTTTTATATATTATCATCATGAACATTGTGACTAGCTTAATTCACCAGAGTCTCTTAATCTTATCTTATATATTGTTCCAGACAATGACTAAAACTTAGATTAGAAGACCAAGGAGACTCGCTAGAGACCTATGAAGAAGGTGGCAGCAAGGATAATCAGGAAACTTAGGTTGGCCAGAGAAGAGCTAAGTTAGGACGCAAGATTGGTAGGCTAAGGTATTTTGGGTGCGAAGCGGAACACGCCTGATTCAGGCTACCAGCCAAGCTCAAGAAGGACCTCAGAGGCTAAACTTCTGACACCTACCTGCCATAGAGCAATTAAGGCATTTGAACATTGGGCGTAAGTTACACTTGGTCATCAAGGCTCCAACATGTTGATGATTGTTCCTGACTTGACAACCAACTATTGGACCATTATAGTCAGTCCTGAGAAGGCGAAGAGCCTAAGCCTTTTGGTCACATGCGAATTGCCTGTTGGACAAGTGACTTGGATGGTTCGACTTGAAATTCCATGGACCGGCCTAATGATGGGCTTGGAGGAGACTCGGGTTGGTTGATACTTAGTCAACCTGATTGGCTTAATAGTGGCCCAATAAACAAGGACGAAGTCAATCCTAATGAATCCGCCATTGCTCAGTTTGATCTGGTGTATAAGCGTGGGTTGGGCTCATGGGTTGTCAGACCAACGTTCAACCAATATGGTCCACAGTCTCCTAACTTGATCATTTGTGAAGATGGGCCAAGTTTATAGGTGGTCGTTGGTTAATTGGGTCATCATAGCCCATAAGTAGATCGGGCTATAAGATGGTTGGTTAGGGAATAAGCTGGTATGGTCTTTAGCCCCCCAGGTTGGGCAATCAAAGTATGGTTGACCAAGCTTATGAGGTGTTTGGTTGGTTGATGGGCTAGTATGGTTCACAACTCCTCAGCTTGGGTGACCAGAAGATGGTTGGCCAAGCTTATAATTGACCAGCGTCATGGTATTTGAGAATTGGATGGTGTCCTATATTTATGTGCAGTTCTGTCCATTGCGATGAAGTTTGTGTATGTGTGCCACGTGTCATGCATTATGTGGGGTTACTGTGACATTGTTTCACATCTCCATTAAATGCACAAGTGAAAGCTTTGGGGAGCACACCTCATCTGTTAGATGAGTTCTTTTGAATTCTTGTCATATGATGAATTTTACGGTGATTATTTTTGCCTTTTGACATGCCATTCACCATAATCGTTGGATTTTGGCAATTGTGGTGTTTCATTTTTATTTAACAGGTCCAAGACACGTTCTTATCTTCACTTTCTTTTTTCTTACTTTCCTTCTTCTTCTATTTTCGCATTTCGTCTCCTATTTCTCTAATCTTTGGTTCACGAGTTGTTGCTCTAAGACGCTAGAAATTACCCTCCCTTAGTAAGTAGGTAACCTTTTTTTCTTTAAAGTTCTTTATCTCTTCCCTGTTTATATTATTTTGTTAGTTTTCTAGTTTGGTTAAGAATAAAGAATTAGGGGGGAATTCAAGCAGTGATAGTGGTGGTTCTATACTAATAATAGGGGAGTTTCTGCCGCAGACACCTGAGTGTCTTCAATGAGAATAAGTGGGGGTGTCAAGTTTTACGGTTTTGGATTATTTGAATAGTGAGGGGAATGGTTATGAAACAAATTTTATGGATTATGATATTTATAGGGATAGTGTAGGTATATCTGAATCTGACTGATCTATGGCCGACCATGGTCAAGTGCCCGGCGACGGCCCTTCCACTATGCCATCCGATGATTGGTTTTCATAGGTTCATGCCGATGTTAAGAAGTACGCTTTGACCTATGATTCTCCGGAGAGTATAGCTATGTTAAGGAAATGTTTATCAATTTCTGTCAATGAGAATGAAGCCCAGTTCGTATGTCGACCATGTAGTAGGGTTGAAAGTGTGTACATATCTCCTAACGAAAATGAAGAGCTCGGTTGGGCCTATATGTATGATACATTTTTCCTTCGTCTTCATTTAAGATTATCTTTTACAGATTTTGAGTGCTCGGTTCTAGCAAGGCTCAACATAGCTCCAACCTAACTTCACCCAAATAGTTGGGCGTTCATTCGTTCCTTTGAGATTTTAGCTAAATTTCTAGGAATTGAGCCAAGCATTGGGGTTTTCTTCTTATTTTTTCAATCGAAGGCCAGCAAAAGTGGTTGGATTTTTCTAAACGGTCATCCTCGAAAGAAATTGTTTGTTGCATTTGATAGTTCTTACAAAAAATCCAAAGATAAGTTTTTCTGGGTTTCAACGCGAGAGATCGAGCTCACGTTTAACTTAAATGAGTATACATTGGAGAAATTTCTACTTTACTAGCATAGCGAGCTGAACATTATTCTAGGAGTTGAATACCAAAGTTTGTCTTTGGTCGACTAGCCTTTAATCAACCTTCTTGAGGTGTCTCAAGTCTTAATGGTGTATGTGGTCCTTTGACCTGAAATCACTACGATTCCTACATAAGGAGTTGTATATTTTAATGTCATCAAACGTTATTTGTAACAAGGTGATCATAAAGTTAGTTATTGGATATACCGCGAATCATGTGGAGGAATATGAGTGACCTAGATGAGATTTATCCCTCCTACATAATAAAAGTGATATCTTCGATCCTCCTAATTGAGTGAGACTACAAAATGTATGATCATGCTCAAATGAGTCAATATGAGATATTGATCTCATTTGTTATTACTACATCAACTCGAGTATCAGGAAATGGAAGATTGAACTATACAAAGGTGACACATTTCATACTTTGTGTTCAATCTAGATATCTAGACAAAAGAACTAAATTACACGGTAATATTAATCGCATAAAGTTTATGTCAAATCACTGACATTCTCATTACTTGGGTAGCATCGATGTGTTGCTAGATACCGCTCACTGCTTGTAATATTAAAATGAGATTTTAATATTGCTGCCAACGTCATGAGAACTTATAAGGTCACACACTTAGAACAAACTTAGTTAAAGCAATAAGGATCCAAGTTAGATTGTGATTCAATCGTGGGTCAAACTCATAATAGATGAATCTAGGGTTGCACAACTTATTTTGTTGTTGCTCTCACTCGCATAAGGCAACAACTATTATAAATAACACTACTAAAGGGTTGTCAAGGCATGCTTTACAAATCCTAGCCGCACTTGACAGAAACAGTGAGTGAGATAGTGACAGGTTTCTTTTCTCTTCGCAGCTAGTATTGTGGCAGAGAGGTTCGACTCCAAGACTGCGGATGTTGAACGTTTTGCAAGTATGTTTGTGTGGATAACATAGAGACATCGTTGTTGTTGCGGTGCATGTGATTTGCTTGATCGTTTTTCATCTCGTTTCAAGAGGTAAACTCAAAAAACATAGATTATGGTCTTTTTTCACATGGATCCTTAGTGAGAATTTTTATTTTTCCACTGCGTGATGTATCCGCAATTCCCAGCATTCCCCACCTTCATCTTGAACTTGCACCTCTACCCTTGTATAGTCGGGTTTGATAATATGGATGGATGGATGGATGGATATATGAGGACTATCTCTTGGTTCCTTGGTTTTAGGTTGGAACAGTTCCTGATTTATTTGCTTCCTTGCAGCTGCAATTTCCTCTGTATTGATATAACTCATGGACCTAGTTCTCAAATCATCTAAGTCTATGGGTGGTCTTCTAGCAAGCGAATCTGCAAAGAGTCCTAGTTTCAAACCGGCCATAATAGCCTTCAAGGATACAATAGGGTTTAAATATCTTATTTGTACCATTTCTTCGTTAAATCTCCTCATAAACTCCTTCAGTGACTCATTTCGTCCCTACTTCAAGTTGATCAGGCTTGTTGAAGTTTTTTTTATGAATTTTGTTGGTGGAAAAGTGGGTCAGAAACTTGGCTGACAATTTTAAAAATTGTTGATGGATTCAAGTTCAAAAGTGGAGAACCAGAGTAGTGCTAATTTTTTAAGGATGATTAGAAAGGCTCTACATTTAATCGGATTCGTTCCACCACTCAATAACATCATTGAGTTAAACATAGTCAGATGCTCCTGAGGATCAGTCGTCCCGTCATATAGTTCCATGGTAAGGAGATGAAAGCTTTCGGGGAGTGGGACTGTCATGATAAACTTGGAAAATGGGTGGTTTACAGTTGGTGGAGGGTGGTCATTTATCGTCGCGCATCTCTGGCTGGTGTGTTTTGGACCAAATTTTCAATGTTCTGACCTCTGCTTTTGGCCTCATTTTCTTGTTCTGTACGTTGTATCTCCCTATTGACCATTTGATCAATTATGGCTTGAATATCGCTAACGGCCTGCATTAGGGTTTCAATGTTATTTGGTTAGGCATTTTTCGAGTTTGCAATTTCATTGTTGATGTTGCTCTTGGCAGTGACCATGGGTTGTTAAGTGGGTGATTTATAGGTTGGTTGTGGGGTAGGAAAGTTTTACCTCACTCCATGGTGAGTGTCAGATGTTCAAGACAGTGACCATAACCTAGGTCAAAAGACCAAGGAGGCTCATCGGAGACTTATAAAGAAAATGGCGATGAGGACAACCGAGAACCTATGTTGGCCAGAGAAAAGCTAGGTTAGGACGCAATATTGGTAGGCTAAGGTATTTTGGATGCAAAGTGGAACACGTTGGCTCAGGTTACTAACCAAGCTTAGGAAGGATCCCGGAGGCTAAACTTTTGGCTCCTACCTGTCATGGAGCAATTATGATATTTGAACGTTAGGCGTAAGTTACACTTGATCATCAAGGCTCCAACTTGTCGATGATTGTTTTTGGCTTGACAATTAGCTATTGGACTGTTATGGCCAGTCTTGGGAAAATGTGACGAGTCCAAACCTTTTGATCACATGTGAATTGCCTATTGGACTGGTGACCTGGATGGTCTGACCTAAACTTCCATGGATAGGCCAAATTATGGGCTTGGCGGTGTTTACGGGTGAATTTGGTATGAGACAAATTCCAAGCAAACAAATATATTTTATCAAACGAATGTGGGTTCACGAGTTATATGGTAATCTCATTAGAAAAAAAACTTAAGAAATTGATGAGTAACGTGCAAAATATAAAGTGCAAAGAAATTTAAAAGTGCAGAGAAAGTAAATTGCAAGAAATATAAAGTGCTAAAGATTAAAATGCAGAAAATAAAGGTGTAAAAAGTTTAAATGCGGGAATTATAAAAATACAGTAAGTTTAAAGTGCAGAAAATGTAAAACGCATGAATTTAAAGTGCAGAAAGAGTAAAGAAATTTAAAGAACAAGGCTTGAAAATAAAGAATTTAAAGAGACATTGCATTAATGTAAATGGTTGGAAATGAAAATGGAAGTCATACCTAGAATCAAATCCATTAATCTGCTTGAGTAAGATGTTAGGATTGTATATCCAGTAAAACCACCATTTGTACATCGTGAATACTAGTATTTATAGACAAAATATGAAAAATAACTAACTCCTAAAAACTGATCACGTTCATGGCATTTATATCATGTTTATCTATACTAATATTTTGCTCAACTGAGAGCAGTCATGTCATCTTTCGTCAATAGCATTGGTAACTTTATTTTCGATGAAACCATCCCTTGACCTTTTGATAATTGATCACCACTTGGATTCACCATCTGGCTGTTGAATTCAAGACGAATAACTAAAATCAACTGAGATATTTCGACAAAAACCAACATCTGACTATAACATTAGATCATCGTCTTACTGTCGGAAAAACCTCTTCGTCGAATACCTCAATGTTATCATTCGACCATAGAAAGACCATCTTCGTTGAATTATCTATCTTCGTCAAATGTCAACTGTCTGTCGAGAATATCTTTATCAAAACTTATATTTTTATTCCCAACAAATGCCCCCCAAAATTTTTCTTTCGACACTGCTAAAAGAAAGATAAATTTTAATCTTATCTTCTACTTCCAATTTCGACGTCAGGACCTTATCAAAAATCTTTTCAAAATCATTTTGATTTTCAAAAAAAATCCAATAAAATCTTCTGTGGATTTTTCAAAAACCACAAGTACAACTTATCATTTCAAACATTTAATTGCTGTTTTTCCTAATAAATAAGGATCATACTTATCCCTATTCTGAAAATAGCTTTTTAATTTCCTGACGAAAATTACACGTCCTCTTACCTTCTCCATTATTCACTACTTCTTTAAATTTCACAGACTTACGCTACTTTTACCCCATCTTTTACTATTTATCATCCTCAACCTTATTCTCTTGCGTCTTTTCTGTAAAACTTCCTTCTCAATAATGGCTTCTTATTCTCAATCTGTCTATGAGCCTTCAGTTGATTTGGGCAATCACGCCGTTGTTCAAGACCCAATTCTAGAGAAATCCGAGCTGTGGAATTTTTCCAAGGTAATCCTTCCTATCAATGACCTTTCGCTTTCTTTAGATCCTCCAGCTGCTTTCTTGGACCCAATTCTGCCCAAAGAACTCATTACCAAAGAAATCCAAAGCTTTTTTCCTTGCAAAAATCCAAAAGAAGAATGTATTTTGGCTTCTCTTCCTTCCATCCCCATCAATTATTTTAACAAATCTGAAAGGCTTTTTAGAACCCCACCTGGCCAAATCAATAGGTATCTTGATTGGCTTAATAGAGTCCAAGCCTCTAAAGAAACTTTATGGAGGAAATTAGGTATATTTGACTGTATCCAACTTTTACGTTATCCCATGAAAATGGATTCATGTTTGTTGGGTGCATCTTTTTTCTTTTGGAACAAAACCACCAATTCCTTTCATTTCCCTTATGGCATGATGGGACCTACGCTTTTCGACGTGGCTGCCATAACTGGTCTTCGACCAGATGGGAAAGTCATAACTCCTATCCTTCTCCCCTTGAACGTCATAGACGTTTATTCAAAAGCCCCAACTTCTTTTTTAAATTTTGTCAATTTCTATTCTTCATCAGAAGGCCTTGTATCCGACGAAGAACATGTGGCTTTTCTCCTTCTCTGGTTGTCAGCCTATGCTCTCTGTACTAAATCAGTTCAGGTGTCAAAATCTTACCTTAACCTCGCCAATCTCCTTCATGAAGGTCAAGAATTGGCTTTCGGTCAGTTCCTTCTTGCCAATCTTTACTTTGGTATTGGCGATATTGTACAAAGCATTAGGTCACAAACAAAGAAAACTAATGCTGGTGGCCCCATATGGTTGCTGCAACTCTGGCTAAATGCTATTCTTGGAGACTATTTAGTTAACACTTCTCCTTCAATAATTTCTTCTACTACTTATGGCATTAGACTCTGCCATTTCAAACATGAAAAAATCCACAAGCATCACTCAGAGAATTTTATGCACTTTTTCAGCATTTTCCATTCCATCTCCTTCAATACCGAAGGCATTTATTTTGCACCCTTCGCTGACCACTCCGTCGGTCCAGAGTGGTTTACTCGACCACTTATTTCTGACAACCCTTCTATTCAAGCTGACAATCTTTCCATTTGGTCAAATTTTCTTTGTCGGCAAGTGTTAATTGTTGGCCTTCCTGGTTCGACGGACAATCTTTTAGAATTGCACCTACCAAATTCAATGGCTCGTCAACTAGGATTCTGTTAAGCCATTCCAACTCCATTCTCTCAAAAAGCCAAAGAACACTTCGTTAATGGCTGCTTACAAGACATGTCAGATCTTGTACGGGTGGCTATGAAAAACGAGAGACACGAACAACATTTTTTAGTTTCTCCTTTCACACCCTATAGAGGAGTTACTCCAGATTTTGTCAAATGGTGGACTACATACTATAGTCCTTACCATATCGATATTGATGTTTGTCGAAGTCGAATAACTGAACAACTCGTTCCTGTGCAGGGTCAAGAGCCTTCGACAAAAACCAAAAGTAAACATATTCAAGATATTAGAGCTTTTGAGAAATATTACAAGATCAAATGGGACTACATGTATCCTGGCACAATTGTTCGACATTGTGAAGAAGTCCTGGCTAAACCCAAAGCCGCTGCCAAGCCTTCTAAGGCAAAAACTTCCAAGGTATATTTTCAACCAACCTTTTAGAATTTAATTTCAATTTGTCGAAATTAAACCTTTTATCAATTACAGGTTGGTGGCTTAACTCCCACTTCTTCTGTCGAAATCATTGAATCTCCAAGCTCATCTTCTGAAAATCCTTTGAAGGTATAATTTCCTTTATTTCTTTTTTTTTTCATACCTTGGTAAATTCTTATCTTATTTTACCTTTGCAGAAGAAAAAGAAAAAGACTTAATCCTCAAGTTCTAGCTTGAAACCTACTGAACTTGAGGCAGAAACTACTTCTATTCCTCCCAAGGTAAATGTTAACCGACACAATTTTTCCTAATTGGAAACTCAAGACTTCATTTAATAATGTGATCTTTTCTATTTCAGGATCCAGAAACTGAACAAATTGCTGAAAGTCCTTCAGGACCTATCACCGAATTGAACGCTGAGGATCCAATTCAGCAACCTGCTGAGGTAAGATCTTCCAAGTCTTAAAAGAAAGAATTCCTAAGATTTTTCTTATCTTGATGTCACTTTTATTTTCTACAGCAACTGATAGATCCTGTCGCTCCTGACAATCCTACTGGACAAGGCAATGAAACTCTCTCTCCAGAGGATCAATTTTTTCAAGCTCCTGAAATACCAACTGTTTCCTTGCCTCTCCCGACAGAAATTCAGGGTGCTAGTTCTTCCCAAATAAATAAAGACAATCCTGTCAAAATTACTTCTGAAGAATTCGACATGAATGCTCTCTTAACTGAAATTGCACCTTCTAATCTACCTCCGTCATCTCAAATTCATTCTATTGTCATAGAGTCAAAAAATGCTGAAGATATGGAGGTAGATTTGGATGAATTGATATCTATGCTGTCAGGTAGCCATAGAAGTTCTCCACAATCAGTTTGCTCTTCTACCCAGCCTGGACAAGATTCCAGTGATTCTCATGTTACTGAGCTTTTGACAGAGTTAAAAAATGCCTTTACCTACTCCTTTGAGCAATTAAGTTTCGATTAACCATTCCAGGAAAGAATGTTGACCATTATGGCTGAATTGAAACCTCTTTCTCAACAACTTTCGATAACGAATCGAGCTCTTCCTTCGACTGTCAAAGATTTTCTCCAAAACTTATCTCTGAACATGCCTACTATTCGTCAGGTCATTCCTGCTTATGATCAAAAACTTCAAGAAAAATCCAAGATTTTAAAGCAATTGACCGACGTAAAGAATGAGATAACCAAACTGAAAGGTTATCTTATTGATGGAAAAAATAAGAAGGCAAAACTTGACAAAGAAATTGAAGATTTGGAGAAAAAACTTGAAAAACCTCGTCGTCGAAAACAAAAACTCAGCATGGCACTGCAACAAGGGAATGTAAAATAGCAAAACATCATCAACAACTTAAAACAATGGGCTATCGAGACCAAAGCTGTATTGGCGGATTTTCATTCTCTTGAACCAGAATATCAAAAAGCTTGTGCCAATAAACGAGCTTTGGAAGACTCTTGGGAAGTTTTACAGAGGATTTAATTGTATTGGTTCTTTTATACTGTCGGTTTGATAATTCGACAGGATTTGTATGGCTTTCGAGGCCAATACTTAATAAACATCCTTTTTGATCAATTTCCAACACGTTTTTATTCATTACTCTTTAAACATTCTTTATTCTGTTTCTTTTCAATGCATCTCGTAACTGTGCATCATAATTAACTTAATTAATTATAATGAAAGTTACAAGGCATCACGTAATGATTCCTTCTGCAGCAAATCTTCTATAAATAGTGTTCTTCTGCAACACCGAAGTTCAAATCCATATTCTGATTTTTTCTTTTCCATCATTTCACCATGTCTTCAGATAATTTCTTCTTTTCTTAATGGGAGAAATGGAAAAAGGGCTCTGTATTAATGGTGATGATTAACTTGAACTTTAGTAAGAATCGTAATATTTCTGATGAGCTTCAGTAAGCATCGTAATAACCCAGTGTCTTTGAAACACAGTTGTTATGATGTAAATGGCTCATCAAGGAGTAGACGACCAACCAAAATCTCGTCCAGGATAAGTTAAGGGTCATCTGCTCCTTCCTTTTCCTCAGGTCCTACGAGCTCAATTCAAAACACATTCAGCTGGGGAGAAGCTTCTGGTTTATTTAGAATAGGTTATTTCTCTGTTATCTTCCTTGACAATCTAAACCAGATGTAACATCAGTATATAATTTGTATTTGTCGAATATATGAATGAAATTTCATTTTTACTCAATTTATATCTTTACTTCATACATTGTCGGTTTATATGGCTTTAAATATTTGCCATTAATTGATTTAATCCTCAAACCAGAATTAACTTCGACAAGTGCATAAGCATTTCTGGAAAATACTTGAGTAATTTTAAATGGTCCTTCCCATTTTGGAGACCATTTTCCATATTTTCGACACCTCTTATCCATGGGCAGAATGACTTTCCAAACCAAATCATCCATCTTAAAGGATTTATACTTAACTCGACTGTCGTAAAACTTTGCAATCCTTTCTTTCTATCGAATTAAGTTTTCTAGAGTTACTAATCTTTCATCACTTAATTCATTCAATTCATCAAACATCAAGTCCCAATAATGCTCAATTGGTAACTCGTCTTATTTTTGAATTCGAATGGAATGAAGATTAATCTCAACTGGTAACACTGCATCATGACCATAAACTAACTTATATGGTGAAGTGCCCGTCGATTCTCTTGGTGAATTTCTATATGCCCATAGAATTTGATTAAGGATATTATGCCAATTTCTAAGTTATCGACCAATATGCTTTTTAATCAAATTTATGATTATTTTGTTCATGACCTCTACTTGGCCATTTGCTTGAGCATAATATGGCGTCGACGTGAGTATTTTAATTTTCCTTGAACTGGCATATTTGACAACTTTCTTTCCAATGAATACTGATCCTTGGTCGGTTGTCAAAGTTTGTGATATTCCAAACCAACAAACTATATTATCTTCAATAAAGTTAATCACATCTTGCTGAGTTACATCCTTTAAGGCTACAGCCTTAACCCATTTGGTGAAATAATCAACTCCTACTAAAATATATTTGTGTCCCTTCGACGAGACGGGATGAATTTGGCCAATTAAATCTAAGGCCCACCCTTTGAAAGGCCAAGGTTTAACTATAACATGTAACTCACTAGCAGGAACATTTTGTATATGGCCATGTCTTTGACACTCTTCACAAGACTTGGCAAACATTATACAATCCCTAACTAGTGTTGGCCTATAATACCTTTGACGTCGAAGGACCCATTTCATCTTTTCACCTGCCTGATGAGCTCCACAAATTCCTTCGTGGACTTTTGCCATGGCAATATAAGCCTCTGCTTCACTCAGACAAACTTCTAAATTTCCATCGACAGACTTTCTATATAAGGCTCCCCCTAATACCACAAACTTCGATGCTCTATACTTGAGCTTTCTATGCACATCTTGACTTGGATTTTTCAAATAACTCAGTATTGGTTGTCTCCAGTTATTAATCGTCGAAATGTCATTTTGTAGTATATATCTTTCCTCTAATGGATATAAAATTTCTTTTATTTCCATTAGATTTGTAAGAACCTTTGATGAAAGTCTGTAACTAAAGGCTACTTGTGCTAATTCATTAGCCTCTTCATTTAAACCTCTGGAAATGTGTTCGACAGTTACCTTGTCGAATTGTTTCATTAACTTACTTGCCACAATATAATATTTCATTAGATTTTCACTAACACATTTATATTCTTGGGCAAGTTGCTTAACGACCAACTGTGAATCACCAAATATATGCACATTACGTGCTTTCATTTCCACTAGTATCTCTAATCCGACAATTAAGGCTTCATATTCAGCCTCATTGTTAGAACAAGTATATTTAAGTTCAAACATGAACTTAGTTGGAGTACCTTGAGGGGAAACAATTAAAATCCCTACTCCAATTCCATTTTGATGCCTTGAACCATCAAAATATAAACACCAAGGTTTTAAACCGACAATATTTATATTATCTACATCCAAACAAGGATGGTCGGCCAAGAAGTCAGCAATTGCTTGGCCTTTTACTGCTCTCATTGGTACATATTATAAAGAAAATTCTGACAAAGCAATTGTCCATTTTCCAATATGATCATTTAACACTGGTTTCGATAACATATATTTTATTATATCAATTTTTGACATAACCAGTACATTACAAGGCATCATGTAATATTTAAGCTTAGTACATGAGAAATACAATGCTAAACAAAGTTTTTCTATTGCACTATATCTTCTCTCAACATCATTTAAAACTCGACTAAGATAATACACGGCCCTTTCGACGCCATTTATATCTTGAGCCAGCATACTTCCTATGGTTTCTTCTGATGCTGATATATATAATTTCAACGGTCGACGGGGCACTGGAGGCATCATGACCGGTGGTTTTGTCAAATACTGCTTTATCCGATCGAAGGCTTCTTGGTGGCAGGGTTCCCACACAAAATCCTGTTCAGCCTTCAACTTGATCAATGGAATGAAAACTCTGGTTCTTCCCGACAAGTTGGGTATAAATCTTCTTAGGAAGTTAACTTTTCCTAAAAAAAGATTGCAATTCTTTCTTGTTTATCAGTGGTGTGGCCTCCAAAACTGCCTTGGCTTTATTCTTGTCCACTTCTATACCTTTTTTATGGACTAGGAAACCCAAAAATTTGGTGGCCGACACTCCAAAACCGCATTTTTCTGGATTCATCTTAAGGTTGTGCTTCCTCATTCTGTCGAATGCCTGCCTTAAGTTTGTCAAATGGCTTTCCTTCTTTTCCGACTTGACAATGACATCATCGATGTAAATTTTTATAAATTTTCCAATGACATCATAAAAAATTGTATTCATTGCTCTCTGATAAGTGGCCCCTGCATTCTTTAAACTGAAAGGCATGGCTACCCATTCAAATTTCCCAATGGCTCCTGGACACCTGAAGGCAGTTTTTTACACGTCCTCTTCGGCTATAAAAATTTGATTATAACCTGCATGGCCATCCATAAAACTTAATAATTCATGTCCAGATGCGGCATCAACTAATATGTCTGCAATTGGCATAGGATACCCATCTTTAGGTGTGGCAGTGTTCAAATTTCTAAAATCTACACATATTCTCAACTTGCCATTTTTCTTAACTATAGGAATAATATTAGAAAGCCATTCGACATACATGGTTATTCTGATGAATTTGGCTTTGAGCAATCTTTCAACCTCTTCTTTTATCTTTAATATCACCTCAGGTGCAAATCTCTTATTGGCTTGTCTAACAGGTCTGCATCCTTCTTTCAGAGGCAATCTATGCTCGACAAGATCTCTACTCAATCCAGGCATTTCATCATAATCCCAAGCAAAACAATCTTTA
Source organism: Ormosia emarginata (assembly GCA_029884605.1). Taxonomy (NCBI): domain Eukaryota; kingdom Viridiplantae; phylum Streptophyta; class Magnoliopsida; order Fabales; family Fabaceae; genus Ormosia; species Ormosia emarginata. The sequence continues at coordinate 19,885,603 of JAQQTP010000060.1, read as the reverse complement.
TATTCCATAATTAATTCGACAAGCTTTTCTTTGAAATCCTTTGGCAGAAATGAACTGACAAAAATGGGCATCATATCTGCTTTAATGCCCAAGTTTATTTCTTTCAAAGGATCTTCCACTTCCACACTTTGCTTTTCATCAAGCCCTTTTTCAAATCCTAAAGGACCGTCATCAATTACACAATCCGACAAAGATGCTTTCAAAGAGTGAATACTGCTTTGTCGATTAAATAAGCGACAATTTTTCTGAGTAATCCTTAACACTCATAACTAGTGCTTGGCCGATCTTCTTCGGCCTTCTTCACCAGTCGTACACTAAACTGATCCCTCAAGCAAACTTCGAGTGCGTCTTTGTTAATCACTCCACCACTTGCTATTACTGGTTTAACACTTGGAGCATATATTCTGAAATCGACATGAAGCTGCTGGAGATAGCAAAGACTGTCATCTGCTTCTATTACTTCAACTTGGTCGTCTTCATTCCAAAGAATGAGCTTCTGATAAACTGTTGATGGTATTGCTCCGACGGCATGAATCCAATCTCTCCCTAACAAAAGATTGTAACTTGACTTTGTCGGAATTACCACAAATAATGTCGGTCTTGCAACGGATCCGACTTGTACTTTCAACATCACCACTCCGTCTGACGGGGAGGTTTTACCACTGAAATCTGTGACTATCATGTTTGTCGACATCAAATCTGACTAATCTTTCCCAAGTTTTTTGATCATGACCCTTGGGATTAAATTGATTGCTGCCCTTCCCCCCCGGTCGATCAAAACTCTATTGGTGGGTTTTCTTTCTAATAGAGCCTTGATGTGTAACGGTCGTAAATGAGCCGTTTGATCTTCTGTTGGTTTTTCAAGCTGAGCTATATTGTCAAAGACTGTGATCATATTGTCCTGGAAAAGAAGCCAATGATCATCTAGGTCATCAAAATCTTCTTCATTCTCCCCAGTGTACTCAATTTCGTGATACCTTTCAAAATCTGCAGGTAACATTGAAACTAAATTAACATTCATTGACTTCAAGAATTCCTCTTCTTCAGACAGCTCTTCACTTAGATGCCTTCCAATCCTTAAGTAATCTTCCGACGGCAAATTACTATCCATAGTCATCAAGATATCATCCAGATTATCTTCCAAGTTGATGTCCATGTCGAATTGCTCCTCATCACCAAGGCCTAAAGGATCCTCTGGATCATTCAAGGCCTCAATAACTTCATCAGTCATTGGGTCTATATCTTGGCAGTCAGGCTTTGCCAATCTTTCTCTTTCTTTTCTTATGTCGAGCACTTTCTTCCTCCACTCAACATCTTGATCTGGGTCTTCTAAAATTCTCCTGATTTCTTCTTTTGACCAGTCTTCAATATTACTATTTCTAATTCCAAAGTCCTTAATCTGCTCTTTTCCTATTGTCGGGTTTGCAGCATTTGAGCTGATCAACTCCTTGTCCTTTTCGACTGGTAAACTATTTTTTCTTCCCTCTTTTTCTACAGCTATCAATCCAATTGGTCATTTCCTCTTTGTTTTATTTGGAATTGGCCTTCGAACTTGCTTACCCTTTCTTATTTCTCCCAACCTTTCTTGTCGGGATTTATCATCAGTATCAAGCCGTCTAACTGCATTTGTTGTCGGCTCCCCTAAAATGATCCCATGGTAACAACACTTTTTATCTTTCTACCATCTTTATCCTGATCAAGCATTGGTTTCTTTTCGACCACCAAACAACCTGTTTCTGCAGGCTGCTCCTTGATCACTAATCCTTCAGCCATATCTCTTCTCTTTTGCGCTTGTCTTAATCTCTGTAATCTCCTTTTCTTACTCTTTCACATTGGAAGAACCTTTGATGGCCCTGCTTCATCTTGGCCAATCGAAATTTTTCCTAAATGAATCCTTCCATTCTTGTAGTCTTCATTCCAAAAAGGTTGATCCCTTTGAAAATTACTCCTCCTGGCAGACACATTCCGTCGAAAATACGTATGTCTATCCATTACGGAATTCTTCATCCACTTATTCACGGCAACATTAGCAGGTGGCACCCTAGTCTTAAATGGTCCGACATGAGCTTTGTTTCCCACAAACCCCTGTGGTTTGACTAACCAACCATTCATGTTAGGCCTAAGCATGTAGACTGGCTTTGGCCTTGGAGCATGAAAAGTCTTCTATGGTCTCCAGGTTTTTCTGTCGAGAACTTTTTCCTTACCCTACTGGATACTTGGTTGTTCTTCAACAGCTTTCTTCGTAGCAAGCTCATCATATACTGCATTATATCTTGGGCATAACCTTACCTTGCCCTCATCTTTCTTTCTTTCAAGAAATGTCTCAAGAGACTCACCTGGCTTGAGATATACGTCGATTGTATCCTTTGTATCCATGTTGAATTCTTGCAACCTCCTTATGTTGAGCATCCCAACATTTTAAGGAACTTGCTGATCAACACAAGATACTTCAACCTGAAACGGATCTGTGTCAACTTTCATATCCGCTTTAAGCTTGTCGGCAAACTTCAGACGCCCATCCATTATTGATTTTTGAATTATGTCTCTGAAACGAACACATTCATTAGTAACATGACCGAAACTATTATGAAACTTACAATATTTTCTGTCTTTAATTTCATCCAACTTTAACAACCTATGACCTTCCGACAGTTTAATCTGTTTATCTTTTAGTAACAAATCAAAAATCTTGTCGGCTTTCATTACGTCGAATGTATATGTTTTCCTATCTCCTTATTTCTAGTAATAAAATCAAAAATAAGGAGGACTTGTTCGGTTAACTCATCATCGATTAAACTCATTGTCGATTCATTTAAGGCAAATGCCACCTTTTCTCTTTTAAGAAATCTTTTTGTTTTTGAATCTTTTCAACTTTTAGTTGTTCCCTAACTTTTTCACCTAGTTGGACAAGATCAACTAAATGTTGATTCACTAACTTCTTCCTTATATAATAATCTAAACCACTATGTACCTTTACTATTTCGACCTCTCGGAGTAAAACATCTACTCCTCATTTGTCGAAACGATTCATTCACCCATTATACATCCTTTTGATGTTGAAAAGATCTCCCACTTTCAAATCTCCTCTAAAAATTGATCATGAAAGCTTAGAAAGTTTTGGAATCTCAATGTCGAAAACTTTTTGTGAGGGAACTTGGGAAGAATCTTATTTTAAGGCCTTCAACAGTGGCCAACTCCCCCATCTCTATTGTAAACCGTGCAATATGTTTGACGGTCGATTCCCCACTTTCTCCTGCAAACTTGGAAAGTTTTGGAATCTTAACTCCTCTAGGCAACTCTGCTCTTGACCTACTAAATGCTAATAAAAATATATGGTTGGTTGGCATAGCCAACGTTAAAACCAAATCTATTCAGCACTTGTTCCACTACTTGGTTTACATTTTGTTCAACCATTTGGTGCCCCCCAAGATTTGGTTGAAGCAACCTCATGGCTATATCATTTCTGGCCACTTGATCTTCGTTTCCTCGATGGAGCACATGGACATTTCCATATTCCAAACGAGGCTGATCATTTTGGTCTAGTTGATCTAAGTTTTGTTGATTTTGTCCCACATTTGCCTGAGGTGCGACCATTTCTCTATTTACCCCAGGTTGGGCTCCCTGAATATTATCATTGGTCAAATCACCTACTCCTAAGGCTTGGTTTAGCCTTGCCATTTGCTGAGCCAATGCGTTGCAAACATTATTTGTATTTTTCATGATTGGCGTAATTACAGCACCCATTTGCTGAGTGAACATATGCACCATGTCATGGTTGCTTTCATCCATTTGTTCTCGAAAACTGGCCAAAGAATTCATAGTTGGCCCAGTTATATTCCGAGGAATATCTCTCGACCTATTTGGAAATACAGGTCCCAAATTTAATCTCTCTTATCGAAAAGGAGTTGGATTACTTGAACTTGCAACTCCTGTTCCTTGGCCATTAAAACTTGCTAAAGCCGAACTTATTTGTGGTTGGTCTTGTGAGGCTATTGTTTGGCCTATAGTATTAGCCAAAGTAGAACCAAGTCCCATTTGTGTCATAGGAGGAACATAATTTGGTGGCAAACCATATTGTGGTGCCAACCTTGAACTTGAGTTCATTACACTTTGATTACTTGGTTGATTTGGTGATGACTGAGTCACTCCAGGCACTACTTGTTCTAACACTGGGTTACTCCTAAGAGTACCAGTTGCTATTATGTCAACCACAGGACCCGTTGTTAAAGGTGATACAGTAACGGCTGTCGAAGGTGGCACACCAACTTCAACTGAAAGTGCATTCGACGCCTGATTATTTGCGTTACTCATAGTTTGCGTATCTTGAGAAGGGCAAGAAAATACCAACTTTCTACTTCTTAAACGCATAAAACCATCTTCTTATGAAGAGGTTTGTGATACTACCGAGTTACTCTGAACTCGTCCCACTGGGCGTGCCAATTTATTTACGGGTGAATTTGGTATGAGACAAATTCCAAGCAAACAAATATATTTTATCAAATGAATGTGGGTTCACGAGTTATATGGTAATCTCGTTAGAAAAGAAACTTAAGAAATTGATGAGTAACGTGCAAAATATAAAGTACAAAGAAATTTAAAATGCAGAGAAAGTAAATTGCAAGAAATATAAAGTGCTGAAGATTAAAATGCAGAAAATAAAGGTGCAAAAAGTTTAAATGCGGGAATTGTAAAAATGCAGTAAGTTTAAAGTGTAGAAAACGTAAAACGCATGAATTTAAAGTGCAGAAAGAGTAAAGAAATTTAAAGAACAAGGCTTGAAAATAAAGAATTTAAAGAGACATTGCATTAATGTAAATGGCTGGAAATGAAAATGGAAGTCATACTTAGAATCAAATCTGTTAATCTGCTTGAGTGAGAGGTTAGGATTGTATATCTAGTAAAACCATCATTTGTACATCGTGAATACTAGTATTTATAGGCAAAATATGAAAAATAACTAACTCCTAAAAATTGATCACGTTCATGGCAGTTATATCATATTTATCTATACTAATATTTTGCTCAACTGAGAGCAGCCATGTCATCTTTCGTCAATAGCATTGGTAACTTTATTTTCGACGAAACCATCCCTTGACCTTTTGATAATTGATCACCACTTGAATTCACCATCTGGCTATTGAATTCAAGACGAATAACTAAAAGCAACTGAGATATTTCGACAAAAACTAACATCTAACTATAACACTAGATCATCGTCTAACTGTTGAAAAAATCTCTTCGTCGAATACTTCAATGTTATCATTCGACTATAGAAAGACCATCTTCGTCAAATTATCTATCTTCGTCAAATGTTAACTGTCTATCAAGAATATCTTTATCAAAACTTGTATTTTTATTCTCAAGAGGCGGAGACTTGAGTTGGTCGATACTTAGCCAACCTGATTGGCCTAGCAGTGGCCCAATAAATCAGGACGAAGTCGATCTTAATAAATCTGTTGTTGCTTAGTTTGATCGAGTGTATAAGCATGGACTAGACTCATAGGTGGTCGAACCAACGTTCGACTAGTATGGTCCATATATTGACAAAAAAGAAAAGAAAAGAAAAAAAGAAGAGGAGGTCGCGCTATCGTCACGCAAGCATGGGCAGATGTAGAATTCAAATGCCTTACGCGTAGTTAATCGAAACAATAGAATGGTGATAAAGTGCCGCAAAAGGGACCACTAGTTTGGAGTCGATACTCGATAGCACAACTTGGTAATTTACATTGGCTAGGTGCGAAATTGATTTCTCTTTTCTAAGCCCTTGAAATGACGGCAGGAAAGCTAATTCGTCCAAAATGAAAATTGAATCAATTTTTGTTAAAGTTCAAAATATTAAATGCCAAGCTGTTTACGTAGTTATTTATAGTATAAAGAGTTTTATAAATAATAAATCAATTTTATTTAAAAATAACAATATTTGGAAGAGTCTTTTTTAAGTGTATGATTAAATTTTAAAAAATTAATTTCTCACTTATCAATTGAGATGATATTCTAAAAAAAAACTTTTACATATAATAAATCAATTCTTTATTTAACCAATTGTACCCCCTTTGAACATAATTTTTGGATTAAAAAATCTGAAGTATTATGATTTAAGTGGAGATAGGAATTGCAATTATCCAGGTTGGCAGTTTTCTCGTTTCTTTCACGTCATCCCCTCGTATTTTCAGCTTAGGTAAAGCTGTAGTAATTCAGAAGCCTTGTGCTTTGCGATTTTATGGCTTGAAAAAGAAAAAGAAAATATTTCTCGTCCAATTAAATACTTAATTTTTATTCATTGTATATTTTTATACGTATATTTATTGATTTTTTTATATATGTCAATATTTTTATTTTTCATTTCTCATTTCTTTTTGTTTACCAAAAACCTATACTGATTAACTACTTATTCCTAACGTATTAACCACTTCAGTTATTCATTATTCGAAATTTTTAATTGAATTCACCAGAAATCAATATTGATTAACCACTTATTCCTAAAGTATTAACCAGTTATTCATTATTGAGAATTCTTACTTGGATTCACCAGAAATTGATATAGATTAACTACTTATTTCTAATGTATTAACCAGTTAATTTGGATTCACCAATTAATGATATTCAACAAAAACCTATACTGATTAACCACTTATTCCTAATATATTAACCAATTATTTATTATTCAGAATTCTTAAGTGGATTCACCAGAAACCTATACTGATTAACCACTTATTCCTAATGTATTAACCAGATTATTCATTATTCGAAATTCTTATTTAAATTAACAAAAAATTAATATAAATTAACCACTTATTTCTAATGTATTAACTAGTTAATCTAGATTCATTAATTAATGAGATTCTCAAAAAATTTATACTGATTAATCACTTATTTCTAATACATTAATCAAAAATCTTGTGTTACGTTTACCGAATCACTGTATAAATAATTTTAACTTCAAATTTTAAATTTTAAAATGTAAATTTTTTAAATGAATCAGCAAAATATAAAAATAAATAAAAATTAAAATCTTTTAAGCGAACAAATACCGACCGAAAGAGTAGTTCATTGTCGAGAGTCAATGTTAATGTGGGGACCGGATCCCAACAAAACGCTCTCCTCTGGTGTGAAAGTGGAATTGCTGCTTGCTGTGGACGCTGAAGTATCTTCCAAAGTTTGAAAGGTCTTATTATTAGTCTTCGTTTATGTCGTCTGACAAACTGGTTCTCACTCCTGTCTTTATCATTCTAATTTATTAGAGAAATAATGAATTATTATCAACGGGATACTTAATAATTTAAAATTTTAAAATTTATAAATTTAAATATCATATATCATAAAATTATTTAATAATTTAAATTTTTTATAAAATTAAAATAATATTATAAATAATAAATTAAATTTAATTATATTTTATAATAATTAGTTTATATAAATAATTATTATATAAATAATATATATTTTTTATTAAATTTTATTATTATAAGTTTATTTAATAAAAAAATATTTATTTTAAAATAATAAAATATATATATTTTCATCCCATATCAAAATTAAATAAAATATATAATATATATTAAATAAAAATATATACTATATGAGTTTGTGAATACCGCTAAAACATGTATTATAATCCCTACTTCCTCCTTCATTATTTTAAATAAGTATCCATCTTCCGTCTCATTGCGGGTAAACCTCGTAGATCCCGATAGACACGGGCAATTTTGTCATCATCACACCCACTTTTATGTACACACTCATAACGTAATGTATTGTAATCAGTAAAAATATGATATGTGGGCATGCATAATCATATAGGTTATTGAATAAAAAATAAAATACTTTTTCTATTTACTTTTATTTGTCATTTAAGATTAATACGCACAGATTAAAAAAATTGTTAAATATACTAAATGATAGAAAATATGATTGAACATGACTAAATTATTATTTCTTTCACTTAATTAATATTTTCTCTCTTCTCCTCTATTTTCATTAATCTCACATCATATCTCCCTCTCTCACTCCATTGACTACAGAGTAGTTGATTTTAGGAAGTTGAGAAAATCAATTAATATGTATTTATTGAGTTTAGTGAAAATAATAAAGATGAGGATAAATTTGAAAAAAGACAAATAAATACTCTTTGATTTTTTAAATAAACATATAATATAGGACAAACCAAGATTCTAAATAGATAGAAAAAATAGATCGGGGAAGTATTATTAAATTATATTTAAATGGTTACCAAACCACTAAGAGTATTACTCTCATTCTATATAAGAATTTTCCATTATGTATAACCATTTACATCAACATAATTTTCATCATTTAACTATAATTGGTTTTATTAGAATTTTTACTAGAATAATAGTACCCGCACATAATTACACACATATTATCTCATGTTTATATAGTTTTTACAATTTGATTATAACCGATTCCATTTTGTTTCATACACACATTTTATTTTATACACATCTAAATTAATTCTGATTCTACGATATGCTCTTGAATATGAGAGCTACACACAGATAATATGTAGCGAGCTTTATCCTTTTTAACACCTTCACTTCACTTTTAATTCTATCACCTCATTTATATAAGAGATTGTACATACTTACATTATAATTATGTCACCTTAACAGACAAATATGAAAGATGTGAAATTAATGTTTTAAAAATTGAACTAAACAACGGTTGAATTGATTAGACTATGAATCAATTATATTTTTTGTTGAACATTATTTGGTTCAACCATGGTTCAATCATAAATTTAGCCAATTGAATCATGAACCTAAAGTCTTATCAATTCAATCTCTAGTTTGATGATTAAAATATTATATGAAATAGATTGGGCTGTAAAAGACTAAATGACCGCTTTAATCTTGTAACACCTCTTGATTTAATAACCACAGCACAATCGTCATTATTGCCACAGTCACTAAACCAAGACGTGCTACAGTTTAACAACAAGTCTGAAAAATTTAATCATTATGCATATATAGAAAATATGAGCCACAATATGAAATATATATATTTATGTTTACTCGAAATCAGAATACAACATCAACTTAGCATAAAGTTACATTCCACAATCCATGCATTAAAGTAACATACTACAATATTAAACATAAGTTTTACATAGGAGAACTACCATATAAAACTTCGACCTCTTCCAAAGTCATACACCTGGATAGAAGGGTCCTGCACTTGATCCTCATTCGGATCTCCAACATATGAACTTCCCCCTTGAGACACGTCCTGATGCAAAGAAACCTGAATAGGTGACACAACCGAAACCTCTCTAGGAAAGATGTGGCGGTTATCCCACAACTCCCCAATGGGTATAGGGAACTCCATATGCATAAAAGTATGAGAGATACTCGTAGCAGCTCCAGGATAGTTACCACTCCGAATTATAGTCACATCTCCCATGTACATAAAACGCTCCACATCACATTCGGAATGCCAGGCTTCCAAGCCTCCATGGAACTGTATCCACGTACAACTGAAGAAAGCTTGTCCAGATGTCATCGTGATGAGACAAAAGTCGATCATAAACTAAACTAAGCGAATTTAACTCGCACTCTTCACAGTCTTTATCCAACATAGCATAAGACAGAGTAATACGACAAAGAAGTGAGACATCCTACTTACATTACCAATTATGGCAGTAAAGAAACATAATGGCGTAGAATGCCCACATAGCAAGGCAACCATATTAAACAGTAATAGTGATATACAATAAAAGAAACAGTAACAGAGTCTCAGATAATAAACAATAAAACAGTTCAAATAATCATAATATCATTTAAATTAATAGTCCAATCATCATATGAATGAGTGCTAACTAATATGATATGAATGAGTGCCAAATGATATGCTAACTCACTATGTTGACTCACAATGCATGTGCACTTGGTACTAAGAATTCCCACTCCATGGAGCTATATCAATTTCAAAGATAAACGTTCCAGAAGATCTGCCCTCCTCAATAACAGTCTATGCTGGATCACGAAGAGAATAGTGCTTGTCGGTTCCTCGTCAGTGCGTTGCAATTGGTTTTTCGGCCAGGGGTATATAAGGTGATAACATCGTCACTAGAGGGATCACCGCGCCCTAACACACCCAGAGATCCATTAGGGATCACACTATCCAATTCTCGTTCATTCACCGCGAAAAGAATAGTAATTTGTCGAGCCCATAATGTATTGCAATCGGCTTACACCGTGCCTTACGCCCCCTATAGATCCTTCCATTGGATCACACTATTCAATTCTCATTCATTGACTGAGCAATTTGTTTCATGCATGTTGACTCAATGTATAATCATAGGCTCATCCTGCCTTTTAACGGTCATCGACTGAGCAATTTGTTCAATGCATGTTGACTCAATGTATAATCACGTGTATTCAACAATAACGATATACTTACCATAACACGCCACAATTTGGCCAAGTTAGATATCAACATGCTCATGTATATTTCACAGTAATACTTTTCCATAATATGCCACAATTTGGCCAAGTTAAGCATCAACAATATTTTAGTCCCAAACACGGACCCACCATAGCATAGTATTAAGTTCTTAAGAGTGATAACACAATTTTTGAGGTTTATTTCGGGGTTTCACTTTAGTTAACATCTCTTATGAATACATTTTCTAGAGGGATTCTCTTGAAGTCCTTGTTCAATCTTCACTCCTTTAGATTAGCCAAGTTCTTTAATCTAATCAAATTATGCTTACTTAAAACTACTCTAAGGTTTTATAAGTCTCACAAACTCTCTTGTTCTTCCCTTATGTTCAAAACTATTCTAATCCATAGGATAAAGTATTTTCCTTTATTCTTTCTATTTTATGAACTCCTAAGGAATCTAAAATTTTCTAATAATCTAGATCTCCATTTTAGCACTATGTTTTGTGACATATTTCCACAAGAGGATGTGAGCCTCATTATAATAAAAGTCCAACTCTTTTTCTCTCACCACATTATTGATCAGTTATCACTAAATTACTAAAATCCTAAGGTTGCACAAAAATCACAACTTGGACTATTAAATCCCCTAGAGGCCGTGAGCCTCCCAAGGTGAGAAGTCCCAAACTTTTTCTATTATAATCATCAATTCTTTAACACCTAATCACCTAAATTTCAATGTCTCTAAAATCAAACTTGAATCCCCAAAATTTTTCCTAAGGCTGTGACCCCCCAAAATGGTAGAAAAACCCTACATTTTCCATATATTAATCCAAATAAGATATATATACATTCCATAACCATCAAGATATGCAAAGACAACTAATAACTCATACAAGTCCAAATAAATACAAAATCATGAAAAACAACACAACAAAGAGAGCAATCCATACATGGATTCCTTATCAACAACACCAAAAACGTTTCCTCACCACCAAGATAGGTTGAAGATGATTATCTCCCTCTTACCTATTGAAGACAACTCAAGAAAGCAAGCTTCTTGATCTTCTTTTTTTTGAAATTTCATCCTAAAGCTCCAAGAACCCTAAAATGAGCAAACTTTTAGGATCAACCACCAAGCTTTGAAAAGATGAATCCTTGGTCACAAAGGTGGTCAAGGAACACGAAAATGAGAAGAAAAAGAAAGAAAGTTGAGAGCTTTACCTCAAAGCTTCAAGCTTTGATCTTGAAGAAAGATGATGAAGATGTAAGCTTGTTAGGTAACTTCCAACAAGGAAAAGTCTTAGAATGTGATGTAGTATATGGAAATAAGGTTAACTGAAATTTTTGTGATGGTGGAGGTGTAAAAATAGTGTGAGGTCGTGGAGCATGGAGAGGGAAAGAAGAAGAGAAAAGAGAAAATGGAAGAAGAAGAGAAAATAAGAAAGAGAAAGTAGTAGCTTTTGTATTTTGAAATTGGAAATGAATATAATAAGGTGAGAAACACAATTTTGGCTCCCCAAAATTGGCATTGTCATGGAGACAAGAGAGAAGGAGAGGAGGAGATTTGACTTTTCATGTAAGCTTGGGCAATTTGGTCAATTTTGGTTCAAAGTTTCCTTAAGAAGCTTTGATTAAATTTAATCATTCTTTTGAATAAAAGTGATTTGATTTGATATAAAGTAGATTTTCTTTGGATAAGATAAGATTTCTACTACAAGCTATTATCCAATAGACAATTGTTAAAGACAGTAAAGCCAATATTAATTGTCCAACAGATAATAAAATGTACAGCGATTTTTATTTTTATCTGATAAAAATATCAAAAAATGTAAAATCTCGTAAACCATGTCTGGCCTCAGGTTTAGTAAGATCCCTCGTCGATGTTTCCACAGTTCAAGATTCTCGAGAAAAAATTTCATTTCCCTGGCTCCACTCAGTGTACACACAAAACGAGGAATATATTAAAATATTCAATATTCTCAGAAAAATTCACAAAAATTACAAATATTATAAAATAACTATTTATCATGAAACTATTAATTTTCAAGATGTTACAAGTCCCTAGTTGGAAGACCAACGATCATATTAGTCCATAAATGAACGAAATTACCTTGGAGGTCCCTTAATATGCAATTTGTCGATCAGTTCAGTCCAATTGTTAACCAGTATTAGTTAAACCTAACGAAAACACGTACGTGGCATGTGCCTTGTTGGCTACACATGTGGCAGACCACCCCCCCTCTTGATTCTTAAACGTGAAATGACGTTGTTTCTTCTCATATTTCCCTTCCCATAATTAGAACGATGTCGTTTCTTGTTATCATCTTCTCCAAAATTTTCCTCCCTGAACCATATAATTCCCAAAGCCTAAATCCCTAACCCTAATTTCACATATGTTTCCCATTGCAACATAGGCTCAAATGAAGACATTGAGAGATAATAAATGGTAGAAATCTCCATTTCATGAATCAACAACACAAAAGAGCCCCAATGTTTGAAGGTAGTTGCGACAGCAAGTTCAATGGGTAATGGTCCCTATTAGAAGGGAGGCGATGGAAAATTTTGCAATTGTGGGACAAAAGTAGTTGTACAAACCTTCAAGACCTAAATAAATCCCGTTAGACCTTTCTATTCATGCTCATTGCACAAGGTAAGCAATGGTAGGTATATTTTTGGTATTTCCTTATGAGTTGTTACCTATTAACATCCTGACACCTTGTTTGTAGGATGATAAGAACAATTGTCATTATTTCACTTAGGTTAATAATGGAAATGATGACACTACAGCCGATATAATTGAGAATGAAATTTGGATGGTGAATCTTATGTGGAAGATTGGAAGTTTACATAGTGAAATTATGATTCTAAGATTGAGTGTAATAACAATGTGTATTATGATGATGATTTTTATAATAATTTAGGGATTAGTTCTTTTCCTAAAGTAGTTGTAGGGATATTGACATTATGATATGTATAGTTAAGAAAGTATTAACACTAATAACTAGATTAAGGTAACCAAGGTAATTTTCTTCCTTTATGAAGTAATATTATCAATTAGGGGTGTTCACAATTTGACTTGTCCTAATGACTCGTCTTGACTCGAAATTAATTTGAACGAATTCAAGTTATATGAATTAGACCCATGTATTTTCGGGTCAGGTTAGGATTATGCTTCAGATTGTCCTAATCCGATATAGTGTTATAGAATATTTTAAAACTTGTAATTTTTTTGACAATTAGTGACAAATAATAGAATTTTTAATTTAAATTAATATTTTTTGTATAACATTATAATATATTTATATTGATAAAACTATTTTAAAATATATATTATAAAATATTACATATTTTTATTTTTTTACTTCTAAAATTTTATGACTTAATTATACAAAAATATATATTTATACAATTCATTTTATTATTGAGTTAACTCAATCTTTAACTTAATCATTTATCAAGTCATATGATACAGTCAATTTAAAAATTTAATCCAATCAAAATAAATATCAAATCAAATTCGAATTAATATAAGCCAGTCCCAACCTATCCCATGAGCACCCGTTTTATCTAGGGGTATTCTTGGATCAGTTTTAAGGCAAAAAACTATCCGATCCAAACAAAATAAATATCATCGATTCGGTTTAGATTAGATGAATTCCAATAACCAAACCGATCCAATCCAAACTGATTTTAATCGGATTGGATTAGATGATTCAGTTTTAAGAACATGCAACCAGGAAACCCTTGACCTCCAGTAAACAGAAAACCAAAATAAAGATAAATGGAAAGATTCAACAACCATCATAATCAGATCAAGAAGAAAAAGAACATGCAACTATTTGGTTGCCAGAGTTGCTGGAGGCAGATCTGAGGGGGAGGCACAGATCTGGAGGAAGTGGGGGGGGGACTCGCGGTGGGGACGAAGTGGGAGGGACTCGTAGTGGGGGAAAGGATGAAGGTTGAAGGGGCGGGGGGGTGAAGGTGACGGGGTGAAGGGGGCGGGCGAGGGTGACAAGGTGAAGGTGGCGATGAAGGGGCGGGGGCACGGTGAAGGTGACGTGGTGAAGGGGAGGTGAAGGTGACGGAGGAGGGGGGCGGGGGCGGGTGAAGGTGACATGGGAAAGGGGCGGGGGCGCGGTGAAGGCGACGGAGGAAAGGGGGGCGCGGGCGGGGGGCGGGAGCGCGGTGATTGAGTGGAGGGGGTGAGAATGGGGGAAGGTGAAGAGGGTGGTGGGGGAACAGAGGGAGGGGGAGGGGAGGCGCTCGGTACGGGGAAGGGAAAGTGGGAGAGGGGAAAGGGGTGAAAATGCTGAAGGGGGAAAGAATGTTATTAGGGAAGGTGGTCGTTTGTCGTCGTACATCTCTGGCTGGTGTATTTTTTTACCAAATTTTCAATGTTCTGACCTCTGCTTTCGGCCTCATTTTCTTGTTCTGCACGTTGTATCTCCCTATTGACCATTTGATCAATTTTGGCTTGAATGTTGCGAACGGCCTGCATTAGGGTTTCGATGCTATTTGGTTAGGCATTTTCTTTGTTTGCAATTTCATTGTTGATGTTGCTCTTGGCAGTGACCATGGGTTGTCAAGTGGGTGATTTGCAGGTTGGTTGTGGGGTAAGAAAGTTTTACCTCACCCCACGGTGAGCGTCAGATATTCAGGACAATGACCATAACCTAGGTTAGAGGACCAAGGAGGCTCATAGAAGACTTATAAAGAAAGTGACAGTGAGGACAACCTAGAACCTATGTTGGCTAGAGAAAAAGCTAGGTTAGGATGCAATATTGGTAGTAAGGGTGTCCGTGGGTTGGGATAGGTGAGTTTAACGTCATTTTTGGACCCGACCTGCTCAAGAGGTATTTTCGCTCGACCCGACCCAACTCGACCCATTCAAGAAATTTTTTCGCTAATCTAACCCAACCCAACCCGCTCAAGAGTGGGTTGAGTTGGGTCGAACCCGTGAGTCTGACATATTTTTTTAAAAAAAATCTTAAAAAAAAGTTAAAATACAAAATCTAATAAATTAATATCATAAGTCTCAATCTCAAGCAAATTAAACACCATAAGTCAATAAGTGTATAACAAATTAACAACTAACAAGTTTTACTAAGTCTAGACTAAATTAAACAAAGCTAATCATAACTCAAACAACAAATTGGTCTAACCAATCGAAATTAGTATCATCACACATGTCATATGGATTGACATAATCATTGACTTCACTCTCTATTTTTTCCATATACTCTTTATCATCTATGGTTTTTCAACACAACGATCACTTAAATGCATCGAGAGTCTTATGAACTTATTTTCTTTGTTCACTTTGAGAGTGACACCACAATGCCTACACCTAAACTTGATTGGAACAATAGAAAAATGAGGAGAAAACATCCTAAAATGCCACCATGGGTATTTAGGATCCATGGACATCTCATAGAACTCTGCATGACGGCATGCCCTCCTTTTCTCCTTGGTCTGCACAATCAACAAGACAATTGTCAAATTACATACAACTTTAAACTCAACAATGAAATAACAAGTTCATAAAAATTAGAAAGTCAACCATTAAACCGCAAACAACTAAAAGAATCAATGTTTAAGACCCAAAACTTCTTCTCTAATAGCTGACATGTCTAACATACCAAAAAAGTATTAACAATTAGTAATAGACAATTAATAATTTATTAAACAAATTGAATGAGTTTTATATAATACACTACCAACTTCAAGCTTCTCAATCTCATCCATTTGAGCCAATAAATCTATGGTTTTCTTAGGAGTCCTTAACCAATTTTGAGCACAAATCAATATCTCAATAGTGATATTGCAAAGAGTTACGAAAAGGGTCAAGAACTCGCCCTCAAGTACTAAATGCTAACTCAGATGAAACTATAGAAACATGAATTGCTAAGATATCCTTAGCAATGAATAAAAAAACAAGATACTTCTTGGTCTTTCCTCTCCACGATGTCAGAATATCAAAGTCATCAATATCATCCTCCACATCATCCTCTTTGTACCTCTCAAGTTCATTCTTTTTTACCGCGTGTTGTTTTTTCTTCACTTTCAATCTAAACTCAGATTTATAACTATCATTATCATCTTCAATATCATCATCAAGTGTAGAGGAAGCAACATCGAATGACATGCAACTAGAATCACTAGCAATAAGAGGAATATGATACATTTGTTGATAATATTCAAACAATGTCTTCATAACATCATCCAACCTCTTCATAATTTTCACACTCAATTTCAAGTCATACATCTTTTTCAACCAAAACTCAACATAATCTATTTTATACCTTGGATCAAGGACAATAGCCACAAGCAATAAGTAATTTAAAGAACCATCAATGTCTTCCCAATATTTATTTAACTTCATTTTCATGGAAATAGTTATCTCCTTCAAAATTAGATCATTCCCTACAATTCACTTCTTTATAAACTTATTGATGTCACACAATTTATGGAAGAAAGTATTTAAAGTAACATGCAATGCTCTAGAAAAAGTAAGAGTAGTATCATAAAAAACTTTTAAAAACTTAAAAAACACACAAAGACGCAACCAATCATATGATGTTGAAGTTCCTCCTTCAATGATCTCAAAAGAAGGCTCTTCATATTCATAGCAAGCAAATGATTTCTCATACTTCTCAGTAGCATCTAACATTAAATAGGTTGAGTTTCACCTTGTTGGCACATCAAGACACAACTATTACTTACACTCTAGTTAGACATCTACCACACACCTTAGGAAATAGGCTTTTCTTGAGGGAGAAGATGTCACAAATTTGCATGCACTTCTAATCCTAAGGATTGAAGAATCTATTTCCTTCAATCCATCATTGACAATCTAATTAATAATATGAGCACAACACCTTAAATGCATGAACTCTCCCCTCAAGATAGTTGTACCGTTCCAATCACTTAACCTATTTTTCAAATAGGCTACAGCCACATTATTAGGACTATCATTATCAACTATGACCCTGCAAACATTTTCAATTTGCCAATCTCTAATGCATTTTTCTAAAGCCTTTCCTATGGTTTCACCTTTGTGATCACTTATAATAAAAAAAACCCTAATATATTCTTATTCAAATGTCATCCATCATCAATATAATGAGCAGTCACACACATATAATTCAAGTTTTGAATTGATGTCCAAGTATCGATGGTAAGTGAAACCATTTGAGAATTAGATGATAAAATAGACTTCAACTTTGCTTTTTCAAACACATACAATTGCATAATATCTCTACCAACAGTTTGTCTAGAAGGAACTTGAAATTGAGGTTACAAAACTTTTAAAGCCTTGATTTTCAACAAATTTAAATGGAAGCTCATCAATGATAACTATTTTAGCAAGTGCAATCTTACACTCTTCTTGATTAAAAGACAATACCTTGAGTTTTGCACTTCCATCATTTTCTTCTTCATATTTCTTTAGAAATCCAAGAGTTTTTTTACTTCTTGTTAACATGTTTATTGGGGCTTTTCTTACACATGGAAAATTGCCTATTTAAATTAGTTGTGCTATGATTTCTAGAACCGCATGCATATATTTTTCCATAATAATTACATTCAGTTTTTTCACCATGATCTCTTTTGGTAAAATGTTCCTACACATGTGAACTTTGTCCTACAGGCTTTTTTGAAAGTATGAATACCTCTTTACTATCAGATGGTCCTCCTCCTTGTTCAGTAGCTAAACGCTCAACATGCTGGGAAGGTTGCACACAACTTAGGGGTGTAGGAGTACTTCCAATTCGCTCTCCACCAGTTAGTGATTCATCAAGATTTAGTTGTCATTCATCAGCCATTTTCTGTCATCAATAAGTAAATAAAATTTGTCACTTCAATCCAATTAACCAGATTATGATTATATACTTTGATAAAATCTGTCACAAACATCTCTTTGTGGTTATTTTCAAATGCATATCATCAAGGAAATAATTTATATCTACTGTGTGATACTTTGGTAGTTTGAAATGATGCCCACTAGCCATGAGTGAAGTGCTTATATCAAAATTGAATGTAGAAAGATGCAAAGCAGAATGAAGCAGTTATAATATAATATAAAGTGTGGTTATCCATGCTTTCTATTTCTAATATTAAATTTAGGGTTTTATCTTATGAGAAAGCTACCAATTATGAAATACAAAATTAGGGAAAAATAGCCGCTCTAATCACTAAAAAACATCTATGATTGTATGAATTAGATGCACATGGTCAATGCAATTAACTGAATTTTAGAACTTCTATAAACAAATTTTGAGTGAAGAAAAAAAAGGAGAAGAAGAAGAAAGGAAAGAAAGAAAGAGGAAAACCTGGAAAAAAAGCTTTAGTTAAGAGAAGGTTCTGGATAAGGATCTGCCTGGCTTGCTGCTAGTTCTGTTCAATCAGATTCTGCATCGCAAGACAAATGGTTTCAGTTTCAGAAAGAGAATAAACAAAACGAAATGAAATGGTTAGCGAGTGAGATTCAGATACATCATAGAATAGATGTAGATGATAGATGAAGTTGTGAGCTAACTACTGTATTAGCTAACACAAAAATTACATACCTGTATGAGCTTAAAAAGACAAAAGAAAGCCTTGCAAGTTACAAAACCTTTGCTTGATTGTGGGAGAATACTGTCGATGGTTTACAAGTTACAAAGGAAAAGAAAAAAAAGCCTTGCAATTTCAATTTCAATTCGTTTCGTGCTTCCAGTTGTATTATATAACTTTTGTCTTTTAACTTTTTCATTCAAAAAGTTATATTTGATGAGATGAGCATGCATTGCAGTTGCTAACTTTTGTTAAAATGTTACTTTACTTTTTCACTTTTTCATTTTTTCAGTTATGTACTACAATTTTTTATTAAAAAAAATTAGTGGGTGGGTTAGGTTGTGCAGGTTAGACATATTCCAACCCGTTACTCGACTCATATACTGCGGGTTGAAATATTTTGAATCCAACCCAACCCATGAACCTAACCCAACCAGTATTTTTTCCAGTGGGTTAGGTCGAAACCCTCGAGTTCACGGGTTGACCCAACCCGCTGGACACCCTTAATTGGTAGGCTAAGGTATTTTGGGTGCAAAGTGGAATACGTCTGGCTCATGCTACTAGCCAAGCTTAAGAAGGACCCCGAAGGCTAAACTTCTGACTCATACCTACCGTGGAGCAATTATGATATTCAAATGTTGAGCGTAGGTTACACTTGATCATCAAGGCTCCAACTTGTCAATGATTGTTCTTGGCTTAGCAACTAGTTATTGGACTGTTATGGTTAGTCTTGGGAAAGGGTGACAAGCCCGAACCTTCTGGTCACATGTGAATTGCCTGTTGGACCAGTGACCTGGATGGTTGTTAACTCACTAGCAAGTGTACTAGTTCTTATAAGTAATATATAAGGTAGATATTGTTCCCACGAGAATTGAAATTAACATAAGTTTTTTCATTAATTTCATTACTTGGTCACAATCAAAATTGGATAGAGTTTTGTTCAAAGCAAGAAACGTAAATTGAATGAAAACTACTCGCAAGAAGTAAATTCGCAACAATAAATAAGTTAGGATTATCAAAGAGATAAAAGTGGTTAGGGTTTGATTTCACTTAATCAACGTATGACTAATGACCATTGGTTTGGTTCAAATCATTCTTTCATTTGGTTTACAAGTAAATTCTGAAAATTAGCTCACATTCAATTCCTTGAGATATGAACACCTCTTAAACCCACAAACATCAATTAATTCCTTGATTAAAATCTATGAGAATAAGAATTAACATCTCATGAATTTATCAAAATCACATACTCATGAAATTTTATTCATAGATATCCAAAAGCATGGCAATTAGACCAAGAAGCATAACACATACTCCATTTCCCAATTTCATATGGATTCTTCAACAAATAATTGTATGAATAGTCATTTCACAACAATTATCAAACAAATAAAATAGGTCCAATCACTAAACCATGAAAGAAAGACTTGAATTAATATCAAAAAGTCATTACATTATAAGAAGATAAAGTTTCATCACCCTAACCAAAGGAACTTAGCAGTTCATGAAGCAAATGTAGGGAACTATAAGAAGAAAAGAGAACACCCTAGTCATTCTTGATGATTTGGAGATGTTCCCCTTCTTCCTGATGGTAAAACAGTTGTTTTCACGCTTCTCAAGGTTGATTCGTCATTTTCTGTGACATTTTTTATGACCGATCCCCCTGGGTTAGGAAAATTTACTCTTTTTTATACTGATAAGGGCGTCTAGGCGCTGCATATGGAGTGCCTAGGCGCTGAGCATCCAGAACGTAAATTTTTATTATGAGCATGAGCACCTAGGCGCTTCGTCTTGAACGCCTAGGCGTTGACCATCCAAAACATGGCTTCTAATGCACTCAAGGGCGCCTAGGTGCTACTTCTAAAGCGCCTGGGCACTTAACGTCTTGAAAAATTATTTTTTGATATGCTTCTGAGGCTCTAAGCTCTCATTCCTTTGGTGTTTTCCTGTAAAAACACATAATAATAGTGATAATTCTTTCTTTCATTCAATTTTTCTTAATAAAAAATTAAAAGAACTTAAATACTAATTTATGTCTACTATTCCAAGATACTTGGACCAAAATGAAACAAGAGAACAAGTTGGGGGGAAATAAATTAACTTATCATGACGTAAAATCATATCTTTTACATGTTCATCAATGGTCTAACCCGAACTTCCATGGATCGGCCTAATTATGGGCTTAGCGGAGACTTGAGTTGGTCGATACTTAGCCAACCGGATTGGCCTAGCAATGGCCTAATAAATCAGGACGAAGTCGATCGTAATAAATCTGTTGTTCCTCAGTTTGATATGGTGTATAAGCATGGGCTAGACTCATAAGTGGTCGAACCAACGTTCGACTAGTATGATCCATACATTGACAAAAAAGGAAAAAGAAAAAAAAAAGAAAAAAAAAAAGCGGCGCTATCTTCACGCAAGCATGGGCAGATGTAGAATTCAAATGCCTTACGCCTAGTTAATCGAAAGAATAGAATGGTGATAAAGTGCCGCAAAAGGGACCACTAGTTTGGAGTCGATACTCGATAGCACAACTTGGTAATTTACATTGGCTAGGTGCGAAATTGATTTCTCTTTTCTAAGCCCTTGAAATGACGGCAGGAAAGCTAATTCGTCCAAAATGAAAATTGAATCAATTTTTGTTAAAGTTCAAAATATTAAATGCCATGCTGTTTACGTAGTTATTTATAGTATAAAGACTTTTATAAATAATAAATCAATTTTATTTAAAAATAACAATATTTGGAAGAGTCTCTTTTTAAGTGTATGATTAAATCTTAAAAAATTAATTTCTCACTTATCAATTAAGATGATACTCTAAAAAAAACTTTTACATATAATAAATCAATTCTTTATTTAACCAATTTCTGTCAAGATTTAATTTTGATTAACTAGTGAGAAAGTCTTACATTATCAAAAAAATCATATAAAGTCATCTATTTAAAAAAAATTTAACAAGTCAAATTATTATAATAATGTGATAATTATTAGTTATTTATACTGTAATTTTTTAAAATTGTGTAGTGCAAAATATTTTATGCTAATTAAATTTAGACTCCTCCTATTATATGCTATAATAGGTGAAACAAAAACACTTGCTTGTTAATTCTTTAAGGCAAATGATTTTGATAAAATAGTTCCTTTTTTTTTTTCAAGAACTAATAGATTATTTGAATTTGAATTTTGCTTGTCAAGTTAATCAAACTCAGTTAACACTTCTCAGTTACAAACATATCATTAATTGCATGCCTATCTTAGTCTCACCACTCGGCATGGTCATACACGTGGAAGATTTTATGTCTTCTTTTAATAATTTTTATTTTGCATGCCTGTGATTTTCCTGTATTTAAAATACGCAATTGCTGAACCTATGGGTTCTCATTGTCCTCCCTTTGAACATAATTTTTGGATTAAAAAATCTGAAGTATTATGATTTAAGTGGAGATAGGAATTGCAATTATACAGGTTGGCTGTTTTCTCGTTTCTTTCACGTCATCCCCTCGTATTTTCAGCTTAGGTAAAGCTGTAGTAATTCAAAAGCCTTGCGCTTTGCGATTTTATGGCTTGAAAAAGAAAAGGTGTTTTCTCTTGTACCACTTATACTTTAAGAGGTATATATATATATATATATATATATATATATATATGAAATATATCATATGAGAGGAGTATTATTGTGAGAGGGTGAGAGAAGTGAGCCTCAATTATTGATCTTATATGAATGGTCAAGATTAAAACATAAATGTATGTGATTTTTAAGTGACGACGTGACCATCCATGTATTTATATTACCAATGGTCTCATAAACATTATCTCATGATATATGTCAATATATATATATATATAGTATTTTTTAAGAAGTGTTTAATATAAGCATGAGAGACATTTTCTTAATGAATGGTCAAGAATTAGAACTTTTTTTTAAGCTCTCACACGACCTTTAAGTAACTTTTAATCTTGACCATCCATGTATGGTTGTATGGTCAAGATTTATTCCTCTCACCCTCTCATAATAAAAACTTTTCTCACTAGATATGTCTCATATATATATATATATATATGACAGTTATAGAGCAAATTGAAACGATGTAAAATAAATTACAAAAAATGTTGGAAAAAATTAATAAAACATTATATTACTAATTGAAACTACTAATAGGGTTGCTATCTACACATGTAATAAAATACAAAATGAAAAAAATAAAATTAAAAATATAAGAGAAACCTTAAATAATATTCATAAAAATAAGCAAATTGATCAAAATGAAAATATACAAAAATTCAAAGAAATCCTAAAACAGTTACAAAACCTTTTAGAAAGAAAAATGATAACAAATATATAACAAAATAAGAATTAGAAGAATTACTAAAGATAAAACTAAAAGAATTAATTGAAGTTGTTGAACAAGAACCTTCAAAATTCTTAAAACTCGTAACTTCATGGAGGGGATAAAAAATGAATATATAGATCTATCAAAGAAATCAAATGATATAGAAGAAATTCAACAATTATTAGAATAATTAAAAATAATTGAAGAAGAAAATAAACAAATACAAAAAGTAAAACAAATTGAGACAAATAATGAAAATAAAGAAGTAATATTAAATTATAGTAGTTGAGATCAATCAGTATGATGAAATATACATGAAAAAAGGAGAAACAAGCATAACAAACACATGAAAGAAAATGTGAAGAATATTGGGGATACTCAAAAGAAACATGGGAAAAATATGAATAAGAAATAATGTATAATAAAGGATATGCTCGAAAAGAAGGAAAATGAACTAAAGTGCCAGAAGAATTTAATCCTCGTTATGAAAATATTAGAACAGGAACTGGATTAAATATTAACTGTGCTAGAAATAAGGAAGAAATAATTCTACAATAGACTTGTAACACCTCAACTTTTGGATAAATGATAGTATTGTCCTAAATGTATTGTTTTGTATTTTTCTGTAAGTTATAAAATTTATTTGACTGTTTCGTGATTGTATTTGAGTGTTTTGTGTGATTTACTTCGAGTCAAGAAAATAATAATTTTCGGACGGAGGAAATCTTATTTTAATTATTCGGAATTTGGGGGGATCTTACTAAACCCAATTCTGAATGATATGTGTATTAATCTTTTAATTTTTAAGATTTAACTCACTGATAAAATAATTTTATATTATTATAATATTATTTTATTTGACAAGATCTTCTCTCTCAAAAACAAGTATAAATCTGCTTCTAAAATGACCATGGACCCGGAAAAGTCTATGAGACCCGCGTTTAGAGAACCAGTCAACGTTTCTAGCTAGATTAAATCCTAAGCCAATGAGAGCTAGTCAACAATAGTGGCTTGAAGTTTCTAGACTAATAGAAATCAAGTCCACAAAAATGGTTAGACTTGTTAGTTTATTACTAGAAAGCTTAACCAAGTTAGCTTAAACCTAACTAAGTTAGTATAGGAAGCTTATGTAGTAACTAAGTGAAGTAAACCTAGTTAGCTATCTAATGAAGTTCTAGTTAGAGAAGGTTCTAAAAATATCAAGACAAAGACTAGTTACCCTAAGTAACTAGATAGTTTGATAAGTAACTAAGTAAGCTAACTAAATGTACCTAAGTCTAACTAGATTACATAAATGAATACAAACCTAGTTGGTTTCTCTTTAGGCCATTCGGTTATGGCATGTCCTAGAAGGTTCAAGAGTGGTGACCAAGCTTGGATATCATCCATTGATTACATCTATGGTTGTTAGGAGTTATGAGAATCAAACAAAGTGGCCACCTCCTTTGATGAAGCTCACGGCCATAAGCTAGGTCAGGAGACCATTTTTCACTTTCATCTTCATTTTGCTATCTCTAAAAATCTCTTCTCTTTCTACCAAGAACAAAATCACCATTGTTGCTCTTTGAGAGCCATTCGGCCAACACCATCAACAAACACTTCCACCCTTCTAAATTTTCATCTAACCCAACTTCTCAAATCCAAACAACATTCTAAGAACATCTCTAGTTGAGAGTTCTTCCAAAAAAAATCATCTTGAGCTTGGAAAATCACTTTGGAGATTTTTCCTACAAGGTGAAGATTCTTGTTTCTTACTTCTAACTTGATTTCTTAGGTTCTAAGTCATGATTGATCCATGGTTTATGTTTTTTCCTATAGTTATGACTCTTTAAAATTTGTTTGAGCATGTTAGGTTTCTCTTGGAGGTCACACGAAAACCCTAGGAGGAGAGTAGAAGGAGTTTGGCTTCCTTTAAGGTAAGAGGGAGATTTGATCTCATCAACCATGTGTGGTAATGAGAAAGTGGTTGTATTTGTGGTGAAGAATCCATAAGGATTCCTTCACTTGGTTGTTTAAATGCTTTCTTTATTTGTGATTGATTATGTTTGCATGTATGTTTATAGCTTTAAAATATATTGTATGTGTTTATAGATGTATGATTATTAATGTAGGATGTGAATAACATGTAAGGATTGCATGAGTGTTCCAAAGAACACCAACGGAGCTCACGACTTCACCAAGAAAAAGAGAACCAAGATGTTCTCAACCATTTTCTAAAAGAATAACTTAATTGACTCAAGTAAATTAATGAGTTTGAAAATGATTTAGAAGATGGAAAATGATTTAAAGACCATTTGTGAAGGATATGTAGAATTCAGCCAAAATGTCACATTTTGTATATTTGATTTCTAAATTATTTTCTAATGTAGATTAAGTAGTTAGCTACAAAAGAATTCAAATTCAATAAAATTTTGAGGAACAAAATAAATAAACTTAGTTTTAGAAACTAAAATTAGAGGATTCTTTATAAATAAGAAATACAGTAAACACTTGAAAAATGTAAACGTATAAGCTCACCTTAGGGTTTTGAAGCACGTTAGTAAGTTTTAAGTAATATATACTAGTTGTAGTTAAAAGAGGCAATTATTAACGGTAAACGTAGGAAATAACATTTAATGGGTTTTGTAGACAAAATGCTGTCAAAATTCACTAAAAACAAACAAATAATGGATAAAGAATAAAAAATATAATTTATAACGTAGAGAAAATATTTACGTAATTGAAAAATACTAGACATAGTTTACGAGTATTCAAAATAAATATTTTTAAGCTACGCGATTGAGAAAACGATTTAAAAAACTTACGCGATTGAGAAAACGATTTAAAAACCCTATGCGATTTTAAAAACATCAAAAAATATTTATGCGATTTGAAAACATTTGAAAAAGGTGACGAGATTGTGAAAATGCGATAAAATTCTTACGCGACTAAAAAGAATATCGAGTTTTACTATCAGGCCAAAGTGGTGGATCCGGACATATTGAGAAATATTACTGTCAAGTGGAGACATGCTATATTTGGTTTATACCAATACTGAGGATATTGATGTAATTATGATATTACTAAGGGTGTTTGCGTAAATATAGGTTATAGTGCTATTGAGGACATTATAATGCTTTTGAGGGTATTTATGTAATTATAGTTCTTATTCATATATTGGGTATTGTGTCAATTCGGTTGGAATTAGTGATTAGCTGACAAGATGAATTACACCGTATTGTGGGTGTGATAGGCGTAGTGTGGTTCATTAGTGAATCTTGGAGGCGTTAGTGTGCGGAGGATTTAACATGTGGACAGTTGGTAGCTCCTCTAGATCGTGGTAACGGGCAACACATTAACGATCTAGACAAACGTTATTCTTAATCAAGATTTTGTGGAGACTATCTAGTACAATGCCTGTTATGCACGACTTTTGGACTGTGTACTAACAACACGACGATTTTGGACTATGGGCTATTTACACGACGTTGAACAGCGTAATAGTTTGGTTAGGCAGCCTGAGGTACTGATAGGTCTTGCGGATCATTCTCTCTGATGTCTATGTTTAGCTCCATGGAGTAGAAACGAGTCTGTATACATTTGCATCTATGATCTGCATTTTTAATGTTTACTGTATCTTGTTAGAGCATGTATGATGTGTTAATTTGAGGTATTGTATATGATGTACCGGTATGCATTACTGTGTTAAACTGTGATATCTATTTGTATTTTCATTTTCTTTATTGCCACGTTGGTAATGATGTAAGTCGTCTCACCTCTTTATTTGTATGCGTTTCTGTATTATTGTTATATTCTGTAAAGAGTTTGAGGAAGAGGAAGAGGAGCAACCTCTTGACATTCAGTACCCTGAGGAGCAACAGCCGAGCGACCAGTTCGAGGAAAGCGAGCCGTTAGACTACCTATACCATCTGAATTGATCTTGTGGTTATGGCGTTGCTTGGATTCCTTGGTTTTGTGAGACTCGATTTTCACAGAGGTTTGGAGGCCTGACGACTGCGTGAGGATAGAGGATCGGTAGTCTACGTGGGGCGTTTGACTGTGACCCTACGTGGAGAGTTTGATGGGGAGCCTATTTTTACTACTACTTTGTACTTACATCATGAGATGCCTTTGACTCTTAGGCATTACTGGGGAGGAATTTTCCATGTGCCTAGTGAGATCAGTAGTGTGTCGACAGCACGGACTCCTGGCCGTAGAGCTGCGAGACATCCTGGATTTCTGTCATCCGATGATCCATCTGAGAGTGATCCTTCGGAGGGTTAGAAATCTTTGATGTGCACTTGGGCACTTTATGTTTTGGTATTGTACTGACTTTTTACCGCTTTATTAAATATTTGTAGTTATGTATTATTTGTACAACTTAAAACAAAATCATATGTATATTATGGTGTGTGCTAATGGTTTGTTTTATTTCATGCTCCGTGTTATTTTATTTAACGTTATTATGTATAAAAGAAAAAATTTTACAACCCATATTATTTATGTACTAAACATTTTTCAACTTGGGTAAGGTTTTATTTTATTGCATAAAAAATGTGACATCCCCACAAGGGTGTTACAGGACTAATGAAATTATATTACTTATTGTAACAAACGAAAGATTTAATGGGTCAAATTTTATAAATATAAAAAACTTTTTGTTCTGTAAAACAAAAAAAAAATTCAAAAATATTTAATGAGTATCTCGGATGAAACATGGCTACAATATTCAAGAACAGTAACAAATAATAAAAAATTTGCAAGATTAATTATGAGACTCATCTATCAAGAATTTGTTGGATATAATACTTTCGAACATAGAGATGAAGTAAATACATTTTTACATAAATAAACAAAATCGCATCTGAATAAAATGCAGATATGTAATATGTGTGAGATTGAAAGTTTTATTTGTGAATACCAAAAATATTATTATCAATTAAATACTGATACTAAACAAACATATATGAATATTTTTATAGATAAAGTTTCATATCCACTTAATACAAAAATAAGAATTATTTGGCAGATCCAGCCAAAAGAAACAGCTAATACTCTAGGAGGAATTATTCAGATACTCTATCATGAATTAAGAGAATAATGTATACAAAGAGAAACAATTAGACAATTAAATAAAGGATAAAATGTAATCTGTTGTGATTTACCAGAAATTGAATATCCAAGAAAATATGAATGTAACCAGACAACAAAAAGAAGAAAGTATTATAAAAGAAAGTCAAGATTAAGAAAAACTTATCCTAAGAAAAAAGCGTATAAAAATACTAAGAAAAAATACTTTAGATGAAAAAGAAATATACCTAGAAAATACTGTCCAAAAGGAAAAAAAATGAGTTTGTTGGATATGTAATGTTGAATGTCACTATGCTAATGAATGTCCTCAAAGGAAAGAAAAAGATTTTAAAGAAATGTCAAAATTAATAAAACAAGTATATAAAATATATAATTTAGAACCATTAGAGGAAGAATTAAGTGATATTAAAATAGTATAGATGAATATTCAGAAGATGAATTATCTACGGAAGAAATTAATCTAAATAGTATTTATATGAAAATAACTATTGAAAAAAGTAATAAAGAAATTGAAGTCTATATTGATACAAGTGCAAGTATTTGCCTTGCAACTAAAGCATTATTTGATAAATGAGAAAAATTAGAAAAACTATTAAAAATACAAATAGTGGATGGATCAATACATCCTCTATATCTGGTAGCCAAAAGAATTGTGTTAAACATACAAACCAAGTTATTTGTTGTACCAACTATATATCAACAAGAAACTGGTCTAGATATGATACTAGGAAATAACTTCTTATGTTTATATTCATCATTTTGTCAATACTTAGACTATATTTCACTTAAAACACCTTATATCCGGACAAAACAAATAAAAGAAATAATTAACATCTCAATCCTTCACTCTTCAGAATGTAACTATTCAAAAACCCAATCAGAACTTAGCAAGCTGAAACATGGTGAGATAGTTGAGGTTGTATGCCAAAAAATTCGCTACGCATTAATTAATGTAGAACCAAACAAAAGAATCTCAGCCCATATTGAAGAACTTTTAGAAAAAATATGTAGTGAAAATCCTTTAGACCCAAAAATCAATAAAAATACTGAACTAATTGAATTAAAATTAAAAGATCGAACAAAAGAAATAAAATGTAAACCTATGATTTATACAAAATAAGACATAGATGAATTTGCAAATGATATTAAAGAAATGGAGGAAAAAAGTTTAATAAGATCATCAAAAGGTAAACAGTCTGCACCAACATTTTATGTTGAAAATCATAATAAAATAAAAAGAGGAAATAGACGAATGGTAATTAATTACAAACAAATTAATGATGAAATAGAAGGTGGTGCATATTATTTACCAAGAAAAGATTTAATTATTGAACGAATAAGAAACATGAATTGGTTTAACACTTTTGATTGTAAATCAGGATTTTATGGAATGAGGCTTACAGAAGAATCTAAAGCTTTAACAACATTTAGTTGCCCTCAAGAACAATATGAATGGAATGCACTTCTAATAGGTATGAAACAATCACCAGGAATTTTTCAGCGAATAATAGATTCTATACTCAAAGAATATAAAGATTTTTGTCTTATTTACATTGATGATATATTAGTTTTTACCAATAAAGATTTAAAAGATCATTTTAGAAAAGTTGAATTGGTACTTAATAAATGTTTTGAGTATGGAGTCATTTTAAGTAAGAAAAAAAGTTGTTTTAGCCCAAAATAAAATTAATTATCTTGGATTATAAATTGAAAAAGGAAAAATAATAATGTAGAAACATGTATTAGAAAAACTTCAAATTTTTTTGATAAAATTAAAGGATAAAAAGGAATTACAAAGATTTCTTGGTTTACTGGCATATATTTCTAATGAAGGTTTTATTAAGAATCTTGCTGCAAAACAAAAATTACTTCAACAAAAGCTCAAAAAAGATGCTCTTTGGAATTGGACAGAGGACGACGAAGTAATTATTACCAAATTAAAGTACTTATGTCAGGATCTACCTGAGCATCTTTCGGATGATGATTTAATTATTATTGAGACTGACGCATTTAATGAACATTGGGGTGATGTTATGAAAGTAAAACCCCTTGGACAAAAGAAAGAATTATTATGTCGATACATGTCTGGTACCTTTTCAGACAGTGAAATTAATATCCTACTCATGAAAAGGAAACATTGGCACTTATTCAAATGTTAGAAAAACATTAGATATATGTGCTTGATAAAGAATTTATTGTTCATACAGATTCTAGTTATGTTGCAGGTTTTAAAAATATTAGTCATAAAGGAACATACAAGCAGGAAATACTCATTAGATGGCAAATGAAGTTTGCTGAATATAATTATTCAATTTCACATATTAAAGGTGAAAGAATGTCCTTGCAGATATTTTGTCTAGAGAATGGAGCGAAGCACAGCCGAATTAGTAAAGCATCAATTAGAGCTAAAAGAAGCACTAAAAACCCAGAAGATGAAAGAACTAAAGCTTATCGAAGCAGATATCAAAGTCCAAAAATTGCAGCTCAAAGCAGAAAGAATTCTTGTAGAAGCACTTTAGCAGGAAGAAAAGAAAAATAACAAATGGTACGTAATATTCAATGGACCATTCACAGGAATCTATGATGATTGGTTCAAAGCAGCACTGCATTACCAAAAGATTTCTGGAGTTCTACATAAATCATACTCAACTAAAGAAGAAGCAGAAAAAGCACTCAAGGAGTATTCATCTAAAGGAAAAGAGATTTATCTCGGACCAAAAACTTTTTCAGATGCAACCAATAGCCCATCGTTTTAAGGAAACAGTTCAGATGTTCAAAAGAAATGTTGCAAATGATCAAATCATTTTTCTAAAATTCTACTCAACTTATCCAAACTTCATCACTAAGCAGCCGACCAAGCATCTAATTTTCATTGGAATAAGCAATAATAATTTTCCACTAAAAGACAAGCCTACTAGTGTTGTCTATGATGAACATCAAATCACTCAGATATTCTCAAACATACTGGCAAGCATTTATTCGCAATGCCAAAATATCAGAAAGAGATCTTTTATTAAGACTCTGTATAAAGGACCAAATACTTTGCTTTTAAGCAAAACAAGTGGCAAAGTAATAAAAGATAAAGATATGGCTCTCCTGACTACTTTTGAGCTACCTTTCTACGCACTTCAAGGACCACAGATGGAATATAGGCTAGCTGTCCTCAATGACCTTTGTGCAATGATTAAAGTTAGTGAGAACCACGTAGGTGAAAGATGTGTATCAGAAAAAGGAATAACCGACACCGACAAAACTAAAGATGAGGAGTCTAATGAAGCAATAATAAAAGAGTGATGTAAGCCTTTACGTCACTATGTAAATTATTAAAACTTTAATGTAAGCACTTACGTTTGTAAGGATATCTTTGTAAAATACTCTTTTGTTTTCTGTCTATAAATAAGCCCCCTTATGCTGAGGCAACTCAAATTTTGAAAATATCTTTCAGAAATCTCAGTTGAGAGAAGTTTTCTTCGAAAAATTGTGCTAGTCTTTTGTTTGCTCTTTTGCTTACCGCAAGTGCACGGGTCGCACTTGTAGTAAAGCTAGGAGTCTGATATCGTTCCCTCGATGACTATTGCTAATTCAGAACTAATTATTAACCAATAGTTTAATAACTTCTATCTAAGAACATTCAAATTAAAGGAGTAGTGCGTAAACTAATGGAAAGATTTAAATGCTAACTAATCAGAATTACAGTTGTTGATTAAAGAATAGGAAATCCTTCTTCACCTTCTACTTCAATTGATGATATGCAAACCTCTTTATTAACATACATGATATGGAATTTGTTGGCTTGAGAATCTTTTCTAATTAAAAGCCTATGTCTAGGTCATTTAATCATGTTTCGTTTACCTAGTCTCTATGTGTCCATGAGATCTAGATTAAATTCCACTCATTAAGAGCAAGTCTCAATAATAGCTATGCATGACTAATAGGTATATTTCTATCCTATTAGCTAATCAATTTATTCAAGCCAATTGAATGAAATTAAACATACATCAACCATATTTATGATCTTAAATCCAATCTTCTATGTCTAGAATCATTAGATTTAATCAAAACATATTAAACATTGGCCAAATATTCAAAAGCATTAGAGGCAATATGATTGAACAATTCCTAACCATATATATTAACTTAAAGGTTTACAAAATCATCAATATTCATAGAAGGATCCAAGGAAATCCCTATACACAGACTAGCCACTCATGACAAACGAAAATAAAGCATAAATACTCATTGCCATGATTTGAATAGAGAGGAAGTGGAAGGAGAGGAAGTTGCAAGCTCGACAATGATGGTCCTTTGTGCTTGAATCCTCTTTGTGGAAGGATTTGACCTCCAACTTTGATCTTTTTTGCTTCCCTTTCGTCTCAGAAATGAACCCTAACAGTTGTGCTTTTAAAACAAAAACGTTCTACTTTCAAAATATGATAGAACAGTATATATAGTGCTTCAGAAAATTGTCTCACGCCGCGACACTCCATACGCCACGCCGCGGCGCATGGTAAAATTAGGTCAAGCATGCCGCGGCGCTCCAAAATGCGTAGCTTCTGCCTGAACAATGGAATGCAACATGCCACGACACTAACTTGTCCACGCCGCGGCGCTGTATGCTGAACAACTTCTAGTGCTTTCTCTTCATTTGCAGCTCCAAGTCCTTGATCATTGGTCTCCTTTTGAGCCCTTCCTGCAATTAAGAAGTCACCAGATTAATGACAATAGTGAGTTCACATAATCAATGGAAAAATTATACCAATTTGCTCAGAAAACATATAGGAAGATATCACAGTTGAAATCAATGAATTTAGCTTAAAATCTTCTAATTATGCCTAATAAAAAAGACTAAGCAATTAATACAGCACATATATAGGGTCATACTAATACCATTTTATGGAGTTATCATCTCTTAGAGAGCTAGTCGAGCATTTGAGAGTATGTCCACTTATCATGTACTTATCATCACTTATCAATAAACATTTCTTTCACCTACAACTGTCTACTATACTTAACCTATCATAATTAGTCGATCAATTACGGAAGCAGTAGTGGGCAAAAAGTAAGAAGAAGAACAAATCAGTAGATTTAAGAAACCTCGACCAGTTATGTTTATTCAACTCTTAACAAATAATCATTGTCAATATCATATATTAGGATTTGTTAATGGAATTATCATGTCTATACTTATTGATACTGGATCATGTTTTAGTTATATAAGTAATGAATTAATATGCAAAACAAAAGAAATAATACCAAGAACAATAATAGGATATAAACAAAAGGAAAATACTTTTACAGAAAAAACAACTATAAAATGTTATTTTAATCCAGATGTAAAGATACAAACTGAAGTATATGTTGAAAATAAGACAAATATTAAACTACTCTTATGAATAGATTTTTTGGAAGTAGTAAAATCATACGAAATTAGATCCGAAGAATTAATTATAACTTTACCAGACAAAAGATAAGAATTCCCCAAATTAATTTAAGTATACATACAATCAAAGATTGTTGAAATCTAACTCCATAAATGGAAATTGAAAAAGCAGAAGAAACTGAATACTTACAAATTATTGAAGAAGAAGGAAATTATGAATGAAATATTTTAATAAATCGATATCTATTCAAGAAAATACAAAAATAAGATTTAGATTTAACAAAAAATGCAAACATGAAAGGAAAAGAAAGATTAGGTAGCATTATAAAAAGATTTAATCAGAGAGATAATATTATTTACTATAGAAAATTAAGTAATGAAACACCTATAGATATATCTGATGCTCAAGGAAACATGTGTATACGACTACTTAATAAAAAAGAAACTTGTAGAATTAAAAAGAAATATAAAGAAAGAAGAAGATAAAAGAAAAATTAGATATATTCATATTGGGGTTGTACAAGTATTAATAAAATCAACATTTCAAGAAGAAATAAATTTACCCATAGAACTAATACTAAAAGATGATAGAATTACTGACCCAAGAGATAAAATATTAGGTATAATAGAAGAAAATTTAACATATGAAAAATTAAAATTTGAAGTATGACCAAACATTGGAATACTTTTAAATACACAGAGAATAGAACGATCCTTAACACGGGAACATAAATTCTTAAGAAAAACTCTGATGAGACCTGTAGACAAGATATTTTTCGTAACTTTTTGCGTTAGTTATGCATAACAAATTTACATCATAGTATTACTTTTAAAAATAATGATAAAATAGACATATCATATCTATTTACTGACATAAGAAGATTTTATTATCCAAAGAAAAATAAAATAACTGAAATAGGAACATCTAATATATCAAAACTCCTAAAATTTAAAGAAAAATGAATACCTAAACCCATAAGATTTAATGAACCAGAACAAATTAATGAAGGAAGTGAAATTAATAAATCAAATGAATAGCTTTGATTCAAGTTAATAATTTAACACAATATTTAAAATAAAAAATATGAAAGACAAAATTTGGTATCAGAGAATTAAAGATAAATGAGTAGAAGAAAAGTAAAAAGACAAAAAGAAATTCAAATAAAACATACAACTACATACAACTAATGTTCTAATTGATCTAGGAGAAAGATTAAATTATTTCGTAAGAACTAAAAAAAATCAGTCAAGAACAAAAAGAATGTAAGATAAGAAGAATAAATAAATATTTAAAAAAAAAGTGATAATATGCTAAAAAAAAACAAAAAAAAAAAACTGAATTAAAACAAATAAATAAAGATATAGAAGATACCAAATCCCTTCAATTATCAAGAGCACATTAGCAAACACCAAAAGAAAAACGTAAGGAGTAGATGTGTGTTTGGATTCAAGTTGGTAAACTTAAGTTTAGTTGAAAGTGTATTTGCAAACTTAAGTTTAGTTAAAAGTGTGTTTGCAGTAACGTAATTTATGTTTGGAAACTTTTGTTTCAAAAGTAAGTTTGATAAAATGAATGATAGTGAAAAATAGCTTTCAACTGGTAAAATTATTGTTTTTGCTCAAACTTACGTTTGAAGCAAAAATCATATTAAAATAGTGTCAACTAATTTCCACCCAAACATACTTTCTCTCCCTTCAAAAATTTTAAAGTCACGTTTAGACCCTCCAACGGGTTTTCAAACATGCACTAGTTCATTGTCGAGAGTCAATGTTGATGTGGCGACCGGATCCCAACGAAAGGCTCTCCTCTGGTGTGAAAGTGGAATTGCTGCTTGCTGTGGACGCTGAAGTATCTTCCAAGTTTGAAAGGTCTTATTAGGCGGGTGCTATTATGCACCCTGCCAAGTTTGGGTGCATCATGCACCCAAACTTTTACCTACTTATTTCTTTTCAAAATTGCAATGAGTTTTTTTTTTTTTTTATACTGATTTTTTTTTTTTCGTGTTTTTTTTAAGTTTTTTTAGGGTATTTTTTTTTTCAGTATATGTTGAAAATAAGACAAATATTAGCCACCACCGCCGGAAAAAAAATAAGCTTCTCATTGTTGACGTCGGACCGCCGCCGGAAAAGCCGCCGGAAAAGTCTGCTTTCAAGAAAATACAAAAATAAGATTTAGATTTAACAAAAAATGCAAACATGAAAGGAAAAAGCCGCCGGAAATCGTCACACTATAGGAAATTAATGACGCGCGGAAATTGTCGCTTTCGAGGAAACATGAATCGACCGGAATCGTCGCCGGATCTCACCGGAATGCCGCCGAATCGTCGTCATGGGACCTCCGCCATTGATCTTTTGCCGAATCGCCACCGGAATCGCTGCTAGAAAAAGTTTAGTAATTTTTGCGTTAGTTATGCACGATTCTTTTAAAAATAATTTATAAAATAGATCACGGACCGCCGCCGAAAAAACCTTAAAAAAAAACCCGAAAAATGAGTTTTTTAACAAATTAATGAATGATCGATAAATCAAATTCTCATTGATCTATTTTATGAATAAATCAATGAGTAGAAGCTTAAACTGATGGTCTATACACCCTCTAAAAGAGGGTGTATATTAGAAAATAAAAAAAACTGCCTCTTATTATTAGTCTTCGCTATGTCGTCTGACAAACTGGTTCTCACTCCTGTCTTTATCATTCTAATTTATTAGAGAAATAATGAATTATTATCAAGTAATGAATAATTTAAAATAAAATTTTAAAATTTATAAATTTTAATATCATATATCATAAATTTATTTAATAATGTAAATTTTTTATAAAATTAAAATAATATTATAAGTAACAAATTAAATTTAATTATATTTTATATAATAATTAATTTATATAAATAATTATTATATGAATAGTATATATATTTTAATAAATTTTATTATTATGAGCTTATTCAATAAAAATATTCATTGTCAAATAATAAAAATATATATATTTATTTCATCTTAAAATTAAAAAAATAATATATGATATATATTAAATTAAAAAGTATACTTTCTGAGTTTGCGAATACTTTTATGAGTAAGTATAAAATCTCTCCTCTCTCTTTCATTATTTTAAACAAGTACTTATCTTTCATCTCATTGCAGGTAAACCTCGCGAATCCCTATAGACACGGACAATTTTGTCATCACCACACCCACTTTTATGTACGCACTCCTAACGTAATGTACTGTATCAATAAAAATATGATATATGGACATGCATAATCATATAGGTTATTAAATAAAAAATAAAATACTTCTTCTGTTTACTTTTATTTGTCATTTAAGATTAATGCGCACAGATTAAAAAAGTTGTTAAATATACTATATGATTGACCATGACTAAATTATCATTTCTCTCACTTAATTAATATTTTATCTCTTCCCTTCTATTTTCATTAATCTCACATCCTATTTCCCTCTCTCACTTCATTGACTATAGAGTAGTTGATCTTAAGAAGTTGTGAAAATCAATTAATATGTTTTTAGTTTAGTGAAAATAATAAAAGATGAGGATAAATTTGAAAAAAGATTAATAAATACTCTTTGATTTTTTAAATAAACAGATAATATAGGATAAACCAAGATTCCTAAATAGATAGATAAAAATAGATAGGGGAAGTATTATTAAATTAAATTTGATTGATTACCAAACCACTTAGAGTATTACTCTCATTCTATATTAAGAATTTTCCATTATGTACAACCCTTTACGTCACATAATTTTCATCATTTAACTGTAATTAGTTTCATTAGAATTTTTACTAGAATAATAGTACCCACACATAATTACACATACATTATCTCATGTTTATATAGTTTTTACAATTTGATTATAACTGATTCCATTTTATTTTATACACATGTAAATTAATTCTGATTTTACGATATGCTCTTGAATGTGAGAAATACACATAGCTAATATGCAGCGAGCTTTATCCTTTTTAACACCTTCACTTCACTTTTAATTCTATCACCTCATTTATATAAGAGATTGTACATACTTACATTATAATTGTGTCACCTTAACAGACAAATATAAGAGATGTGAAATCAATGTTTTAAAAATTAAACTAAACATCGGTTGAACTGATTGGATTATGAATCAGTTATATTTTTTGTTGAACATTATTTTGTTCAACCATGATTCAATCATAAATTTAACTAGTTGAACCAATTAAATCATGAACATAAAGTCTTATCAATTCAATCTCCAGTTTGATGATTAAAACATTATATGAAATAC
This sequence comes from Ormosia emarginata, assembly GCA_029884605.1. NCBI lineage: Eukaryota > Viridiplantae > Streptophyta > Magnoliopsida > Fabales > Fabaceae > Ormosia > Ormosia emarginata. The sequence goes on along the minus strand of JAQQTP010000060.1, from coordinate 19,847,584 downwards.
ATTTGGCCTGTAAAATACTAAATGGCCGCTTTAGTCCCTGATTGGAAGACCAACGATCATATTAGTCCCTAATGAATAGAATTACCTTGGAGTTCCCTTAATATGCAATTTGTCGATCACTTCAGTCCAATTGTTAACCAGTATCAGTTAAACCTAACGAAAACACGTACGTGGCATGTGCCTTTGTTGGCTACACACGTGGCTGACCACTACCCCTCTTGATTCCTAAACGTGAAATGACATTGTTTCTTCTCATATTTTCCCTCCCATAATTAGAACGACATCGTTTCTTGTTATCATCTTCTCTAAAATTTCCCTCCCCGAACTATATAATTTCCAAAGCCCAAATCCCTTACCCTAATTTCACCTATGCTTCCCATTGCAACATAAGCTCAAAGGAAGACATTGAGAGATAATAGATGGTAGAAATCTCCATTTCATGAATCAACAACACCAAAGAGCTCCAATGTTCGAAGTTAGTTGGAGTGCGACTGCAAGTTCAATGGGTAATGGTCCCTAATAGAAAGGAGGCGATGGAAGATTCTGCAATTGTGGGACAAAAGCAGTTGTACAAACCTTCAAGACCCAAATAAATCTCGTTAGACCTTTCTATTCATGCCCATTGCACAAGGTAAGCAATGATAGGTATATTTTTTGTATTTCCTTATGAGTTGTTACCTATTAACATCCTGACACCTTGTTTGTAGGATGATGAGAACAATTGTCATTATTTCACTTAGGTTGATGATGGAAATGATGACACTGCAACCGACACAATTGAGAATGAAATTTGGATGGTGAATCTTATGTGGAAGATTGGAAGTTTACATAGTGAAATTAGGATTCTAAGATTGAGTGTAATAACAATGTGTATTATGATGATGATTTTTATAATAATTTAGGGATTAGTTCTTTTTCTAAAGTAGTTGTAGGGATATTGACATTATGATATGTATAGTTGAGAAAGTATTAACACTAATAACTAGATTAAGGTAACCAAGGTAATTTTCTTCATTTAGGAAGTAATATTATCAATTAGGAGTGTTCACAATTCGACTTGTCCCAATGACTCGTCTTGACTCGAAATTAATTTGGACGAATTCAAGTTATATGAATTAGACCCATGTATTTTCAGATCAGGTTAAGATTATGCTTCAAATTGTCCTAATCCGACATAGTGTTATAGAATACTTTAAAACTTATAATTTTTTTTACAATTAGTGATAAATAATAGAAATTTTTAATTTAAATTAATATTTTTTATATAACATTATAATATATTTATATTGATATAAACTATTTCAAAATATATATTACAAAATATTACATACTTTTAATTTTTTACTTTTAAAATTTTATAATTTAACAATATAAAAATATATATATTTATACAATTTATTTTATTATTGAATCAAATCTATATTTAACTTAATCATTTATCAAGTCATATGATACATTCAATCTAAAAAATTAATCCAATCAAAATAAATATCAAATCAAATTCGAATTAATATTAGCACCGGTTGTCTTGTCCATGCTCTCACATTAGACGAAAGTGACTTTGTAGTCGGTCTCTGTGTACCTACACGCGAGTGTGGTTGTCTTCTACAGCATCTACCGGGTTCCCACGCGGCTTTTTCTTCCTAGTCTTAACTCCCGTTCCTGTCATCATTCAATTTCTTTCACTTCACGGAACAAATGCTTTTAAATTCGGGATTTCCATTACTTTCTGTGTTTTTCACCTTCTAACTTCTATTCATTTTCCTTTTACCTTGTATTCTATTCCACTGGTTTATCATTCTTCATTTCATTTTGGTATATAATTTGCTACAATCTCCCATTTTTTTCATCTGGGTTTTTCATTTGTTTCCATTAGCTTGCTAAAGTCTCGACCTTTCTGCACTCCTTTCCCTTCAGCTTCTCTCCAACTCTGCTTCTATTCCTCGGGAAATTTGGTAACTTGATGATTAGAAAATGAAGTGTTTCTTCTTCAAACAAGACCCAGAATTTCAAAACCGAAGCAAGAAGAAAAATCAAGCGTTGAATCGCGCAACCAAGTCCACGAGTTCACTATCATCGCCAAGGAGCGTGAAAGAATTGTACAAAGAGAAAGAGCACGATTTCAGAGTTTTCACTTTGCAAGAGCTCAAAGATGCAACAAATGGTTTCAATAGGATGCTGAAGATTGGAGAAGGGGGTTTTGGGAGTGTATATAGAGGAACAATTAGTCCTCAAGACGGACAAGGTGATCCAATTGTGGTTGCAATAAAAAAGCTTAACACGCGTGGCTCCCAGGTATACACACCTGCTTCACTAGCTTTGTTCCCCATTCTCCTCGTGCTTTTTTCTTTGCTCTTTTTGCTTATGTAACTATTTTGTGCATGATTTGTATATTTGATAACTAGCTCCAATCATTTTCGGTCTCTTTGTTTACATACTATGGTTGAAAGAGCTTCCATTGGACCCTTGCAAACATGATATATTCTATACACGATACAATTGATTTGATTGGTCTAGGCTATAAAAGTACTAGTAGTATTTATTGGTCCTCCATTGTTGTGATCTGATGAAGGAAAGATTTGATGCATTGGGATCTATAGCTGTTAGATTATGCTTTATCAGAATTATGGCAATAGTACCTGCATTCTCATGTTTGTCTTCTTTTCTTGTAAAGGGGCATAAGGAATGGCTTGCAGAAGTTCAATTTCTCGGCATTGTTAATCACCCGAATTTGGTTAGGCTTTTGGGATACTGCTCTGAAGATGGAGAAAGAGGAATCCAACGGCTGTTGGTGTATGAGTTCATGCCCAACAGGAGCCTGGAAGATCATCTTTTCAAGCCTTCTTTACCCCACTTGCCTTGGAAAACAAGATTGCAGATCATGCTCGGTGCTGCTCAAGGATTACAATATCTACATGAGGCATTGGAGGTTCAGGTACCTCGTACTTGCAAAGGGTTGAAATTTGTTGACCATATCAATTAGCTTAGGAGCACGTCATTTTTTGTTATACATTTCCCTTTGTAGACTTCATAAAAATATTTATAGGCTTCTCTTTATTAGTGTTTTTCTCTTTGAGTAGAACCATTCTTTATAAAGATACCAATAGTACTTAAAAAATCGATTAAACTTTTTAATTTTTTGGGTCACGCATGCATGCTGGATGTTTATTCAGCATTTTTTTTCTGTCATAGTAGAACTAAAGAAACATACATACTAGGAGATGTGAATTTTTCGCCTGGGATCATGTCTCTTGCAGGATTAAATATAATCTTGACCTTCTAATATAATATTCTAGCACCAACTTGCCTAATGGGAGGAATAAAATGGAAACCCAAGGCTTACAATGATGATGATGATGATGAATATTCTTAATGCAAAATTGCAAATTTAATATTCAAATACCTATTTTGGTTGATAATCTTTTATTTTATTTTATTTTTTTGTTGGGAAGGTGATTTACCGAGATTTTAAATCTTCAAATGTGCTATTGGACACGAATTTCCACCCCAAGCTCTCAGATTTCGGTCTTGCTAGGGAGGGCCCAACAGGTGATAATACTCATGTATCTACTGCGGTAAGTTGATGGTGAACTATCTATTCTCAAGTGCCTATTACTAGTGTTTGATTGTATGGCTTTCCATATATACAATTTTTATGCAGCATTCCAAATGCAAGTTTTGTTGATTTGGCCACTAGTAGTTTGGGCTATTTGATACCTTGTCAACCCCTTAAGCCATGATTTAAGCAGCATTGCTTTGATTATCAATTTATCTGCAATCAAGATCATCATTCTTGAGCGAATAAACATTGTAACAATATGTGTACACCAATGACTTGCTTGTTATCAGGTAGTTGGGACACACGGATATGCAGCCCCAGAGTATATTGAAACAGGTCATCTCAAAGTTCAGAGTGACATTTGGAGTTTTGGTGTGGTACTCTATGAGATCCTCACAGGCAGGCTTGTATTGGAAAGAAACCGTCCAACAGGGGAACAAAAGCTTCTAGATTGGGTTAAAAAATACCCTGCTGAAAGTAGCAGATTCAGCACGATAATGGACCCACGTCTAAGGAACCAATATTCTGTTGATGCAGCTCGGAAAATAGCCAAGTTGGCAGATAGCTGCTTAAAGAAGAATCCTGAAGATAGGCCATCCATGAGTCAGATAGTGGAAAGCTTGAAGCAAGCATTGCAGTATTCACAAACCTCAAACACTTCTCAGAATATGACTTCTGAATCCTCTCTAGCTAAATTGGTTCGGAAAAGTAAATAGAGGCGGTTAGTGATTTTTGTAGGACCAACGAGTGGATAATCTATGTAATGTATCATCAAGCGGTCAACCTAGGAATTATGAGTTATGTGGATTTCCCCTTTCTATGGTTGTGGAGTTTGAACTTTCTGGTTAGTTCGGTTCAGCTCCACAAAGTCAAGTCCTGTCTGTACTTTATCAAACATTGCCTTTTTTTTTTTTTAACAAAATTCATCAATATTAGAGGAAAGCCATGGAAGCGAGGGTCTATACTCTATAGTCTATAGACTGATGTGTTAGTAATTTGTGAATCTATCATGAACTTTGTTAATTGGAATCTTCTTGTAATTCTTTTTTCTCAGATATATTGGATATAGAAGTTAAAAATCTTTTATAGAAAGATGTGAGAATATTTTCATAATTGTGGTCTCTTCAGTTTCTTTGCTAAAACTAATGTACTAGAGTAGAAGGCTACTATACCATTTAAGAAGTCTATTCCAATTGTATAATACAGCCTCCTAATTTCTAACAAGAGATGTAAGTGGTGCTGCAGCTGACTTAGAGACTAAAGAATTTTCAGAGGTTTCTAATTCAACCTTTTCAACAAATTTTTTTTTTTGGTAATATCCCTTTTAACATTTTATTGTCAACAAAGTGAAGCCTTAACAAATGAAGTGATGTCTGACTAAATTGTGTCAAGAAAATGTCTCTTCCCTGACATTGGTAGGTGGTGGTTGGTGGATGTCAATGGAATGAATATAAACAAGGAGCATTTAAGTTTGGTGTATTTAACAAATCATATCATTATTAATAAATAACTATTATATTTAATTAATAATTAGTTATCATTACTTATCACAATTAATGATATAATTAGTTTAATACATCTAATTTGAGTGTTTTAGATTTAGATTCTTTTAAGTCATTTTTTTCTTTTAAGTGATCATGTAAAAAAGAAAAATAAATATAAAAATTATAAAAAAATTTACAAATTTTATTTGAATTTTATAAATAAATTTTTTATATTTATTTTTTTCTTCTACTTGATTAATTGAAAGAAAAATAACTTGAGAGGATGTTATTTACATTGTTGACTAATGTATTAATGTCAAGAGCTGTATTTGAAAGAAAACGGTGTATTTATTATTCTATTAAATTGTCTTGACTGTTGAATGCAACCATTGGCAGAGCATCGTGGCGACAAAGTTATATGGGCAGGGTGGAACCAGAAAATTTCATTTGCGGGTCTGAATTGTTTTATTATACCGTAAAACAAGCAAAACATACCAAAATTTTCTGTGGAGATTTAATCAAAATATAGTTTTTTTTTAGTAAAACTCTATAATACTACTTAAAAGATAAACACGTTTTCAATTTAGCCCCATATAAATTAATTTTATTAATCTCAAAATTGAAATCCTCAATATTTAAGTCCCTTTATCAATATTATATATATTTGACATGAAATTTTAATCATTAGAAAATTTAATTGCGATTTGCGAATATATACTTTGTCCTCTAATTGTACCAAGACAATATAAATCATGGACAAAGGGGATTTTTTTTTTTTTGGTAAACTGATGGACAAGGGAATATGAATATAGCATGGATGGTGTAACTTGAGTCGTGAATAAGTGAATAGATGCAGTAGGTGGATAGTTATGATAAAAAATAAAAAATTGACGTTGCCACGGTTGATGACTGAATTTTGGTTTTTTATTGATTAATTATATAATCAGTAATTGTTTATTCTTTACGCATAAATATTTTGATGAATTTGATAGATTAGTACTTAGAGTTATCTCAAATTTATATTTTTTGGTACATTCAATTTTTTTTTAGTGAAAAGCTTTATTTTTTTCTCCCTTTTTTTTGGGTCATTTCTCAAATATTCGTTTAAATTTAACATGAATTAGGTTGGGTCACCTCATCTATAAAGGCCACCTTTGGGCTCGTGAAAGGTGTTCTGGTTAGTCCAGTTGGATAAGATAAGTAAGTTGAAGTAATAAACCTTTGGTTGATCGAAAACGAATAAGGCTTGGACTAGGCCATGGCAAAATCATATCATAGTCCAAAGAAAACGCTTGTACGCCTGTATTTGTTGTGCTGCTTCTTCTCCCAGCAAGTATTGTCATCTTACATAACATAATATTCTCTTTGTTGTTACTTAGAGATTGTTACTTAGGAATTGAATCCTGAAACACCACAGAAATAATCAAATTTTCCATTTTTCTCTTTGAAAAGTTTAAAATGCTCGTTTTATACAGATGTTAAAGATTGAGACAAACAAATGACTTTAATGTGCTTATGTGGAATACATAAGATGAGTTTCTGGGAATTAGCCGAACAATATGTATTGGATTTTTAACATCAGCAGATAAATAAAGTTTTTCTCCGTAAATAGTTTGGAGTTACATACATTAACATGAAAATGAAATAATATTTTCTTGATCATCTTAGGTTTTGGCATGGAATATGCCATTTTTATTGCGTATGCGTATACCCATCATAATTCCGTTTACTTTTTTCCTCATTTTCTCTCGCTTTGGCTTCTCCCTTTGTTTTTCTATAAAAAATATGATGCTTTTAACTATACACAATGACCCCTGAACATGATGATACTATATATATGTTCACACAAGAGCAACCTCTTGATCTTCCTTCTTCTTTGTTCCTTTGATGTGGCCAACGTAAAGATCAGTCCTATAGGAATCAGAGTCAGAGAGCTTTTGTCTGCGACCACCTTCAGACATGCTTTTCACAAATTCCACTAGGTGCCGCCAATTATCACCCTCAAACAACCTCTTATTCATTCTTAGATAAGTAAATGTAGTCAATCCACAGCCAGATTCTGATGTACTTGTGGACAAAACTTGAGCATATGCATCTGCATCATATCTCTCCAATGCATTCTCCCCAGCAAGTTCTGCTCCTGCTGAACTGGTTGCCATCTTCACTTGATGAACTAACCCTTCAGGGGAGCAGTTAGCATGTTCAGGTTGCTCTCTGTCCTTCATTTCCATGCAGGTGAAATTGAAGACAACTCCATGTTTTGCCAGCATTTGTGCTATTGGTAGATAACCATCACGAAAACGTGTGTTGTAGTAGCCAGCAGTTAGTTCAGCTGCGTGTGACCTTGCTTTGTAATGCCAATGGATGCCAGCTATTTTGGCAGATAGTTTCACCCCAGATGTTTGGAATATGCCTTTGGCAGATACAAGGATCCTCTCACCGTGTTCCAACAGTTTATTGGAGTACCAGTCCAGGAAGAAGTGTCCGTATTTAGAGTTCCATGTTCCTTCCCTTTTGAAAAATCCAGTATCCTCAGGAAATTGATTGTACTGGCCGGAGTCATGGGGCCCACTTCTTCCCCAGTCTTTCTTCCCAATGGCCTCAGCTGATGCTTCCAAGGAAGTTCTCATATACTGTATGACAAACAAGTCATTTTAGTTAACACACAAAATATAAAATAAAAAAGAGATGTCATTTTAGTAACTAAATATATTTTAAATTCTGTCACATGTGTGAGATGTCCTTGTTATCACAAAGCTAGAGATCAAGGGTCCAATTGTTATGAAACATATGTAACGTTAGCATGCTTTTGGATCATTTTTTTAAAAAAATTCAAAATTAATAATGCCTTTTTTTTTTTTCCATACCTTGTCATAGCACTGGAATTCTCCAATTCCGGGAAATCTCCAAGTTCCATTGCTTTCTGGATAAGATGGATATCTCAGCTCCCCACAAGGACCCAATCCCACTTGAATTTCCTGCAAATGAATTTGGCCTTAGAACTTCAAATTTGGCAATATATCAGTGCATCATGTCTAAGTTCATTATCGATTATCAATGCTCCCCCTCCGTTTCACTTTTAACTACCCTTAATATTATTGAAACATCAAAGGTGAAAGACCTACTTTTAGTACCATAATTTGATAATTTATTCATCATATTGATACCCCTCCTAAATCCTAATATTTAAAAAGCATGTGTGATTGCTAATGTACTTCATACGATAATTCTCACTGCTATCTCAAAATTATAACTGAGTTTCTTCAATACTCTGTTCATTAAACCCCAAAATTGTAGCACAAGTTGGTGTACCACTTACTATGATAACACTGCCCAAATAATCTCTGAATCTGTCACGGAAGCTCCTCATGTAATCAGAGTACACCTGGAGGGGCGTCCTTCCTCTTAGAACAGGCATTGAATCACAGCCCAAGGAGATGTACTCAGGATTCCTCCTCCCTGATCTTTCCGTGTAAACCAGGTCAGGGTTCTTGCTGATTTCTTCCAGCACCCATGGGGGTAAAGGAATGCTGAAAAATGCAATAACATGAAAATTAGTCACTGAAAATTTTTTATTTGGTCTTTAAGGACTATGAGTATCACAAACACACTTATAAAACACACTTATACTCACATCACTTTATGTGTGCACAATTTTTAACATCAAATTATAACTTGTCTCACTTAAATTTTTACACACTTACATTTTGATTTTTTCACCTATAGAGGGATGTGAGAGATATGCACCAAACTGTGTGCAACTATCATTTTTTAATAAAAAATTAATTATCATATTTAAGAAGGTAACAGCTGTGCGTCTATTTATTCAAATTTTTATTTTCTAGATGCTGCCTGCCATTCCATAACATGGAAGAATTCAAGGGTAAAAAGAGGTGGCAAAACGGGTTCAACCCGTTGGGTTACCTTCTCTAACCTAGCTTATTTTTTTAATTATCATTTTTATTTTCAACTCGATAACCCGCGTTAAGCAGCAGACGTTAAAGTTAGTAAAGTTTTTTAAAAAAGTGTTATAAATTACTCTTATTATTTGTGTTTGTGATATTTTTATGGGTATTTATTCAAATTAAATTTATTTTATTTATTTTATTTTTTTAATCTTTATAAATTATAATTTTTCTATTTTTAAATTTTTATAATTTTTTTATTATTTTTTATACATTATGTTTTATTTTTTAAGATCAGATGCTTTTTTTTTTTTCATTTTTTTCTTTATGTGCCTGCCATTCCATAACATGGAAGAATTCAAGGGTTTTTACCGGTTGAATGCGGGAAGTAACAATAGCTCTAGGTAACAAGTAACAACATACCAAAAGAGAAAAAGGATACACCTACAATTATGCTTACACGTCTAAAATTCATTAGTCATTTGACAGATTCTCATCTTAAATATAAATGAAATCTCATATCAGCAGGATTATGCTATTTCTTTCTCAACATTAAAATTCAACTAAGGGACAAAAAAATTACAGAACATCTTTAACAAGTTAAGTAACTTAAAATGAGTACTCTCCGCATACCTGCACGAGTCTCCAACATTTCCTCCACATTGATGGAACGACATAACAACCTGAAGCTTCAATCCATGCTTTTGTACCATTTGCACAAGCTCAGCATAGGCTTCCCAGTTGTACTTCAAGGGACCATCTTTTTCCACCAAACCCCACCAAGCATCCACCATTACTCCTTCAACTCCAGCACTCTTCAGGGCCATCAAACTAGCATTCATTGCTCTCGGCTTATTCAAATTTCCTCCCATTGTTACCGTATCTAATGGCAGCATCACAAACACGGGCACTCTCATCGAATCGTTTTGGTTATGAGCTATAGATGGCGCATGAACCTTCTCCCATTTCTCGTCTCTCCTTACTTCATTGTTGTCCCGTGTGAGATGTGCTTCTTGCATGGAACACTTTGCTAGGAGACGGCACGATGGCTTGATTTTTGCAAAGCAAACTTTGGTTAAAACGTTATCAGAAGCTTTTAGGACTTTGGTTTCTTTCTGATTAATGAAAGAAATTGAAGAACGAAGTGTTAGAGCCATTTTTCTGTATCTGTTTGCAGTTGAAGATGGAGGGAGGATTGAGGATATATATAAGAATTGCTAAAGATGGTTCACGTTTTATTTATTTATTGAAAAGCAACTCAAGTTTTTCGGGAATCGAAGTTGGCAAGCTTGGTGGGTCCAAGTTGAAAAGTGGAAAAAGTGCAAGAAATCAAAACTAGTTGGCTGCGTTTGACACTTGCTTACGTGTTTCCACCTCTTCCATTCTTATCTAACCGAAACCATGTGGGCTTCAGTTTTTAACGGTTACCCACCTTCAGTAATTTAATTGTCTTGATCAAGGGAAGGGAATTAAGGAGAGGAAAGAAAAATTATGTGGCTAAGCTTAAAGGAAATGACATAATTTTAATTTCGCTAATTTTCCTTCTTTAATCTTCTCTCCATTTTTGTGATAATTATCTGGTTGTTGTCTATTTATCTCATATCACTAGACTAACTAAACTGAAGGTTAACCAACATGGTGGCTAAGAGATTATTCGTGAAATCCTCTGCTAATAAAGAAGGTGATCTGCTTGGAGAACCTGGATTTTGTTTTTTCATCTATCTAAAGCGGAATGAATTGGCGCTTATGCTGCTTTGTGCTTAGCCTATATTCATGTACATCAATAGTGCCATATGTTGAGCTCTGCTATAATTTTTACCCCGATTTAGGTACAATAGTCTGCCTTAATGAATGTTTGTTTCCCAGAGTTTGAGCTGAATTGAATAAAACAGAAGCAGCTGAAATTTTACAAACTTTCTATCTTTATCCAAATGACAGAAATTTCTCACAGGTTGTATTTGGAATAAATAAAAATAAGATAATTAGGTTAAATTAAATTGATTTAATTTAAAAATCTTTTGCCTTTAAAAAAAATAAGATTTGAATGATTTGTTAAAATGAGTTTGATTTTATTTGATTTTATTATTTTACATTTTAAAATGAAAGGTTATTAGCAGCTGAATTTTAAGGATAAAATAATTTATTTATTTCAAATCAAATCAAATCCTATCCTATTAAAATGATAGAATTTTAAAAATAAAATGAATGAAATTTCAAATTATTTTTTATTTTTAAATATTTCACAGGATTTAAAATTATTTTTTATTTTTTTAGACAGCAGCTTTTAAAGGCTTTCTACTTATTTCTCACGGTAAAAAATGAATGGACATCTTGTCCCAAAAACAAAACAAAACAAAAATGAATGAACATCTAAAATTTCTACTTATTCTTCTTTTTCTAATATTGGAAACTTATTGGAATGATAATTAATAAGTGGTTTTGTATTGCTGCCTTAAGACAAACCCCACCAAGTGAGCAAGCTAGTTGTTGGTTTTTGGTTTCTACCTTCTCCTGCAATCTGGGTTTTCGTGGATGAAAATATCTCACAATTTCAATATTCTGTTGGTCCTAATTTGATTTGCTGAAGATAAGAAAGGCTGGAGGTCCATTTTAGGTGGGAAAACCTGTGGCTCGGAGGAAGTCTTTGTTTTCATTAGTCTTGGACCGTTCTTTCTGCTTGTTTTAGAACTACCCAATTCTAAAATGACTGTTCAACTTTTCATACTGTTTATACTTTCTAATTTTAACAATAACAATTGCTTGATGGGCAGATAGAATCTTAAATACCTTATGGTCGATGAAGATACTATCTTCAAGATAGCATGGAAAGTCTTTTGTGTCATCTGCAAACAATTTTTCTTAGATAGTGTTGTTAATGAGTGCCATTAGGAGGATTTATTCAAAGAAAAATTAAAATAGAAAGTATTAAAAAAATTATAGATAGATCAAATATTTTGAAATTATAAAAGGTAAATGTTTTATTTTTTGAATAGTTAGAAGAATTTATTTATTAAAAATAGAAGTTAATAAATACTTCTTAACTAGAGTTTTGTATTGAGTACACTCCTTAACAAATGCCTTTTTTCTTATGCGTATCAAAAAGTTGCAAATGCTTTGGTCTCATAACTTCAACATGATGCCTTAATTCGAGGAAGAAGTAAATGTTAGTGTGAGCTTCACAATTTGGAGTAAAGTAAACTGCTTATTAGGAATATTTATTTGCTAATATGCTGTGCTTTTGTAGATTACTTATTATTTAATCCCGCTGGTAAGGCTTTTGTGCTCAATACCAATTAGCTGAGTAAAAAAAAATACTGATTAATTAGCTGATTACAGAAGAAATAGTAATAATAATAAATAATAATCCAAAGTTTCCATATGGAAGTAAAACTTTGGGTGAATTAATTATTAAGATGGAATTCGATCTTCCTTATTGATTAGTGAAGCTGAGTTAGGAAAAAGAAAAATCTATACTTTTGGATGAATTAGTTCTTTGACAAGTGATAGTCATGAAGTTTAATCAACCAACACCTAATTTCATGTAATATTGTAAGAGGGGATTGCGTGGTACAATCACTTAAGTCACAGCACATGCAGTGTAGGATTACCATTACCAACCACCTAAACAGAAGATATAGCAAAATGCTTCCCGATTCAAGTCGAATACTATATTATTAGGGGACAGACATACAGATTACTAAGAACTTGAGTAACTAATGTATATTGTCGGTGATAATGCATCGGCATCAGAAGCAACGAGGAAGGACTCAAGTTTGATAGATAAATTGTTGGTCTTCTTGTTCAGAAATAGATATCTTTTTCAGCTACTTGATTTCTGATGTTTTGTACCCTATCCTATGAAGGGGATATTGAGATGAGCTATGTCCATGTAATTCATAGGCCTAACGCTACAATTTTGTGGAGGAAATGGAACCTTATCTTTTCGTTTCTCACACACTTCCTCTCTCAAAAAGTCTGGGAAGAAACAAAAAATCAATTAAACCGGAAACCGTGGGAAAGACGTGCATGGAACGTAGTTACGTAGATATAAACAAGCCGACCTCAATTTGTATTAAATTAGAGAAATATTTTATCTTCTTATTTAATTTTTTTATTAATTTTTGTAATTATTAAATAAAAAATATTAAATATTTTTTATGTTTATAAAATATTAGATATATTTATTTTTTTATTTAATATAAAAAATTATTAAAAAGAATTTATAAAAAAATATAACATCACTCATTAAATTAACAATTTGAAAATTTGAAATCAACAGAACATGACAAATGCTGTTCACCTACATAACAAACGTTGGGTTCATACATGAACAACCGAAAGAAAACATCTATTTTAAAAGGGGTCAATGTATTGGATTGCTGAAAATTGTACATCAGTTTTTAATACATTAATTTGACACCATTCTTTCCTTCATAGAGTTTGATTTATCTCTTACACAAGGAATTCTATATTTGTCACAGAGACACGAACACTATTTCCAAAGATTCTGTCCACTAGCAAGCATTGGGATTTTGAAGTTTGAATATTTTATTTTAACGGGTTTTTGTTTTTTGGAATATTAACTTTCTGAGTAGGGAAACGTTACATTAGTATAAGATAAATGGGTAATGCGGTAACCGGCATGGTATGTGGGATCTAACTTTTTTTCCCCGTTACATGTGGGATCTAAGTTTTTGTTCAAATATTAGTCACTTTCGGGCGATCTCTTTCTAATGAGAATCTCATTTCATTTATCAAATGAGTTAAGGACAAAGGAGAGAAAAATCCCATCTGCAAATTGCTTATTTCCACACTCGTAGCACAAGCTGCACTTATTGACTAGCTACCGGTGCTAAGGTCCCCGTCCCCCCACTTGCACCAAATTTGCAAGCTTTGTTTCCCTCTTTGCTTGTGGTTCTCCGCTTGCTATGCGTCTACACCAACTTCAAACCCAAGTAAAACCCCTCGCTACCCTTCATGAGATCGATATCACCCTGCATTTTACTCAATTAACTTAGTATCATTGTTGTTGTATATAGTTGTTGGTGTAAAAATAAAATGTTTTTCGATTTATATTTTTTCGATAGTTTAAATTAGTATGAACATAATTCTTGATGAATTTACAAGTTTCAGATTGAAATTGAAACTGATCGGGACATAAATTTCGATTGGTCATTTTCATCTTATATTAAGAGTGATAGTTTCTATTTTAAATCGAAACAATAGGCTTGAAAAGTAATTATATTTAGCAAAATTTCTAGAAAGAAGAGACCTCGAGTGAAGATCAACAAAGATTCGAGCATACAAATTTGAATTCAAAAGAAAAAGATTTTGAATTTGAAATAACAATTAGCAGCAATTGGAGGTAAAATCAAGACAACATATGGATTACTGACAAAGATTGAGCAGTTGTTGATGGCACGAGGGTTGCTGACAAAGATTTGGTGGTTATTAGACAAAGAATTACCAATCATTTAGGTAGTTATCTTTGTTGTAAATACATGTCAAAATCTTTTAAATTAGGTAGTTACTTAGAAAGTCTATAAATACTAAAAGGATGAAAACATTTAGGGATTGGAAATTCTATACTCACAAACACTTGTAAACTCACGCTCTCACATCCATTGACATATCGAACAAACAAGACGTAGTTTCTAAATTAAGATGTTTCCATCAACTTTCATTTTTATTTTCATTTATGTATTCTTTACAAATTCAATGTAATTTTAAATTCATTCATTTACATTCATCTTTATTTTCCTTTAAATTTCTCTTCTATTCTCTGATCAAATGATTTTTTTAAAGATCATTTGAGTTACTTTATTTGCTTTTCCTTTAACTATTTTCTTTACTTTTAATGCAACTTTACTTTCTTGTAATTTACATATCTGCACATTTACTTTTCATTGCATCTGTTTTGATTCCTTCATTTTCTTTATTGCAAGTCTTTTATACTCTGTCAAATTTACTTCGAACATATTTTTATTTTAGTCATTTATATTTAACTTATTTTCATTTGCACTAATTCTTTGTTATTTTATTGAAAACAAATATTTTCTGAGTTTCAAACTTCGTTTTCATCAAGATAAATATGTGTATAAAACTTTCAATTTTGAATCTGAATAACTTTCTTGAAATCGAAACTATCAATTTCATTCTTTTAAAATATTCAGACTAAAATTTTAAGATGAAGTGATTTCTTTTCTCGAATTGAGATCGAAAATAAAAAAACATTGCTGTAATAAACACTTTTCTGAGGATGCTAATGGTAAAGTTTATGCAGTAGCTATCGAGTATGCACTTAGTATCATCGAACAGGCAAGAACTTTTTGGTTAGTAAAGACGGGCAATGAATTGAGTCAGCAGGAAGTGCACCGTGATTTAGGTTATAGCAAAGAATTTCAAAGATTAAACCCCATTCAGCAAAATATTTGGATGTAGGGAATTTAGCAATTAGCATGAGCTCATCTAAAATATAAATTAGGACGTGTTTCAAGAAATAACTATTTTATTATAATAATAATACAACACATAAGACATGGGGGTTGCCCTTGCAATGCTAATTTAAACTTCGTGGAGGTTTACGAGGGAATACACTTTTGATGATACGGTACTGTATCTCTTGTTGTCACACACCAGTATCCCACTCCAAAGCTTACACAAGCCAACTAACTCGAAGATATATTTAATTGAATACTAACACACAGGTGAAGGGTGACTCTGATTTTTATCTTTTTATTTTATTTTTTATTTTTTATTTTAAATGCAAAATAGTTTCTCACGAAATTTTTGTATCCTAGACCAAAAAGTACAACCAAATGTATCCTAGAGGAAATATTTTAATATATTCTGAAAGTAATATTCTGAGTACCTAAGATTTAATTTTAAATTTATTAAATAATATTTTAAATTTAATTCAACTTGTATGATTATGCATGTCATAATGTGTCACATATTTACTGGATTCCGTGTAATATTCTTTAATTATACTAAAATCTCTCGTCCTAGAAACAGATCCAAGCTGAACTTGCATATGAACCAAACTGAACGTGGCTATCCTTTCCACCCACATAGAAAAAACACAGGGCCTGTCAAAATGGTGCCTGAAACGAAGGCCCCAAAACTCTGCTATTGTCAATAGAATGGGCCGGACCGAGATGGGTAGCGGGCCAGGCCTTACAGATATACCGTATATCCAATCCATGTCAAAGCGACGAAATGAATAATCATTAAAAAAAAAAAACTAGTTCTTCTTACTTCCTCTGATAAAGCTAGTGATTTTGCGGTCGCGCTTCTTGGTTCAGCTGAAATTGCAATTTGTTTTGTGTGGTAATTCCTTCGAAGTTCGAAGAACGAAGGTGGCGGTTATGGCGGCGGCGCTCAGCAACAATGCGAAGGCAGGAACCCTAACTGTTGGTGCTAAACGTGGACATAACAAGTCCAAGTGCAAACAGTGTGGCAATGTTGCTCGTTCTAGGTCATTCCTCTTCTCTGTTTCCATCAATTACTGTGTCTGAATCAGTTTGTTGATGTATGGCATGGTCTTAACTCAAAAATAATAAGACTAATTAGTGACCTTGAAATATGCTTATAAATAAAGGGTGCTGGAGGACTAGTCAGTTAAAGCAACAACCTATAATCAAGTGTAAGTATAATGTAGTTGACAGAGGAGGTGACCAACGAGTAACAGAACGTTTTAGTGTGTGTTTGGATTAAAATTGATAAACTTAAGTTTGACTCAACTTAATTTTGTAAACTTAAGTTTAGTTGAAAGTAAATTTATAGTAACGTAATTTATGTTTGAGAATTTTTATCTCAAAAGTGAGTTTGATAAAATGAATGTTGTTTGGATTAAAGATTAAAATCACTTTTAAAACAAGATTGAAAGGGAAAATGTTCTCTAAGGAACTTTTATCCAATAGAAAAGCAAGAAATTCTTGCTTTCATTCCAACTGGGGTTTGGAGATCACTTTCCATTAAAGTTAACTGAATTTTGTCAACAAAAATTTTTACCTAACATGTTGGTACATCTTTCAATGCTTTTAACTTACTTTTAAAATGTTCCAATTACAAACCAAACACACTCTGCATGTAGCTCTAACCATCTTCAGAACGAATGATTTTGAGATAAATACTTCATTTTGGCAATAAAATCTTCTAATTTGGGAATCCGTATACATGCTATTCGGATCAAAGGGTTTTAATTTTTAAAAATGGGGATCTGCCTCTGACAATATCACCAGACGATGCAAACTGGATTAGGTTTTAAGTTGCATAATGAATTTGATGCATATCAAGTTTTAACCTAGGAGTTATTTGAAAAATGAAACCGTATTTATTTATTACAGAAATCATGATATTATAGGTGACAGGTGGAGCAACTAATTCCTGTTCCAAATCCTCCAAAAGTTTATATAAACTTAGATAACGGCATATGAATTTTATTGCATATGTACCAAATATGGTTTCAACTTTCATTTACATTCAACAGCTGCTTCGTTTTGATTAAATGATTGCTTGAGCTGATTAATCAATCCATTTAATTATTGATTAGAAACAGTTATTTTATTTTTTTTTTTAATACCTTTTTCTGAGGTTGAGCTCTGCTGATAGGTGATATATGGGGCATATAAAGTGAGAGCACTATCTTATTATGGAAGATGAGAGAAGCCAGTCATGACCATTGTATATATATGTATATAGAAAAGGGGTAAAACGAAGCAAATGAAAAACTGTAATTCAATTAATTTTTGAAATTATGAAGTCATACCAGATGTTGATAATACATGTGATTCTTTCTATGGTGTTTTGATGAGTTTAATCAATATTGCAGGTGTCCATATGAATCATGCAAGAGTTGCTGTTCAAGAAGTCAAAATCCATGTCATATTCATGGTGTGCTAACTTTTCAAACATTATGCTTTGATTGCTTTCTTAAATATCTTTTTTTATCTTTTTACCACTCCCCTCGGTCTGCATTTTCATTTGGATTTTTGGTTTCCTCAGTGCTTCTTGTTTTGATAAACTCATTGCCTATCTCATGACTTTGAGGCTAAAAAGCTGAATCTGTAATAAAGTCCAATCACTAGGTAGTAGGCACATTGTGAGGAGTGGAATCTGCCCATAAGCTACCTAAGAAGAGTATATATCAGGCTTAGCTCATTCATCAAAAATCCTGGCTCAAGCATAGGTTTAATTTGTAACTTCAACTAACACAGCTAGATATTTACCAAATTTTCTCCATTCTCGAAACTTTCTAGTTGAGTGATATAAAAATATTTACTTCATATTTTACGCTTAACATAGAAAGACTTGTGGACATTAAAGTATTCTTGAAAAACTTGCTAGTCTCTATAAGGTAGTGCTGAGATATATGCAGATAATCCATTCTACATTGTCAATGGCTGAAGTAAGATAAGCTTTTCTTCAAATTCTGATTTTTGTCTTAACATTTTCCATAATGTAAAGATCCTAACAGTTTTTTACGTCCATCCCCTGGCCCCCACTTTTTCATGTCTTATGGTGTGAATGAAGTGTTGCAAGAAAATTCAACTTTGCCGGACAAGACACCATCTTCTGCTGCTGCTCCACTTGATCAGCAATCCTTAGAATCCTCTCAATCAACGTAAGTTATTAAGAATAATCACCCCAAACTTGGATCTTATCCATTTTTGTTGTTTAATATTTTCAAACTTGTCAGGCTTAAACTAGAAGGAACAAACAAAATGTTTAGTTTAAAATTATTAAAAAAAGAAAAAAAAAAGAGGCTAGATTTTTCTTTTCTGCGGAGTAGCTTTGTTATTTTCTCTGTTGAAAACATGGCTGGACAATATAGTGACTAGAGTTTGTTCATTATTTATCTCACATAAAGTATGCCATTATAATTGCTATAAATTGTACCAAAGTTTCAAAACTATAAATTATCTTATTCAAATTTTTATGCAAGCAGTTGCTGGCTTTAGAGTTAACTTTGTGCTTTTATAACTCTTTTATATCTATAATTGTTTTTGAAATTTCTATCTACGTATGTCTTTTGATCTTTTCTCTGTCCAACATCTTACTTTTTTGCGTCACACCCTTTTCTTAAAGCACTACTATTTTTTTTGACTTCCTGTAGAAAGACTTTGATTGATTCACCTACCAGTTCTTAAGTAGTAAAATCTGCATTTAAAGCATCTTTTTCTGATTTTTTCTTCTCCTGAACAGAGAATTTTCTCCTTTTTTTTTCATTTATTTCAGAAGTGCAAGTAGAGTTGCATCACATCGACAACTTTCAACAGTTTTGCACAGTTCAATAATTTGAACATTTCACTTCGTTCATGGAAGCCACTAACTAGAAAGATACACACACACACATACACAAACAATGCTTGTTTTAAGTGTATAACTTGTTCTGGGGAACATCATGTTGTGTCAAAGTGAAAGCGTTGTGAGTCATTACAGGATGCTGCAGCTATAAATGAATGGAGATTTTCCAAGTTAAAAGAATAATAGGAGCGAAATATTGAAGTGGAAAATGTAACATTTGGCCGATAAATGCAGAATGTAGGTTCACGGGAAGAAGTATTCTCTGTGAAGTCTATGGATGACAATGTGTCCTTTGCATCAGAGTCTAATACTTCATCAATGGAGAATGACAATGAGATAATGATCGCGGGGCTGAAATTGCAGCTAAGATCAAACTCCTTGAGAAGTGATAGTGTGAGAATGAGAATACAACAAATTGTAGATAAGGGATTAAAGAAGCTTAAGAAATCTGCAGTAGATGGTGACATCAATAAACCGATTGATGATGAACATAATAAAGCTTCAAAAAGGTTAAAATGTTGGAGAACCGAAAGGTTATCAGCTACAAGCGATCTTATTGATACAATTAGTAAAGCCCGTAGTGAGGTGGAATGAAGTCATGCTTGGAGATGAAGTTCCAACTCTTCAATTTGGACGTAGTCTCTGGCGTAATAGAATTCAAGACAACGACATACATGAGAATAAAATTACTGAAAGTGATTCGGCCTCAGAAAAAGAATTGGATTAAAATGTTGGAGAACCGAAAGGTTATCAGCTACAAGTGATCTTATTGATACAATTAGTAAAGCCTGTAGTGAGGTGGAAATGAAGTCATGCTTGGAGATGAAGTCCCAACACTTCAATTTGGACGTAGTCTCTGGCATAATAGAATTCAAGACAAGGAAACACATGAGAATAAAATTACTGAAAGTGATTCGGCCTCAGAAAAAGAATTGGATTATTCTTTACCAAAATTGGTTTGAACTGCTGAAATTGATCAAGAAACTCTAAACACCATAGACAAATACTTTTCTTTCCTTGACCATTTAGAGGAGTTATGAGGCAAGATTTCTTCATAATTAGGCTTTAGCTTCTCGAGAGAAATATAAATCTAAATGTTGTATTGTTTTAATGCATCATAATACAATGACAAGATGCAGCTGCCTCATTTTGTTTTGCAAAATCCTGTGTGTTTCATTATTTTTATTATTATTGTTATTACTAATCTTTATTTTGCGTATGTTATCCTGTGCACGCACATTCCTTGCAACTAATGCTCCAGTTTGCTGTTATCAGCTGAATGACAAATTGAGTAACGATATTCGCATAAATTTACAGTCACATATTCCTCACATACACAAGTAAGTCATTAGATAGTGCCTTGATCCCACTGTAATTTTTTTTTTTAATGTATGGTTCATATTGAGAACGTACTTTCGTGCAGATATCTTTTCTCATGACAAATTAATGTCATAAGTCCTTTTTTTTTTGTTGATATGTATGTCATAAGTCTTTATGGCATTTTTTTCAGCAAATTGAGTAGTAGTTGGGACTTGGGACAATATTGCATATCCATTTTCAATGAGGCTCCAAGTTTTCAAGTTTTGGTTGCAGTAGATTGTATTGTGGAACGGAAGCTCGTTCACACAATTGTGCGGGTGAGTAGAGTGATTGTGACATTGTGCTGCAGGTCATTTGAGTTTTGAGAGTTGAAATTTGAGCGAGAGCCCCAGTAGTTTCCATCAGTTAATACAGCTAGGGAGACTCTGAAATCTGACTTCTCTGAAATTGACTTTTGAAGGCATATAGCTGGAATATCAAAGATGATGAGAACCATGCCGTACATATTCCTGCCATATCTTTATTGCTCTGTTCACCACCTTAGAAGTGAAGAAATCCATTAGAATATGTTGCTTTTGCATGGTGTCATTTTCATTTTTTTTTGCCGGGGCAACAATAGGCATTCTACATCCAACGGAGAAAAATGGGGGAAAGCTTTCATTTTGTGCATGAGTAGTAAAGCACCGAGTAAAACATAACTGCACGAATCACTTGACACTCAAGTACTTTGAAATTCAAGTCCACGTGCAGCAGGAGCACCCTGGTCTTAGAAGCGAATTCTAGTTCAAATTGCGTATTTTATTAAAAGATTATTAACTTTGAGGACGCTAACAATATAAATTTAAAGTGGAGGATCAAACAACCACTCAAAAATTAGGATGGTCAATTGACCATTTCAAGTAATCATTTGATGTTAACAGGGATGGTTGTTAATCCTTCACTTTAAACTTGTGTTAACTGTTCTTGAAATTAATAATCCTATTTATTTATCTTTGAACCCAGGGCTCACCAATTCAAACAGATCTTTGCTTCTTGCCTCAAAAGAATCCTAGACAGGATTGGAGTTTCAAATGCACATGCCGGAAACAATTGCTATTTGCTGGTTTCATATACAGAGAAATTCCATCTTTCTGTATTTCTATTTTCCCCTTGAAGCTTTTATATAGCTGTGTGGGTTTGTAGGTTTCTTTATTGAGAAATGGTTTCTAATTTCTTTTTCTTTTTTTTTTTGGGAGCAAGGTTTCTATTTTCTTTCTTGCTTTATTCTCCTACATACCTCTCTATCCACAGCTACTTTCTTGGTGGGCATGTAACTTTCAAGGACATTTTCCCTTAAAACAAGGCTGTCAATAGACTCAATACTATTAAGTTCCAATGGCTGTACTCATCTCAACATCAACTTTTGTAGTCTTTTGCTAATTTATCGAATCCATTTATCATGCTTAATGTTCTCTGCCCTTTTGTCATCATAATGATTCTCATAAGATTTTGATTCATTATAGACTAGATTATTAGCCACCAGAGAAAAGGAAACAAGCAATAAAAAAGAGCCTATCCAAAGTGGGCAGTGCTCATCACATAACCAACGTAATCTGACTTTATTTTACTTTTGAACATCGGTGGTATGTGGTGCAAATAACTCTAGTCACCCGTCCAATTATGTATATTTAACTCTATCGTAACGTAGCAAAATATATTAAATCTGATAACAATTCACTTTCTACCACTCTCTAGGACTTTGCATCTTACACGCTTTTCATCTGGAAGTACTCTAAATTAAACCAATTTGTTGTTAGGTTCAGGCCAAATAATTATGATTATGTTGGTGATAAGGATGGAGGAATAGCTAAGAATATCACATGGAAATGGTGATTTCCCAAGGAGATCAAATTTAAAAACAAAGATATAAAAATAATCCTTTTTATAACTTTGTTAAGAGTTGGGATTCAGTTGAGAGCATCATTTTTGGGGGAATGGTTCGGTTATATATTCGTCTTTTTAAAAGGTGACTCCCATAATGTGTGTGTGCAGCCAGGAATCATGGGGTCTTGGTCATACGAATCATGGTTTCTTTTTAATTGTGAACTGGTACTGTTAGGGCTGTGATTGATGGCTTGATGCCATTCCGATGCCACTGGAATTTGGTCAAAAGAATTCCAGGGAAGCTTTCACCTATGAAAGAAAGAAGCAAGAAAATCCCAACCCCCTCCCCCTCAAAAAATAAAAATAAAAAAAATCACTAGTCATCTTTGCCTGTCAAGTGGCAGGGGCCACATGGTTTCGCACACTGATCTAAAATTTGTAAAGTGACAACTGACAAATCTCATCTGTTGATGCATGGTATAGTAGCATCCACCGTTGATGCGTAAGATAGTCGTCCAAAGGAGAAATTATAGTTTAGGACATCTTACATACTATAAGCCAATAAGAGAATATCAACTTGAGTGGTTTGATTCCTCACTTGATTGAAAAGCATTTAAATAGTTGAAGTTAGATATATGTGTTTGCTTTTGTATCGTGGATTAATAAATTAATAAAAAATATTTCCAATTTTTTAGTAAATTGGAATTGAAAATAATAAAGTGAAGAGTTTTCTTTTTGTTTTTGGTGGACAGTGAAGAGTATATTTTAACCAACTTATATATACATATATATAACAAAAAAAAAATTGCTTTTAGAAGTAATTGGTCATAAACATTACAAAGTATTTTTGGGATCATAAAAATTATTACATAAAAGATGATTTTTTAAAAAACAAAAATCTGTTCATTGAAATGTATATAAGTTAGATGATTGTTTGTAGAGTAGATGATATTGATTTCTATGAAGTTTATAGAACTTATGCAATCATCCTTCTAGTTTCATATTATGCAAAGACATATCTTTTTATTATCTTTTTGGAAAATATGTGTATGAAAACCTATTTTATAAACTATTATATACGGATTCCTTCATTTGGTCACAATTTTGTTTATTTCAAAATATAATTATTATTTAATTAAACTTAAATAAAAAAGAAATATAAAAAAGGATAAATTGAAGTGCTTTTTATTTTATAATTGTAACTATTTTCAAATACATCTCAATTTCTCATATTTTAATTATAGTTTTCTTTTTTGTAAGACTTGGCAGTTATAATGGACTCTTCATTATTATTTATTCTTTTTAATCTTAAATAAAAATAAAATATATGGATTAAAGGACACAAAGTACCCATCAAAACGATAATATTTATAAATTGGATAAATGTATTCAAAAATAATTAAAATATGGAATATTTATCAGATAATTTTCTTTTTAAAAAAATGGGTGCAACTTAAGAAATTAGGTGAGGTGTTTGCATAAGTATCAATAAAAAAGAGGGTCAATACTTATATATAAGCATATCGGGTAAACATATATGTGAACTAATTTTTATTTGGCTTAAATATGCTTTTGATATCTTAAACATATCAATTTTTAGTTTTGATCTCTCAAAATTTTTTGTAATAGTTTTTTTCAGGTAATTTCAAAAGTAGGTGGGATTGGTTTAAGCCTTCATTAATCCTTGAAATGAGGAAATATTTAATATGAGATGAGTTAAATTGAGTCAATTTCACTCACTTTTTAAATGAAAAGAACAATCAATTTTACTAATTTTTGAAATTATAGAGACACAAAACGTAATCAAGATTTTTGAGAGACCATAATAAAAAATCATATATTTAAAGAGACTAAAAACATATTTAAGTTTTTTTATTTTTTTTTATGTTATATAAGATGCTCAACTTATGGTCGTCAAAATTGTTGAACAATCGTTTTGATTAATGTTTTCAGAACTGGATCGGTCATTAAATTGGAAAATAAAAAGGGTCATGTTTTGATGTTCAATTAAGGTTAGATTGAGGTTGAATTGAAGTTATATATATATATATATATATATATATATATATATATATATATATATATATATGTGTAATTGTATAAATAATACTAAAATAAAATATTAAAATGTATTATTAACATAATTAAATTCATTTATCATGTAAATAAATATTAAATTAAAAATGCTATATTAATACTAACATAATTTTTTAATATATACTAGTAATAAATCAAATAGGTAAAATAGTAAGAAATAAAACTTCTCATTATAAATTAAAATAAAATTATTATTGTATTACAATCTCTTATTTGTTGCACATTTAACAAATTAAGATATTTAAATAATGAGTTTTGTTGTAAATTAAAAACCAAATAATTAATATCTTGAAAATGTTTTAAATATTTTTTTAAAAAAATAGGACTTTCTCAACAAAACAAAAAAAGATCGATTCAACCTGAATTGTGATCAATTCAGATCAGTTGACTGGTTCAATACTGATTTTCAATTTTTGAATGTTGATTGGATTTGATGGAGGAGCAGTTCCCAATTTTTTCAGTCCGGTTCTAAAAATCGTAGTTTAGACGGAATATACATTGCCTCCTCACCAATTAGAAACCAACATACTCATATATAGTTCATGGATGTTGAGAAGCAATACTCGAAAGGAAGATAATGAGATTGGGACAGACCAAGTTTGTTCAAGTTGTTTATTCTGAGTGATGAGCATGAAGAGCCAATTCAATTAGTCTTATCCTATCCTTAGCGCCCGTATTATACAAGATTAGTGAACATATAAATTGGCACTAAAGCCTCTTTAGGGTACTCAACATTTGGAAGAAGAGACCTAATTATGAAGTATGTATTTTGTTTTCAACCAAATTGAGTCAGACTTCTTTAATTTGTTTATGTTTGTCTTTGGGAGGGGATATTTATCATTATTACCCAAGCCCATCATCTTTTGTAGGTGAAACGACAAATTAGAGGAAGGCAAGCCAGAGGAGACAATCCCAAAATGAGTTTGAAAAGCATATTAAAAAAATTAAGCACATCTCATTATATTACATGGTCCCTACCAGGCCCTTAAATCCTTGAACAGTTACAACCAAACATGTATTCGAAAGAGAGTGGCTGGCTTAATTATCAAATATCAATTATCACTACTATGGTTAATTAACAAATGCTTAATAATCACATGATGCTTCATTGACACGATGCTGTTGGGGTTTGTAGGATTAAGTCAAAGAAGGCAGGTGGGAAATATGGAAACCTCATTCCACGGAACCCATTCTCGACATGTTCCAAAAGGGATTCGACTAGGCAAGGCCAAACAAGAAATTCCAAGCACAACTTAAGCTTCCACAAAGTCTTTTTTACCTCTCTTTTTTTCACCAAGTCTAAATTGATGACAATGGTTCAATCAAGCCCCCTTTAGATTACAGACACAAATCTCTATAATAGAGATGTTGATAATTGTCACCTGGTCCAGGTGACAATAATAATGGCATGATTGAATCCAATTCGAAGTTATTTTTCTTTCTTTCTTTTTTTCCTTTGCGTTTAACCTTTTGCTCCAGTGGGTTTTGTTTGGCGGTTTTATATTTTATTAATTAAAGAAACAGTAAGACGGATAGAGAATTGGGTTAACTTTAACTTAAGCAATACATGATTCAAACCTGAAACATCCATATGAAGCAGGCCTATCCAGAGCCATACAAGACAAGACATTTTAGAATTGAGATAACGATTTGGCAAACCCCAACTAAAAAAGAATTTGCATGAGTTTAAGCAAGTAGATAATTTTTTGTAAGAGACATTTAAAATGCTTTTAAAATATTTTTGAGTATGAATGTTTCATGCTTAAGAGTCATTGATTTTGAAGAAATTTAAACTTATAGTTGAAAATAAAGAAGAAAAATCATTTCTGCTACTTATTAACTAATTATGAATATTTATTAAAAATATTTTTGTTATTTATTTTGTGATCATTTATATATATATATTTTCTTTTAATTTTAACCTTTTAATCAAATATTTCTCCCCATCTCTGTATTTTCTCTACCTAATTGCATGTTATCATTGCTACATAATGTCACCTCTGTTGTTGACCCCTTCTCGCAGTCGACCACCTCTTGCCATCGACCACCACCGTCGCGAACTGCACATGTACCTCCCCGCTCAGCTAGTGCCGCCACAAGTTTGTTTAGGGCTTGGCTAAAATTTGTTCAGGGGCAGTGGAGCTCGTGGTGACGTTGGATTCGGTGGTGGGTTGTGAACCGGTTTCAGGGAGATAGGTGGCGATTCTAGGTGACTTATTGATGTTTGGTTTGGAACTGAGATGACTGAAGTTGAATTTTGATTTTACAGTGACAATTTATGAATGTAACTTATTAAACAAGTTACAAGTAATACATTTCAGTCATAACTATAAAATTCTTATAAATCAATAGTAAAAAAACATAGAGCATCTATGTTCAAAAATATTTTAGGAGTATTTTAAACTTTCCTTTTTCTTAATCCTTGGTTAACATCGTTCAGACGCCACCTAACTTCGAAATTATGACGCGTGATCCTTGGAATTGAAACTTTTAGAGCAAAACCTGATTTGGAAGGAAATGGTGATCCTAGAAGATTTTAGATTTGATTGAGAGGTTTCGGTGCGTGCATTGTTGTCCCATCCCCCCGACGTCGTTTTGGAAGTTTTTCATATTTGGTTAGTGGACTTTATACATACATAAAGTCCAATAATGCCTTACCTATGTACCATTCAAGCTTGGCGATATAAATAAGAAGCGTACGTAGTGAACTAACCAAAAAAATTAAACTTTTTCATCAAAAAAAAATCTTTTCTTCCAAGGTATCTCCGCTAGTTTTTGTGGTTTTTTTTTTCTCCTTAGAAACAAATGTTGAATTGGGTTTTTCTTATTTTTAAGCTTTTAATGTAAATAATTTCTCGTGATGCCTTATGATATATAATGACTACTGCAATTGACACACTTTTGACTTTTTGTCACAAAACGTTACAGTATCTATACAACTTGAGCCAAATCACATACACAATATGCTAAAACAGGGGAAGATAGATAACGCTTTTTCATTGGAGGGTGGGGGTTAAGTATGCTTAATTAAGAAGCTACACAGCAATATGATTGAGCTTACATCAAACCCACAATCCACAACTGGAACGTGAGCACAATAATATAAACAATTGCCGTTTGGTAAACTTCCATCACATAAATATATATATCCTGCAATATGAGTGGATCTGTTCTATTGATCACTACATTTACAAGACTACAACTGAGAAAAAGCCTGTAATTATGGTTACTGAGATGGCTATCCGCGCGCAAGAAAGGTCTAACCTACTAGTTTCAAAAGCAAACGACATTAAAAAATCTGATAAAAAGATATTTATATCATCATTCACATTGTTATCAATCTTAGTAATGTTAACTAGATCATAATTCTTGAATTAGTAGAAAATAAGATAATATAATTATTGTTAGTAATCTAAATGTGATTAAAATAAATCTCATATCAAGAATGATTAGAATAAGTGATGATTATATAAATATACGGACTCATGAACTCAATGTCTTAACATTTTGAGTCAAGATGTGATGTCAAAATATACTATTGTGATTTCTCGTTTAATTAATAAAAAAATAATAGAGAAATTTTCTCATGATTGTTGTCTTTATGAAAAAAATATCATCCCAATATTTTAGGCTTTCCTTAAGCACAACAACATTATTAAATTTTGTAAATTTATTGAAAAAGAATAATTATGATTTTAAATAAATAAATGAAATTGATAATATATTGATGACTTTTATGTAACGCATATCTAGCATTATTATTTCAAGATTTCAGAACTAATTGTCTTTACGACAGAAGAAACACCCCGCCCTCTAATTGTTGTTGGTGAAATGATGATCAATGTGTCAACAAGAAGAATGTGCTTTTGCACCATAATCAATAATAAAAAAAAAAACGGGTATAAACTAAAAGAGGAGAGAGTTGGGGGAAGATTTAGATATGAAAATGTTGAGATTAAAAAAAAAAAAAAAAAGGTGATTCTGGCTGTGCCAAAACCAACAATGAGGGGCAAAGATTACATCCACGAGTCTTATATGTAAACTGAATTTTGTACTGCTTGTTTTTGGCATCCATGATCCCAAGTCACATGTTAGGCACATGATGTGCTTGATATCAATTGTCACCTATTGCAAAGTGGCTGAAAAAGATATCATACACATGCATGAAAATGGGGCAAAAGTTGGGGCCGCTGTGAGGGAAAAGTTTTTTTTTTTTTGGTCTGACGGAAAGGACAACTTGAATCCAATTAATTGGGGGCTATAAGTGGGTCAGGTGCAGGTGTATCTGTGATGGTCCTATCAGTTTAGCCCATGCATGATGTATGTGGACCCTAAATTTATTTCACCCAAATGTTAAATTCTTTTTCAATTTTTTAGTATTCTTTTTCCCTCAAAACTTGAAGACAACCGCCATTCTTGTTTATATTTGGTGTACACAGATATGTATATTAAATTATTAAGTGATACATTATTATTTAAAATATAAAATATTTATATGACATAATTATTTATATAATTATTTAATGTTTAATTGCTTAATACGTACAATTTATGTAGTTGAACTTTAAAGTGTATACAAACATTTATTTGGAGAAATATTTTATGTATATTAAAATATATATATCATATTTATATAGAAAATATCAAATCAAATTATATAAAATTATAATTTTTTTATAAAATACAAAATTTGTGAGTGAGTTAAAAAAATTAAAATATAAAATTTAATCGAATGACGTGGTTGATTTATTTGAAGACCATTAGTACAAAAGGTAAAATCAGAGTGACGGCTACAAAGGATTGAATTAATTATTAATAAATCGATTGGGTTAATTCTAATATATTTGGGGGCACAGTGGTAATTGAAAAATTAAAAGAAAGGAATGGAATATATTCATATCTGCTGTTTGGAAGATTCGACAAAGTTAAATGATCCTCTCGTGTTCGCTTAATTTCTACATCACGTTTTAAAATTCCGGCCCAAACACAAAAAATTAATTCAATTTCCTCTATTTCTTTTTCGTTCTCCTCTTTACCTGTCATCCAAACATAGTGTAAAAACTAAAATAGCGACAGAATTAGATAACAATAATACTGCAAGGATGGCATAATTGTAAATTCCGAGAGAAATAAAAAAGTACATTATGTGCATGCATGTGAATGGAAGTTGGGTAAATTATATAAAAATTAAATTATCAGTTGGTATGTCTAAAGGAAATTTTTTTAAAAAATAAATATCTTTTTAACATAATCTACACAATGTTATATATTAACTATTGATTTGTATCTATAATTAACAGTACCTACTTAATAATTTCTGAAACTTACAGACCATATACAACAACATGTGATTATGAGATGGGTGGTGGATTGGTGACAGAAAAGGTTGTTCTAAGAGAGACATTGTTACTAAGCCGGTAGACCCCTCTTTCTTTATACCGTTGGTGGAGTCTAGCCATATATTTGAGAACAAAATTGACCCTTCTCACTCCTCACTTCCCCCACACTCTTTCCTCCACAAAAAAAATAAAATATAGAAGTGTCAAAATAAGTCAAATTCAATAGATCGACTCGAATAATCTGATAAAATAAACGAGTTGAACTAACAAAATATCAATTTGAACATTACATGATTTGAATAGGTTGAATTCGAATGGATCGAGTCAATATACTCTTTTAACACTACATAAGATTAAATGAAATGGTTGAGTTAACAAAATATCAATTTGAAATTTATATGGTTCGAATGGGCCAGCCTGAAAATGACCCAATTCCGAATGAAATTTGTTCGAATTAATGGGCCAATGGCTGTTTTTTGATCATCAAAAAAAAAATACATGATACTATAAAATAAAAGCATTTTGCTAACAAATGTCCTCAGCAAAATTTTCGAAAAGTAAGAAGTTTTAAACAAAAACAAGTTATTCAATATATTAAAAAAAAATATTTTTTATTTAACCTTTTTTATTTTAAAATTATTAAAGTACTTTTGAACAAAATCTAAAATAAAATGTATTAAAAAAATTCTTGTATAAAATTGTTGTTTAACCATACATTTCCTAAACTCTAAATTTTCTCAATTTTTTAATTTTTAAATCCACCATATTGTGTAATTAGTTAATAGTTTTCTCCGCAAAGTTATTGTGTTTAAATGCTTGGTCAAATTTACCTTGTTCGTGACCCTGCGAACCTATTCATCTGAAACTTCTGCGCTCTTGCTCTTAGATGTAACAGAGATTTGCGAAGTGTTTGTTATACTTTTAACTATTTAGGTATTTAACAAAAAAAAGGAAAGAAACAAAGAAAAAGGTTTATAATACTATAATATTATTTACTAAAATATTTTGATTATACTTATTTAAACTATGATAAATCTTTTGTTTATGGACAAAGTTTAATTCTTGATCTCAATATGGGGAAGGGAATCGCTTCCTCTTCGGATTCTGATTTGATTATCTTAAAAGGATGGAATTGATGATTTTGATTTCAATAAAGTTGTGCAAATCTGAAATCGAGAACTTTATATGTGTATTTATGATGAAAAACTAAGTTTGAAAATTATAAAAAAAAGTTTGTTTTCAAGAAAATAACAGAAAATTAATGCAAATAAAAAATAAGTTTGAGGATAGATAACTGAATCCAAAATACATTCAAAATAAATATAACAAAATGTAGAGTATTCAAATAAGTGCAAATAAAAAATTAAAGAAAAATAAAAATGAAAGCAATAAATGAAAGCAATGTAATCGAAATTGACAAGTAAATAAATAAAAACATATAAAGAACTGATAATTAAACTTGCAAAAAGATAAAATTGATTAAAAAGTAATAAAAACAAGTAAAAGAAAGCAGTTAAAGGAAAACAATAAACAAAACTCAAATGATCTTTAAAAGAATTATTTGATCAGGAGTAGAAGAGAATTTGTGAAGCAAAATAAAAACTGAATGTAAATGAACTGAATTTAAGATTGCATTGAATTTGTAAAGAGTACATAAATGAAAATGAAAATGAAGTGGATGGAAACATATTAGACTAGACTTGCATGTTGTTTGCTTGATGTCAGTGGACGTGAGAGCGTGAGTTTATAAGTATTTATGAGTATAGAATTTTCAACTCCTAAATATTTCCATCATCTTGGTGTTTATAGACTTCCTAAGTAACTACCTAGTTTACAAGATTTTGAAATGTGTTTACAACAAAGATAACTACCTAAATGATTAGTAATCTTTGTTTAGTAACCACTAAATCTTTGTTAGCAATCTTTGTGCCATCAACAACTGCTCGATCTTTGTCAACAATCCATGTGTTGTCTTAATTTCACATTTCCAACTGCTGCTAACTTCTATTTCAAATTCAAAAACTGCTTTATTTTGAATCCAAACTTGTATGCTCGAACATTTGTTGATTTTTACTCGAGGTCTCTTCCTTCTAGCAATTTTCCTAAGTGTAGCTACTCTCTAAGCCTATTGTTTCAATTATAAATTGAAACTATCACTTTTAATATGAAATGAAAATGACCAATTGAATTCTATGTCTCGATTAGCTTTGATTCCATTTTGCAACTTGTAAATTCATCAAGAATCATATTAATATCGATTTAACCTATCGAAATAGCACAAATCAAAAATTATTTTATTTTTACACCAACAGATGCCCCCCAATATTTATTCTCGAAGTATGAGAGATAAATATTTTAATTTTCCAATTGTTTTGAATCGAAACCATACTTTTTATAATGAAATCTTAATTTCGTAAATAGTTGGTTTGTATATTTTTAGATATTTACCATTTATCAAAGTGATTTTTTTGTTTGTGTTAGTATTCGTAATCGAATAAACATTACCAAAATAAACTTTTTCGATTCGATATGGGTCCTTCCAATTTGGAGACCATTTGCCAAATGATTTCAATTTTTTCTCCTTAGGCAAAATAACCTTCCAGACTAAATCATCTAAAACAAACTATTTCCTCTTGACTCGATGATCATAGAATCTTGCAATTCTTTCTTTTTGTCGAATCAAATTTTCAAGAGCAATTAATCTTTCCTCATCTAATTGATTTAGTTCATCAAATATCAAGTTCCAATAATGTTGAGTAGGAATTTCATCTTGACGTTGTAATTTAATTGACCGAAGATTAATTTCGATTGGTAACACCGCTTCATACCTATAAACTAAATGATAAGGTGTAGTGTTAATAGCTTTCTTAGGAGAATTTCGATAAGCCCATAGAACTTGGCTCAAAGTTTCATGCCAACTTATTGGTTTTCAACCAACATGTTTCTTTATTAAACCAACTTAAATCTTATTGGCTGCTTCAATCTGTCCATTAGCTTGAGCGTAATAGGGAGTCGAAGTAAGTAATTTGATATTCCTTGTCTTAGCAAACTCAATAATATAACGACCAGTAAACGCAATACCTTGGTTAGTAGTTAAAGTTTGAGGGATACCAAATCTATAAATAATATTTTCTTCAACAAAATTAATAATATCTTGTTGAGTAACATCCTTTAAAGAAATAACTTCGACCCATTTAGTAAAATAATCGATAACAACTAGTATATAATTGTGTCCTTTTGAAGATGGTGGATGAATCTGACCTATCAGATCGAAAGTCCATCCTCGAAAAGGCCAAGGCTTTATAATCGAATGTAAATCACTTGCAGGAACATGTTGAATGTTTCCATGCTTTTGACATTCCTCACAGGACCTAGCATATAAATGACAATCTTTAGCCATCTTGGGCCAATAGACTCTTTGCCTATGTAATACCCATTTCATTTTTTCACCAGCTTGACGAGCACCACAAATGCCTTCATGAACTTCTGCTAAAGCTGTGAATGCTTCTTTCTCACTTAGACATCTCAATGAATTCTTATCTACTGACTTTTTATAGAGTGATTGACCCAATATAACATAATGTAAGGCTTTATATTTTAATTTCCTTTTGACTATTATATTTGGGTTTTATAAATAATCCACAATTGGCTTTCTCCAATCAGAATCATTCATATCCTCTATTAGATATACTTCTAAATTCTCAAAAGGATACAACTTTTCTTTGATTTCGATTAGTTAAACAAAGTGAAACTCAGAATTTTGTACCCTGAAGCTATTTGAGCAAGCTCATTAGCTTCATAGTTTTCTTCCCTCGGAATGTATTGTAACATAACCTCATCGAACTCACATAATAACCTTGCTGCAAAAGCAAAGTATCTAAACAATTTTTGGTTAATGCATTTATATTCTCAAGTTAATTGCTTAATGATTAACTGAGAATCACCCAATACTTTAATATTTTTGGCTTTAAGTGAAATTAAAATTTGTAAGTCAGCTATTAAAGCTTCATACTCAGCTTCATTATTTTAACACTCATGTTTTAATTCGAATAAAAATTTAGTTGGAGTTCCAATTGGCGAAACAATTAGAACTCCAAAACCAACACCTCCACTGTGTTTCGATCCATCATAGTGTCTTTTTCTTTGATGTCAATATAAGGATGGTCAGTCAAAAAGTATGCCAACACTTGGCCTTTCACAGTCTTTTGTGATACATACTTTAAAGAAAATTCTATTAAAGCAAGAGCTCATTTTTCCACTCTACCATGCAAGATAGACTTGGATAACATGCACTTTATTATATCAATTTTCGACACAATAAGTACATCATGTGGCTTTACATAATACTTTAACTTAGTACAAGAGAAATACAAAACTAAACATAATTTCTCGATTGCACTATATCTAGTTTCGACATCTATCAAAACCCTACTAAGATAATAAATGGCTCTTTCGATTCCATTCTCATCTTCCTTGGTTAACATACATCCAATAGTTTCATTTGATGCTGAAATATATAACTTCAAGGGGCGCCCAGACACTGGAGGCGTCATTACTGGAGGATTGACCAAACAATGCTTGATTTGTTCAAATGCCTTTTGATGTTCTTCTTCCCATCAAAATTATTCTTCAGCTTTAAGCTTCAAAAGTGAAGAGAAGGCTTTGGTTTTCCCAAACAGATTCGAAATGAATCTTCTCAGGAAATTAATTTTTCTAAGCAGAGACTGGAGTTGTTTCTTATTCGAAGGAGGTGATGCTTCCAAAATAGTTTTAACTTTGTTCTGATCTACCTCTACTCTTTTTTTCTGGACCAGGAACCTAAGGAAATTTCCTGCGGAAACACCAAAAACACATTTAACAGGATTCATTTTCAATCCATGTTTCCTCATTCTTTTGAATGACTGTCTTAGATTCACAAGGTGTTCTTTTTCTGATTTTGATTTAACCACCACATCATCAATGTAAACTTCCATGAATTTACCATTAATATCATGAAAAATAGTATTCATGGCTCTCTGATATGTGGCTCAAGCATTTTTTAAACCGAATGACATACCTACCCATTTGAAGGTGCCAATTGCTCCAGGACATCGAAAGGCCATTTTTGGCACATCTTCTTCTGCAATATAAATTTGATTATACCTAGAATAACCATCCATGAAACTTAAAATTTCATGACCTGAAGCTGAATCAATCAACATGTCAGCAATAGGCATAGGATATTCATCTTTAGGAGTAGCAGAATTTAAATCTCGAAAATCAATACATATTATTAACTTACCATTTTTTTTCATAATAGGAACGATGTTAGAGATCCAGTCAACGTACCTGGCAGTTCGAATGAACTTAGCCTTTAATAACCTTTTGATTGCTTCCTTGATCTTCGAGACCATTTCAGGGGCAAATCTTCTTGGAGTTTGCTTGATTAGTCTATGTCCTGTTCGAATTGGTAGTCAATGTTCTACCAAATCTCGACTGAGCCCAGACATTTCCTCATATTCCCATGCAAAACAATCTTTATATTATTCGAGCAGGTGAATCAACTCATACTTGAAATCAGATTTTATTAAACTACTAATAAAAATAAGTCTACATATTACATCATTGCTTAGATTAATATCTTCTAAAGGATATTGTACCTATATCTTTTTAACATCAGAAGATAAAAGAGTTATTCGAATCCTAGAGAAGAGTGATCATAAATACAATCCAAGTTGGTGTATGTAATAACACCAAATTTCTCAGCCATATAAGCTGAGATTCGAGTCTCATGATCACTTTCACAATTTTCATATAGGTTGTAATTCAAGCCATGTGGCTCTTAAGTTCCTCCATTTAAATTATAACTTGAGGCCGAACACACTCGGCCTGGAATGTTAAGTAGGCGTCTATAAGCCCTAGAATCATTATAATTTTGAAGTTGAAATGAATCAGCTTTTGGTATAATAGAAAAACCTGTTAGTGTAATGGCCACCATCTCGACTCCCTTGCTGTCGAGAGCTGTCGAATCTCATATGCAGAATGGTCTGACACCAAGTACATATATTTGTTGATCTGCATGATTCTGGTTTACATGGCAAAGAGTATCATCAGCCTCCATCAATTCGAGCTCTCTTATTTGGTTCCACAAGAACATCTTCTGATGAACAGTCGAAGGGACAACACTTGCGATATGAATCCATTCTCTGCCCAAAAGAAGATTATAACTGGCCTTCGAAGGAACCACTATGAACAACAGCCCCCTCCAACGTGGAGGATCTGCCATTAAAATTCGTCACCACCATATTGTGAGACAATAAATCTGCCTCTGTTTTGCCAAACTTCCTTAGTAAATTCTTTGGCAATAGATTAATAGCAGCCCCTCCATCTATTAGCACCTTGCCCAGTAACTTACCCTTTATTGTTGCCTTGATAAACAGTGGTCGCAGATGACTTTTCATTTTGAGAGAAGGAATGTTGAAAACTACAGAGTTCTCTATTACCTCAACGGTGTCTTCCTCGACCAAATACCAACTGGTCTCCTTTGAACTATCTTCGAAGTCCTCTTTTTGGTTCAGTTCTTGACTTCCTGCAATAAAAAATCATAACAGAAAAGGGACACCACATTGATACTAAAAATGGTATCCAAGTCATCCTTAAAACTATATTCGAAAGAATCTGTAATGACGTCCTCCTCCATTGAACTGGGAGGTTTTTGCTTTTCTGTTCTCAAGGGTGGTCCTTAGACCACTTGGGCATATGATCTCTGTTGCTGCTGCAACTTGGCCAATGCCTGCTGTTATTATTGTCAAAGCCTCTGGGCTTTCCGCTATTGAGACTTCGAGGGGAATGGGTTAAAGCTTTGGTTCGAGTTCGAACCTTCTCCTCGAAACCAAGTGTTTGGTCTTTCCCAAAAGAGACTCATACTATATTTCAAATTAGGCCAAAATGGTTTATTCTAGAATTTATGAGGATGTGGACTATTCTTCACCTATTGATTATGTGCCACACTTGAAGGTGGCACTTTAGTCTTGCCTTTTTCGATCCTTCCCGGATCATGAACTGTAACACCCTTGTGGGGATGTCACATATATAAAGAAAATAAAAGAAAGATAAATAAAATCTACCCAAGTTGTAAAATATTTGTTACGTACTAATATGGGTTGTAAAAATATTTCCTGTTAAACAGAATATTATTAAATAAAATAATGCGGAAACATAAAATAAACAGAATAACATCACACATAATATACATATGGTCCAAGTTATAAGTTATACAAATAATTTACAACTATATCTACAAATATTTAAACAAAAATCGTAAACGTAAAACAAAAAAAGTCAATATATACATACGCGAGTTTCGCCTCAAAATACACATCATAAACATTTAATCCTCGATGGATCACTCTCGGAAACTCATCGAAGATAAATATCTAGGATGCCTCGACACTCTCAGAAATGAGGAGCGCGATCGATACGATACTCATCTCACTAGGCTCAGTGGACACACCACCCCAATGACGCCTAAGAGATAAGGGCAACTCTAAGTGCAAAAACACAGTAGTCGTCATTACTGGCTCTCCATCAAACATATGTCGTAGGGACACGGTCGGCCGTAGTCACGTAAGTCACCGAGTCTCTATCTCCCGCAGATGCTAAGCTAACGATCCACCGTGAAACTCGAGTGTCACAAAACCCAAAAATCCGTGCACCGCCATACCCAAACAAATCGTCTAATGGATATGGATGATCGAGATGGTTCTTGGTCGTAGTCACTGATTTTCACTTCTTTGCTCTTCTTCCTCCTCGGATACAAAATCTCAAGAGGTCATTCCTCTTCCTCAAACTCTTTACCACGCAAATAAATATATAGAAAACACATACTGATAAAGAGGTAAGACAATTTAAAATCATCACAAACATGGCAAATAAGAAAACGACAAACAACGGATATACGGTTCATGCAATATGAAAAGCTATAACAGTAATTGATAACAGAATAGTATCACAACAACACATAATATCACAAATAAAATAATATCACAGATAAAATAATATAAGAATTAGACATTAAATAGATAAAATAAAATAATGTCCAAGATATAACCATATGCAATATGACACGATCCTACTCCATGGAGCTAAACACATACAGATATCAGAGAGAATGACCCGCAAAATCTATTAGTACCACGGCTGCCCAACCAAACTATTGCTTTTGTCACACGTTGCGTCTATAGCGCCATATCACATGGAATCCACTTATCCAAGGCGTGGTGTAGTTCACGGTCTCACGTTGTGGCACTACAGCAATGTACTATTAGACTTTACAAGATCTCGATTAAATATAGTACGTGTCGAGTCCATTAGTGTCTATCGATTACTGCACTTACCTCCCGGAGCGAATGACCATTCATATATGGGATCCCGTACACTAACGTCTCCAAGTTCATAAAGACAATGAACCACACTACGTTTATCGCATCGACAACACGATGTGATTCACCTCGTCAACCAATCCACCAAAAATTGGCATAAACTCAATATATGAGAAATTACCAGAATACCCTCAATAAAAAAATATCCTCAAAGATAAAAAGATCTGATGAAGTCTCACCGGACAAATCTTGTTCCAAAGCTGTCGGGGTTCACCTCATACCTTTGGCAATGAGAAAAATACAGAAAATACCGTTTTGGTCAATCGCGTAGAAATTTTATCGCGTTTTCACAATCTCATCGTTTTTACAAATGTTTTTAAATCGCGTAAATATATTTTGCTGTTTTTGCAAATCGCGTAGGATTTTTAATACGTTTTCTCAATCGCGTAAGGTTTTTAAATTATTTTCTTGTCCAAATTCCTTAAAAATTACTGTTTAAATAAATAGAAATAATAAATAATACGTTTAAACTACGTAAAATATTTTTCATACCGTATACTGTCTTTTGGACATCTTTTCTATCTTATTTGCCCATTTTTACTAAAAATTGACAGTATTTTGTTTTAAAAAAAATATTAATGGTTTCCTAATTTTTCCGTAAAAATTTTGTTTACTTAATTTTTAACCGTATAATTTAATCCTTTTGAAAACCACTAACATGCTTCAAAATAAAGTATGAGCTATATGTTAGAAATTCTCAAAAGTTACTGTATTTCCTTTCTAATAGTAAAATCAATAATTTTAGTTGATTAAACTTAATTCAATTCAATTTATTTCTTCAAAACTCATTTTAGAAAAATTCTTTTTAACATATATTGCATCTTTATACTTGGAAATGGTTTAGATTTAATTTTAGAAATCATGAATTCTTGGTTTGGCATGTTGGCCAAAATACATACTTGTGTCATTTGATTTCTAAATTCACTTTCCTTGATCTAAACAATCTTATATCTTGTTAATTTTCCTAGGTTAATTAAATCATATTTTAAGAAATTAATGAGAACATTTTGGTTCTCCTTTTGGTCAATGGTCGTGAGCCTTAGTGTGGTATTCTTTGGAATACTCATGCATTCCTTAGCATGTTATTCACATCCTATACATTATCATGCATTTCTATCACATACAAATTATCAAAGCTTGTAGACATGTAAATCAAAGCTTGTAGACATGCAACTTCATACAAATTATTACAAACATCAAATAGGAAAGCTACTAACAACCACACAAACAAGCTACTAACAAACACAAACAAAGGAATCCTTATGGATTCTACAATCACAACAATCAATCTCCATCTTCTTATCACCACCCATGGATGATAAGATTTGTCTTCCTCTTACCTTAAATGAAGACAAAATATTCTTTCACACCTCCTCTAGGGTTTCGGTTTTCACTCCACCAAGTCACCTATCAAGCTTAAACAAAACTACAAATTACTAACCATAAAAGAGAGCTTAAACCATGGAGAAATCATGGCCTAGAACTTTGAAAAAGAGTTTAGAAATGGAAAACAAGAAATTTCACCTTCTAGGTAAAATTTTCCAAGTAGGTTTCCAAGATTCAAATGAAGGATTTTGCAAGAACTCTCAACTAGAGATGTTCATAGGATTGTGTTTAGGTTTAGAAAACTTGGTTGGATAAAATTTTGAGTGGTTGGATGGTATAGAATAGGGCTTGGCCGAATAGAGCTCCAAGAAAGCTTCAATGGAGTTTAGGGTTTTTGGAGGAGAGGGAAGAGAGAAATTGCATGAAAGATGAAGTGATTTTTGTCCTCCAAAGGCCAAATGGCCGTGGACTTCAAGTCATGCAAGGTGTAGCCTTCCTTGGCTTCATCCAAGCCTTAGGATGAATCAATGATCAAGATTAAGCCTTGTTCACCAAGCTTTGCTCCCATTGGTTAATTCTAACCTTGTCACCATGCTTAGTCACTAATTAAGCTTAGTCATCTAGCTTAGTCATTATGTTCTTGAAAGTTCTACTACTAATGATGCTTAATTAAGCTACTAAGTTAATTATTTTAACTAAACATAGGTCCCACAAAATATTTCCGGGTCCACTGTCATTTTATTATACTGACTAATAAAATAATATTATAATAATACAAAATTATTTTATTTGTGAGTTAAATCCTAAAAATTAAAAGATTAATTACAATGTCATTCAATCGGGTTTAGTAAGATCCCCCAGTTCTGAATAATTAAAATAAGATTTCCCCGGCCCGAAAAATATTATTTTCCTGTCCCGGAGCAAATCACACAAAAAGTCTAAATAAAAT
The DNA here is from genome assembly GCA_029884605.1 of Ormosia emarginata. Taxonomy (NCBI): domain Eukaryota; kingdom Viridiplantae; phylum Streptophyta; class Magnoliopsida; order Fabales; family Fabaceae; genus Ormosia; species Ormosia emarginata. Next base: position 19,807,014 of record JAQQTP010000060.1, on the reverse strand, counting down.
CACAGACAGTCATATTAAACACTGTATCATATAGAAAAATTAAAAACAGTACAATCGAGACATAATGGTCATTTTTCCATTTTTCCCCATGACGAAGCAAATCATCTAAAACGTTCAAATAAAATTACAGACAATATTATATATCTGTATATCTCTCAGAAAAATTAAAACAGTAGCTTGAGAAAATTTTTATTTTACCGTCTTGAAACAAATTACATAAAACGACCAAATAAAATTTTAGCCTGTAAAAATGTATTTGTATTTCATACAGAAAACAAGAAACAGTAAATAGGGACACAACGGTCTTTTACACAAAAGCTTGAAAAACAGCAAACAGAACATTCGGGACATCTTTCTAAAAATTGGGGTGTTACATGAACTACCATGGAATTGTGGTTTGTTGGTTGGATTTTTATGCTAATCGAATTTCCTATAAGAGCCTTCTTCTGCTTTTGCTTTCTGGCTACTTGGTAAAACTTAGCAGCCAATTTATCGAAAACAGCGTTACATCGAGGGCACATGGACACTTCCCTTTCATCTTTCTTCTTTCTAAGAAGGAATTCGACTAGCATTTCCCCAGCTTTCGGGAAAACCTCTTGTTCTTCAGCCTCAAACACTTCAAGGCCATCATCAGCGGTGTGGACTGGGCCAGATTCCCCTAGCTCCACCATGTTAACTTCAGTAAAGCCAACAAGCTCAACATAGCTTGCATTCAGTTCGAAAGGATCAGCATCCACCTTCATGGTTTTCTTGTTGTCGAAGATCAGTCTTCTTTCTATGATGCTTTTTTGAATCAAATCCCTGAAACGTATACAATTGTTAGTCAAATGATCATATCTATTATGATACTTGCAATATTTTTGACCTTTTATCTCTTCTACCAAAGGGATCTTATATCCATCAGGAAGTTTGATTTGCTTATCTTTCAACAAGACATCGAAAATTAAATCAGCTTTAGATATATAGAAAGCATAAGTTGGCCTACAACTTTAGATATGTCGAAAGCATAAGTTGGCCTAGTAGAAGATTTTATATTATCCATGATTCGAATAGGTACTAAAGATGAACGAGTATAAGGAGGACCAGACTTTAGTTCTGCTATGTTAACCTCATTTTCCTCATCATCTATACCTTCATCGATTTCGAAATAGGCTACTTTATTATCTTTCAATTTCTTAAAGTATTTATCCTGAATATCAGGAGTTTCAACATAAGCAATCTTTTCTTTTCTCAAATTTTTCCTAAACCTTTTTTTTTTAGTTTCAACTGTTCAATGTGTCTTACTTTATCAGCAAGTTGAGACATGTTGAGGATTTGCTGGTTTACTAATTTCTTTTGAATGGAATAATCTAATCTACTAACAGTCATTTTGACCACCTCAGATTCAGGAACCACAATGAAACACCTAGCTTTCATTTGCATGAACCTAACCAAGTAATCATCTATGGATTCCTCATTGCATCTTTTAATATTAAACGAATCTACGAGACTTACTTTCGTCTCACCTCTAAAAAACTGGTCATGGAAATTTCTTTCCAATTGGTTCCAAGAATGAATCGAATTTGGTAGAAGGGTTGCAAACCAAGTAAAGGCATTCTTGGTTAAAGAACTGAGAAAATATTTCATTTTTAAATATTCATCCGAGGCTGCTTCCCCAGCTTCGATTGTGTATCGAGCAATATGCTCTACGGTAGATTCTCCAGTTTTCCTAGTAAATTTACTAGAGATTTTAGGTGCTTTGCACCCTCTAGGTAATTCTGCCTGTTGGATAAACTCAGGAAAAACTGATACAAAATAGGGTCTATTTGCATATCCCACATTAAAACAATACCTATTCAACACTTGCTCCACTGCTTGACTGATATTCTGTTGCCCCCCAAGATTATTAAGTCTAATACTTTCTAGAAGGTTATTAGTATCCTGATTTCGATTGACTATTCGAAATCTTAAGTTTGGACCTTGTGGAATTTCTCTTGACTGGTTATCCTCAACTGTGTTGTCAGCATTGGAATTATTTACCAATTGAGCATTTTCTTGATAAACAAGTTGATTGTTCACCCTTGATTGCCTACAGAATCTTATGGGTTACCAAAAACATCTACAATCCTACCCATTTGCCTAGCTGATAATCACATATTTTATTCATTAAGAAACCCTTATGTTTAGTCATTTACACTCTCCATATTCTTAATTGATTGAATTTGGTATGATTTTGTGAGTTTGAGCTCAAATTGGTCCTAATTGAATATTTTCAGCATTATTGAGATTTGACACTGTTTCTGTATTTTGGCCATAACTTGAGTTCCTAATATCTGATGAACATGAATTTTACCTTGTAGGAAAGCTAAGAGGAAGCTCTACAACTTTGATGAAGAGCTCGAAGTCTGATTCAGATGTCTAAGGGACCTAAGTTGACATGGAAGTCAGAATACGGGTTCTGTCAGTAGAATCCGAACAGTGTGCACTCAAAAAATGATATCTCAAGATGTAATAATGGAGATGGGCTGAAATTTGGACATTGGATAGTCAAGATCCAAATAAACAACTTTCATGAAGAACACATTTTGAGAAAAAGAAGTCTAGTAGGTCATTTTGAGCTTGCAAGTCGGAACAGAGGTGCTGAAGTTGGGTTTGAGCAACCTATGGTATTTGGGACATATCTTGGGCTTAAGGAAGCCAAATTGGACGAACCAGCTATCCATTTTATAGCCAAGACAAGGATCTACAACTTTAATGAAGAACACTTTTCGTGATTCTGAAGTATAGTGGGTCGTTTTTGGCTTCCAAGTCAGACACGAAATTTTCGTCCTCAACCATCCACTCATCCATCCACTAATCCACTCATTCATCCACTAATCCATCCACTCATCCATCTACTCACCCATTCATGTCCATAATTTCCCACTCACTAAAAGTCCTTTGGCATTTTTCACTAATTCAACCACTCAACCATTCCACTCACTCATCCACTAAACCAATCCACTAAACCAACCCACTAATCCATCCACTCAAACACTCCACTCACTCACCCACTCATCCACCCACTTCCCTTTGTCATTTTGTTACCTTAGACTTCTATAAAAGGCACCATTTATCATGAACAAGATGTAATTCTCCTTCATTTTCTCTCTAAGTTTCTTCTTGCTTCTTCATAGTTTCTCATAGTTTTGTATATTTTGATGCTCCCCTTCATGGTAATGGAGGGCTAAGCTACTTTGGGTCAATTTAGAACTCTTGAAGAGATTGTGGTTTGGATTCTTGAAACCTTGGTTATGTATTGTATTTGATTTGTAATTGAATTCCTCTTTTCTTCTTCTTTCTTCTTCTTCTTGATCTTGAATGCATGAATGTTGATTCTATTTATGTTGATCTGATTTGATCTTAGTTTAAGATTGAGATTTGTGATGAAACTTAGAACTAATTGATCTAAACTAATCACATAAATGAAGATTGAGATTTGTGATGAAACTTAGAACTGATTGATCTAAATTAATCACAGAATTGAAGAGGTTGGGTTACTAATTTGTGCCTAAGTTAATTGAATTCGGTACTTGAAATTAACATAGATTTTCATGAATGGTGCGATTACGGATTTGTGTTTATCACTTGTTAATTGAATTCTAGACGATCGTCTAGTATGAATTTTGGATTTGATGCAGAGATCTCGGTTAGATCCAAATTAACAATTCAATTGCGCTTCAAGTGTTTTATGAAGGGTCTATGATTGAATCCACCCAATCTTGGATAGGTTTCTAAATTGACTACTCTTTATTTATCATTTCTTCCTTTAATTTTGTTAAGTGCGATCTTAAACTATCAAACCCCCTTTGCTAACTTTTACTTGATTTGATTAAATTGCATCTACAATCCTCATGGAGATGATCCGGTGTTGTCACTATGCTACAAGCTTAGGTAATAACTTCGGTTATAATTTTGACTGAGTTCGGCGCTCGTCAAAATTTTGGCGTATTCTTAGGGGATTAGTAAGTGTAATCTTTTCATTTGAAGTGTTTTTACTAACTTTTGTTTTTTATTAATTTTTCTAACATTTTTAACCATTGTCTAGTGTATTTTGCTTATTTATTTGTTTTTGTGTGATGCATGACTAGGTCTGAGCCTGATAACTTGGTTGACTTTGATCCTGAGATTGATAGAACTTTGCATAGGTTGATTAGAGCTCGTAGGCTAAGTGCAAAAATTGCTTCTGAATTTGATCTTAATATTGAGAGTGAACTTGAGATCTTGAATAATTACTGAAACTATGGTGATAACATGCAAAATAGAACTCTTAAGGAACTTCTTTGCTCCCGATATAACTAACCGGTCTTTGTGTATTCAATACCCGGATCTTGATGCTTGATTTTGAGTTAAATCTGGATTGATACATTTGTTGCCCAAGTTTCACGGTTTTGCGGTGAGGATCCCCATAAGCATCTAAAGGAGTTCCATGTGGTTTGTTCAACCATGAAGCCACATGGGATCTCGAAAAAAGCACATCAAGTGAGGGCATTTCCTTTCTCACTTGCGTCTGACCAAGGATTGGTTATTTTATCTTTCACCAGGTTCGGTAACAAGTTGGTGACATGAAACGGTTGTTCTTAGAGAAATTTTCCCTGCCTCTAGAAGCTGCAACTGCCATTAGAAAAGATATATGTGGCATAAGACAAATGACGGAGAGACCTTGCATGAATATTGGGAAAGATTCAAGAAGGCGTGCTCGAGTTCCCCCACCACCAAATCACCGATCGACTCTTAATTCAATATTTCTATGAAGGCTTGCTACCAAATGACGAAGCATGGTGGATGCTTTGCCTCTGGAGGAGCCTTAGTAGACAAGACCCTGCAGTGACGAGAGATTTGATAGCAAACATGGCGGCCAACACCCAACAATTTGGCACACGAATTATTACCTCAACCAGAGGAGTCAATGAAATTCAATCGTCTCATGTAGACCAACAAAGAATGGAACACAGACTTGATGAATTAACTTCTTTGGTGAGGCAGTTAGCAGTGGCACAACAAGCACCAATGCAGATTCTTTTGCAGCAGTGTGTGGCATTTGCTCTTGTTCATCTCATCCTACGATGCATGCCCTACACTTCGGGATGGTGGTTCTATTATTCCGAAACAATCATTGCTGCGGTGGTATTTTTCTGGTAGAGCCCAATATCGCCAATCACGGCAATAGCCTAGATATGATCCATTTTCTAATACCTATAACCACAGGTGGAGGGACCATCCCAACCCGAGATATGGAAATTCTCTCAACAACAACAACAAATTTCCACCACCAAGAACGGCAACCACGGTTTAGATACCAAGCTATAGGCCACAGCAACAAGTACCAACCACCTACATTTAGGCAAGCACAACTGCTCCGCCACCCATACAGACCCCCTCCAGGCTACTGTTCCAAAGAACCACTCCCGGTGAGCCACCTTTCGAAGACTTGATGAAACAGGTTTCGGCGAATGTCAATGCCACCATCCAGAATTTACAAACTCAAATTGGGCAGATGGCAACCACTCTGAGTGAGCTGAAAAGTCAAGGGTCGAACCAATTGCCTTCACAAACAGTCAACAACCCAAGAGGCAATGTAAGTGCCATTAGCTTGAGAAGTGGCAGAGAAGTTGACGGTCCTACTCCACCACAACCTGAACTACAAGTGCAGCAACCAGAAGGTGACCAGGAACAGAAGAAAGTGGATAGCTCAGTCCCAAAATCGTGATACAGAAGAAATGTGCAGAGAATTCAAATCTGGCTATTCCACTACCTTTTCCACACGAGTCACACGGTCCAAGCATCTGCGCAAACGAGAAATAGAAAGAGAAGTCATGGACACATTCGGGAAGGTGGAAATCAATATTCCCCTCCTTGATGCAATCAAGCGATTCCCAAGTATGCCAAATTCCTCAAAGAGTTGTGTACTCACAAGAGAAGACTTATGGGTGCGAGAAAATAAGCATGGGCGAAATGTTTACGCAATGATTCTACCAAGCATGTCACAAAAATGCAAAGATCCCGGAACTTTCACAATTCCTTGCACGATAGGTAACTCCAAATTTGAACATGCAATGCTAGATTTGGGTGCTTCGATTAATGTCATACCTATGTCAATTTATCAGTCCTTGAACATTGGCACTTTACAACCCACTGGTATAGTGATTCAATTGGCAAATAGGACCACTTGCTTATCCTGCGGAGTACTAGAAGATGTGTTAGTTCGGGTGAATGATTTAATTTTTCCAGCGGACTTCTACGTCTTGGACATGGAAGATGAGTCTTCACAACCCATGCTCCATTAATTCTAGGCGGAACCGTTCCTCAAGACCGCCAAGACCAAGATAGATGTGCATCTTTGGCACCCTTTCTATGGAGTTTGGCGATGATTTGGTACAGTTTAACATTTTTGATGCCATGAGACATCCCTGGAGGAGCATTCTGCATTTTTCATATTGATGTGATTGAGATCTTTGGTTGATGATGTTTATCTTTGATTTATTTCTTGAATTCCACGATATTCTTGACTTTCTGGATTCTGTTTCTTGTGATACATGTGTTGCTTGTGATGTTGAGCCATGTCTTTGCATGTCTTGAGATTAATGCGATTATAAGTGGTGATGTAGTAGCGACTTGAATGGTACAACATGTGAAAATGAGAGTCGAAGTATGGCCAATTTAGTGTTCTTTGAGTTAGTTGTTTCAAATAGCTTGTGCCTTCCATTGTCTGACCTCCATCCTTAGAGTTGAAGACTTTGCGGACCATCTTAAATATGCATATTTAGGAGATGGTGAGAAGAATTTGCCGATGATTGTTGCTAAGAATGCAACCTTTGAACAAGAAGAAAAATTGCTTTGAAGGTTTTGAGGCAGAATAAGCAAGCCATCGGATGGACACTTGCAGATCTTCCTGGTATTAGTCCCTCCACATGCATGCATAGGATTTTATTAGAAGAGGATACGAAACCAGTAAGGCAACCCCAAAGGAGACTGAACCCCTTGATTCTAGATGTGGTGAAGAAGGAAGTGACCAAGCTACTTCAAGCTGGCATTATTTATCCCATATCGAGACAGTAAATGGGTGAGCCCGTGCAGGTTGTTCCCAAGAAATCTAGGGTCACAGTAGTTGAGAATGAGAATAACGAACTTCTACCCACAAGAGTTCAAAACAGTTAGCGGGTTTGCATTGATTATAGGCGGCTTAACATAGGCTACCGAGAAAAGATCATTTTCCGCTACCTTTCATTGATCGGATGTTGGAGAGGCTAGGCGGCAAGTCACATTATTGTTTTACGGATGGATATTCGAGGTTATTTTCAGATTCATATAGCCCCGGAAGACCAAGAGAAGACTACTTTCTCACTTGTCCATTTGGCACATTTGCATACGGGAGGATGCCATTTGGTCATGCAATGCTCTCTGCACACCTTTCAAAGGTGTATGGTAAGTATCTTTTCGACTTTTTAGAGAATTGCATGGATGTGTTTATGGATGATTTTACTTGTCTATGGTTCTTCCTTTGATGCATGCTTGGATAGTCGCTCGGGTTTTACATAGATGCATTGAAACTAACCTTGTTCGAATTTTGAGAAATGTCATTTCATGGTAGAACAAGGTATAGTTTTAGGACATGTAATATCTAGCAAGGGTATCGAGGTAGATCCCGCAAAAATAAATATTATTTCATACTTATCTTACCCCACGTGCGTGCGGGAGGTTCGCTTCTTTCCTTGGTCATGCAGGTTTCTATGGCGGTTCATAAAAGATTTCACAAAATTGCTCTTCCACTATCCAACTTGCTACAAAAAGAAGTGGAGTTCCATTTTGACCAGAAATGCAAGGATGCCTTCAATCACTTGAAGCAGCATTGACCAATACACCTATCATCCAGCCACCGATTGGACACTTCCATTTGAGCTCATGTGTGATGCCTCTAATTATGCTTTGGGAGCTGTTCTTGCACAAAGGGTCGGCAAAATATCTCATGTCATCTCCTATGCTTCAAGAACTTTAGATCTTGCACAAGTCAACTACACCACCACTGAAAAAGAACTTTTAGCAATTGTTTTTGCTTTAGACAAATTTCGATCATATTTGATTGATTCTAGAGTGGTTGTGTTTTCAGATCATACAGCTCTGAAGTTTCTCCTGAAGAAGCTTGATGCAAAGCCTAGGTTGATTAGGTGGATTTTGCTCCTCCAAGAGTTCGATATTGAAATCCGTGATAAAAGTGGAGCAGAGAATTTAGTGACTGATCACCTAAGTCGTATTGAAAAGGAGGCGGATACTTTACCTATCCATGATGTCTTCCACGATGAAGCGACTTTTCAAGTCTGCAAGGTAACACTCCTTAGTTTACTTGATTTGATAAATTTCTTAGTTCTTTGGTGTTTTCCTGCTGCGCATTTTATTAGGGCTCAGTTGATAAATTGAAAAGTGAGTCCAAATATTATGTGTGGGATGACCATATCTTGGAAATTTTGTAGTGACCAAGTCATTAGGAGATGTGTGCACGATAATGAATTCCATTCTATTCTTAGCTTTTGTCATACACTTGCATGTGGCGGTCATTTTGGTCCCCAAAGGACTGCTAGGAAAGTTTTGGAATCTGGATTATATTGGCCCACTCTATTTCATGATGCATATGTGTTTTGTAAATCTTGTGATCAATGCCAAAAAAAACGGAAACACTTCTCGAAGGAATGAGATGCCCCGTAAAAATCCTTATTGTTCTGTGAGATTTTTGATGTATGGGGTATTGATTTTATGGGACCCTTTCTGTTTCTTTTGGTTTTGTTTACATTTTGCTAGTTGTTGATTATGTATCCAAGTGGGTGGAGGCGAAAGCTACTCGGACCGATGATTCCAAAGTTGTTGTGGATTTTGTTAGATCACGATTTTCTCGCGGGTTTGGAGTTCCAAAGGCCATCATCGGTGATCGGGTTCACATTTTTGTAATCGAAGCATGGAAGCTTTGATGAAAAAGTATGGGGTCTTGCACGAGTTTCTACACCTTACCATCCACAAACTAATGGGCAAGCCGAGATTTCCAACAGGGAGATCAGCGGATACTCCGTAGACAGTTCAACCTAACGAGAAAGGATGGAGCAAGAGGCTTGAGGATGCTTTATGGGCTTACCGGATCGCTTATAAGACACCAATCGGGATGTCTCCGTATCGGATTGTTTTTGAAAAGCATGCCACCCGCCTGTAGGTGAAAATTGAGCATCGAGCATTCAGGCGGTGAAAAGGTGCAACTTGGACCTAGATCAAGCGGTATGGAGAGGAAGGCTGCAGGTACAGACAATTGGAGGAGATCCGCTTGGAGGCTTATGAAAGTTCCAAACTTTATAAGGAGAAGACCAAAGCTTCCATGATAAGTTGATTCGAGGAAAACATTTGAGATTGGTCAAAAGTTCTCCTCTATAACTCCCGCCTCCGATTCATGCACGGCAAATTAAGGTCTAGATGGGATGGACCATTTATTGTTACTAAGGTTTTTCCTTCATGTTCTTAAAAGTGAGGTCACCGCCAAAGCTTTCATCGTAAATGGACACCGCCTCAAACAAGATTATCATGAACTTCCGGAGAATGCGAAGTGGAGGTGATGAACCTTCTCTATCCGCATTATGAATAAAAAAAAAAAAAAAAAAAAAAGAAAAAAAAAAAAAAAAAAAAAAAAAAAAAAACAATTTGTATGCCGACAATGAGGAAGGTAGTGCCATTCAATTTTGTCACTCGGAAGCAAGTGGAGGTCACTTTTTCTTCAACGACAACAACAAATGAAAATCTTGCGGTATGAATTTTATTGACCCACTTTATTCAAGGTCATTTACACCTTTTGCAAAAGTTGCGGAAATTGGTCAAAAAGGTTCTGCTTTGAGATTATCATATGCACCTACTCCTTGAAAATTTGAGATCTAGGTGGCGCGGTTCTTTTGCTGTCAAACACGTGTTGAGGATCCTAGGAATGGTAATGCGCTTAAAGTTAATGGACAAAGACTCAACCATTCCTGGAAAACCAAGTTCTTGAGTTCTTTGTGTTCGGTTAAGTGGCGGATACGGTACTCCGTGACTCTTAAGTCGGTTTATTTTTCGGTTTCCCAAAATAACTGAATCCTTCTTCTCCTTCAAAATGGATATCATTCTTTCAAACCTGAGAAAATATTTTCCTTCTCTTCCTCAAAATGCTCTGAGAAAAATCTACAAAGTTCGATGTGAAAGATTGAGGCTTAATGTACAAAGGTATGCAGAAGATGTCTGTTGGATAATTGAAGCGAAGGTCCGATTAACAGGTGAGTCCTCAATTTCATTTGACTCATATATGCCTGGTCTTGGAAGAAGTTCATATTCTAAAAGGAGAAGAGCAAAAATGTTACAAGTCTGTTACAAATGTGGACGATGGAATTGTAACAGACAATGTCGTTCTTTGGGGATGATTTCCGCAAATAAATCCTTCATTAAGAATGGACTGAGTAAGGAGTCATTAGATGATATCTTATTGACTCTTGAGACGCGTTCTTATGGATTGATGCGGGGTGAAATTCTTAATTTGTGGAATCTCTTCAAGGATGAAAAAAAAACGCTATAGTCTTGGGAATCGACTCTAAAAGACCACTTTTGCCAATTTATAAGAAAATTGGATGGGAAGCTTATCCTCGACTCATAGAGGATGTTTAAGCCGTTCTTGGACGTTAAACCATAGGCGGATGTGAGCCATATCCACAAACAATTTGTACATATCATCATCTTCTTCTTCTTCATGTCATCTCTCAAAAAAAAAAAAAAAAAAACAAAAACAAAAAAAAAAAACAAAAAAAAAAAAAAAATGTATACTTCTTAGGGTTGGCTTTGGTAACACACACCGTGAATGGGGGAAATGCATGCATCTGATCCAGCCTTCTTAATTGAAAAACAAAGAAGGTAGATTGTATTCCACATGTGAGGCGGCCAATATCGTATTATGGCCACTTGTCCCTTTTGGGAGCCACATGTTACGTTGGTCTTGAATGGATCGAATCTTGGTCAACAATGCTTTGGCACAAAGCCGAAAAAGCAGACTACCTCCATCCCAATCTTAAGTAAGTATACACTCATCTTTCATCAAGTTTTTCTAATAATTTCAAAAAAAGAAAAAAAAAAAAGGACGTGATGTCTCTTGCACTCATGTGTACGCTAGTATAAAGATACGCCATGGAAAGCTAATACATACTGGTATGTCATCATTTTCTATTTCTTTTATCTTTGTATCATTTTGTTGTATTTTGATTTTTGTACAGACAATCCTTTGAGCAGGGTCCTTCAGGGGTTTCTAGACTTCTTTACCTTGATGGTTTTCTTGAAGTCAAAAAAAAAAGAAAAAGAAAAAGAAAAAGAAAAAAAAAAGATTCTGTGTTTCTTAATTTCAACATTTTCTGACAACATCCAACCTACCCTTATAGGTGCAATTATTCCCCTTTCCATTCTTTTTCTTATTTAAACACTCCATTTTCCTTCAACTCAGAGACACTCAAAGGGAGGAAGAATATAGAATGGGGGCTTCTATTCGTAACCTCAAAAATGTCTATGTTTTTTGTGGGTCAAGTTATGGGAAGGGATTAGAGTTTGTAAATGCAGCTAGCACTCTTGGTCGATCACTTGCTGCGAGGAATATTCATCTTGTATATGGGGGAGGTTGCCGTGGGTTAATGGGGGCTATATCACTTGCTGCGTATATGTAAGAGACAGTCGGGTTTTAGGTGTCATTCCCGAACCTTTAGCTCAACAACATCAATGGAAAGACAATTGGATAGGAACTTAAAGTATCATCAATGCATGAACGCATGAAGATAATGCTTGAAAACTCGATGCATTCATTGCCTTACCAGGTGGTTTTGGTACTTTGGAAGAGATTTTTCAAATTGTCTCTTGGGTGAATCGAACATCCACCATAAACCCATTGGTTTGTTGAGTGTTAATAATTTCTTTGATCTTTTGTTATTTTTTCTTGACAAAGTCATGGAACAGAAATTTATCACTCCTTCGGAAGACAACTTCTTATCTCTGCCTCCACTATTGATGAGCTCATTGATAAATTAGAAGCTTTTGAGTATGTACACGATAAGGTATTAGCTCGAATAGATTGGTCAACGAGGAAAGCGGCGAAGGAAGGAAGTAACAAGAAACAAAAGCCCGATCGACACTTTCTCTTTAATGGGTTTGATTTTATTAAAAAAAAAAAATTGTTGTTTTGTTTGGAAAGTATGATATGATTGTCATGGACTTATTAAACCAATTAGTGATGACAGAGTAAGGAGTAATTTTACTCTTGAGACGCATCTTAATTGGTGGCGAGTAAGGAGTTTTTTTTAGGTAGTAATTAATTAGTATTAAATTGTGGAAGTACTAACGTTTTCTTGTTTGATTTCTTTTCGGTCGATCGCAACCCACAAGGTGTGCTTCTTTTACTCGCTTGGCGTTGATTCACTCCTCATCGGGTTGTGTTGCTCTTTTCTTTCCGTTTATTTATCACTTTCACATTGAGGACAATGTCTATATTAAGTGTGGGGAGAGATTTTAGCAAGTTTTTTTTTTTGTTAAAAAAAAAAAAAAAAAGAAAGGGTTCATTGCATGATTGAATAACTTTTCTCCCTTCTTGAACTGATATGCTTGGAGATGGATGATTGAATTGATGAATTGAGTTTGATGGATGCATACCTTGTGAGATTTTGAGCCTAATGGATGGATTTAACATTTATGTCATTCTCTTCTTTCTTGTGTGATTTTCACTCATGTTAATGACCACTCTAGAACTTGCTTTGATTCTTTTTGAGGCTACATTTCACTTGCATGCATGAACATGATTGAGGCCCTCTCTTTCTTAATTAGCTAGTTTAACCAAATAGCCAACCTTGTTTTCAATATGATATCAAGCACTCTTTTGCCTTCTTGAAAATTCTCGATTCTTGTCAACCTTGTATATTTTCCTTTGCTTAACCCTTTGAGCTTATTTGACCATTCCTCGTTTCTAGCTCATTATGTGCCTTAAATGAGAAATCGTGTTCTTACTTTACCTTAGGGAATAAAAGAACATTAGCTTGGTTAATGGATGAGTTTTTGAACAAGTGTGGGGGTGTGTGTACAAAATGGTTGTTGAAAAAGAAAAGAGTGCCCAAAAAGAAAAAAAAAAAATGTATGTATATAGTTATGTTCATATATATAAAAGAAAAAGAAAAAAAAAAAAAAAAAAAAAAAAAAAAAAACCAAGTGTTTAAAAAAAAAAAAAAGGATTGGGAAATGAATATGTAAAGGGATATACACTAGAGTTTGGATGAACTTTTGAACTCACTTCATTTGCTTTTATTCTCTTTAGTATTTATCTTCTCATATCCATTTTATCCTCTCCTGTTACCTTGACCTCACTACAACCTTGAATAAAGTCCTCATGATTTGTGTGTGCATGTGTTTTGAGTAGTGGAGAAGTAGAAGATAAGCAAGCTTATGGTAGTGCAATTTTCATGGGTTGAATTGAGTGAAATACCTACCCTTTAAACACTTGAGAGATTGAGAGGGAATCTTGTGAAGATCTATCATTCTCGATTCATGTTGAAGATACCTTGCTTGTTGGTTTGAGATGTGGAGAATTGTTAACTCATGAATGTTTTGATCCCTTAAACCTTTGGTTGTTTCTTCTTGATTGTAAAATTTTGGTCTTGAGTTTTGCCCAGAGTGCAAAAAGCTAAGTGTGGGGAATTTGATAATCACATATTTTATTCATTAAGAAACCCTTATGTTTAGTCATTTACACTCTCCATATTCTTAATTGATTGAATTTGGTATGATTTTGTGAGTTTGAGCTCAAATTGGTCCTAATTGAATATTTCCAGCATTATTGAGATTTGACACTGTTTCTGTATTTTGGCCATAACTTGAGTTCCTAATATCTGATGAACATGAATTTTACCTTGTAGGAAAGCTAAGAGGAAGCTCTACAACTTTGATGAAGAGCTCAAAGTCTGATTCAGATGTCTAAGGGACCTAAGTTGACATGGAAGTCAGAATACGGGTTCTGTCAGTAGAATCCGAACAGTGTGCACTCAAAAAATCATATCTCAAGATGTAATAATGGAGATGGGCTGAAATTTGGACATTGGATAGTCAAGATCCAAATAAACAACTTTCATGAAGAACACATTTTGAGAAAAAGAAGTCTAGTAGGTCATTTTGAGCTTGCAAGTCGGACCAGAGGTGCTGAAGTTGGGTTTGAGCAACCTACGGTATTTGGGACATATCTTGGGCTTAAGGAAGCCAAATTGGACGAACCAGCTATCCATTTTATATCCAAGACAACGATCTACAACTTTAATGAAGAACACTTTTCGTGATTCTGAAGTATAGTGGGTCGTTTTTGGCTTCCAAGTCAGACACGAAATTTTCGTCCTCAACCATCCACTCATTCATCCACTAATCCACTCATTCATCCACTAATCCATCCACTCACCCATTCATGTCCATAATTTCCCACTCACCAAAAGTCCTTTGGCATTTTTCACTAATTCAACCACTCAACCATTCCACTCACTCATCCACTAAACCAATCCACTAAACCAACCCACTAATCCATCCACTCAAACACTCCACTCACTCACCCACTCATCCACCCACTTCCCTTTGTCATTTTGTTACCTTAGACTTCTATAAAAGGCACCATTTATCATGAACAAGATGTAATTCTCCTTCATTTTCTCTCTAAGTTTCTTCTTGCTTCTTCATAGTTTCTCATAGTTTTGTATATTTTGATGCTCCCCTTCATGGTAATGGAGGGCTAAGCTACTTTGGGTCAATTTAGAACTCTTGAAGAGATTGTGGTTTGGATTCTTGAAACCTTGGTTATGTATTGTATTTGATTTGTAATTGAATTCCTCTTTTCTTCTTCTTTCTTCTTCTTCTTGATCTTGAATGCATGAATGGTGATTCTATTTATGTTGATCTAATTTGATCTTAGTTTAAGATTGAGATTTGTGATGAAACTTAGAACTAATTGATCTAAACTAATCACATAAATGAAGATTGAGATTTGTGATGAAACTTAGAACTGATTGATCTAAATTAATCACAGAATTGAAGAGGTTAGGTTACTAATTTGTGCTTAAGTTAATTGAATTCGGTACTTGAAATTAACATAGATTTTCATGAATGGTGCGATTGCGGATTTGTGTTTATCACTTGTTAATTGAATTCTAGACGATCGTCTAGTATGAATTTTGGATTTGATGCAGAGATCTCGGTTAGATCCAAATTAACAATTCAATTGCACTTCAAGTGTTTTATGAAGGGTCTATGATTGAATCCACCCAATCTTGGATAGGTTTCTAAATTGACTACACTTTATTTATCATTTCTTCCTTTAATTTTGTTAAGTGCGATCTTAAACTATCAAACCCCCCTTTGCTAACTTTTATTTGATTTGATTAAATTGCATCTACAATCCTCATGGAGATGATCCGGTGTTGTCACTATGCTACAAGCTTAGGTAATAACTTCGGTTATAATTTTGACTGAGTTCGGCGCTCGTCACTAGCCAATGTGGTATAAGTAATATTGGTTGATTCTATGAGTGGTGTTATCACAGTAGTCATCTGTTGAGTCAACATATGAACTATCTCATGGTTACTTTCATTAATCTGTTGTCTGATATTGTTCAAGGTTGTATTCGTATTCCCTGAAGGATTCGAAGACATATCCCTGGGCATATTAGGGAACACTGGTATTCTCATATTTTGCCTATCAATTCAATTAGTACTTATTCCTGCACCCTGACCACCAGCATTCATCATTTGGTTTCTTTGTGAAATATTGGGTATAGGACTTATGTATGTGGCCTGGGTAGTCCCTAGATTTTGTGTAATACTTTGGGGAACAAATCCAGGAGGTAATCCATACAGCGGTGCAATTCTATTCACCCCAAGAGTCCTGGTTTCTAGATTCGAAACAAGGGCCCCTATGATTTCACTAATCACAAGGTCTAAGGCTTGTGATAAATTCGCAGAGACTATGGTGTCTTTACTACCACTAGTACCATTATTCCCTATTTGAGCGTTCTGAGCACTTAAAGATGTATTTTCAGACATATTTTGCAATACTCTACCACTTCTCAAGCACATATACTTATTAGAAAAAAAAATCCTTTAAGATTTTATTCAATTGACCTGTCCCATTGGGCGTGCCAATTTGTTTACCAAAATATTTCGATTATACTTATTTAAACTATGGTAAACCCTTTGTCTATGGACAAAATTTGATTCTCGATCTCAATTCGGGGAAGGGAGTCGCTTTCTCTTAGGATTTTGGTCTGAATATCTTAAAAGGATGGAATTGATGATTTCGATTTCAATAAAGTTGTGCAGATCCAAAATCGAGAACTTTATATGTGTATTTATGATGAAAACTAAGTTTGAGAATTATAAAAAAGGTTTGTTTTCAAGAAAATAACAGAAAATTAATGCAAATGATAAATAAGTTTGAGTGTAAATACCTGAATCGAAAATACATTCAAAATGAATATGACAGAATGTAGAGTATTCAAACAATTGCAAATAAAGAAATCAAAGTAAAATAAAAATGAAAGCATGTAAAGAACTCATAATTAAACTTGCAAAAAGATAAAATTGATTAAAAAGTAATGAAAGCAAGTAAAAAAAGGCAGTTAAAGGAAAGCAATAAACAGAACTCAATTGATCTTTAAAAGAATCATTTGATCAGGAGTAGAAGAGAATTTGCGAAGCAAAATAAAAACTGAATGTAAATGAACTGAATTTAAGATTGCATTGAATTTGTAAGAAGTACATAAATGAAATTGAAAATGAAAATGGATGGAAACATACTGGACTAGACTTGCATGTTGTTTGCTCGAGATGTCAGTGGACGTAAGAGCGTGAGTTTACAAATGTTTGTGAGTATAGAATTTCCAACCCCTAAATGTTTCTATCGTCTTGGTATTTATAGACTTCTTAAGTAACTACCTAGTTTATAAGATTTTGACATGTGTTTACAACAAAGATAACTGCCTAAATGATTGGTAATCTTTGTTTGGTAACCACCAAATCTTTGTCAGCAATCCTCGTGCCATCAACAACTGCTCGATCTTTGTCAGCAATCCATATGTTGTCTTAATTTCACATCTCTAACTACTACTAACTTCTATTTCAAATTCAAAAACTTCTTTCTTTTGAGTCCAAACTTGTATGCTCGAGCATTTGTTGATTTTTACTCGAGGTCTCTTCCTTCTAGAAATTTTACTAAGTATAACTACTCTCCAAGCCTATTGTTTCAATTGTAAATTAAAACTATCACTTTTAATATAAAATAAAAATGACCAATCAAAGTTCATGTCTCAATTAACTTTGATTCTATTTTGTAACTTATAAATTCATCAAAAATCATATTCATATTGATTTAATCTATCGAAGTAGCACAAATCAAAAAAATATTTATTTTTGCACCAACAAATATGTGGAGAGTTCCACATGGAATCGTTTTGAACGTAGGTAAGTTTTTATGCTTAGATAATATGATAACGTTTCTAGTCCTCCACCAAAAAGGTAGAGTAATCAAACTCCGGCAAATAACAACCGTTGATTTATTATTAAAATAAATCAATTATTATAATTATTTATTTATTATTTGATTAATAAGTAACACATATATTTATATTATATTTAAAAAAATTATAAATTTTAATTGATAATATTTATATACATTTAAATTCATACATAAAAATTTAATTTTTTTATTATAGATAATTATACATATAATTTTTTTTATAATTTTTAATTGATAATATTTATACACATAATAATAAAAATAAAATTCTAAAAAAATTTACTGTATCAGATAAATGTTAAGAGGACGGGTGGAGTTCGGAAAGTGCTTCTATATATAAGTATGATATCCCATCACATCCACATGTTCTAGTTTCCCATATTGGTTTCTGCTTTTTCTTTTTCATCTTCTATTCTCTATTCAGTTTTAAGAAAATGACTTTAATCAAACGTGTCACGCCAATAATTTTAGTGCAAATTACTTGAAATTTGAATCAAACAAGGTTTAGCTACAGAAATTAGAGCACCCCAAAATAAATTAAATTAGAAAATTTGAAAGATAGGCCTTTCCTTATTCCATCCAACACCGACAAGAAATCCAGAAGAGAAAAGAGAGGGATTTTAACTTTATGGTAAATTTCTTATAGACTTTTCACATGCAGCTCCCTAAGGCTAGAAGATTAGTACTTGAAGATGTGTATACATCTAAAAAAACAAAAGGACACCAATATTTTCATGTTACGTGCCTTGGAGGTACCAGTCTATGAGCGATTTATTGTTGGTTTGCGAGATGGGTTTGATTCTAACAAGAATGGCAGTGAGAATCGTTCATAAGAGAAGGACAGAGGGATGGAGATGCCCTCTTAATTTCTTTCGTTCGTATTTGTTATTTGCATGTGTGTCTGACGCGTGAACGTTATTAATGCATCTTGTTTTCCTAGAGAGATAAGTTGTAATGTATGCGCAAGAGAAAAGAAAGTGGGGAAATAGAGAGTGAGATAGCAAATCTAGGAAATTTCACATTTTCACACGTCTCTTCTGACCTTATCTAAGCAATCTTTAGATTAACATTATTTAGGTTACTGATGCTCGATGTGGCAGACTGGTGCTTGTGCAAATATGCCCACCCGAATAGGCAAGTAAGAATCTAAATCCAGAGCCTCAAGAGAGAGAGAGAGAGAGAAAAGTAACAGAAATTAAATTCAGCTGGGTGACTTAGCTAGCTTGACATGCATAATATATTCTTCCACATCTGTATATCCCAACTTTCCGACTCCCAAGATATTTTCGTGGTTAAAATTCTTTTCCTTTCCTCTCTTTGCCCACAATTTCTTTCAACAAAAGATTCAATTTTATAGAATAAAGTATAAAATTCAAGTTTTCAATTCCTTGTTGATGTCAGAACATTTTACATTAATTTAATCAAAATGTGAATTTATTAAGCACAAATTCTTACATTAACCATGGAACTATATCAGAAAAAATCCTGGCGACTTTAATTGAACTGAAATTGAATCTTGAAGATAATCCTTGATTGAATTGATTTTCTTATGCACAGATAATATAATTTTAGATTTGATTTGTCACTTGGGTCCCACTTAGCCTTTTAAAATTTTTAGGTCCACCTGTTTCGTCTCTATTTTCCCAGAGGTCCACTTGTCTTTGCAGCATGAGGAAGATGTGTTTGTAGCTTTTGTTTTATTGGAACCCATCAGAACCGCAATGGCATAATCAATAAACACACCAAATTTTTTTTATTAACAATAAGCACAGCAAATGATGGTAGCTATAGACATGGTTATATAATGTTTTGAAAATATTAGCTCCCTATTCACACGGATTTGTATAATTTTTGAAATAATATTATTACATGGAAAGATAAAGTTTACATTCTCGTGAATTTGATTATCATGATAACATATATAATAAAATGAGTTTTTTTTAATTATTTAATAGTATTACTCAATTGTGATTGATTGTAGTAAAAATAGATTGTAATCCAAAGTAAATCTTATCTCTAATGGTAAGAATTTAAATTTTAAATTCGTCATTTTATAAAAAAATTTACCTAATTATTACTTCCCACCTTATAAAAATACATTAGTCAAAGACAGAAAACATTATTTAATAGTGTTATTTTAGCATCGTAGTAAAAATTTAATATCATTTGGTCCATAATTTTTTCTTAATTCAATTTAAGTAAACCATTTACATCGAAAGTCTAATATTTTATACGTAAACCTCTTAAGTTGTGAAACTTACCTCACCAAAAAATTATAACTGATAAACTCGTGCTTTATGAAAATGGATACGTACTTTATCAATTAAAGTTACATATTTCTGATAATATTTTAATTTGAAAAACTTTTAACTCAGTGTTTACTACAGAAATTACTTTTATTTGCAAAATGTATATATAAAAATAATTTATGTTTGTAACCCATTTTTTAAAAAAAGTGTGCAAACCACCATGCCACATGAGGGCCGGGGAGAAAGCACGTATGGTAGATACTTCCCTAAATCCTACAGTGTTTACATAATAAAATTTAAAAATTACCCACATAAATTTTCATTAAATAAATGAAATTAAAAAGAAAATTCTGAAATTCAATTGACATTTCCGTGGGAAAAAATAAACAGAAAAAAACCCCACTCAAAACACATAATTCAGGGGAATAATTTGAAACTCAAATTTGCATGTTATTCTGGGATAATTCATGATTATGCTGTTTGATTAATATAATCATCGTCAAAATTTTCAAGCACCTAAATTAAAATTCACCACTAAAAGTTTTAGATCTGAATTAAGATTCCAAAAGTTAGGCACCGATTTTATTTTATTTTTTATTGTCTTCAAAACAAAGAGTATAGTTAAATAAGTTAATTTGGAAAGGGACAATTCTCTTTCTCTCCTACCTCGCTCTCCACCCTTTACTCCATAAGGAAGAAGCTAAAAGTGGGGATATCTTGTTGAAATAATTACATATATTCGATTGGCACCTCAGCTTTGAAAGGCAATAGCAGCTTCCCTTGTTTGCATCCAAAGTCAATATAATGCCAATTAACACCATAGTCATTCCAAAGAATGCCAACCCAAGGCATGGCCTTTTTTATTGATTCCCTCCTTATCAATCTTTCCCCTACCACTACCTCACCTCACCTCTCCATGGGTCCCCACGAGCCCATGGTCACGATAAAGAAACACATTTAAGAGAGAGAGAATCTAACTATTAATTCGTGATTAATTACGGTCATTTTTTTGCTTCTAAGTGAGGATACAAAGCTATATAATTGAAAGCAATTAAAAGGGTCATGGATCGTGCCCTCGTGCTTTGACTAGTGGTTAGAATGAAAAGATAGCTTAGCTCAGCTTTGCTTGCTAGCTAGCTACAACCAAACCATCACAACATGGAGCTCTCTATTGTCTATTATGATATAAATGGTTGGCTTTGCATCATAGTCGTAGTTGAAGGTGAAGTCAGGATTTTAATGTCGAGATTAAATATTAAATATATGTTTTTAACTATTTAAATTTTAAAAAATTAATTATTATATAATATAAACATAAAAATAAATTCAATTTAATTTATAATCAATATGTTTTAAATTAAAAATATTCATAATAAATATAATTGAATATAAGATAATCTTAAATACATAATTTTAATTGAATATAATATTTTTTTACTCTTTATTTTATTTTTTATATTATTTTATTCTTATCTTATTTTTTTTATCTTTTGCAATAAGAGTATACAACTTATTTTATAACTTTTAGAAATGAGATACAACATTTATATTTTATTAGAGGGAACACTAAAAAATATAGAACAAAACTGAAGTTTATTTTTTTATGTTTATTACATCTATTTCACTAATTAAATTTTGACATATATTTATTAATATTTTTTTTCTTATTCTCTTTTTTTAAAAAAAAATACACATATTATAACTTAACTGATGAAATAAGTATAATGGACACAAACATATCAACTTCTGATTTATGGATTTCCTTATCCATATCAACAATTCTCAAAATCCAAAGATAAATAACCTGAGCAATCCAATACTGTTTTTATGAGATGTTCTAATAAATTAAGTATTTTACATTCTACTGATACAACTGTAGGTCGCTAGTGAGCTAAAACTTGACCACCATTCACCAGCCACGACCCAACAAGGAAGAATTCATGAGCTTCGCGATATCGTTCTAAGATAACATTACTGAGGGGATCGATGGATAGGTTCTAACTTCGAAGAGATTGGAGTAGGGACCAATACTACCTTAGGCAGCGGTGGAGGATCTGGGTGCTTTGACCAGCGATATTGGCACAATGAAAGTCCACTTAAACAGACTACCATGTGTATGTAATATGTAAAAAAAAATATTCAACTTAGTTAGGGAACCACGACTCATAGATTGTGTCCCCCAAGGTTCCGCCTCTGTGGCTACTAATAATCCTTTCCTTGTAGCAGTACAAGTCGCTTTCTCTTGTACGCGTTCGCTCCTGAATTATATTCTTGCTTTCTATATATGACATAATTTGTTTGCTCACCAAGAAACATTGAAAAGTCGAGAAAGCAAATTTAAGATTGCCAATCTCGCTCATCGATCCCTAGATGCTTTTCTATTTATATTTACATATGCGCATCATGTTAAACAAAATACTTTTAGAGGGTTGAGGCTTATGGGCGGGGAATATAAAATGCAGTTGAAAACGACAACAATTATGTTAACAAAATCTTAGGTCTATTTAGTGCAACTTAATTAAATTTATTAATTTGTGACTAGCAAAGTCTGACTACCCATAAAAGAAATCCTAGCCGCTCTCCCTCTGTGGCCCTAAGGGTGTCTCATTCCTCCAAGTTATTGATTCCATCGTATTGATACTTAATTTTATTCATAAAATTTTTGTTGCTTAATTAAAGTATTGATATCCAATTTTGTTTGGATTATTTAAACTTTTTAATTCATAATAAAAAAAACACAACAAAAAAGAGAGAGAGATAAAAAAAATGAAAATTTTTAAACTTGAAAAGATAGATAAAAATTCAAAAGATAAAAAGAAAAAATGAAAAAAAAGAAATTTGAAAAAAAACTAAGGTGTCTTTATTGTATCACAAAATCCTACATTGGAGAAGTCGTGTTCCTTTTTTCTTCCCTTCTCCTATATAAAAGGGTGTTCTCAATGGTTTTGTCATCTAAAAAATTACACCATATATTGGACTTTATACTAAGTATAAGAGTTAGAAGAAATTATCTTATTGAAACATACTAAGTATAAGAAATTCGATGATTAGTAATAATTTTTTTTCTTGAAGTGAGTTACTTTTCGAGTTTGATTTGAAGAGAAGCGTGTGGAACAAGACCAACTTCTTTGAAGATAACATTTTTTATACGCCTTGGAGGTAAGTTTGCTTATTTTTTCTTATATTATTATCTTTCATTATATATACGTGTTATTTATTTTACCTTATTCATTTATTAGTTTGGTTTATTTATTTATTATTATTTTTTTGTAAACTTTTTTGTTTTAAAATTAATTCAATAATAAATTGAGATTAGCTGAACTGTGATAACTTGTTAATCTTATAACTTTTAGAATTATCTAAGTTGTGACAGTTTGATGATTCGAACTTTTTTCTAAACATAAAAAAAAAATCAAATGAGATTTTACAATAAAAATCTTTTCAAAATTAAAAACAACTAACTCACAATTATTTTCTAAATAACTATGAGACTTTGAGTTCCTCATTATACCTGGGATACGTAGGAGCATAATTTCTATTCTGTCAAGCCAAAAATTAATTTTTATAATGTTTTGTTTCTTTTTCTTTTTCTTTTTTATAGTTACATTATTTTTTTTAAAAAAAAGGTAGAAAAAATACATTTGAGATTATTAAAATTTGCATAAATAACTTGAGGTATCGTTCTTAGAATGCACAGTGTAGGGTGGTAACACCTTTCTTACCTATAATCGACTCCCGAATCCAAACTCATTTTTTGAAAAACCAATTTTCTTAATTAAAAGGGTTTTTCTAATGTTTTCTCAATTTAAATAAATATTAATAGTGACTCTAATAATTTTCAAAAAAAAATCTATTTTCGGTCATCCTGTTGCGATTCCTGTTGCGACAGCTGGCGACTCCAAGATGTCTAAAGAGTCATGCAAGTTATTGTTAGTTGTAAATTATTAATAACTTCTATTTATTTGTTTAACCTTTTCTTTTGTCTTTATTTTTATTTTCTTATTTGGTTGTAAATAGTTTTTTTATTGTTTTTATGTAAAAAAAATTTATGGTGTTATCCAGTGTTAATTTTATCTTCTTGTATATCTTTCGTTGCCTCAATATTTTGTGGTTAATTGTTAAAACCCTAGGGTAAAAAATTGTTACCTGGCTATTGTAACACCCCTTTGGAGGATGTCACACATAAAAGAAAAGAAAATAAATAGAAATAAAATCTACCCAAGTTGCGGAACATTTGTTAAATATTATTACGGGTTGTAAAATAATTCCGATGTATTTAAATATGTAATAAAAAGATAATGCAAAAAATACGAAATAAAAAAAACATCATCACTAATAATATACATATGGTTAAGTTATAAACCCACAAATAATTTACAACTAAGACTACAACTATTTAAACAAAAACAAGAAAGAAAGCAATAAAAGAGTTAATATATACGTACATACGTCTGTTGACGCACCAAAAAAAAAACATCATGGTTATCTAATCCTCGGATGGATCACTCTCGGTCGAAAATGATCATCGGGGAGATAGATATCCCTGGATGTCTCGACACACGGCGATAACGGGATCGCGCGGTCGATACGATGCTTATCTCACTAGGCTCGGGGTTTTCAAGACCCCAATAACGCCTAATGGATAAGGGTAACTCTAAGTGCAGAAATAACGTCGTAGTCATAATGGGCTCTTCATCAAACTGATGACGTAAAATCACGGTCATACGTCCTGCATATGTAACAGAAGCACGATCTCCTCGTAAATGCCAAGCCAGATCAGCTCCATGAAATACCACTCTATGAATCCCAAAAATGCAAGGCGTCGCCATCCCACGCAATCAATCCAGAGGATATGGATGATCGGATGGTTCTTGATCGTCAAACTGATCGTCTGCTTGCTGACCTTCCTCTTCCTCAGGGTACACGATCTCAAGAGGTTGTTCCTCTTCTTCCTCTTCAAACTCTTTACCGCATAAAATAAATAGACAATAGACACATACAATAAAGAGGTAAGACAACATAAAATCATCACAACATGCCAATAAGAAGACGACAAATAACAACTATACGGTTAAATACAATACGAAAAAGCTATAACAAGTAATAATGATGGAATAGAGTACATATTAGATATCCTAGTGTTTCGAACCTCACGAGACATAACACAAATAAAGAAAACCACATAGATAAATCAATCTCACGATAAAATAAGATAAGAAATGGACAACTAACATAAGAATTATCAGATAAATATAAATAGAGAAAATGTAAAAACATTTCAAGATATTACCAGATAAAAATAAATAGAGAAAATGGAATATTATCCAAGATATAATCAAATACATCAAGACACAACCCTACTCCATGGAGCTAAACCCAAACAGATATCAGAGAGAATGACTTGCAAAATCTATTAGTACCACGGCTGCCCAACCAACTATTACGCGGTCACACGTTGCGTCAATAGTCTACGACAGACTGGAATCCACCATCCAGCGTAGTATAGTTCACGGTCTCTCCGTTGTGGCACTATAGGCAATGTACTACTAGACTTTACAAACCTCGATTAAATATAGTGAATGTCGAGTACATTAGTGTGCTATCGGTTTCTGCGGCCAACGGAGCTACCAACTGTCACACCACATCCCGTCACTAAAGTCTACAAGTTCATTAGAACAATGAACCACACTACGTTTATCGCATCGACAACACGATGTGATTCGTCTCACAACCAAAACACCAAAAATTGGTATAAAGACAAAACATAATTCCAAATATATGAAATTACGAAAATGCCCTCAAAATAAAAATATGCCCTCAATGGCAAAAAGCACATGCGGGTTCACTTTTTCCCGACAAATAAATAACCTCAAAAGCTCAGACGGGTTCACATTTTCCCGACAAATAAAAATAAATATAGTAACGGTCAATCGCGTAGAAATTTTATCGCGTTTTTGAAATCTCGTCGTTTTTACAAACGTTTAAAAATCGGGTAAAGATATTTTTCTGTTTTTAAAATCGCGTAGTATTTTTAATACGTTTTTCTCAATCGCGTAGGATTTTTAAATCATTTTCTTATTCAAATGCCTTTAAAATTACTTGTTTAAACAAATGAAATAGTATTTAGTACATTTAAACTACGTAGAATAATTTTTCATACCGCATCTTGTCTTTTAGGTATTTTTGCTATCTTATTGGTTCATTTTTACTAAAAATTGACAAGATTTTGTTTAAATATCATAATAATGGTTTCTAATTTATCCATAAAATTTCCATTTACCTAATTTTTAACCATTTCATTTAATTCTTTTTGAAATCTCTAACATGCTTCAAAACCAAAAGTGAGCTATATGTTAGAAAATTTCTTAACATTACTGTATTTCCTTTCTAATGATAAAATTATGAACTTTTAATCCTTTAGACTTACTTCTAATCAATTGGTCCCTTCAAAAATCATTATAGAAAATTTCTTCTTAACTTGTATTGTTTCTTTTTAATTGAAAAAGGTTTAGAATCAAGTTTTAGAAATCATGATTACCTATAGTGGCATGTTGGCCAAATTTCATAAAACATTTGCATTTGATTTCCAAAATGTCTTTCACCTTTTAAATCATACCAAATGTATTATATTGTCTAAGTTCATTAAATCATTTTAGAAAATAGTTAACAATAGTCAATTTAATCCTTTAGGCATGTTGGCCCAAAATACTAAGTTTTTACCATTTGATTTCTAAATGCATTTTCTTTCATCAAATCAATTAGAAACTTTCTTGATTCTCCTAGGTTAATTAAGTTACACTTTAGGAAAAATCAAGAGAACATTTTGGTCCTCCAAACTTGTCATTGCCGTGAGCTAGTGGATGTGTTCTTTGGAACACTCATGCAAATTTACACATGTTATTCACATCCTATATTTTATCATATAATTCTAACACATGCATTATATTTCTAACACATGCAAAAATATTTTCTAACACATACAACCTAAATTAAAGCTTGTAGACATGCTTTCAAAAGCTATTAGACATGCAAAATTATTACAATCATCAAACAATAAAGCTAATAACAATTACCACATAAACTACTAGCAACCACAAAAATTAACAAATACACACATAATTAACACATGACCACCGAATCCTTATGGATTCTACAAACATCACAAATGGCTCCATCTTCTTACCACCATCAAGAGATGATAAGAATTGTCTTCCTCTTACCTTAAATGAAGACAAAAGGCTTGCTTTCACACCTCCTAGGTCACGGTTTTCACCACCAAAAATACCTAGAAATCTCAAACAAAATCTACATGTTACTAACCATGAAAAAGAAGCTAAACCATGGAAAAATCATGGCTTAGAACTTTGAAAAAGAAGAGAAAAAGAAAAGCATGAAATTTCACCTTCTAGGTAAAACTTTCAAGGTTGGTTTCCAAGCCCTAGATGGAAGAATTTGAAGAAACTCCCAACTACAAAGGTTCTTAGAATAGTGTTTAGGTTAAGGAAACTTGGTTAGAAAAATTTTTGGATGGTTGGATGGTGTAGTTTGTGTCTTGGCCGAAAATGGTGAAGAAAATGGACAAGAATGGTGGCTAGGGTTCTTGATGAGAGAGAAGAGAGAAAAGTGATGAAGAAGAAAGTGATTTTAGTCTCCTAAGGCCTCTTGGCCGTGAACATCAAGTGGGGTGCAAGGTGGGCACCTTGCTTGGCTTCATCCAAGCCATTGGATGAATCAAAGGCCAAGATCAAGCCTTGGTGAGCAAGCTTGATTCCCATTGGTTGGTTCCCGGTGACTCACATGCTGAGTCACACAGCAGTATTAAATGCTCTGTGAGTCACTAGTCAGTCACTGCTTCTGAAAGTTCTACGAACTACGGTGATTAATTAAGCTACCGATCTAACCGTTACTGCTAATTGTGGGTCCCGCAAAATATTTCCTGTCCACTTGTCTACTAAAACATATTGACTAATAAAATAATATTATAATAATATAAAATTATTTTATTTGACAGCTTAAATCCTAAAAATTAAAAGATTATCTTTAGTCTCATTCAGAATCGGGTTAAGTAAGATCCCCCATTCTAAATAATAAAATAAGATTTTCCCGGCCCGAAAAATATTATTTTCCTCGCCTCGAGCAAATCACACAAAAAGTCCATATAAAATTACAGACGGTATTTTCGGGCATTAAATCAAGAAGAAAACAATTAAAAACAGACAAAAACAATAAAACAAGATGCGTTCGGGACGTAACGGTCATTTTCCCGTTTTTCCCACAACGTAGGTAATTATCCAAAACGTTCAAATAAAATATCCAAAGCGGTATATATATAGGTATATCTTTCGAGAAAAATTAATACATTAGCTCGAAAAAATTTTTATTTTACCGTCTCGAAACAAACTACGCAAAAAACGATCAAATAAAATTTGAGCCAAGATTATCGTAATTGTTTTCATACGTAAATCAAGAACCTGAAAAATAGGGACACAACGGTCATTCATACAAAAGCATGAAAAACATGAAAAACAAAAGATCATTCGAATATTTTCTAAAAATTGGGGCGTTACAGCTATGGTATGTATGTTCTGTTTAACAATTATTTTTGCAGGAAGATGGTAGTCCTTAGGGTTATGGAGGTTTGTATACTCCCTACACCCACGGCACCTATACGTTTATCACACACGCTCGAGTGAGGTCTTATACCTGAGTCTGAGTGAAACTTAAGCTAGGTAGAGGTTGCGTAGTGGTAGCCATTTTAGATGTACATCCTGTTTGGTTATCGCGAAAATCACATCCAGAGTGTGTCTTTTTCATGAATGTCCCACACCTAGTGGTTTACTTGTTGTTTGTGGTCAACATTCTGAAATGTAACTTAGCTTTAGAGACCTTTAGAATAGTAAAATCACCCAATGAAAGTTCTTACGAGTCAGAAAAACTCATAGATCCTTAGGATATAATTCCTCAAATTCAAGGCAATTCCTTAGGACACAAAAAGAGCTTACTTCTTCTTTATCTATCTTTTTCCTATGTCATTCATTTATGCATCTTTTTTTATGGCTTGCATTTTCCTGGCATTCTTAGCATTCTTAAAAATAAAAAAATAAACAATATATCATCTTGCATTTTCACTCATTCTTGCATTTTTTTAAAAAAAAAACCAACTCTAAAAAAATAAAAAAAAAAACATCATATTGCATTTTCATTGCATCCTTAGTTTTTTTTTTAAAAAAAGATATAAATACATCATCTTGCATTATCATGACATTCATAGCATTCTTTTTTTAAAAAAAAAAATTTATCTGCATAAGTAGTCAATACTTCACATACATACATGTTGTCGATTTTAGTTAGTCAATATTGATAATTGCATATCCATATCATGTTTCCTCGAGCAGAAAAGTAGACACTATACCAGGAAAATAACTTCTGCGACACCCTTACAGGACTCGTTCTTAGGCTTAGATCATGGATGAAATAGAGCAAACTCAAGAGCTGAAAGATGAGGTGAACCAGCTCAGAGAACAAATGTCCAAGATGATGGAGATGCTATAATTCATAGAAAGTAGAAGGAGTATAGATGAGAATCCCTCAATTGCAAATGAAGGACATCCGGCCACACTTCTTCACCCGCCCAGTTTCTCTCCAACCCCTATGCAATATCAAGGCTTTAATCCTCAAGGAGTTATGGTGCCGCTCATCATTCAACCCTCAATCACTAGTTCTCGTGGGACCCAGGTGCCACAATTCCTACCATATGGCCTCCCTCTCGCCTATGCATCACCATTAACCGCCAATCCCCTTGATAATAGCATGCCAACAGTGATACCAACTTCAAACTAGCTGAACACTACTCAAACCCAAGTCACTCGGCCGAATGCCAATGAAACCCCGCCAATACAGCACTCATTCCCCCTTTTTTATCCCTTCATATGGTTTTCCTTCTGGCTTTGTACCATCACAGGTTACCAATCTCCTAAACAGCAGCATGCCTACTTCCAATTCATTGAGCACAACCCAACCATATGCTAGTGGAATCCCGCTGGTGCAACATTTTGTCCCTAGTTTCACACCACAATACTCATTGAATTCTTCTACTGAAAACTCTCAGTCCGAAGAGAAATTGGAAACTCTAGAAGAGAGATTGCGGGCCATTAAAGGAGCAGGCAGTTATGGTCTCAAGGATGCTACTAAGCTCTGCCTTGTCCTGGGCGTGGTGATTCCTCTAAAGTTTAAAGTCCCAGATTTTGACAAATATAAGGGGATTACTTGCCCAAAGAACCATTTGACCATGTATATCCACAAGATGGCTTCGCATGCTCATGATGATAAGCTTTTAATCCACTTCTTCTAAGATAGTTTAACTGGGGCAACTTCGAATTGGTACACACATCTTGAGCGTGCCCATATAAGGAATTTCAAGGATTTAACTGATGTATTTATAAGGCAGTATAAATACAACATTGACATGGCACCAGATAGATTGCAGCTGCAAAGCATGTCTAAGAAGGATGCTGAGACCTTCAAGGAATATGCTCAAAAGTGGAGGAAAATAGCTGCACAAGTAGAACCCTATTTATCAGAGAAAGAGATGGTTAATATGTTCACCGATACACTTCACGTGTCATTCTATGATCATATGATTGGGAGTGTGTCGTCAAATTTTTCAAATATCGTAATAATTGGTGAAAGAATTGAAAGCGGAATGAAAAATAGAAGATTGCATCAAATGAATAATGGACAAGCAAGTATAAAAAAAATGTTGAATCGGTTAAGGGTGGACTTCATGTCGAATGAATCAATTGGGTTTTCACATTTAACCTTTAAACACTTATTTGAGTCTTATATCTTTCATTTCATAGCCACTAACCTTGGCCACATTACAATCCTTAAAAAGTTCATTCTGATCAATGAATGATTGTCTTTAGTTTCACAAGTTTTAATTTTGAGACAAAAGGTTGTGCTCATACAAGTATCTAGTTCATTGCTCCTTAAGAAAAAAAAAAGCTCGTTAGGATGAAAACCAGTAAGAGCAGTCTAAAAAATGATGAAAAAAAAAGAAAAAAAAACTTACACTAGGGCAAATTTTTATCTTGTTCAAGCTGGCCCTATACCGAGGCAATTTTTCTCTAGCTCGATTTGCCCTACACTGAGCAAATCTTTGGTTCAATCTAGCTCTACATTGGGACAAGTCTCTACCTTATTCAATTCGGCTTTAAACTGGGATAATTTTCCTAATTTTCTTTAGCCTTACACTGGGACAAAAATTTTATTCTCAAGTTCCCCACTGGGACAAATTTTATTGTCTAGTGGCCTGCACTGGGGTAGTTTCTCAAATGGTTTATCTTGAGTCAAATTCTTTTTTTTCGATACCTTACATAGGGACAAATTTTGTAGATACCTAATAAAACAATGGCCGTGATTTCCAGTTGTCGAGTAAGGATCAATCACATCCAAACTGGGGCAAAGACAAAAGAAAAAAAAATCTTCTGGCTTTCGTACTATTTCACTTCTTGTGTCTTTATCCTTTGTAAATGTCATTTGTGTAGTCATATTCCTAAAATTAATCAAGAGGTTACTCAGTTAGTAAATCTCTTTTTTGTGGTATTTTTGAATCCATACATATCTGGTACATAATACTTCAAGTTAGGTGAACATAAGTACAATAGTACAACTTAACCACCTGGTGGTTGTCTCTTGTTGAACAACTCAAGCCAAAGGAGTTCTAAAATTTCAATCGATGAAAGAAATGACATCCTTAATGGATAATTCAGATTGAAGTGTGTCCGGTTGAAATAAGAATCTTTGGAGAAAGACAGTCACATGCTTCTAAGTAAGCCATACCTAATGAAGAGAAATTTGAAGAAGATGAGATTAGCAATGATCCCTTTTGAATATAGGTTTGGTTGGTCAAAGTTTTCCAAGAAGCGTTTCGTTCAAACTTTGGTAGAAAGAAATTATTTTTGTCAAGTACATTCACTTCTTTGACTCATGGCTCATTACACAAAGTTATTGGGCTCAAGGCCATTTGCATAAAGTTTTCTGGCTCAAGGCCCTTTAAGAGTATTGATGAGAAAAGAAAGAATAACCAGACAAATTATAAAGCAAATTTCGTTATTGTTCGACCTTAATTCTGCTATAGGAAGAAGTCTTTAAGGGTGTTGTGGAACCAAGAACGATCTAGCTAAAGCTATGATGTGTCAAAATTATTTACCCAAATTGTTCATGAGAATCTATACAGATAAGACATCTATTGCATCATGTATCAGCCCAAGCATCACATGCACTATCATCAAGCATCACATCTATTGCATCATCTCAAGCATCACATGCATTGTCCTCAGGCATCACATCCATTGCATCATCATGCATTCATTGCATCATGCATCAACTCAGGCATCACATGCATTTACAAAAAAAAAGAAGCAAAACCCTTTTTTTTTCTCTCAGGACCTTATGCCCATCGTCCTTAGTTTACAGGTCCCCGCACCCATTTGTCTTTAGTTTCTGGGTCCTCGCACTTATTTGCCTTTAGTTTTCGAGTCTCCGCACCCATCTCGCTTTACTAATTTCGGTCCCCGCGCCCATTGCCTTTAATTTCTGGGTCTCTGCTGTTGATACCCAATTTTGTCCATAAAATTTTTGTTGCTTAGATCATTCAAACATTTTAATTCATAATAAAACAAAAAAAAGAACAAAAAAGAGAGAAAAGATGAATGAAAATCCAAAAGAAAAAAAAGAAAAAAAATGAAAGGAAAAAGAAGAAATTTGAAAAGTTAAGATGTCTTCTTGTATCACAGAGTCTCACATTGGAGATGCCATGTTCCTTCTCCCTCTCCTCTTCCTATATAATGGGGTGGTTCCAACGGTTTTAGCATCCAAAAATTTGCACTTTTTGGCTTAATACTAAGTATAAGAGCTAGAGAAAATTATACTCTTGGGCTTAATACTAAGTATAAGAGCTAGAGGACTTTAGTAAAAAATTTTCTCTTGCAAGTGAGTTACTTTTCAAGGTTTGATTTGAAGAGAACGTGTGAGGCCTTGTGCATCAATTTCTTTGAGCATATCATTTTTATACACCTTGGAGGTAAGTTTGCTTATTTTTTCTTGTGTTATTATCTTTCATTATATATATGTGTTATTCATTTTAGCTTATTCATTTATTAGTTTGGTTTATTTATTTATTATTATTATTATTATTTTGTAAACTTTTTCGTTTAAAATTAACTCAATAATAAATTTGGATTAATTGAGTTGTGACAGCTTGTTAATCCTATAATTTTATAATCATCTAAGTTGTGACAACTTGATGATTCGAACATTTTTCTAAACATTAAAAAATTTGAATGAGTTTTCAAAATAAAAAATCTTTTCAAAATTAAAAAACAACTAACTCACAATTATTTTCTAAACAACTACGTGACTTTGAGTTCCTCATTGCACTCGATGATACGTAGGAGCCGAATCTCAATTCTGTCAAGCCAAAAATTTTTTTTCATAATTTCGTTATTTCTTTTTCTTTCCTTAAAAAAAAGATAAAATTAAATAAAATAAAATAGTTACAAAGTCCTTTCAAAATGGGTAAAATAAATAAATTTAAGATTATTAAAATTTGCACAACTGATTTAACATACCGTTCTTGGAACGGACAGTGTAGAGTGCTAACAACTTCCCTACCTGTAATCGACTCCCGAATCCAAACTTTTATTAAAGACCAGTTTTGCCTATTTTAAGGGTTTTTCTAATGTTTTCCTAAATGAAATAAACATTGGTGGCGACTCCATTGATTTTTAAATCTTATTTTTTATCGGTCGTCCCGTCACAATTCCGGTTGCGACAGCTGGTGACTCCACTGGGGACATTTAGAGAGTCAGGTCTGTTGATATTAGTTGTGCAAATTATTAATAATTTTTATTTATTTATTTTACTCTTTTTGTCTTTGTTTTTTTTTATTATTTATTTGTGAATATTTTTGTATGTAAATATTTGCTAGCATTATTCTGTGTTTTTTTTTTATTTACTTGTATATATATTTTTTGTGCTTAATTGTTAAAACCTTAGGGTAGATGATTACTGGTTAGCTATTGTATGTATGTTCTATTTGATTGTTATTTAGAAAAGATGAGGTTAATTCTTAGGATTATGAAGTTTTGTATGCTCCCTACACCCACTGCACTTACACGTTTGTCACACATATTCGAGTAGGGTCATATACCTGGGTCTGAGTGAAGCTTAAGTTAGGTAGAGGTTGCGTAGTGGTAGCCATTTTGGATGTACATCCTGTTTAGTTATTGCGATAACCTCATCTAGAGTGTGCCCTTTCATGAATGTCCCACACCTAGTGGTTTACCCGCTATTTGTGGTTAACATTCTGAAAAGGGACTTAGCTCTAAAGGCCTTTAGAATAGTAGAGCCATCCAATGAAGTTTTCACGAATCAGAAAGACTCATAGATCCTTAAGATAAAACTCCTCAAATTTAAGGAATTTCCTTAAGACACAAAGGGAGCATACTTTTGTTTATTTATCTTTTTCTCATGACATCCATTCATTCATTTTCTTTATGACTTGCATTTTTCTATCATTCATAGCATTCTTAGAAATAAAAAAATAAAAATTTATCATTTTGCATTTTCATTCATGCATTTTTTTATAGAAAAAAAAATCAGTTCTAAAAAAGAATCATCATCTTGCATCACCATGACATTCATAACATTTTTTTTAAAAACAAAAGAAAGAAAAAAATTCATATCATGACATTCATAGCATTCATAGTATTTTAAAAAAAATAATAATATGCATACGTAGCCTATACTTTGCATATATGCCAACTTGGTTCAGTCAATACTGACATTTGCATACTCATATCATGTCTTCCCAAGCAGAAAAGAGACACTATAGCAGGAAAACTGCTTCCACGACACCCTTACAGGACTCGTTCCCAAGCAAAGATCATGGATGAGATAGAGCAAACTCAAGAGTTGAAGGATGAGGTGAACCAGCTTAGAGAGCAAATGTCCAAGATGATGGAGATGTTACAATCTATGGAGAATAGAAGGAACACAGATGGGAATCCCTCAGCGGCAAACGAAGGGCACCCAGCCACACCTTTTCACCTGCCTGGCTTCTCTCCAGCCCCTCTGCAATATCAAGGTATTAATCCTCTAGCAGTTGTGATGCCACTAACTGTTTATCCAAACGGCACCACTCAACCTGTTGTCACCAGTCCGCAGGGAACTCAGGCACCATTTTTCCCACCATATGGCCTCCCTTTTGGGTATGTACCACCATTGGCCACAAATCCCCTTGATAATAGCACTTCAGTAGTAACACCGATCCCAAACCCGCCAAGTACTACCGAAACCCAGGTTGCTCAGCCAACTGCTAATGAAACTCCACAAACATAACACTCATTCCCCTTCTTTCTTCCATCGTATGGTTTTCCTGCCAACTTTATGCCACCACAAGTGACCAATCCCTCGGACGGCAGCAATCCCACTATGAACTCTTTGAACACAACCCAACCACCTGCCAACGGAACCTTGCCAGCACAACATTTTATCCCCACTTTTATGCCACAATACCAATTAAACTCCTCTGTTGAAAATTCCCAGTCCAGAGAGAAGTTAGAACCTATAGAAGAGAGACTGCAAGCCATAGAAGGGGCAAGTAGCTACGGTCTCCTTGATGCTTCAGAACTCTGCCTTGTCCCTAATGTGGTGATCCCACCGAAGTTTAAAGTTCCAGATTTTGATAAATACAAGGGGACCACTTGTCCAAAGAACCATCTGACCATGTACATCTGCAAGATGACTTCGTGTGCTCACGATGACAAGCTGTTGATTCATTTCTTCTAAGACAGCTTGACTGGGGTAGCTTCAAATTGGTACACTCATCTTGAGCGTGCCAATGTTCGATATTTCAAAGACTTGGCTGATACTTTCTTGAAGCAATATAAGTACAACATTGATATGGCACCAGATAGACTACAATTGCAGAATATGGCTAAGAAAGATGTTAAAACCTTTAAGGAATATGCTCAGCGATGGAGAGAAATGGCTGCTCAAGTAAAGCCCCCATTGACAGAAAGAGAAATGGTGGCCAAATTCATTGACACTCTACAACCACCCTTCTATGACAAAATGATAGGGAGTGTGTCATCAAATTTCTCAGACATGGTCATCATCGGAGAAAGAGTTGAGGGAGGAATGAGAAGTGGGAAGATCGTTGAAAGTTCAACAGGAACATTTAACGCCAAGAGGACTCGATGGGAAAAAAAAAGAAGGAGAAACCCATGCTGTCACCTCTGATCAAAGAAATTTCATTCAAGGGAAATATAGCCAAACACCAGTGAACCATCAACCATCCTTCCAAACCCCTTTCATACCTTACCACCCATACTTTCCCACTACCCCACCGATTCCATATCCCCAGCCTTATCACCTCTATGTCGCCAATGCTTCACACGTCCTTTATCCTCAACCTCACCACCCAATGAGGCTTCACCAAACATCATTTCCTACTCAATACCAGGCACCTCCTACCTTACCGCCTCAAACAACCCAACCATGGACACAAAACTCAAACACAAACCAAAGAAGACCACCAAATAACCAAGAAAGGAAGCTTGCCAATCTCAACCCAATCCCTATGACCTATACCAAGTTACTACCCCAACTCTTTTGTAACTTTCTCTTGGCTCCTTGCCCGACGAAGCCAGTGGAACCCCCATACCCTAAATGTTTTGACCTAAATGCCAAATGTGATTACCATATGGGGGCCGCAGGCCATTCCATGGAAAATTGCAAAATGCTGAAGTTTAAGGTGCAAGACCTAATCGACGCCAAGTGGTTGAATTTCAAAGCAAATACTCCCAGTGTGGGCCATAACCCTTTGCCTAACCATGGGAATCCTACAGTTAATGCTATAGAGGAGTACTCTATCCAGCTGCTTATAAGACGAGCGGCAGATGTCAAAACTCCCATGAGGGTCATTTTTGAAGAGCTGTGCAAATTCAGGATGATGGAAGTTCAGATTGAAGAAAAAGGGGGCAACGAGAATGAAATAATGTGCAATCTCCATGGGAATGTGGGGTATTCTATTGAGGAATGTGATGAGTTCAGGCAAATCCTCCAAGATCTAATGGACATGCAACTAGTACAAATAGGTCATCTATGTGACAATGGTGCCATAGGCATGGTGGATGAATGTGCTATTCCATAATTTCAAGAAGGTCAGGAAGCCATAAACTCTCTGGTCCCTTCCCTTGCTAACCCGGCTATCAAACCGTTGGTTATCTATTACACTGCAAGTGCGTCTTCGCCACCTCCATGTGGCCCGAGGCCCATCACCATTCAAGTTCGTAGTCCTTTTCCATTCAAGGACACCAGAGCAATACCGTGGAATTATGATTTACAAGTCCTTGAAAATAATCTCACAAACGATCAGCCAAAAGTTGCATCTTCTTCGACCTCTAGTGTCACTAATATATCAGGGATTGGAGCGATGACACGAAGTGGTTGCATTTACACTCCTGACGAATTGCGAAAGGGGCAAGACGAAGAAGAAAAGAGAAATTACAAGGGGAAGAGCAAGATAGGAGAGACTCCCATGGAGAATGATGTGAAAGAAAAAGGAAGGTTGACAAAGCCAGATGAGTATAAGAAAGAGGTATCTGATGAAAAAAATTGTGAGTTCTGGAAGTTCATCAAGCAAAGTGAGTATAGGCTCCTTGTTGATGAATTCCGAGCCGCATAGAAAAGTATTAATGAAGGTACTAAATCAAGCTCATGTTTCTCATGACATCACAGTCGAAAAATTGGGTGGTATTATTGGCAACATTACTGCTGATAATTATGTTACTTTCACTGATGATAAGATACCTGTTGAAAGGATGGGGCACAATAAGGCGCTGCATATTTCCGTCAAATACCAAGATCATATAATGACTAGGGTGCTCAATGACAATGGTTCCTCTTTGAATGTAATGCCAAAATCAACTCTCTCTAAGTTGCCTTTTGAATGGACTTATATAAAGCCAAGTACAATGATCGTGAGGGCTTTTGATGGGACCCGAAGAGAAGTAATGGGAGAAATAGAGATCCCAGTTCAAATTGGACCTACTACTTTTCATGTACTCTTCCAGGTGATGGACATCACACCAACTTACAGTTGCCTCTTGGGACGACCTTGGATTCATTCTGCTGGGGCGGTGTCTTCCACTTTGCACCAGAAAGTGAAATTCATAGTGGGCAATAAACTAGTGATCGTATCGGGTGAGGAAGACCTATTGGTGAGTAAGCTTCCATCAACTCCTTACATTGAAGCTGCAAAAGAAGCTCTTGAAACAGCATTCCAAGCGTTCGAGGTCGTCAACACTATTTATGTAAAGGAAGGAGCTCGAATTCCAAAACCACAGTTATCTAGTGCATCCATAATGATGGCTAAGGTCATGCTTGAAAGAGGATATCAAAGTGGAAATGGACTAGGAATGAATAAACAAGGCATTGCAAAGTTTCTGCAGCCATGTGAAAATAAGGACAAGTTTGGGTTGGGGTATAAACCGACTGAAGCTGACAAGAGAAAGATCATAGAAGAGAAAAGAGAGAAGAGGTTGGTTAGGTTAGAAAATCGGGAGCCTAAAGATGAAGGGATCCCTATCTGTGACATCCGACGAAGCTTCCGAAGCACGGGATTGGTGTTTTTGAACCAAGTGACTGTTATCGAAGATGATCAACCCATCCATCATGGTGTCAACCTGATGTACCCTTGCTCCCCAGATGCAGAGCTCAACAATTGGGAGAGCGTTGATTTTCCCATGACCTTTGAAACTGTTTCAAAGTAATTCTATAATGCTAATCCTATTGCTCTGCCCAAGGCTTTAGGGAGATATTTTGTAAAAGTGGGCTCACATGTTTTTATTTCAATATTTGCTATCAATAAAATGCATTTTAGAATTATCTTGCCTTTCAGTTTTTTGTTCAACCATTACATTAGCCTTTATTCATTACCTTTTTTTTACTTGTGTTGACATCAATAAATGCAGATATGAAAGTGACTCTCTTGAAAATGACAGTGCTATGACCCCATTATATGATTTTGACCATCTCGTTAATCATATTGATGAGGATAATAATGATAATTGGGAACTCTCTCCTGAGCTAATGAGATTAATGGAACAAGAGGCCAAAGAAATTCAACCCCACGAAGAGTCTACTGAAGTGATTAATTTGGGGACAGAGGATGATAAGAAAGAAATTAAAATTGGCACTTCCATGAAATAAGAAGAGCGAAGCAAGTTAGTTAAGCTCTTATCCGACTATCGCGATGTCTTCGCATGGTCATACCAAGATATGCCAGGCCTAGATACCAGCATAGTTGAGCACAAATTGCCGTTAACACCAGAATGTCTTCCCGTCAAGCAAAAGTTGAGACGGATGAAACCAGAAATGTCCTTAAAAATTAGAGAAAGGTCAAAAGGCAGTTTGATGCAGGTTTCCTCGCTGTCGCAAAGTACCCTCAATGGGTCGCCAACATCGTTCCTATCCCGAAGAAAGATGTGAAAGTACGGATGTGCATTGACTATAGAGATTTAAAAAGGGTCAGTTCTAAAGACAACTTTCCTTTACCTCACATTGATATTTTGGTGGACAACACTGCTCAACATGTATTTTTCTCCTTCATGGATGGTTTCTCAGGATACAATCAGATCAAGATAGCACCAGAAAATATGGAGAATACCACATTCATCACTCTGTGGGGGACTTTTTGCTATAAAGTGATGCCGTTTGGATTGAAGAATGCCGGGACAACTTATCAAAGGGCGATGGTGGCATTGTTCCACGATATGATACATAAAGAAATAGAAGTTTATGTCAATGATATGATTGCAATGTCAAAAACAGAAGAAGATCACATAACCGATCTGCAAAAGCTCTTTGAACGGTTGAGAAAGTTCAGGCTCAGACTGAATCTCGTTAAGTGCACTTTTGGTGTGAAATCAGGCAAGCTCTTGGGGTTTGTGGTTAGCGAGAAAGGGATAGAAGTTGATCCAGACAAAGTTCGAGCAATCATAGAGATGTCAGCCCCTCGCACTGAAAAGAAGGTTCGTGGGTTTTTGGGAAAGCTGAACTATATTGCTAGGTTTATATCCCAGTTGACAACCACGTTGTTGCGTAAAAACCAGACAGTAGAATGGAATGAGGATTGTCAGGTAGCATTTGAGAAGATCAAGCAGTATCTGCAAGAACCACCAGTTTTGGTATCTCCAGTGCCAGGAAGGCCTCTCATCATGTACTTGACTGTGTTGGATGAATCTATGGGTTGTGTACTAGGACAACACGATGAAACTGGTAAAAAAGAGCAGGCCATCTATTACTTGAGTAAGAAGTTTACCAACTATGAGGCAAAATACTCATTGTTGGAACGCACGTGTTGTGCCTTGGCATGGGCGGCCCACCGGTTGAGACAGTACATGTTGTGTTACACCACATGGCTAGTGTCCAAAATGGACCCGATCAAGTACATCTTTGAAAAATCTGCCCTCACTAGGAGGATTGCACACTGGCAAGTGTTGCTATCAGAATATGACATTGTCTACGTCACCCAAAAAGCAGTCAAAGGCAGCACTTTGGCAGATTTCTTGGCTAGTCAACCAGTGGAAGATTATGGGTCTATGCACACTTTGGCAGATTTCTTGGCTAGTCAACCAGTGGAAGATTATGGGTCTATGCAATGTGAGTTCCCTGATGAAGATATAATGGCTTTGTTTGGAGAAGAAGAATCCTCGGAAAAAGAAAAATGGACTTTATTGTTCGACGGAGCTTCTAATTCACTGGGGCATGGAGTTGAGGCCATACTGATTTCCCCTGAAAATAATTTCATTCCAATCACTACTAGATTATGCTTTGATTGTACAAACAATATAGCTGAATATGAAGCATGTGCCATGGGAATTCAAGCAGCGATAGAATCAAAGGCAAAAGTTCTTGAGGTATACGGGGATTCTGCCTTGGTCATCCATCAGCTAAAGGGAGAATGGGAAACTCGAGATGCCAAATTGATCCCTTATCATGCTTACATCAAGGAGTTAATTAAACAACTTGATGAAGTCACATTCCATTATATCCCTCGGGAAAATAATCAGTTGGCGGATGCTTTGGCCACATTGTCGTCCATGTTCAAAGTAAGTCATGATAAGGACTTGCCACTCATAAAATGGAAGTCATGACCAACCGGCATATTGTCAAATGGTAGAAATAGAGTCAGATGGGAAACCGTTATACCATGACATTAAATGTTTCATCAAGAGCAGAGAGAACCCTCCAGAAGCTTCAGAAAATAACAAAAGAACCCTCAGAAGACTTGCAATGAGTTTCTTTCTAAATGGAGAAGTTCTCTACAAGAGGAACCACGACATGGTGCTGCTAAGATGTGTTGATACAGTAGAGGCAGAGAAAATCATCAGAGATGTCGATGAAGGTTCTTTTGGAACTCATGCAAGTGGACATGTAATGGCATGAAAGATACTAAGAATTGGGTACTATTGGTTGACAATAGAAACTAATTGCTTCAACTATGTGAAGAAATGCCACAAATGCCAGACATATGCTGACAAGGTCCATGCGCCGCCAGCACCTTTGAATGTTTTAACAGCACCC
Organism: Ormosia emarginata; assembly: GCA_029884605.1. Taxonomy (NCBI): domain Eukaryota; kingdom Viridiplantae; phylum Streptophyta; class Magnoliopsida; order Fabales; family Fabaceae; genus Ormosia; species Ormosia emarginata. Next base: position 19,765,531 of record JAQQTP010000060.1, on the reverse strand, counting down.
TGGTCATTCTCGATGTGGGGAATGGACGTCATAGGGCCCATTGAACCGAAGGCCTCAAATGGACATCACTTTATTCTTGTTGCAATTGATTACTTCACAAAATGGGTGGAAGCTGCTTCTTATGCCAATGTGACCAGGAATGTAGTGGTTAGATTTGTCAAAAAGGAGCTGATTTATCGTTATAGTTTGCCAAGCAGAATTATCACTGACAATGCCACTAATCTAAATAATAAGATGATGAAAGAGATGTATGAGAGTTTCAAGATTGAGCACCACAATTCCTTACCCTATCACCCCAAGATGAATGGGGCAGTTGAGGCAGCAAACAAGAACATCAAGAAGATTGTTCAAAAGATGGTTGTAACGTACAAGGATTGGCATGAAATGTTACCATTTGCACAGCATGGCTATCGCACGTCTGTTCGTACTTCAACTGGGGCAACCCCTTTCTCTTTGGTATATGGAATGGAAGTGGTACTCCTTATTGAAGTGGAAATCCCATCATTGAGAGTGCTAATAGAGGCAGAATTAGAAGAAGCTGAATGGGCCCAAACTCAACTTGATGTGTTCAACCTCATTGAAGGAAAGAGATTAACGGCATTGTGTCATGGCCAGCTTTAGCAAAAGAGAATGATGAAAGCCTATGCGAAAAAGGTGCGTCCACAACAGTTTCAAGAAAGAGACCTAGTACTCAAGAAGATTCTTCCCATTCAAAAGAATCATCGAGGAAAATGGACTCCAAACTATGAAGGACCTTATGTCGTGAAAAAGGCTTTCTCGAGAGGAGCTTTGTTTCTCACAAACATGGATGACGCAAATTTACTACTTCCTGTAAATTCGGATGCAGTCAAAATGTATTATGCTTAAAAAAACACAAAAAAAAACCAAAAAAAGAAAAGTGGCTCGCCAGGCTGAAAACCTGAAAAGGCAGTCTAGGTAAAAATTAGAGCGACTTGCTAGGTTGAAAACTCGAAAAAAGTGACCTAGGCAAAAGTTAGGGTCAAAGATGGTTTCTGACACATCCGGAGAAGTGGAGTCGCCTCGAGTCACAAACTGGGGCAGTTTGAGTTTCTTTATACCAAACTAGGGCAGTTTAAATGGAACGTCTTGTCATGAACGCTCCCAATGTGTGAAAACTGGGTCAAATCATGTTCTCGAAAATAGAAAATGAGGTGTTAAGGTCTTATACAAGGGAAATTTGCACTGATCATCCTAGAGAGCATCGCTGGAAGAGTTAGGAAAATCTACTCCAACATTCTTTTGTAAACCTTGTAATTCTAACCTTTGTGGTACCGCCTTTCATGTAGTGTTCCTTCCCCTAATGATAGACCATTTTCGTTGCAACCCATTATTGATTCAAATGCATTTTTCATGGTAGTTTTATAATGAGATGTGAAACATGTGATTATATTGCAAATCATAAAACAAATTTTGTTACTATTCAACCTTGATCATACTATGGGAAGAAGTCCTTAAGGGTGTTGTGGAACCAAGTGCATCATGCATCATATGCACTGTCCTCAAGCATCACATCCATTACATCATCATGCATCTATTGCACCATGCATCATATCAGGCATCATTTACACTGTCCTCAAGCAACACATGAAAAAAAAACCTTTTTGTAGATCTCAGGGCCTTATGCCCATCCTTTTTAGTTTCTAAGTCCTCGCGCCCATCGTCTTTTAGTTTTCGGGTCCCCGTGCCCATCGTCTTTTAGTTTCTGGGTCCTCGTGCCCATCGTCTTTTAGTTTTCGGGTCCTTGCGCCCATCGTCTTTTAGTTTCCGGGTCCCCGTGCCCATCGTCTTTTTAGTTTTCGGGTTCCTGCGCCTATCGTCTTTTTAGTTTCCGGGTCCCGGTGCCCATCGTCTTTTAGTTTTCAGGTCCCCGTGCCCATCGTCTTTTTAGTTTCTAGGTCCCCGCGTCCATTGTCTTTTCAGTTCCGGGTCTCCGCGCCCATTGCCTTTTCAATTTCGGGTCCCCGCGTCCATTGCCTTTTCAGTTTCGGATCCTCGCGCCCATTGTCTTTTCAATTCCGGGTCCCCGTGCCCATTGCCTTTTCAATTTTGGGTCCTCGACCCATTGCCTTTTCAATTCTGGGTCCCTGCACCCATCTGCCTTTAGTTTCCAGGTCCCCGTACCCATTTGCCTTTTCCTTTTCGGGTCCTTGCACCCTTTGTCTTTAAGTTTTGTCAAGCTTCGGCGGATACCCGACTCCGCAAGCTTTTTTCTTTTCAGGGCCCTCATACCCTACATTTCTATCTTATTTTGATGACCATTGTGTCTTGCATCAATCTGTAGAGGAAAATTTTCAAGTACAAAATTGAATCAATTCCTTTGCTTTCCATTTAGTCTAAATGGAAAGCAAAAGGGGGCAGCTGTTGATACCTAATTTTGTCTATAAAATTTTTGTTGCTTGGATCATTCAAACATTTTAATTCATAATAAAACAAAAGAAAGAACAAAAAAGAGAGAAAAGATGATTGAAAATCCAAAAGAAAAAAATGAAAGGAAAAAGAAGAAATTTGAAAAGCTAAGATGTCATCTTGTATCACAAAGTCCCACATTGGAGAGGCCATGTTCCTTCTCCCTCTCCTCTTTCTATATAAAAGGGTGGTTCTCAATGGTTTTAGCATTCAAAAATTTACACTCTTTGGCTTAATACTAAGTATAAGAGTTAGATGAAATTATACTCTTAGGCTTAATACTAAGTATAAGAGCTAGAGAACTTTAGTAAAAAATTTTCTTTTACAAGTGAGTTGCTTTTCAAGGTTTGATTTGAAGAGAACGTGTGGGGTCTTGTGCACCAACTTCTTTGAGCATATCATTTTTATACACCTTGGAGGTAAGTTTGCTTATTTTTTCTTGTGTTATTATCTTTCATTATATATATGTGTTATTCATTTTAGCTTATTCATTTATTAGTTTGGTTTATTTATTTATTTATTATTATTATTTTTTGTAAACTTTTTCGTTTAAAATTAACTCAATAATAAATTGGGATTAAATGAGTTGTGACAAATTTGTTAATCCTATAACTTTTAGAATCATCTAAGTTGTGACAACTTGATGATTCAACACATTTTTCTAAACATTAAAAAATTTGAATGAGTTTTCAAATAAAAAATCTTTTCAAAATTAAAAAAAAAAACTAACTCACAATTATTTTCTAAAGAACTACGTGACTTTGAGTTCCTCATTGTACCTGAGGATACGTAGGAGCAGAATCTCAATTCTGTCAAGTCAAAAAAAATAAATTTTCATAATTTCGTTATTTCTTTTTCTTTCCTTAAAAAAAAAGATAAAACAAAATAAATAAAATAGTTACAAAGTCCTTTCAAAATGGGTAAAATAAATAAATTTGAGATTATTAAAATTTGCACAACTGATTTAAGATACCGTTCTTAGAACGAACAGTGTAGGGTGCTAACACCTTCCCTACCTGTAATCGACTCCCGAATCCAAAGTTTTATTAAAGACTAGTTTTGCTTATTTTAAGGGTTTTTCTAATGTTTTCCCAGATGAAATAAACATTGGTAGCGACTCCATTGATTTTTAAATCTTATTTTTTATCGGTCGTCCCGTCGCGATTCCGGTTGCGACACCTGCGCCCAACGTCTTTTAATTTCCAGGTCCCCGCGCCCATTGCCTTTAGTTCCCGGGTCCCCGCGCCCATCATCTTTTAGTTTTCAGGTCCCCGCACTCATCGTCTTTTAGTTTCTGGGTCCCTGCACCCATTGCCTTTAATTTCCGGGTCCCCACGCCCATTGTCTTTTAGTTTACAGGTCTCCACGCCCATTGCCTTTAATTTTCGGGTCCCCATGTCCATCGTCTTTTAGTTTTCGGATCCTCGTACCCATCGTCTTTTACTTTCCGGGTCCCTGTTCCCATTGTCTTTAATTTCCAAGTCCCCGCGCCTATTGCCTTTAATTTCCAAGTCCCCACGCTCATTGCCGTTAATTTTCGGGTCCCCGCGCCCATCGTCTTTTAGTTTCAGGGTTCCCGCGCCCATCGCTTTTAGTTTTCGGGCCTCTACGCCCATCGTCTTTTAGTTTCTGAGTCTTTGTACCTATTGTCTTTTTACATTTTGAGGTCCTCGTACCCAAAGTTTTACCTTGTTTTAATGTTTGTTGCACTTTGCATCAATCTGCACATCTTATACCCAAAAAAAAAGAAGAAAAAAGAAAAAAAGAAAGCAAAAAATGAAAACTTTCATGGACAAAATTGAATCAATTCTTTTGTTTTTCATTTAATTTAAATGTAAAACAAAGGAGGACAACTGTTGATACTCAATTTTGTCCATAAAATTTTTATTGCTAATCAAGGTATTAATACTCAATTTTGTTTAGGTCATTCAAACCTTTTAATTCATAATAAAAAAAATACAACAAAAAAGAGAGAGATAAAAAAATGAAAATTTGTAAACTTGAAAAGATGAATGAAAATCCAAAAGAAAAAAAGAAAAAAGAAGAAATTTGAAAATAAAAACTATGGTATCTTCATTGTATCACAAAATCCCACATTGAATAAGTCATGTTCCTTCTCCCTCCCCTCCTCCTCTATAAAGGGATGATTCTCAATGGTTTTGACATCCAAAAAATTATACTATTAGGCTTAATACTATGTATAAGAGTTAAAAAAAATTATACTTTTGGGTTTCATACTAAGTATAAAAGTTCGAGAACTTTAGTATATTTTTTTCTTCAAATGAGTTGATTTTCAAGGTTTAATTTGAAGAGAATGTGTGCGGCCATGTGCATCAATTTCTTTGAGCATATAATTTTTTATACGTCTTGGAGGTAAGTTTGCTTATTTTTTCTTGTATTATTATTTTTCATTACAATAAAGATCATCTTACACCCCTTTTAGGGGTGTAGGCACTATTCACACCCTTTTTAAGGGATGTGATTGAGTGAGAGAAAGTGATAAAAAAAAGTATGTATAATGAATGATATTAGATGAGGTGTGAAAAGAGGTGTATACACTATTTGATGTAAGAATATAAGGATTGCTTTCATTATATACACATGTTATTTATTTTAGCTTATTCATTTATTAGTCTAGTTTATTTATTTATTAATTTTTGTAAACTTTTTTGTTTTAAAATTAATTCAATAATAAATTAGGATTAGTTGAGTTGTAACAATTTGTTGATCTTGTAACTTTTAGAATCATCTAAGTTGTGGTAGCTTGATGATTTGAACCTTTTTCTAAATATAAAAAAAATCAAATGAGTTTTCAAAATAAAAATCTTTTCAAAATTAAAAACAACTAACTCACAATTATTTTCTAAAGAATTACGTGACTTTGAGTTTCTCATTACACCTGAGGATACATTGGAGCATAATCTCTCTTCTATCAAGTCAAAAATAAATTTTCATAATATTTTGTTCCTTTTCCTTTTTTATAGTTACATTATTTATTTATTTTTTTTAAATAGAATAAATACATTTGAAATTATTAAAATTTGCACAATTAACTTAAGGTAATATTTTTAAAACGGATAGTGTAAGGTGCTAATATATTTTCTATCTGTAATTAACTCTTGAATCTAAACTCATTTTTTAAAAGATTAATTTTTTAATTAAAAGAGTTTTTTTAATATTTTTTTAATTTAAATAAACATTAATGATGACTTTATTAATTTCTAAAAAAATCTATTTTCGATTGTTTCGTCACAATTTTGATTGCGACACATCGCGTCGCTGTTCCAGGACTCATCTCAATCTCTAGCTTTCTCCCATCTCCTTTGTAGAGTTTTCTCTCCTCTGTGGTGTTTTTGTTCTCTCTCTCATTGGGTTCTTCTCATGGGAGATGTGGCCAATATCCTTCAACGTCAGCCTCTCTATTCTCTTTCTTGTTCTCTTTAGTTTTTCTCAAATAAATTTATTCAGATCATTTCAATTTGTATCTGCTATCTTTTGGATGGATACCAGGAATTTGCTTTTGAATTTATCGGGGAAGTCTTTTGTTATTATAGACATAAAATTTTTAACTTAAGTATTTTTAGATTGGTCATATGCATTGACTTTAAGGGATAAAAAAACTTTTAAATTTATTGAAAAAAGTTTCAGATCATGGAGGTAGAGTAGAAAAAACGAGGCCTTAGTGCAAGAAAAACATCTTATTTGGAACAAGATCAAAAAATCATTAATTTAATGAAAAAAAACTAATGTAACTTACTCTTTAATCTTTTTACTCCTTGTCGCAACTGAAATCGCGATGGGACGACCGAAAAAGATTAGCGCATTTTGAAAATCAATGGAGTCATCACCAATGTTTATTTAATTTGGGAAAACATTATAAAAACCCTTAAAATAGGCAAATTGGTTTTTTAGAAAATAAGTTTGGGTCCGGGAGTCGATTACAGGTAGGGAAGGTGTTAGCACCCTACACTGCCCATTCCAAGAGCGGTACCTTAAGTTAGTTGTGCAAATTTTAATAATATCAAATGTATTTATTTTACCCCTTTTAGAAAAAATAAAATAAAAAAGAACTAAATTATGAAAATTTATATTTGGCTTGACAAAATAGGGATTCTGCTCCTACGTATCCTCGGGTGCAATGAGGAACTCAAAGTCACGTAGTTCTATAAAAATAAGTATGGGTTGATTGATTTTAATTAAGAGAGAAACTTAAAACTTTAAAATCAAATTTGTCAGCAATGGATTAATTCCAACTTACCAAAAGCAAAGATGCTCACAAGAATAGAAAAACCAGTGGTAGTTGGTGGAGTATATCTGGGTGGCACGGAACTCGACGATGCAGTGGAGTAAGGTGGTATTTTGTGGATAATGGTGTTGAAAATGAGTATGGTGAGTTGAAAGTGATTATGAAGATTATGGAGTAAGGTAGTGATGGTGATATGGTGATAAGTTGAAAGTGAGTGAGAGTGGTTATGGTAAATTAAAGGTGATTATGAAGATTATGGAGTAAGGTAATGATGGTGGTAGAGGTGAAGATGGAAGTTTAATGGTTGTTAGTTATGGATGGTGGCATATGGTGGTGGAGGTGAAGATGAAAGATGGTGGTTGTTTGAGGTTGATGATTGGGGTTGTGATGTTGCTAGTGGAAGGTACGGTAAGGAAGATGGTGAGGGTGGTAGGTGTGGTGGTTTGTGGTGGTTTGCGGTGTGGGATTGTTAATGGAAAGTGAAGATGAGAGGTAAAGGTTATGGAAGATGAAAGTGGAGGTTGGAGAGCTTGGAGTGGGAAATGAAGTGAATGTGTGTATGTTGATGATGGAAGGTGGTGAGTTTGAAGGAGAAGATGATGAGTTGAGTATGAAGATAGTGATGGATGAAAAAAAAATGATGAGGATCTCCAAATTCAAGATAAGTGAGGATTATATAGAGGAGTAGTTGTGAAGGAAGGAGTTAAAGATGATAAGGTGGTTGAGATGATTGGGGTGATAATGGAGGTGGAGTGGTTGTATGTGTTTGGAAGATAATGAGGTGATTGAGATGATTGGGGTGATAATGGAGGTGGAGTGGTTGTGATTGAGGTGGAGGTGATGGTTGTATTTTGGAAGATAATGAGGTGATTGAGATGATTGGAAGATAATGGAGGTGGAGTGGTTGTATGTATTTGGAAGATAATGAGGTTTTTTATAATTATATATATTTTTATTTTACCAATAATTCAAATAAGCTATAGGTAAATAAAATCTTAAAAAAATGTTTAGTATTTTGCACTAAAGCATCTTTTAACATAATTATTAATCCAAAAAAAATTTTATGGACAAAATTGAGTATCAACAATTTGCTTGCTTTGCTTTACATTTAGAATAAATGGAAAGCAAAGGAATTGATTCAATTTTGTACATAAAAATTTTTCTCTATAGATCGATGCAAGACACGATGGTCATCAAAATAAGATAGAAACACAGGGTATGAAGACCCTGAAAAGAAAAACTTGCGAGTCGAGTACCGCCGTAGAAGCTTGACGAAAACTTAAAGCGGGAAAAAGGAAAAAGGCTTGCGAAGTCGGTATCCGCCGAAACTTGAAAAAAGCGAAAGATAAAAGCTTGCGGTCGGGTATCCACCGAAAGCTTGACAAAAACTTAAAGCGGAAAAGATAAAAAAGCTTGCGGAGTCGGGTATCCGCCGAAACTTGACAAAAACTTAAAGCGAAAGATAAAAGCTTGGAGTCGGGTATCCACCGAAGCTTGACAAAATGGAAACTTAAAGCAGAAAGATAAAAAAGCTTGGAGTTTTCGGGTATCCATCCGCCGAAGCTTGACAAAAACTTAAAGCAGGAAAGATAAAAAGCTTGCGGAGTCGGGTATCCGCCGAAGCTTGACGTAAAACTTAAAGCGGGAAAAAAGAAAAAGCTTGCGGAGTCGGGTATCCGCCGAAGCTTGACAAAAACTTAAAGACAATGGGTGCAAGGACCCACAAAGGAAAAGGCAATGAGCATAAGGCCCTGACTTGCCGTGAAAGCTAAAAGCAATGGGTTCTGGGACCCAGAAATTAAAGGTAATGGGCATAAGGCCCTGAGAACCAAAAAGAAATGGTGTTTGAGCTTGTAAATGCATGTGATGCTTGAGATGAGGCATGATGCAGCGGATGCATGATGATGCAATGGATGTGATGCCTGAGGACAATGCATGTGATGCTTAAGATGATGCACGATGTAATGGATGCATACTGTAGAGATTCTCATGAACAGATTGGATAGACAAAGATTGACACATCATAGCCTTAGCTGGATCGCTCTTGGTTCCACAACACCCTTAAGAACATCTTCCCATAGCAGGATCATGGTTGAACAGTAACAAAATTTGATTTATGATTTGCCTGATTATTCTTCATTTTCTCATCAGTGCTCTTAAAGGAAATTCATCGCATTTCCCATGACCTTTCAAGATTGTTAAAACAAATTTGAATGCTTTTGCAATATGATCACATGTTTCACATCTCAATATAAATCTATCATGGTAAATGCATATTGAATCAACAATGGGTTGCAATGAAAATAGACTATCATTATGGAAAGGAAAAGTACAGGAAAGGCAGTACCACAAGGGTTAGAATTGAAAAGTTTACAAAAGAATGTTGGAGTAGAGTTTTCCAACTCTTCCAGTGATACTCTTTAGGATGATCAGTGCTAATTTCCCATGTATACAACCCTAAACACCCTTTTGTCAATTTCTGAGAACATGATTTGACCCAGTTTCCATGCATTGGGAGCATTCTCGACAAGACTTCGCATTCAAACTGCCCCAGTTTGGCATTAATAACTCAAACTGCCCCAGTTTGTGACTCGAGGCAACCTCACTTTTCCGAAGGTGTCAAGAACCATCTTTGACCCTAACTTTTGCCTAGGTCGCTCTTTTCGAGTTTTCAACCTAGCGGGTCGCTTTAATTTTTGCCTAAGCCGCCTTTTCAGGTTTTCAGCCTAGCGAGCCATTTTCTTTTCTTTTCTTTTTTTTTTTTTTTTTTGTTTTGTTTTTTTTAAGCATAATACATTTTGACTGCATCTGAATTTACAGAGAAGTGGTAAATCTGCATCATCCATGTTTGTGAGAATCAAAGCTCTTCCCGAGAAAGCCTTTTTTACAACATAAGGTCCTTCATAGTTTGGAGTCCATTTTCCTCGATTATCCTTTTGAATGGGAAGAATCTTCTTGAGTACTAGGTCTCCTTCTTGAAACTGTCGCGGACGCACCTTTTTCGCATAGGCTTTCATCATTCTCTTCTGGTAAAGCTGGCCATGACATAGTGCAGTTAATCTCTTTCCTTCAATGAGGTTCAACTGATCAAGTCGAGTTTGGACCCATTCAGCTTCTTCTAATTCTGCTTCCATCAGTACTCTTAATGATGGAATTTCCACTTCAATAGGGAGTACTGCTTCCATTCCATAAACCAAAGAGAAAGGGGTTGCCCCAGTTGAAGTACGAACAGACGTGCGATAGCCATGCAGTGCAAATGGTAGCATTTCATGCCAATCTCTGTACGTTACAACCATCTTTTGAACAATCTTCTTGATGTTCTTGTTTGCCGCCTCCACTGCCCCATTCATCTTGGGGCGATAGGGTGAGGAATTGTGGTGCTCAATCTTGAAACTCTCACACGTCTCTTTCATCATCTTGTTGTTCAGATTAGTGGCGTTGTCAGTGATAATTTTGCTTGGCAAACCGTAGCGACAAATCAGCTCTCTTTTGACAAATCTGATCACTACATTCCTGGTCACATTAGCATAAGAAGCAGCTTCGACCCATTTTGTGAAGTAATCAATTGCAACAAGAATAAAGCGATGTCCATTTGAGGCCTTCGGTTCAATCGGACCTATGACATCCATTCCCCACATCGAGAATGGCCAAGGTGCTGTTAAAACATTCAAAGGTGCTGGTGGCGCATGAACCTTGTCAGCATATGTCTGGCATTTGTGGCACTTCTTCACATAATTGAAGCAATCGATTTCCATTGTCAACCAGTAGTACCCAGCTCTTAGTATCTTTCTTGCCATTGCATGCCTACTTGCATGAGTTCCAAAAGAACCTTCGTGGACATCTTTGATGATTTTCTCTGCTTCCGTTGCATCAACACATCTTAGCAGCACCATGTCATGGTTCCTCTTGTAGAGAACTTCCCCATTTAGAAAGAAACTCATTGTGAGTCTTCTGAGGGTCCTTTTGTCATTTTCTGAAGCATCAGGAGGGTATTCTCTATTCTTGATGAAGCGTTTGATGTCATGGTACCACGGTTTCCCATCTGACTCCACTTCTATCATTTGACAATACGCCGGTTGGTCACGACTTTCCATTTTTATGAGTGGCAAGTCTTTATCATGGCTTACTTTAAACATTGACGACAACGTGGCCAAAGCATCAGCCAACTGATTATCTTCCCGAGGGACGTGATGGAATGTGACTTCATCAAGTTGTTCAATCAACTCCTTGATGTAAGCATGATAAGGGATCAACTTGGCATCTCGTGTTTCCCATTCTCCTTTTAGCTGATGGATGACCAAGGCGGAGTCTCCATATACCTCAAGAACTTTTGCCTTTGATTCTATCGCTGCTTGGATTCCCATGACACATGCTTCATACTCGGCTATGTTGTTTGTACAGTCAAAGCACAATCTAGCAGTGATTGGAATGAAATTGTTTTCAGGGGAAATCAATATGGCCCCGACTCCATGCCCTAGTGAGTTAGAAGCTCCGTCGAACAACAAAGTCCATTTTTCTTTTTCCAAGGGTTTTTCTTCCCCAAACAAAGCCATTATATCTTCATCAGGGAATTCACACTGCATAGACCCATAATCTTCCACTGGTTGACTAGCCAAGAAATCTGCCAGAGCGCTGCCTTTAACTGCTTTTTGGGTGACGTAGACAATGTCATATTCTGATAGCAGAACTTGCCAACGTGCAATCCTCCCAGTGAGGGCAGGTTTTTCAAAGATGTACTTGATCGGGTCCATTTTGGACACTAACCAAGTGGTGTAACACAACATGTACTGCCTCAATCGATGGGCCGCCCATGCCAAGGCGCAACACGTGCGTTCCAACAATGAATATTTTGCCTCATAGTTCGTAAACTTCTTACTCAAGTAATAGATGGCCTGCTCCTTTTTACCGGTTTCATCATGCTGTCCCAAGATGACACAACCCATGGATTCATCCAACACAGTCAAGTACATGATGAGAGGCCTTCCTGGCATTGGAGGTACCAAAACTGGGGGTTCTTGCAGATACTGCTTGATCTTCTCAAATGCTACTTGACAATCCTCATTCCATTCTACTGTCTGGTTTTTACGCAACAACTTGAAGATTGGCTCGCACGTTGCAGTCAATTGGGATATAAACCTAGCAATATAGTTCAGCTTCCCCAAAAATCCACGAACTTCTTTTTCAGTACGAGGAGCTGACATCTCTATGATTGCTCGAACTTTGTCTGGATCAACTTCTATCCCTTTCTCGCTAACCACAAATCCCAAGAGCTTGCCTGATCTTACACCAAAAGTGCACTTAGCAGGATTCAATCTGAGCCTGAACTTTCTCAACCGCTCAAAAAGCTTTTGCAGATCGGTTATGTGATCTTCTTCTGTTTTTGACTTTGCAATCATATCATCCACATAAACTTCTATTTCTTTGTGCATCATGTCATGGAACAATGCCACCATCGCCCTTTGATAAGTTGCTCCGGCATTCTTTAATCCGAACGGCATCACTTTATAGCAAAAAGTCCCCAGAGTGATGAATGTGGTCTTCTCCATATCTTCAGGTGCCATCTTGATTTGATTATATCCCGAGAAACCATCCATGAAGGAGAAAAATGCATGTTGAGCAGTGTTGTCCACCAAAATATCAATGTGAGGTAAAGGAAAGTTATCTTTAGGGCTGGCCCTATTCAAATCTCTATAGTCAACACACATGCGTACTTTCCCATCTTTCTTCGGAACAGGTACGATGTTGGCGACCCATTGAGGGTACTTTGCGACAACGAGGAAACCTGCATCAAACTGCCTTTTGACCTCCTCTCTAATTTTTAGCGACATTTCTGGCTTCATTCGCCTCAACTTTTGCTTGACGGGAAGACATTCTGGTCTTAATGGCAATTTATGCTCAACTATGCTAACATCCAGCCCCGGCATGTCTTGGTACGACCATGCGAAAATGTCACGATAATCATATAAGAGCTTAACCAACTTGCTTCGCTCTTTTTCTTTCATAAAAGTGCCAATTTTAACTTCTTTTTTATCATCTTCTGTCCCCAAATTAATCACTTCAACTGGCTCCTCATAGGGTTGAATCTCTTTGGTCTCTTGTTCTATTAATTTCATTAGCTCAGCAAAGGGCTCCCAATCGTCATCATCTTCATCAATGTGATTAATGGGATAGTCAAAATTATACAATGAGGTCATAGCACTGTCATTTTCAAGAGAATCACTTTCAGATCTGCATTTATTGATGTCAAAACAAGTAAAAAAAAGGTAATGAATAAAGGCTAATGTAATGGTTGAACAGAAAAATTAAAAGGGAAGATAATTTGAAAATGCATTTTATTGATAGCAAATATTGAAATGGAAACATGTGAGCCCGTTTTTACAACATATTTTCCTAAAGCCTTGGGCATAGCTACAGGATTAGCATTACAGAATTACTTTGAATCAGTTTCAAAAGTCATGGGAAAATCGACGATCTCCCAATTGTTGAGCTCTGCATCTGGAGAACAAGGGTACACCAGACTGTCACCAAGGTCGATGGATTGATCATCATTGATAGCGGTCACCTGGTTCAGAAACACCAATCCTGCACTTTGGAAACTTTGTTGGATGTCACAGATGGGAATCCCCTCAGTTTTAGGCTCTCGATTTTCCAACCGAGCCAACCTCTTCTCTCTTTTCTCTTCTATGACCCTTCTCTTGTCAGCTTTAGTCGGTTTATACCCTAAGCCGAACCTACTCTTGTTTTCACATAGCTGCAGAAACTTTGCAATGCCTTGTTTATTCATTCCCAGTCCATTTCCACTTTGATATCCTCTTTCAAGCATAACCTTAGCCATCATTATGGATGCACTAGATGACTGTGGTTTTGGAATTCGAGCTCCTTCCTTTACATAAATAGCATTGACGACCTCGAACGCTTGGAATGCTGTTTCAAGAGCCTCTTCTGCAGCTTCAATGTAAGGAGTTGATGGGAGCTTACTCACCAACAGGTCTTCCTCACCCGAGACAATCACCAACCTATTGCCAACTATGAATTTCACTTTCTGGTGCAAAGTGGATGGCACTGCCCCAGCAGAATGAATCCAGGGTCGTCCCAAGAGGCAACTGTAAGTTGGTGTGATATCCATCACCTGGAAAAGTATATGAAAAGTAGTAGGTCCAATTTGAACTGGATCTCTATTTCCCCCATCACCTCTCTTCGGGTCCCATCAAAAGCCCTCACGATCATTGTACTTGGTTTCATGTATGTCCAATCAAAAGGCAACTTAGAGAGAGTTGATTTTGGCATTACATTCAAAGAAGAACCATTGTCAATAAGCACTCCAGCCATTATATGATCTTGGCATTTGACAGAAATATGCAGCGCCTTATTGTGCCCCATCCCTTCAGCAGGTATCTCATCATCGGTGAAAGTGACATAATTATCAGCAGTAATGTTGCCAATAATACCACCCAACTTGTCAACTGTAATGTCATGAGAAACATGGGCTTGATTTAGTATCTTCATCAACACTTTCCTATGCGGCTCAGAATTCATCAACAAGGACAAGAGAGATATCCTTGCAGGAGTGCGATTCAACTGATCAACAACCCTATACTCACTTTGCTTGATGAACTTCAGGAACTCACAAGCTTCTTCATCAGATACTTCTTTCTTATACTCATTTGGCTTTGTCGATCCTCCTTTTTCTTTCACATCATTCTCAATGGAAGTCTCTCCTATCTTGCTCTTCCCCTTGTAGTTTCTCTTTTCTTCTTCTTCTTGCCCCTTTCGCAACTCCTCAGGAGTGTAAATGCGACCACTTCGTGTCATCCCTCCAATCCCCGATATATTAGTGACAATGGAGGTTGAACAAGATGAAACCTTTGGTTGATCGTTTGTGAGATTATTTCTAAGGACTTGTATATCATAATTCCACAGTACTGCTCTGGTGTCCTTAAATGGAAAAGGATTAGGAACTTGAATGGTGATAGACCTCGGGCCACATGGAGGTAGCGCAGGCGAACTTGCAGTGTAATAGATAACCAACGGTTTGATAGCTGGATTTGCAATGGAAGGGACCAGAGAGTTTATGGCTTCATGACCTTCTTGAAACTATGGAATAGCACATTCATCCACCATGCTTATGCCACCATTGTCACATAAATGACCTATTTGCACTAGTTGCATGTCCATTAGATCTTGGAGGATTTGTATGAACTCACCACATTCGTCAATAGAATGCCCCACATTCCCATGGTGATTGCACATTATTTCATCATCGCCGCCCCCTTTCTCTTCAATATGAACTTCCATCATCCTGAATTTGCACAATTCTTTAAAAATAACCCTCATGGGGGTATTGGCATCTGCCACTCGTCTTATAAGTTGCTGGGCAGAACACTCCTCTATAGCATTGACTATAGGATTCTCATGGTTAGGCAAAGGGTTGTGGCCCACACTAGGGGTATTTGTCTTGAAATTCAACCATTTAGCATTGATTAGATCTTGCACCTTAAACTTCAGCGCTTTGCAATTCTCTGTGGAATGCCCTACGGCTTGCATGGTAATCACACTTGGCGTTGGGGTCAAAACCTTTAGGGTATGGGGTTCCAATGGCTTCATCGGGCAAGGAGCCAAGAGAGAGTTACTTGGATGAGTTAGGGTAGTAACTTGGTGTCAGGTTGTCACATTTTTGACTAATTACGATTTTGCCTTATTGCGTTTTTTTCTGCTCGTGTGTTATGCAATGAATTTGACTTTCATGATCAGTATTTGATTGTTGTGATTTGCTTTGCCATAATAATTTTCAGTAGGAAAACCTTGTTTGAATTATTTGGAAATTGCATGATCTTACTAAACTCAATCCGAATAATGCGTATATCAATCTTTTATTTTTTTTTGCGGATTTTTCGGTGTAATAAAATATTTACCATACCGGAAAATCTGTGGGACCAAAGTTTGTCTTGTGGGACCCACTTTTGTTTTGTGGGACCCACGTTTGTCTTGTGGGACCCACTTTTGTTTTGTGGGACCCACTTTTAGGAAAAGTTTACCAACGTAAAAATACTTGTAAATTTTTAAATTATCTAATCAATTAATTATTATTTTTACTTAATGGATTTCCTATAGCAATTTTGTCCTAATGCATTAATTATTATTTTTACTTAATGAATTTTTTCTATAGCAATTTTGTCCTAATGCATTAATTATTATTTTTTTTTTTACTTAATGGATTTTCCTATAGCAATTTTGTCCTAATGCATTAATTAATTATTTTTTTTTACTTAATAGATTTCCTATAGCATTTTTGTCCTAATGTATTATGCATCCACTAAATTTAGCACTAGGTTATTATTAATATTATTATGCATCCACTAAATTTAGCACTAGGTTATTATTATTATTATTATGCATCCATTAATTAAGCACTAAACTATTATATATTATTATGCATCCACTAAATTTAGCACTAGGTTATTATTAATATTATTATGCATCCACTAAATTTAGCACTAGGTTATTATTATTATTATTATGCATCCATTAATTAAGCACTAAACTATTATATATTATTATGCATCCACTAAATTTAGCACTAGGTTATTATTATTATTATTATGCATCCATTAATTAAGCACTAAACTATTATATATTTATTTATGCATCCACTAAATTTAGCACTAGGTTATTATTATTATTATTATGCATCCATTAATTAAGCACTAAACTATATATATTTTATTATGCATCCACTAAATTAGCACTAAGAGAAATGTCAAAAGGAGGGCTTCTTTTCATTAGTATTCTATGGCCATAATGCATGCTTATGCAAACCATTAAGCAATCAATAGATGTTTTATTACTTAACTAATGTATCATGCAAATTACCAAACCCATAATGGAACAAAAACATAAAAAATGGGGGCTGCACTTGGAAGGAGAGCTATTTAAGTCTTAAGGCTATCATTCACTCCTAAATCAATGATTCTATCACTCTAAACTTTCATTCTTCTCTCTTCCTAACAAGAAACCAAAGAAAATTTCCTAAGCCCACAAAAAACCACCCATTCGGCCAAGCACCACAAATCCTACTTCCACCCATCAAAAAATTTATCCAACCTTTTTCTAATCCTAAACCATATTCTAAGAACATCTCTAGTTGTGAGTTTTTGCAAAATCATCCATTTGGAGCTTGGAAAATCACTTTGAAGTTTCTTTCCTATAAGGTGAAAATTCTTCTTTCTTGTTTCTAATTTGATTTTTGATGTTCTAAACTGATCCATGGTTTATCTTTTTCATCCATAGTTCATAACTTTAAAATTTGTTTAAGCTTATTAGGATTTTTGTTGAAGCTACACAAGAATTTCTAAGGAGGAGTTCAAGGAGATTTTTGTCATCTAAATCGGTAAGAGGAGATTTAATCTAATCAACCATGTGTGGTGGTGGGAGAATGGAATTTGGGTGAAGAATCCATAAGGATTCATC
Organism: Ormosia emarginata; assembly: GCA_029884605.1. NCBI lineage: Eukaryota > Viridiplantae > Streptophyta > Magnoliopsida > Fabales > Fabaceae > Ormosia > Ormosia emarginata. The sequence goes on along the minus strand of JAQQTP010000060.1, from coordinate 19,748,391 downwards.
CATTTGATTGCTTGATGTCTTTTTATTTGTGATTAATTTTGTGTGTATGTTTATTCTCTTGTTTATTGCAAGTATGTCTATTGCTTTATTATATGGTATGTGTTCATAAATATATGTATGTGTTTATGAGTTTATGATAATTGGTTGGATATGAATATTATGTTGAGATTTGTAAAAATGTTCTAAAGAACACAAGATGATGAGTTTATGGTTTTATTATGAAAAAGAGAACCAATGTGTTCTCAATCATTTTTTTTTAAAGGATGACCTAATTTATCTAATTAAGTTAAAGGATTTTACAATGATTTTATAGATGAAAAATAATTTGAATAATGATTTTTTAAGGAAAGGTGATTTTCGGCCATCATAGAATTTTTGGAGTTTAATTGATTCAAAAATTGTTTTCTAAGTGTAAATGACTTTGTTAACCTAAAAAGAATTCAATTTTTAATAAATTTTCAAGAATCAAGTAAGTAAATGAATTTTTGTAGAAGTCTAGTATATAAAAGAAATGAATTTTTGACTCTTGAAAAATATTTACTTTTGAGTTATAAAGTATGTTCATAATTTTTGAAGGGTATTTTATGGATATAACCAAACAAATGAATTTTATACAAATGGGTAGAAATAACTTACACGTATTTAAAACAGTAATTTTTGAAATACGCAATTGAGAAAACGTTTGAAAATATTTACGCGATTGAAAAACGTTTGTAAAAGGTAACATATTTATGAAAAAAAAACGATAAATTATTTATGTGATTTATGAAAACAACGAGTTTTTACTGTCGGGCCAAAGTGGTGGACCCGGACGTATTGAGAAATGGTAATGTTGTCAAGTGAAAACGTCGATTTGGAAATTATCAATACCAAGGGTATTTTTGTAATTATGAGTTATGGTGGATATGAACGTATTTTGGAGATTTTGGTTCATTACGTATTTTTGAACATGCCAATTTGGTTGCAAAAGGCATTTGATGAGATGAATGACACTGCTTAAGGGAGTTGTTCGTGTGTTTGAACTTGGAGGCGTTAGTGGGGTATATTCCACATGTGACGGATGGTAGCTCCTCCGGGTGTGGTAATCGATCAATGATGATCTCGACAAATACTCGTCTTAATCGGGGGAATGCTCTGTGCGCATTGCTTCGTCACGACGTATTTGGCCAGTACCATCTACACGACGTATTTGACATGTCTTTGTTTACACGACGTATTTGGCCCGTGTAACAGTTGGTTGAGGCACCATTGTTTTTGATGTGCGGGACATGTCTATCCGATTATTCTCTCGGATGTTGATGTCAATGTTGATGTTATGGTTATGTTTAGCTCCATGGAGTAGGTATTGTCTGTGTGTATTTGCATATGTAGTCGATTATAACATGATTGGTTTATTTATGTTTGATATTATGTATGATCCGATAATATGAATTGTTATATTAATTGTTATATCTGTTTGTTTTCTTATCTGTTTGTATTGTCGTTTTCTTTCTTTACTGCCATCTTTGGTAATGATGTAGATTGTCTCACCTCTTTTGTGTATATTTTCTCGTGTTATTATTTATGTTCGTAAAATAGTTGAGAAAGTAGAAGAGGAACAACCGCTGGATTTTCGATCGAAGGAGAACAACAACCGAACGAGCGGTTTGAGGAGGGTCCTCGAGATCACCCATACTATATGGATTGATTTCGACGTGGGATAACATTGACCGGGTTTTCTCGTATTATAATGATTTTTCCGAGGAAGATCCTTTGGAGAATCTTTTAGTGTTATGCTTGGGCTTTGGTTTATGGTTTGCTTTAAACCAGATACGGTTCTTGTTTTATTAAATATTTTATATTATGTGAATTATTTGTACCTATTAAAAACATAATCATATGTATAATTATGGTGTGTATGTAATAGCCATGTTCCGTGTATTTTATAATATAATGTTTCAGACAAAAAAAAATATTTATTACGAAATGATTTATAACTTGGGTAAGGGTTTATATTTTAATTATTGTTTTTGATAAATGTGACATCCTCTAGGAGGGTGTTACATAGGTCATAGGAATTGGGTCGAAGTGGACAAACTTCCTTTCTTGGTTATTTGGTGGTCTTCTTTGGTTCGTATTTGGATTTTGGGTCCCTGGTTGAACTGTTTGAGGCGGTAAGGTAGGGGGTATCTGGTATTGAGAATGAGATGGCATTTGGTGAGGCCTCATTGGGTGGTGAGGTTGAGGATGAGGAACGTGTGAATTATTGGCGACATGGGGGTAACAAGGCTGGGGATATGGAATTGGTGGTGTAATGGGAAAGTACGGGTGGTAAGGTATGAAAAGGGTTTGGAAGGATGATTGATGGTTCACTGGTGTTTTGCTATATCTCCCTTAGGTAAAGTTTCTTTGGTCGAAGGTAACAGCATGGGTTTCTCCTTCTCTTTTCTTCCCCATCGGGGGCCTCTTGGCATTAAATGTCCTTGCTGAACTTTCAATGATCTTCCCACTTCTCATTCCTCCCTCAACTCTCTCTCCGATGATGACCATATCCGATAAATTTGATGACACGCTCCCTATCATTTTATCATAGAAGGGTGATTGCAGAGTGTCAATGAATGTGGCCACCATTTCTCTTTTCAATGGGGGCTCTACTTGAGCAGCCATTTCTCTCCATCGTTGAGCATATTCCTTAAAAGTTTTAACATCTTTCTTAGTCATATTCTGCAATTATAATCTATCCGGTGCCATATCAATGTTGTACTTATACTGCTTCAAGAAAGCGTCAGCCAAGTCTTTGAAACATCGAACATGAGCACGCTCAAGATGCGTGTACCAATTCGAAGCTGCTCCAGTCAAGCTATCCTGGAAGAAATGAATTAGCAGCTTGTCATCGTGAGCATACGAAGCCATCTTACGGATGTACATGGTCAGATGGTTCTTTGGACAAGTGGTCCCTTTGTATTTATCAAAATCTGGAACTTTGAACTTTTGTGGGATCACCACATTAGGGACAAGGCAGAGTTCTGAATCATCAAGAAGACCGTAACTACTTGCCACATCTATGGCTTGCAGTCTCTCTTCTAGAGTTTCCAACTTCTCTCTGGATTGGAAATTTTCAGCGGACGGATTCAATGGGTGTTGTGGCATAAAAGTGGGGATAAAATGTTGTGCCGGCAAAGTCCCGTTGGCAGGTGGTTGAGTTGTGTTCAAAGAGTTAGCAGCGGGATTACTGCCGTCCGGGGATTGGTCGTTTGTGGTGGTATAAAGCCGGGGAAAACCATATGGTGGAAGAAAGAAGGGGAATGGGTGTTGTGTTTGAGGTGTTTCATTAGCACTTGGCTGAGTAACCTGAGTTTCAGTAGTATTTGGCGGATTTGGGATCGGTGTTACTGCTGACGTGCCATTATCAAGGGGATTTGTGGCCAACGGTGGTACATACCCGGGAGGGAGGCCATATGGTGGGAACTGTGCAGCCTGAGTTCCCTGCGAACTGGTGACAACGGGTTGAGTGGTGTTGTTTGGATAAATAGTTAGCGGCATCATAACTCCTTGAGGGTTGAAGCCTTGATATTGCAGAGTGGTTGGAGAGAAGCCAGGTGGGTGAAGAGGTGTGGCCGGGTGTCCTTCATTTGTTCCTGAAGGAGTTCCCTCTGTGTTTTTTGTTCTTTCCAAAGCTTGCACGACTTCTAAGATCTTAGCCATTTGTCCCTTCAATTGGCTTACTTCATCCCTCAGTTCTTCTTGCGACTGTCCCAGTTCATCCATGACCTTTGATTGGGAGCGAGTCCTATAAGGGTGTTGTAGAGACAGTTTTTTTTTTCTGTGGTCATATTATTATTATTATTAGGAATATGATCAATAAAATGCAAACTAAAGTGAAAATGCATGCAAAAACATGATCCAATGAAGCAAATGATATCAATAAACCTCGTTCATTCAAAGATAAAAGCTTCATAGGGAGTTTCCCTTTACATCATGTTGATCATGCTACTCCTTAGGTCTAACTTGCCCTTATTTGTTTAGAGATAGAAGAACAAGATAGAATGAACCAGACCATTCTCAATTTCCAGAGAGCCAACAAAAATACATCAGTACTCTTAAAGACTAAAAATAAAAGACTAATTTTGGTGATTTTCTTTAGTGAAATTTGCCAAGGAAATTCAGGTCCATCCTAACCCGGGTCAGAAGCTCTTGGGTTTCTCCTGGTATCAACTTAGCTTCCACTTCGAGAATCTCTCTTGCCCTTTTTCTCGAACGGTTGGAGATCTCCCTCACATTATTAATCACCATTTCAGCTCTCCGCTTCATGTCTTGACTTGCATTTAGGTAGAAGTCTTTTTCATTAGTCAAAAAAGTAACATCATTTTCCAGCTTATTCTTCTTATTCTCCAAGAAAGCAGACAATTCAACATGCTTTTCCAACTGCTGATTTAAGATTTCAACTTCAGCCTTGTAACCTTCAAGTTGACCATCTTTCCCTTGAATGATTGCCTCAAGAACTTGACAAGTCTCTCTTAGCTTCTCTATCTCAATTTCCTTAGAGACTATTTTCTGTTCTTGATTTTGGATTCTCTCTCTTGCTGTGTCAAGTTGAGTCTTCAAGGATCTTCTCTCAGTGGCCCACTGTTGACAAATGATTTCATACCGGCCCTCTGCTTCAGCATGGTAATCAATAGGTTCATTAAACTGGTGCATGGGTGGCTCCGGGCCCTGTACCTTAGGAGCAAGAAACCCTTTCTTCCTACTAGCTTGCCAAATTGGGTAGTCTTCTGTTGTTTTGGATGAGGGGAGGCCAGGCTTTATACTTCTTACATCTTTCCAATCTCCAATGACCTCTTTGACCTTATGGTCGATTCCTTCATCATCATATGAGAATTCATATTTTGACAACCCATGAGTCATAGGAATGAATTGCAGGGATGCCATTTGTCTTCGGACCATTGCCGGAGCATAGCTCACTACTCCCCATGGACCAATAAGTGGAACCCAAGGCTTACTCCCACATCTGTATATGGTGTATGTAAGAGGAAACCACTTGGCTCTCCAAACCACTTCCTTCATTTCCACGAAAAAACTGATCCATTGCCCCATCATCGGAGTTCGGGAAGGCCAATTATCACGACCATATAGCGAGAGCGGGTGTTTAGGTATGACAAACTGTTTAAGATCAATCTCCGGGTGACCAAAGCATTTCAAGGTCGGTAGATGACTAAGCATCCATACTGCTAGCAGTGATGCACATCCCCAAAATCTTCCCTTTTGATGAATTTGACAAAGAATTCAAAGATCGAATTGTCTCTCGCCAAGATTGGTGGGCCTGGGTGTACCCCGTTGTCAATCTGCTCAAACAAATTGATTACATGTCCATCTATCTGATTCTTTACTCTTGGGAATATTACCAACCCGTAAATAGCTAGAGCTAGTGCTACCAAACCAAAACTTTGATCAACCTGAGTTTCAACAATCCTAAGCAGAAACTCGGAATCCAGGCTTCGTCCTCTATCTTTCATGTACTTATTCAATTCATTTGCCTGAATTCCTATGAGTTTGGACAACGTCCTTCTTGGCGTCTTCTTAGGGTCATGCGAGTATACTTTATCCTTGGGCATATTATCTTTATTGAGCAATTTAGCATACTCCTCAATTGTTGGTACCAGGTCAAACTCTCGAAAAGTGAAGCATCGATATGAGGGGTCCCAAAAGCGAAGCATGGCTTTCAACATTTGGGTATCAGGAGCGATGAACATAAGAGCTGCAATATCTCCATATTTGTCATTGAACTCTTCCTGTCTTTCCATGTTATACCACACATTACGGAGTCTCCTAATATCATTTTGCTCAAAGTCATGGCCTCTCATTAGAGGTGGTAAAAGAGTATCCCTGTGTTGCGAGCTGTTTCCTTCATTTACTTGAGCCCTTGCAGACTCTTCAATAACAGCCCATATACTTTCAGCAGCCTCAGACATTAGAGCTTTTTTCCTTTTATCCATGTTCGAGGTTTACCGATATCTTTGCAAAATTGGACCACACATGCAAATGCAAAAAGAAAATTAGTGTCTACAAAAATGAAATAAAAGAAAAGAATATAGACAAAAAGAATTTTCTCATGTGTTAAAGGAAAATGATAGTCTAGGCTTGGTACCTGTCTTTTAAAAAAAGTTCTATGGACCATAGTACCTCTAAGGGTATTTCAACACGTGATAACTTTGGTTCTAGACCCCTATCAGACAAAGGGTCCCCAAATTGTCTCTTACTGTCACCAACACTTTGGCTAGCAAGAGTTCTCCATCCTCACCCATGATAGGCTACAAGCGGAAAGAGTTCAATCTGAGTGAGGAATTTTCATGTGCCTATTCGGAGACCAAAGGTCTCTCAAAGCAACACTACTTCGCCTCTATCTAATCCTACAAGGTACGAGCCGGGTATAGAGCTTGTGTGTGAGGTAAGTGATAGTGACGTATGTGAGGAGCATACAAACTTGTACCAAAATTTAAGAAGACCAATTTACCCCCCCCCCCCACATGTAAAAGCATATATACAACAACCAAGCAACAATCATCTACCCTAAGGTTTCAACAATTAAACTCAAAATATATACAAGTAAGTCATGTCAAAATGGACACAAAATAATGCCAGCAAATATTTACATAAAAATATCATATAAAATTTATTCACAAACAAGTAAGAAAACAGAAATAAAGACAAAAAGGGGTAAAGTAAATAAATAAAAATTATTAATAATTTGCACAACTAACAACAACAGGCTTGACTCTCATCAAACATCCCCAGTGGAGTCGCCAGCTGTCGCAACTGAAATCGCGATGGGACGACCGAAAAAGATTAGCGCATTTTGAAAATCAATGGAGTCGCCACCAATGTTTATTTAATTTGGGAAAACATTAGAAAAACCCTTAAAATAGGCAAACTGGTTTTTAGAAAATAAGTTTGGGTCCGGGAGTCGATTACAGGTAGGGAAGGTGTTAGCACCCTACACTGCCCATTCCAAGAACGGTACCTTAAGTTAGTTGTGCAAATTTTAATAATATCAAATGTATTTATTTTACCCCTTTTAGAAAAAATAAAATAAAAAAAGAACTAAATTATGAAAATTTATATTTGGCTTGACAAAATAGGGATTCTGCTCCTACATATCCTCGGGTGCAATGAGAAACTCAAAGTCACGTAGTTCTGTAAAAAATAAGTATGGGTTGATTGATTTTAATTAAGAGAGAAACTTAAAACTTTAAAATCAAATTTGTCAGCAATGGATTAATTCCAACTTACCAAAAGAAAAGATGCTCACAAGAACAGAAAAACCAGTGGTAGTTGGCGGAGTAGATCTGGGTGGCACGGAACTCGACGATGTCAGTGGTGTAAGGTGGTATTTTGTGGATAATGGTGTTGAAAATGAGTATGGTGAGTTGAAAGTGATTATGAAGATTATGGAGTAAGGTAGTGATGGTGATATGGTGATAAGTTGAAAGTGAGTGAGAGTGGTTATGGTGAATTAAAGGTGATTATGAAGATTATGGAGTAAGGTAATGATGGTGGTAGAGGTGAAGATGGAAGTTTAATGGTTGTTAGTTATGGATGGTGGCATATGGTGGTGGAGGTGAAGATGAAAGATGGTGGTTGTTTGAGGTTGATGATTGGGGTTGTGATGTTGCTAGTGGAAGGTACGGTAAGGAAGATGGTGAGGGTGGTAGGTGTGGTGGTTTGCGGTGTGGGATTGTTAAATGGAAAGTGAAGATGAGAGGTAAAGGTTATGGAAGATGAAAGTGGAGGTTGGAGAGAGCTTGGAGTGGGGAAATGAAGTGAATGTGTGTATGTTGATGATGGAAGGTGGTGAGTTTGAAGGAGAAGATGATGAGTTGAGTATGAAGATAGTGATGGATGAAAAAAAAATGATGAGGATCTCCAAATTCAAGATAAGTGAGGATTATATAGTAGGAGTAGTTAAAGATGATAAGTAGTTAAAGATGATAATGGAGGTGGTGGTTGAGATGAAGATGGGGATGATAATGGAGGTGGAGTGGTTGTATGTGTTTGGAAGATAATGGGGTGATTGAGATGATTGGGGTGATAATGGAGGTGGAGTGGTTGTATGTATTTGGAAGATAATGAGGTTTTTTTTTTTATTATTATTATAAATATATTTTTATTTTACCAATAATTCAAATAAGTTATAGGTAAATAAAATCTTAAAAAAATGTTTAGTATTTTGCACTAAAGCATCTTTTAACATAATTATTAATCTACAAATAAAAATTTTATGGAAATGTACAAAACATGAATTCAATTAATTTTATATTTATATATATTAGTTAAAATGTAATTTTATATTATTTTATTTTATTTAGATGATATAAAAAAATTATTTTTATATATTAAATTATTAAAATAAATATAAAATAATTAAAAAATTATTTAATTAAGTACAAAATAATATTTATATTTTAAAATATAAAAAATAATTTATAATATAAAATTATAATTTTTAATTTTTAATATTATAAAAAAATATTTATAATACATTAAATTTTATAAAAAAAATAAAAAAAAATTGTTAAACATATTAAAACACGATAATAATAATTTTTTTAAAAAAAAAATTGATTTGATCGAGAAATATTCTCGTCCAAGCATACCCTATATCTCCTTGGAAAGCCAAAAAAATAATAAGTTTTCTTTTGGTAAAACCTAAGACCTACTCTGTAGGTATGCAGAGAGGCCCTTTAATGTAGCGAAGCTCTTATAGGATTCTGGGAGGGTGGGGGCTTGGGTGAAGAGAAATTAACTCTGCCATGAGGAAATTTTAACTCTGCCACCGGACCACCAAGCGTACAAAAAATTCATTTTATTAGTTATGAGAACAGGGAGGTTTTTACAATGCTATTAAGATGGGGCAGAGTATGGAAGCCACAGTTTTTTTACCGTCAATATTGTAACACCCCAAACTTCTTATGTATTAAACAATAATCTTGACAGTTAACAGAATTCTACTGTTTAGTGATTTCTGTGTACTGTAAAGCTATTTTGAATATTCTGTCTGCATATTTGATCGTTTTGAGTAATTTAACTTGTCAAAATGTCGAAAATAATAATTTTCGGGCCGGAAAAATCTACGTAAATTAATTTTTACTGTTTAGTCTTAATTAATTTACGTAATCTGATTTGATATTTGTGAGTTTTGTAATTTTTATGATTTTATGTGTGATTTTGGAATTTTTACTGTTTGTGGGCCCCACGAGGTGTATGTGGGCCCAGGTGGCCATACGTGTCACGTGGGCCAGGTGGGTCCATGAAAATGAAAAATTTTTCTACGTATAGAAAAATTTGTATCTTGTTTAGACGGAGGACGGGATCTTACTAAACCACGAATCCTAAACAGTTTTAAAATTTCTTTTCTTGTATTTTGTCTTGTATTTAATTATCGACGATAAAAATACGGAATTATATTTTTGTGAGGTTATAATGGATAAAAATAAAATTCTATATTATTAAAATATTATTAAGATAACATTAGTGGTTTGGATATCCACTATTAATTTAATTACGCTTAGACATTTAATCTTGATTTAATTAACGGTGGAGATTTGATCTTAAAAATAAATAGGATCAATTATAACCGTTGGATTGAAATTAAATCAAGGGTAGGGATTTAATCTTCTAAATGGCTATGACCATTAGAACCCTTGGATGTAAAATTAATCAATGGTGGAGATGGATCATTAATGACCATTGGATTTGGATTTAGATCAATGGTGGAGAATTAGTCATCAAAAATGATTACAACCATTTTGGACCCTTGGATATAAAGTTTGAAGATGTAATCTTGTGACCCTTCATTTTGGAGACATATTCAATGGTTGGATTGCAAGTAAAAATGATCCAATGGCTCAAATGAAGTCTTCCATCTAAAACCTAAACCTAGAAATTAATTTAAATCCAAACCATTCTTTTAATCAATGGTTAGGATGACTTATAGTGATGGCTTTGTAATTTGGCACATTTTGAGTGTATGGAGGAGAGGGGGACGGTTTGAAGAAGCGAGGAGGAAAGGAGACAATTTAGTGTAGAGCTTTTTAAGTAGAAAGAAAAAAAGAATGAAGACAATGAAGTGTCACGAAGGCAATTCCTATTGATCATTAATGCTTATGTTTGTCAAACTTCACTTTCCATTTCTCTCTAATGCATGCTACGGCCATGCATTGTCCAAATACCAAATAACTCATTTTGACACTTCACATTATCACACCTTCACTTATTTCACTTAAGTTTCAAGAAGACCAAACCAAAGCAAACTCCATTTCTCTCCCAAAAACACACACCATTCGCCAAGCACCTCAATTCACCCCTCCATCACTTTTTAATTTCATACAACCTAGTTTCTTGAATCCTTTCATCATTCTAAGAACCTTTGTAGTTCACACCAAGTTCTAATTCTTCCATCTTGAAGGACTTTTACTAAGATCAAGTTCTAGAGCTTTTGTTGGTGAAGTGTAAGAAAACTTCATTTATTCTTTTCTTTTTCATGTTCTAAACCATGTTTGATCCATGGTTCTTCTTGTTCAAGCTTGATATACTAATTTTCTTGTATTTGTTTCATGTTTAAGAACTTGTATTGGTGGAGATCTTGCTCCAAAGACAAAGCAACAAGCTCTTTGGTGGTTCTTCAAGAGGTAAGAGGAGATTCATCTCACCAACCAAGCATGCGTGGTGGTGAGGGAAGGTTTTATATTTGATGGATGGTGAATCCATGTGAGGATTCCTATCCATGGTCATGTAATAATTTGTGTGTGTGTTATGTGCTTTAATTATTTTTGCTTATGTTTGATATATTTTGCATGATTTACTTGTGTTTGCATGCTTAGTATAATTTTTAATTGCTTATATGATAAGTTTACATGATATGCATGATGATATATGTTAAATATATTATGATGGATGTATGTTGAAATAAACAAAATTTTGGCTCCAAAGGCCATGGAGGAGGTCACGGTTTTGAGCTTCCAAGTTTAGGGTTTTTATTGAAATTTTTCAAGAACAATGAAAGTTGATTTTTAGTCCTTGAACTAAATAAATTTCAGCCAAGACACCAATTAAATTAGTGTTCACAAAAATGATATTTTCATAAATGGTAAAATTGAAAGATTAGAGAAGTAAAGAAAATAAACAAGAGGGTTTGTTTTCTAAAATGAGTGTACACGGTTTTTAAGTAGTATTTTCATGAATTTATTTTGTGTAGAAACAAGAATGAAAATTGTTTAAGTTAGAAGAAAAATATTTCATGGTTCCAATGACCATCTATAAGGTTTTGATAATTTAGAAAAAAATGTTTTGATGCAACAAAATATAAGAGTTTTCAAATAAGGATTTTGGAAAGGAATTTAAGTGTTGAACTTTAAATTATCTTAAGAAGAATTAATTTTTTAGAAGTGATTTAGAAATATAAAAGAAAACGTTTGTAATCTTAAACATAAAATTTGATTTAATGTTTAGAAATGATTTAAAATATAAAAGGAAACGTTGTAACTTAAAATTTCTAACGTAAATTTAAGTATTGGGTTTTGGAAAATGTTAGGAAATTTAAATAGTAATTAAATCAATTAAATATGATTTGGTAAGATTAAATCAATAAAAAAGTGATTTTTTAGAAAATATAGTACGGAAGGGATTTTTGATTTAGAATAGAAAGAAAATAACGTAAGAAATTATATTTTTATGAGAAATGTTCAAAATAATATTTTTAAAGTCAAGAAATATTTTGTGAAGGGTAAAAATGGTGAAAAACGATTTACGTAACTCAAAAACGTAATTTTTAAGTTACGCGATTTGAAAAATGTTAAATTATTCCTACGCGATTTGTAACGCGTTTAAAAATTTTACACGATCTAAATATTGTGGAAACATTGCTATACATTTTAAAAATAAAAGATCATTTTTACGTAATTTAGAATACAGTAGAAAATAGTTTTGTGATTTTTAAAATGTAACAGAAAATGTTACAAATCATTACTGTACGTAAAAACGTAACGAAAATATATTGCGAATGAGAAAAACATAATTATGTGATTTACCTTTGGTTGGTAATTGGTGCATTACACATGCATTGAAAATGGTCCAACGGACTGAATATGGCTAATTGCCTAGGAGAAACGTACACCTCTTGAGTGGGTGCGATATGCGTAGTGTAGGTCACTAGTTGACCTTGGGGGCATCGGGGTGCGGGTTGCTCGCAATGGGCAGTTGGTAGCTCTTTTGCACCGTGAGTTAGACCGATGCAACACACCGATGATCCGGACCGAGACACTATTCTTAATCAAGATCCGACAAAGACTGTCGTGTATGTGCTTAGATGTGCAAGATATAATTATAGCACTTGGTCGAGGCACGAGATACCGCGGATCTTTTCGATCAATTTCTCCGACTTGAGTATTAGCTCCATGGAGTAGGACATTGAGTCTATGTTCACATGCATGAATTTAACATATACATATGTGGTAGCGTTACTGTAATTATTTGTGGTTTGAACAGTGATGATGGTAATTATTTTTACATTATGATGATGTCATAATTGTGATCATGATATGATATTTTTGCATAATATGTTGTCTGTATTATCTCTGTGCTATCATGCTGGTAATGGTGTAGGTGATCTCACCTCTTTGTATGTATATCTGTTTATTGTATTTATATTGGTTAAAGACGTTGAGGAAGATACGGTACTAGAAGGAGAAGAGGAATTACTTCTCACATCAGGAACCGCAGAGTTCTGACAACATGTCATCAGGAGCTAGTTTCTTCGGATATGTACGTTTACAGTTTCATGGAGGAGCTAGAGAGTGGAAGACAAGTCCAGGATGAGCGAGGACTTATTTATGAGAGTGCGATTGTTAGTATTAGTAGGTTGTATCGTGGGGATCCGTTTTTACTCGTGTACTATCTTTGTTCATGTTGAATTTCCGTTGCATATCGGTGCGACATTGGGACACTAGAAATTATGTCCCAACGGAAATCGATAGTATCGTCGGCCGGACACCCGTTCGTAGGGCTAAATCTCGTCATATGGATTCCTACCGCCGAGGAACCCGAGGAGGACCCATCTGAGGGTCTTCGCTTGGATTAAACTTAGGCGTGTTTGAACTCGATATAAATAATGTCGTAATTATTTAAGTGTGTTTGTTGTTTCAAGAAAACGGTCCTGTAATATAAATAATCCCGACGATACGTGTGTAATGTGTAATGGTGTAAATTATGAGTGATGACTGTATGTATAATGATGTACTTTATGTGTGAGATTGTTGTATCATAGTTTTATTTTCCGCTAAGTTTATTTTATTGTTATTGTCATCAAAGAAGAAAAAAAAATTTACAACTCGTATTTTTATTATAACATCATACTTTATAACTTGGGGTAATTTGGTAATAGAGTAACATAAATGTAACACCCTACGGTGGGTGTTACAAATATCAGGTTTGAAATCAGTATAGTTTCTATTTATTTATTTTGTTTAAGTACATGGTATTTATCTTTTTGTACAGTATTTGTCATCTGCTTGGGCAAGAGACATCGGTGGTTGGAGATCCAACAAAATTCATTTCTTAGATCTAAAAGCTGAGATATCGTCCAACAATTTTCATTTTCTTATTTATATTTTTTTATTCAACTTTTCTTTTTTTTATCCTACTTAATTTTTTAACACACCATTTTCGTGTATGTTTATTTCTAAAATATACTACTAAATATTTCAACAACAGTTTTTTCATGTTTATTTAAATAAAAACTTAGATATAAACTTTCAACGCATATTACTCATCATACATATTAATGCATATTCAAGTATTTTCAAGTAACTTTATTTATAAGAATATAAATTAGTTAAATTATTCATAAATTATTCAAATTCGATTTATTAAATATTTTATCAAACTTGTTTATTTAATTAAATAAATAAACTTAAACTTACAATTAAGCTTGATTATATAAATAAATTAAACTCAAGGTTTATATTAAAAGTTTGTGAATAGTTCATATATGTGTGTATATATTATTTATTTATTTTGTATATATAATAAAAATTAAATAAAAAGTTATAATTTTAAATAAAAATAAATATAATAATAATTTATTTGTTATTATTACTAACTATACCAAAAGCTTCTATAAAAAGGTTATGAGTTTTTTTATGGAATGGATTATGAATTTAAAAATTTATTTCTATTTTTAGTTTTTATATTATTTTATAGCATAAAGATATTTACTACTAAATACTAATTTAATATATTTAAAAGAGAATTTTGATAAAATAATAATAATCTTGGTATAAAATGAGTTAAACAAGTCAAGTCCAAACATTATAATTTTTAAACAAGTCAAGTTCAAACTTTAAATTTGACTCTTTCAAATAAATAAGTCAATATTGAGTAATCTCTTTTTTTTTTCACAAGTAAAATCTGAGTTATAAGTGCTGGGCTCAACTCAACTCATTTACACCCTTACTTATTTACAATAAAATTCAGGTAACCTTATTTACAACAAATTTTATACCATCCATCAATCACATTACAATCAATGTAATTTTCATAGTTCTGTAGTTAGAGATGACAAAATAGGTCAATCCACCCTAATCTAACTTGCCCTGCCCTGGGTTGGCAAAAAATGGAGCGAGACAGTTGACAGGGACAGATCTAAGGAGGGTGAGCATGGGCCTTGACCCCCCTTTTCTCATTAATTTCTTTTAAGTATTAATAATTTAATTAAAAAATAAAAAGATAATTATATTGATCTTTTATAAAATTAATATGTATTATATTAATATTCTTATTTAAAAATTATACACACATCCCCGATTTTATATATTATTATTATACTTTAACATCTTTCTTTATTTACAAACTTATATATACTTTTCCTTACTTTATGTATAAATATTATACAAAGTTCTATTAAAAATACAAAGTAAAAAAATATGAATAATTTCTTAAACAAAAAGGGTGTCAACATTAACCTCAAGAGAGGTGAGTATAATTATACCAAAGATAAAAATGATGAAGTTAAAAGAGTTTATCTTGATATGTATTTAATATGTGATTCATGAATATTTTATATACATTGATATTACAATTTCAACTCATTTTTTATTAATTTTTAATATTTATATAATAAATTTACTAATTTATGTCACTTTTAGCTTCACTCTGTTTTCTTTTTTTAATATATATATATAAACTTAATTTTCTTTATAAATCATAATGTAAATGACAATACTATTGTGATCATTTAATATCTAATATAAATATTTTTTTTACTTTTTTTTACTTTATTCATAAATCTTCCTATATAATGAAAGAAAAATATTCTTATAAAGTAAACAAATAAAAGTATATTTACTCTTAATTTAAAATAGTATATTTTGATCTTAACCTACTAAATAGTTTAAAGATGAATATATTTTTATTTGTTAACTTTAAATTTTTTTATATTTAACAATATAATTCATAATTTTTAACTTATTCACTAAATATTTTTTAGATCTGTACATGACGATTGACCCATTTTTATTATATGAGTTCAAGTGAACAACTCACTTCATTTTATGATGAATTAATTGATCAACTAGGTTAGTTGACTTGACTCACCTAAATAGTAAACAAAAAAAAGTAAGTTTGACGAGTCAATTCACATGTTAACTTATTTATCCTATCACAAAAAATATAAAAAATTAATTCAATAGGTCAATCAATCCCACCTTACTTTAATTTACGAATTATGTGATGCGGTTAAATTGAGCCGAATGAATTGAAAAATACAATTTAACCAATCAATTTTGGTGAGTTAAACAGATTAACCCCATTGAATTGTACCGTTTTGCCTTCTCTTTTCACAGTGATGCTTCAACGTTGTCATCACAAATTGAGGTGAGTTTTTGCAGTTCATATTCATGGTTCCATGAGTGTTTCAGTTTTACTAACATATCCTATGGCTAGATTTGCAAGCTACATATCCTGCCGCTAGATTTGAAAGCCAGATGCTTCTTACTTCTCTTGCCCGCTATGCGGGTTTTCGTGTGATAAACTGGAGCCGTAGATGACTTTTAACCCACAATAAACGGTGATGCAAAAGTGTGGCATCTATGCTCTAGCACTCTTTATAGCATTGAAAACGCCACCATTAGAACAGTCATGCATGAATAAATTATGTGAGAGGTACAGTACTATTAATCAATATGGTAGCTGTGCTACCATCCGTTGGATTAGGGGACCACTGTCCACTGGCTTTGGGTATTCAACAAATTTTGTTCTTACCCCGAGTTGCTTCTGCTCTATATTTACTTGTTCTAATTTGAGATTTTGGGAGCTTACAGTTACATGTGGTTTCTTTATCGTTTGAGAAGGTAACACATAGAATCTATGTGATCGATAATTTGAAAAAAAAAAAAAAACTAAATTCTAATGCGGGGACTTCTCATGTAACAGGTTCAAAATTCTTTTTTTTTTTTACCCGCTTGACTTCTCTACATAAATTTTTACTCATTTAATTTTGATGGGCCCGAATCTAAATTCCCTTCAATCTCATTGAAATACATAAAAATTGACCGAAAAATAATAATTGAAATATATAAAATAAGTTAATTTTTCAGAACTCACTTTCACAATTCAAATTCCAAACTTAGAGAATGAAACTTAATTATATGTTTCTTAATGTCAAAATCTACTGGAGAATTGATATCCCGGTGAAAAAGAAAAAGTCCTCAAGACTTTGCCACGTTTCAAGTTCAATTAGCCAAACACAACTACATGGGCCAGCAAAATTATTTGATTTGAATTTATTTATTTATTTAACAATTGTAGCATGACCGCGGTTTTTAAAAAAAAGAGACAATTTTAGCATGGCCGACTATGTGCTAATGAGCAATTTAGTTTTTGACTTTTGTGCAAATTTTATGTAAATTAACATTCACTTATGTGTGGGTGCAAAAAGAATAGCAAAAGGTATTTTTTAACCTCATGTAAGCATCATTTAAGAATTTTACTCCATTTTTTGTATTTTTAATTGACAAAAATATTTTTAATATAAAAATCAAACGCCTTTTCTATATAGCTATACTCAACCAGAATTACCTTGCCAAAAAAAAATATCATTACCATTGGTGACACATATATAGACATTGAATCCAAACTAGATGTGGACAACGTCACCCATGACAACCATTAGGCATTGAAATGAGTTAGGTTAGAGCATGTTAGGATTTACCTTAAATAATTCATAAGTCAAGCTTTATTTCTTTTTCTTTATTTTTTCTTAAACATAAAGTCTAAATCAGACTTATTATTTGACATAAGTTTTTATTAAAAAAAAAAATTGCCCTAACTTGACATGAAAATTGTTTAAAGCTCTATTTTATATTAATATCTTTAAATAAGCCTATTGGCTTATTACTTAAAATAGACAAATAGACTTAGGCCATAATATAAGCCAACGAGCTTTGATATTGGCTTTCAATATATATAATAAGTTAAAAATATTTATATTAAAAAATGTTATATTGTTTATACAATTAATAAATAAATAAATATTATAATATTATTAATTATATATATCATATAATAATATATAATATAAATATGCCGATTTGTCAAATCTAAAAAATCATTTAAATATCTAAGGTCTAGCATTTTAAATTAAATATTTTTTTAAATTTTTAACCTATCTTATTTATTAAATAAGATAAGTCCAATCAAGCCTAAAACAGGCCAACTGTGACCCTGATGGATTACTTGGTTATTTCTTACCACTAACAATCATCAGAGGTATCAAAATGAATTGACTCGTATCATGCCAATAACATTTTGGGCCAACACAAAAATGTTGTGGATTAGTAATTTATTGGATTTGCTCAACCCTATTCAAGCTACAAGTTTGGTTGGCACATCATATTTTTTTTCTTTGGTTATCAATACTTAAAAGAAAAATTATTCTTATGTTTCAACACTTTTTCTTTTCTTTTTCATAGTTTAAATTATAATAAACATCAAATAAATTTTTTTTTATGAAAATATTAATTTACATTAAAAAATAAGAATAAAATCTTTATATATTATATTAATTACAAAATAATAACTTCATTAAAAACTAAACCTCAAGTTTATAGGTCAGCACATTACGAACTAGCTCGTGCCAGATCAAATCAAAATGAAAAATAATTATTTTATATTTTTTTAAGAATATAAGTCTTATTTATACAATTTTTAATAGATGTGATTGAGTGAAAAAAAAAGTGATAAAAAAAATATATAATAAATAATATTAAATAAAATATAAAAATAAATATATACACTATTTAATATAAAAATATAAAAATTAAATCAAAATTAAGTATTCCATTTTTACATCAAATTTTTTGGCTTAACCATCCACATATTATCAAAGATACCGTTAGCCCATTTTGACACTCTCCATCAACCGTTCATCAAACATTTGAAAGAAGACAAAATTCAATTAAGCAACAAATATTTAAACAAACAATTATAAGATAACTGGTTAACTAACTCATGTTAATATTGAATTTTAATTAATATCATAGACAAATTTGATTACACAGTACAATCTCTAGAATGGGATGATGTATCCATGGGGCCTATGTGGGTGAGATGGAGAACAAGGGCCTAAAATAAAAGTTGTGACCAGTAATGAATGTGTGGTAAGTAGGGGTTCAGTTTGTAGAGGGAGATGGCTTTGATTCTTTTGCAGCAAATACCGAGTGAGAGGGGCTCCACCACCACCTCCCCACACTTTGATGTTGTTTCCTCATTACCTCTCACGTACGAGTCCCTTTTTACTTCCCTCCTTTCTCTGCCTATCTCTCTCTGCGCCGCTGATACTTCTTGTGACTGCTATTATCATCATCAGAAACGGAAGCCAGTGTACTAACACACTTGGCTCATAAATTATAGCATCACTTACTTTCCCATCCTACACTGACAATTCCATAAATAATTCGCCACCTATTTTTGTGACCATTTTTTGATCATATCTTGTAGGCCTTTTCGAGGTGGACCAGTCTTGAGTCCTCTTTAGTTTGATGCCATTCGTTAAAGTCGAATCATCGTGAAATGTAAAATCTCTAAGCCAATATAGCATTCGTTTGTACGACAAGAATACATGCATTAGGAAGCTAAGTAGTTAACAGGTAGCCCATCAGGTTTTACTTTATGTGTGTTGTTGCAGCTAATTACTTAATCGCAGTGTTTCTTACGGTCTTACCTCGTGCGGTAGGTGTATTACCTCATAATAAACCTATTAAACTTTACTAATATTTAATTGTATAAATAGTATGGTGGTTCTTCGCTCTTCCATAAACCATAAACTTCCACACTTTTCGCGCCATATTAAAGACAGTTTTTGCTAATCAAGCCAAATACAAATATAAGCATTCATTTAAGAGCTAACATATAAAATTATTTATTTAATATATATTAACAACAATATTATTTACACATTATTTTTTTTGACAAATTAATTTGCATATTATTTTTTTACAATATTATGTTTTTAGATAATAAAATTAAAAAATACACATTTCAACGCATTTTCTATCTTTTTTAAATTTAATTTTAATATATTTTTAGTGTAAAAAAATTTAGATTATCATCAAATAGATATGTTATCATATCATTTAATGAATATAACATCATATGTAAGTTTTAATTTACTAAATAATATGTAACAATTGTGATGTAAAAATAATAAATTTAATACATTAATGCGATTTATTAATATCCATCACTAGCTAATAGCTATACAACCATTACACTATCTTCACACCTTTCAGAATTTTTTTAAAAAGAAAAAAGAAAAAAAGAAAAAAACGAAAATTATGGATTGATAATGGGTTCATCTACAAGAAAATAGTTGGAGGAGAAATTTTTATATACTCTATGAATATTTCACTCAATCTAATAAAAACATAATATATGAATTATATTATCATACATGTGGTCGGTTTAAATTTAACATATTATTTAAAAAAATTTAAATCAAATCTCAAGTGTTAGAATACCTTATAATTTCTCCCGCGGGAGAGCATATATATGTAGTGTGTGTGAATGTTGATGGGTCTGATTTAGGTGATATCTCACTTCACTATGTATGTAGGGCACAAACAAGTGTGAGTCATTAATTTTTTTTAAAAAAAAGAAAGAAGAAAAAGATTAGTGCGCGGTATATTTTTCGTAATAAATTGTGATAAGATATCGGTTTTTGCCACTAACTAATTCAATATAATCACGTATTTTAGTACAAATATACAGAGGTTTGGATCATGACCATAAACAGATAAAGTTGTATATAAGAATGGCATGGAATGAACCGATGAAAATTTGATGCTCAAACCTCAAAGAACTTGTGAGTTATGATAATAGAGTGAGGAGGTGGATTAGACTAAGTGGTGGGGTGTAGTGAAACAAGTTGACGCCAAGTACCGAAAAGGAACCTAAAAATTAATTGTGATGCAAAGAAATAATAACAAAGACAAAGTGAAGGTCCCGAAGGAAAAGCGGAAACCCTAAAAAAATGAAAGGATTTTAGTTTGGGTTGGAAATGTGTGGGTCAAGAAAAAATACTTAAATATTCTAAGAGTAATATTTTTAGCAGTTTTTATAACTTAGATTTATATAATATTTTATTTTTTTAACTTAATGGCATATATGATTATTTAGTACCACCTGTTATATTTTAATGGAGTAGTGTAATTCTTTTAGAGTTTGTAAGAGTTTATCGGCTGGATGAGGACTAAAGAACAATGTTAAGCAAAGTTGTTGTCGTCAACCAAGAAATGAAGAAAATGCGCTTTGCTTCATAAGTGATAACAATTAACACCTCTCGAAGATGACTAATATAAATACTTTTCTTGATAATATCGTTATTTTTATTTATACTAACCTACATAATATATAATAAATTAATTTCATCTTAGTGGTTCCTCATTTGTTGAAAAAAAATGGACATTCCTCATTTTTTTCCTATAATATTATAATTAAACATTATATAATTGTTAGTATAAAAAAAATATATTTCAACTGAATGATATTTATTTAATAGTTATTGAAAATTCGATCAACAAAAATTTAAAGATAAAAGAAATTAATATGAGTAGTTATTGGTAGTTATTAGTAATTATGACATTTGTCTATAAATATTTTGTACAATGTAATAATGATTAGAACTTATAAAATTCTTATACATTTCACACGCATCATAGGATTCAACGGGTACACGCCAAATTTTTAATCACTATTTTCATTCAATCAATTTTGTTTCATTTTATTTCAATTACAGATCTTTATCGCATCTAATCTTTAAATATTTTTCATTATTTACTTACTCTTTACTGCTTTGTTTGGATGATGAGAGAAAAAGGGAGGAGAGAAAATAGAGAAAAAATTATATTTTCTCTCCTATTATTTGGATGAAGAGAAAAAAGAGAGAAAGAAAATGAAAATTTTTCTTTTTCTTGTTTGGTTGAGAAGAAATGTGAGAAGAAAGAAAATGAAATTATATAAAATGACTAATATATAATTTATGTAATGTAATAAATGAATTTATTTTTTGTTATTTATTTTACCTCTCTAATTTAATAACTACATCTCCTTTATTTACTTTGAACTGCAAATAAAAGCTCACACGTTTGATATTTACCTATCCATGTAATCTATCTTATCTAAAGTCATTAGTTTTAGTTAATTGCAGTGAATTAGTGATCTATTTTGTTCAACAGGGCACTGCTTCATTATTAGTGATATATGTGTATATAGCCCATATCACAACCATTTGCTTTGTCACTTAATCAAGTAAAAAATTGAGCTAAAATAGTACGCGATCACTAATTAAATTTAGTATAAGATCACTATTTAAAACAAAAGTTAATAATGTAATTAAAATAAACACATCAATAAAGATAAGCCAATTTTAATAAATCAACAAAAGAATTCAAAATATTTTTTTTATGATCTTTTTTTGCATTTTTCAAACACTCTTACCTTAACCCAAATTATTTGACTAACATATTTTCTAAAAAAAAATCTTTTAGTTCAAAGAAAAAAAAATTTACTTAAAGTATAACAAATTTAGCAAAAAAAAAAAGCTCAAATAAATCACAAAAAAAAAAAAAACTCAAAGCAACAAACTTAAAATAAAATAAAAAAATAGATAACTAATGGATAAAAAAGAAGAAGAGAGAAACGAAGAAAGCAAATGAAAAAAATGTGGCTTTTGTTTTTTTTTAACCAACAGAAACGAGCAACAGAGGGGGAGGGGTGCTAGTGCGCATCTCTGGCGACGGCGGAGGGTAGCGAGGCACGAAAGGGCCTCCATGGCAATGGACAACGACGCGATCTGGGCGGAGATGGCGGTGGTTTGCGCTGGAAGGACAGCTGAGGACGGAGCGAATCTGGCTATTTGGGCGGTGGTCGCGGGGTTTGCTGGTGTGGCGGCGAGGCAAGGACTGGATGAGAGGAGAGACAGCGGCGGAGAGGACCAGAAGTCTTCCGTCGGCAATGGTGCCGGACTGTGTTGCCTCCCCCACCTATCCCATCCCCTGCCGCGTCCCCACCCCACCCCTGCGCGTCCCCACCCCACCCCCTGCCGCCGCGTTCCCCACCCCCACCCACCTCACCCTACCCCACCCCCGACGCGTCCCCACTCCATCCCCCTGCCGCGTCCCTGTTGCGTCCCAACGCTCGACCCAGATCCAAGTCGCAGGAAAAGGATCCAAGCCGCCGTCGACCATGTTCGTGGATGATGATGTGATCCAGCTTGAAGCCGATGCTATCCGCGAAGCAGACCCCAACTCGAAGCCGCTGCAACCCACGCCGTCGACCGTCCACTCGTGCCGCACGAGAAGAGGAAGAGGAAGAAGAAGAAGAAGGGGTTTGGGTATTCTGTTTTAATCATAGGGGTAAAATGGTCATTTCATGTGGTTATCACATATTCTCTTCCATTTTTTGCGCATCTGAGGAGAGAAAACTAAAAACGTGAGTCCCACCACCATATTTTCTCTCTTCTCTATTTTCTCTTCACGGCCAAACAAGAGAAAATAGAATATTCTTGTCATTTTCTCTCTTCCCATTTTCTCTCCTTCCATTTTCTCTTGAAACAAACAAATGGTACATGTTTTCCTTTACTTGCTTCTATTTTTTTTTTTTTAATTCCTTTAAGTTTGTTATCTTGTATTTCATTTTGAGATTTTTATTATTTTTTATATGTTTTTTTATATATTTTTATTTATTTACTTGTTAAATTTGATTACATTACTTTTATTTATTATTTTTTTTATTTTTTATTTTCATTTACGCTTGTTTGATTATTTTTTATTTTTTATATTTGTAATCTAAATTACTTAATTATTAAAAAAATTATAAAAAAGTGATGATTTTCTTAAAATTAAAATTTTAAATCAATTTGTTGAATAATTGAGAAAAATTTCAAGCAAACAATTGTAGTTCCCACAAATTTTATTTTTTATTTTATTATTTTAAGATTACCGAACGCAAGACGTTGGGATTTATATGGAGCATACGATAATATGATGTAGAAGATACGAAACATTTTGATACAGACGAGACAGACAGAGAAAGAAAATAAGTGATATTGATGAATGGATCACTTTTTTTTATCATATTTTTTAATAATAGTGATTAAATAAAAATAAAAGAAGTGATATTGACAAAAAAAAATAAAGAATAAATATTGCTTTTCCAATATGCGAATCTAAAAAATTCACCAAACTGATGAGCTATATCATCTGACTTATTTCTCTCAATCCAAATCGCAATAACAAGTTCACCAAGTCGAGAAAGAAACCGAAATAAAAAATAATCATAATGCTCATTGTCGCGAATATGAAATCGTGAAACATCACTCTAATAAATTAAATTAATCTAACTACCTATGCGTTTTATCCATTAAGTACTGTTTTATTTTTTTTTATAATTTTATTTCATTTTAAGTGCAATTCACTTTTTGTGTATTCGTGCTATATGGCACTGTTGTGAATAAAAAGGGCTTTCGATTGAGATGTATAGCATAATGTTTACCAAGAACACATGTCTTTGTTCATATTTGTATATTTTTTTATATGTATAAATTTTGTTTTTATATATAAATAAATTAATAAATTTATAGTGATAAAAATAAAATTTATATAATATTATTTTTTATTTTTTAACGACACTCATGTAATTTGATATATAAATATATTCATATAATATTATTTTTTATTTTTTAATACACTCATATAGGTTGGATATTAATATACTCAAAACATATATATATTTTTTATATCTCTATAAATTAACGGTGATAAAAAATGTTATTCAATTAAACTCATTTACATTTATTTTGACTACAAAAACATTTGGTTCCGTTACCTAAAATTCATACTTCGTCACTGATGATCACTGATGTGGCTCACCGTACCTTCAAATTTTCTTGTGGGAAAACAACCCGTTTGACTCGGCCCCCACGCATCGACTCCGTATTTAATCTATATAAGCATTTCATATACTATTCCTGTACACTCATAATCAACAATCTAGAACTCACTAAGCTCAAAAATAATAATAATCTAGAACTCACTGATCAATTTTATTTAACCGATTTAAAATGTTAATGAGCTCCTTCCATCCTCCATCCATTATGTTAAAATTATGGCTTTTTCTGCTTTATTTTAAGAAATTTTTTATTTGGTATGATAATAATAAAATAATTACTTTTTCATAATAAAATGAATTGATACTTATTTTTTGTTATAATATTCTAAGTTTCATGAATTCAATATAAAAACAGATTGAAATAAATTTTTTTAAGTGAAATAAACATTAAAATAAGAATGATAATTTTATTTATATATTCCAGTGTCATGAGATTTAATTTTATATACTAAATTTTCTATTTTCTCTTAGATCATCTCTATGTAATTGAGAAGGAAGCATTATTATGGAGATTGGTAATCTTAAGGTGTTATGGGTTACTCTGCTCCATTGGGGGACCAAAAGATAAATTAAGAAAAGAAATGAAGGCATCCGAGAGCCGAGGTTATGTATTAGGATTAGGGAAGGCAACAAGGCAAGCCAGACAGGTTGTTGCCTTATTAACTGTTTAAGCACCAACATTATGTACTGAAACAATAAACAAACAACACAATGCATAGATGGAAAAAAGGAGGGGTTGTCTTGATTATTATGAGTGTCAAGAAAATTGTCTCCTAGAGAGAAAGAGAGAGAGTCATTTCTGCCGTGCAGGACTGTAATATTAGGGTGCAAAATTAACTGTAGTTATTAAGAAAATTAAAATAATAAATTTTAAATAAAATACTTATTTAATAAATATTTTTAAAACACTTGTTAAACAACCAAGAAATATTAAATATTAAATAAAAATAAAATATTTAATATATTTAAAATTTTAAAATTTTATTTAATAATTTTATTTTTTATTCATTAAAAATATTTATAAATAAAATACTTAAATAAAAAGTATTTGTTTAATATATTAAATATTTTATTTTTGTTTAAAATTTAAAATTTTAATTTTTTAACATTTGTCCTTAACCAAACTTTAAAATAATTAGTAGTAATGGAAAGAAGGGAGAAAAAGAAGGAGCTAGCCGCCGTAAAAAAAAAAAAAAGGAGGAGGTAGCCGACCCTCTTGGTGGGACCCAAGGAAAGACAAATTGCGTGATGCCATTCCAAGCACTCCCTTTCACATTTCCTCCCTCTGCTTCCTTTTCTCCTCTTTTTTGGTGGCTTCTCTCTTTCTTTGTCACTCTCCTCCATTAATTAAAGTTAGAAATCCTCCTTGATTTTTAGGGAAGATCACCCAACACGGCTTCAATCTTTTTCTTCTTTGTGGGATTCACTCACTAACCTCAAATTATACTACCAACTAATTTTCACGGCTTCTTAGATAGTAGTAGCAAATAGTCCATGACTCCGTATCATTCTAACAAAATAAAAGAAGTTAAAAGATAGATTATGTGTAACGAGTGTCTTAATAACATTTGTTAAAGAAGTAAGAAACATTTTTTTATGTTATTTAAGATTTTTATATAAAAATTAAAAAATATATTAAATACTTTTAGTTTTAAAAAATATAATTACATTTGATTAGATTACTCTCTCAATAATTAGTAAAAAAATTATCATTCCATTAATATTTTCTCATTTTATTTAATAAAAATATCAATAAATAAGAATAAAGTTGAAAAGAAATAATTGATGTCTTCTTAATTTTTTAAAATGACAGATAAAATAGAAAAAAAATCTCTCTAAAACAATGGATATTATATACCAGAAGGAGTAGAAGATATGAAAGGAAAAGTAATGCTTTATAAATTTAAAGAAAAATCATTTCAGTTAATACTTTTTTTTTATTCTTTAACAAGTACCTTTAATAATAAAAAAAAAAATCAATGTTCATAATCCCTAATTTTTAATCATCAATCATGGAATCAAATTGCCATCAATTGTAGACTTTCTTTTGAATATATATCACTTATTAACATCTTAGGATTATAGTTTGCACACTCTAAATCCCAATTTAGGTAGTGTTTGATTTATAAGAATTAAGTAATTACTTTATGACTCGTGTATGTGTATAGACATACATCAAATGTGCTTAACAACTTAATTTGTCAGTGTACTATGTATGTATTGTGAAGTTCTTCATCTCCGCCTACAGCACATTATAGCCGCAATGTTATGTGTTGTCATCATAAGAAAATAAAGTTATATCATGACTAACATTTATAGTTTTTGGTCGGGTAATAAGCACTTGATCCAACAAGTGATATCAGAGTTAGGTTATAGGTTCCAGTCCTCCAAATGTCACTGGAGGGTGAGATTGTTGAATTTATTAGAGTCTATCAATTATCCTAAGATTCACATATGTGTTGACTAACAATTATAACTTTTAATTTAGTGATAAATACTTAATCCAACATGTAATAATACAATAATTGAGTAAATATGATTTTGGATCACAAATTCATAATTGGGATCAAAGTGAAAAAAAAAACATTTTTATTAGGTCAAATCATGATTTACAAATTATATATAATGCAAACATGATAATGCTTACATTAGTTATTCATACTCGTTGCTTGAAATTTTGATCCTAACCTACCCATATCTTTCTTTATTTTGTTTTTTTTCTTTCTTTCTGGCTAACCTACCGATGTCATAAAAGCTTAAAAGTCACGAACTATTAATATTACCTAGTGAAGGTATGCAATTACTCCTAAACAACCGCTGGTGTTCATTGGATTTATACTTTTTCACAAGATGCATGTTTGGAGAAATAGTATTTGCGTCATGTGTGGTGTAGTTTATTGTCATATTTAACAAATTTATTTATTTATTTTTCTCAGAACCTGAGAAAATTGCAATTTGAGTTTTACTATATTTTCTTACAAGTTTTTAATTATTTTTTTAATACTAAATAAAAAATATTAAATAAAAAAAGTAAAAAGTAATGTTATATCCTCTTAATAATCTTCATAATACTAAATAAAGAAAGTATTAAATGAAAAATAAATATATCTAATGTTTTAGAAACATAAAAAACATCTAATACTTTCTTCATTTAATAATTAGGATGATTAATAAGAAGATTGAGTAAGAGGATAAAATATTTCTTAAAAGTAAATGTATCTAATGTATTAGAAAAGTAAAAAAAATATTTAATACTTTCTTCATTTAGCAATTAGGATGATTAGTAGGAGGATTGAGAAGTAGAATTTATAATTATTCTTTCTTTAAATATACAAAATATAGCATTACTTATGTTGGTATAAATATTAAATATAATCCACCACCGCCTCTCCAAAATAAAAGAAAATTAAATTATAGATAACAGTAGAAAATTGCATTTATGTTACCTTATATCATATCATTTTTTTCCCTTAACCTATCATAACTTACAAAAATAAGAATCAATAAATCTAATTCGTTTCGGGAAAGCATTATTGAGATCTGAATAAACATAAAAGTTGTTGATTTAATTCATATATGATATATTAGCAAATGAAAAAGATTTGTAAATAGGCCAATTCTGAGTAGTCACATAATAAGTAAATTTGAATTACAGTTATTTCAATTTTTTAAGATTAGATTATAAAAAATATTTTTATAAATTTTTTAATCTTAATATAAATAATTTACTTTTAACTTGATTTATAAGGTAAATTAGTCAAAGTATACGTAAGTTAATTGTAATTAAAAAATCGTAAATAGATAGAAAAAAAATAAGGTTTTTATTGGTTTATAAAAAAATCAAAATAGTCAATTTTGTTTTAGCTAAATTATGTCTGGTTTGAAAGTTTGTCTTTCACTTCTGTGCGTTATTAATGGGGTTAAAATTTGCTACGTTAGTTTTGGCTATTTGAAATAGTCATATGTGAAATCCTTTCCAAGAAGTAAAAAATTAGCAAAGAAAGAGAAATCAATATAGCTCATCCAATAATGCAATTGGATCGGGGATATTCTGATCTGTTCATCAATTTCTAAGATAAGAGTTACGAGGACACATAGCTGTTAAGGATTGAACATTCAAAACCAACTGAAAACTCAACGTAGGTTTACCATTAACATTGGTTTAAAGATTTAAGAATGAGAAAGAGCTACATACAACAAAGGGGCGCGGGGACAGATAATGTAGTTATATAAAATTATAAATTAAATTTACTTAAATTTGATTCAATTACAAATTTTCCCTTTTGAATAATCCTAATATGACTTGTTTCTATCACTGTTCGATTAAGCGTTTATCAAAATTATTAATTTATCAAACAATGTGTTAAGAAGACATATCAATTCAATTCAATTTATAAAAGGAAATCATACCAAAGGAAATCCAAAATTATATTCACATTTTCTTTTCAAACCCCTATGAGGTGTCATGTTGGAAATAAAAAAAATGTTGTATTTGAAAATGATATAAACAAGAAAATCGGTGGTAAAACACCTACTACATTTCAAGCTTTTAAACTATTCACAGTGACAAAACTTTGAAGAAGCTGATCAAGTTAGCATAGGTCAATGACAAAAGCTGTAGGTGATTAGATTAGATTTCTATAAAAAGAGCAATTATTCCACGTGGGAATGCCCCATTTTTCTGAGAAGTTATGAAACCTCTCAATTATCCAAGAGGAAAAAAACCAAATACGGATAAGGAGTTATTTACCATTAATTGAGTTTCATTTTTTTTTTTTGGTATGTATGTATTGTATGTGCCTAAAAAGAATATATTTTTCATGGGATTTATTTAGAAAAATTGAAGCAAAGCAAGGGAAGAACTAAAAAGAGGTTGTGAAGAAAGCAAAGCTGGCGCGAGACGCATGGGCCATATATACAAACAATTCCAGCGGCAGCGGTAGCGGCAGAGACCTGCACACCCCAACAACAACTACAACTCAACAACAATACATCATCCACCCATTTACCAATGCCTCGTTCATTCACACACTAACCCACGCAAACGTCCTCTCTCTCTTAATTCTTACACTTTAGTATTTTCTATTGATTAATTGAATTATATGGTTAACTGTTTACGAGGATCATTTTAAAATAATAGTATAATAAAACTAAATTTGGTAATATTTTCTGATAAAGTATTTAAATAATATTGGTGTAAGCAAAGCAATAATAACAAAGGCGACACTAGTTCTGAAGAAAAGCCAACTTCCTCCACGCGAAGAAGAAGAGAAGCAAAGAAAAAAGAGAAAGAAAGGAGGAGCAGAATAAGGTGTCTCTCTCTTGGACTGATTTTCTTCAATCGCATCTATCTCTTCCCCACCTCTACTACTACTCCTTTCTAAGGCAAAGTAGGTGAAAACAAGGTGTAAGAAAGAACGAAAGAAAGGTAAGGATGGTGGTGGTGGCGTTGGTGGCCTTTTAGCACACATGATTTGTTCCATTTTCTTCTGATTCCCTTCTCTTTCTACGTATCTCGTCTCATTTATTTCATTTATTTATTTTTGGTCCACCCTCTTATTGAAGAGTCCGCCTTGGCGCATACGAGCATCTTTCTTTCTCTTTCATTCTTGTTATGTGTTTGCGATTATTGACCTGCCTTTTGCATTGCTAAATACCCTTTAATTCTCTCATCCATTTCCCACCTTGCTAGCTACCAGTACCATTCTATTCCTTTCTTTCTCTCTCTCTCTTTTTTCTCACCCCTTCATATATTCTCACAAACCCAACTCAACAACACTCTGTCCCTTAACCTTCTTTGTTCCAATATAATTTGTTTATCTTGTGAACTGTGATGGCTGTTCAAGCTCAATACCCATCCAATGTACTCCTTCTAAACAGGTTTGCATTTTCTTTCTTTAGCTAAACCTATTGTCCTTGTTATTGCATATACCATGAATTCTGATTGACTATTCCAATTTCTAATAGCAAAAACGGGCAAGAAGGACATGACTATTCATTACAACCGCAACCTGGAGGACTCCTTGATCAATCCCATATGTTATTCAACAATGGAGGTACGTTCAATAACCCATATGTATTTTTCTGCCCAATTAAGATTATATGCGATCGAATTGAAACCAATAATATGTATGAAAATTCCCATATCAAACAGCTACTGATTCTCGCAAGAGAGGAAGAGAAGCAACAGCAGCCACCGGGGTTTCCCACACAGCCCCTAATGTTCTCAATCCATTAATCTCTTTGCAATCCCAGCCTCCTCATCCTCAGCTTATAGACCTCACTCAACTCCATAATCACCAACAAAATGTAGTCTCCACCGGCCTTCACTTATCCTTTGGTGACCAGCAACAACAAAGACTTCAACTGCATCGACAACAACAACATGGGTGTCACTCCTCTGCTTTATTATCTCTATTATCCGAAGGCTTGGCCCCTCAAATCAAACACCAGCGAGACGAAATTGACCAATTCCTACAAGCCCAGGTACCATTTTTTTTTTAAATTTTTTTTTTTCAAAATTTTCTATTCTCATTGGAAAAAAAATGGAAATTTTAGTCTTTTAGAACTGGGAATAAAACAAAATGTAATGATGAATGGTGGATGGAAATTATCAGGGAGAACAATTGCGGCGGGCATTAACGGAGAAGAGGCAGAGACATTATCGGGCACTGCTAAGCGCAGCGGAGGAATCAGTGGCACGCCGGTTGAGAGAGAAGGAAGCCGAGGTTGAAAAAGCCACGCGCAGGAACGCAGAGTTAGAGGCACGCGCGGCGCAACTTAGCGTAGAGGCGCAGGTTTGGCAGGCCAAGGCCAAGGCCCAGGAAGAAACCGCCGCTTCTTTACAGGCCCAACTGCAGCATGCCATTATCATGAGCGGAGAAAAGAGGGTGGTCGAGGATGGTGGGGGGCTATCGTGCGCCGTGGGCGTAGAGGGCCAAGCCGAGGACGCTGAGTCAGCTTATGTTGACCCGGAGCGAGTCGTGGTGTCGGGTCCGAAATGCAGAGGTTGTGGGAAGCGGGTGGCTTCGGTGGTGGTTTTGCCGTGTCGGCACTTATGCGTATGCACAGAATGCGACAGACTTTTCCGGGCGTGCCCCGTTTGCTTCACCGTGAAAAATTCAACCGTTCAAGTCTATCTATCTTAGTGCCATTTCATATGCATGTCCATAGGAATTCAGGGCCAACCACCCCCCCCCCCCAAAAAAAAAAGAAAAAAACGTAAAATCTAATAAAACAAAATATAATAATGTTACAATTGTTTGTTTATTTCTTTCTTTTTTCTCTTTTTATGCATCGAGGGGGGATTTTTTTGTTTTTATTATACATGGTGGTGTAGAGGTTGCATTTTAGTCAGGTAATCTGGCCGTCTGAGGCTCAAGATTCTTTTTTTTTTTTGGGGGTTACATTTTATATTCCTCTACTGGAGTAGAGTTACCTATGTGATGTACATGGCCACATGAGCAGTGGTAATTTCATTTTTTCTGGGTTCTTTCGCTCTTTCGGAAATTTTATTGAATTCATCTTAATATATTCTTTCATTGGATATATACTTTACCCTGATGGCTTTCCAAATCCAAAATGTCAATGTATTGTTGTCTCTATTTAGATGTCAGAATCTTGCATAATTTTGAAAAGCTTCTTAAAAATTTAGCATCCATATGACGTAGGATGCTTATTGCACTAGGATTGTTTGTCAAGGAGGAGCGTTAAGTTATGGTCATTTGAAGTTTGATTTTCATTTTTGCATGGAGGGCTTTGCTCGGGTGAATGGTTTTTCAATTGTCAATTTGACTGATAATATTTATGCTTAACTTGTAAGGAAGGGGATTTATTTATATTTAATGTAAATAAAAAAATTTTATATTTAATTTTATATTTTTATTTTATTATGATACTGTAATTATTATTTATTTTTTATCATAATTATACTATTATATTAAAATAAAAAGTATAAAATTAGATATAAGTTTTTTTATTTAAACTAACTTACAATTGTTAAAGGTACTACTGTTTTACAGACATGATTTTTGAAATTATATTGCATTCAGGCTCCAAGCACCTTATTACAAGGTGTAGTAGGTAAGTTGAATAGAGGATAGTTTCGATTTGTTGGAACGATTTGATTTTGCAACTGACCCAAATGGCTGTCTACATTCCAAGGACTCCACTGTCGGGTGGGAATAGTGCAGTGCTCATAATTTCAATGAAGCATTAATTTGTTAGCAAGGCTTTTGGGTTTTCTTTTCAATTGAAGATCCCACGCAGAATTGACAATAATTGATAATTCTTTCATAATAATTTTAAATTTTCTTAATTAATTCTCTTACTTATTTTTAAAAAAATATAATTACTAATAAAGAAAATATTAAATATTTATGTTTTCAATATATTGAATATATTTATTTTTTTATTTAATTCTTTTTTAGTAACTATTAAAAAGATTATTAAAAAAATCTTTTGAAAAGATATAATAATTTTTTTTATTATTTTTTTCAACAAAAAAATTGTTCTCAAGGGTGGTTGATATTCTTGTTTCAACACAGGTTTTTGGTTTCAGGACATACTTTTAGACTTAACGAATGTTTACAAATGTTGGATCGTATTAGAAATCTAAATCCACTTAGTTTGTTTTCTCTTGCATCATTCTAAGTTAGGAGGTTATAGATTGTACCTGGACCTAAGAGGCACATTACCTTAAAATTTCTAATCTCTTAGAAGGATTATCTCTCTTTATAATTAGCAACTTATAACTAATATGAAGAGGATTTTATTTTTTACACACACAATTTTTTTTTAAGTGTTTTTTAAAGTGAGTAAGTAAGAATGAATTCATCCTTAAATCAGATCTCTATGTATTTTATCAAATTAAGAATGAATATATTTATTTATTTATTTTAAAGACAAACTTACTATAAAAGAACATTATCTCATACACACATATAAAAGATGTCTACAATGGTTACCTCTAAGCCATGATAAAACATAGGTACTTACAAACAATTCACTAATAACGGATCTTGACAGAAATTAAATTTCAATTAACTTAATTAACGCGATTCGTCCTTACTAGTACCAATTACTGTTGTTAGCTCCATTTTTATTTTTATTTTTGTGTGATTGATAAAAGAGAAAATATCTCCTTTTTTTTATATAGTAATACGTGGTTAAAAATTACAAAAAAAAAACTTCTAGACAAATACGATTTTCTTTTACTCCAGATCCCTTCCGATTAACATAAGGGCTGTTTACTGTTGTGATGTTATCCCCAGATAAAATATAGTTTTTTTTTACAAAAAATGGAAAAGCCGCATATATTGAATTCGGAACTCATGTGTTTGTCGATAAAATATTTAATAGAAGCCAAACTTAATTAGATTTATTTTTCAAAATGATCACGGGTTTCATGAAACAAGTGTATGGCAACATAATGATATTTTGAATATTTAGGAATATAATTTTATCGATTCTACAATAGTACAATTCCTTATCAATGCATCACTCACATAACTTTTAAAACATCAATTATTAAACGTTTAGATGACTTAAGATTATTCAAATACTATTTTTTAAAATTAAATTGGTATTTAGTTTTAGCATGGATGTATCAAATATGCCTTTATTCGGATGCAAATTACTTGCTTCGAATTTTGAATATATAACATCCAAATTCGAAAACAAAATATTTAAGAAGAAAGTTGCCCCCATATAATTATTAGTGTAGCAGTTTTCATTTAACTAAAATAATTATAAATATAATGGAAAAAGCTTTTATAAAATATATCAGTAATTAAAATTATTGCATGCTTGTTGTATTTGTACTGGTACAATAATTGTACCAAAGACTTCTTCATTTTAGATAGCTAAAATAAACGAGGAAAAAAATTAGAAAAAAAAAGGAAATTGCGGAAGGATAGCTCTAATAGTTTGCTTTTTTCTGTGATGAAAGAGTTTTCAAATAGTTTAACGGTCATAAAATTTATACTATTCACTTGTCGTTTAATGCCGGAAACTTGGGTACCAAAAACATTGACTCCAGCAACAAGGCCCGAAGCACATTATAATATAAACTGAAAGGCCCATTTTTGTTAGGAGAACACATCCAGGAAACGTCGGCCCCATTCCAATCCTTATTCTCGTGTATGCTTTGCCTTTTTTTGGGTACATCGTTTATGCTTTTCTTCTCAAATCTTTTTCTGAATTATATTTTTAAGAAAATATAATAAGGATTTAATAATATACTGTTAGTCTCATCTAATCATATATTATTATATCATTAAAAATATTTAATTTTCATAATAACTAAATCAAAAATTATATATATTAATATATAATTAATTAATAATATAAAAAAATTTACATTAATAATATATCAAAATTAAACTCATATAATAATAGTTGTGTATATACACTATCTGAATTCAGAAAAAGGATATAGCAAAACTAAAATATTATTTAAGAACAAAAAAATATATAAATATCATTACTCTTTGCAATATATAATGACTAATGAAAAAAACTTTGTCCTAATTTTTTTCCTCTAGATCTTTTAATTATCTTTCATTTATTTATTTTCAACTCTACTTAATTAAATTAATAAGCACATAAAAAATATTAAAAGAGTTAAAAGAAAGGTTAATGACTAATTGCATGCCTCTTTCCCTTTTTCTTGCTTCTACCGAAGAGATGAAGATCAACCTTTCAAATAAAGCAAATTCTAGTTGCGCAAACAAACATAGGCACCAGGATTCAGAACTATTAATGACCAAAAAAAAAAAAGGATTCAGAACTATTGATGACCAAAAAAAAAAAAGGATTCAGAACTATTGATTGACCCTTCGAAGTGAAACAGCATATTAATCCATTTTAAGTTCACCCAGACTGGTAGGATACTGCTAATAGAGGCAGTTCAAGTGATTTCCAAGAATATTGTCCTTTATCTTCATGTCACGACTCTCTCTAATATAGATGATCTAATCAAAATTTACTGTTATCCATATATTTAGTGAATCCATATAGTCCAAAGTCAGCAGAAAGAAAACAAGACAATCCGTTTGTTTCAACTTTCAAGATTTTTTTTTAAAAAATAATTGAAAATTAAATAAAACTGTACTTAGTGCTCTGTGTAAAAGGGAAACGAAAGAATCACAGAAGGAAATAATCAAAATATAGGCCAAACAAACAAGGGAATTGGACAAGGCTCGGCGTCATCATCTGATGTGAAGTCTTCTCCTTGAAATTTAATTATCAAAGAGGTGGAACTCAATTTGAATACAAACTGATAACAACTTTTTAGCCAAATTCAGGACTCGGACACGTGAGACAAACGTTACAAGATAGAGAAGAATAGGGGTCGCTATTATTAGAAGTCTCTTATTTTTTTTTAATTCTTATGTATTTAAAAGTTGTATTGAGTTTTGACTAATACAAAATTAAGTTGGATCAAATCATAAAGGTGTAAAGTTCTCTTAATACTAATTTTTTTTATTTGTAAAACTCGAATTTGATACTTTACTTAATAAAAATAAATATTGAATCACTTGAACAAATCAAATATTAATATTATTAGAAGTCTTTACATACAATTCGTGGTAAAAAATAACTAAATCAAGCGTGAGATTTTTTTTATATAAATTTAAAGTATTTAAGTTAAATGTATTACATTAATTATATTATTAATTAATAAATAATTTTATAATATTTAATTAATAATAAATTATCATAATTTATTATAATTAATAATGTAATTGTTCTTATATATCTAACTTTGATATTTTAAGTTTATCCAAAAATTTCTGCTTGAGGGTATCTAATTTCTTTTTGCCATTATATTCCCATTTCTCCTAATACTGAGTGGCTATGGCACTGACTCGTATAGATATACACAAACACTATTACCAGATTGTCACCACATGTGACCATGCTCTACTTTGTCTACGCTACTGCCTGGGAATTTTACAATTATTTACAATTATTATAATTAATAATATAATTAGACTAATATACTTAAACTTAATTGCCACAAGTTTATATAAGTATTTCATATTTATGAGGGTTGGAGCCGTGGGGATTCACTAATTTGTGTAAACACAAAAACATTGACGTGATTCTTTGGTTAAGCCCTTCACGTGCATCTCCTGCATTACTTACAGCTCCTGGCGCTTTGATCTCTTTTCAATAAAGGAATGATGTTATTTTAATATTATTTTTATATCACTTTAATAAAATAAAAAAATTAAACTTCTCAATACATTTTTTTTTAAACAAATATAGATGTAAGCAAGATATAAAAAAAATTATGTGTAAAAATCATTTCTCTTTACAAAGAATTTTTTGATGAAGTATATAAGGAGCCACATTAATTATAATTTTCTTTCTTTCTTTCTGTTTTAGCAATAATTAATAAACGTTGTGATCTACTGTTTTCAAGTAATTAGTTGTATTTGATCTTTCGGATTGGTTACTAATCAAATGAGTATAAGGATGATTGAGTAAGTGTGATCGATCCATTTAGGTAAGAATATACTTCTTATGTTAATTTATTTTCAAAATTTGTTTTATATATCCATTTTATTTATTTAATCATATTTACCCTTTTAAGTTTTGAAATATATTTTAATGTTTTCTTTAATCATAATTTCTTCAAATTTATCAACAAAATTTGCTTATGTGACATTTGACATAACAGATTTGACTAGCTTTACTAAGACAATAACATAATTTTTTGTCCTATACTTTTGTCAAATTTATCAACAAAAATTTCTTATTATTGCATCCAAGTCCGGCAATAAAAATTGATTAACATCACTTTTAACAGAGAGAAAACAATATATATATAGGAGGAGATCTACTTATATTTAATATAAGTAAGAGATTTACACTCAATCTTATACTATTCATTTTATTATGATCTTTTGGCTATTATTTATCTTTTATCTTAACCACAAGATCACAATAAATGAAGGATGTAAGATTAAATATAAATCGTTTTTACTTACACTAAGTGTAAGTGGATCCCTTCTCTCTATATATATATTCTTTAACATGCGTATTACAGTCATGTGAGTTTAAAATTTTTATAATTCATCAAACGAAGTTAAAATCTCAACTCAACATTTTAAATAAAAACTATAATAATTTAATCAAAGCTATGTTTCTAGAAATTTTTAATTTTTTTTTTACTAGGAAGAGATGGAGATAATATTAAGGACTCAACAGGTCCAAAAAAACCTAGTTACAAATAGCATTAGGAGCATCTTCCATCCATACAACATTTGGCACGGAAAGAGCTAAATGTGCTAATTCATAGACAACCTTATTACCATCGCTTTTAACATAATAGAAAAGGAAATAAAATGTGTGGAAATCCACTTACAATCATCAATGACTAAGTCAAAATAAGATGCATGCTGTGAGGAGTTTGAGGACGTTTTTACCACATTGATATTATCTGATTCTAGTTCCACATCCCAGAGGCAGCAATCCAAAGCCAGCTTTAAGCCTAACAAGGACGCAATAGCTTCAGCTGTGCGAGTCTCCAAGTCTTGCGCAAGAGCTCAAGTAACAGCTACCTGAACCTGATTGATACCCTCATGATCTCTTATGACAGCACTTGCCCCGCCTGTGGAACCAGCCACAAGAGCAGCATCAACATGTATTTTAAACTTTCCAACGCCCGATGGAGACCAGTTGGGGGAGCCTATGTTCGCATATGGTATTGCGGGAGAATTCTGCTCCACTCTAATTTTCAAGTAATTAGTTGTATTTGATCTTTCGGATTGGTTACTAATCAAATGAGTATTAGGATGATTGCGAAAGTGTGATCGATCCATTTAGGTAAGAATACACTTCTTATGTTAATTTATTTTCAAAATTTGTTTTATATATCCATTTTATTTATTTAATCATATTTACCCTTTTAAGTTTTGAAATATATTTTAATGTTTTCTTTAATCATAATTTCTTCAAATTTATCAACAAAATTTGCTTATGTGACATTTGACATAACAGATTTGACTAGCTTTACTAAGCCAATAACATAATTTTTTGTCCTATACTTTTGTCAAATTTATCAACAAAAATTTCTTATTATTGCATCCAAGTCCGGCAATAAAAATTGATTAACATCACTTTTAACAGAGAGAAAACAATATATATAACATAAATGCACTGACTCGTATGAGAGGAATGATTATTGTAAAAGGTTAGAGGAGTAAATATTAATTATTGGATCTTATATGAATAGTTAAAATTAGAATATAAATGCATATGACTTTTTTAAGTAATCACATAACTTTTAAGTAACTTTTAATCTTGACCATTCATATATAGTTGTATGGTCAAGATTTATTCCTCTCACCCTCTCACAATAAAAATTCTTCTCACTAAATATGTCCCCTATATATATATATTCTTTAATAAGCGTATTACAGTCACGTGAGTTTAAAATTTTTATAATTCATCAAACGAAGTTAAAATCTCAACTCAACATTATTTTTAAATAAAAACTATAATAATTTAATCAAAGCTATGTTTCTAGAAATTTTTAATTTTTAATTTTTTTTTACTAGGAAGAGATGGAGATAATATTAAGGACTCAACAGGTCCAAAAAAAACCAAGTTACAAATAGCATTAGGAGCATCTTCCATCCATACAACATTTGGCATGGAACGAGCTAAATGTGCTAATTCATAGACAACCTTATTACCATCTCTTTTAACATGAGCAATAGAAAAGGAACTAAAATGTGTGGAAATCCACTTACAATCATCAATGACTAAGTCAAAATAAGATGCATGCTGTGAGGAGTTTGAGAACGTTTTTACGACATTGATATTATCTGATTCTAGTTCCACATTCCAGAGGCAGCAATCCAAAGCCAGCTTTAAGCCTAACAAGGACGCAATAGCTTCAGCTGTGCGAGAGTCCAAGTCTTGCGCAAGAGCTCAAGTAACAGCTACCTGAACCTGATTGATACCCTCATGATCTCTTATGACAGCACTTGCCCCGCCTGTGGAACCAGCCACAAGAGCAGCATCAACATGTATTTTAAACTTTCCAACGCCCGATGGAGACCAGTTGGGGGAGCCTATGTTCGCATATGGTATTGCGGGAGAATTCTGCTCCACTCTAGTCAACTCCTCCAAAACCAAAACTGCCTTGTTAATAAGGCTCAGTTGGCTCCGAGATTTATTCTGGAAAGTCAACTTATTCCTATCCAGCCACAGACCATGGAGGATTGTGCAAAAAGTTTCAAACTCAGCAATCTGGCATTTGTCCTAGATGAGATTAAACCATTCAAAGAATTTCAGGTTCCCCATATCCGAAGTTCTCAGAGTGAGAGGGGAGATAAACCGCACTGATTGAGCTCACTCACAATCACGTAAAACATGCTCTCTGGATTCCTCCTTTTTCCAACACCTTGGACAGATAGCAACACAGTTTACTCCTCTTCTTGAAATATTACTTCTAGTGGGTATTGCATTCAACAGGGCCCTCCACAAGAAGTTAAGTGTACTCTGAGGAATCTGAAACTTCCAAAAATATTTCCAATTCACCTGAATTTCTGGGTGTTGTAATTAATAAGATGACAATGCAGAAAAGCACGATCAGATCAAAGAAATAGCCTGAGACGTGTGAGAAGATACTGTCCTCAAGGATTTTATCACACGGGTGTGCGAATTCTCTAGGATTCAACAGGCTCGTCTCGGTGGACCGAGATAGTAGAACTGTAGAGAAATTTAAAGGTAACCCAGGAAGAAGAAGAAAAACTGAAAAAGCATAGAGTCTTTTTAAAAAACCGTCTTTTGTGTTAAAGTATAACAGATTATAAAAGCATCCGAAATCTGAATGTGTCCTCTGAAATGTTTGAACATGGCCTCCAAAAAATTGAATGTGGGCAATTACTTCTGAAACGTTTGAACGTGGCCTCCAGAAAATTGAACGTGGTCAGTTAAAAAAGTGGAGACCAAGTCAAAAAAACAGAAACAAAAAATAGCCGTTTTCGGATAAGGTTTCTAGAAAACTTAATTATTAAAACAAAATAATTATAGTAAATAAAACCGGAGCAAAAACTGTGAGACCTCATTATCGTGCGCACAGGGGGGGCAAATCGGATGATTTGCACTGATTAGGCCCAAACGAGGCCCATCATTGTGTTCGTGAACTCATTCCTCTCACAAGCTTATCTAACAAGCCCAAAACATAAGTTACCTTATAAACTCTTTAAAACTTTGAAGACCAAGCAAGGTGAGACTTTAGACTTTTGAAATATAACAACTAAAGCTAAAACAACAACAATCCCCCACATATTTCAAAAGTTTAAAGAAATATTTAAGAAAATTTTAAAAGAAAGATTTTTCTTGGGTTAACACCATGGGTGTAAATGCATTGAATGTGGTGTCTTTTGGACTATGAACCAGACCTAGACGGATGAGACATAACATACAGTGAGTTGGTGAAATAAACTTCTATGAACCAGAAACACTTTGTGTACATTAGAGGTCTACCAGTCACACTACACCCTCACAATTCTCGTTGTTGTCGTTGTGTTGCGCTAATAGGCCATGCGCGCGCCTGGTAATTCATAAGTGCTCTAGAGATATGCCATAATCTCATACAAGCGCCCCACTTGACACTCATATAGGTGATTTCATCAAGTGTATGCTGCAAATCATACACCACCCATAAAGGATATGAAAATCATTAAAAGCTTTTAAGCTTATCTTCTCAATAATGCAGTCTAGCACATCTCACACCATAGGAAGAGACAAAATTATTAATGCTAGTAGAACTAACAAGTGACTTATTTTTACCCATATGAACCTTCTTCATGGGATCTCCAATGACAAAGGTTGGGTTACTATCACTGTTAATTTCAAATTGGCATAAGTCTTATTCCCCTTGATGTTTCATATATTGGTTTCCTCCCAAGAGACTTTGTCATAGGATCAACCAAGTTCATTTCTGACTTCACATAATCAATTAATATTGTTCCATCTTTTAGCAGCTACTTTACCACATTATGCCTCAATTGTATATGTCTGTTTTTACTATTGAAGGTCTTATTCTTTGTAATGGCTATTGCCGCTTGACAATCACAATGCATTGACACTGACGGTGTTGGTTTTATTCTTAAAGGAATATTGGCCAAGAAATTTTTTAACCACTCAACCTCAGTACCAGCCAACTCCAAAGTTACAAACTCTAACTCCATAGTGGATCTCGCAATTATAGTTTGTTTGACTGATCTCCAAGTAACCGCTCTACCACCAAGTATGAATACATAACCACTAGTGGATTTTGTCTCATCTGAATCTGAGATCCAGTTAGCATCATTATATCCTTCTAGTATAGCGGGAAATCCACTATACACTATACCATAGTTCATGGTACCTCTCAAATATCTCATGAGTCTAACAAGTGCACCCCAGTGATCCTGATTTGGACTTTGAGTATATCGACTCAATCTCCCCACAACATATGCTATGTCTGGTCTCAAAAAATGCATTAAATGTAATAAACTTCCAATAATTTGGGTATACTCAGATTGAGCAATAAAATCACCTCTATTCTTTTTTAGTTGTGAGTTAGAATCATAAGGGGTACTCATTAGTTTCGAGTCATAATGACCAAACTTTCTAAGAAGTTTCTCTACATAATGTTCTTGGGATAGTGTTATACTATCACCTTTCCTTATGATCCTTACTCTTAGTATTACACTTGTTTCACCCATGTCTTTTATATCAAACTTAGATGCAAGAAAAGATTTTGTTCTTATCACAATATCATTACAAGTACCAAAGATAAGCATGTCATCCACATATAAACATATGATTACACATTCACTATTCATTAATTTAGTGTAAACATATTTATCAACTTCAATAGAAGTAAAACCATCATCAATCAAAATTTGATTAAATTTTTCATGCCATTGTTTTGGTGCTTGTTTCAAACCATATAAGGATTTGAAAAGTTTACATACTTTATTTTCTTGACCATGAATTACACATCCTTTAGGTTGTGTCATATAAATTTCTTCTTCCAAATCACTATTTAAAAAAGTAGTTTTTACATCTATTTGGTGAATAACAAGTTTGTAAATTGAAGCCAAGGCTATCAAAATCCGAATTGAAGAAATTCTGGTCACAGGAGCAAAGGTATCAAAATAATCAATATTTTGTTTTTGAGTAAAACCTTTTGCTACTAATCTAGCTTTGTATTTTTCAATCGAACCATTAGGATTATATTTTCTTTTAAAAATCCATTTGCAACCAATAAGTTTTGTTCCAGGAGGTAAATCAACTAAAATCCAAGTATTGCATTTTGAAATAGAATCAATTTCAGTTTTAATAGCTTCTTTCCAAAATTGAGCA
The DNA here is from genome assembly GCA_029884605.1 of Ormosia emarginata. Lineage (NCBI taxonomy): Eukaryota > Viridiplantae > Streptophyta > Magnoliopsida > Fabales > Fabaceae > Ormosia > Ormosia emarginata. The sequence goes on along the minus strand of JAQQTP010000060.1, from coordinate 19,705,539 downwards.
TCAAAAGATGAAATAGTTTCAGAAAAAGACAAAGGGTCATTTTCAATGTGATAAGTATAAAAGTCATTTCCATAAGATGTCTCTTTTCTTTGTCTTTTACTCCTTCTCAAATCCTCATATGAGTTTTCACAATTATTTCCTGAAGAAATGTTTTCTAAAGAAATATTTTGTAAAGATTGTTTATTTTTAGATTTCAAAGGAAATATATGCTCTAAAAATTCAGCATTTTTAGTCTCCATTATTGTATTATGATCAAGCACATCGCTTCGCAAAACAAGAAACCTATAAGCAGCACTACGTTCAGCGTAACCAATAAACATACAATCAGATGTTTTGGTTCCTATTTTTCTTTTCTTAGGATCAGGAAGCATTACCTTAGGTAGACACCGCCACACTTTTAAATATTTTAAATTAGGCATATAACATTTCTATAATTATAGGGTGTTTTACCAGTTTTCTTATGAGGTATCTTATTTTGTAAAAAACATGTAGTTAATAAGGCTTCTCCCCAAAGGTTATCGGGTGCAGAGGAACTAACTAGCATTGCATTCATCATTTCTTTTAATGTTCTATTTTTTCTTTCAGCTATACCATTAGATTCAGGTGAATAAGGGGGAGTTACTTCATGTATTATGTCTTCTTTTTCACAAAATTCATTAAATAAGATATATTTACCACCCCTATCGGATCTAACCCTTTTAATTTTTCTATTTAATTGATTTTCTACTTCTGCCTTATAGGAAACAAACATTTCAAAACCTTCATCTTTATTTCTAATTAAATAAACCTTAGTGTATCTAGAAAAATCATCTATAAACGTCATATAATATTTTTTACCACCTTTAGTTATTGTATTTTTTAAATCTCCTAGATCGGTATGAATTAAACTAAGTAATTCATATTCACATTGTTGTACTGAAAGACAAGATTTTTTGGTTAACTTAGATTCAATACAAATATCACATTTATTTAAGCATACATTACTAGTCGCAGAAATTAAACCAAGACATCGCATTTTCTTAATATAAGAAATATTAACATGTCCTAATCTAACATGCCACATATCAATGAAATCAATCAAGTAAGCAGAAGAAGATGCAATTTTATTAATAATTTTGAGAAATACTGAGTACAAAAAGTCCTTGATCACCATAGCCCTTTCCCACAAGACATTATTTTTTGTTATTATTATCTTGTTAGATTCGAATGACACTTTAATCCTAGCTTTTCCCAACAGTGATACAGAAATTAAATTGGCCCTAATATTAGGCACATAGAGTACACCATTCAAAGCCAAGGTCTTTCCAGATGTGAGCTTTAGAAGAACTTTCCCTTTTTCCTGAAACTGCAGCAGTTTGAGAATTTCCAAGATACACAAATTCTTCATCATCTCCTACAAAAGTGTAGGAGGTAAAAGCATCTTTGTTTGCACAAATATGCCTGGTAGCACCAGAGTCTACCACCCATTTGTTTACACTGATCACAATGTTAATTTGAGAAACGACCACAACCACAACCACAATATCATCTCCTTCCGCCAAATTTGTCTTTGGCTTAGGAGGATTGTCGTTTCTCACTCTATGCCTGCATTGAGAGGGATGATGACCTGGCTTTCCACAAACATAGCAAGTACCTTTCCTTTTGAAAGTGGGATTAGTAATTCTTAGAAAGTGATCAGAAGACTTTTTGTTATTGACATACATTTTTTTCGGTGATTTATTTTGAACCAGATTTGCTCGATAAGCCAAAGCCTTCGCCCTTGTAGCCTGACACTCTCTTCGGTTGGTGTCTTCAATGATAATGTGTGTGATTAGTTCTGAGGGTGACAGTTGCTTGTGTTTGTGCTTCAGTTGTTGCTTGTAGTCCTTCCACGATGGAGGCAGCTTTTCAATAAGGAGTCTAACAACAAATTCGTCTGGGAGGGTGATGTTTTCGGCCTTGAGATCCTCCAACAGCTTATGGTATTCATTGATCTGAACCTTGATATCTTTGTCATCGGTCATCTCTCAGTGGTAGTAGTTGCCAATGACGAATTTCTATTTCCCGGCATCTTCAGCGGTGTACTTCATGGTCATAGAGTCCTATATCTCCTTCGCATCCTTGTAAGAATAGTACACATCGAATAAGTCGTTAGAAAGTGTGCTAATAATTGTGTGACGGCATACCTTGTTTGCATGTGTCCAATCCTGAATCAGTTTCGGATTGACTTTTGACGGCGGTCTGGGTTCGGTAAGTGCGGATGCAACTCCGTGCATGTCGAGGATGGTGTGAACACGTTTCTGCCACCTTCTGAAGTTTTGGCCACCGAAAAACTCTATCTTTGAGATATCTGGAAATGACTTTGCGTAGGTGACCGGAGTTGGAGGCGGTGAAAGAACAGCCTCGCCGTTGTTGGGAGCGAGAGCCTGGTTGTCAGCATTGTTGTTAGCCATAGTATATAAAATCCTTGAGATTGTTGTAATTAATAAGATGACAACGTAGAAAAGCACGATCAGATCAAAGAAATAGCCTGAGGCGTGTGAGAAGACACTGTCCTCAAGGATTTTATCGCACGGGTGTGCGAATCCCCCAGGATTCAACATGCTCATCTCGGTGGACCGAGGTAGCAGAACAGCAGAGAAATTTAAATGTAACCCAAGAATAAGAAGAAAAATAGAAGAAGCAGATAGCCTTTTTAAAAAACCATCTTTTGTGTTAAAGTATAACAGATTATAAAGGCATCCAAAATCTGAACGTGGCCTCTGAAACGTTTGAACGTGGCCTCCAAAAAATTGAACGTGGGCAGTCACTTCTGAAACGTTTGAACGTGGCCTCCAGAAAATTGAACGTGGTTAGTTAAGAAAGTGGAGACCAAGTCAAAAAAAACAGAACCAAAAGATAGCCATTTTCGGATAAGGTTTCTAGAAAACTTAATTATTAAAACAAAATAATTATGGTAAATAAAACCGGAGCAAAAATCGGGAGGCCTCATTATCGTGTGCACAAGGGGAGAAATCGAATGATTTGCACTGACTAAGCCTAAACAAGTACCATCATTGTGCGTACGAATCCATTCCTCTCACAAGCTTATCTAACAAGCTTAAAATATAAGTTACATTATAAACTCTTTAAAACTTTGAAAACCAAGTAAAGTGGGATTTTAGACTTTTGAAATATCACAACTAAAACTAAAACAACACCATTGGATGTGGTTCACTGGGAGCAAGATCGTCCCTTGGGGAGCCTATGATGAGGTCATATGTTAATTTAACCCAATAGATGTTGTCCCTTGTATGTTTCCAGAAAAAACTATCCTGTTGTAAGCTGACAGGAAGTGGAGGATCTATAATCTGAGATGCCTCAAAAGGAATGAAAATAGTATCAATCAAGGGATTATTTCAGCATCCCAAATCTAAATTTATTAGTTCATCAACATTTGCTGAGGGGTCCAGATTAATACAAGAGCTCCAAACTTTGAAACTTGGTTGGTTTGGGAGCCAGTAATCCTCCTAAATTTTTATCTCTGCCATTTCCAACTCTCCACAAAGCACCTTTCTTTAAATCCAGCCTGAATTTCATATGCTTCGCCAAGTGTAGCTTGGCAAATAACCTAGACCTGCTTGCAAGAAATTCGTGCGAGAAAAATATTTTGCCTTGAGAGTAATCGTGGAAACATAAAATTTTAATTTTAATTTTTTAAAATTAAAATTGATCTAAAATTTAAAATTTTATATTTAAAATTATCAAAAAATATTTATAATAAAAATATTTAGACAATAATATTTTTATAATATAATAGTCATATTTTTTTATAAATTTTTTTTATGAATTTGTTTAAAATAAATAGTTATTATAATAATTTTTATATAAATATAAAATAATTTTTATATAAATATAAAATAATTTTTATATAAATATAAAATTTAAATAAATATAATTATTCATAAATAAATATGAAAAGAGAGAAAATTTAAATTTTAAATTATAAAATTAATAATTATTAAGATATATTTTAAAAAATAAAAAAGATTTATCTTTAATTATTTTTTAATTTCATATAATTAGTTTATAAAATTATAATTCTAATTTTAAATAATATTTTAAATATAAAAATTAAAATTAAAAAATTCAATTTTAATTCTGAATTTTAATCTCATACTCAATTTTAAAAACTAAATAAAAACTAAAAAATTCTTTCCTCCTCAAAAGTCGCCATCCTTGTTTTGCTAATGGGGCCAAATTAAAAACTTCAATCCTCGGAAATCCCAATCCATCATTATGTTTAGATTCACATAACTTATCCCATTTCACATAGTGAATTTTTTTCTCTACATTTTTATTACCGACCAAAAACTATTAATCATGGACTGAATGTGATTGTAAAGCGAATTTGGTAATTATTGGAAGCATCTCATAATATATGTAGAAATCGAATGTGTAACCGATTTAATAATAACGTTTTTCCCCCACTTGGGATAAACATTTCTCCTTTTAATCTTTAAGTTTCTTTCACACCCTCCTCTGAACAAAGTCGAACACTTGACTCTTGGATCGTCCCACAAAAATTGGTAATCCAAAATATTTGACATGGCTTTCCACAACCTTAATTCCCAACCAGTTTTGAGTTTCTAATTGTCTAAGTATGTATTTAGAAACCCGTTTGAGAACACAAATGTGAGTTGGAACGTCTTGAATATAGTATAATATTGTTTGAGTTATTTATTTTTTTATTTATCGTAATATATTTTTTTTTGAAATGTGAGTTTGATTAAAATAATATTTTATCGCTTTTGTGTTAAGTTGAAATTAAAAGTAATTTTTTTATTTTATCAAATTTATTTTTAAGATAAAAATTTTTAAACATAAATTATGTTATTAAAAAATTACTTTTAATTAAATTTAAATTTATAAATATATTTTTAATTAAATTTAAATTTATCAATTATAATCTATATACACACTTAAAAGATGACATATTTTGGTTAGAAGAGGGCTCGGACTTGTCAAAGTTCATTTGTTGGCCTGGAGCCATTTTAAAATTAACGCAAGCAATATTATGTAATTACTAGACTTTCGTGAACCATCGAATAAATTAATTATAAGTATTTCCTTATATTATGTAATTACTAGACTTTTGTGAACCATCGAATAAATTGATAAGAAGTATTTCCTTTTTTTTATGATAACTGTATAAAGAGTTTAATTTTATAGATTAATTTGTGTAAATTTTTTTACAATATTAACCAATGTTTAAGTATTCAACCAACGGGGCAGACACGTAGAACTGGCGTTGCGGGCAACAACCACATGAAAAGCTGTCTCCCATTGCATCACTCGCACACTTGCAGTTTCCTGTTTCCCCAGTTCACTCAAGCAGAAGCAGTCCGAAACCTTTTGACAAGTTGCAACAAATTTCTTGGATTTATCACCACCTGGTTAAGCCCACTTCATCCTTTGTCTAATCAGTCATCACCCGTGGTCCCATAGTACCATCCATGGTTACTCTGTATGAGACCCTAAAATGGTAAAGAACACAAGCATTAGTCACAGCCGACTTGTGCAGGGAAGGAAGGTGAGAAATATCAAATGCGGACAACTACAAAATTAAAATTGACAGAAACCTCACACCAGTCACCACCAAAGGAAAATAACTTAACTTGAGATGCAGTAAATTAGAAGTCAATAATTATTATTGCATACACATGCATTCGAGGTGGTTTAAAAAAAGTAGAGTTTAGTTGCTAAACAGTGCATTACTTATTAGACATTTCTGCTGGTTTTCAGCTTCTCACTCTCTTCATTTTCCTAAAATGATCAAAATTTGAGAGGGGGTATATTACACCACAGAAAAGTCACCCTCTTGCTATGACTTATGAATCATTAAATAATGTTCTTGCTACCAAAAGTGCTCTCTGTCATCATAATTTGCTAGCAACTGGTATTAATAAGTATTATTTTCTTGCTTTGCTCCTCAAAAAGGACTTCTGTAGTAAGCATTTATGACCGAAATGGAAGTGATGAAACTAATTAAGCAAGTCAAATATCAGGGTCAGGGTGTGTGGGTGCGCCCTCATTTCAACGGCAAGAGGATGGGCGTAAGAAAAGACATATTCTTGTATAGCAAGTTGACATTTATGGCATTTTTAGGGTAACAGATTCTGGTGCCCTTTCTTGCGGGTCAATTACTCCGAATAGTACAGCATGCAATGTAAAGAAAGTGTTTCCCCTAGCATCATGGTAATGGGCCATATCTAAGGTTTAATAATATAGCATGGCAATAAAGAGTGAAGACTATCATTAAGTGTTAAATTAAATTCAATAACAAAATCACTAATTAATTACAAAACTTGAAATATGCAGTTGAGAATCTGAAAGGGAAAGGGCCCCTTGATGATACATGAATGTGTTAAAGACTTAAAGTCAGAGGTGTTGGGCAAACAAGATTTGCTAAAATCACAATGATACATGTATGCTTGATTAATGTGGTACTCTCATAGCAGCTACCACTCCAGGAGTTACAAATAGCGAGCTGTCTCGTACAGTTTTGTTTGCATCCCTACTTTCTTTCCTGTTAGGTGGTGGGTTGTACCGGGTAGCTAGCTATACATCATTTTGCTATCTTCTTTTATTAGCATTTGCCAACCAATTTGCAGAGAAGATATTTTGAAATGTTATAGAAAATGAGAAATCTTTTACTTTGTATTTTTTTAAAATTATGAAGTATTTTTTTTGGATTGACTTGAATTGTTTATAAAATTGATCTTTCGATTGCATAAATACAAAAATTATACGATTTTTTATAAAAATTATTTTCTTGATATTTGAATTCACATTTTCATTTCAGATATTATTATGACTTATTACCTCAAAGTATTATTTAATAAATAATTCTAAATTCTCTTACATAATTTTTTTATTAATTTTTTTAATTATTAAATAAAAAATATTAAATATTTTTATATTTTTAAGATATTTAATATATTTATTTTTTATTTAATATTAATAAAATTATTTAAAAAAAATTATGAAGATATAACAAAACTTATTATTTAATAGGTGATTGCTCAGGTGCAATCAAAAATTAAGTGCTACTAGTGACATTTCAACACCATCCAATATAATTTTGACACATAGCAAATAAGTCAAATTTATAAAGCCATGTCATAGGGGTCTTTCATAAATTGTTATTTATTATTGCAGTCCCTTGAGGATTTTTATGCAAATTTGTAAAACTAAACTGAACTTGGAAATGAACATCAGATCTGGTCGGAGCGGCGTCCTCTTCGCCGGAGTGGGTGAGTGTGGAGCAAACGGTGGTGTGGGGAGCTCCTCTGGTGGGTATTATAGCCACAGCTCGCATTGAAGGTGACGAAAGGTGGTAGCTAAGGTGCGGCGGCTTCAGACGGTTGGAGCGGGGTCGAGACTGGTTCAACGGCGACGGTGTGCGATCTGGGACAGGTGGAGGAGCGGATCGAGTTGGACGGCTCGCGGTGACGCGCGGTGGTCTGGGTTGACCGGATCTGAATCCAGATCTGAGTGGACTTGCGCGACGGGAACGAGCTTGGTTCAGGTATGACGTTGGTTGCGGGTCGGAGCGGTGAGGTTGAGCAATGGCGCTGCGGTCTTTGTCGGCGGCGGCCTGTCATCTTGTCTTCAGGGGCGCGCGCTGTTTGGGTTGACCAGATCTGAATCCAGATCTGAGCGCGTGATGGGGACGAGCTCGCCCCACTCGATTCAGTCTGGCGTTAGTTCCGCGGGCCCGGCGGTGAGGTTGGCTTGTAGCACGGCCGTCTATCTGGGATGCGGGTGCGCTTGTCTGCAGCGTCTGCGGGTCTTGTCTTGTTGATTTAGGTTGACCGCATCCCAATCCGTATCTGAGCGCGCGATGGGAACGAGCTTCGCCCGTCGCCGGTCGGCGTTAGTTGCGCAGGTCGGAGCGGTGAGGTTGAAAATGCAGTCTTGCTTCTTGGTGTAAAGTAAATCTTTGGCGTGCATGCGTGCTTTGCGACGGTGGATGCTTGGTTCAAGATGATAATGGGTTTTTCAAAAAAAGATGTATTTTGTAAGGATCATTCAACAAATAAAATAGTCAAACTACTCAAATTATTTTTTATAATTAAATTGTACATGTGTCATATTATTATTGGGTTATGCAATCAATCCACCGGTGCACTCACATTTTCAAGTGCACCGGAGAAGTCACCTATTTAATATCCACCACCTTTCCGTAGACATTAAAATTTATGAGTCAGCTCATGGATTGGGTACAACAGTGAACCAGTGACCGAAAACCAATACCCATTAAAGGCAGGGAGGCTTGATTAGTGGCATCTTCATGATGGGGATAGATAAAGATGAAAATTGGTCCTTACTAGCTCCTCATTATTTGACCCATATTGGGATCCATTATCATTTGAGTTTTGCTAATAAGTATTTTTAGAGTATTTGTTAAGAAATATAAAATAAGAAATTTTAAATAAAAATAATGTATTCAATGTATTAAAAATTAAAAAACTTTAATTTACTTCTTCATTTAAAATTTTCGATTTTGATATCTTTAACAAATGCTCTTAACATACTTATTAGCAAAACTCTTAATGTTTTAATGTTTTTAGTCCACAGTCCACATATTTGTTAGTTTTCCATGGTTGTGTAGCATAAAAGTTTCTCCTAACCTAAAGTGAAATATAACAAAGGATTTAATTTTAATTCATTGAATATAATTTTTTTATATTATCATATAATCATATTTTATTAAATTATTAAAAAAGTTCAAGTGTTTAACTATTATAACTATAACTTAAAAAGTTTAACTATTTTAATAATGTATTAGTACATCATAAGATAATACTGTAAAAAAATTTAAAATAACTGATAAAATAAGTTAAATAACCCATTTCTCTCTTTCTTTCTTTTTTTCTAAGTCCGAAGCAGAGCACTGATCTACAGCATTTGACGGGCCGTCCAACGATATCACAGGGCATTTCTACAGAAGAGACAAGACAATGATGAGAATGGTTGTTTGTTTTTGGGTCAAATAATTGGATTGCCCAGAAATCACAATCTCTTGGACTGGTTTATGTTCATTAGTCGGATACTCAAACACCGCAATCAAACTAGACTGGGCTTCTTTAAATTCACACTCTAACTCTACTATGGATTGTGAGGACTAACAATAAATACGACTACACCATTAAATAACTTATTATGGGCTTGGTAGAATACCATACAACACACATAACTTCAACATCTAAAACAAAGAGAGTTTTGTTTAATATACACCATGTAATTTAGGATATATGATATATCTCAAGATTTCAATATTTTATTTATACTTAAATAATATCAATGATTGATATTCATAACTAGAAACCTAATAAGCAGATTTTTAAAAATTAAATTTCTTTTTCACCAATTATTTGTTATTTATTTTTCAACCTCATGTCTATTATTTTTTTAACCCCATCACTCTAGTAGCTCCTCCGTTGTCTGCATCAACCCCCACTAGAATATTACTAAGCACTCTGATAGTTCCTCAAGGTCGGCAAACAGCAACCACTTTGCTGCTTCCCCACCCCCGACTTCACTTCTTCTGTTTGCAACAACAAAACTCTGCACATCAAACCTCCATGAACACCACCATGTCCATTTTGTCATTCCAGTTTCGATCAGGTGCTCCTTTGTGAATCACTACAAGGACCACGTTGCCATTGTCAAGCTTCAGTCATGAACCTTCCTTCACCCAGATTTGCAAGTCTTGTCATCACTACTGGATCCATGGTGACACCCTCTATGACATCTCAGACATCCTGCCACCCAGATCTGCAAGTTTGGCTCGAGCGCCGCGTCGTATTTCTCCCCATGCATGCCCTCACCACTGTTAAAATCACCACCACTGCTCTGTCACACCACCTTCTTCTACCAACAACCACTGTGAACAACCACCGCCTCAACCACAAAACCCGTCACACCTCTCTTTGCCACGAACTACCACAACCCAGCCAACTCATCGCCACTTTGTCGCCAACTGTGTCACCATGATAAGGCCTCAAATCCGCTGGGAACCCACCCAAAACCCATAGTCGCCAATCCCTCACCGCACACCCTAGACGCGCCATGGATCAGACTCAAACAACGCCACTCCCCCTGTTTCGTTGGTGTCTCGCTGGAGTTGATGGGTGGCTTGCTGGCGTCGATTCTGTTGTGAAAGCTATGGCTTGCCAACTGCATCCCCTGCATTTCCTAAACATCCCAAAACCCCTTTAACCAAACCCTCTGTAACCAACATCCCAAACCCACGCAAACAGATGACATAAATCCTTGAACCACCCAAAATCCACGAACTTGCACCTGCAATAACTAGAACCGATCAGCAACCATTCGAGTGTAGTGGTGTTCAACTGACTTCGTCTACAAACCGGAGTCGTCCGCGAACCAGCAGAGCTCGAGGTCGAAGTGGACATTCGCGAACTAGCCCCTAATCGCGATTGGTAGTGGATCTCGTTGGAAAGCCGCCGTCAATACACCAGATATAAGAAGAGGGCTCTGATATGACCTCAATCTGCCTAGATTGAGGCCTCTAATCGTCGTCGAGGTGGCGTGGCGGTTGCGCATGTGGAGGATCATGGTGGTTCTACTGAGTCCATGGCAGTGAGTTGAAAGGGGATGAAGACCTCCATGGCTGGTGCAAGGTGGTGGAAGAAGGTTTAGCCAAGCAAATTCTTCTGCAAGAAGATGATGAAGGAAGGTTTGAAATGTAATATAACAAAATTTTTGAAATAAAATATAATAATGAATTAACCAGATTTGACTTGTTATCACAAGTCATTTTCAAAGTGTATCCACTACAACAAAAAAGCTTTTTAGCGGCCATAAAAATGACTTTTAGCGGCAATAAAAATTGCTGCAAAAACCTTTACCGGTAATTAATTAATTGCCGCTGTATCCAGTGTCGGCAAAGGTTTTACCGGCCATTACACTGAGTGCCGGTAAATATCCTTTTTATGGCCGGTAAAGGTTAGTCTTTTAGCGGCCATTAATTACCGGCAATTATAATGGCCGCTAAAAAGGTCCCCGATCTCACTTCATGACGTCTTTAACAGCTTTTATTATTGCCGGTAAAGACCATTTTATTGTCGAGAAAAAGTGTCTCCTTTATCGGCAATTGTAATGGCCGCTAAAATTGTCTCCAGGTTTGCCTTCTTTGATGTCTTTTAACGGCCTTTGTTATTGCCGGTAAAGACTCGTTTTATTGCCGGAAAAAGGTGTTCCTTTTACCGGCAATTGCAATGGCCACTAAAACTGACTCAAGGTTTTCCTTCTTTGATGTCTTTTAACGGCCTTTGTTATTGCCGGTAAAAAATGTATCTTTTTACAACAATTGTAATGGCCGCTAAAACTATCTCTAGGTTTGCCTTTTCAATGTCTTTAACAACCTTTGTTATTACCAGTAAAGACTCATTTATTGTAAAAAAAATGTGCATTTTACCAACAATTATTATGGCTACTAAAACTGTTTCAAGATTTATTAACCCAATGCATTTGACAGCTAGTAAAAATTATGCAAAACTTATGCCAACAATTACTATTGTCGGGAGATGTTATGCTTATTTGCCTTTTAAGATTTGACAAAATTTAAAGAGGTTTTTCTTAACTATTAATATTGTCGAAAAATATTATGTCTATTTGCCATTCAAAGTGAAATTTCAATGTCAATTACAAAAATTTTAGTGATAATAATATTTATCCCTAAAGAACTTAAATCATAACATACAAATGTTTCTAAATACATTATTGGGATGACAAACTCCTTGAATAATTGTTCAAGGGTCACCTCTATCAGGACACCAACTTCCAATGTTGCCTGCTCCCTCAATTCAGCAAACCCACTTATGAGACCCTGGGAGCGAAATTATAGCTTAGAGAATGAATTTTATATGTAAACCTCCAATTACAGCATAACAAACAACACATATCAGAATAACAAACAATACATATCAGAATACAAGCACAATAGATATTAGTCTATTTCATTGTGATTCTTGTACTCACCATGTGTTTGCATCAATCCACACAATGACACATATAGAAACCAACAATTATTTTCAGCAAAGAAATTAACAAATTATTGAAGCTATAACTTCTAAGTTTTAACAAGATACTGGACTTTTTTCACATAATATCCACTGGTAGAAAGAAATGTCCCAAGGAACTCTTTTAATTATTTTAGAAAAAATCAAAAACTTCACCTTTAAGTGGTCAAGCTTCTCCACTACACCAAGATATGTACCGGGGAACTTGGTCTTGCTTGACTCATGCTTTGTGAACCCTCGCACATGCATTTCATATATAATAAGATCCTTTTGTTGATACCTCACTAGTGTTCTGAATAAATAAATGAAATTGCTTAACCCATTTCTGAAAACTCTAAAGCTTGTGATTAAAAGCAGTACCTGCATCTTTCAAGGTCATCAGTGGAAGCTCCAAATGCAGAAGTAACTTCTTGGAGTGCATTCAAAAAGTCATCCATTGTAACTGGCATAGTGAGATCATCTAAACTCAATTGTCTATTCAAAGCATACGAGACAACACTTTTCACAACACCTTCAAGTTCTGCACCACTGTAGTTTTTTGTTTGAGCAGCTGCACAAGACAAGAAAAAGCAAACCCAGAGTAAACCCCCATGACCTTCATAGTTCCATCAATGTGATTTAGATAATTTTATTTTTCCTCTTTTTGGTAAAATGAAAAATAATCTTGGCATCATAAGTTGCAAATTTTGCTTCATCTACATTTTCATAATTATTAGTAAAGAATTGATCTGATCAAAATAACTGATTATGAATAATGTCTTTTTTTACTATCTTATGACTGCCTTCAAACGGCTAATCATGTCATCATGTTACAAACTGAACCCATTAACCAAAAGTAAGTGTTGGTAATAATCAAATAGAACCATAATTTATTCAGTTTATGGAGCAAAGAATAATATTATCATAAAGGACAAGAATGCATTTATGGTTTGCAAATATCTTTGCCTCTTGATATATTTGTCAAACTCCAAAAACCGAATAATTAGATACAATGGAACTGATTCTAAAATCTTTGGTTTGATAATCTTTCAAAATTTATAAAATCAGGTCTTATCAAGTCAAAACTATTTTAAAAAAGGAAACTATGTAGTCAGCTTGTACTTATTTTGTTTATATTTGAACAAAAAAATCCTTTACTCACTACTTTATTTGAAATTTCAAAAACATTTCACCAACTTTTACCAAACAATAATTGATATAAAAATGTAAAAACTAGTATAAAATCAAATTTTAGATAAACTAGATGTGATTTTCAGTGAAGCATGGACACTTAAGAAAGTGTCTGCCACCGTGTTGGATAGGAATGAATATGATGAGAAATAGTCTATAAGAAAATGAACGGTAGAGCACAGTGAAAATGATGCACATCCACTTCAGAAACATCGAGTTATTGCTAATAGCAATAGATAATTACTTTTGGGCAAATTCATTGGCTTGACATTGATTGTGAAATACTTGAAATTGCAAAGTATGACATGAATCTCATTGGGACGAAGCCATCTAGTTCTTGCTTCCTCCATAATGATCCTCATATCCAGCTACTGGGCATATATAAGAAATTATTTCAGAACAACAAATAAATGGAGATGATTAATATGCATTGATCATTGACCAAGCAATTAGTAGTCCAGGTAAGATTTGCATTGGGAAGTAAATAAGAACAGAGTGCATGGTGAAAATATCAATTTTCAGCTTTCTTTAAACCCAATCATAAAAAGAATGGGTTTCTATACCATACTACCATATTGAACAAAAATTTAGAGTCACTTTTCATATCCAAGTATTTGATTCCTTTAATTATGATAGTATACTTCCTAGATGATTTATCGGATCTTGGGACCAACATTAATATACTCTGTGCTCCTCACTGTTAGGACATTGTATTTGAACATCTAGTAGAACTCACAACATTAATATACTTTTCTCCTCACTGTATGAGATACTAACAAGTAACAAACACTACATCATAGACACTTCACCTTAATACAAGAAACAATTATGAGTCTGTTTTCTAGTTCTACTCATTGTTAACACAACAAACGCAACACAAAACTATTAAAGACATTATACTAGTGAACTCCAAGGGTTAGGCACAGTGTTAAGCCAACTGCACTGGTAAGAGATAACAAAGGTTCGAGCCTTGGAGATGCCACATGTGAGGAGGGCCTACGTGTATCACTCCATGCCTGAATGGATTAGTCTTACACTCATAGGGTATGAGGATTAAAACAAAAAAATAAATAAATAAATAAATAAATAAACTTATTCTAGTGGAATTGGAGACTCAATTTACAACCAACCCCCTGTCTTTTTCATTCCTAAGTCACACACTTGCATTTATACGAGAAAAATAAAACTAGCACTACATATGACCAAATAAAAGGCAAACAATAAAAAGCTTTACAAATCAAAATTTTAGCTTTGTTTCGGCCCCAAAAGAAAGATAGGAGAGAAAGACAAAGACAAAGAGTAAGAGTGAAATTTTCAAAACTGCTACTAGAAGTGGAAGAAGATGCATGAGCTAAACAAAATATCGGCATAATTCAAAGACGAACAGTCAAGTACGTACCTTGTAATGTGTGGAATCCATGTATCTTTGAGCCCAACAACTGCCACTCTAAGTTATTTGCCATCGCTGGGAAATTCCAAATACCTTTCTCTCAACACAAAATCAGCAATTGCATAACCAAAAACCTTAAAACAAAACAAAAAAATAAAAAAATAAAAATCAGCAAAGACACAATTCAACATAAGAGAACAATCAACAGAGGAATTGCAGGAAATGAGGATTGATTTGAGGCACTGAAAGAGCCTCATTCGGCTACTGAGGGGTGAAGCAAATACGACGAGAAATTGATTATGAGGGAGTGAGGAGCGGAGGAACGGGTGGTGCCATTCCCGTGATCAATGACGGAGCTGACGCCGGAGACCGAACAGACGCATACGTCTACATTGCAGAAGTTTCAGCTATTTGATGGTGCGGGCTAAAGATTTGATGGTGGTGAGATTGGGGTTAAGCTATTGGGGTTTCTGATAGTGGGTCTTGGTGGTTTCAAGTCAAGGAAGTAGAAATATTTTTTATAAAAAGAAAAAAATAGAGGGAAGTGAAAAAGTGATCCCACGACATTCATGTTTTTGAGACAATTTACTTATTTGTCGGTAAAGATAAAAGTATTAGTGGCCAATGCTCATTTGCCATAGAACATCAGAGTTTAGAGAATGTTTTACCGGCAATAGATGTATGGCCACTAAATAATTGCCACTAAAAGATATTTTTGTTGTAATGATCATACACCAAAATATAAGGTGGTGCATATTAACAACCGCCAAAACAAAATGCTAACCCATACATTAAGTTGGCAATCTTTATCCAAAAAACTATAACTTGTGGAATTGGTGACAAGGTGAACAATATTGAGGATGGGCAATAATATTAGAAAGTGAATTGTTAAATATATTATATTATTTATGCTAACATTTAAGAGATTTTAAATACTTATTATAAAATTAAGAAGGAGGATCAATTTATATCAGTGTAATTTTTTTTTTACTTACACTCATTTTTAACCGTTAGATCCACTTTCATCTAATGGTTACTTTTAATGAAATAATCTCAATCATTAGATGAAAGTGGATCTAACGGTTGAAAATGAGTGTAAGTTAAAAAAGACTTACAATGGTATAAGTCGAGCTTCCATCTAAAATTAATAGTTTATAAATATTTAATAATTCACTTTAAATATTATATATTATATGTACAAAATACTAACACTTTTTTGTTAAAGATACTCGTAGTAACTTATAAGCGAACAAAAATTTTATACACAGGTTATAGTATTATTTTTTTCTTCGATAATGCACAATCAAAAGTTCACACAATTATGTATTAATTTCTTCATAAGCACGTGACTTTTTTAAGAAAACTTTATATAAAAGAAAATTGACAGATTTTTATTTTTATTTAAAAAAACTACTTATTAATTAAATCTTTATATAACATAATGATAGGAAGAAAATTTTAAAACTATAAAATAGCTACGCCCCCATCATGATATATTTTTTCAAAAGATAATATTTTGAAAGACTTGAGCTAAAATTTTGTCCAAGCCATATTTTGGCTTAGATGTATTAGGTTGGCTACATTCTTCATTATGTTCTTAACTTCTTCCTTCAAAAAAATCTCTCTCTCTTTCTCTCTCACTATGACATTGTGCCATGGCTTTCTTCTCCTTTTAGCGGCATCTGAAATTGGCAATAGACGATTAGTATGTGTGCTCGGAAATAGTTTTGGGATCTAACTTCATGGAATAGTAACTAAAAACTTAAGTTGTGATTTGTTTGTTGTTAGTACTTGTCTGGCTGTCAGCCATATGCCTTCTCCACATGCTATCCAATAAACTAATACTAAAAGTACAAGACAAAGTGTACAAGAACAGCAAAAGGAAGATAAGACGGAAAGAGTATATCATTATGCTGATTAAGCTTTAATTGCTTTGCCTTTGCCTTTACCCGTTAGTGAACTTGTACTAATATAACTTTTAATTAATAATTCCTCAGATATTGACTCAAAATGTGTGTCGCTCTTTAATTATGTAATAATAATCTAACAAAATATTCTAATGTGGCATTAGCCGAAGATTTGCAGTTTATGGTCACTAGTATGTATATAACATGTATCCATGCAGGAGGATTCCCAGCTTTATAAATCCACGGTTTAAATCGTAGATTTTATCTTCCTTTCTTTCATTTTTTGTTTTGTCTAGATTCGTGATGTGAACACCTCAACTTTACAGTTTACATTCTTAAATATGAAATAGCAGTATAGAACCATATAGTATGTGCTAAATAACTAACTTCCACATGTTGCGCCAATAATTGAATACAGAGAAGAAATATTGAGCAATATATACTCTCCCTGTATATTCGCAAGCCCAAGTGGATGGACTAAATAAAGCATCTTCATAAAGTAGCTTTATGATTTTCCTTTTATGATGTGTGCGCACACATCCAAAAAATTAAGAAGGAGATGTTAAACTCTCAAAAACAAAATACCTAAACTATCTCTAAGGAGAACCAGGAAATATTCAGAAGAGGATGAAGAAGCAGCAACTACAATTAATGTAATTTTAAGCATCAAATTAAGTGCTGGGATTATTCACGAGTGACATCTGAGTAGATGAATTTAAGATAACGTAGATCAATGAAAAGAGATCAGCATCGCCATAAAAAATTATACAATTACAATGGTGCCAAATCGACAAGGACATTGTGGCAAAGAGAAGAGGCCAACCGCCAACCATGTGAGACCCCAAATTCTCCATAATATTTAAACCAAACCAGTTCCTTAACTATGACCCAAAGAAAGCATCACGCTTGTTAATGTGAATAAGCCTCACACATATAGCATAGAATATATAGCAATCTCGAAGGACATGCAGGGAGGTTTCTTCCTAACTACCAAAACCATGCGCGTATCCACAGAAGAATTGTTAAGATGAACTCACTCACTATTGATAAGTAGGGTGTCGTTGGCAGCAACTCAGAGAAACACACGTGGGCGTTGAGGGGCATTTAGCTTTCATATACCTTCAAAAATATAGTTCCAGGGTAAGAGCGTGAGCACACCTCATACATTGACCTGATAGAGAAACTACCATTCTTCGTTGGAAACCAAGCCATAGAATATATCTGGATTCATGGCCTACATTACGACGAGAAGGAGACATTTATTTATCAAATATTCAAAGTTAAAGAGATATGTGCCATATTTGTTATCTTATTTTAAAACCAATGTATTCCATCTTGTCATCCATCTAGATGAGATCGAAATTTGCCTTTAATAATTGTCCTATCTTATTTTGGTTGTATTTCTCTAGAATTTGTTAGTAAAAGATGTATGCTAAAGAAAAAAGAAAAAGAAAAGTAAGAAAGAAAATGTTATCACAAGAAATTTTGTGTATGTTCTTGGAAAAATTATAGGAGCATACACATTATTGGATAAGTTTAGTTGCAATACAAGAAATTAGGGATTTATTGACAGATTTTTTTTATGGATTACACCATGTCGATAAAAAAAGATATTTTTGAAGGTATTTTTTGTTGGAAAATGAATCGCCATTAAAATAATCAAATTATCCACCAAAATTAATTTGAAACGAGTTTTTTTTTCTGGCTAAAATTCTGCCGAAAGTTAATAAAAAAAATTGTGGTAGATTTTTTTGAATGTTATGCTTGTTGAAAATTTTCTCCAATTTTCAAAGTTTAAGCATTGCACATTTTCTTGCACCTTTTTTTTGCCGAAAACATAAATGGTTGTGTTGGTAATAATCTTCGATGGATTTTAGTCCATCGAAAACATTTATATAACATTTGTGCTGAGAAATTTCCCTTTCATTCTCTTTTCTCTCTTCCTCATTCTCTCACTAGGAGCGAATCCCTCTATTTCTCCCTATTCGACAACAGCTTCCGCCACCACTTCCTCAACCCCAGGCGACCATTGGTTCCTCAAGCTCAACCCCAAGCATCAACATCGGGGAGCCACTTTCACCAGTTCCTCAAGCTCACTGTTTCCTAATACCGACTCTCTCACTCTGACCTGGCAGTCGTCACTCCTCTCCTTTACCCTATGCTTCTACCCTTCCCAACCCATAATTGTCTACACGAAGGCAGTGACCATGCGTTCGCATCCATACACCCTCGGCTCCCTTTGAATGCCAGGTCGAACCCTAAATCTTCATCATCACTGAACCCTTTGAATGTCAGGCCAAAACCCTTCATCTTCATCACCATTGAACCTTTTGTGCACTATATGTGCCATGGAACCATGCATTCCCATGCACCAACACCATGCGTTCTCATCTATGCACCCTCGGCTCCATTTGAATGCCGAATCGAACCCTTCATCTTTATCATCATCGAACCCTTTGAATGCCAGGCTGAAACCCTTCATTTTCATCACCATTGAACCTTTCGTGCACCATATACGACATAGGACCATGCATTCCCATGCACTAACACCGTGCATTCTCATCTATGCACCCTCAGCTCCTTTTGAATGCCAAGTCGAACCCTTCATCTATATCATCATCGAACCCTTCAAATGCTAGACTGAAAGCCTTCATCTTCATCACCACTGAACCTTTCATGCACCATATGCGCCATGGGACAATGCATTCTCATGCACCAACACCAGGCGTTCTCATCCACGCACCCTCGGCTCCCTTCAATTGCCAGGTCAAATCTTTCATCTTCATCACCACCTAACTTTTCATGCACCATATGCGTCATGGGACGATGGTGGAGTGGAGGCGCGGATGGCAGCTATTGTTCTCTGATAACTCTTAGAAATAAGAGTTATTACAATTCTTTTTGCTTAATCATTGTTCTTGTTTTGATCAATTGTTGGAGAAGAACTTCAAGTTTTGTTTGATTTAGTAAATATCTGTGTTAATCTGAGTAATTGTGAAAAGCTGTAAATTCTGATCTGTTATTGCTGAAGGTTTGATTTATTTCTGAGCAGGTTATAAAGGTGTAATTCTGAAGGTGTTGCTCGGGATGTTTTGGAATCTCAGGACTTTGGGGGAGCGAGTCACTATAAGATAAAATCATTTCCAAATTTCGGCTCTTGCCCACTAGAAGACAAAATACCTGTTGTGCTGCGCTTAAAAGGAAGAAAGAGAATACAATGCAACAGCTGTGTGTACTTGGGAATTGGGCCAAGGAATATTTTAGTATTTGAATTTGTAAAAGCCCAAAAAGTGATGCATGAGAGAGAGTGTAACCCTATTTTGGGAGCTAGTACAAATAGTGAATGTGACCTTGCTTTTAAGGGGGGAGAGCTTTTTGGTACTGTGCAGAGCCGTCAGCTCCTGGTTTTGTCTGTAATTCCAGTTTTTACGCATTATGTCTCATTTTTCCATTTTCTTTGATTACTTTGTTTCCAAGCTCATTATGAGCTAAATTTTCTTAGTTAGGATTTTATGAATTTGTAATTGTACTGAAGGGTAATCCAATGTTATGGATGTTATTCATTTTCTTCTTTTCTACTTAAATGTTTAATTTCGGTTTAGCTTGATCAACTAATCTGAAATATCAACTAATTTCATTTGGAAAAACCAAGTTAGTGGACTTGATTAGAAGATAAAGATAGAACAGTTAATTGGAAAATTAATTGTGTTGAATGAGCTAGGAATAGCCTTCAAGTCTTTAAGTAGGCTGGACGTGCTTCTCTCGATAACGAGGGAAATTAATTGAACTTAGGAATAAGAAGCTTTTAATGAACTTCGCTTTTTAATCTTTGGAAAGCAAATTTCATTTCCTGGACTAAATGTTTGTAGCATCCTGAAGCATCACGTTACCCTGAAGTACAAATTACAAAGGATTAAAATCCTAATTGCTCCCATTTCGATTTAAAACACTTCATTTATTGCTTTCATTAATTTCTTGCATTTATTATTTTCTGCTTTGATATCTTATTTCTCCATTTACTTTACATGTTTAAAAATTTCTCTTTAATTTCTTGCATTTAAATAGAAGAAGTTAATTCTAAATTGGTATTTAATACAATTTAAATCCTCGTGGGAACGATCTTGACTTACACTTTATTACTTGTTGATTTGTGTACACTTGCACATCTTAAAATTATATCGACAAGTTTTTGATGATTCTTGGGATTGACAATGATGTTGAATATTTAAATTCTTTTGTTAACTTAATTTATTTTGTTACTTCTAAAAGTTTGGTGTCTTGTGTTCAAATATGAATAGAATATTGCAATCTATATGCGCGATGAGGGTGAACCTGAGTTTCAAATTGACTTGGAGATGTAGAAAACGGCTAAGAGGATAAGGAAGAGAACCAAAGAACAACGTGCTCAAATCCAACATTCGAGTTAGGCTTCATGGCTGATCTTTTCTTAAATGATGAGGAGCAACCCGGTGGATCGATGAGCAAATGATGAGAGAGGTCTATCGTGGATTATGCGATCTTTGATCCCCAAACGATGAATACCGGGATAGTTAGGCCGAAATAACTACCCGGCAGTTTGAATTCAAGCCTATGATGTTTCAAATGCTTCAAACGGTTGGGCAATTCAGTGGTGTCCCTACGAAGATCCTCACTTGCATTTAAGGCAATTTCTTGAAGTGGCTAGCAATTTCAAAATCCCTAGGGTAAGTGATGATGCATTCAAATTGAGACTCTTTCCTTATTCATTGAGAGACAGAGCAAAGACTTGGTTGAATTCTTTGGAACCCATTCAATTACTACTTGGAATGGACTGGCTGAAAGGTTCCTGACAAAATATTTTCCTCCCACTAAAAATGTCAGAATGAGGAATGATATTACTTCCTTCAGGCAGAATGATGATGAATCACTGTATGAAGCTTGGGAGAGGTTTCAAGATCTATTAAGAAGGTGCCCTCATCATGGCATTCCTGTGTGCATTCAAATGGAAATATTTTACAATGGATTATTATTACCTTCAAAGTTAATGTTGGATGCCTCTTTTGGAGGAGCTCTTTTGAATAAGTCTTATAATGAAGCTTATGAGTTAATTGAGGGCATAGCTGCCAATAGTTATCAGTGGCCAACCAGCAGAGCAAATTCTTCTAAAGGTGGGGCTGATGTTTATGAAGTAAAGGAGATGTCTGCTATGTGCGCTTTCGAATTACCAACATCTTTGAAAAACTTAACTGCATGGCTAACACTAGTAAGGAACTTTGTCATGGTTGAACCTACTATAGCTCCAAGAATTCGAAGCATGTGTTTTCGCTACGTGGAGGAAGGCATCTGTTTGAAGAATGCCACGACAATCCAATTGAATTATGTGAGAAATAGAGAGAATAATTCTTTTTCCAATACTTATAATCCTGGTGGAAGCAACATCCTAATTTCGCCTGACGTAATCACTCCAACACTCGAATCCTCCTTCCGGTTATGCATCTCCACATTACCAACAACAACAACAGAACATTCAAGCGGCCAGAACCATGCTCCTGCAAAGGAGCCATCATTGGAGGCTATGTTGAAAGCTTTCATGGCTGAAACTAAAGCTCAAATCCAGAATCAAGGAGTTGCTGTAAGGAACTTGGAGAACCAAGTAGGTCGGTTGGCCACTTGCATTAGCTAGTAGACTGGCTTGGTACTTTGCACAACGCTTCCACGAGTCTCTATCATCTTCGGATGATAAAGGGAAGGAACACGTTAAAGGCGTAACCACGAGGAGTGGTAAGTGCTACAGATGCTACAAGATCTAACCAAGGGACAAAGGTAGTTGAACCGGTGAAACCGAGGAACCTAAACATGAATCGGTACCACGGCACCGAAGATACAGAGCAAGTCATTCCTAAGTGGATTGAACCCAAGATGGTTCCAGAGAGACCACCTCCTCCATTTCCACAGAGGTTGAAGAAGGCAGCTCAAAAGAAGCAATTTAATAAGTTTCTGGATATTCTGAAGCAATTGCATATTAATATACCATTAGTTGAAGCTTTACAGCAGATGCCCAACTACACCAAATTTATGAAGGATGTTCTTACTAAAAGGAAGAGATTAGGAGAATTCGAAACAGTGGCAATGACAAAGGAAAGTAGCCAACTATTACAGAACAAAGTTCCTCAGAAAATGAAGGACCCAGGCAGTTTTACTATCCCTTGTTCTATAGGAAATACTTATTGTGGAAAAGCCTTATGTGACCTTGGAGCAAGTATTAACCTGATGCCTATGTCCATTTTCAAGCAACTGAACATTGGTGAAGCCAGGCCCACTGCTGTGACTTTGCAACTTCTTTGATAGGTCTATTGCTTATCCGAAAGGAAAGATCGAGGATGTCCTAATCAAAGTGGACAGTTTGTATTTCCGGTGGATTTCATTATTCTAGATTTTGAGGTGACAAGAAATTCCAATTATCCTTGGAAGACCCTTCTTGGCAACTGGAAGAACTTTGATAGATGTGCGAAAGAAGAGCTTACTATGAGGGTGAATGATCGTTCAAGTAACTTTCAATGTTTTTAATGCATTACAATATCCCGATGAAGATATGGAAAGTTGTTCTGTCATTACGATATTAACGCTTCGGTGCAAGAGCAATTGATAGCATCGTAGAGACTTGGAGCATGAGTCTGAATTGAATAAAGAACTGATTTTGCGGATGAACAGCTAAAGCATGACCAAAAAGGAATTTGGCATACGAGATCTTGGATTAGAAAATATGAATCCTTAGACATATTCTGCACACTTTCCACAGAGATTGTTCCCTCTGTTGAAAGACCTCCCATCCTTGAGTTGAAGCAATTACCTTCTCATCCGAAGTATGTTTATCTTGGAGAAAAGGAAACTCTTCCTATCATCATCTCTTCCTTCTTAACTTCGAGCAAGAAAGTAGTCTTATTTCACTTTTGAGGAAGCACAAAAAGGCTATTGGATGGCAAATGGCGGACATTAAAGGAATCATCCTAGTCTTTGTACTGCACTTAATTGCATAGAGAAAGATACTAAGAACAAGTATTGAAGGCCGAGAAGATTGAACCCAATTATGAAAGAGGTGGTAAAAAGGAGATCATTAAATGGCTTGATGTAGGAATCATCTACCCCATTTCGGATAAGTGTGGGTAAGTCCAATGCGGTGCGTTCCAAAGAAAGGAGGAGTTACTTGTAGTAAAAAATGAGAAGAATGAGTGATTCCCACAAGAACAGTTACATGTTTGGAGGATATGCATGGATTATAGAAAGTTGAACAAGGCCACAAGGAAGGACCATTTTCCACTACCTTTCCTTGATCAAATGCTTGATAGGTTGTCTGGAAGAGAGTTTTATTGTTTTCTAGATGGCTATTCAATAATCGGATAGCGTAGCACACGAAGATCGCCAGAAGACTACGTTCACTTGTCCTTATGGTACATTTGCTTTCGAGACGAATGCCTTTTGGGCTCAGTAACGCTCCAAAGAACCTTCCGAGAGGTGCATGATGGCCATCTTCTCGACTTTATTGAGAAAACTATGGAAATCTTCATGGATGATTTCTCGCTTTTGGAGATTCATTCATAGGATGCTTGGACAACTTAGAAAAG
Source organism: Ormosia emarginata (assembly GCA_029884605.1). NCBI lineage: Eukaryota > Viridiplantae > Streptophyta > Magnoliopsida > Fabales > Fabaceae > Ormosia > Ormosia emarginata. Next base: position 19,681,400 of record JAQQTP010000060.1, on the reverse strand, counting down.
GTGCTTTGGATAGATGTGAAGAAACCAATTTAGTGCTAAATTGGGAGAAGTGTCATTTCATGGTTAAGGAAGGTATTGTGCTAGGCCATAAGGTGTCAAGGAAAGGCTTAGAGGTGGACAAAGCTAAGGTTGAAGTGATTGAAAAACTCCCCCACCCAATTCTGTTAAAGGCATCAGAAGTTTTCTAGGACACGCAGGGTTTTATAGAAGGTTCATCAAGGACTTTTCTAAAATATCCAAGCCACTTTGCAAGCTGTTAGAGCATGATAGTACATTTCATTTCACAGATGAATGTTTATCAGCTTTTGAAACTCGAAGAAGGCCCTGATCATCAATGCTCCGTGATAGTAGCTCCAGATTGGGAGAAGCCATTTGAACTAATGTGTGACGCAAGTGAATTTGCAGTGGGAGCTGTGCTAGGTCAGAGGCATAATAAGATATTCCATACTATCTATTATGCTAGCAAGACTCTCGTTGATGCTCAGATTAACTACACCACTACGAAAAAGAATTGTTAGCGCTGTATTTGCATTTGACAAGTTCCGATCATATCTGGTGGGAGCTAAAGTAGTGGTGTACACTGATCATGCAACCATCAAGTATCTCATTGACAAGAAGGATGCAAAGCCAAGACTTATCAGATGGGTGCTTTTGCTTCAAGAATTTGATTTGGAGATCAGAGATAAGAAGGGAATTGAAAATCAGGTAGCTGATCATCTTTCCAGAATTGTTGAGAAAGGAGAATCCAAGCTTCAAGAAGAAATCAAAGAAAATTTTCTGATGAACATCTTTTACTGATTGAAAATGCTGCAGCACCTTGGTACGCAGACATAGTGAATTTCCTGGTCAGTGGGATAATTCCAGTGGATATGAACTCTCAACAGAAAAGGAGGTTCATGCATCAAGTTAAACACTTCTACTGGGATGAACCTTTTCTGTATAAAAGATGTCAAGACCAGATCATGAGAAGATGTGTTGCTGAGGAAGAAGTGCAAGCTATCCTTAATGATTGCCATGCTGCTCCTTATGGTGGTCACTTTGGAGGAAGAAGGACAACTGCAAAGGTCTTACAATCAGGATACTTTTGGCCCACTTTGTTCGAGATGCTTATGAGTTTGCCAAGTTTTGTGATAGATGCCGAGGGTAGGAAACATTTCCAACAGACAAGAACTGCCACTCAACACCATTTTGGAGATTGAGTTGTTTGATGTATGGGGAATAGATTTTATGGGACCATTCCCTATATCTTATGGAAATGCCTACATCTTAGTTGCAGTGGACTATGTTTCTAAATGGGTAGAAGCGTAGCATTGCCTTCCAATGATGCCGGGGTAGTTACCAAATTTTTGCACAAGAACATATTCACCAGTTTGGCACTCCTCGCTATAATCGGTGATGAAGGGACACATTTCTCGAACAAATGTTGTTTGCTAACTTGCTTGCAAAATATGGAGTGAAACATAAAGTGGCTACTTGCCTACCATCCTCAAACCAATGGACAAGTGAAGTATCCAACGGAGAGATCAAAAGAATCCTTGAAAAATGGTGAATCCTTCTAGGAAGGATTGGTCTAGCACTTAGATGATGCTCTCTCGGGCCTGCGAACAACATTCAAGACTCCCGTTGGCATGTCTCCTTACTGATTGGTTTATGGCAAGACTTGTCATTTACCAATGAGAGCTGAAACACAAGGCATTCTCGGGCTATTAAGAAGTTGAATTTTGATGCACAAGCAAATGGTGAAGCACAAGGTTACTACAATGAATGAACTTGAAGAGTTCGGGCTCGTTGCCTATGAAAATGCTTTGAAATCTATAAGAGCAAGATAAAGGCATGGTATGATCGAAAATCCAACCCAGGGAGTTAGTTGAAGGAATGCACGTGCTCTTGTTTAATTCCGCATTAAAATTGTTCCCGAGAAGTTGAAATCAAGGTGGTCTAGACCATTTAAATTGGTCAAAATACACCCTCATGGAGCCGTGGATTTCTTTGGAGGAGAGTTCGGAAGAGAGTTCAAGGTGAATGGACAAAGAGTGAAGCCATATTGGGGTGAGCAGTGGGCAAGAATGAGGGTCACCACTCATCTTTTAGATCCTTAATCACCAGTGTGAAGTCAGGCTGAAGACATAAAACCAAGCGCTACTGGGAGGCAGCCCAGCTTTATATCCTTTACTTCATCTTTTAAATTTTAGTTTAAATAATAGTTATGCAAAAAAATAAAATAAATAAATAAATAAAAAATAAAATAAAAATAATATATATATATATATATATATATATATATCATCTTGACTAGTGTTTGTTACAGTTGAGACCATCCTAAGTCCAGGGTTGATCATGGAAAGGTGGTGTGTGGTCACATCGGGCCCAGTTAATAGTATTAGTGGTGGTGACAGTTGGACAAGCAAGAGCCCATATTCAACTGCAATATTTTTGAATTTCCAAATTTAAAAGTTGAAGAGTTTGTGAGCACGGATGGGTTACAGAAATCGTGGGAATGTAAATTACCCACCCACAAACTTAATTCCTCTACCCACTCACTTCCATCCTTAACCTCTCACCTCAATCTCCCTTTCTCTGTATTAAAGCCATTGTCTTCTCTGCCTTAGCCCCACACGCAGCCCCACCCATACATTCTGTCTCACTTGTCTCTTTCTATCACCATCAACCCACTCTTCTTTTATACCATTCCAAAGACCATGGGTAAAGCACAAGCTCAGTCTTCCAAACACCTCGTTCTGCCAGCCAACCTCTTCTGATGAGGAAATCAATTTGCGGTTTGTGGATGAGGAAGGAAGATTAAAATTTGAGAGGGAAATCAAGAAACGGAACTTTCATTTGGAGAAGGGTTTCTTCATACTGGACTCCCCTCATTACGGGCTCACCGAGGATATTGCTGAGCTCATAGACAACCACAACTGGAAACAGTTCGTATCTCACCCACGAGAACCCATTGTCCCTTTTGTGCCCGAGTTTTATGCTAATCTGACTGCACCAGAGCAAAAATATGTCATAGTGAGGGGTTCAAAGGTGTCATTTTCTGCGGCCACGTTGAACAGGAGGTGGGGTTTGAAGGATGTTGAAGACGAATACGTGACCTTGTTGAAGAATGCTGAGGAAACAGAGCTGACTGACATGATGCGAGAAGTTACAGTGGAAGGGGCCAACTGATTGAGCGGGAAATTGTTGCTTGTGCATTTAAGAAGAAAGGATTGTTGTTTTTCCCTTCCTTAATCACTTCTTTATGTTTGAGATGTGGAATCAAGGCTTTATCTGAGGATGAAGTTATGGACAACAAGGGAGCCATAGATTTGATAGCTATCAAACGTTTTGGGGTATCGACATCAAAGGTGCAAAGTTCAGTTCCTCCCTTTGAACCGCAGGAACAGCCACATGAAGTGAACACAAAAGTGGACCAATGCTATCAAATGCTGCAAAAGATATTTTAAAGCAAAGAAGAACTTTTCTCGGGAATTTGCTAAGGAGCGCGGATCTATGGGTACAAAGGTCTCTTGGCATCAACAAGTTTGAGGCAAGGTAGCTATCCTCCTTGTTTCCTCTCAAGAAATCCTTCAACCATTCCAAGATTTCCCTCATGAACCCAAGACACATACCCATCCCGCAAAGGATCTTTGCACACTGTTGACCTCTTTCACCACAAGAAGAACTCAAAATTCCTTCGTTCATTCCACTGCTAGTGAGCACTCTATCAATAACAATGATGTTATTTCTGACTGGACACCACCACCACCACCCAGAGATCCACCACCACCTCCAACTCAACCAAGCGGGTCCAAAAGAGGAAAAGAAAAGTTGGTTGATGAAGCACCAGAAGACCCCCCCTCCACCAAAGAAGGGCAGAATCAAGCACAGAGCTCCTCCCAGGATTAGAAAACAATTAGGAATTGATGTAAATGCTAAGGAGACCCCCACTGCACTCAGTGAGGACTCTGAAGATAATATGCCTATTATGGGAAGAATTGGGAAACTCAAGGCTTTCACGGTCTCTAAGGCTCAGCCAAGAGCTGGAGGAGGGGAGGAGGAGGATGAAGCTGAAAAAGAAAAAAGTGCTGAGTTGACCATTACCAAAGAGATTTCGGGAACAAGAAAACCAACAATGAAGCAGATGGCCAGATCTGGCAAAAGGATGCAAGTGCAAGATTGGCTCACTTTGAGCAAGAAGGAACACCCTGTCTTCTGCCGTCATCAAGATGCTGCAAAGATCGATGACCAGATTTCCTTGATCCTCTTTAGTTTGTTTTAATTTGTTTTAGTTGTTTTAATTTCTTTGTTAGAATTGTAGTATTGTTTGCTTTTCTTGCTTCTTTTCAAAAAAAATGTTAATGAAAGAATAGTGTTTGTCTCCATGTGATTTTGATGAAGACAAGTTTTACCTTCTCGCATGTAAAATACATTAATACCTTGATTTAATCCTTTCTCACCACAATCCCTAGCTCAAAATGGACTTAGAAGAAGGACTTCTTTCAAAAGTCACCAATCAATTGGGGAATTAGGTTACAAAGACCCTTATCCAAGGAAGAGAGGGTGAGGTCCGAATTAGATTTCAACCTAAGTTTGGGGGTGAGTGAGATCAATGTGGTCTTTGTAGCACTCTACAAAGATCAATCCTGTGAGTTTTTGAGCTTCAACAGATTTTGTTCATCATGCATTCCATTCATGTGTTTTCTCTGCAGAACTTGACTTATTTCTGTGATTGATTGCATATTCCACTCCTGCACACAAATTGACTTGAGACACTGTTCTTGTTTTAAATACTGAGACTTAAATGGCCAACCCTCAAGTATTACCCTTTGTGAACCCCTTTGAGCCTAAGACTTTCTTGTTGATGATAAGCCACATTACAAGCACAAACTCCCTGAAAAACAATGTACTACCCTGTTTAGGTGGAGTTTAGGACTGTGTCAAAGAGTTATCTAATTATAGGTCCTGACCTCAATGGTTGAGGACAACCAACAGTATAAGTTTAGGGGTGGGGTGCCTACGCAATAAAAAGGGAGGAATGAGCAAATTATCAAAGGATTTTCTATTTCTTCATTTCGTCAAAAAAAAAAAGAAGAAGAAGAAGAGAAGAAAAGGAATTTCTCCCTTGTTACCATAAATATGGGTAAATAAATAAATAATTAAAAAAAATTGTCTAAGTTTGGGGGTGGGTAATTTTGACAAAAATCTTAAACTCCACCTAAGTTAGCTACTTCCCAAAAATTCCACACCCGAACCTTATGGTCCTCTTGCTGTGTGAAAATTGTGTATATGCTTTTGATTGATAGAAATTTATCAAGCATATGATAGAGTTGCATGTGAATGATGATTGAGTGAAACATCAACACAGAACATAAAGTTGAGTGAATTGAGCGATATGACAAACCCAATAGTGTGTTAAGCCCCTGTTCTTAGGAAGATAAACTAGTGAGTCTTCACCCTTACTTCCAAAGGATATTTGGAAAATGCACCTAAGACTCTGTTGAGAGGTGGTTTGGTTGGAGTTCCTTGCTAAAACTGAGCTGAGAGCTTAGGGAAATCACACACACACTATGGAAAGTGATTAAAAAAGTGGTATTTTGTGTTGAGCATAATTCTGAAAAATGCATCTGAGGATTGTCATGGATCTGGCTTATACTATTCTGGTTTTGTTTTGTTAATGCTTGTTGAATGTCATTACTTGAGGGCAAGCAATGGTTCAAGTTTGGGGGTGTGATAACTCTTAGAAATAAGAGTTATTACAATTCTTTTTGCTTAATCATTGTTCTTGTTTTGATCAATTGTTGGAGAAGAACTTCAAGTTTTGTTTGATTTAGTAAATATCTGTGTTAATCTGAGTAATTGTGAAAAGTCAGAAATTCGATCCGTTATTCTTGAAGGTTTGATTTATTTCTCGACGAGTGTTATAAAGGTGTAATTGCTGAAGGTGTTGCTCTGGGATGTTTTGGAATGTCAGTACTTTGGGGGAGCGAGTCACTATAAGATAAAATCATTTCCATTTCGGCTCTTGCTCACTAGAAGACAAAATACCTGTTGTGCTGCGCTTAAAAGGAAGAAAGAGAATACAATGCAAAGAAATGTGTGTGTACTTGGGAATTAGCCAAGGAATATTTTAGTATTTGAATTTGTAAAAGCCCAAAAAGTGAGGCATGAGAGAGAGTGTAACCCTATTTTTGGGAGCTAGTACAAATAGTGAGTGTGACCTTGCTTTTAAGGGGAGAGCTTTTTGGTACTTGTGGCAGAGTCGAATCCTCCTGGTTTTGTCTGTAATTCCGCTTTTACGCATTATGTCTTATTTTTCCATTTTCTTTGATTACTTTGTTTCCAAGCTCATTATGAGCTAAATTTTCTTAGTTAGGATTTTATGAATTTGTAATTGTACTGAAGGGTAATCCAATGTTATGGATGTTATTCATTTTCTTCTTTTCTACTTAAATGTTTAATTTCGGTTTAGCTTGATCAACTAATCTGAAATATCAACTAATTTCGTTTGGAAAAACCAAGTTAGTGGACTTGATTAGAAGGTAAAGATAGAACAGTTAATTGGAAAATTAATTGGGTTGAATAAGCTAGGAATAGCCTTCAAGTCTTTAAGTAGCTGGACGTGCTTCTTTGATAACTGAGGGAAATTAATTGAACTTAGGAATAAGAAGCTTTTAATGAACTCAATTTTTAATGCTGGAAAGCAAATTTCATTTCCTGGACTAAATGCTGTAGCATCCTGAAGCATACGTTACCATGAAGTAAAGAATTACAAAGGATTAAAATCCTAACTGCTCCCATTTCTGATTTAAAACACTTCATTTATTGCTTTCATTAATTTCTTGCATTTATTATTTTCTGCTTTGATATCTTATTTCTCCATTTACTTTATATGTTTAAAAATTTCTCTTTAATTTCTTGCATTTAAATAGAAGAAGTTAACTCTAGAATTGGTATTTAATACAATTTAAATCCTCGTGAGAACGATCTTGACTTATACTTTATTACTTGTTGACTGTGTACACTTGCACATCTTAAAATTATATCGACATTCTCTCTTTGGAATGTGCATGGACTGGACAAGGCGTACACAAATTGAGGAACTCAAGAAAATGATTTTTTTATTTGAATATTATATTTGTTTATTTGTTTATAATATGCATACGTATGCATGTATACATATGGTGTTTATAATTTGGATATGTATTGTGTTTATGTATCTATGTCAAAGTATGTTTATATACATGGTATATTTTTATTTATTGATGTTTGGGTGGTATGATAGATATTATGATCGTATATGATTTGAATAATTTAGTACATTATATAAGACTAATACTATTTTATTATAATAATAATGGTACGATAGTAATTAAATCATTAAACTTTAAATTTTAAGTAAACAATTTAAATGTTAATAATTACTAAAATATGAAATTAAAGAAAAAGAAATTATGAACTACATAAATGTAAAATTAATAACTTAAAATTATTAAAAGAATGTGTATAGTTAAATTTTAACAATATAATTATAAGTTTTATGAATCTATATAATATTAATTTGAAAAATAAAAAAATAAATATGCGACCAACTTGTCCTATTGCTTTATCCATAATTAAATAATTAATTTTGAAATTAATTAAGTAAATGAGTACAATTACTTATAAAAATGTGCGATCGACTGTCAAACATATGACTTATATACGCACAGATTAGAGACATGAGGTAGTAGAACAGATCTTCCAGACAAATGATGGCTTCAAAGTAAGATGAATGACAAATATATAAGAGGCATCAGTTATACAACTGCGAACTGCGTAAATTGAAGACTTAAATTATTTCATCAGTTGTATAATTGTATTTGTATATAGTGGCAAGTTATTGTTATTAACAATTATTTGCATGCATATTGTTGTATTTGAATTGTTAAAATAATGCTCTATCTAAGAAGTTCTAAATCTTAAATTAGACGACATTAGCTTTGCATGTATAAGATTAAGTGACTTTGAGTAGTTTGAGATATGACTGTTCAAGAAACTTATCTTTCGTCATCCATTGATTGTGATGATGATGACTTTACAACAAGATTATGAGGTAGTAAATGTGATAGAAATTTTGAGTGGTGACACAAGTTCACCTTTTATGATCATAGGGAGGAGACTAGCTAGAGTGATGTAACAAAAGAAAAAAAAACATTGTGGATTAGAAAAATAAGTTTGCACATTTATGTGAAATAAATTTTTTGACGGAAAGAAGTTGCATGGTAGAACAGTTGGGGAATAAGTTGAAATCAAAATCAAATGGAATTTATATAAAGAATAATTTCAACAATAATAATAACATTATACAAGAGTTTCATGGAGAGGAAATACATAATAAAATTGTGAATTCAACTTTGATAAGATTATGGAAGTTGAGTGGATAGTGTCTAAACTTCTGACCTTGCTGGTACGTGACACAGAAAGCAAGTGTCTTCTTGTACTCGTTTATCAAGTTTTAGAGAGTGGTTGAGAAAAATTAATTTAAGGGATATTTGGATGATGTTAAAATTAAGGATTTGATTATGATTGTGATGACAAGTGAAGTAGATGTACTTTTCTTATTACTTATAATGCAATAGGTATTCAAGGGAAGACTATCTATATTTAATGAATGAGTTTAGGAATTAGGAGCGTCAATATTAGTAAAAGTAATTTTTTTTTTACCTTTAATGAATTGCTCTTGCGTCAGTTAAAAGTTTTTTGTATTGGATCTCTCCTAATAAGTTAGGATAGATATCGTAGCAATAATTTTCGAAGTATGACTTTTTTCTAAGTAATGTTCCTTACGAAATGCATCAATCATCATCATTGTCTTCAGCAGTTGAAAACTCGAATTTTCTTAGCATGCTTGCATTTTTTCCTTACACATGATGATAGTTAGATACTACAGAGGTTAACTTATATGCCTTCTCCAATTTAGAGACCTCTTTGTATTGGAGAAGATATATAAGTTAGCTTCTATAAGATTTGGCTATCATTGAGTGTATAGAAGAACGTAAGAAGGTTAAGAAAATTTGTATCTTTAGCAATTGAAGACAATAATGATGATGAATATATTTTGTGGCAAATATTGCATGGAGAAAATGGTGTTTTTCAAATTGTAGCGAGATTGATATTCCAGTTCATCCGAAAAGAATCCAACACAAAAATATTTCAAACACGAGTATAATGGATTCAATAGCTCAAAAGAAAATTGGCCTTTTTTTATACTAACACTCCTAGTTTATAAATTGATTTGTTACATATGGATAGTCTTTCCTTGAATTAGCATTGTATTCAACCTCATTATTTGTACACCCACTTTTGACACCCATAGGATGTGGTGATCAAAGAGGCAAAAAGTGGTGATTCGAATTACTTATGTTAGGGTTGCACACGGGTCCGGATCAACCTATTGACCCGACCAACATGACTCTACCTAATATAAAATTTCTAGGTTGGTTCACGTCATTAAGTTAGTTTAGGTAAAACTCGAAAAATTTGTGTGATTATTAGTTCTGATGACGGGTTCAAGAAACCAACCCAAAGATCCGACCCGACCACTCGACCACCAGATTACATAGTCAATTTGGTCATTTTATACCTAACAGAATAGCATTTTGCCATTTTCCTTCATCTTGATCCTCATTTATGCAAAATAACTAATTTGGAAACCCTAACCTAAGCGCCTTGCTGGTCTGAGTGCCCTTAATCTTAACCCTCTCTCATAAATTTCTACTATCATTTCATCCCATCCACAACCAGTTATGAGTTTGTGACCATCTCTGCTCTTGATTCGTCCTAACCACCACCGTCACTACTCTTGTTTCGTCCCAACCACTACCTTTGCTCGCACAGCATAATAATGTTGACGAGTTCGTGACTACGACCACAACGTTCCTCTCATTCGTGACCTCGATTTCGGTTTTCCTCTCCTCTCGTTACCAACGTTTGTGACCTCGCTCATGCCATAAAGCCCCAACCCCCCACCTAGAGCTTTCAAAACGAGTCGGCCTGGCTTGGGCCATTTTTGGGCCTGGTCAAATCGAGTTACGTGAATTTTAGGCCGGCATTTTGGTAGCTCAGCCCAGCCCTATACGAGCTACGGATCAGCTTACTAGCCCGAAACAAATCATGGTTATGGATTGTGCCTTATGCAAATATGCTTACATACATGGAACAAAAATAGAATTTTATAAATTTAAAATAAGTAGAACATTATACCTCTTTTCTGGTTACCAGAGATGTCGAGGTACTCCAATGAAGACAAAATGCCACAAATAGCAAGTTTAATTCAGCCCCTTAAAAACTTAAAAACGCATAATCATGGAGTCTATAGAATCAGATCGTTCAGTTCCATTCCAGCATGAAACACAACAAAATGATGTGGTCCTCAACAACTGAAATGCGTATGACCCACTCGCACACCACCATGTATAGAAATTAAATAGAAATGATTGTAGATAAAATTTTGGAAGAAAGCTTCAGTTTAGATCCTTGACTTGAGCATTGTTGCGTAACGTTGGTAGCAGTTGGGAACGAGTGATGGCAAGACACGGTTGCTGGGAGAGCCGACGAGATAGGAAAGATGATGGGTGAAGGTGAGTACACTGATGAGATGGTGATAGGTTGTAGAGGAGTCATGTTCGCTGGCGAGCGTGGGTGGTTGTGAAAACGAGTGGTCGTCGATTGTGGCTCGGTGCTGGTTAACTGGTTGAGCGAGGGGAAGAAAGGAGAGAGGGTGCACCAACACTGGCACGTGTGGGGATTACCAACAGAGTGGTGGCAAGGTGGTGATGGTGGGTGGAGCCGTGGAGGCGAATGCAAAGGGAAGACAAAATAGGGGAAGGGATGGGAGGCTGCAGCGTGGGGACTAGGGAGAAAGGAATGAGAGATAGAGGGAGAAATTAAAGCCAAAAGTCCAAAAAGTTCACGGTTTGGGTTTGCAATGACCTTCCCTTGACCTGAGCTGAGTCTGCCCTGAGCCCCCCTCGCCATTTTCTACCAATTCCCATCCCATCCCATCACTTTTCTTTTCTTTCTTTTCATTTCTTCACTTTGTCCTTGTTGCATTAAATGTTACAATGCAGCTTTCAAAGTTTTTTTCTCATTTTATTTTTTTTTATTCTTTGAATTCTTTCTAGTGAGTGGAGATGCCTGAAGAAACTGCTAGTCATAAAAAAATAGTCAATCGGGTTGTCAGGCAGGGCTAATTCAAGCTGAGCTTCATCATGCTATTTTTAATTTTGTGTTCATTTTTGTTAGCCCAATCTATCTATTTTATCGGATTATTCATGCTTCCTTCATCTTGAATTTTTGACACTTCTCCATGAAGTCATGACTCACATTTTTTTCAGCATATTTTATTTGACAAGTTGTTTGTCTTTTTAAAATAAACCAACCTGATGATTCAATCCGTTTAAAGGTCGGGTTAGTTTGGTTCGGGTTACCTAAATTTTTTTCAAGAAACTAACCTACCTCAACCCTAGCTTGAATGATTGGTTTGAGTTTTGTTTTCCCTTGAACTCGACCGAACCTAATCCGTGTGTAGCCGTAATTTTTGTGATGACATTTTTCTATTACACATTGTGAGTTGAAATTAAAATTTACCAAATCTTACACAAAAATCACAATTTATTTTAGAGGTATTCACCACTTACTGAGACATATTTTTCAACACAAATCAAGAATGTGGTGAACTAGTGATCAATGTGGTCATAAGTGATGATTCTTATTACTTATGTGATGACCTTCTTTTATTTTCCCTAACTTAGCCTAATTAGAGTTCATCATATCTAATATAAAAATCATTATTTATCTTTGTGACGTTTACCACATTCTATGGATGTCAAAAGTGAGTGTACAAAAATTACATGTAATAAGAAAAGTAATGCCTCACATGTCATCATTAACATTCTCTAAACCCTAATTTGAAATTCATCCAAATTCCCTTAAAATTAATTTTTTCCTACTACTCTTTAAAAATTATTAGACGACTGCAAATAGACTTATACTTCCTGTGCCGTCTAGAAGGTCAATGGTCTTAGGATTATTCTATCAACTACTCTAATCCTAACAATGTTCAACATATAAATTTATCGAGATATTATTCTCCATAATATTCATGTACATTATCATTATCATTAGTGTCATTATTTTTTTATAAAAATTATTTATTTTCAATTTCTTTCTTATTTCTCGGCTTCCCCACAATGGAACTTAATTTTGTCAAAAAACTTATTTTATAAAATCGTGTTAATTTATTATTATAATCCATAATATATATATATATATATATATATATATATATATACACATCTCTTTAGCCTAATTTTTTCTAAAATCATTTTTAATAATCAATCTTTCAATCATATTAGATACCGAAAAATATTAATTTTGGAATCATTATCTTTACTATAAGTAAAAGTTAAAAAATAAATAGAACAATTAAGACTTAAACTATTCAGAGCCATTTATACAATGATTATGGTGAAAAAATATTTAAATAATTTGCCAAAATTTTTTACGGATTCCAACAAATCTTAGTTTCTAGCCAGCGTTTTTTCAATGATCTTGATTTATCAGAAAATTTATCGAAAATCTTAATTTCTGACAAATTTTTAAAATTTTCCTACGAATTTGACCGACAATATTTTATGATTTTCTGACAGTATTGCGTGCGTGTCGTAATAAGACCGACGTACATCTCATGGCTGATATGCTTGTAAAGGGGGAAGAATTTTCTTCCTCTGTAACCAAAAGTACAGAAGAACTTTTTATGATATCACTCCTTAATTAGTTTATAATATAAACAATAATTGGCTCTATTATTGTTTGTGTGTAGCTAATCCGAGCATTTATTTTATAAACCTTATTCACAAAGCCCACATGCTATAGACAAAATAATTCGATCCTCTCAATTTGTATAATCAATATTGATTTGAATAATGTCATTCACATATATTTATATAGATATGTTTTACTTTTATATAATTTATATCATTTAATCATAATCAATTTTATCTTATTTTTTATATACTTATATTTTGATTTTATTACATGAATAAATATAAATTATGTGAATTACAAAGTAATGTGTGAGAAATATTTTCATGTTAATTAACAAGTTAAAACAACCGTTATTACAAAAAAAATAAATAAAGAAACTGTATGTGAACCACATTTCCTAATTACCTTACTTGGAAGATTTACAACAGTCTCCCTGTTTATCTTTTTTTTTAAATATACTTATTATTTTAATTTTCAAATTTTGAAATGGTTTACTATTCTTGACTTATAAATAAACAGTCCTTCCAATATCATGAACTTGATGAAATATCTTTTGAAAAAAAAAAAGAAGGAAAAGAGGAAATATCAAATAAAATTATACAGTATTAAATACAGAATTAAAATGAAATGTCTTAATAATTTTAAAATACTAACATCATGCAATATTTTAAATAGAATACTTATTAATAAAACCCTTTAGATATAAGATCTGAGGGTGATATCAAAGAGTCAACTTGTCAATGGTTGGCCCAAAATATTTCCACAAGGCAGAGGATCATCATCGGCGTTTCTATTACCGATAGTGAAATGTAATTAAATCTATTCAAAAACTGTTAGAATTAGTTAAGCTAATTATGGAGTTGGTTAGTTAGTTTCCTTTCTTGTTTTGTATATAAATGCCCTGTATATAAATACCCTGTATTGTCTCTTTTATTTTTCATTTTTCAATGAGAATCAGATTTCTCTCTTTTCTCTCTGCGCTTCTCTGATCTTAATATGGTATCAGATTTTCTTCTTTCTTGATCTTTCTTTTTTCTTTCCTGCTCTTCATCTTTTGCTTCTAGCCTCTTCAATGGCGTCTTCTGCCTATTCTGATTTTGCCACAAATCCCTCCAACCCTTACTACATGCATCCAAATGAGAATCCCTCTCTTGTTCTTGTTACTCCATTGTTAGATAGTAAGAATTATCAAACCTGGGCTCGTGCAATGATGGTTGCTCTAATTTAGAAAAACAAATTGAAATTTGTTGATGGAAGTCTCACTCCTCCTCCATTTCTGACATTCTCTTTGAACCATGGACTCGTTGCAACAATCATGTCCTGGCTCCAAAATCGATTTCGTCTACAAATCTATCCTTTGGTGCAATCGAGCTTATAATTTGGAAAACTAAAAACGCTTTTCTCAAGGCGATATTTTCAGAATTGATGAACTTCAAGAATGTCTCTACCAATGCAAGCAAGGTAACCTTGATATCTCCAATTATTTTACTGAATTGACCATTATATGGGAGGAGATTGATAACTTTCGACCAATTAGGGATTGCACTTGTGCAATTCCACATTCTTTTTTTGAGTGATATGAAAAATTTATTTTCGATTCCTTCGAAATGAGCAATATGCTCATGTTAAAACAAACATTATGATCATGGATCCTTTACCCACAATTTGGATAAAGTTTTCTCTTTGGTTGTCCAACAAGAAAGACAACTCAACACCCCAAAGACAATCTTGATGTCATTTTAGAGCAACAATCTTTGGTAATGCAAGTGCAAGATTCCACTCTAGACCTCAATATGGTAATAATCAAAAATTCAATAGAGGCCCTTTAATATAATAATGGCAGAGGCAATTATGGGGGAGGCCGTGGTCAATCTCAAGGGTCTAATCGAGTGTGTACTCATTGTGGTAGAACAAATCACACAATTGATACATGTTTCATTCTCCATGGCTATCCACCTGGTTATCAGCCTCGCGGTGGCAAAGGTGCTGTGAATCTTGCTCCAAATTCAGATGTTGAGAAGAATTTATTTCAAGATAACAGCCCTGCTAATGATTCACCCTCTGCTCCATCCATAAACATCATTCAAGAACAATACCATCAGATTTTGCAACTCTTACAACAATCAAAGTTACAAGCTTCTCCTTCTGTCAACTCTGTCATTTCCAATTCTACAGCCCTCAATATTACCTCCTCTCCTCTTGTTGGTAAGAAATCTGTCCTTTGGGTCATAGATACAGGTGCAACAGATCACATTACTCATTCTTTAGTTCATTTTACTTCTTTCCATTCAATTAAGCCTTTTTACATGACTCTTCCTAATTGACAGCAAACAAGTGCCACCATTGCCGGCAACTGGATTCCTCTTACTCTTCATAATGTCTACTACATTCCTCAATTTGCTGTGAATCTAATTTTAGTAACCAAACTTCTTCCTTCATTAGATTGTCATATTGTCTTCTATCCTGACCATTGTTCTTTTTACAGAATTCCAACCAGAGGATGATTGGTACAATAATGGAGGACTGTATGTGTTAGAAGCTTCACCATCAGGTCTCTCCAACATTTCTGGTTCTGTTTGTAATTCCATCTCACAAAAGACTGATTCTGCCTCCATTTGGCATAGTAGATTAGGACATATTTCTGACAATATACACAAATGCATCTCTTTACAGTATCCATTCATTTCATACAAAAATAATACTTTTCCTTGTGATATTTGTCACTTTGCCAAACAAAGACAACTTCCTTATCCTGATAGTCATTCAAAATCCACTAGAATTTTTGACTTATTGCATGCTGATATATGGGGCCCATATGCCACACCATCTGTTTCAGGCCACAAATATTTCCTTACTCTTGTTGATGATTACAGTAGATTCACTTGGGTAGTTTTAATGAAATTGAAAAGTGAAACTAGGCAACACCTTATCAATTTTGTTTCCTTCATTGAAACACGCTTAGTGTCAAACTTAAGACTCTTAGAAGTGACAATGGCAATCCTTATGATGATTTCTATCATGCCAAAGGCATCATACACCAAAGATCTTGTATGAATCCCCTCAACAAAATGGCATTGTTGAGAGGAAACAAACATATCCTTGTTGCCCGTGCACTTTCTTTAAGCTCACCTTCCTACCAATTTTTGGCATTTCTCAATCCAACATGTTGTTCACTTGATAAATAGGCTTCCCACACCTCTCTTGAAATCCAAGTCCCCTTATGAATTTCTTCACAACCAAGCTCCAAGCTTACTCCATTTGAAAGCCTTTGGTTGCCTTGCCTATGTTTCTACCTTGCAAAATCACGAACTAAATTCCAAACTAGAGCCCACAAAAAGCTGTCTTTCTAGGCTATAAGGCACCAAAGGATACCCGTTATATGACATTCAATCTCATGATTTTCTTGTTTCCAGAAATGTCATTTTCTTTGAAAATGTTTTCCCTTTACTAATACTTCTTCTAACTCCTTCACCCATTACCCCATATGTTTCTCTTGATAACACCAACCTATGACACCAATTGTTCTTCATACATAATACACCACCTTCACCACCTAATATTGTCACCATTCCCGAAGATGAACCCTCCCCACCTCATAATCCCGGTACTATTTCTCGACCCTACACTAATTTTTACTCCCTGCTATTCTTCCACAACCACTTCCTGCACCTACCCTGCAGGAAATCACATAGAACCGTAAACAAACCCTCTTATCTTGAGGACTACCACTTTGCCTCTCTTCACTTCTTCTCTTCATCCTCAAGTAACTCCCTCTATCCTTTATCTTCTGTTTTAGACTATGATCGTTGTGCTCCATCCTATAAATTTTTCTCGTCTAAATATCTCTTCTAATATTGAACCTAAGTCATATTTTGTAAACTTATTTTTGCTATATACTTATATTTTGATTTTCCATTGTTGATTACATGAATAAATATAAAGTGAAATTATGCGGATGGCTCCATTGAGAAACACAAAGCCCGCCTAGTAGCTAATTACACTGAAAATTGATTACTTCATTTTTCACCGGTTGCTAAGTTAACCACTGTGCGAACCTTGCTTGCATTAGCTGCTATCCAAGGATGGTTTCTTGAACAACTTGATGTTAATAACGCCTTCTTGCATGGCGATCTTCATGATGAAGTATACATGTCCTTGCCCCCCGGTCTTCCAGTTAAGAAATGTGAACCACATTTCTCTTTATGGCCTCAAACGAGCCACGGGCGTTATGCAAAACTCTCCACTTTGCACTCGACTTGGAAGATTTACATTCCTCTTCACTAGTCTCCAATCATTTCACCGCACTACTAGTATTATCTATTTTTTTGTGGCAAATTTTGTATTCACTGTTAAATCTTATCTTAATTTCAAAGACCTTTGAAATGGTTTACTATTCTTGAACTTACACCCTAAATAAACAGTCCTTCCAATATCATGAACTTTGTTTTCGATGAATGATCGAATTGATAGGGAGACTCTTTACTTAACTACCACAAAAAAAAAGCCCAAGGAGGTACACTAAAGGTTCTCCAGGAAAGGACTATTCTATCAAATAAAATTATACAGTATTAAATACATCATCTTTAATTAAAATGAATCCACGTCTTAATATGGGCGTTGGCCGGCCTAAAAGCTCCACTAACATCAAGGATTTGCATGCAATATTTTAAATAGATATACTTATTATTTATAAAATCCTTTTTTCACGAGATAAGATCTGAGGATTACCAATATCTCTTCTGGGTTCAAAGAGTCAACTTGTCTCCTTCTTTTCTTTCTCGTCTCTCAAGCTTGGCCTTTGTGATGTACATTGGCCCAAAAATGTAATTAAGTCTATTCAAAAATTGTTAGAATTAGTTAAGCTAATTATGGAGTTGGTTAGTAAGTTTCCTTTCTTGTTTTGTATATAAATGCCCTGTATATAAATACCCTGTATTGTCTCTTTTATTTTTCATTTTTCAATGAGAATCAGATTTATCTCTTTTCTCTCTGCGCTTCTCTGATCTTAATAGTTTCTGTTCTTTGACTTTTCAAGAACAGAAGTGTAGGAGCGTACTTGAGGAGAAAATTAAAACATATTTAGCGTGTTTCAAAAATAATTTTTATTATTAATTTTAAATAAATTTATAATCATTTATTTAAAATTAATTATAAAAATCATTCCTAAAATGTTTATTAATTATACTCAAAGAACATATAATAATTATTAATTCCTTTTAAAATAATTTAATGATAATTTTTTAATAATATGTATTTATTACTGATTTAATTTATCGCGAGGGAGAACTGGAGAAGGGAAAAATTGCATCTGTCCGTTAATACCGCGTGGCAGCACATGAATAGTTATGTGTCAGCTGAAGCCACGTACCATTACACGCGTTGTAACGCTAGCAGTAGCTGGGTCCGGCAGAATGGGCAGTGGCTGAGCCTCTAAGGGGATTACAGAACACTAGTCTTTGGGAAAGCAGCTCTGTTCATTTCATCACTTAATTGCGCATATAAACAAATCCCGAAAGCCCATAAAACCATTTTAACGAAGGCCACGCCATCTTCATCATCATGCTGTCAGTCTTCGTGGGGCCTAATAGCTTCGAATTTTGCAAAATGGGGCCCAGTACAATTTGTTTAAGAAAACGACGAAAGAATCTGGGAAAAAGTTAAGGGAACTGATGACGTCAGGGGGCTGGAGTGAGAAGCAAGGTTCAGGGATAAAGCGAAACCGTGGGTTTTGGTTTTGGAGCGGGAAAAGTAGTCCTGGGCAGTTGGGTTGGGTGGTTTGAGATTTCTGACTTGCATTCAAGGCGCGTGCTCGAACTTCTGTACCATCCCCAATAAATTTGTAATTTCTGACATAAGTCATTGACTCATTGACTTTGTCAATGAAAAATAAATACCACTTTTTACGAGTTTTAAAAAACAAAATAAAATTATTTATATGAATATTCGTTTTAAATATCTTCCATCATTTTTTTTCAAAAAAAAAAATTCATTTTATCATTCGTTTTAAAAAATAAGAAGATAATAATCATTTTTTAACTTTATTATTTTTATTTGTTTTAAACTTTATCTTTATTTTTTAGTATTTTTACTAAATAAAATAAGAAAATATTAATAAAATAACAATATTTTTTTTTTCATTTCAATAGAGGACAATAGTTGAGTATTTAAATAAAGAATAATGTATTCAAATGCAGTTACATTTTTATAAAATTGAAGTTTGAAGTTATTTAATAAATTTCTTAATTTATATGTAATAACCCTAAACCAAAGGTGATTTACTAGAATATCATAATGATATGATATTCAATTGTTAATAATTTAGTGAATATTGATTTTACAACAAATATTTAACATTATATTAAATTAACTACTAATAAATAAAAATTAATTACCATTTAACTATTTTTTTATATATTTTGATGTGTTTTTCTAATAAGTGGTTTAGGATTACCGTTTTCCTTCTTTGGTGATAGCTCTATCATCTTCTCTTATTTTGTTTTGATGTGTTTTTTAAATAAATGACTCAAATCTATTAGATCTTAAGCATGTTAATGAGATATATTTTTTCAATGATAAATTTTGTGATTTTGATTTTGTTATTATTTTTGTTAGTGTTTTAATTTTTTCTTGTAGTTATTCTTATTTTGATGGTTTTATAGTAGAAGATATTTTCAAATTTATTTTAAAAGAATGCATAATATACATTTTAAACTACAACACTTTATGTGTTGGTCTCTAATATAAAAATATTTAGACATCAATAATTTTTAGATAAAAATATAATTATAGATCGTTAATTAATTTAGCTTGTATAATATATTTATTTTTTAATTTAATATATATTTTTTAATTTATAAGTGTTATTAGACTTCATTTTTAATGAGTCTTTTTCTTTGTCGTAAAAAAAATCACATGATTCATATACTTAAAATATACTATTTTTTAACTAGATATTTAAAATATACTATTGATACGATATCAATGTCTATGGAAATATTCCACATAGATAGTAACCCAATTTTTTTAAAAAAATTCAATAACGCTATATTCTCTTTAATGAATTTTTTTAAGTCCTCTTAATTACTTAAAATAAAAAAAATTAATATCTCAAAATTTAAAGATCTTTTAATTTTTTAAGTCATATTTTTGCTAAAAAGTTTACTTATATTTTTTGTTAAGTAATCAACTATGAAAAAACAAAAATAAAAAACTAAAGCATTCAATTCAATATATTAAAATTTTTAAGAACATTTAATACATATTTTTTAAGTAATTGAAATGTTTTAATATATAATATTAAATATTTCTTAATTAATGCAAAGACTGATTAGCAATATACCCTTTATTTAAGAGAAAAAAATACTATTAACACACTTTGATATATTTTTTTAATATTTTCTTTATTATTAGCGCATTTCACATAGCCTTTTTTATTGTGAGACTTGTACCCGGTCTACTAAGTGTGGAAAAAAAACGATGGAAAATGTTCATTTTCGTAAAATGTCCAATAATAGTTTCCATCTGAATAAAAACTGCAAGTTAAACGAAACATAATCAAGTCAGGTCTACTGTGTACATTGTTCTGATCATCCTCCAGGATTGGGTATGCAGCTACAAGAGCATCCTGAGGTGAGGTAGGAAGCCTTGTCAATGCAGCCATAGAGATGAGCATGGAAGGTGAGTATTTCGATACTGACCGAGATTTAAATTGATATAGTTTGATAAGTAAGAGATTCATTGGAGATTTATGGACAAAGCAACAACAAGGTCAAAAACATTTAAACAGATCAATAAAATGACTATAAAATATGATTGATATGAATATTTTAATAAAGATAAAACATATCTTATTTAGATTATTAGACTAATTTATATAAATAATTTGAATATTGATTCTTTAAATATTTATCATTTAAATCATTTACGATTTTGAGTATTATAATTCGTTATATGTTTGACTATTAAAACGTAATGTCATTCATAACTATTGGTCATAATGATATCAACCATCTAAGAAAAATTATATTAAGCACGTGTTTAGTAGCTTATTTTCCATTCGGACATAATCCGGTGAAATCCAATAACCAAAACCTCATTCAAATTGACTTGGATTCTGGTGAGTCTGTTGTTCCAAAATGAACCTAGCTAATAGATGAGTTTGTATAGTAAATTTGTATAGGTCTACGATAAGGCTAAGACGGTCCAGTGAGGAATGTGAATGTGAATGTGAGGGAGACAAGTTGCTGCTCCATCCTCTTGCGCTCTTCAAGCGTCTTCCCAATCTCTACATCCGCCAACGCCATTCTTTTCTGATCCATTTTCCATGTGATTTTTCTCACCACACCCCTATCACTTTGAGTGTTCCAAAAGCCCTGGATTCTAAAAAACATAAAAATAAAAATAAAGCGAGATTATGAGAAAATGCAAGTGGAGAATTTATTGGTGAGGAAGTTAAGGGAAAATTCATTAAACTTTTTAAAAACATTTTTTTTGATTTTTTCAAACTCACTTTGAAATAAAAGTTATTATTATTATTATTATTATTATTATTATTATTATTATTATTATTATTATTATTATTATTATTATTATTATTATTATTATTATTATTCTCAACACGGTTGATTTTCTTGCTTGTTTCCTGCCTCAACAACAGTCCAAGTCAGCCCAATGAAGTCAATAGCAGGGCACAAGTAGGCAGCAACGAAGGTTCCTATACGGCTTTCCAAATTCGACATAAGGAATAAACAAGCCGAAATTGTATCACAGCCTAAAAGATGCAGCTCAACGGAGGTCGCTGGACAGAGGACTATGTGGGCTGCCTGCCACCTGTGGCTGAGGCTGGACGGTTGAGGTTGCCGGACAGAGGACTAGCCGGCTAAACGAAGGTTGAGTAACAGTTGATGGCCGGCTGGGCTGGCTGCTGACAGAGGGTGGAGAATGGTGGAGTGCATTGTGATCGTACATCTGAGGGCAGAGGATTAAAAAAAATAAAAAACACTTTTTTTTTTCAAGTAAACTTGAAGAAAAGGTAATCAAGTATCAATTTTATTTAAAGGAGTTGTTGGATTTATCTTAATAATAATAAAATAAGTGTTAAAAAAATTAATTATTAACATTCACTTCAAGAGAATTATTAAAAAAGTTAATTAAAATTATTTTTATTGTTTTTAACAGGTAACAGCTGGTAATTTCGAAGATGGATATAGTATTAGTTTGTTCAGTTTAAACTTAAAATTCAAGTATTCAACCAGTCTTGAATGTTTGAGGCAAGTAGTTCGAGGAATGATTTTTTTATAAAAAGAAATAGATATAAAATATTTTATTAGTGAAATTTAATTAAAATGTAAGAAATATTTTTATAATTTTTGTATTTATTTTTTTATATATAATTTTATTATATGAAAAATATATATGAAAATATGTATTCTCACTTACCGTGACCGCATTAATTTGCTCCTGAGAAAACCTGACTGAGACTAGGACATGGGCGGTGTGACCGTTACTTTTACGCGCATTGCGCGAGTTTGGGGCCAGACTTTACTTACCCTGCCAGCACAAATTGACGTGGAGAGGACAAGGAAGAGAGAGACATGTGCGGTTTGGTAGAAACTGGGGCCTACCACTTCGCACTCAGGAACTGCAAGATCTTTCCCTCCTCCATTAAAACCCTCATATTATTTTCAAACCACAAAACTGCCACTCTAGTCTCACACACCATAAAATATCCTCCTCAACTCTTCCATATGCAATGGCATTATCGTTATTTTCGCTAACAACAGTGTGGCCCTTCAATTATGCAATTCCTAAAAATCTAAAATTAAAAATAAAAATAAAAAATATTTTTGAAAGGGTAGATGCAGCCAATGGATTCTCGGAAGTTGTAACCTGCCGCTGTTTACAGCCCTCTCTCTCTCTCTCTGTTCCGCTTACAACCAACAAAGCCTTCCCTTCACCTACCTCTTTATAAGCCACCCCTTCTACCTTTTTCCCTCTCTTTAACTCTCTTTTCTCTCCACAAACAAACCTTGGACAGACGTTTCAGTTTCTAAAAAGAAACCGTTATACTCATGGCCGGTTCTACCGAAAGACATTGCTTCTTCGAAGAGGACGATTGTTTGGCTTCCTTGCCAGACAGGGAGGCTGGCTATTCTGGGCACAATCCCTACCATTATCAACATGATTTTGTGTCTAGGACTATGGGTTACGCTTACGCCGCCTCTTTCAACAGTAGTGTCAGGAACCTTTCAGGCTCTTCGCCAAGATCTGGGAGATTTTATGATGCCAGATTTGAAGATCACCAGCCTCACTTCCTTGAGTCTTGTTTTCTTTGCAAGAAGCCACTGGGGGATAATAGAGACATCTTCATGTACAGGTTAGCCACCCAGAAAATCCTTGTTATTACATGCAAAACATTTTGTTAGACCTCCAATTAGTAGATATCTTAATGCCCTTCAAAAAATGATTTTTATTTTTTATTTTCGAAAAACATTTCTTTCCTTATCAATTTTGATAGTCTCTAAAGATTTGTTTTTTTTTCCTACATTGCTGACATCAAAGACATTGAAATGCTGAAGGGGTGTTCTTTTTTTCTTAAGTTACGCTGAAAATGGGAAATTCCTATTTGGATTTAAATACGGCTTTCTATCATCAATTTGATTTGATTCTTCATGTATTTGCTTCTGATGGTGGTTTCAATTGTTAAACTTGTTGCAGAGGGGACACGCCTTTTTGTAGCGAAGAGTGCAGGCAGGAACAAATAGAGTTAGACGAAGCCAAGGAGAAGAATAGGAACCTTTCCTCTTCGATGAAGGCTTTGAGAAAAAAAGAGCAAAGAAAATCTGCCTCTCCAAACAAGACGCAGGATTACTCCTTTCGTACAGGGACAGTTGCTGCAGCTTAGTTGAAACTCGAACGGAAATAGGCTTATAAGAGAAAACAATGGAATTGCTACGGTATTGTCGGAAAAGAAAAGAATAAAAAAGAGAAAAAAATAGGAGAAAAAGAGTTAAGAAAGAAAAATAGAAGTGAAGTTCCAACTTTACTTTCTTTCCACGAAAAAGGGTTAAGAGAGAAGAGATCAAGAGATCCCCTTTTTTATGTTTTTGTTAATGAAGCTGTATATGGTATACGTACTGTGGAGTGTGTTGCTTGAGGGATCCTCTCTCTCTGAAATGGCTCATTCTTCGGGGTTTTTTTATATATTTTTTTAAATATATATTAACGTTTCGGATTTATTTTTCTTTTCTTGTTGAACTATGACTTAAGGCCGTTATGCCCAATATAGTTTCAATGTTTTTCTTTAAAAAACATTTTTGGGTTCTGTAGTTTCAATATTTTAACGAAGTAACTAAATACGAAATAAATTTGTTTATCTTTTTCCTGATCTATTTTTTGGCTTTTCTGTGGGATTGAATATGTTGTGTTCGAGGAAAGACATTGAGGGGTACATGACGGGCTTTTATATGTTGTGGCCTACAGGACGAGAAATACTATGAAATTGGTGGAGGCTTATGAAATCTTTGAGGTGGGAAATAAACTATGTCATCGTTATAACATATTAAGAAATACATAATTAAAAATAAGAAAAATCTTCTAAACATAATTTCGTTCTTGATTCAGAAAATGTAAACTTCGTGCTGTTATATTTTTAATATTATCTGTAATTGGATCCTTGTTTTATGTGATACTGGTGAAGCCTTACTAAGATCATTTTAGCGAATTAGTGGCTGTTCAGCGGGATATGAAATGAAAGGAAAGAATTAAAAAAGGGTGCTCAAAACAAAAAGAGTCATCAAAATAAAGTTTCCATGGCTTAACTTGTTAAAAGGACGAGTAACGGTAATATGAATGCTTCGGCGGTTGGGCCTTGCCTTTGGACTTTGGACGGCGGCGCTTTGTGAAGTTGAGCTTCGTGGAAATGTAAAGATCTCAAGACATGAGCTGTTTTTGTTTGGAATGAAATGATACATATAATAGGAGTTTCTGCAAATCTTTCCAGCAACATCCCCTGATCCCCCTTACTTTTATTCTCCGCTGTGTTCATGGTGTGGGTGCGTCCAGTCATGCACGTGCAAGGAGTTAAGCAGCTCTCATTCTTTTCCTTTTTCTTATTATTTTTCACAAAAGAAGTAAGGTAGTTAAACCTAAATGTGACACGATGGTTAATATATTTTATATCAAATTCTTATATTTTTATATTAAATAATGTATATATATTTTTTATATATCATTTAATATCATTTGTTATATATTCTTTTTTTATCATTTTTTCTTATTCAATTACATCTATTAAAAATAGTATAAATAGTACTTACATCCTAAAAGGAGTGTAGGATAATTATTTTTTATTTTACATTAATTGTTTTTACAAAATAAATAAATAAAAATTTACATTAGTTGCTTCTATCTAAAGATAAGTTAGGTCTGTTAGATGACAGATTATTGGCAAGTAATTTTTTTTTTCTTCGATTGGAGTATCACGAGAGTCGTTACTGTAAAGCTAATTTTATAGTTGGGTATAATCACCAAGAGAGGGTTGGGTACAGTCACCAAGAGAGGCTTTACTGTGAGATTATTTGCACGAGTACATTCACAATTGTTCAGGAAGTCCTGCTTACTATCATGCTCAACCATGTTTGATATTAGCAAGTAACTTTTATGTTAATCAAAATGAAACCACCAAATGAATTTTTATTTAATTTTTTCACATGATTTTTGTATTATTATTATTATTTGTAGAAAAGGAATGAAAGAAGAAAGACTATAATAGTATTGGCCATAGTTATAAATTTTGTTTTTGGGACATACATGGATATGGTCACTTGTTTATTTGATTTTCTTATTTTATGTACGTGTATGAGTGAAAAATACTCCTTTCTACTCATATATATAAATAGTAATTATATAAAAATTATTTCATTTTTATATAAAAAATATGTTATTATGGTATGTAATTATGAATTACGTAAAATTTTAATTTATATTATTTAAATAGAGTATAATATTGATGAAAGTTGTTATAAAAAAATGATACATGGTGATTAGAAAAATAAAGTTTAAAAATTTTATAAATTATAAGCACATTAATAAAAAAATAAAAATACTTGAAATGAAAATTAACTTCTTTGTCATATAAACAAAAAAAATGGAAAATTCATTCCTTTTCTTTGTTTTGACATGGAAAAATCATTTCTTTGATTTCTCTTTAACGATTACTACTTTATTTTTAAATCAAATTTACGTCTATAAATATTTTTTTGGGAAAATCTATAAAATTAATCTTAATCTATGGAAAAAAACACTCAAATAAAAATTAGAAATAGGTATTATATCTTATTTGGGTTCAGAGATACATTGCCAACTTTAACGAAAACTTATATCTATAATATTATTCTTTCCACTTTCAAATCATCAAATGGGAAAGGGACGCGGTTTCTTTTGAAAAAATAAAGAAAAAGGTTGAAAAGAAAATTAATCTTAATATGCTTTTGGACATTCGGGTGAATTTTGGTTTCCAATTTCCATAATGTGTCTGATGGACTTGAGCGAAGAGCGAAAGTAATATCTTCATTGACCATGAACTTGCCTTCATGAATCCGCTACCAAAACGGTTGGTACCAATATCGTTTTACCAGATTCTGTTCGCAATGAATCTTTTAAAATGTTTTATTGCTCATTGACAATTATCTGTCCATTTCCTGTTCTATTTTCTTTTGGATGCTCTTTTATATCCTCTTTACTTTTTGGTAAAATGTTCTTTTGGAAGTTAATAGGTCATAAGTGACATGGGGATGGGATTTAAAAAGAAGAAAATTACCGTTAGGTTTCGGTGAAGTTTCATCAACATTCTACCGGAATAAGTTGTAGAATAATGGAGAAATCAAAATCATATGTTTAGTATTTTTTTAAGAGTTAGAAATGTGTCATTAAAAGAAATTTAGAAATTACATATATAATACAATGGGTTTAATTTTAATGCACTATCAATATAAAAAAAATATACTATCATCAAATTTTGTGTTAATCCCTTGTTGAATAAGTTTAACTATATTAACAACCACTTGAAGTGTCAAATTAATTAAATGATATGATATCACATCATTAAATATATGTGTAAAACTTTTTGTTTATACTATAGTATATCGAAATTAAATTCTAATACAATTCATAAAGTTTATGAAAAATTAAATATAGATTAGGAATTTTCAAAATTATAGAAAGATATGTTTTCTACTAGGGGGTATTCTTCTATGGCAATGGCAACAGTTACTCTGATAAAGGGCACGGTTCTGCTGGTCTTGGACTACGATGGTATGCCAAAGCGGGCTTAACTGAAATAGCCTTAGATATCCGCAACATGTTTTGAACCCAGGAGTAATTCGTTAGTTTGATGGGCCTTGGAAGGTAAGCAACAAACCCAACAAAATTATTTTTCCAATACCATCCTAGTTGCCGTGATTCGGATTACAGGGCGACTATTATTTATGAATGTATTCGAAATGCAATGGGCTTGGGTCCCGTTTATGATAATTTTTTGTTGAGACAAATTCAGTTTTGGATGTCGATTTAAGGAAGGAAATTACTTCCTCTTTAAGATTCTTTAGTTTTTAGACTTATCTTTAAAAAATAACGTTAAGAGTAATTTTGAATTAAACACAAGACTGGGTGACTTGAAATTGAAATATTATTGTGTGACAAGTAACTTAGTAAAATTATGAAAAATAAGTGGAGCAACTAAAGAACTTGTTTTAAAAATTAAAGTTTGCTTTTAAATTTAAGAAAAATAGTAAAGAGAAGGCAACTAAATGACATGAAATGTAAAGAAAAAACAATAAAAAATAGTAAAGTAAACTTGACATACAATGTAAAGTGCATAAGTATAAAATAAAAATAAAAATAAAAAGAAAGAAATGTAAAGACAATGAAAATAAAGTTGCGAGATATGTAAATGTCTTTAAAGAAAATAAATAAATGAAAGCAATTAAAAGAACTCAAATGATCGCGAAAGAATCACTTGGTCTTGAGTATAAAAGAGTTTGCAGTAAAGTAAAGATTGAAAACGTAAATGGAAATGAATTTAAACTTGCATTGAATAGGTAAATGATACAAAAAATGAGATTGAATGAAAACATACTTGATTAAACTTGCGTGATTGCTTGAGATGTTATAGAGACGTGTGAGCATGTTTATAAGTGTTTGTGAATAATGAATTTTCAATCCCTAAATGTTTTCATTCTTTTGATATTTATAGATATTCTAAGTAACTACTCTTTATACATGATCTTGACATTTGTCTAAAACAAAGAAAACTGTCTATTGATTATCAGCAATTCTTATGAAATAACTACTACATCTTTGTCAGCAATTTGTGTGCTATAAGTAACTGTCTAATCTTTATCAATAATTTTCGTGCTACATGCAACTGCTATTAATTTATTTTTCAAATTCATATCCTCTTATATGAATTTTAAAAGTTGAATCTTCAAATAATTACTAACGTCTGGTCGAGACTCTTTTGTCTTCAGAAATTACTAAATTTAGTTACTCCTTGAATTTTGTTTTTCAAGACTAACTCGAAATTACCATTTTTAAAAATTATCAAATCAAAATCATCATTTCGATCACTTAAAGTCTACAATTTCAACTCTAGCTGAATTAAAATATATGTATCCTTATGATTGAATAAATTTCATTTGCACTAAATTTTACAATACATATTCAAAATTATCCTAAATTAAAAAGTATTATTTTTATATCAAAAGTCCCTCCATCACAAGTGTTTGTTTTTTTTAAAGTCTCAAACATAGAGATGTTCGGGTACCTATAAGCAAGAAATAGGGGGAAGTTTGAGAAAATGAGCGTACTATTCCAATGAGAGGAATTGTGGTATTTTTAGGGGTCGTTATGTGGTGTAACATAGAAGTGACAAAACAAGTTTAATTTATTGGATTAACTCGCTAACTCGTTAGGTTAAATCACTAACTCGTTAGGTTAACTCGTTAACTCAATATTTTTTGGTGGATTGGATTTAAGAATTGAATCTGTTTTTACTTTTCAACATGTATAATCCGCAGGTTAAACGAGTCGAATTCTGATTGACATGTCAAGTTGACTCTTTTTTTTTAAGTATTATAAGGGAATCTTACTATTTGTATTTTTAGTATTTTTTATAAGTATGATATTAATTTTAGTTTTTTTAAATTTTATAAATTGTAATTTCTTTATTTTTTTTATTTTTTACGTTTGTTTATACCTTTTTTTAAGTGAATTGACCTTCTGATTTTCTTTTTTAAACAGATCAACTCGTCAATTCATCTTAAAACGAAATGGATTAACTCTTCTAACTCATTTTTTTAAAACGAATCAATCTATTATGTCTTATATTTTGAAGGATTAAAAACGAGACAGGTCGAGTTGACCCATTTTTGCCACCTTTAACCACTACCAGAGCACTCTTAATTTATCTACTATAAAGGTATCTTAAACCCAATTTCTCAATTTCTCATATGATGCTTTCTTTCTCTCAATTTTTTTTTGGTACATATGGTATGGAGATAAAATGAACAGAGAGAACTACTTTCAGTGATGAATGAACAAAATGATCTGATATAGATAAGGAGATAAAATGAATAGAACGCTCAAATCAAATTAAATAATTAAAAGAAATTAATGATTAATCTCCTCAAAAGGATAATCTCTTCATAAAAATCAAATGAAACTTTGGAAGAAAAAAAAAGAAAAGAACTTTCAAATATGAAGATTTGCATCGATTTAGCCATAAGATCTGGACTCAAAAGACCACCCAAATACCAAAAAAAAATAATTCATTTAGTGATGAAAACATCTGAACTTTGAAGTAACTCTAGGTGATTGGGTGGTGTAGCTTCGGTATGTCCGCTATCTCCACCGTGCTCCTTCAGCACTGCATCGGCGGCGAATATGTGGTGGCCTCTAGAAGGCTGTACAGACTGCTTAGCCAAAGACCCACTTTGTCTTCATCGACGACTTCGCCACCTGCAACGACGACTCGTTGTGATCAGTGGCAACTTCACGACGGGCAGCGATAGCGACTTCCCAATCGACAACGGCGGTGAGTTTCCAACAAGATTTTCTCGTTCAAGATCTGTTCACCTGAATCTGCTTTAGATTGCCACAGAGGAGCTTTCGATTTGTAGATCCTAATTCAATCTGCTTTAGTCTATGTTCTGGACCGTGATCAAGGATCTCATATAGTAGGATTAACCCGGTACGCGTGTCCCCAGACTCCGCCATCGATACCCTGATCAAAGCTTTATGACCTCGGATTACGGCATTGGATTATAACAATTGCTGGATCTACGCAAATACCCATAACTGTCAATCATGATCTTACGAAATTAAATGATCCATAACTGCTTATAACAGTGGATAATCACCATATCTACGTTTCTATGTTATAGGGATACTCTTCAATGACAAAAGAAAGATGAACTTGAACAAGATTACAATCCTAAATAATTACATTTAATATTGATCTTAATACTGATCTTATGACAATTCTAATCACGCTCTATATATACCAGGCTAAGTCAACATAATCAGGTATCTACTATCTCATTGCATAAACCCTACTTGTGCACTGCCTAACTTGAACGTTGGAGTCCATTTGCAAGTACCCACCCCCTGGATCAATACACCTGGTAGCAGTTATACAAGGAGGAAACTACCGTATACGTGTCTTTCTCAAGTACCCTCTGAATCCACTTCAGAACATTGGCGCTGTCTATGGGGAACCATAAACTTCTATTCTCACGTTAACCATAGTGAGCACAAGACAGAATCAGAGGAAAAGAAGCGCTGCACACGTTGCCCCTGGCCAAGCTCAGGGCCCAGAGGCACAGTGCGACCCTCCCTTAGTGGCATCACCAGAAGCTTTCGTCGCTAGAAGCACCACCGGACTCCGTCGCTAGAAGCGTAGTCGAAACTCTCCATGAAAGGCACGAAACTTCGGCTTCTATCTAAAGCCCCGCCCTATCACGAAGGGTCTCCGTCCACGATAGGCTTGTTTTTCCTAGTGATGGAGCCAACAATGCGAATCAAGGAGCAAGAATCCTCGTACACGCACGTCTAGGGATCTCAAACAACGATGCGTACTATGCATCCTACTATGAGGATAACGCCCAATCTGAGATAACGAGGAATGACCTTCGAGAGTTATTGCACTAGTAAACAACGCTGATCGAAGGCCAGTGATGTCAGTTGGAAGAACAACGTCATCGGTTGGAAGATCTTGAAAGATTTGTGAGAACGGATAATGATGATAGAACGTAGTCCGTAATGAACTAGGAGCCCAGCGTGTCAGCACTGAGGTTGTTGGAAACAATAGCCTAGCCGCCAACAACAGTTCTCAGATGCCCTAATTGTGTACAGGGTCCTAATGAAATTCAAACCTCCGAGCAAGTTGGAGCCTTATGATGGGACGACAGATCCTCAGGAGCACTTGAACGCCTACACTCAGTCCATGCTATTCTACGGACACACCCCGAAATTGCTGTATGGGGCCTCCCTCCTCTTTTTGAATAAGGACGATGTTCGATGGTTCGTCACTTTACGAACAAAAATTATGGGTTGGGAAGATTTCATGCAGCGTTTCTTGCTGCACTACACCACCGCCAAGGAGTGCCTAAAATCAATTGATTGTCTTTATGGAATTCACCAAGGGAGTAGTGAATCCCTGCGTGAATACATCAAGAGGTTCAGTCACACTTGCGTAGGTATAGAAAACCTGGATGACAGGATAGCCCTCCACTACGTCAGGAACGAATTCTAACCTGACTCAGGCTTTTTTTGGTCGTTAGCAAAAAAGAAGCTGGCTAGTCTAGATGAAATTTACCTTCAGGTGGATAAATACTTCGAACTAGAAGAGATTACCAGGGCCAAGGAAAGCTTGAAGAAAGGTGAACCTGTCAAACAGAAAAAGAATCAGAACTTTAACCAGCCCCGTGACTCATCTAAAAACGAACAGTACCGGCTTAAGTATTCAAAGTACACTCCTTTGAACACCCCTCGAGAAACAATCTTGAATGAGGTTCTTTAAACTCGGTTCCAAGATATCAAGAGGCCACCACCCCTGAAGAAACAGTCCTAGAAGGACCACTCAAAACATTGTAGGTGACATAAAAGCTATGGTCACGAGACAGAAGAATGATTCCAACTCTGGGATGTTATCGAATCTTTGATTAAGGAGGGACGCTTGCAAAAATACATCAATGGTTTATGAGGAAATGAGGACCGCAGAAGATGCAAGGATCAGAGACGAAACTGTAGCCCTCTGCAGAGTTCGAACTAATTTCAAAGGGGAAGAACCCGAAGTCCCGCCATAAGATCCCAGACACTGCCACGCTGAGATGCTAAAAACAGGCAAAATCAGAACCAGGACACCCAAGGTGGGGGTAACAGGAAGGACAAGCTTGTCAGTACCATTTTCGGAGGATTCACAGGTGGGGGTTTATCTAATAACTCCCGGAAGAAGGTACTTTGGACAGCAGTCTTGAGTGTGTCTAGCTCTTCACGAAGACCCCATGCCGAAGATAAGGACACACCACCCATTTCCTTCTCCGACAAGGATTACAACGATATTATCTGAGATTATGATGACTCACTAGTTATATCTAGGATAATATCCAATGCCGAAGTCCGTCGTATCTTTGTCGACCAAGGAAGTTCAACGGATATCATGTTCATGGACGCCTTTGAAAAGCTAGAGTTCCCTCTGTTTGCGCTCACACCATATGAAGGTGAACTCACTGGATTCTCCGAAGAAAAGGTTACCTCAGTAGGATATTTTGAAATGTTCTTAACACTGGGTGACAACAGTTTGTACAGAACTATTAAGGTGAGAATCTTGGTTGTAGATTGTCCCTCAGCTTACAACATTATTTTGGGTCGTCCGACATTGAATGGCATCGCCGCTATAGCCTTTACCACCCACCAGGCTATGAAATTCCTCAATAGGAATAATGAAGTTTTCACGGTCAAGAGCGACCAGATTGCAGCCCGCAAGTGCTATAATGAAAGTTTGAAAATCAGTAGGGCTTCCAAGAAGACAAAGGCACGAACATCCAGCCCGACTCGTAATCAAGTCAACATCCTAATGACTAAGTTGGATGTACGTGAGGAAATCCAAGGTACCTGACCCCAGCCAGAAGGGGAACTGATCCCACTTTAGCTTGGTAATAGGTCAGACTAAGTCACCAAAATAGGTGCGAACCTTGAAGCACACGAGAGAACCCAACTTGTAGAGCTTTTGCAGAAAAACAAGGACTTATTCACTTGAACATCCTCTGATATGCCTAGGCTCGACCTCATTTTCATCTGCCATCGTTTATCTATTAAACGGGATGCGAGGCAGTCTCCTAGAAGAAAATGAAAGTTAACCTTGAAAGACAACAGATTATTGAGGAGCAAATGAAAGAATTACTGAGTGTCGGCTTCATAAGGGAAATTTCTTACACCACATGACTCTCAAATGTGGTTCTCGTTAAAAAGTCAAACGGAAAGTGGAGGATGTGTGTGGACTATACAAACTTGAATAAGGTATGTCCTAAAAATCTATACCCCATCTCAAACGTTGATAAATTGGTTGACAACTCCTCCGAATTTCATCTACTATCGTTCATGGATGTCTGCTCCGGATACAATCAGATCCTAATGTATCCCAAAGAAGAAGATAAAACTGCCTTTTTTCATTAAAAGGACAAGTTACTTCTACAAGGTAATGTCTTTTGGTTTGCAGGGGCCACTTATCAAAGGATAATGAACAAAGTCTTCGAAAAATAGATGGGGAGAATACTAGAAGTTTACATCGATAACATGATAGTCAAAACCCCGTTGTCTGGGTCACATACCTCAGACCTCGAAGAAGTCTTTGCGCAGCTGAGGAAGCATAACATAAGGCTTAATCTTGAAAAATGGGCGTTTGGGGTCCAGACTGGCAAGTTTTTGGGGTTCATGTTAACTCACTGTGATATCGAAGCTGCAAAGTAGTGCTCGACATGCACAACCCTCAAAGTGTGAAAGAAGTGCAACAGCTAATCGGACGGATCGCGACTCTCACACGATTCCTAGCCAAAGCCGCTCACAAATCCCTCCCTCTCTTCAAGTTATTGTAAAAAGGGACATGATTCGAGTGGACTCAAGAATGTGAGGATGCTTTCACATCTCTGAAGAATATTATGTCATCCCCTCCCATCCTTACAAGGCTGGAGTTAGGTGAAACACTCTACGTGTACCTCTCCATCCACGAAGAGGTTGTGAGTTCAGTACTTATCAGGGAAACAGTAGAAGGACAAAAGCCGATTTATTTTGTGAGCAAGGTGTTACAAGGCACCGAGCTCCGACATCAAAAAATCGAGAAGGTTGCATTTGCACTCATCATCACTGCCAGAAGACTAAGACAGTACTTCCAATACCATCCAGTGGTGATAAGGACAGACCAACCCATCTGACAAATATTGCACAAACTGGACTTAGCAGGAAGGATGATTGTCTAGTCCATAAATCTTTCCGAGTTTGAGATCACCTGCGAACCCAGAGTAGCCATCAAGGCACAAGCACTCTTAGACTTTCTAGTCGAACTCACTTCAGACCCTGGTGATACCGAGGAAGTATCCTGGACAGTGTTTATTAATGGGTCCTCAAACCCGAAGGAAAGTTTAGCCGGGGTAATCTTAGAGAATTCTAAGGGGGTGACTGTTGAGAACTCCTTTAGGTTCGAATTCCCCACCTCAAACAACCAGGCATAATATGAAGCATGCATCGCCGGACTGGTAATGACCAAAGACTTGGGGGCCACAAAGATCAGACTTTGTAGTAACTCCCAGCTCATGATCTCCCAGATCCGGGGTGACTATCTGGCCAAAGAGTCCCTCTTGTGGAAATACCTGGCAAGGGTACAAAAAATCCTCATGGGTTTTCGAGTGGTAAAGGTGGAGCATATAACTCGGGAGCAAAATTTTAGGGCCGACCTCCTATCCAAGTTAGCCAGTACCAAAAGTCTGGGCAACAACCATTCGGTGATCTAGGAGACCCTCCCATAACCCTCCATCGTTGACATGACCGTCTTCCAGGTTGAAGAGCAAGAGCCTACTTGGATCACACCATTGATGGAGTACTTATAGTCCACTAGCCTCCACAAGGATCCAAAAGAAGTTTCCAAATTAAAGAAAGTCGCAGTCAGGTATACCATCTACGACGGACAGTTACCCTTCCTTAAATGTCTTGCGTTGAGAGAAGCTAAGTACGTCTTGGCCGAGGTTCACGATGGAAGTTATAGACACCATCTAGGAGGCAAAGCCCTAGCGTTAAATGCACTCAGGGCGGGTTAGTATTGGCCTACGATGAAAGTAGACTCTCATGTGCATGTCCAGACATACGACAAATGCCAATGACATTCCGACCATTATCATGCACCGCCAGAGGAATTATCCATGACGTCTATACCCTGGCCATTCTATCAATAGCGTATGAACATCCTGGGTCTGTTCCCTCAAGCGCTCGGGTAGCTGAAGTTTTTGGTAGTGGCCGTTGACTACTTTACTAAGTGGATCGAGGCGGAGCCCATAGTCACCATTATTTCAGCCCTGAATTTAGAAATTCACTTGACGTCATATCATCACCAGGTTTGAAGTCTCAGAATCCATTGTTGCAGACAACGGGACATGGTTCAAAGACAAGGGATTTGAAGAATTACTTGCCGGGCTGAAAATAAAACATCATTGTAGTACTGTGGAAAACTCACGTACAAACGGACAAGCTAAAGCAGCAAACCGTATTATCATCAGGGGGTTAAAGAGAAGACTAGACAAAGCCAAATGAAATTGGGCCGAGCAGTTGGACCACATCCTATGGGCTTATCGAACCATGCCTCACTCCACAACGGGTGAAACTCCTTTCAAGCTAACCTATGGATGCGAGGCACTGATCCAGTAGAGATAGGAGAACCAAGTTGGCGTCTTGAAAATTTCTCACCTGGTAATAACCCCGGCTTGATCAGGGAAGACTTGGATCTGCTTAAAGAAAGAAGACGCATCGCTCATATACGCGACGCCGTAATCAAGCAGAGAACGATAGCCCAGTATAACCTGAAGGTTATCCCTAGGAGGTTCTAGCCAGGCGACCTAGTACTTCGCAGGGCTGACATCGACGAAAGGAATGCCTCCCAAGAAAAATTAGTCCCTAACTGGGAAGGCCCCTGCCATATCGTGATCAGTATCGCAAAGGAGTTTACACTCAGGGGACATTGACAGGAAAGTCAGTGAAGAACTACTGAAACGCAGACAAACTTAGAAAGCACTACAGCTAAGCTCCTTCCAAGGCCTAGTCTCCTAGTTTACTTCATGTTTGATCTGCCCCAATTGTTATAGGAGTACATTATATGGACCTTAGTCCTTTTATCTACTCAATAAAACAAGTGTTGCTATTTTGATACATTTGATTGCATTGAAGCTTTCAAAGACCTTCAAAGGTTATTATGACATCCCAAGTCATCATAAAACCTGCCGTGAGTTGTCTTATGTTAAACAGGTTGTGCAAAGGAAAAATCCTATCTCGAGGAAAATTCTGACACCAAACCGTAAGCATTAAAAGACCTCGACTAAGGACCGCTAAAAATAAAACAAATCATGAATGGATCTTAGATACCAAGACAAATGGTATAGACCCCGGATAAGTTTTATTACACTGAAGTCGGAGGATCCTAAATACTAACAATTAGTAATGGACCCCGCAAAAAGGTTTTTTTAGCTTAGGCATAATTCTCAAATGCCAAAAATTTTTTGGACATAAGTTCCTAAGCTAAGGTTCTAATTTTTACTTTATGCCCGAGTCCTAAAGGGAATCCTAAACGTTCATTGATAATGGGCGTTGGACTCGGACCATATAGTACCTGCTAGAGAAATCTGACACAAATTTAAACAGAAATAAAATATGATAAATGAAATTAAAGGTAAAGAAAAGTTAAAGATGAAGTGTCAGATCTGGCTTTCTTTGCATGTTGCTTCCCGCACTGCTTCCTGATAACCAATCTATCTGAGCTAGGACTTTATCAGGTTCATAAACAAAAGCTTCTAATTTATCAATCAGCTCATCAATAGTGGAGGCAGAGATAAGAAGTTTTCTTGCCGAAGGAGTGATAAATTTCTGTTCCATAGCTTTATCAAGAAAAAATAACAAAAGATCAAAGAAATTATTAACATTCAACAAACCAATGGGTTTATGGTGGATGTTCAGTTGGGCCCAAGAGACAAGTTGAAAAATTTCTTCCAAAGTACCAAAACTACCTGGTAAGGCAATAAATGGATCACAGTTGTCAAGCATTGTTTTCATTCGGCCATGCATAGATGATACCTGAATTTCTTCTCAAACTCTCTTTCCAGTAATATTATTTTGAGCTAAAGGTTTAGGAATGACACCTAAAACCTGATTGTCTCCTACAAATGCAGAGAGTGATACAGCCCCCATTAACCCATGACAACCACCCCCATATACAACATGAATATTCCTTACAGCAGGTGTTTGACCAAGAGCGTTTGCTACACTTACAGACTCTAAACCCTTCCCATAACTTGACCCACAAAAACACAGACATTTTTAAGGTTACGAACAGGAGGTCCCATAATTTCACATTCCCTTTGAATGATTATGAGTTAGAGGAAAGTGAAGAGAATGAAGTGTTTAAATAGGAAAAAGAATGGAAAAAGTAATCATAGCACCTATATGGGTAGGTTAGCTGTTGTCAGAAAAGTTTGAAAATAAAAAATAGATTTTTTTTCCTTTTTTTTTTATTTTTTTTCACTATTTGATTTTTTTTTAACTTCAAGAAAATCATCAAGGTAAAGAAGTCTAGAAACCCCTGAAGGACCCTGTTCAAAGGATCGTCTGTCCAAAAATCAAAATACAACAAAATCATACAAAGATAAAAGAAATATAATAATAAACGAAGACGTACCTATATGTACAGTTTTCATGGCGTATCTTTATACTGCGTGTCATAAATGCAGTAGTGGCATGTATTTGAGTTGCGTGTCACCAGTGCAACATATGAATTCCACAAGGATTGCCGAACCGATAACAAGAACCTTTGAATCCTTTCCGTCCTACTTACAGAAGAACAACCCTCTATCTTCCTGCAAACCTAATTAAAGGCCTGTATTTTAAGAAGATGGTACCTGACCGCAGCCAGTCAGAACTCGCCATAGAGACCTACTAATTAAAGTAAGTATATAGCTCGCCATTAACGGTTTCGTTTCTCGTAAAGACGGACGCTTCTTTTCTGTCCATTAGCACTACAGAGCCTTGGTTCCAAGAACTGGGAATGTAGCACACGGCTCTCTATAGAGCATGGCACACGAACTTTATTTACATACTGGCGTGTGAAGGTCTCCTCCTGAGTCTATGACAGGACGGGCACCCGCCTGGAGTTCCTAATCTAATTAAAGACCAAGTACAACCGTAGTTTCGCCCTCTATTTTTTTTTTCAAGTTGTTAGAAACCCGATGAAAGATAGGTGTATACTCACTTGAGATTGGGAAAGAGGTAGTCTGCTCTTTCGGCTTTATGCCAAAGTATTGTTGACCAGTATTAGACCCATTCAAGACCAGCGCAACATAGGGCTCCCAAAAGGGACAAGTGGCCATAATGCGACTGGCTGTCTCACATGTGGGATACAATCTACCTTCTTTGTTTTTCAATTAAGAAGGATGGATCAGGATGCATGCATTTCCCCATTCACGTTTTGTGTTACCAAAGTTAAACCCAAGATGTATACATACTTTTTTTTTTGAACGTGAAGAAGAAGAAGAAAAAAAAGAAAAAGAAGAAAATATGTACATGTTATTGTGGATGTTGCTCACATCTACCTCTGGTTTCACGTCCAGAAATGGCTTAAACGCCTTCTATGAGTCGAGGACAAGCTTCCCATTGAATTTTCTTATAAATTGGCAAACAGGGTCTTTTAGAGTCAGATTCCCAAGACTGTATTGCTTTTGTTCATCCTTGAAGAGATTCCACAAATTAAGAAGTTCACGATGCACAAGACCACAAGAATACGTATCAAGAGTCAATAAGCTATCATCTAATGACTCCTTACTCAGTCCATTCTTAATGAAGAAAATTTTATCTTCTCTGTTTTTGGAAACCATCCCCAAAGAACGACATCACTTGTTACAATTCCATCGTCCACATATGTGACAGACTTGTAATCTTTTTGCTTTTCTCCTTTTAGAATATGAACTTCTACCAAGACCTGGAATGTATGAGTCAAATAAAATTGAAGACTCACCTGCTAATCGGACTTTTTCTTCGATTATCCAATGTACATATTCTAGTGTACCTTTGTGCATTAACAATCTCAATCTTTCACATCTAGCCTTGTAAATTTTTGTTAGAGCATTTTAAAGAAGAGAAAGAAAATGTTTTGTCAAGTTTGAGAGAATGATATCTATTTTGAAGAAGAAGAAATCAGTTATTTTGGGAAACTGAAAGAGAGCAAACCGACTTGAGAGTCACGGAGTACCGTCATCCACCGTTTTACCGGGGAGCTAAAGAGCTACAAAACAAAATAAAGTTACAAAATTAGAGTAAATTTTTCACATAACAAAGATCAGAAAGGGAAATAAATTCTACCTCAGCAGCTTGATTTTTTATAAATGGTTTAAGTCTTTGTCCATTGACCTTAGACACATTACCATTCCTAGGATTCTCAATGTCTATGGCCCCATAAGGATATACATGTTTGACAATAAAAAGGTCAGTCCACCTAGATCTCAATTTTCCAGGAAAAAGGTGAAGACGATAATTATAAAGCAGAACTTTTTGACCAATTTCAAAAGATTTCCTCAAAATAGATTTGTCATGAAAAACTTTTGCTCTTTCTTTATAAATTTTTGAGTTTTCATATGCATCATTTCTCAATTCCTCAAGTTCTTTTATTTGCAATTTACGTAACTTGCAAGCATCATCAAGCTTTAAATTGAAAGCTTTAATGGCTCAAAATGCTTTATGCTCCAGTTCTACAGGCAAGTGATAAGGTTTTTCATAGACTAACCGATAGGGTGACATGCCTAAAGATGTTTTAAAAGTAGTA
The DNA here is from genome assembly GCA_029884605.1 of Ormosia emarginata. Lineage (NCBI taxonomy): Eukaryota > Viridiplantae > Streptophyta > Magnoliopsida > Fabales > Fabaceae > Ormosia > Ormosia emarginata. Next base: position 19,641,484 of record JAQQTP010000060.1, on the reverse strand, counting down.
CGATAAGCCCAAAATGCATCGTTTAGTCTTAAAGACCAATCTTTACGATTTGGGTTAACTATTTTTTCTAAAATTTGTTTAATTTCTCTATTTGCTAATTCTACTTGTCCACTTGTCTGAGGGTGATAAGGAGTAGCAACTTTATGGGTAATACCATATTTCTTCATTAAAGATTCAAATGGTTTATTACAAAAATGTGTTCCCCCATCACTGACGATAGCTCGAGGGATTCCAAATCGACTTAAGACATTTTCTTTTAAAAATTTGAGAACAGTTTTATGATCATTTTGTCGACATGGAATCGTCACAATCCATTTTGAGACATAATCAACTGCAACCAAAATATACACATATCCAAATGAGGATGGAAATTGACCCATGAAATCAATTTCCCAACAATAAAAAATTTCAATGACAAGGACAAGGTTCAGAGGCATCATATTTCTTTTAGAAATAGATCCTAATTTTTGACAATTTTCACAACTTTTGTAAAAGGTATAGTTATCTTTAAATAAAGTGGGCTAATAAAATTCACACTGCAAGATTTTCGCAGCTGTTTTCTTTTAAGAAAAATGACCTCGATATGCTTCAGAGTGGCAAAATTTAATGACACTACCTACCTCATTGTCGGGTACATATCTCCGAAAGATTTGATCAGGAGAATATTTGAACAAATATGAGTCATCCCAATAAAAAAATTTCACCTCAGTCAAAAACTTTTTTCTGTCTTGATGTGACCATTGAGGCGGCATCTTTTCTATTACAAGAAAATTGACTATGTTCGCAAACCAAGGCATGAAATTGACAAAAAATAAAAACTCATCAGGAAAAGAATCATTGATAGGTGTGCTATCAAAAGATGAGCCTGTTATAAGTCTGGACAAATGATCTGCGACAACATTTTCAGCTCATTTCTTATCTTTTATTGTGATGTTGAATTCTTGAAGCAACAAGATCCACCGTATCAACCTAGGTTTGGCATCCTGCTTAGACATTAAATATCTAATAGCAGCATGATCAGTAAAAACAACAGTAGAAGAATCAATTAAATGAGTTCGAAATTTGTCCAATGCAAAAATTACAGCAAGTAGTTCTTTTTCAGTAATGGTGTAATTCATTTGTGCACTATTTAAAGTTTTACTTGCGTAACAAATCACATAAGGCTTACCTTCCTTTCTTTGGCCTAAAACAGCGCCAACAGTAAAATTACTTGCATCACACATTAATTCAAAAGGCAAAGACCAGTCAGGGAATTGCATGATAGGAGCCGATGTTAGAAGATCAATTAATTTTTCAAAAGATTTTTGGCATTCTTGAATCCAATCAAATGGTGCATCTGTTATCAGAAGATTGTATAATGGTCTAGATATGACACTAAAGTCCTTAATGGATCATCGATAAAATCCTGCATGTCCTAGAAAGGAACGAACTTCTCTGACTGTTTTTGGGGAAGGCAAATGAGCAATTAATTTAACTTTGGCCTTATCAACTTCAATTCCTTCAGAAGATATCATATGACCTAACACGATTCCTGAAGTAACCATATAATGACATTTTTCCCAATTGAAAACAAATCATTTTTCTTCACATCTTTTAAGAACTTTATCCAAATTATCAAGACATTTTTCAAAAGAATTTCCAAAAACTGTCAGATCATCCATAAAAACCTCTAAATAATGCTCAATCATGTCACTAAAAATACTTAGCATGCATCTTTGAAAAGTTGCTGGAGCATTACAAAGACTGAAAGGCATTCTTTTATATGCAAAAGTGCGAAAGGGGCACGTAAAAGTAGTCTTTTCTTGATCTTCTAATGCAATTGGTATTTGATTATACCCCGAATAACTATCAAGAAAACAATAGTAAGGATGTCCTGCTACTCTTTCTAGAATTTGATCAAGAAATAGTAAGGGGAAATGATCTTTCCTAGTGGCTGTATTTAATTTTTTAAAATCAATACACATACGCCAACTAGATGACTTGTGTAGGTATTAACTCACTTTTTTCATTTTCAACCACTATTATTCCAGATTTCTTAGGCATAACTTGTGTAGGGCTTACCCACTGGCTATCGAAAATAGGGTAAATAATTCCAACATCAAGTAATTTAAGAACTTCAGCCCTAACTGCCTCTTTGATGTGTGAATTTAATCTTCTTTGAGGTTGTTGTGATGTTTTAGCATTATCCTCTAAATGTATTCTATGTGTACAAATTAATGGATTAATGCCTTTTATATCTGTTAATGTCCATCCAATTGCACTTTTATGCCTTTTAAGTACTTCACAACATACCTTCTTGTTCTTCAAGAAAGGATTGATGAAATTACTACTTTGGAAAGCTTTGGTCTTCTCCCAAAAATGTGTACTTCAACCCAGAAGGTAATGACTTTAGTTCCAGTGTGGGTACTTCTTTATGAATATTATCATTCATGGGTTGTAGCTCTTCAAATCTCGGCTTCCATCCTTTGTATTCCATTACTTGTGTACAATCAAGCAAAGAATATATTTCAGAAATATCACCATCTACTTGCATATCTGAATCAAATGAATTAATTAAACAAACTTCTAATGGGTCAAAAGAACCCCCTTTTAGAAGATGATCATCTACAATGACCTCAATCCCGTCAGCTTCCTCATTTTCATTATTGACTTCATATGGTTGCTTGCATAAGTTGAAAACATTAAGCTCAAGTGTCATGTTTCCAAATGTTAGCTTCATCAATCCATTTCTACAATTTATCAAAGCATTGGATGTTGCTAAAAATGGACGACCTAAAATAATAGGAATTGATTTGGTGCAATTAATCATAGGTTCAGTTTCCAAGACAATAAAATCCATAGGATAAATGAATTTATTAACTTGTACCAACACATCTTTCACTATTCCTTTTGGAATTTTAATTGATCTATCAGCAAGTAGAAGAGTTACAGAAGTTGGTTTGAACTCACCTGGATTGAGTTGTTGATAAACTGAATATGGAAGCAAATTAACACTAGCATCAAGATCAAGTAAAGCTTGTTCAATCATATGTTCTCCAATAATGCATGAAACCATAGGACAACCAGGGTCTTTATGTTTCAAAACATTATTGCTTTGAATAATGGAACTTACTTGCTCGATCAAAAAGGCTTTCTTTTTCACATTTAATTTTCTTTTAACAGTGCATAAGTCCTTCAAAAATTTGGCATAAGAAGGAAAGTGTTTGATAGTATCTAACAACGGAATATTGACCTTCACTTGTTTAAGAATTTCAAAAATTTCAGTTTGGTGGTCCAATTTCTTTGTTTTGCTTAATGCTTGAGGAAATGGAAGTGGAGGAGACGAGAGTTTGGTTTCATTTTGGCCGGATGACTTATCAACCTCTTCCTTATCTTGGGGAATTGATTCACCATCTTTCTCACAAGGTTCAGAAATTTCTTTTTCAACAACTTTTCCACTCCTAAGAGTTATCACAGAATTGACTTGATTTATTTGTTGGTTTTCTGAACTACCCTCATTTAGATTATATTGACCATTGGGATTCTGTTGAGGTTAAGATTGAAATTTTCCTTTCTTGTGAATGGTGAGTGCAGAAGTAAGTTTGGAAAGAGTGTCTTTTATGTCTATCATGGTTTGAGTGTTTTATTTATTGATGGCCTCTTACTTTTCTTTGCATGCACTCAATGTTCCTTCAAGGTTTTTCCTATATGGTGGGACATAAGGTGCATATCCTTGAGAATTTTAAGAATCCTGTTGTTCCTAAGGAGGTGGTGGTTGCATAAATTGAGCTTGATTATTATTCCTCCAACTGAAGTTCAGGTGATTTCTCCATCTTGGATTGTAAGAATTTGAAAAAGAAGAGGTGAATGACTTTTTAAAATTGTTCATTGCATTTACTTGCTCATGCACAACTTATTTAAAAATAGGAATATTACGACATTTATTTGTCGAGTGTCCTAATTCATCACAAATGCTACAAATTTCTTCATTTTGCACATATTTGACTTCTTTTACTTTCCCTAATTTCATAGATTAAACCTTTCTAGCCAAACTAGCATACCTTGTATTTAGATCTTCTTCTTGATTAAGATGGTATTTTCCTTTTCTTGCATTTGCAAGGTTATATCTAATTGAATTTTCAGAAAGATTAGTACCATGCTAAGATTGAGAATTTTCAGCCAAATGGTTTAAATAATCTAAAGCTTCTTCGGGTTCTTTATCAAGAAACTTGCCATTACACATCGTTTCCACAAATTGTTTCGTTTCAGGTGTTAAACCTTCATAAAAGAAGCTTATAGTCCGCCATTTTTCAAAACCATGATGTGGGCAAGAATTTAACAAATCTTTAAAACGTTCCCAACTTTGAAAATACGCTTCATTTGAATTTTGGGAAAAAATTTGGATTTGTCTTTTTAAAGCATTTGTTTTATGTGTTAGAAAAAATTTCTTTAAAAACTCACTTTGCATTTCTTGCCATGTGCCAATTGATCTTGGTTTCAAAGCGTTAAGCTGAGTTTTTACTTTATCTTTCAAAGAAAAAAGAAACAATTGAAGTTTAACAATCTCTTCACTGCAATTTTGATCATTGAAAGCAATACAGACTTCCTCAAATTCTTTTAGATATAAATATGAGCTTTCATTTTCTAAACCATGAAAATTAGGAAGTAAAGAAATCATACCCGACTTAAATCTAAAATTATTAGCAGTAAGTGGAAAGATAAAACATGATGGACTAGAATTTCGAGGTGGTTGCAAATATGCACGCATAGTTCGCAATGGTTGATTTCCTTGTTCATCATGTATGCTTTCATTTTTTGCTCGTTGTGTTTGATTATCATGTTCAACATGTGCACTTTCAAATTCAGCCATTGTGTTAATTGTGTGTGATTGTGATTCAAATAAATCAATATATAAATTACTTGGATTAATTTTAACCAAACGACCAGAATTTGAATCGCGATACTAGTTAAGCATAAATAAGTGATATAAAATAAAAATAATGTACAAGTATGCAGTATAAATTGGCCTTTAAATATTAAGAAGGATGTGGTATAAACTAACTACCGAAAAGTATATCTATATATATATATTAACAATTAAAAAGTTAAATAACTGATAAAATAAAATAAAAATTAGATAATTAGAGAGTTAATAATATACGTAAAATAAAATGCGAAAAATAAAGTCGAAAAATAAAATACGAGAAAATAAAGTCAGAAAGTAAATTTAAAATATGAAAATCGGAGAGTGGCAGAGCCCCACAGAGCCGGCGAAAGAGAATAAAAGAAGAAAAATTATTTCATTAAGTTAGATTTCAGAAAAAGAAATGACGTTAATTTAAAAGTTAGATACGAAAAATAAATGATAGAATTTAAAAGTTAGATGCGAAAAATAAATATTTAATTTAAATGTTAGATCTGAGAAAATAAATAACAAATTTAAATGTTAGATAGTTAGTAAGCATAAAGCATAAATAATAATAATAATAATATTAATAATAATAATATTAATAATAATAATAATAATAATAATAATACTAATACTAATACTAATAATAATAATAATAATAATAGAAAGCGTATACAAAAAATAAAATAAAAAATAAAAAATAAAAACAAAAATAAATAAAAAAACATAAATAAATGACGTAAATATAAAAGTTAGTTAATAAGTTAGTTATTAAGTTAGTAAATAGATAAATAAAAATGAAAAGAGTAGAGGAAGAATATACTTGATAATGAAATTTACTTACAGAAAGATAACCTCAATATATTAGAACTTCAAATCAAGTCCCTAGCAACGGCGCCAAAAACTTAATGGGATAAAATTATACAGTTTCAAATCCAAGTGTAGGTTATTTCAAGTAGTAAATTCTCGAGAGTCCGAGGTCGATCCACAGGGAATTGATGAAGAGAAAATTATTTGAGGTACGGAGAAGATTTGTCATAATACTAAAAATGATATAAGTTGTTCACAGATGAAAAAGATTTGCTTGGGTTAGAAGATCCACTCATGGTAATAAATTAAAAACAAGATTATTTCGTTTTATAACTCAATTGAAATCATGCATAATGAAGATTCCAATCGAAAGATTTAACATTCAAAGTTCGATCATGTAATCATATAATAGTTCCAATAATTATCTACCAATACTTGTAAATCGTCAAAAGCATCTACTGTGCCAATCCTATTATCTATAATGGATCAAGATATTCATTATACAAGAAGAGTTTCTAAATTAATTGGAAATAATATACAACTCATATGAAGATCACATAAAAATTTATCTTTTAAAGCACAAGAAAGAAATTAATCTAACTTTAACTTATTACCAAGAGCTTCACCTTTTCACCCAAGCAAGATAAAGATTTAGTTATTCATAGACAAGAAGAAAGAAAGAGAGAAGAAGAAGATGATGAACAAAACTTCAATTAAGAACAATAAAAAACTACACAAAGGAAAACTAATAACACAATAGAATAAACTAAACTCTAAGCTAACTAACACCCCCAAATGTTCAGCCTTTGCCTCCTTTTATAGAATTCAAGGAGTGTAAGAAGACGATGGAGTTGTTTGATGATAAGAAGTGAAATCAAAATAGATAATGAATGAGCTGAAATTATGGATTTCTTGTCTCCGAAATGTCTTTGCTCTTAGCTCATGGCATGCATCAGAATTAAGCCAAGTGGTCTTCATAAAAGTTCTAGAAAATTGTCTCAGCTTTCCAGAGACACCAAGTTTAGCCAAATCTAATAACCAGAGCCCGAGATATGGCCCAATTATTGCTCATGGGTCAGACCCAAATCCAGCACCTCTGTTCTGAATTCCAAGCTCAATATCACCTTCAAGGAATCCGAATTAGCATTTGTGTTCTTCATAAAAGTTGTAGATATGGGTCTTAACCTTCCATTGTCAAGATTTCAGAATTGCGGAACTCCTATAGCCTGAGATATAGCGTAATGAGTGCAAAAAGGTCAAACTGTCAGGTTCAAAACGCTAGATTTTGTTTCAACTCCAATTTGAGTTATCCAAACATGTGTTTCTGGTCTTGAGGCCTCATGAAAGTTGTAGAAATTTATCTTAGCTTAAAAACAAGACTAAAATCACATCCATCGGATATTTGTAACTCAAATTATAGCCGCCATCTTGAAAAAAGTCATGTGAGAAGGTTATACAATGAATGAAATATATTCTATTAATGTGGCTCTTGCTATCAAGTGAATAGTTATTAAAGAATTATCTTAACTTTCCAACAAGACCAGAATCATATTAATCAGATAATTACAACTCAAGTTGTGGCCACTTTACTTAAGAATGCAATCACCCAAATTAATGATAATTCAAGCAATAATTTCTTCAATGATCCAATTAAGCTTAATTTCATAAAATGTGACAAAATCAACTTAATTAAGCCAAATTGAACCTTAAGAAGCCTAGTTAGAGGATTATAAAATGTATAAAATACATTGTTATCATCATGACATACTTTTTAAACTAATTTCTAAGTCTATAGCCGTTGTTCTAAATAACACGATGGACATTAGACCCCGAAATAGACAAAGGAACACAAGTAAAATAAATTCGAATCGATTAAAACCTCAAAAATCAGGGTAGTACCATTGTTCATACAAAAACAAAACCCCACGTAGGGGGCAAGAACAAAAATCAAAATTACTCCGCAGCGGGATCTAGACCGCTGGCCATGGCAGAAGAGCCTTCAACACTTGGACCCTCATGAGCAAGAATAGGAAGCACAAAATGACCATCCCGGACTATCATCTCAGAGTCCAGGGAATCCAAAACTAGAGCAACCCCGGGATTGAAGAGCTGAACTTGGTTGACGGTATTTTGGAACTGCTCCTCTTTGATGTCGATGCAGATAGTAAGAAGTTGGCTAACATCACCTTGAAGGGTAGTAGCCTTACTTTCGAGCTATTGGTTTCTGGAACGAAGACTTTCATTCTCAGCCTGCAGTACGGCTACGTACCTCTTGACTTCAGTCAAGCTAGCTTCCTTTTGCTTCTCGGTATCCTTCAGGGTGGCCACCTCACTCTCCAAATCTCAGGCCCGAGTTTTTCCATTGTTCTTGGCCTTTACGACCTCTTCCTTCGCCCTAAGAGCTTAGTTTTCACCTCGCTTCTGCCATTTCCCGCTTATGCTCTTCAACCATATGCTCCAGGTACCAGGTCTTCACAGCAAGACGGAGCCCGAAAGTCTCAAACTAGGAGAAAGTATCCTTCTTGCCACGTAAGACTAGATGAGCAGCAACATCTTCATCCAGAAGGTTGAAGTTAATGAACTTACGAGGGTCCGAGTCCTCACGATACAAATTGATCAGTCCATTGTCATCTTCAACTGCGGCCCTCTTACCCCGGTCATCTGACTGACCCTCGCCCACCGCTTTTCTTTTGCGCCTTTTGAGAAAGGGGATGGGAATCCTCCACATGGATCGGTTTCCTCTCCACTATATGGACCTCGATTGGACGGGGCGGGGAGACTGACACAATATCAGCAGGGGGGTTTGATGACCCTGGTGCACTTGTGGCCCATAAGGCTTCAAGGATTGTCAGAGCGTTTCCATTTTAAGCCATCTTAACCAAGCTTTCTACAAAATCAACATAGACAATTAGAGTCATATTGCGACAAAGGAAAAAGAAAACAAGCATGAAGAACGACCTATACTACCTAATATGGCCCAAAGGTTCTCGTCATCCGGGGTATCCAATATTTCTTTAGGCCGGATCTTGCCGACCTCGTCCACATTTTGAAGAAATTAACATATTCAATTTCTTTGTCATTCAGATGACATATGTCCCTCTCGAACGTTTGAGTGGGGATGCTTTACCCCGCCGGATTCTAGTAAAAGCTAAATGTTGGCTCCCCAACCAGAAAGGTCAAGTGCCGCCAACCGCCATCAACTTAAAAAACTTTTCCTTAAAGTCCTTGTAACTTTCCAAGTATGGAAAGAAGACCGTTCTCCCTTGCCGTGACCGGACTGAAAGCTAGGACTGTTAATAAGCACGGTTTCCGTGAACAAAATATCGAGTATGGAAATAAAAAAATTCTCCATTCGAGCATCGCAACCCCACCAGTTAGCATATCCTTTTGAAGGTCACAATATTTACCTAACCGTTAGGGTGAATCTGGGTAGGACTTCTTAGCTCTCCGGTTCCCGAGCTTTTGGGACCGGGGTGGGTGCTTCTAGTATTGCCGCTCTCTTTTTGGCCATTTGAATTCTTGGAAGACACACAGAGGCCCAGGGTTAGAACCTATTAAGTTCAAAGATCCAAACATGACAATGGGTGAACAGAAAGGATTAATCGCGCCCACGCACTGACCTCTGTACCCACCAAGGCTAAAGCCTTAGAACGACACCTCTGCCACAGGTAATGCGATGGAAGAGGTGCTCCATAGGACAATACCGTTGAAAGGAGGGGAAACAATATTCCCACCCTCATTTGCAGAGAGGAAAGATAAGTGCACTCTATCGAGAGAGTGCGCAACCACTCACAAAACAAGAACAAACAAAAATAGAGTCCAGGGGAAGGGAATACCTTGAAGAAAATTGAAGAAAATGAAGGAAATCAAGCTTTCGAAACTCCGAAAATGTCAGAACCACCCTGCGCCGCCATAAAACTGGTCGAAAATCTCCTCAAGCCACCCGTTTTCAGTGAAAAATAGCGAAATAAAATAGGAAAAGGCTAAAACCTTATTTATAGGGGTTACAGTTAGGGGGTAATTTCATCCGAGTTGTCCGAATTTGAAAACATACTCATCATAGCGCGCGAAGCACTAACACGTCCACTCAACCTGAGTGCGCCACGTGGCCCTCATAACTGTCATGGCAGTTGAGAGGACGGTTACCCAGTAGACCAAGAGACATGCAACCTCAAAATATAAGAGTCCGGAAAAAGATAAACAACACGGAAGGTAAAAGAGAGAAAAGAAGAATTCAAGGTCAAAAAGAAATTTTTATTCATTATTCTCATTGCATACATTGTCATCAACACAAGAGGAAAAAGAAAACATTGAGACATGGAACATATAAGAAAAGAACAGCCACCAAAGAGCCCAGAGGAAGGAGCAAGCGTCATCACCAACATCCTGGATCATGTCACATCCACATTTCCTCCAGAACCAACATCAATCTCTTCCCTATAAAGTAGCCCATTGAAAAAGTGGGTTGACTTTGAAGATCCTCGGCAAACCAAAACTGTACACTGTTGCCAGATTTTGGAACTTCTGCCAAATTATTCTTCCCTGCCTCTTTTACCATAATAATAAAGATCGAGGTGCACTCTCCTATGTTAGGCGAGGCACAGTTTTTCATGAGGAGATCATTACACCGGAATTCTAACCAATTTCATGATCACCCCAAGCTATTTCAAATCACAGAGCAGTCCCAATAGTCCCCCCACATAACCAAATGCTCTTAGAGGATTTGTCAGGAAGGAGAACGACTTGGGGCTCTATTTCTCCAATTGCCTCCGTCCAACACGACAGGTATCACAAACCTCCCCAACGACAGAGCGTAGATCAAATATACCCTCGTATACTGGAAAAGAGAGATATATGCCATTAATACGCCGAGAAAGAGAGATATCTAGTCAAAGAACAGTTCACAAAGGCGATAATAAACTTTCATAAATTTAGGAAAGAACAGGAAGAAAGTCTCCACAAGAGGCAAAGCTCTCCAGGAACGCATGAAGAAGAAAGGAGAGACCATGCTCTGAGAATAAATCATTTCTATATAGAAACACAGAAGGCCATTGCCAATGTCAAACACAAACATCCTTCATTTATAAAGGGAATGAAGTATTCTGATTAGCTCCTAGGAAGGAGAACTTGTCAAACCATAAAATTCGCATTTAATTCTCTCTATTTCCTATTGGTTACGAGAGCAGTGAGTGGTTGGGAAACAACATGAAGCTGACGTCCTCTATTAAAGGATCCTCAATTTCCAAGGAGGTCAAAGCAACAATTTCCAAAGAGTTCAAAGTTACAAAGGACGTTACTGAAGAAGAGAAGACCTCATGAATCGTCCACAAGGTATTTTACGTTTGATTACGGACCTCGGCATCAGTGTGAGACATCGTGAAACCTGGCATCAAAAGCTAGGGCTTAGCCCACTACGTGCCTAGTGATCCCGATGAAACTTACCTTGCCACTCAGACTCTGTGTAAGCGCCAAGTTAGGGACAACTGTTCTGGACCGTAATATGGGATCCCATCCAGTAGGATCAACCCGACACACATGTCCCTGGACTCCGCCATCAATACCCCGGTCGAAGCTTTACTACCTTGGATTACGGTATCGGATTATAACGATCGCTGAATCTGCGCAGATACCCATAACTGTCAATCATGATCTTACAAGGTTATATGATCCATAACTGCCTCTAACTATAGATAATCATCATATCTACGTTCTTATATTATAGGGATACTCTCCAATGACAAAAGGAAGATGAACCTTAATAGGATTCCAATCCTAAATACCTACTTGTAATACTGATCTTAATACTGATATTATGACGATTCCAATCACACTCTATATATACTAAGCTAAGTCAACCTAATCAGGTACCTGCTATCTCATTGTATAAACCCTACTTGTGCATTGCTTGACTTGAGCGTTGAAGTCATTTTGCAGGTACCTACCGCCCTGGTTCAATACCCTGGCAGCAGTTGCACAAGGAGGAAACCACCATATACATGTCTTTCTTATGTACCCTCTGAATCCATTTTAGAACAGCCTGAGAGGGAACCCAAATAGGAGCTTTCGATCTCCATCTTCGTCGATGCAAATACTGGTAGTACCGTTTAAGCTTCATTGACGCAGATCCTGAGTTCTTTTCCAACTTTACTTATTCTTTAGGTATTAAGTTAAAGTTTTTGGATCGTAGATCTCTTTTTAAACAAATTCAATGGCTTACACGCAAAGTGCACCGGTGCACCCTAATTTTTAGGGTGCGTTATAGATGAATCTTATTTTTAGCCTTTGTTTGGATATGAAGAGAAAATGGAAGGAAAGAAAATGAGAAGAAAGAAAATGAAGAGAAGAAAAAATTAGTAGAAAACTGAGTTTTCCCTCTATATGTTTGGATCAAGAGAAAATGAGAAGAAAGAAAATGAGAATTGAATTAAAAATGAATAAAAAAAATGTAATTGTGCAAAATGACATATATATCCTTGTCATAATTAGTTAGATATAAACATATGTTAATTTTATTTTAATCTATAAATAGTTTTTTTAAAATTAAAAAAAATAATTTTATATTAAATATTAATTACAAAATTTTAAGTTATTAACATAAAATTATAAAAATTTGATTTGAAATCATTTATTCAATAAAAATTTGTGATATATTATTTTTAATTATATAATATTTATATCAAATTTTATTAAATATATTTTAATATATAAAAAAACTAAAATGTCGGGTTTTCTCCTCCCATGCCCCACGCCCTACATCCTTCCCTTCCCATTTGCCCCTGACTTCCCCAACCCCCACGTCCCTTTCCCCCATGCCACAGTGCAACGTGACCGAGCGGCGCAGAGCTGTGCGACGGAGCGGTGTTGCGCGGTGCGACGCGGGCCGCGTGGAACAGTGCTGCAAGGTGCGATGCGGGAGCCGAATCCGTTGGGAGTCAGATGGTGAGACGGCGAGAAGTGCTATGGTGACGAGCTCTAAGTGCATGCGACTAGATCTGAGCGGCAACGGCTGGGTCTGAGCGACAGCGACAGTGGCTGGATCTGAGTGGAGGGCCTGGATTTGAGCAAAGTGACGACGAGGGAGCAAAGACGCCGCAGCGGCAAAGTATCGGTGGTGGGAGAAGAGAGACGTGGCATTGGCGTCGCAAGACAAGAATGTGAGGGAAGAAGATGGAAGGGGTCTCGGGTGGAGTCACCGAGCTCACACGAATGGTTAAATGGAGATGCACATTTTGATATAATGATAATTTAAGATTATTATCACATAATCTCTCCTATTTTCTGCACACTAGAGGCAAGAAAATATTTTATATGAGTCTCACGACAAAATTTTCTTTCCTCTCTATTTTCTCTATACTGCCAAACGAGAGAAAATGATATATTCCTCTCATTTTCTTTCCTCTCATTTTCTTTCCTCTCATTTTTTCTTAAAACAAACAAATGATTTGTGTTTAGAATGGTGAACGATAGTAGTGATAATCTCGAGCTGTCTAATTAGAAGTAGCCAATTGTAAGGCTTTTTTAGCATTGGGCCTCAATGAGTCCCTGTTGGCTTACCAACCCATATACTATAATTTATATTTTAAATTAACTAATTATCCACACACACTTTAAAATTATTTAGTACTATGATTCACTTGTATATTTTGAGTATGCCAGCATAATAATGTTGTGGTGTTGTATCGATCTTTAAATACTTTAAATAAACGGCTATAATTTTAGTGATTTGTTGGAGACATATTCATAAGCATAATCAGAATAATATTTTTTAGGTGCCAATTGTTCATATATATATTGTAAATATGATAAAATATATAAATTTTTTAAAATAAAAATTTAATCAAAATATAAAAAAAAAAAATTCAACCTATGAGGTGCGGCTGCCCCGTTTACCTATATGTGGTTTTGTCCCAAAACAAATCTCTCTATTTTATTTGGTCTAGTCCACTTGTACATGACTCTTGATTCATATAGGAGAAAACACATCATCATAACCAAAGTATATTATAATATACTATAGCCAGCGAGATTCAACTTTGAAAGCAGCTTCCACTCATTAGATTAAAGATATATACTTTTATTATTATTATTATTTTATTATTATTATTATTATTATTATTATTTTAATTTTAATAAATTTGCTTATATACCTCGAATTCCTGTTAGATTCGACCCAATTTTTAATTGTTCAGTATCTCAACCTAAATTAACCTTAATCTCATTTATCCAATATTCGAGCTTAGGCATTTTCATCTAGACCACACTAGTACTTGCACATGTCAAACCACTCTATTTGTCGACCTTTCCATTACTTTAAAGAGGACCTTGGCTGGTATGTTATGTGACAAATCAAAATAACACCCTGATGCAATTCCTTATGCCCTTTTAAGCTTTATATTTATGATGCTCTAGTAGTGCTTCCCTTTCTCATGTTCTAGACACGTATCATTTGACATATCAATTTTAATTCTCAATTCACCCCGCTTTCTTTATCTCCCTTTATTTTCATTGCGAGCAATGACATCCATTTCGTGACACTTCTGTTTTATCTTGTAAACATAGCCTTCATTTAGTTATAAAATTAGAAAGATTCTTTGGTTCTATTGAAGAGAAATCTTTTGTTACATACTCTATTCGTTTCAAAATAATTATTATTTTAGAGAATAAATTTGTTTCATTTTATTTATCATTTTAAAAAATCAAGAAAGTATTAATTAATTTTTCTAACTTTATCCATGTATCTTAATATCTCCACTGCGTAGAAGTAGAAGAGAGTAATGAATGGAGATGGTACTAATTTAATTAAATGTAGTTTGATTTTTTAAAATTACAATATTTAATAGCTTTATTAATTTTTATACAACAATCTTAAATAACAAATATTATGAAATCCATAAAATATTACTAAATATGTGTCATATTAATTATAATATTAAAAATACAATTAAAATATAAGATAATAATGACTCAAAAAGTTAAGAAAAATTATTGCATGCTTTTAGAGTACAATAAATACATATTTTAAAATAAATCTCTACAATTAATCTAAAATTGATAACCTAAAATTTATGTTAGTTTGTTTAAAATCAATGATAGAAATTATTCCTAAAATATACATTTATTATATTATAGGAGAATGTTAGAATTTCTCTAAGAATTAAATGTAATGTGTCACATATTCAATAGTATAATGTAAGAGATTTATATTGCTTGGAAATACCTAAGAATTTTTGTTTTTGGTGAAACCGTAGGTGTAACATCCTATTTTTTATAAAATATTTTTTTGAAGAATAAAATTTTAATTTATTTAATGAAAATTTTATTTGTTTTTATAGAAGAGATTAGAAATATTTTAATAGATATATTTATAAGTAGATATTTATGATAAGATACTTATAAGAAAATATTTATGAATTAATTATTATTTTAATATAAAAAATTTAAATGTCATCATTACTTTATAAAAAAAATTTAAAACAGGTGCAACATTGCAAATGCTACAATGTGCACCCAACAATAAATGCTTAAGCCAACCAATTTGGCTATACATAGGGGGTGACACTTTGATGGAAGCAAAGAAAAAAGTAGAGAGAGAAAAAATGCAGTAATCAAGGTAGATAAAAAAGAAGGAGATAAGGAAAGAAGGAGAAAAGAAAGAAGAAGAAAAGAGAGAGAAAAGAAAAAGAGAAAAAGGGAAGGAAACAACGAGAATCGATAAAGAATGAAGAAAAAGAAAGTGAAAAGAGAAGATCAGGTAAGATCTGAATACTTTTTAAAAAATAAAACCATAGTTTTTAGTATGTTTATATTTTTTTATTAGTTTATTTATTATTTTAATATTTTATACATATTATTATTCTTGTTAAATTTATTATGCACACGTAATATTATAAAAGCTTGATAATTACTTAGCTTTAAAATATTTATGATATTTGACATAATTTAGAATTATTATAATTTGAATGTTGACTTTTTCTTGGGAACAATATAATAAATTAAAATATCACAAAAAGTTTAAGTTAAATAAATATTTTATTTACATTTAGTAATCAATATATGTATTTGATTTACATGAACTCTCTTATATTTACCTTGGCGTTGGAACAATTTTATGACATTTATTTTGATTTATATTTACCTTAGCTTGAGAGCAATTTTATGACCTTTATCTTGACCTTTGCAACAAAAGGACTTTTGTGCAATGAATGCATTATCAGAATTAGGACAAATTATGGACCATGATGAGGACCTGACAAACTATGGACTATGATGAGAACTAGACAACTATGGACTATGATGAGGACTATCAAGAGAATTACTAAATTAATTTTAAATCATAGTTAGTCTTTTGAAGAACTTACATTTAAATTTAGTGATTCTAAGTTTTATGAGTTTTATTTAATTGCCATGATTTATTTTGAATTTATTTGTGATATATTAATAGTTTGTATTGCTTATGTTTGTGTGTGATGACAAGCAAGTGATTTATGAAAAAAGTTGCACCTAACCGTTGAGAGACAGAATGATGAATTTCCTTTTATGTTACCTACCTAGTTAGTGTGGATATGTCTGACTTTGTTGTCAAAATGTTAAAGTAACACCAGGATATAGTAGAATCCCTATGGAAGTGAAAGTTTTCGAGTAAAATGTGAGACAAGCAAACATGAAAAGAAAAAGTAAAGTAAATGGTGGAATCCCTGTGATGATGAACTTGCTTACTGATAATTGGTACTTGTTTGTTGATATTTGAAGAATTTGCTAATGTTAATATATAAGGCTGTATTGCGTAATTTGTTCTATTATGTTGGAATTGTATTGTTTTTGTCATACTTTAGTTGCCATGAATTTTTCTATATATTTTACACAGCTGAAATTCACTATTTATTTTTAAATATTTTTATAATAGTTCATTTTCTATTGAGAATTTCCAATTCTCACTTTATTCATGATGTTTTCAGACTAGCACATGATGCATTATGATCATCATTATTCAGATCAACTAAGCATAGACTATTGTTCCAAAGAAGAATTATTATAAATATATGTACATGTACTTCTGAGTGAACATTACGACTGGTGTGAACTTCTAATTTAAAAAGTTATAGATGTGTATTACAACTTTGTGTTATTCTTTATTGACACTTATTTCCTCTTATATATTTTCAATTTCGATTTTAATTTCTGTTTGTAATTTTTATGGAGTAAATTCTCTGATAATATTATTATAGATATGTTTAGAGTTATTTTTTTAGTAAGGGGGTTACATTTTTTGTATCAGAGCGTCAATTTCTGGCACTAGAAAACTAATTTTACATATTGAATTTTTGTCTATGTTAAGTTTCTACATGATGATTGCTCTTATTATTTTATACATGCCATATAGAATTATAATTACATTAACCTTGCAATATTGAGACTAATCACCTTAATATTGAATTGTTTATGGCTGTGTAGGACTATATGGTATTAGAATACGCAGAAGTGTATAGTTCACAATATGATACTCTGATAGGGATATTGGGAGTCATGAAAGGATTGACTGACACTGTCAGGGCTCAGACAGAGTCAACCAACTTGATTTTACAACCCATACAAGAAACTCAAGATCGGAACAATAATCATAA
This sequence comes from Ormosia emarginata, assembly GCA_029884605.1. NCBI lineage: Eukaryota > Viridiplantae > Streptophyta > Magnoliopsida > Fabales > Fabaceae > Ormosia > Ormosia emarginata. Next base: position 19,624,165 of record JAQQTP010000060.1, on the reverse strand, counting down.
CCATAATAATCCTGGTGAGGGTAGTGGAAATTCTACCGGAGAAACTTCTGTGACCAACCTAAATTATTAAGGTCTTTCAGAATTTAGAAAAGTCAAACCGCCATATTTCCATGGAGATTATGACCTAACACTAGCTGGAAAATAGGTCATGAAATTAGAAAAGATTTTTACAATCATGAGAAACACAAATGCACAAAAGGTAGTCTTTGCCACCAACATGCTAGAAAGGGAGGCAGAACACTGGTGGAAAGGTGTTAGGAACTTATTATAGTCTAGAGGAACTGAGATCACCTGAGAGGTATTTTTAGCCATATTCTTTGATAAATACTTTCCTGATAATGCAAAAAATGAAAAGGAGACAGAATTCATACAACTTAGACAGGGACACATGACTATAGAACAGAATGTGGCCAAATTTGAAGAGTTTTCCAAATTTTCTTCCTACTTGCAAAACAATCTTGATGGTCATTGGAAAGCTACAAAATTTGAGTGGGGTTTGAGGCCTGAAATAAGGGAGAAGGTATCTACCCTGGAGATAAAAGATTATGTTACTCTAGTGAATAAATGTAGGATAGCACAAAAGAACTATCTAGAAATGGAATTTGAAAAAGAACGTCTGAATTTTCTTAAAAGAAAAAAGGTGGCAGAAGCTCAAAAGAAAAATAATTTTAAGAATTGAGTAAACCATGGAAAAGATAAGCAAGTGAAGACTAGCGGACTTCCACCTATGTGCAATAAGTGTGGAAAATCTCATGACTCTAAACCTTGCTATGTGTGTTTCCGATGGGGAAAACTAGGACATTTTGCCAAGAATTGTACACTGAGAAGATGATGAACAACCTTGTACCCAGACCACAGACTAAAGGAAGAGTTTTCGCTCTAAGTGGAGAAGAGGCAAATCAATCTCCCAACATGATTCTAAGTAAATGTTTTCTTAAAAATACTCTCTTAATTGTATTATTTGATTCAGGAGCTACATAGTCCTTTATATCTATTGATTGTATGAAGAAGTTGAATTTGCATATAACTTCCTTGTCTTATGATCTGTTAGTTTCAACTCCCACAGTGGGAAAAGTTTTTACTTCTCAAGCTTATTTAAAATATCATATCTTAATTGAAGGAAAAACTTCCACTTTGAACCTTGCTTGTTTGCCTTTGTTTGGTATTGATATCATAATTGGAATGAACTAGTTGTCTACTAATGATATTATCTTAGACTGTTCCAAAAAACTTACCTACTTTCCCAATGATCTACCCTAGGAACCAAAATCTACCAATACCCTATTTCTTAATGCCACTCAAGCAGAGAAGTGTCTCTTAGAAGGAGCTCAAGAGTTTTTTCTTTTATTTTCTTCAAATGCAGAGGTTGGGCAGGAAATAAACAATATACCTATAGTAAGAGAATATTCATAAGTATTTCCTAAAGAAATAGTGAACTTACCACCTAAAAGAGAAGTTGAATTTCCCATTGACTTAGTTCCGGGAACAGGACCTCTATCTTTTGCACCTTATAGAATGTCCCCTTTGGAACTAGGTGAACTTAAGAAACAAATAGAGGAATTGTTAGCCAAAGGATTTACTAGGCCCAGTGTGTCACCGTGGAGTGCACATGTTTTATTAGTCAAAAAGAAAGATGAGAGCATGAGGTTGTGTGTAGATTATAGGCAACTTAACAAAGTCACAATTAAAAACAAGTTTCCACTCCCTAGGATAGATGACTTATTAGATCAATTGTTGGGAGCCACAGTCTTCTCAAAGATAGACTTTAGATCAGGATATCATCAGATAAGAGTAAAACAAGAAGATGTACCCAAGACAGCCTTTAGGACCAGATATGGACATTATGAATACCTTGTGATGCCTTTTGGACTTACTAATACTCATGCATATATTCATGGATGACATGAATATGATTTTTATACTTTACCTTGATCAGTTTGTAGTAGTCTTTATAGATGACATACTCATCTATTCTACGACTAAGAATGAGCATGATTAGTACCTTAGAATAGTGCTACAAATCCTAAAGGAAAAGCAGTTGTATGCTAAGTTAGAAAAGTGTAAATTCTAGTTGAGTGAAGTAAAATTATTAGGTCATGTGATTACTCAGGGAAGAGTAGTTGTGGATCATAGTACAGTTGAAACAGTGGTTCATTGGTAAAGGCCATAGACAATTACTGAGATTAAGAGTTTTCTGGAATTGTCCAGATATTATAGAAGATTCATTAAGGGATTCTCTCAGCTAATTCTACCTCTGACTAGGTTAACTAGAAGGAATCACCCTTTTGAGTGGGATTCAACTTGTGAAATAAGTTTTCAAGAGTTAAAAAATAAACTTACGTCCACTCCAATCTTAATAATTCCTGATCCTAGACAAAGTTTTGTAGTGTATTGTGATGCATCTAAGAAGGGTTTGGGATGTGTTTTGACGTAACATGGTAGAGTTGTAGCCTATGTATCCAAACAACTTAGATCATATGAAGAAAATTATCTAACACATGACTTAGAGTTAGCTGCAATAATTTTTGCTTTAAAAATTTGGAGGCATTACCTATATGAAGTCAAGTTTGAGGTATATAGTGATAATAAAAGTTTAAAGTATTTTTTTGACCAAAAATAGTTAAATATGAGACAAAGTAGATGGATTGAGTTCTTAAAGAATTATGATTTTGAATTAAAATATCATGCTGGTAAAGCCAATGTAGTGGCCGATGCCTTAAGCAGGAAATCCTTGCACATGTCCTCAATGATGATAACAGAACAAAAGTTGTTAGAAGATTTCAGGGACTTGAAGATTTCAGTGTCTTTGCAACCTCACTGCTTGTATGCCAGTGAACTAAGAATAGAGTGTGATTTAAGAAATCACGTAAGACAAGCCCAAGAAAATGATGAGTTTTCATAGTCTCTCAAAAGAATAATTCTAGTAGAACAGCCTGAATATTTTCATGTTGATGAAAAAAGGGCTATGATATACGAGGGAAGATTATGTGTGCCCAATGATGGAGAATTGAGAAAGAAGATTTTATTTGAGGTACATTGCACTAAGTACACTATGCATCCTAGTACAACCACAATGTATCAAAATCTCAAGAAATTATTTTGGTAGAATGAGATGAAAAGAGACATAACTAGTTTTGTAATTAAATGTCTAGTTTGCTGAAAGATTAAAATAAAACACCAGAAGTCTGCTAGATTACTGCAACTTTTGAATATCCCTGAATGGAAATAGGATAATAATAACTCTATGGAATGTAGTTATTTATGCCCTATCTTTATGCATTATTGGTTGCTTTGTCCTTGTTGTGATGCATTGTTGGAAGGCTTTAGCCCTATTTTCATGTAAAATTCATGTTAAAGTACTTATCACTAATCTTGCTTTAACTCTTCCTAATCCTTGATTGGTTTGAGCTTGATTACATTTGTATTTTACTAGTTGAATTCTCAATTGCAGGATGATGCCAAAAGAACAACTTAAAGCAAGCCAAGGCCCTGGATTGGAAAAGAAATCAAAAGACAAGCTCTAGGACATCACGCCGCGGCGTAAGGAACTGCATGCCTCGGCATTCTACTCTCTGCCTGTGCACCCTGATGAACCCGAGGCTTAAGCGCCGCGGCACGAGGAAGATCATGCCACGGTGATTAGTGCCTTAAGTTTTGCACGCCGTGATGCGTAATGTTTAACGTCACAACGTGAGTTATCTGTCAGTAAATACCGAAGCTCAGACTTCAATTGGACCCTCGAATTTTCTCATTTTCTCTTAGGTTTTCTTATTTTTTTCTCCTCTGCCTCTCTCAATACATTTTGGGCTTTTACCCTTTAGAGAATCCAACAGCTAGGGTGCATTTTGAGGCTGAGAGATGGTTGAAAGAATCAAAATTTAAGCTTCAAGACTCATACCATTGGGGCTTATTCTTCTGTTTCTTCTTTTCTCTCTTCTATTTATCTTGAATAAGTATTTTTGCATGGCATTCTCGTATTCATTGTGTAACTAGTTGTATTTAGATTATTCTTTGAATCTCCCTTTGACATTGAATGATTTGTACCCCTTTTTAGTTTATATGAAAGATTTAGGTTTTGTTCTATTATATTGCGCTTAATGCTCTTATTTGTCTGATCAACTTGTGAGTGATTTCTTGAAATCTATTGAGCCTAGACATAAGATTTTAGGTTTTAGATCGTTTGTATGATAGATGCACGTTTGATTTCATTCCAATGGCAGAATGGATTAATTCATTAATAGGATAGACATATACCTATTAGCCATGCATAGTCTTAGTTGAGAATCGATTTTAATGCTTGTTGTTTGCTCTGGTTCTCATGGACGCATAGTGAGTTAGGTAAATAACATAGGGTTAATCGTCCTAGACATAGGCTTTTACCTAAGCTAGTTTCTCATATTAACCTAATCTAATCATTTATATGCTTATAAGGATTGCATGTTATCAATTGAAAGAGGAGATGAAAAATGATTCTCTATGTTCTCCACCTATCTTTATTTTTCTTTATACATTGTATTTTATTCATAAAACCTATTCCAACTTACGTTTGCTTGAAATTTATTAATGAGGCTGTATATTAATTTTTAGCTTTAGAAATTACCATGGTCCTTGTGGAGACGATCATATTCATCATTTTTATTACTTGAGTGATCCGTGCACTTGCGGTTAGCAAAAGAATGTTTGGTATCGACTCAGCAAGTTTTTGGCGCCATTGCTAGGGACCTATGGTCAATTTTTGATTTGCTAATATATTGAGCTTTGTTAGTTTTACTTCAAGTCATTTCTTTCATTGCATTTTGATTAGCTATTTCTTTCTTTTGTGAATAAGGTACTATCAATGGCAAAAAACAATGATCATATGAGGTCTCTGAAGGAGTTTGCTAACCCGCAAATGGGAAATCTTCAATCTAGCATTAGACGGCCTCCCTTCCGCGCTAATAATTTTGAAATCAAACCCACCATTATCCAAATGATTCATACATCTATCCAATTTAGCAGTTTGCAAAATGAAGATCGCAATGCTCATTTGACAAACTTTTTAGAGATCTGTGACACCTTCAAGCACACTGGTATCTCAGAAGATGCTATTCGTCTCAGGCACTTCCCCTTCTCTCTCAGAGATCGAGCCAAGAGTTAGTTGTAGTCTCTACTTGCGAGATCTATTACTACTTGGGAGGAGGTGTGCACAAAATTTCTAAACAAGTACTTTCCTCCTGCCAAGACTGCTGGATTGATGAATGACATCACTTCATTCACGCAATCAAAATTTGAGTCCTTATACGAAGCCTGGGAGAGGTACAAGGACCTTTTGAGAAGGTGGCCTCACCATGAAATTCCTCATTGGCATCAGATTTACTCTTTTCACAAAGGACTACTACCTCTTCATTGTCCAATTGTAGATGCGGCTGCAGGTGGTACATTATTGAATAAATCATTTGATGAAACACACCAACTGTTGGAAGAATTGGCTGCCAAAAACTACCAATAGCCTTCAGCAGGAAATGCTCAAAGGAAAGTAGCTGATGTTCATGATGTTTATGCACTTACATCTTTGTCAGCTCAGGTAGCATCATTGGTAAACAAGTTTGACAGTTTGGGTGCTGACCCTAATCAAAACCCCTTCGTGTTGTGTGATTGGTGTGGAAACAATCATGCCAACGATAGTTGTCCATCCACTGTGGAAAGCATCCAACATGTGGGAAACTATCATCTACCTCAAAACAACCCATACTTACAGCAGTATAATCATGGGTGGAGAAACCACCCCAATTTTTCATGGAGGGACAGTTAAGAGCAAGTGATAATCACATATTTTATTCATTAAGAAACCCTTATGTTTAGTTATTTACACTCTTCATGTACTTAATTGATTGAATTTGACCTTTTGTAAGTTTTTCAACTCGAATCGACTTAATTGATTTTTTAGCATTATTCGCTTACACTGTTTCTGTATTTTAGCCATATCTTGAGTTCTAAATGTCTGATAATTATGAATTTTACCTTGTAGGAAAGATAAGAGAGCTCTACAACTTTGATGAAGAGCTCAAAGTCAATTTCAGACATCTAGTGGAGCTAATTGGGCATGGAAATCAAAATACGGGATTTGTGGTCAACCCGAACATGTGTAGTAACAGAACATAATTCAAGTTTGGGCATATAAAATGGGCTGAAAATTTGTAATCTGAAAGTTAAGACCCATATGCACAACTTTCATGTCAAGCACAAAACTTGATTCGGGCTCCTTGATGGAGATATTGGGTCTGAAAGTCAAAACTGAGGTGCTGAAATTGGTCCTGAACAGTCTGTAGTAATTGAGTCATATCTTGGGCTGTAGGACGAATTTTTGGGTGTTTCCAGAGCCATTGGAAAGCTTAGACAATTTCCTAGAACTTTCATGAAGACCACTTGGCTCAGAAATGACAAAATCAATGAGTTCAGCAATAAAGAATTTCGGAGACAAGGTAGCTCACCTACTCACCCACCTACTCATCCACCTACTCATCCACCTACTCATCTCATCTACCCATCTACTACTACTCTAAATCCTCTATAAAAGGAAGCATGTGGAGAGCTCTAGGACACACACACTTGGTGTTAGAGATAGCTTTTCATAGTTCTTGTATATTTTTCCTTCATTGTAATGGAGAGCTTCTTCTAGTCAATTCGGGACTCTTGAAGAAATTGAGCTTGGATTCTTGAGACCTTGGTTATGTAATGTATTTGATTTATATTTGAATTCCTCTTCTCTTCTTCTTCTGTTCTCTTGATCTTGAATGCATGAATGGTGATTCAGTTTATGTTTGATCCGATTTGATCTTGGTTTAAGATTAAGTATTGTGATGAAATTTAGAACTGATTGATCTGAACTAATCACGTAATTGAAGAGGTTAGTTCTTGATTGGTGCCTTTAATTGAATTCGCTTAAGTTGATATATATCTTTGGTGCGAGTGTTTATTAAATTGAATTACGGACGATAGTATGTGTTTGATCTTTAGATCCAATTTTCAAATGTTAAATGTTTGTTGAAAGGTATGATTGAATTCACCCAATCTCGGATAGATTTAATTAGGCTAATTGTTATTTCTCTTTAAATCCTCACTGATCCTTGAACCATCAAAACCCCCCTTTTTCTAACTTTCACTTGATTTGATCAAATTGTATCTACGATCCTTGAGGAGACGATCTGGTGTTGTTCACTATACTACAAGTTTAGGTAATAACTTCGGTTATAATTTTGACTGAGTTCGGCGCTTGTCAGCAAGCATCTTGATTTGCTGGTAATGAGAGACCACCATACCCTCATGGTTTTTCCTAGCAAACAAGGCCACCTATACAAGAAAGAAAATTAGCATTAGAGGACATGTTCATGCAATTTATGGTCAAATCTGATTCATACATGACTAAAATCGATGATCATCTGGCCAAAAATAATTTTATTCTTGAGAGTCAATCATCTTCAATCAGGGCTCTTGAGACTCAAGTGGGGTAACTTACTAATGCCATAAACAATAGGCCCTCGGGAACTTCTTCGAGTGATGGTAGGGAGGCCTCTTTCAAGCAGGGTCCCCCGAGTTGAAGAAGCAAAAAAAGTCTTGCATGGACTATAAAAGGCGCCTTTTTGGATGTATCCACATTTTTGTATTAATTTCTTAAGTTTTAAAGTCTAATGGTAGTGTGTTTGATTTTGATACTTTATGTTATTTTGTTGAAATATGTATATGTTTAATAGGCTAGACAATTTTTAATGGTGTTTGGGGCCTCATTGAGGCCAAGGTGGCTGTTGTGCAGAGTTGGCTGCAGAATTCTACAGTCAGACCTCTTATGCCGCTACATTGGAATTGTCACGCCGCGACGTTGTAAGCTCTATCTTATCAGGATTTGAGACAGAGAGCACAACGCCGCGACGTGGAATCTGCACGCCGCAGCTTCTAGTTCCCGTATTAAAAAAAAATTGAAAATGTTGAAAAATTTACAGCGCGCATGAACGCTAATGTCATTGTCTTGTGAACGTGATTCATTTAAATAAATAGTAGGGTTTGCGCCGCAACGCAAACCCTCTGCTCCCCTCTGCATTTTCTCTCAAATCCTCCTCACCCATTATCCTTCGCATTTTCTATCTCCTGCATTTTCGTGCATTCCCTTCACACCCCCTTTATCCATCTCAATCTCCAGGCATGTATTTTTCTTCCTTTTATTTTCTCTTATTTTGTTTTTGTTGTTCATTCTATGTTTTTGTATTCTTCTAGTTTTAGGGTCTTCGTAGTTAGATTTTAAGTTAGTTTTAAGTATTTTGCTTAACTTATACTTGTTTTTGGTTGATTGATACTTTGCATTTTTGGGTTGGGATTGCTGTGGGCTGCAGGCTGAGTTTTGAACGTTCATTAACGCCGCGATGTGGTTGTTGACACCGCGACGTATGTTTGAATTCCCTTGAATGCCGTGATGTGTACATGTAACGCTGCAGCACTGGATGAACTCTTTGAGTACCGTGGCGCTAAAATAAACGTCGTGGCTCCTGCCTTAACTTTCCAGAAAATTGAATGCTTTAAACTGTCATATTCATTTGATTACTCAGTTTTGACCCTCTCAACTCATTTTCAGGTGTTTATATTCTACAAATGAGTCCTAAACGAGTTAGGGAACCATCCCCTCCCCGAGCTTTTGATCATTCCAGATTTATGTCTGCTGAGGTGCAGGACCGCTATGAGACCCTAGTCTTAAAGAAGGTGAATGTTGAAAGGGGCTTTAGTTTCACGAACTCTCTACAGGCTAACATTGAGGCCACCATTCGACATTATCAGTGGGGGGAGTTTGCTAAACACCCCGATAGGGCCCCTATCCCTTTGGTTCGTGAGTTGTACGCGAACCTGGCTTTTACCCATCAGCAGTCCTCCACTGTTGAAGTGTGGAGGTGCCAGGTCTCATTTTCTCCTGAGGTCATTAGAGCTGCATTATCTTTGCTACATCCTCCTGAGATGTGTGATTTCCAGGAGTTTACTAGATGGGAGCCAATGGAGGGGATAAACCTTCAGGATGTCACCACCCGCATCTGCACAACTTATTCACAGCCGGTCGTCTGGACCTTTTCTTAGCAGAGTCGTGCGCGTTTCTTCTCCTACTCTTGCTTGACCTCGGAGGCCAAGGTTTGGTACCATTTCATCAGTACCAGGATCTTGCCCTCCAACAACTTATCGGAGGTCACGCGCGAAAGAGCTATCTTGATATACGTCATCCTATAGCGGTGCTCGATTAATGTCACCGATATTTTATACATACAGTTACGGAAGGCAGCTATGGAGCCACAGAGCCTTTTCTTCCCCTCCCTGATTCATAGACTGTGCCTGAGGAGGGGTGTGCCCATTGGCCCCCATGAAGAGTTGTCTGAGGTTAAACAACCTCTCGATGAGTACTTCATCAGGAAGGTTGGAGCAGCTCCTCCTTACACAACAGTGCCCCGCTGACAGCAGAGGCGAGCCCCGAGACTAGCCCCAGAGCCCCAGGTTCCCCATGAGGCTGCCGCTGCGAGTGCTGAGCTTCGCCAGCTTACCGCTATGCAGACATACACCGTTGAGAGCATCCGATGGCTGGCAGAGCGTCTCCAGATATCCACTCATGACTTCCCTAGTCCACTATAACCACCCTTGCCTGGGGTGGGTCTTTTTCAGCAGCAGCAACCCTACCCTCCCTTTGATGGAGCTAGCCCTTCCCATCAGTATTAGGATCCTGAACCCCACCATGATGATAGTGGCGGTGACACTGAGCCACTTCCGGGTGATGATGACAGTGGTAGAGACACTGAGGTCTCTCCTGATGTCGATGATGCTGAGTAGATTGATATATTCAGGGCAGTCTCTATGATTTTACTGTTATTTATTTCATTGATGTATGTGTACAGTGAGGACACTATTTCTCCCAGGTTTGGGGTGTCTTTATATTTTGTTATATATTGAGTGGTTTTAGTATTTTTATTTATAATGACTACTTATTTTCATTTCTTAAGTATAAGTATTAATATTTTTTGTTATATTTTTTTTTGTTCATTATATGAGTTGGTGCATGTGATAGTTGATTTGCATGATTGATTCTTGTGAAACTATTTGAATGCATAACATGATGTCTTTAACTAGTGTATTGATTGCCCAATGATATTTAGGGATGCAAGTACACTTCAAATTTTTTTTTGTGAATCCCTATGTGATCTTTGGTGTATGCTAATCAATCTTGATTCTTTTTATGAATGATAAGTTTTCCATTTTTATGCTTGTTTGGCTTCGGATTGGATTTGAGTGCTTTTCTAGAGAATGCTTATGATTAGTACATGTGGATATGTCTGGTATCTCTGAAATTGTTTTGTGACTCTCTTGAAGCGAAATCCTAGGTTGTGCATACTTGAGGAAATGATTAGGGCATTCTTTGGACGATTGAGCCTTTCAAGCTTACCCTTTAATGATGATATCCATTAGTCCCCTTTGAAGCCTGTTAATTGTTTGGCCTTATTTATTATTCACTAACATTGTGTTCTTTCACCTATTAACCATTCTAATGCATGTGAAAGCATTGTATTTTCTTCCTACTATTAATGTTTATTGAGTGCATGATATGTTGTTTCTTGAAGTGAGTTCAGTGATTAGGGGTCGTAATATGTTCAAACAAAAAATGAGTTTGAAGGAACCAAATGCAATACAAGAAAAAGAAATTACTTTGTAAGAATAAAAAAAAGAAAAAAAAAAGAAGAGAGAAAAGCAAAGCAAGCAAAGAAAGAAGAAAAGTTAAAAATAAAAAAGCATTGCATGGTTTTGGCAAGTTTTAATCTTTCACTGTTAAATACCCCACTATTTTCATTGGTTCTTAATTCTTGAAATTGCATACTTTTGTTCTCAATATTTGTGTGTTACCCTTTCCCCTTTCTTCTTTACCCAATAACCATGACCTTACAGTATAAGCTAATAAAGACCCTTTTGATCCTCAATTATGTGTGATTTACATTAGTGGAGAGAGAGTTACTTTACAATCTTATGGATTTTTTTGATTTATATCCATATGTCTGTTCATAAGCTCATCTGGTTAAGTATGATTTGAATTGAAGAGGTTTTACTTGCATGTTGTGGACAATTCTTGTGTATGATTTGAAGCTTGATTGTTGATATGCTGAGGATTGTGTATGTGTGGATCAGATTTTGAGGCATGTGTATTCTTTAAGATTTAATGCAATCATCATACATTAGTATGAGCAGAAATTGTCTTTGCAAATGTAGTCCGACTTTGTTTTACTCGAGGATTAGCAAAATCTTAAGTTTGGGGGTATGATAACTCTATGGAATGTAGTTATTTATGCCCTATCTCTATGCATTATTAGTTGTCTTGTCCTTGTAGTGATGCATTGTTGGAAGGCTTTAGCCCCATTTTCATGTAAAATTCATGTTGAAGTCCTCCTCACTAATCTTGCTTTAACTCTTCCTAATCCTTGATTGGTTTGAGTTTAATTACATTTGTATTTTACTAGTTGATTTCTCAATTGCAGGATGATGCCAAAAGAACAACTTAAAGCAAGCCAAGGCCCTGCATTAAAAAAGAAATCACAAGACAAGCTCTAGGACATCACGCCACGGCGCAAGGAGCTACACGCCACGATATTCTACTCTCTGCCTGTGCACCCTAATGAACCCGAGGCTAAAGCTTCGTGGCGCATAATGTTTAACGTCGCAGCGTGAGTTGTCTGTCTTTAAATACTGAAGCTTAGACTTTAGTTGGACTCTCGAATTTTCTCTTTTTCTCTTAGGTTTTTTTTATTTTTCTCCCTTCCGCCTCTCTTAGTACATTTTGGGGCATTTGCCCATTGGAGAATCCAACAGTTATGGGGCATTTCGAGGTTGAAAGAGGGTTGAAGGAATCAAGATTTAAGCTTCAAGACTCAAACCATTGGGGCTTCTTCTTCTGTTTCTTCTTTTCTCTCTCTTCCATTTATCTTGAATACTGATTTTTGTATGACATTCTCGTATTCATTGTGTAACTAGCTGTGTTTAGATTATTCTTTGAATCTTCTTTTGACATTGAATGATTTGTACCCTTTTTTAGTTTATATGAAAGATTTGAGTTTTGTTTTATTATATTACGCTTAATGCTCTTATTTGTCTGATCAACTTGTGAGTGATTTGTTGAAATCTATTAAGCCTAGACATAGGACTTTAGGTTTTAGATCGTTTGTATGATAGATGCACGCTTGATTTTATTCCAATAACGGAATGAGTTAATTCGTTAATATAATAGACATATACCTATTAGCCGTGCATAGTCTTAGTTGAAAATCGATCTTAATGCTTGTTGTTTGCTATGGTTCTCATGGACGTATAGTGAACTAGGTAAATAGCATAAGGTTAATTATCCTAGACATAGGCTTTTAACTAAGCTAGTTTATCAGATTAACCTAATCTAATCGTTTATATACTTATAAGGATTGCATGTTATCAGTTGAAATAGGGGATGAAAAAGGATTCTTTATGTTCTTCACCTATCTTTATTTTTCTTTATGCATTGTATTTTATTCATAAAACCTATTCCAACTTACGTTTGTTTGAAAAAAATTAATGAGGCTATATATTAATTTTTAACTTTAGAAATTACCATGGTCCCAGTGGAGACGATCTTATTGATCATTTTTATTACTTGAGCAACCCGTGCACTTGCGGTTAGCAAGAGAGCGATTAGTACCGACTCAACATATAACATATCAATGAATTTTATGTCAGGATTACCTAGGACTCCATCAGGTTATGGTGCAACATGGGTAATTGTTGACAGGTTAATTAAGTCAGCTCACATTTTGCCTATTAAGATCAGTTGCCCATTGTACAAGTTGACTCAGGATTACATTCGAGAAATTATAAGGTTGAATGGTGTACTAACTAGCATAGTTTTAGATAGAGACCTAATATTTACCTCAAAATTCTAGGTAGCCTTACAAGAAGCTTTAGGTACTAAGCTTCGTTTTAGTACATCTTACCATCCTCAGATAAATGGTCAAACTGAAAGAACTATTCAGACCTTAGAAGATATGCTTAGAGCCTATGTGTTAGAATTTTAAGGAAGTTGAAATATTCATCTACCATTGATAGAGTTTGCCTATAATAATAGTTATCATTCCAACATAGGAATGACACCATTTGAAACTCTGTATGGTAGAAAGTATAAATCACCTTTGTGTTGGTTAGAAATAGGAGAAAAGAGATTATTAGGGCCTGATATAGTGCAACAAACCACAGAAAAGATTAAATTTATCAAAGAAAAATTACTTGCTACTCAGAATAGACAGAAAAGTTATGCTGATCAAAGAAGAAGACCTCTGGAATTTGAAGAAGGAGAACATGTTTTCCTCAGAGTCATTCCTACTGCTGGGATTGAAAGAACCCTTTAAATAAAAAAAGTTGAATTCTAGATTCATTGATCCATTCCAAATTCTTAAAAAAGTAGGATTTGTTGCCATCAAATTGCACTTCCTCCCAATCTTTCAAATCTTCATGATATCTTTCATATATCCCAGCTCAGAAGATATTATTTTGACCCTTTACATATCATAGAACATGAAACAATGCAAGTAAGAAACGTTTTGACTTATGAAGCAAAACATGTACGAATCATGGATAGATTTGTCAAAAACTTGAGATGAAAAGAAATTCTTTTAGTAAAAGTGATTTAGGAAAGACTATCACCAGAAGAAGCAACATGAGAATTAGAAGATGATATGCAGAAGTCTTACCCAGAGTTATTACGATCAAGTTAGTGAATTTTGGGGACAAAATTTCTAAAAGGAGGGAAAAATGTAATATCTTATTTTTCATAAAATAATTTTGTAAACAATAAAATTTTAATGTTTTTAACTAGAACATTTTATTTGGTTTTTTTAGAAGAGATTAAAAGTATTTTAAAAGATATATTTATAAGTAGATATTTATGATAAGATACTTATAAGAAGATATTTATGAATTAATTATTATTTTAATATAAAATCTAAATGTCATAATTACTTTATAAAAAAAAATTAAAACAGTGCAACATTGCAAATGCTTTGCAACGTGCACCTAACAATAAATGCTTAAGCCAACCAATTTGGCTATATATAGGGGGTGAGACTTTGGTGGAAGCAACGAAAAAGGTGAGAGAGGAAAGAATGCGGTAGTCGAGGTAGAGAAAAAGAAAAAGATAAGGAGAGAAGGAGAAAAGAAATAAGAAGAAGAGAGAAAGAGAGAAAGAGAGAGAGAGAGAGGAAACAGTGAGAGCTAGAAAGAAGGAAGAAAAGGGAGAGAGAAAAGAGAAGATCAAGTAGGATTTGAACATTTTTTTAAAAATAAAACCATGACTTTCAAGGTATGTTTATATTTTTTTATTAGTTTATTTCTTATTTTAATATTTTATACATATTGTTATTTTTGTTAAATTTATTATGCACACACAATATTATGAAAGCTTGATATTTGCTTAGTTTTGAAATATTTATAATATTTGAAAGAATTTAAATTATTATAATTTGAATGTTGACTTTTTCTTGAAACCAATATAATAAATTAAAATATCACTCAAAGCTTTAGTTAAATAAATATTTTAATTATATTGGGTAATATATATATGTATTTGATTTACATGAACTCTCTTATATTTACCTTGACTTTAGAGTAATTTTATGACCTTTATTCTGACTTATACCTTGGTTTGAGAACAATTTTATGACTGTTATTTTGACCTTTGCAACAAAAAGACTTTTGTGCAATGAATGCACTATCAAGATCAGGACAAAATATGGACCATGACGAGGATCTGACAAACTATGGACTATGATGAGAATCAGACAATTATAGACTTTGATGAGGACTATTAAGAGAATTATTAAATTAATTTTAAATCATAGTTGGCCCATTGAAGAACTGGCATATAAATTTAATGATTTTAAGTTTTGTGAGTTTTATTTAACTGCCATGATTTATTTTGAATTTATTTGCGATATATTGGTGGTTTGTATTACTTACGTTTGTGTGTGATGACAAGCAAGCGATTCATGGAAAAAGTTGCACCTAACCGTTGAGAGGCAGATAGATGAATTTTCTTTTATGTTACTTGCCTGGTTAGTGTGGATATGTCTAGCTTTATTGTCACGATGTTAAAGTAACACCAGAGATAGGGTAGAATCCCTATGGAAGTGAAGACCTTTGAGTAAAATGTGAGACAAGCAAACATGGAAAGAAAAAGTAAAGTAGATGGTGGAATTCCTATGATGAGGAACTTGCTTATTGATAATTAGTACTTATTTGCTGATATTTGAAGAATTTGCTGATGTTAATATATACGGTTGTATTGTGTGATTTGTTCTTTTATGTTGAAATTGTGTTGTTCTTGTTATACTTTGGTTGTCATGTGATTTTTTGTGTACTATACACAGTTGAAATACACAATGTGTTTTTAAATATTTTTATAACTGTTCATTTCCTAATGAGAATTTTCAATTCTCACTATATTCATAGTATTTTCAAACTAGCCTATGATGAATTATGATCATTACCATTCAGATCAACTAAGCATAGACAATTGTTCCAAAGGAGAATTATTATAAATATGTGTATATGTGCTTATGGGTGAACATTACAACTGGCATGAACTTTTAATGTAAAAAGTTATATATGTGCATTACAACTTTGTGTTGTTTTGTATTAACACTTATTTCCTTTTATATATTGTTTACTTCGATTCTAATTTCTGTTTGTAAATTTTTATGAAGTAAATTCATTGATAATATTATTATGAATATGTTTAGAGCTATTATTTTAGTAAGGAAGTTACAGTAAGAGTATAAGTGTTATGAGATATTTCCACACAGGGGATGGACGGAAAGGGGCGTGCATACCCACGCCCCCCGAAAAAAAATAAAAAATTATAATATAAAAAGTAAAATTTATTTAATAACAAAATGTTAATATTTAAAAATTATTTTGTTAAAAGACTTAAAACTTAAAAGAAAATAAATAAGGCCCACTAATTTTATTTTTATGTGGGCTTTAATAATTAAGTTGTTGTTAATATTAAATAATTAAAATCATATAATTATAAAAAATATTTTTAAATTATAAAAGAAAGAAAAAAAAGTAATAGTTGTCTGGCAGAGTGAAAGAGCAGAGCAATCGAACAGTCAGAGATTTTCACTTCACAGAGACAAAGAGGTCGTTGACTCATAGCTTGAGTGCCTGACAAAGTAATGACGATGATCAATTGACAATGTAAAGTAAGTATTTGATATATGAAGTTTCTAAATTTCTAATATTCTCAAGTTCCAAATTGTGTTTTGCTGTTGTTTTCAGCTCAGCGTGATCCACTATTTGTCTTTGATTATCTAATATCTATTCTAATTATCACAGGGAGGGTCACATCACAGGACCACTACGTTATTCTTCTATTATTTCTATATACTATTACTAGCTAATTGCCTAATTGGGATTAAAATTTTGAATTATTTGACGATATTGACATTAATTAACCATTTTTCATTTTGCTTTTCAAATCAGACTTCAGAGTATCACTGTATCAGACTCCAGAACATGTGCTACAGTGCTAGTGCTACAAAATACGAAATCTAGTAGATCAAATTTCAACCAAGGATTGTGATTCACAAACGAATAAATGGCTACACCAAAATACAAACAGGAATCAGGATTTCTCTTCAGCAAAACTGCAAAAGTAAAAGACCTATTTCATTATGTCTTTTTATTTTTATAATATCTTGTTTATTTAATTAATTTTAGTTAATTTAATTTTTTATTTATTTGTTCTCGTAAACATACTTAAATTGTTAATATTAATTTTATTTTGTCATATATGATAATATAGGAGAATAAGAGACTTCTATAATGGGAAAGCAATCTAAAATAGATGCACTTTTTAAGAGAAAAGCTACACATAATCTTGAAGTTCAAGTTGGTGAGTCCTCTATTCCTGCTTCAAATGCACAATTGATCAATGATGAGCAGCAAAAATCTAAAGTCTCAAGAATTGAAAAAGATGAAATTGATATCTCCTTACTAGAAAAAGATCCTGGAAAGCGATGTCCAATTTGGAAATATCATGTTGATCAACATGATAAGGTTCATAGAGCTTATATAAAAGCTGGACCATATCAACCAACAAATATTAAATATCCAGCTTCTGGTAAAGATAATCATCGTCGGCACTTTTAATCTTCTTGGTTTAAAAAGTTCCCAAGTTGGTTAGAATATTCACCAGAAAAAGATGTTGCTTATCGCTTGCCATGTTACTTGTTTAATAAAAATTATGGCGATCGCAATGATGGAAAGAATGCATTTACAGAGTTAGGATTTAGAAATTGGGAGAAAGTAAATGATGGGAAAAATTGTGCATTTCTATGCCATGAAGGTCCTGGCCCTAATTCTCAACATAATATAAATGTGAAATGTTGTGATGATTTAATGGCTCAATCTCATCATATAGATAAAGTTTTTCATAAGCAAAGTGCTCAACTTATTGCAAAAAACCATTTACGGTTAAAGACTTCCATTGATGCAATTCGATGGCTTACATTTCAAGCATGTGCATTTAGAGGCAATGATGAAAGTCTTCAGTCCTTGAATAGAGGAAATTTTATTGAGTTGGTTGAGCTTTTAGCTTCTTATAATCAAAATGTTGCCAATTTTGTCCTTGGAAATGCTCCGGGAAATGCTCAGTATATATCTCCTAGTGTTTAAAAAGATATTTTGTATATTTTCGGTAGAAAAGTGCGTGCAGTAATTCGAGAGGAAATTGGTGATTCTAAATTTTGCCTAATTATTGATGAAGCTAAAGATGAGTCTAAACGAGAACAAATGGCTGTGGTCTTGAGATTTGTGGATAAACATGGTTATGATCAAGAAAGATTATTTGATCTTGTTCATGTTTCTGATACTTCTTCTTTGACATTGAAAAAAGAAATTTCATCAGTTCTTTCTCGTCATAATCTTGATATTCATAATCTTAGAGGCCAGGGGTATGATGGAGCTAGTAATATGCGTGGTGAATGGAATGGATTACAAGCATTGTTTTTGAAAGATTGTCCTTATGCATATTATATCCATTGTCTTGCTCACCGATTGCAATTAGCACTTGTTGCAGCAGCTAAAGAAGTTAGTTATGTTCATCAATTCTTCTCAAAACTTGCATTGATTGTGAATGTTGTGACTGTTTCTCCTAAGCGTCATGATCAATTAAGGGTTGCTCAAGCAACAAATATTGCAAATTTGATAGCTAATGATGAGATTGAGACAGGTAGTGGACTTAATCAGATAGGTACTTTGCAACGAGCTGGAGATACTAGATGGGGTTCTCACTTGAATTCTATACGCAGCTTATTATGCATGTTTGATGCCACTTGTGAAGTACTTGAAAAAAATACAGAAGAAGGTAATTACTCTATTCGTGGTGAGGCTACTGCTGCTTATGATGCTATTACATCTTTTGAATTTGTCTTTCTTTTACATTTGATGAGAGACATACTGGGAATTAGTCATGATCTTTGTCAAGCTTTGCAACGGAAAAATCAAGATATGTTGAATGCAATGGCTTTCTTGTCTACTACTAAGACTTTGATTCAAAATATGGGAGAATCTGGTTGGGAAATTTTTTCCAAAGAAGTCATATCATTTTGTGAGAAACATGAAGTTGATGTTCTTGATATGAATGCATTGTATATTCCAAGAAAAGGTCGAACTCGTAAAATTGTTGATCACATTTCAGTGGAGCATCAGTATCGTGTTAACTTGTTTCTTGCTATTATAGATACTCAATTGCAAGAGCTTAATAGCAGATTTAGTGATAATATGGTGGAGTTGCTTACTTTATGTTCGACTTTAGATCCACGAGATAACTACAAATTTTTGGATGTTAATAAAATTTGTGAATTAGCAATAAGATTTTATCCTGATGATTTCATTGAGCAAGAAAAATTGCACATTAGAATACAAGCTCAATATTACAAACTTGATGTTCCCAATCATTCTGAATTGAGTAGCTTGTCAACAATTTCTGAGTTATGCCAAGGGTTGATGAAAACAGAAAAGTCGTTATCATATCCTTTGATTGATCGTTTGATTCGCTTGATATTGACTCTTCCTTGTTTCAAAGAGATCTTTTTCAGCTATGAATATTGTGAAGAATAGACTCAAAAATAAGATGGAAGATGACTTTCTAGCTGACTGTCTAATCACTTATATAGAGAGGAGGATTGCGGAGAAGTTTGATACAGATTCTATCATTGATGAGTTTTATGATATGAAGGAACGTCGTGCTCGACTTCGATGAAGGTATTATAATTTATTTTTTGTACTAAAATATATATTTTATTAGTAAATACTATGATATAATTTGATAATGTTATTCATAATTTTTGGTTCTTTTTTGTACTATAATATAAATTTTATTAATATATATTATGATATAATTTAATAATATTATTCATAACTTTTGACCCTATCACTAAATATTTTCTGAATCCGTTCTTGTTTCCACAAGAGTTGCTTTATTAAAATTTAAACTCACATTTTCGTTATAGAAAGTCGAAGTTACTTAACACTTTGACTTATCCTTTATAGGCGGAATACTTAAGAATTTTTCTTAAAATCGAGTAGCTCTTTGAAAGTGTTATAGTAATGGAAATAATTACGGCAAATAATTTCATTAGTTACAACTTAATACACAACAAATGTGTCAGGTACAAGTTTTGTAAATCTTGACTTAATAAAGAAATTATCATATATATTTTGTTGGAGTTGAAGATGTTGCCTAACTTGCCTTTGATCGATGACTGGTAGCATAAGCCGCCCATGGCCATGCACCAACTTAGTCTGTTATGGAAAATATTATGTCATGGTAAATGTGTCACGCTTCATTTTGACATGGAATACAAATTTCTTTTATGAGTTTGTTAACACGTACCAACTCGAATTATTCAAAACAAAAATTACAGTGATATTAACGTGTAATATTTAATAATTTATATGAGAGAGATTCTTAGTAGTTTTCAAAATGAAAGATTTTTTTATATATCATTAAATGTGTGATAAATTAATTATGATATTAAAAATATAATTAAAGTTAAAGATAATAATAATTTACAAAATTGATATAACATGTTTAAGGAAAAACTTTAAAAAAATCTTTTATACGTGATGTGTACTTTAATCATGTTACTTTAAAAATATATAAAATAGATCTGTTACTTTACATTTTGTGCATAAAATTACAAAATAGTAACGAACATTAGTTTTTAGAAGAAAACATGCATGTGTGTTAGTCTCAATTTTTGAGTGTCAAACACGGTCTTCTTCTTCATCTCACCCAACTTTAAATCCTAAAACTCCATAACTAAAATGTTAAAAAATTGGAGATGAAAGGTTAAAAATTTTGGAGTGAAAAATTAGGGGTTCAATTTCTGCTGTCAAATCTCATGATTTAGGGTTTAAAAAATTTGAGGTTTAAATTTCTGCTGTCTAATATCAGAAAACTTGTTGATAATTTTCGATTGAAACTTGACCATTCACTATTAAATGGCAGATCTGTCTTTCCCGAGTCAAATATATTCTTGTTGTTGGTTCATTTTTGCATGAAAATTCGGTAAGATTGGTGGTTGTTTTAGCGACTGCAATCAAAACGACAAAGTGTTTTTTTCATGACTGCGTTGCAGCATTGCGAGGAAAAAGAAGGAGCTCATCTCCTTGCTTGTGTGCTGTAGATCGCGATGGAGGTTTCGATCAGATTTGTACGTGTTTTCTGGTAAAGACGAAGATGTTGGGTGAGAGGAGCTGAAACACGAAGGTGTTTCCAGTTATGGAATTCTATGGTTTCAAATTAGGTGAGAAGAAGAAGACCGTGTTTGACACTCAAAAATTGAGATGTGTACATGTGCGTTTTCATCCAAAAATTAATATTTGTTACTATTTTATAGTTCTTTGCACAAAATACATAATAATATATTTATTTTGTATATTTTTAAAATAACATGACAAACATACACATCGCATATAGTACAATAAAGTTTTTTGAAATTTTTCCTGTGTTTAATAATACAAAATAAGAGAAATTTCATCTTCCAAAAACATATAAGAATTTCACCTTGTATGAAATATATGTGCTGTTAATAACTTACATGAAATATATGTGATGAATTGTTTATTGTTTATGTTTTTACAAATTTCATTACTCACAGCAGGCGAGGTGGCGAGCTGCTTACGTTACGCCTTGTTGCGCTGTCAGCATGGCAGATCATGCCACGTCCATAACCCCACGAGGTCGTTTACTTGCATTCTTGGACTGAAGCACCCATCGGCAACCGCCTCTTCTAGATATTGGTAATCGTGCAATGCAAACTAAATAATATCACCGTTTCCGCTACAGTCGGTACCACAATATTACGATTCTATAAAACTGCCACGTAAGTGTAATATGACCTCACGTGATTAATTTTCGTACGTGGTCAACTCTTGTTGGTTAAATAATATAATATACTTACACCCTCATTTTATGCGATCTTCACTCGTTATACCACTACCTTCCAGAGCAAGAAGACTAGTAATAATGTTTCCATTTTTAATTATCTTTTTGGGACCAAAGCGACGACGCGACCTTCAATTTCCGAATCACTCATTCATTGTGCAGTTCTTCTTCTTCTTCTGATCATTATCATCGTCGTCGTCTTCGTCTCCGTAACCGTTGCGATCGTGCTTGTACTGAGAAAGTATATGATCACACGGCAACGAGATGCTGGAGGATCAGGTAGCGTACCTTTTGCAGAGGTACCTTGGCAATTATGTAAGGGGCCTCAACAAAGAAGCCCTCAAAATCAGTGTATGGAAAGGTTCGGAAAATAAAAAATCCTTACTCATCCTTCTTCTTAATCACTTTGTATTACTTCCTGAAAAGTTTAACGCTTTTTTTTTTTACTTGACTGCTGAGTTGAAATTACAAATTAGAGTGAGACTATGACTTTATCTCTCAACTACAGTGGTTGAAATTAAGTACGGGGCGTTTATATTTGTTGAATTGAATTTCAAGTGTTAAATCTGTTGACTGTGCCAGTGCAAATCGTAGCGATAATGCGCGAGTGTTTGTATCAGCAACTTGTGTTTGAACATTGTTGTTTTCGGTGAATGTGAAATTTCTGCCTTGTTCCACTGAATATGGTTTTGAATGAGAGGGAAAAAGGTATTCAATAAGTAATTCTGCTGTTAACAAATGGCATTTGGCTATATTGGTTGTTTACTCTTTGTTCTTCATTTTCATCCCAATGTGTTGGAGTTTTACCAATGATGAACCCTGTTTGCTAGGTTACTCTCTCCACCCTCCAATTTTTTAGAATAAGTTGTTGTTGCTAATTACTATTACGTAGGCATCTTGATATATATATATATATATATATATATATTTATTGTAGGATGGATCGAGAATCTTATATCAATTCTTAAACATAAATGGTATGAATTTTTTAAGTGGTTACATCTTTTTAAGTAACTTTTAATTGACCATCTTATCTTAATTTTATATATATATATATTAATTTCAAGTCTTTTTCATCTAAATCAGCAATTAAACTTTCATTGAAATTATTTTATTAAAAGTAACATTTAGATGAAAGTTGATCTAACAACTGAAAATAAGTGTAAGAGGAAAAAAACTTACACTGGTGTAAATTGATCCTCTTTCTATATATATATATATATAGGGGGCATATCTAGTGAGAGGAGTTTTTATTGTGAGAGGGTGGGAGGAGTAAATCTTAACTATACAACCATACATAGATGATCAAGATTAAAAGTTACTTAAAGGTCATGTGACCACTTAAAAAAGTCAACATGGATCTTAGATGCATCCACTTATTTACTTCTCAACTTCAAAGCTTACAGAAAGCTTCTCATCACATTAGAATTTATTACTTATTAGATCTAGGATCGTTACATAAGATCCATGGTGGATGAAATTATCAACAACCTGGTAAAGATTGTAAATTGTAGTTTGAGGAGAAATGGAGAATTCAATACTTAATTTGTTCTAGTTGTCCTGATTTAGTGGTGTGTTATGGTGAGGTAGGTAAGTTGGTCTTCCAAGGTCAATAAATGTGCAGTTGTGGGGAAGGTCAATCTGTGCATACATATAAGTATATATGTATCTTAGTCACTAATTATTGAAAGATTAAATGAGTTTATGGATGTACATGCATGTGCTTTTACTTTTTATCTTCCTCTCATCAATATTTCTTGATGTATTTCTGATCTTTTTCTTCCCTAAAACTAAAATATGAGACAGGTGATGTGGAGCTGAAGAATATGCAGCTGAAGCCTGAGGCTCTAAATGCTTTAAAATTGCCGGTGAAGGTTAAGGCAGGTTTTCTCGGATCAGTGAAACTTAAGGTTGGTGGGGGATTAACTGCTTTTTGTCAGAAATTTAGAAGTATAATATGTTGAGTCTGATTACACATGTTTTGATATTGCTCAATGGTCAATTTTCCTTTGTTTTTTCTTCTGATTCTGATTGTAAGATAGCTTTAACTTACAAGATGAAGTTGCACTTTGAAATCCTTCTATTTCAATTATTTTCTATGTAATCTGTCTTTTGCTAGCTCTATTCTCCAAATTTGCGTGATTAAGTTGTGTTCAAACCAACTATTTTATTTACTTATTTTTCTAATTTTATTAGCTTATCTTTTCTGCATTTTGGTTTTCATAGTTAATTTTCCATTTTGAGGAAGATGACAAGTTAAAAGAGTGAGGGGGTTATTTCAGCAACATGGCCATGGGATAATGTGGAGAGCTTTTTTCTATTGATCTTCTTTGTTTATTATTTTGGAGTTTAGGGTTTAGGCAGAGATTGCAGGCCTGTCGGGTTGTTATGGATTGTGGTAAAAGTTCATTATTAGGATTTTTTTTTTAAAGTTATAATGATAATGATATTTTTCTTCTTCGGGATGAAGTATATGGGTTATTTTATGTTTTTCCATCTCTACATTGTAGGGAAGATACTTTCCTTTGGAATAAGTTATTTTGTGTGCTGGATGAATCTTGGGTGTGCCACTTCACTTTGAGCCAGTTTCCTTTGGTTTGTTTTGAAGGTTTTGGAAAAATGAGGCGATTTGGCATTGTGCTGTTTTGTTCTTTGTTGTGTTTGGTTGGAGTGGAATGCCCCCATTTTAAGGGCCTCTCTTTGCCCCATGATTTGCTTTGGGATGGGGTTCTGTTTTTGGCTTCTTTCTGGTGCTCTGCTGCCTGCGCATGACTGTTTCAAGGGAGTATTTACTTCTGATAATATAGAGAGACTGGGCACCCTTGCTGGATTCTTGGCTCTTTCTTTTTCCTTTTCTTTTTGGAGGATATCTTAGCATCCCCTTACTTGTAATTTGGTTTTTACCTTTCTCTTTGATGAAATTTCTTTTTATATAGAAAAATATGTTTTTCAATCTATCTTCACTGATGCACTCATTGAGCAGACTATTTAAGTAGCATACTCCTTTCTGCAGAAGTGATGGTCATATTTGACATTTGTATTTCTTTTAAGGTTCCATGGAGTAGGCTTGGCCAAGATCCAGTCTTAGTATATTTGGATCGCATTTTCTTATTAGCTGAACCTGCAACTCAAGTTGAGGGATGTAGTGAGGATGTTGTCCAAGAAGCTAAGAAGAGCCGAATACAGGTAAGAAGTAAGAATTAGGTAAACGGGTGTAATTTGATGTCACTTTAAGACAATTTATTTGATGAAAAATATCTTCCCCCCGTTTTGGCAACAGGAGATGGAATTGAAGCTGTGGGAGAAGTCACAACAATTAAAGTCAGAAATGGTATGAGCTTCACTTTATTTATTTATTTTGAATGAGTAGGAAATTTTCACTTTAGGTGGTGTTCAGCCAACCATCCATGCATCCAAGGTTCAGCAAAACTGCTCAATCTCTATACATGTTTGAAATGGCAACTCCTTAAAATAGTTATTAGCAGAGCACCATAGAGGCTATAAACGCAATCCTGCCCCATAATAAGTTGAGAGGTAGTGAGGCACCCTTACCAAATGCACCAATGGACTACCAAAACTGCACCATATCCTCAAAACTTTTGCTTCCTTTTTGCCAAAGACTTTAAATCTTGACAATTAGAAACTGTTCCAAAGTTGAAGGACATACCCAAGCCTCAACATAAATCCCAAACAAAATATTCCATAAGAAAATTTCCGCTTTACAGTGAAAGAAATTTTAAACATATTTGACTTATAACTAAATGCTGAAATTTTTGAAGTTGTCATTTTTAAATTATGTGTATCATGCCCTATGTTCTATACGTGAATTGGGTAATATGTGTAAAGTTTATTCTGGGATTTTGGAAAAAAAAGCCATTTCATATGTAATTTTCTTATTTCTATGCATCTGATACAGGAGTTTAGGATTATGTATTCCAGATACCTCTTTGGAGCCCTAAATAAGTACGCGCATGCATGTTTGTGTATGTTTAAGAATAACTTATATTAACTTGTGTATCTTTCTGTTTCATTTTAAGAATAAATCATGGTTGGGATCCCTCATTAGCACCATAATTGGAAATTTGAAGCTTTCAATTTCCAATATTCACATCAGATATGAGGATTGTGAGAGGTAAAGGAGGATTTCAGATGTTTTCTTGAAAGTAAATTAGATATCACACCGCTTTCTATATCTTACTCTAGCCTGATATATTCTGTCTTGTAGCAATCCAGGGCACCCATTTGCAGCTGGTGTTATGTTGGACAAACTCTCAGCCGTGACAGTAGATGATATTGGGAAAGAGACTTTTATTACTGGAGGTGCACTAGATCACATTCAAAAGGTTCTGATTTGTCTTAGTATGAATTGATATTGGCTGTAACGATGAAATCCTTTTGTACTGATTTAGATGCTTGTTTAATTTGATCAAGTTCTAGAGTATATCTTGCATCAAAGGGAGATTATCTTAAATTTTCTATCTTGAAGCTTTGTTAGCTTGAGAGCAAGGAGCTTATTTTGTTGATCATTTTCTGCGACACTATCTATTTTGTTAGCTTCTTTTAATGAATCTTATTACTTACCAAAGAAACAGAATTACTAGTAACAGTTGTTAAATCCATAATTGCAACATGAAAACAATCTTATTCTGTAGTCCATAATGATTATTGCCTTTCATTTTGTATAACTATTATGTTGCTAGTGTTCTTTTGTTGTTAATGTCTTTTTTCCTCATTGCTTTGCAGTCTGTTGAACTTGATCGGCTTGCTGTTTATTTAGACTCAGATATTATTCCATGGCATGTTAACAAAGAATGGGAGGATTTGCTTCCTTCAGAGTGGTTTCAGGTATATATGGTGGATCGTAAGGGCTATGGATTTATGTTGATCTTCTTCCCCCAACTTCTTTGAAGTCCTTTTCTGTTTTAATTTATATTATGTATTTAAGGAGTGAGTGTGTTTTGGGTACCCTAGTGATACACCCTTAGCCCAAGTGTACAGGAGGAGGAAGCATATGATGGGTTCTGTTGGGCCTGAGAATAAGGCTAGTTCTATTGGGCCTGAGAATGGAGGGGTGTTTATTCCAGAAATAGTAGAGGAAGAGATAGGAGTAGAGGCATAATAGAATAATTAGCATTGGGAATATGCATCAGAAGTTAGAATGAAGAGAACAATAATTAGTATTGGGAATATGCATCAGAAGTTAGAATGAAGAGAGCAATAATTAGCATTGGGAATATGCACTAGAAATAAGAATAAAAGAAGACTGCATGGGGCTATGAGAGGCAGGCATATTTTGAGTGAATAGGAGAGGTTTGGGAAAAGGATTCCCTGGTGTCTAGGGACGTTTTGGTTATTATCTTTCTGCACTTTATTTCTATCCTTGTCCAGTGTTTCTCTTGTAATTCAGAGGGAATTTCCTCTCTGTTTTGAGTATTATTTTCAATAAAACATCTTAGTATTTCAGTTCTTATCACCTAGTAAGTTTGGTTATTATTAGAATGTGTCATATTACCAGTGTGTTAGTTAGAGAGAATATTCCAGAACAGTTAGTATTCCAGAATAGTTAGTTAGTTAGGAAAGAATATTCCAGGTAGCTAGTTAGAATATTCTAGGACTCTATCAACTGTATAAATACCAGATTTGTACCTTTCTGTTATTCAGTTAATTCAGTTATAGATTTCTCAGTTCTAGATTCTTCTCTCTCTCTCTCTCTCTCTCTCTATCGTACTTTCTTTCTCTCTCTCATTTTCCCTCAGATTCTCTCACTTTCTCAGCACCCTAGAATTCTGAAAGTTATCAAGGTACTATGTTTGTGGTGAAGGTTGATAGTCTTGCCTTGGGTTGGGGGGGGGGGGGTCTATCTTTGTGCTCTTGGATGGTGGGGGAAATTGGTGGGCTCTGTACACAGTCTTTCTAGGCTGTTTGGTGAGAGTTTGCTTCTGTTTGTGGATTGTGCTCTCCCATCTGCTAGGGATTGTTCTTCTCTATAATAATATTTTTTCTTTTTATCCTAACCCTAAGAAAATGGGGGGCAGGGATTGAATGGTGATGTATTCTTTCCTTTTCCTGTTAAAGTTACTAGATTCTTAAAATTATAAATTTGGTGGATCTAGAATTACTTTTAACATGATAGTTTTGTAAGTCTTTGAGATTTTTCTCTGTAATGCAATGCTTAGTGTTAGAAGTAAAAACTAATCCTTTGCCTCTATTTAATAGCTTAAGTTTTTGTGTTCCTTGATATGGTGTCAAAACTTTGAAAAAATATTCTGAGCAGTCTGGTCCTGGACTGGTTGAAGGTTAGATCAGAGACCTATCAGGGCCAACACCATGAAGAATTTGTCTGTATGCTTTTCCTGTTCTGCAGCAATATCAATACTCAAGGGCAAGGATCTATATTCCTCTGTTAGCTGTAAAAACCATTCACGGGCCTTTACCTAACAGCTTAAGCTTTTGTGAGAGTTGGTCATTGACATGGTATCAGATTCTCTATGAACAAGTAGTTGAGAGTTTGATCCTTGCCGCCCATACTCTTTTAAATAAAAGTTGAATTTCAGCACAAAGTAGGTGGGCCTATGCATTGTCCATGCTTTAGGACCAAAGGGCTCTTGCGTTGGGGGCATGTTAGATATTAAAAGTTAAAACCATTCATGAGCCTTCACCTAACATCTTAAGCTTTGGGAGAATTGATCATTAACATCCTCTTTGAGAGACTCAGTCTTGCCAAGATAGGAAGCCATATCCAAGTCAGAAACAACCTTATAGAAATGTTGATATCATTAGTATAAAAAGTCTGCCCCTAGTTCCCAATTTATAACAAATCTTATATGAGCGAAATATAACCAAGAGTTTATGATCAATTGTTAGACATGATGAATTGCATAATGATACAGCTAGAACTTTGAAAGTGTATTATAGGAAAAGGGAGTTGGGGCAGTTTTGACACAAGACAAGAAGCCCTTTGCTTTTTTCAGCAAAGCATTGGCCGATTCAAGCCTCACAAAATCCATTTATGAGAAGGAGCTGATGGCATTAGTTTTGGCTATCCAACATTGGCGTCCATACCTTTTGGGGCGGAAATTCACTGTTTTTACCGATCAAAAGAGCCTAAGATATCTATTAGAACAGTGAATTACCACCCAAAACCAACAAAATTGGTTAGCCAAGCTTCTTGGGTACGAATTTGACATTGTTTACAAGTTAGGGGCTTTGAACAAGGTTGCGGATGCTTTATCTAGAATTGATGAGGACAAGGAATTACAAGGAATTTCTAGACCTTTCTGGCAAGATATAACAGAAATTGATGAGGAGGTCCGAAGAGATCCGGTGTTGACAAACATCAGAGCCGCTTTATTAAATGATCCCAACTCACATCAGCATTATACTCTGGAAAATGACAGGCTGCATTATAAGGGAAGGTTAGTTTTATCAGCTACTTCCGCATGGATTCCCAAATTATTACAAGAGTTTCATGCTTCACCTATGGGAGGACATTCAGGGATCTATAGAACTTGTAGAAGAATAGCTCAATCCCTTTATTGGGTTGGCATGAAGAACACAATTACTCAATATGTTGCATCATGACATTTGTCAACGAAGCAAGTATCAAGCCTCTTCCCCAGCTGGACTATTGCAATCTCTACCCATGTAGGGCACTCAGCATCAGGAATATCTTCCTTCTTTTTCTTTGACATATAGTTAAAGCCCACTTGACTGAGTGGTTCGAGTTTTATCCTTCTATTTATAATTTTGAGATATCAAGTTTCAGTTTAAAGTAGTGTTTAGTTTTTGTATAAGATAGATGCATACTATGTGTTTTATTCATAACTCAACATTCTAGGTTTGGTGGGCTTGCACATGACGGAGTGCGCTGTTATAAAAGCTATTATTGGGTTCTTGCTTAGCCATTGTGTTATAGTTTTTATTTTTTTATTTTCTTAAAATATGGGTTAGTCCTGCCATTCTTGAGGAATTGTTGGTGGTTAGACAGGGGCTTTGGAAGGAAAGATTGAAGGAGGCCCAACTTGTAGGGATATTTATGATGCAGTGCAATTTATTTGGATATATTTGGTTGAATGGAACCACAAAAGTTTTAGTATAAGTTTGGGGCACTTTACCTCTCTGACAGAATTGTTCACTTGGCTTTCCTTTGGAGGTGGCACATGATTTTCTTTTGTTTTGCATCATTAAAAATTCAGGTATTTAAATTTGGCACTAAAGATGGGATGCCAACTGATTATTTGTCAAGAAAGCACTCATACGTCCTGGAACCGGTGACTGGGAAAGCAAAGTACTCCAAGCTTCGGCTGAATGAAGTTGCTGATAGCAAACAACCTTTACAGAAGGCTGTGGTGAATTTGGATGATGTTACAATAAGCTTATCTAAGGTTCATTTGATTTTTTTGTTTGTTTTTGTTTTTTGTTTTTTGTTTTTTGTTTTTTGTTGTTTTGGGTGTTTCAGGGATTGTTATTAGTATATTTTGGGATAATCTTTGCATTGCAGGATGGATACAGGGATATTATGAAATTAGCAGACAACTTTGCTGCATTTAACCAACGTCTAAAGTATGCTCATTATCGTCCACTGGTGCCGGTTAAAGCTGATTCAAGGTCTTGGTGGAAGTATGCTTTCAGAGCTGTATCTGACCAGATGAAGAAGGCAAGGTATTTAAACACACTAATTATGTTCATAGCTGATTTAAGATTTGTGATTGCTAAATAATGTAGATAAGGAGTGGAGCTTGCATAAGTAGCCCACAATTTAGCAGCATAATTTATAATCAAATAAGACTAGTGACTAGTCACATATTTGACTAAGATTATCTAAGAAACAAGCTAACAAGTTAGTATTGATATCTATGTACCTGTTCCACACATTTGCCATAACAGAGCATCCAAGCTTCATCCACACATCTTTATGATTTTTCATCAAATTATTTGTATGATCAACTTCTTTCTTTAAAATTGGAATTCTCAACTGATGGTGGCTAGCGAGTTTTATATTTGGGTCATATTTTCCAATAGCCTCTAGCCCTCTACCATCCGTTTAAAAGAATCCATACAGAGAATGTATGAGTAAATGGCACCATCCTTGCTTAATCAAAAGAAGATGCTCCAAGTATTGAGGGCACACCGTAGACTCAACAAACACCAAAAAATCTACTCCAATTATACTTAGTGTCGTGGTGACATTTTTGTGCTTAATTTTGATTGGGTAAGGGTCACTGCATATGCTTCTTAGCTGTGAAGTTACCAAATGATGAGAATGGGAATGAGAAGTGAACATGAATATATATTTGTTTGTACGAGAGTAAATAGTAAAGGATGAAATTAAATATGGTATCCTTTATTTACTTTCCATACTTTAAAATGAGAGATGGATAGCTCAAGTCTAAGCCATTGTGGAAATCTAAGAATTCTTCTCATGTTGATACTTTTGTTTGGTCAATGATGCTCAATATTATTTACCTTAAAAGTTTATTACTGCCTAATAGATAACATATAACATTATCTTTTGACATTCCTGTCATTTGTTTTACTATTCTAAGACAGTGATTTGACTTGCAATACTTAGTTGCATGTAATGTCTGGTGTTAGACTGTTAGCTACTTGCCATTTTAGTCTGCTCAATCCTATTGGAGGTTTTGGAAGGAAGAAGGGGAATACGTTTTGTGTGGATGTATGATGTTTGCAATGCTATTGTGCCTTTGCTGAAATGTAATGGTGGAATTTTTGTGGATAAGTTCATGCATCAAACTGTCTTGGATTGTCTTTTTGGCATCTTTATGGTGTTTTTCAGTTTTTTTTAAAGATCAGTTTCTCGAGGGATATTCAGAAGATTGCTGGTCTATGACGTTCACTTCTCCTGTTAATTTCTCAACCTGAATCTTCGTTCTGCCTTTCTAAGTACAAGCTTAGAGGGTGTTTGTTTTGTTTTTATGTTTCCATCAAATTAAACACCCTCTTAAATTTGCTGTTTTAAGCTTCAGAATATTGTATAAACATTTTCATATGTTAATATTAGAGCTTTTGTGGGATCTGATGGTGGTAGTTGTTATTAATTTATCATGTTTTGATGTGTTTACTTGGACTAAGAATTTGTATTTCTGTCAGTGGAAAAATGTCATGGGAGCAAGTTTTAAGATACACAAGCTTGCGGAAGAGATATCTCTCTCTCTATGCTTCACTGCTTAAATCTGACCCTAGTCAGGTGACAATTAGTGGCAACAAAGAGATTGAAGAACTAGATCGTGAACTTGATATTGGACTTATATTGCAATGGAGGTATATTGTTTTTCTGGGGCATTTGTTTGGTATGTTACTATTTAATATTGATTAATCATATGAAAAAACATGGGTGTATAAGGTAGTCATAAGTTGATTCAACTATAGTATCATAGCCATAGTCAGTGTAAATTCTGCATACATTTTTCTGGTAATTATTGTATGGGGATGATAAGCTCAGCTTTTGAAGGTCATTTTAGATCAGTTCGAATTTTTAGCAAGCCAAGTGTTAAAAACTAGTAAAACCATTTTTGTGTTGCTACTTTAATAAAAAAATTTACATGTTAGTCGGTATCACCCAAACTTGAAAGAATATTTTTGAATATTGTTATTGCTTAATCACAATTGTATAGGTATGATTTACATTATATATGCTTATGACAATAATTACTTGCCTAAAATAGAGCTAAATTACAGAAAATAAATCTGTCCTAATAACGAAAATAAGGAAAGAAATCTGTACAATAAAGCCCAACACTCTCCCTCAAACTGGTGAATGGATATCTATCATTCCCAGCTTGCTAGTAAGATCCTGAAAGTGCTCTGTGGGTAGTCCTTTAGTTAATACATCTGCCAACTAATATCCTGAAGGAATGTATGCTGTGTTATGAGTCCACTATCCAATTTCTCCTTGATAAAGTGCCGGTCTTTCTCAATGTGTGTTGTCCTGTCATGTTGAATCGAATTATGCGCAATGCTAATGGTTGATTTGTTGTCGCAAATTAGTTTCATAGGCACTTCACACTTGAGTCTCAGGTCATCTAATATGATCTTTATCCATAGCAATTCACAAACTCCTTGTGCCATAACTCGAAACTCAGCTTCTGCACTTGATAGTGCCACTACATTCTGTTTCTTATTTCTCTATGTTACTAGATTTTCACCCAGAAACATACAATAACCTGATGCTGACCTCCTGTCAGTAATTGAGCCTGCATAGTTAGCATTTGTGTACACTTTCATGGATAAGTTTCCCTCCTTTCTAAATAGTAATCCTCTTTCAGGCGTAGTTTTAAGATATTGTAGAATTCGATCCACAGCCTTCCTATGTCTCTCCCGTGGATCATGCATGAATTGACTAATAATACTGATAGCATACGCTAGATTTGGTCTGATATGTGTCAGGTATATTAGTTTCCCTACTAGTCTTTGGTATTGAGTTCTATCCACCTTGGGGCTCTCTTCATCACTTCCCATTTTGTGATTCTGTTCAATGCGTACACCGATAGCCTTACACCCAAGCTTTTCTTTTTAAGAAGATCTAAGACGTATTTCCTTTGAGAAATGAAGATACCTTGCTTGGAGTAGGCAACTTCAATCCCAAGGAAGTACTTTAGCTTTCCAAGATCTTTCATTTCAAACTCAGTAGCTAATTTCTCCTTTAGGAGTTGCTTCTCAAATCTCAATTAGGTCATCTCCTGATATAACGATATCATCAACATACACAAGTAGAACTGTGAGTTTACCTTCTTGTGAATGTTTAAAAAAGTGAGTATGATCACCTTGACTTTGTTTATATCCCTAGGACACTATTGTTTTTGTGAATCTTCCAAATCAAGCATGAGGAGATTGCTTCAACCCGTATAAAGCCTTCTTTAACCTGTATACCTTGTTCCTTCCACTAGTGGAATCGTATCCAGGGGAAATTTCCATATAAACTTCCTCCTCTAAGTTGCCATGGAGAAAGACATTTTTAACGTCAAACTGGTGTAATTCCCAACCAAAGTGGGCAGTAAGGGAGAATAAGATTCTTACAGTGTTCATCTTGGCTACTAGAGCAAATGTCTCCTCATATTCAATTTCATAAGTCTGAGTGTATCCTTTTGCCACTAACCTTGCTTTATACCGATCTAGTGTACGATCAGACCGATATTTCAAAGTATATATCCATCTGCACCCCACTGGCCTTTTGTCACCTTGTCTCTCAACAATCTCCCATGTTCTTTTCTTTTCCAATGCATTTATCTCCTCATTCATGGCTTGAATCCAGTTCTTATCCTTCAATGCTTCTTATACTGCAGTTGGGATTCTGATAGAATCTATAGCTGAAATCAAACTTGCGTGTTGCTGGGAAAGATGTTTAGAAGAGAGAAATTGAGAAATAGGGTACTTGGGACAATACCTTTTCCCTTTCCCCAATGCAATGAGTAAGTCATCTAGGTCAGGTTTACAATTATTCAAAGACATGTTATCAGGTTTAGAAACATTATTATCTAGGTCAGGTTCAAAAATAGAAAGTTTAGAGACAGGAGAACTTGTATCTTTAGTACTTGCCGTTGGTTTGGACACCAGAAGTTGCTGTTAGGCCAATTCGGGTTTCCTTCTCTTTTGATACACCAATTTTGGTGTGCTAGCCTTGGCCTTGACCTTAGCTAGTTCAGGTGGGGTACCAGAAAAAGATGCCAATTCTTGTGTAAAGTCAGACAGTAAAGGAAGGAAGGACCCAGGAGAGAAAAACTTAGCTTTAGCTTTAGCTTCCTAAGTGTTCTCCCCTTGAAGTTGAGGACTAGTAAAGAAGGACTCAAGTTCATGAAAAGTGACATCCATGGAGGCGAAAAAACGATGACTTGAAGGGTGATAGCATTTGTACCCTTTTTTGTCAGGAGCATAACCCAGTAAAACACATTTGACAGCACGGGAATCAAGTTTGCTGCGATGTTGGCGATGGACATGGACAAAAGCCACACAACCAAAGACACGAGATTGTAGACTTTGCATAATAGGAATTAAAAGAAAGTGAGAGGTCTTAAGTTGGATTGGACTTTCATTACCCAGGACATGAGATGGTAACTGATTGATTAATAATGCAGCACTAGTGATTTCAAGTAGGAGCTAGGAATAGACATTTGGAATAGTAAAGCTATAGTGATTTCAAGTAAGTGACGATTTTTCCTTTCTGCAACACTATTTTGCTGAGGAATATCAACACATGTGAGTTCATGTACAATACCATGCTCTTTAATAAATTTAGAGAAATTTTGGTTGACATACTCTTTACCATTACCAGAACGCAAATGTTTGATGAACTTTCCAAATTGGGTCTGAACCATGTGGTAAAACTGAACAAACAATTGAAACACATCTGATTTGTCTTTCATTAGAAAAGCCAAGTTGCTATAGTACAACCATCAATGAAAGAAACAAACCATTTAGTGCCAGAAATGTTAGAAATAGATGCAGGACCCCAAACATCAGAGTGGATAAGTGCAAAAGGCTCAACACTTTTATTAGAAATAGGTGAAAAAGTTACACGATGGTGTTTGGCAAACTCACAAACATCACAATGAAAAGACTCAATAAATTCTTTTAAAAATAAAGACGGAAACATAGACTTAAGTAAAGAAAATGGAGGATGTCCCAGACACTTGTGCTGTAGCCAAATTTGAGAAGCAAGAGACTCAGAATTGGACTGATGACAGGAAAGTAGCAACTTCTGATTAGGACCACCATTAGCTGGAATATTAAGGAGATAGTACAGCCCTCCCTGTTCCTTAGCAACTCCAATCGTTCTCCCCATGGCAAGATCCTGGAAAACATAATGAGAATGAAAAAAAGTTACGACACAATTATTGTCTTTAGTAAGCTTATGAATGAAAATAAGATTATTGGAAAGTTTGGGTACATGGAGCACATTGTTTAAGCGTAAGGAGGGTTGAAGTTTAATAGTACCAGAACCCGTAACTGAGGTATGAGAGCTATGAACTACGGTTATATGATGCTTACTAGAAGAGGGTTGATAAGATAACAGGTGGAGAATAAAAGGTCATATGGTCTGTTGCACCAGAGTCCATAATCCATAAATTCTTAGTACCAGAAGCATTAAATGATTGAAAACAAAAATTCTTACCAGTCATGGTTAGAGAACAAGAGCTAGCAGGCTTACTGAGAGAGTCAATGATAGTCCACAAGCGCTCCAACTCATTTTTACTAAGGGCTGGAACTTCATCACCCACATTTGAGTCTTCAGCCGGAGGCATAGAATCTGAAGTGGTCATATTTTCCTGACTGTGTTGCATACCCTTGAATCCTTCTGTGTGGCTAAGAACCTGGTCCTTCCTATGGAGTCTGAAGTAGTTCTCCGTGGTGTGACCAGATTTCTTACAATAGGTATACCAGCGACCCTTTCAGTTTGGCCTGGAGAAGGAAGAAGAAGAGTCTAGTTTAGTTGTCTTATCCGTAGCCAAGGCTAATCCACCAGTGGGCTTATCATCAAGCATGACAGCCTATGACTTTCCTCTTCCCGAACAATGTAGAATACCTCAGACAGTGATGGCAGTGTCTCTTTGCCCAGAATTTGAACCCAAATAGGGTCATACTCAGAATTCTGGCCAGAGAGGAACTCAAAGATCCAATCCCTTTCCACAAAACTAGCCAACGTGGAAGCATCCTTGCTGCACTCCATTTTGAGATTCTGGTATCGATCCAATGCAATCCACATGCCATTAAGGGTTCCATAATAATCAGTAACTTAGAGTGCCACCTGTTTGGTAAAAAAGATTTTTGTCTTCAACTCATAGCAAGTGGCGATATCCTGTTTCAGAGAAGGTCTGGCGAACATTGTCCCAAATTTCACGGGAGGAAGGAAGAAACATACAGTTTTTGCTAATCTCGAGAGTCATGGAGTTCCAGAGCCACGCCATAATAAGAGAGTCCTCATCATCCCACGTCTCAAAGTGAGGGTCATCCTTCTCAGGGGCAGTCCCTTCAATGTGGTTTAACTTCCGATGGCCCTTAAGTGTAGTACGAATGACTTAGCCCACTGTAAGTAATTTTTTCCATTAAGGTGATAGGTGGGGTGCAAGACTGGGAGATCATTGGGATTAAGAGGTGGGGGTGGTGCTGCGCTGAGCTGCGAGATGGCTTTGGCAGTCTCGTCATCAACATACTGGAGGGAACGAACACATAAAAGGGGTGCGCGGTGCGAGGCGGTGGTGCACGGTGGGTGGTGCGAGGTGCGAGACGGCAGTGTGCAGTGTGCGGTGCGACTCTGTTTTGTTGGTGGTGCGCGGTGCAAGGGTCACGTGTGACTCCGATTTGGGTGAGGACGACAGTGCGACGACGGTTGGAGCCGTGGGTTTTGGGTGAGGGGCGAGGACGGCGGTGTGTAGTGCAGGGGTCACGCGCGGGGCCGATCTGGATGAGGACGGCAATGCGACCGCAGTTGGAGTCGTGGGTTCTGGGTGAGGGGCGAGGATGGCGGCAGCGATGAAGGCTGATTGAAGGCAACAATGAAGGCAGCAATGAAGGTTGATTGAATCCCAACAATGAAGGCTGGTCTGATCAGCAATGAAGGCTGATTGCAACGGAAACAACAGAGGCTCCCAAATCGGGAGCTTTGATACTAACTTGAAAGAATATTTCTAAATATTGTTATTGCTTAATCACAATTGTACAGGTATGATTTACATTATATAGGCTTATGACAATAATTACTTGTCTAAAATAAAGTTAAATTACAGGAAATAAATTTGTCGTAATACAAGAATCAAGTCTGTCATAATAATGGAAATAATGAAACAAATCTGTACAATAAAGCCCAACACCCAATTTGTTAATATTGACTGTACTTTCATCTAGCAAACTCTCTCTTTTTTGACTTTGGACATTTTTTAGTTATGATCTGAGGCTTTCCCTTGATGATTGGTCAGACTAATTTATCGGTATGAATGATTTCAATACTGTTTTCAAAATGAAAGGTCTATGGATGTTTCTTTATCTTCCTTCATTGTATGAGCATTAGATAATTCTTCCTTCACATGCACCTGTACAACCTTGCAGTCTACATATTTGTGTTGAACTGAAAGATTCATGCATGTATATGTAAGACAGATATGTTAGACTTTGGAATCCTCTTGTTTATTCTTCAACCTTGAAGTATTTCTGTTTTACGGTGTTTGCAGAATGTTGGCTCACAAGTTTGTGGAGCAATCAGCGGAATCAGATCTTAACTTGAGGAAACAGAAAGTGGGGAAATCTTGGTGGTCATTTGGATGGTGAAGAGTTTTCTCTTAAAATAATTTCATATCTCAGTAATAAAATAATGGATTTTATTTTAGTTTTGACATTGTTGCTTGCCTGTGATCATGTTCACTGCCAGGACCAGTCAATCTTTGAAAGAGGAAAATGAGGAATTTAATTTCAGCGAAGAGGACTGGAACCAGTTAAATAAAATAATTGGGTATAAGGAAGGCGATGATGGGCAATCTGCCATAAGTAGCAAGGCAGATGTTCTTCATACTTTCCTGGTAGTTCACATGAATCATAATGCTTCAAAGCTTATTGGGGAAGCCATAGAGCCTGTTGCTGAATTATCGTGTGAAGACCTCAGCTGCTCAATAAAGCTTTATCCAGAAACAAAGGTCTTTGACATTAAGTTGGGCTCATATCAGTTATCATCACCAAGAGGTCTTCTTGCTGAGGTTTGACTTTTCTCGTTATAATTGATGTTAATTTTCTGAATTTTGATTTTATGCTTGCATAATACAATATGTGGTATACTGAATATTTTTTCCACGTCCTTTCAGAGTGCCACTTCCTATGACTCATTAGTTGGTGTCTTCTGTTATAAACCTTTTGATGCCAAGGTGGACTGGAGCATGGTTGCCAAAGCTTCTCCATGTTACATGACTGTATGCTGTTATTCATTTTGTCCCTTTTTCCCTCTGTTTGAGCTTTTATTTATTTGGTTTACTTGTTTACTGATTTGTCTTTGGAGCTTGGACAGTATATGAAGGACAGCATTGATCAAATTGTGAAATTCTTTGAAAGTAATACTGCTGTAAGTCAGACCATAGCACTAGAAACTGCAGCTGCTGTGCAGGTATTATTTAACATCTCTGTGCTTTGGAGATTTATTAATTGGCAAAGCTGGACTTGTATATTAACTCAGATACCTGGATTTGTATATTAATTAAGAAGGTTAAGAGGCAGTGAGACTTTGTTAAAGATGTGAGCATTCTGCTCCAACCAAATGCACCAACGAGCTGCAAAGAGCCAAAAACTGCATAATGCCACAACTTTTGCCTCCTTTTTGCCAAAGCCTTTAAATCTAACCTTAAGGGCTCGTTTGGTGGTCATGATAGGATAAGAGCAGATAGAATAAGAGAGCAGGATAGGAGTAGGATAGGATATTAGCAAGATAAGCTATTATCTTATCTGATGTTTGGTGTCCACCAGATAACCAACAGGATAACATTATAATTTTAGTATGATTTTAAAATTTTTCTTTTTTATTTGGAATGTTTTCATATTTTATTTGATTTTATTTTTTTTTAATTTTAATTTTTTTTAAATTATATAAAAAGACAAATTTATCCTTATGATAAAATTACATATAATTTTTAAAATTTTGAAAATATTGTTTAACTTAAATTAATTTTTTATAATTTTAAATATTCATTTTTAGTTTTTACTTTACATATAGTTAAATTATTAGAATAATTTTATATTTTTCAGTTTTTAAAATAATATAAATAATAAAATTAGCCTTGAGATAAAATAAAATAATTTTTAAAATTAATTATTAGTATTTTATTATTTTAAATATTTTATATTTATTATATATTTTTTTTGGTAACCATGTTATATTTTATTATACTTTAATTATTTTATATTTAAAATATTTTTTTATATCATACTTTAAATCACCTTATCCTATCCTGTTGAGTTCTAACCCACCTCCCTCAGGGATAG
Source organism: Ormosia emarginata (assembly GCA_029884605.1). Taxonomy (NCBI): domain Eukaryota; kingdom Viridiplantae; phylum Streptophyta; class Magnoliopsida; order Fabales; family Fabaceae; genus Ormosia; species Ormosia emarginata. The sequence continues at coordinate 19,584,675 of JAQQTP010000060.1, read as the reverse complement.
AATTTGAACTAAATAGTCAGGATAGGATAAGTGACGGGATTAATTTATTATATCCTCACTTGTGGCCACCAAACAATAGTTTCGGATAGGATATGATAGTTTATCCTATCCTGTCTCTCTTATCCTGACCACCAAACGAGCCCTAAGAAACTATTTGAAAGTAGGATAGGGCACACCTAAGCATCACCAGAACCCCCAAACAAATTGTTCCATAAGAAAGATACCGCCTTGTGAGGCAGGATTCAATAGGTTCTGAACTCGAAGAACACATTACGAAATCAGGAGATAGAGCAGTGTGAGGCCTACAAATTTGCAGCAGATCAGTTGCGTTATTCCTATTAAGTACTGCTGTCCAGACAAAAGACTTGCCTTTAGAGGGACCTCTGGATTTCCAAATTGGTTTATCTGAAAGGAATATTTGGTGATTAGGGGAGTGTGGTTGGATTTGGAAGAAGGATTTACAAAAAAAGCAACTAGATAAATCTGGAGTCCAAACTCTTCTATCTGGATTGATACCAAGCTGAATAGGATCAAGTAAAGCAAAAATGGACTCTGGCTTACTTCCTTCCCTATCATTCAAGTCTCTATGAAAGTTTTATTGTACTGTTGTCTTTGTTTATCTTTTCATTTATCTTTTTTTTTTCCTGCCCTGTTTCCTCCTTTTTTCGTAATATTTCTTTTCTTTTCTCAATATATTTTTTTATGCTAAAAAAATGGAGTTTGTTTTAGTCTCACTGGAGACTGCTTCTGTTCACCTCATTTTTGATATTTGTTTAATCTCTTGTAAAGAAAGTTCTCATTGGCTCATACCGTTGTTCTTAGATAAAAATTGATGAAGTGAAGCGCGCTGCCCAGCAACAAATGAACAGAGCATTAAAGGATCAAGCCAGGTTAGTAGTCTTCTAACTCTGTAATACATGTGTGAGTGGGACATATTAAAAGAGCCAATGATGTTTGAGTATGAGAATATTCTATATACTGTTGTTGAATGATAACAATAGGAAATTTCTTTGTTATGATTCTCATCTAGAGTGAATCAAATTTCTTAATTTTTGGTTCTCTTTCTCTCCCACACATGCACGGACACATAAATGAAATCTTACTAAAGGTGTATAAGGGAGCCTAACGGATGCATAATGGAAATATACAACAGACCAGGGCTCCTAATGGTGAAAAAAAGTAAGTTCTAGACTTAGGCAGTTAATGAAGAGTCAACCTTAAAGAAGTAAAAGAAGGATGGGTTACACCAATATGAAGACTGTTAGAGGTTCATTGAAAGATTCATATAGAACTCTTCTGTTCCTGGATCTTCTCTTGCATTTTATTTTACTATAATAAGCCCAAAAAGGATTAGAAGGTTCTTTTTGTGCTGATATTGTGATATTGCTATAGCTCCTAGCTTGCCATTACAATTTACTACAATACCGTTAGAATTTAACATTTCTTTACTGAAATTGAGTAATTAGTGTGTGAGATTTGGTTAAGCTCAAGCTACCTGGCAATTTGAGGTTTCGGTTCTCATAAAAAAGCAAAGATCTTGTGGCAATGCTTTGTCTATGCTGTTCTATGGTGTCTATGGTTGGAAAGGAATGTTAGAATTTTCAAGGACTCTTTTTCGACCCTAGACTTTATTTGGGATAGGGTTACTCTTTTGACCTCCCTTTGGTGTTATGCTCATGGTTTTTTTACGGGTGTTTCTTTGTTAGACATGCAGAGAGATTGACATGCTTTGCATAACTCATGCTCATAGGTTTTCTTGTTTCATTTTTGTTTGTATTTGAGGATGTCTTATCCTCTTTCTTTGTATTCTTCTCTTCTCATCTAATAAAGTTTCTTTTCCTATATAAAAAAAGAAGACAATGGCTCTTGGTTTTACATGATAAGATGATTGAGACCCTAGATTGAAAGTTTTCTCATAGCTCCTTGTTCCATTTCCGTATTCATTCCTCAAACCAGAGGGTTTCTTCTCAAAAATCTCCTTGTTAATTCTAGTTGTTGCTCATCTGTTAGGTTTTCATTGGACTTGGATATTGCAGCTCCCAAGATTACTATTCCTACTGATTTTTGTCCTGACAATACCCATGCTACGAAGCTTTTACTGGACCTAGGGAACTTGATGATTCATACACAGGTGGATACTTCTGATAATTTTTGTAATATCTTTATTTGAACTTGTTTAATCTGTTAAGTACTGTGAAAAAATGTATGTAGGATGACCGTCAACAGGAATCAGCTGAGGAGAATATGTACCTGCGATTTGATTTGGTCTTAAGTGATGTATCGGCATTTTTGTTTGATGGTGACTATCACTGGAGCCAAATTTCTGTGAATAAATCACCCCATTCTGCCAGTAGTGGTTTCTTGCCAATTATTGACAAGTGTGGAGTCATCTTACAGCTTCAACAGGTGAAATTCTTGACATATTGGAATTGTTAATGATAGTTGTCTCTTTTTAAGATAAGAAGCGTTTCAATTTGTTTGTCACTATGATCAGATTCGGTTAGAGACTCCGTATTATCCTTCAACGCGCCTTGCTGTGAGGCTTCCATCATTGGGCTTTCATTTTTCGCCTGCTCGGTATCATCGACTGATGCAGGTAATAAAGATCTTTGAGGGGGAGGATGGTGACAACTCAGAGTTTCTTCGTCCTTGGAATCAGGCTGACCTTGAGGGGTGGTTGTCTCTTCTAACATGGAAGGTATTGGTCTCTCTCAGGCCCCCTAGCCTTACCTATTGGCCATTTTTGTTGTCCATGTAGTTTCATAATCTAATATACAATATCATGTGTCTTAAATAAAAATGTGATAGGGTGTGGGAATTAGGGAAGCTGTGTGGCAGCGGAGATACTTCTGCTTAGTTGGGCCTTTTCTGTATGTACTTGAAAGCCCTGACTCAAGATCTTACAAGCAGTATACCAGGTGCATATGCCATCTTTTTGTGTCTTGTTATTAGACTATATATGTGAAGTGTGATTTTGTTGAGATGTTAAAGCCTATAATACATAATGCTATTAGAAAGAAAAAGAATGTTGTCTGAATAAAAATTGTATAATTTCCTAGTCTATATCTGCTATCTATATTACTGATGTGGGACAAATCTTGGTTGCAACCAAGATTGCAGCGGGGGTTAATTATAATTATTTTTTTATTTTCAAAGAAATTATGTGATGTTGTATGAATTAAGTTTAAGGATTTCAGTTAGTTACTTCAGATAGTTTTAGGAGTATTCTAGAAGGATTTTACTTGTTCGTTAAGTTTTATTACGCATTTGTTGTGTTTCCTAATTTTGCTAGAAACACAATTCCTAATTTTATTAAGATGATGTTTCCAAGTATAAATAGGTCTCTGAGACTTAAGGAGTTCAGCAGTCATTATTATTTAAGATGAGAATTTGAACCTTAGAACCCTAGGTTTCCTATATCCTCCTTAGAATGTGATAAAATAAGTGTTCTGTATGCTTATCTTAGTATGGGCTGGTCTTGTGTATGTACTGCACTTGTACTGCACTTGTCAGTAGTATGTACCCTAATCCTTACATATAAAAACACTTACTAGGAGGCTAACGGTGTGTCTGCATAATCCATTTACAATTCCTCCTTTCTTTCTTGATAATCTCTAGCCTCCTCAACCTAATTCGGTCAAAGCTGCTGTCTTTGGTATCTTCCTGTACGTTAATCAGAGTTATTATAAGGTTTGAGTACTGGGGAGGGTGATACCTATTTACAATTGATTTATATGAAGATTTAAGTAATCTTTTTTATTATCATTACTAACACACAATTATTTAAGTGTTAATAATTTCAGTTGAATGCATCTAAGATGGGTAGAGATGTGTTGTTTTAAGTGCTAATAATTTCAATAGATCTGCTTTATTTTTTTCCCATCCTCTTTTGATTGCATGAGTGATCTGATGAAATAGATTAATAGTTTAGCGGCAAGTTGAATGTGATGGATAGTTATTAATATACTGAATGTTAGTGGTTGCCGCTTATGCATTAGTTGTAAAGATGTTAAATCTTTCTATTACTGTGGTGGCTCTTGCTTCACTGTTAGATAATATTTTATGATGCCCTTTAGAAGAAGGGGATTATGAGATGTGCTTGTTGAAAGGACCTACTGACTAGATGTGTGTTTGGATTAGCTTATTTTGTGTTTAGTGATGCTTACAATCAAAATGTCGTAGAAAGAACTTTTAGTTGAATAAAAATTTATCAAATCCAAACACGCACTAGAAGTGCTGATGTGTGTTTATGCTTATATTTCTAACTTCATAGTTTTGTTGACATGTAGTTTCAAAGTTCTTTGGTTTATGAGACCATTTCTTAAGTTGAAAACTTTTGAATCTGTCCTGGAACTTTTCCCTAGTTAAGGAAAAAAATATTAGGTTGATGTTGATCCTTTCATGTGTGTTGGAAATGATATCATTCAATTAATGTAGTGTTCGAAATGATAATAGTAATTAATATAGCATTGGAAATACTAGGAGTTAATGTAGCATTGGAAACATTAGGGCATTGGAAATATGAGTTAATGTAGCATTGGAAATATCAGTGTCTTAGGAAACAACTCAATTCTTGATTATTGTTCGTGTAAATATAAGTTGTATTTATTCTTTCACGTATATAAATATTAGCATACTGAGTGCAAATCACTCGGGCTTTGTTTGGTATGCCCTTTTAGGGTGGAAAGGAAAGGAAGTGATCCCTCTTCCCTTGTTTGGTATCAACTTAAGAATGGAAAGGAAGTGATTCCTCTTCCTTTCCTTTCCATTGGGCCCGCATTATTCTTTCCCTCCCTTTTTGGAGGAATTGGGAAGGAAATAAAATTTGTCTCCTACTTTATCCTCTTTACCCACTTTATCTATTTTATTATATGAAGGGTAATAAAATAATTTAACATCTACAACAACAATAACAATCAAGTCTTTTCCCATTAGGTGGGGTCGGTTACATGGATCAAACGACGCCATTGTGCCCTATCATAAACCAAATCTTCAGAAATGCCATTCAAATCTAAATCTTTTTTAATTGTTTCACCTATAGTCTTTCTTGGTCTCCCTCTCCCTCTAACTATTGGACTATCCTCCACCTGATCTACTCTTCTTACCGGGGCTTCTAAGGGTCTTCTCCTTACATGTCCAAACCACTTAAGGCGAGATTCTACCATCTTTTCCACTATAGGTGCTACCCCTACTTTCTCTCTAATGCATTTATTCTTAATCCTATCTTGTCTTGTATGGCCACACATTCAGCGCAACATCCTCATCTCCACGACACTGATCTTATGTTCTTACTAGCTTTTTACTGCCCAACATTTAGTACCATACAACATCGCGGGCCTTATAACTGTGCGGTAAAATTTACCCTTAAGCTTGAGAGGCACTTTTCTATCACAAATCACTCCTGAAGCACTCCTCCATTTCATCCAACCAGCTTGAATCCTATGGTTTACATTTTCCTCTATCTCTCCGTCATTTTGTATGATAGAACCAAGATACCTAAGCTGTGTGACTTGTGGTATGGTGTGATCCCCAATTTTCACCGTTAAGTTAGTATTAGTACGCTTCTTACTGAATTTACATCCCATATACTCTGTCTTACTCCTGCTTAGATGGAAGCCATGTTCTTCTAAAGCTCGTCTCCATAGCTCTAGCTTCCCATTTGTTTCCTCTCTCGATTCTCCAACTAAGACTATATCATCTACAAAAAGCATGCATTGTGGCATCGGCTCTTGGATATGTGCAGTAAGCACATCCAAGACCAAGCTAAAAAGATATGGACTCAAAGTTGACACTTGGTGCAGTCCTATAGTTTTAAGGAAATCTTCTGTGACCCCACCCTGTGTTCTCACATTAGTTTTAGTCTCATCATACATATCTTGGATTGCTTGAAACAAGATAAGTGATAACTCTTCTACTTCTCCCTTCCTTTCTTTTCTTTTTTATTCTATTGTATTCCCTTCTTTTCCGTTGCATTTCACAAATCAATGTATTTATTTAGTGGTATATGTTGATGACATAGTCATTACAAGTAATGACCATGAAAGAATCACCCAATTAAAGAAGCTTACATTTGGTCATTTCCAGACTAAGAACCTAGGTAAATTAAAAATACTTTCTTGGCATTGAGGTTGCCCAGGCTAGGAATGGTATTGGTATTTCACAAAGGAAGTATGCATTGAACATTCTTAAAGAAACTGGTATGATTGTAAACCTTTTGATTGTTCTATTGATCCAAACAGTAAAATGTTCCTAAATCAAGGGGAGCCTTATTTAGATCCTGACATATACTGAAGAATGGTTAGGAAACTAAACTAACTCATTATTACTGGGCTAGAAATTTCTTTTGTTCTGGGTGTAACTAGTCAATTCATGCAGTTTGCTGAAAACTATGTCTAGATTCATTGTATAGGCTAACTAAATCATAGCCAAATCATGTAATTACGGTAATTAAGATCTTTTGTAATCTTTGTATTTATTACAATAACTCTTTATAATTCAGTTTCCATTGTGTAATTCAGACACACGGTTTCTTCATATGTCTCTCTTTTTTCTCTCTTTCAACATGATATTTAGAGCGTAAAGAGAGGCAATCCTAGAACTGTGAACGCCCGGTGAGCCCATTGCTCTCTGGTGAAATTTTTTCCGGCTAATCGTGTTTCCATTCTGGTTTGCCGGTTTCTCACCTTCTGTTGTGTCCTCTTTCCAACAGGCCCACCACTGCCCACTGCCCACTGCCGTCCACCGCCGTGGTCTAACTTTTTCGGCTAGCGACGCCACCACCGGGATCACCTCTCGCTGCTCGCAGAACCCGAAATCCCAACTGGAAAATTCCCTTTGACGCGCCCACACACCCGACCAAATCCTTTGCGCGCCCTTTCACCGACGTGTGGCGATGCGTGGCCGACCCCCTCCTGCCTCTGTTTGTTGCGCAGTGATCACCTCTTTCTCCTCTTTCTGGATCTGCTCTCGCCTTTTGTGTTCGTGACCGTTTGTCGAGACCTTTTTTGCATCGGTGCATTCAAGTACTGTTTGGTTGTGTTTTTTGGCCTGTTGTTTACTAATCCCTAGCTAATTCTCCTTCCTCAACTGGCTCTAAAGACCTCTCGAAGGCAGAGCATCCTGTTTTCACCAATTACGTTAGTGCCTTTCTCTCCGCTAACAAATTGGATGGCAGTAACTATTAGAGAATATTAGGGTTATTCGTGGTTTTAAATTGCGGTTGCGGTCGCTACGATTGCGGGCATTGCGATTCTTTGCATTGCGGGGATTGCGATTCTTTGCAATTGCGAGGGGATTGCGATTCTTTGCCGAATTGCGGATTGCGATTGTTGTTGATGCGTTGTTGCGCGCGTGAATTTTTTTTAAACTTGCACAAAATGTAAAAAAATATTCTATAGTTATTATAACTCTTCATATATCCTTATTTATAATGTATTATAAATTTTTACTCATTTGATAAGATTTTCTACCATCTTAAAAAATAATTAAAATTGAATTCATAACCAAAATAACATAATTATTGTTATAATATAGACTACTTATCTTTTTTATTAATTATCTTTTTTTTTAAACCAACAATTAATTAATTAACTTATCATAAAGTTTGATTAACAATCATTATTCCTAATGCCCAATAACATATTTTCTTCTTCTAAGATCTTTCAAGCTTCCTCTTTTCCAATTTTTCACCATCAAAATTTTTAGACTCTCCACAATTTTTCTCAAATTCCCTCTTCTCTTAATTATTTTCACTTTCCCTCTCTGTCAAAATCTTAACATTTCTCACCAATTTTTCCCACTCCTCCAATTTTTCCCAAATCCCACTTCCCTAAGTACCTATTCAGCTGCCTATTTTCCCCAAAATCCCAAATACATTTCAGCCCCTCACGCCCCCCTCACCCTCACGGCCCCCTTTTCTTTTCCCCTGTTCACCTTCCCCCCTTTTCTTCTTCCCTGTTCACCTTCACGCCCCCCTTTCTGCCTCCCTTTTCTTCTTTCCTGTTCATACCCAGTCCTGCACCTCCCTCTCTCTGCCTCCATTTCTTCTTCCTTTGTCAGTCCCTCTTACTCTCCCTCTTCCTTAGTCCCTTTTGGCCTCCCCCTCACAACACCCTTAATCAAATCTCACAAGCCATAGCATAAACAGAAATGGAAGAGAGAAGTAAGAGATCTCACCTGATATCAGACTTTAGACTTGCGATCTGATGGAGGAAGCTAATGGTTGCCGATTTGTAATATGGAGAATGGAGGTAAGTATATGGGATTTGTCGATTTGTTTTTTTTAATGAAATTGTTCAAAAGAAAGAATATTGTCAAGGAACTCTGAAATTTTTTGTTTGAAAGAAAAAATGGAACAGAACGGAGCACTGTTGCTTCCGTTGCGGCTGCAACACCGTTACATTAAGGATTTTTTCTGCAATTTTTTTTCACACTGCAATTGCAGTTCGGTGGCCGCAACCGCAATATTGCGGCCGCATCAGGTGATGCGGTCCGCATTTTGAAACCATGGAGTTATTACTTATTAGGTTATTAGTCTTATGTTAGTGGGCTTGGGCCCGTACTAGTAGTGGTAGTATTTGACCTAAGTATTAGTATATATAGGATAGTAGGTTATGGTTTTGTATTAGATTATCATATCAATAACATTATCAATTTATAACCGTCTTTGTCTCTTTTCCTTCTCCCAAACCCTAAATCTGTAATTTTTCAACAGTAACTATGATACTTGGGCTTCGGACATCAAACTGTAGCTCAACAGCCAAGGCTATGAAGAGCACCTCATCATGAAGCTTGAGTCTATGCCCGAGGCTGACAAATCAAGGTGGAAGAAGATTGATGCCCAATTATGTAGTGTCATCAAATCTACTATTCATTCCTTCCTCATGCAGATCTTCCCCGCTCATATTACTTGTGAATTTGTTTTGGAACAAGCCAATGTTCTTTACACCAATGACACTCAACAGTTATATAGGGGTTGTCATAACCTCATTAGTGTTGTTGCTCCTCGGAAGTTTGATGGACCTATGTCGACCTATTTGGGGAAGGTCTATGGTGCTCTCTATACTTTCAATGAGTTGCTGGCCCCTGCTGATACCCTGGCGAAGGAACTCGAGCAACGCAGTACCTTATTCATGCTTATGGCCTTGTATGGTTTGCCTCCAGAATATTCTGTCAATCGTAATCAGATTTTGGGTTCTCCCACTATCCTTGCTCTGAGCACGACTTGGTCCACTTTACTCTGGGTCTCGGCCAAGCAGCCCTCCGATTCTGTTGTTGCTCCAGCTTTGGTTGATACCTCTGTCCTAGTCTCCTAGAGCAACAATTGTGGTTGTTCTCGTTCTGGCAACTCGGGTTGACCCCGTCTGAAATGTGATCATTGCAACAAGCTGGGTCATACCATTGATAAATGTTGGATTTTACATGGCCGCCTTCCCCGGGCTGCTAATGTTGCCCAGACTGCTACCCTGAGTCCACCTGAGCCCTCTGCCCAACCAACCGCATCTCCCGTTGCCTATGCAAACTTTCTGAAGTGGGTTGTGCAACATTAGGCTTCTAGTTCCACTACATCTGTTGAGTACACTAGTAATGCATTTGCTTGTCTCTCAGTCACCATCCTTGGGTCCTTGATTCTGGTGCCTCTGATCATATCTTTGGAAATAAGCACCTTTTCTCCAAAATTTTTACTTCTGGTTATTTACCTATCATCACTTTAGCAAATGGTTCCTAAACACAGTCCCAAAGGATTGGCACTATCCATCCCCTCCCTTCCCTGTCTGTTGACTCCGTGCTTTATGTTCCTGGGAGTCCTTTTAATTTATTGTCCATCAGTCGTTTGACTCGTTCTTCAGATTGTAACATTACATTCACTAAAGACACTGTCATTTTGCAGGGCCAGAGTTCGGGACGGATGATTGGCGTCGGATGTGAGTCCAATGGCCTCTACCAGCTCTCTGCTACCTCTCGTGTTTGCTCTGTCACGGATTCCCCTCTCACCATCCATGCTCAGTTGGGTCATTCGAGCCTTGCCAAACTACAGAGAATGGTCCCAAGCTTATCTAAGTTATCTAGTGTGAGAATCCGTGTGTTGTATGCTATTTTGGGAATGTTAATATTGTATCTTTTACTTATTTAGAATTAGAAGCTGTATTTATTTTTGTAATTAGTCAATCCCTCAAATCAAAGGATCTAGAATGAAGGAAGGAAACATCAGTTGTTTCCTGATATAGTTGCTAGGACCTGTGTATATATTGTATATGATTGATCAATAATATAATTGAGTTCAAATTCTATTTTCTGATTCTGACATGGTATCAGAGCCCTCGTTCTAAGGGGGCCTGCTTCCGCAAAACAACCTTACCGCCGTTGGCCTTCATTTCTGACGCACAAACATTTCAGTTGGCCTTCATCGCCAACACACCCTACCCATTGGTTAGCCTTCATTGCTGACCTTTCTTCCAGTCGCACCCTACCCACTGGTTGGCCTTCATTGCTGACCCTTCACCCAGTCGCACCTTTCTCCATTCATTCAGCCTTTATTGCCATCAGTGGTGACAACCTTCATACCTCAAGATGTCTAACACAGAGGGCGAAGTTTTGAACACAGAGAAGGGAACGAAGGATACCCAACCCCACCCACCTGGAGAATTGCTAACTATCCATGCTACCTATCGACTAAATGGGAAGAACTACTTGAAATGGTCCCAACTTGTTCGGACGGTGCTGAAAGGGAAAGGGAAACTGAGCCACATCACGGGGACTGGACCATAACAGGGAGACCCCAAGTTCGACGCATGGGATGAGGAAGATGCTATGATCATGGCTTGGCTGTGGAATTCAATGATTCCCGAACTTAGCGATACTTGCATGTTTCTCAGCACTGCAAAGGAAGTTTGGGATGCAATGGAGCAGACCTACTCCAAAGCCAAGGATGCGGCCCAGGTATATGAAATCAAGGTACAAACAGTGGCAACAAAGCAAGGGAATAAGACTGTTACTGAATATGCCAATTAGCTGAAGTCCCTATGGATGGAACTAGACCTTTATAGAGTGATCAAGGCCAAATATTCAGAAGATGCCACAATTCTCAAGGAGTTTATTGAGCAAGACAGGATTTATGATTTCCTAGTTGGCTTAAATTCTAAATTTGATCAGGTCAGAATTCAAATTCTTGGGAGACAAACGCTTCCATGCTTCAATGAAGTGGTGGCCATAGTACGAGGAGAAAAAAGCCGAAGATGCTTGATGCTGGAAACTCCCAGTGTGGATAGTTCAGCCATGGTGACTGAACGTGTTAATGGGGAGCCTGCAAATGGAGAGAAGAAGAATGATGGGCTGTAGTGCACATATTGCAACAAGCCACGCCACACTCGCGAGAAGTGTTGGAATCTGAATGGAAAGCCTCCTACCCGTGAGTGGAGTCAGAAAGGGGGACCTTCCAAGAAAAATGGGCATGTTAACGTTGCAGTAAGCGACACTAGTGGCGGGAATAAGCCTAAATCCAGCAACCTGAATCAGGACGAGATAGAAAGGATGAGGTCTTTCCTTAGCAACTTGGAAAAACCTTCAGGTACTTGTACTTTAGCATTCTTAGGTATGTTTCCATTTTCCGTTGGATTAAATGTCTCAGAAAAACCCTCTACCGTCCTATGGATTTTGGATTCTGGAGCCACAGATCATATGACACCTATATCCACACACTTTTCCACCTATTCACCTTGTCCTAGTAATAAAAAAGTTATTACAGCAGATGGTAATCTTGTGATGGTGGCAGGTTTGGGAGACATTAAAATAAATACATCTTTAACATTAAAGAATGTTCTTCATGTTCCCAAGTTATCCACCAACCTTGTTTCTGTACAAAAACTTACTCAAGATTTATCCTGTAAAGTGATTTTTCACACCAACCATTGTGTTTTTTAGGACAAGGACTCGACGAGGACGATTGGACTTACTAGAGAATGGAATGGCCTCTATTATATTGAAGAACCAAAACCGCACTCCTGGGCTGCCACCAATTTGTCTTACTTGTCCGAATCTATGTTATCCTATAAGGAAAGAATTCTTCTTTACCGTTGTAGATTAGGACACCCTTCCTTTAGGATTATTAAAATTCTTTTTCCTTCACTATTTACCTAAATTGAGGTTGAGAGTCTATATTGTGATGTGTGTGAGCTTGCTAAACACAAGCGTGTATCTTTTCCCATAAGTAATAAAAGAAGCATCTTTCTCGTTTATCTTATTCATACTGATGTGTGGGGTCCCTCTAAGGTTCGTAGTGTGTTTGGTGCTCGCTGGTTTGTGACCTTTATTGATGATTGTACCCGTGTTACTTGGACCTTCTTACTTAAAAATAAATCTGAAGTAAGCTTGACTTTCCATAATTTTTTCTCCATGATTAAAAATCAATTTGGTGTGAGTATCAAGCGCCTTAGGTATGATAATGCTAAGGATTACTTCAATTCCACCCTTACACCTTTCTGTAAAAAAGAAGGCATTGTGCATGAGTCCTCTTGTGTCAAAACACCACAATAGAATGGGATAGCTGAAAGAAAGAATGGGCACCTTCTTGACCAAACACTGACACTTTTGTATCAGCATAATGTTCCTAAAACCTTCTGGGGGGAAGCTGTTCTTACAACGACATACTTAATCAATAGACTTCCTTCCAAGGTCCTAGGTCTAAAAAGTCCAATGGATACCCTTTCTACCTTTTACCCAAATATCTCCATTAGAAATAACCTTACCCCTCGGATTTTTGGGTGTGTATCCTTTGTCCATGTCCATAGTCAAGATAGAGGGAAACTTGATCCTAGGGCCCTTAAATGTGTGTTTGTTGGGTACTCGTCCACTTAAAAGGGATATAAATGCTACCACCCTTCTTCCAAAATTTTTTTTGTCTCCCGGGATGTCACCTTTCATGAAGCTCAACCCTATTTCCCTCAACCTTATCTTTAGGGGGAGAGCTTTAGGGAAGATAAGGATCTAGAACCCCCAAGGTTACCTGACTTGCCTAGTTTTGAGCCTAAAAACCTACCCTCTGATGCTGAACTTGATATGGAACCTGATATGGCTGAAACTGAACCTGAGATGGCTGCAACTGAATCTTCTGATGTAGCCAAGCTTGATGTGCGGTTTGGAAAAAATCTGGTTTACAAAAGGAGGTCAGTGGCTGTTCTAAACTCTGCCAGTTCAGAAGTCCAACTCCAGCCCTTCTACTGAGGTAATAAATTCTGATTTTGAAGCTTTACAGGATAAAATTGAGTCTCAATCTGTTGTTGATGATCTTGACCTTCCAATTGCTGTTAGAAAAGGAACCAGAAAAACCACTAAACAACCCTTATACCCCCTCTCCAACTACCTCTCATTTAAGCATTTTTCACCCACTCACAAAGCCTTCCTAATTAACCTAAACACTACCTCCATACCCACCACACTATCTAAGGCATTGTCCAATGAAAAATGGAAGCAAGCCATGGATGTTGAGATGGAGGCCTTGGAGAAAAATGAAACATGGGAATTAGTTACTCTCCCAGGAGGAAAAAGGCCAGTTGGATGCAAGTGGGTATATACAGTGAAATATAAAGCTGATGGGTCAATTGAAAGGTATAAGGCGAGGCTTGTTGCCAAAGGGTTCACACAAACCTATGGGATTGATTACTTAGAGACATTTGCTCCAGTTGCTAAAATGAACACAGTTAGGGTACTACTCTCTCTTGCTGCCAATAAGGGTTGGGATTTACAACAGTATGATGTAAAGAATACATTCTTACATGGGGAACTTGAGGAGGAAATCTACATGGAAGTGCCTTCGGGATATAGAAGAAATGTAGCCGCCAACACAGTGTGCAAGTTAAAAAAGGCCCTATATGGGCTGAAACAATCTCCTCGGGCTTGGTTTGGAAGGTTTACTAAAGCTATGACTGCCTTGGGGTACAAACAAAGTCAAGGGGATCATACACTGTTCATTAAACGTTCTGCCTCAGAGGGAGTAACAGTGCTATTAGTGTATGTAGATGATATTATTGTGACCGGAGATGATAGGAGAGAACAGAAAGCTTTGAGTCAGTCTTTGGCCAAGGAATTTGAGATCAAAACCTTGGAAAAGCTGAAATATTTCCTAGGAATCGAAGTGGCACACTCCAAGAAAGGCATCTTCATATCACAACAAAAATACATAACTGATTTACTCAAGGAAACAGGCAAAACAACATTTAAGTCTGCAAGTACTCCCATGGATCCAAGCTTAAAATTGGGGAATGTAGAGGAGGATGCTGTTGTTGATAAGGAGATGTATCAGCGCCTTGTGGGTAGGCTCATTTACTTGTCCCACACCAGGCCGAATATCGCCTATGCAGTGAGTCTAGTCAGCAAATTTATGCATAGTTCAAGAGAAACTCATCTGCAGGCTACTCACAGGATTTTGCAGTACTTCAAGGGGACTCTGGGAAGAGGAATCTTGTTCAAGAGAAGTGAGAATATGTCTCTTGAAGCTTATACAGATGCTGACTACGCACGGTCGATTGTTGATAGGAGATCAACTACTGGGTATTGCACTTTTATTGGAGGAAATCTTGTGATGTGGAGAAGTAAAAAACAGAGTGTAGTGGCGCGATATAGTGCTGAAGCAGAATTTCGTGCCATCGCACAGGGTGTGTGTGAATTACTTTGGTTAAAAATCATATTAGAAGATTTGAAGATCGAGTGGGAAGAACCAATGAAGCTTTACTGTGATAACAAATCCGCAATCAGCATAGTGCATAATCCAGTCCAACATGATCGAACTAAGCACATTGAGGTGGATAGGCACTTCATTAAAGAAAAGCTTGACAGCGGTTTAATATGCATTCCATATGTGCCTACACAGGGACAACTTGCGGATATCCTCGCCAAAGGATTGCATAGCTCCACATTTGAGAGAATTGTTTCCAAGCTGGGAATGGAAAACACCTATTCACTAGCTTGAGGGGGAGTGTGAGAATCCGTGTGTTGTATGCTATTTTGGGAATATTAATATTGTATCTTTTACTTATTTAGAATTAGAATCTGTATTTATTTTTGTAATTAGTCAATCCCTCAAATCAAGGGATCTAGAATTAAGGAAGGAAACATCAGTTGTTTCCTGAAATAGTTGCTAGGACCTGTGTATATGTTGCATATGATTGATCAATAATATAATTGAGTTCAAATCCTATTTTCTGATTCTGACATCTAGTTTACTTTGTGAGTCGTGTCAACTTGGGAAACACACCCGTAGTTCATTTCCCAACAAAGGCTGTCGTCGAGCTGCTTCTCCCTTTACTTTGGTTCATTATGATGTTTGGGGTCCTAGTCGTATTGAGTTTACTTTGGGTTCCAAATACTTCGTTACTTTCATTGATCATTACCCTCGGTGTACTTAGTTATTTTTAATGCACAACGGGTCTGGGTTGTTTTCTATTTTTTAGAAATTTTTTATTGAAATAAAAACTCAATTTGGTGTTCCAATTCGTCCCTTGTGTAGTGATAATGCCCGTGAATTTTTATCTCAACCTTTTCAACATTTTATGAAAGATATGAAGAGATATATGAAGATACGTTAAAGATTTGTTAAAAGATTTAAAAAAATGTTAGAAATTTGTAAGATATGAATAAGATTTGTGAGAGATTTGTTTATAATAGGAAACTAGGAAGGATGAGTTATAAATACTTGTATTTGGAAATTGGTAGGGTTATGAGAGTGAGAGTGAGAGTGAGAATGAGAGTCTGAGAGGGATTGTCTTGTAAGGCCTTCAAGCTAGATTTATTTTGATAGTAGATTTGACTCTTCTCATCCGTGGATATAGGCATATTAGCCGAACCACGTTAAATCTTGTGCGTGATTTGTGTGATGCTTTTCTCAATTACTAATATTTATGCATGTTGTGTAGAAAGGGATGTGGTATTCCCTAAAGAAATTGACAGGGATGTGGTATTCCCCAAAAGATTGAAAGGGTGATGCAGTATTCCCCCCCAACAACAATCGGTCTCAAAAATGTTATCGTTGTTTTTCACCTACTCTCCACTGTTACCTAGTCTCTGCCGATGTCACATACTTCGAGTCGGTTCCTTTCTTTGACTCGTCTAGTTTGACTCCTGAACCCATTACTGAGGTCTTCCCTGTTCCTCCTTTTCTTGTCCCAACTGCATACGATACCGCTCAACCTTGAAGGACCCCTACCGATCATATGACCCTTTCAAGTATATCATCGCCTGCCCCAACCACCTCCAATGCCACTACTTCCACCAGAAGTTACAGAGGTCACTACGGACCTTGCTCCGGCACCAACTCCTTTACCAGCTCCGACACTGCCTCATGAGCCTGAACTTCCTATTGCTCTTTGAAAAGGTATACAGTTTACTCGTAACCCTTCTTCTCATTATATTACTTTGGGTTATCATCGCCTGTCTTCTTTGCATTTTGCATGTCTTTCTTCCTTGTCTTCTGTGTCTATTCCTAAATCTACAGGTGACGCCTTATCCCATCCTGGGTGGAGACAAGCTATGATTGAGGAAATGTGTGCTCTTTAGAATAGTGGTACTTGGGAACTTGTTCCTCTTCCTCTAGGGAAGTCTGTTGTAGGCTGTTGGTGGATCTATATAGTCAAGGTTGACCCAGATGGTAAGCTTGATCGCCTCAAGGCGCGTCTGGTGGCAAAAGGGTATACACAGATTTTTGGCTTGGATTATGGAGACACTTTCTTGCCGGTGGCAAAGATGACTTCTGTTCGGCTCTTTCTATCTATGGCTGTTATTCGCCATTGGCCCCTTCATCAGCTAGACATCAAGAATGCTTTTCTCCATGCTAATCTAGAAGAAGAGGTTTATATGGAGCAACTACCAGGGTTTGTTGCTCATGGGGAGTCTTCTAGCCTCGTTTGTCGACTTCTCAAGTTCTTGTATGGTCTCAAACAATCTCCTCGGGCTTGGTTTGGTCAATTCAGTACTGTAGTTCAGCAGTTTGGTATGATTCGAAGTGAGGTTGACCACTCTTTTTTCTATCGCCATACAACCCTGAGGTTTCATCTATTTGATTGTATATGTGGATGACATTGTTATTACTGGCAGCGATCACCAGGGCATAACTCAGATAAAACAACACCTCTGTCATCATTTTCAGACCAAAGATCTTGGCAAACTTCGTTATTTCTTAGGAATCGAAGTGGCATAATTCAATGATGGTATAGTTATCTCACAAAGGAAATACGCTATGGACATCCTTAAGGAAATAGGTTTATTGAATGCAAACCTATTAACACTCCTATAGATCTTAGTGTCAGGCTTTTACCTGATCAGGGGGAGCCACTTTCAGACCCAGGAAAATATAGATGATTCGTCGGAAAATTAAACTACCTCACTGTTACTCGTTCAAATATCTCTTTTGCAGTGAATGTGGTAAGTTAGTTTCTAAACTCACCTTGTGAAGGACGTTAGGATGCAGTCATTCGTATCCTGAAGTATATTAAAAGAGTTCCAGGAAAAGAAGGCCTTATCTATGAAGATAGAGGTCTTACTCAGATTGTTGGATATTCATATACTGACTGGGCAGGCTCTCCTACAGATAGAAGATCCACTTCTGGGTATTGTGTATTCATCGAAGGTAATCTGATATCGTGGAAGAGTAAGAAACAAAATGTGGTCGCAAGATCAAGTGCCGAAGTAAAATATCGAGTAATGACTTTAGCTACTTGTGAACTCATTTGGTTAAAACAACTACTTAAGGAGCTCAAATTTTGGGATATTACGCAAATGACGCTTATTTGTGATAACCAAGCTGCATTGCATATCTCCTCTAATCCAGTGTTTCATGAGAGGACCAAACATATAGAGATAGATTGTCATTTAATTAGAGAGAAGATCCTATCTGGAGACATCACTACTAATTTCATCAATTCGAATGATCAACTGATGGATGTTTTCACCAAGTCCTTGAGAGGTCATCGGATAAGTTATATTTGTAACAAGCTTGGTACATATGACCTATATGCTCCAGCTTGAGGGGTAGTGTTGAAAACTAGGGGTAGTGTTGAAAACTATGTCTAGATTCATTGTATAGGCTAACTAAATCATAACCAAATCATGTAATTATGGTAATTAGGATCTTTTGTAATCTTTGTATTTATTACAATAACTCTATATAATTCAGCCTCTGTTGTGTAATTCAGATATACGGTTTTTTCATATGTCTCTCTTTTCTCTTTTCAACATAGTCTTCCATATCGATCATTCAGAAAGCACCTGGATAAAGGTTGTTATATGAAGACAGAGGAAACACTTGGGTTATAGGATATTCTGATGCAGATTACACCTAATCTCCTATCGATAAATAATCCACATCATGATATTGTATCTTTGTTGGTGGTAATCTTGTGGGGTTTTGACCAATCTGCCCTCAGTGGCAAAGATATTTACCAAATTGCCATCTTTTTGAAATTATTTACCGAAATGCTACCCCTTTTGCCATGTTGGAATTTTTTAAGATTGTCTGTGCCACGTAGGATGCGCCAATACGCGTGGCGTATCCAACGTGGATACGCCAGAACGCGTGGCGTATCCTACGTGGATACACCAGAACGCTTGGTGTTTTCCACATGGACTTGGCGTATCCTACGTGGATACGCCAGAACGCGTGACGTAGGTTTATTGAATCCTACGTGGATACGCCAACGTTACTGGCGTATCATGTGGCCATGCGTTGTGTCCAAACATGTGGCCTGTTGTGTCAAAATGGGTTAGGAAAATGTCAGTCCGAAACTTACATGACCCGAATGGGCTGGCTTGAAAATGACCCGACCCCGAATGGGCCGGGCTGGCCCGAATGGGCTGGGCTGACCCGTTTTGACATAGCAACTCAAGTAAAGCTACTGACTTTGAGACACGGCCGTGTTTCTTGATCACGCGGCCGTGTCTCATCCAGATACGTGATTTTATGATCAAGCGACTGTGTCGTGTTTTCACACGGCCGTGTGAGTTCTATTAACGTGAAAAATAAGTTGTTTAACCCCCAAATCATGCTTAGTATGCTTAAGTTAAAATTTTCGACTCAATTAAATCTAAGGCGAGCCTAGGTTTAAAAAATTGAGTTTATGAAATTATGAAGTTAAACTTAACCAAATCTAGCAGTGAGCACCCTTATCGTATTGTAATCAATTTTTACACTTAAAATTGATGGGCTAGAATACTAGCCAAGCGAGCCTAACAAAATCAATTAACTTTAATAGTTTAAACATTCCGATTCTATAAAAAATTTGACAGAATTTCTCCTAAAAATTAGACAATCCCAAAAATACTTTATCCTGTATAATGAAACATATTTATATATATTGAATTCTATATCAACAAAACACGTATAAGATGCATAAGTATAACAGAAAAATTTGGTACATATATATATAGTCATCCCAAATTAAGCAAATGTAATAAAATGTGGTACATATACATCAATGAGAAGGGCCAGGGTCAGAATGTGGTGGTCTGTGAGGGGGATCAGAAGAAGGTCCTGGCTGTGATGGGTGAGGATATGGTGGGTAACCCATATACGGTGGATATGGAAATGACGGTGTAAGGGTAAAGGTATAAGGATATGGTGGGTAAGGGTAAGTAGGTGGTGGGTATGCTGTAGATGGTGGATAACCTGGATATGGCGGGTACGATGGAGGTGGTGGCTGAGATGATGGGTAAGTAGCAGTAGAAGTGGGCGGTGACTGAGTACTAGGCATAGCAGAAGAATCAGAGTCATTTGGAAGTCGTAGTTGTGATCGAGTACTCGCTAACCCTCTCCGTCTACGGCGCAGCTTCTGCTCATCGGACTGCTCGGATGGACCGAGAATATCATATGCAGGAGGAGTTGGACGAAGGTGATCCAATGTGATTCGATCATGCTCCCTCACTGAAGATAAGATGTCTTCCATGGATTGTTGAAGGCTAGCCAAGCTAAATCTCGAACTAGGGTACCTGGCCGACGCATGGACGTTTTTTGCAATGTCAGCCTAAGATACAGATATGACACGTCATTATCAATACAAAATACAAAATGCACAAAACAAATAGCAGAACATATTGGTAAAAAGCTTACCACAAACCCAATGGATGTACCAGTTCGGGAAATCCTGCGCTTGGTAATCTGTCTGTACCAGCGCATGTACTCAGACTGCACAGTAAGGGGAGCTTCCAAAGGCCAACTAATAACACACCGTTCCCTCCGACTGTCCTAGATGGCTATGTGTGCAAGGTGTGTGGCTCGCCAATCCTCGTCGTGTCGTCCGGCCAATGTAATCGAGTGCAACTCGTTAGGTTGGTGTGGTCTTCGTGGTATTGGTTGGTCTAGACCAAACTGACGCATTACCTTGTTTGGCTAGTGCCACTCAACAATGTGGAAAAAGATAAGTGGAACCACTGCCAGAATAATGTCTCTACCAGTGACACAGAATGCTGGCAGTGAAGCCACAATCTCATCCGTATATGGCCGCTATGTTATCTGCAATCACAATTGTATAAAGAATTAGAAAACAAGACAAATTAACTTATTTAAATCAATGTAAACAGATACTGACCTTATCATTCTTCATCTGATCAAAGAACCGACGGTAATACGGAAGCACCCTCATTGGGGTTTCAGTCAACACCTTATGTTTATGCCACCTATATATATGTCAAGGTCATATGATGTCAACACAAGTAGTATATATAACAAACTAATGTACAGATATGTTGAGAAACTCACCGAAATCCAAGTGGACGTAGGGGACCATAGGCAGCAACGTAGGCAGCCACAAGGACAGGATTAGTATCATCCACAAGTGTAGGGACAAGGGGTGGAAATCTGTGCCATGCCCAATACTGCAACAGTATGCAAGCACCTCCAATCTCGTGCACACTGTAGTCCGTGGCCTTGCACAACTCTCTGTACAAATAGGCCAAGACTGCAGATTCCCAGTTGTATCTCTCAGTAGCGGTAAAGTCCTCCAACAGAGGAAGGAACATTATGTGCACGTATCTACCAGAATGGTTAGGAAATAGCAATCCCTCGATCAACCGAAGTATATACGCCTGTGCACACTGCATCACGTACGTTGCTCTATCGGCCTCAGTAAGTCGTGTACGGAATGCGTTCTAGAGCCACGACATATCAATACGTCCACTTGATACGTGTGACTCATTTGGCTGCGATCCTAACAAGTCCTAACATAGCTGTATCCAATCTCGACGGGATGTACGGCCAGTAACTACATCACCGTCAATGGGAAGTCCCGAGATAATACCTATGTCCTCCAATGTGATGGTGCACTCTCCAGTAGGCATATGAAATGTGTGTGTCTCGGGGCGCCATCTCTCAACCAATGCCGTAATGAGGGAGTGATCGATGGTGCAATATCCCATATGGGCAACTCCCACGAAACCAGCCAGCTCTAGATATGGCAGTATCCGCTCATCTGGGTCCATATGTCTGAATTTATGGGCACGTCTGACACGCAGATGACGATCTGGTCTTCCTTGTCATATATGTTGTGAAACATGAAACTCTTGCAACTCTAGTACTGACGGGTCCTCTGGGCCTGGGCGTAAGTGGAATGCCATGTCTCACGCTGTAATCAGGCAACAAACAAGAACATTGGGTAAGTCTTCAAATAATAAAACATATTATAGGATCGAATATATATATTAAACATGAGTGTATCGAGCATAAATTAATAGACACCGCTAAAAGCACAATATCAAAATGATATTAATAAAAAATAATCACGTAGATTATCAAATTACACACTGAAAATCTTCAGTTACACATTGATAGTTATCCATTACAATACAATGGGTATTAAATTATGTCCTAATCAAGTAGATGGCCCTGCTTGGTCATTCCCCAAAGAAGTCGATCTACCACGACGACAACTACGAGAGTTATGTCCAAATTCACCACATTTTTTACATCTTTGTCTCGGTCTTGGTTCGCGCCAATCCATCTCATTTCTAAGTCGAGTTGATTTGGGTCAACCTTTAGATCGAAGCAATTGACGATTAGGTACCAATGTAATCGCTGGAGTTGGTGGCCACCATGGTTCATCCTTAATGATACCCCAATTAACCTCATACACCTTGTACAAAGTATGCATTTTGTAAATACTATGCACATATTGAAAAGCATCAAGTCTCTTGGAAGAACATGCTGTTATTGCATGAGAGCAAGGGAAATGCAACGCTTGAAATATGCCACAGTCACACGTGCCTTTTTGAAGGTTTATGGAATATTTAACTCCACCCTGCTGTGTTATAGGGTTGAATGCCTCTTCAACCAAAAATTTGGTTGACTGTATATCAAATCGACGGACTTGGTGAGAGCTTGCCTTGAGCACATTGACATTCTAGCTTTTCATAAAATCATTAGACCAATCTGCCCCATCAACAAGTTTCTCGTTTGCGTCATCCTTTCGATTAACAAAGTACTCTATCAATTTGTAATATATCATCTGAACAAGTGCTGTTATTAGTAGGTTTCTGCCACCTTTCAACACCCCATTTTTACACTCAGATAAGTTCGTCGTCATATGACCAAATCTGTGGCTACCACCATATGCTAAACTCCATTGTTCTTTTGGAATCGAATTAATCCAATTTGTCATTTCGGGAGCAGTGGTCAACTTTTTCAACCTAGCCTCAAATTTGTATGCCATTGGTTCATACCTTGATATTAAAACATTGAATGAGTTGGTGTTAGCAACTAAATTGTAGTTTGATAACTAATAAAGTAAACTCATAAACAATGTGAAATGTTTAACTACTTGTGTTAATCAGATATTTCTTTAGTGCCAGATTGCGAAAGGCACTGTTAAAATTGCTACCAATATGCCAAATGCAGAAAACATGATGCGTATGCGGTGGCTGCCATCCCAGATGTGGATTCGCCACTGACTGTATGATGCCTTGATGTCGATCAGATATCAAGCGCAGGCCCTGTTATTGTGTGACATGTGTTCGAATCAAGGCTAAGAACCAACTCCAAGCATCCTTTGTTTCCCTTTTAACAATGGCAAATGCAATTGGCAGAGGTTTTCTATCGCCATCCTGTGTTGTTGCAATCAATAGTTTATGATGATATTTACCATACGAATGAGTGCCGTCAATCTGAATAATGGACTTGTAGTATTGGAATCCAATAACACATGGTTTGAATGTCCAAAACAAGGGATGAAGTACAAGTTTTGAACGGTCAACTCTATTGGCCTTGACATAATCAACAGTTTGCAACTCCACCACTGTGCCTGACATATCTCTTTGCATGACAAGTAACCATCTAGGCAATACCGCATAAGATTTATCCCAGTCTCCAAATACCTTCACAATGGCAATTTGTTTTGCCTTCCAAGCTTTCCGATAGGACACGTCATATCCGAATTGACATCGAACCCTTTCAATAATTAAGTATATAGGTATATCGGGTTTTTGCTTAACCATCTCCAGAATGTAAGAACAGATCATACGAGAGTTTAATTTCTGATGATCTTGTGACATGGCTGGGTTGACACAGTTGTGAGGTCCATTATATTTTATAATTTCCCACATACTTGATTTCTTGCTTAGGATGGTCCTGACCCTCCAATTACAACCATCAGCAGCTCTGGGACACTTAACAGTTAGCTGTTGTGTATCAGAATCATCAACCTTGTAATTCTGATGTCTAATAATGGAATAATGTTTTAGGGCCAAATTGACAACATCTTTAGAGGGAAATTGCAACCGGACATATAATTCTTCATCTGGACTCCAAATACTATGAGAATCTAATTCAGGCAGATTATCAGGTGTACTCAGCGCATCCTAATTGATTTCAGAAAACTGAGGGCATGGAGGCACATACGTAAATTCAGGAGCAACTACTAATGGAGGAACTAGTTGTTGTATATTTACTTTAGGGCCAGATTGATCTTCTTCTAAGTCAGTGTCTGTATCTTCACCCTTAGGTATCTCCCCTTCATCATTGCTTGTGTTAGATAATACATTTGTCATAAGCGGGTTATCGGTTTCAAGGTCCAACCTAAATGAGCTCCCTTCAGGCATTGTAGATGTACCAACTTCTTGAGATTGTACTAGGAAAGGAGCATGTGTCATGGAGAATTGAGTGTTGATAGGGTACGATGATTCAACAAAATTAGAAGGACCAGCTTGTAACCAGAACCCTTTTCGAAAGGAGTTTCAATGCTTATTGTGCTTCACTTTCGTTTAAATGTCTCAACATACAACTCCATAGAAGTTAAGTTAGGATGCTGATCAAAGCAATCAATCATGCAAGTAACGTCTTCATCATCTTCTAATGAAAGAGCTATGCATCTTAGAACATTACTCCATTGTAGAAATCTGTACACAACACTGGACACAACTTGATTTTCTTGGAGCCTTAATTTTAAATGAATTCTCCTTTTTAGAAGCTCAATAGTCGTATCACATTGAATCATGATAGACTTGAGACGAAGACCTTTGTACATTAGACCCTCTTCACCTTCATACGTTCTCCCATTGTAGTAAATGAGAACAATAAAGTGTTTGGTCATCTTACACTTCTAAATAATAACAACACAAATAATTCAATTTTGTACAAACAAATTCCAAAAACCTACTAAATAACAATAAAACATATATAATAAATACACAATTAATAATAATAATAAAACAAATAATAATAATAATAATCAATAATAATAGTAATCAATAATAATAATAAGTAATAATACTCAATTATTCTAACAATAAAACAAATATACAATACACAATTAATATAGAAACTCAAAAACATAAACAATAATTTTAACAATGAAACAAATATACAAAATATAATTAATATAATAACTCAAAAACATAAACAATAATTCTAACAATTAAAATATTCAACAATAAATATAACAATAATAATAATCTAACGATAGAAATACTTACAAATATGATTATCTCACAAGTTACAGCCATAGGAGAGTTTGAGAGAGAGTTTAGAGAATGTGAAATCTAGAGAGAAGGTGAAAATTTGAGAAATGAAGGAAGCTGCCGTGGCGGAGAGGAGAGGAGGAGTTATAGTGGTTAACGTAGGATACGCCAATACGCGTGGCGTATCCAACGTGAATATGCCAGAACGCACGGCATATCCATGTGGAAAATCCCAAGCGTTCTGGTGTATCCACGTTGGATACGCCATGCGTTATGACGTATCCATGTTGGATACGCCACGCGTATTGGCGTATCTTACGTGGCACAGACAATCTTAAAAAATTCCAGCGTGGCAAAAAGGGTGGCATTCGGGTAAATAGTTTAAAAAAGATGGCAATTTGGTAAATATCTTTGCCACTGAAGGCAGATTGGTCAAAAACCCGTAATCTTGTATCTTGGAAAAGTAAGAAGTGTTGTTGTTTGATCTAGTGTAGAAGCCATATATTGAGCCATGGCTATAACTACTTGTGAGCTCATATAGGTTAGACAATCACTTCAAGAGTTGAAGTTTGGAGATGTTAAATAAATGAAGTTATGTTGTGATAAACAAGCAACTTTGCACATAGCCTCTAATGTAGATTTTCATAAAAGAACCACGCATATAGAATTAGACTGTCACTCGAGAGAGTTTTCTTTCTAAGGAAATTGTTACTGGATCTGTTAGCTCAGATGTACCTATTGAGGTGTGGAAGTGCCTAGGAGAGAAAGATATAAGCTGTCTCACAAAGTTGTTTAACGAGATAATGAGGTTTAAGAAAATGCTAGATGAATGGAGGAGAAACACTTTAATCCTTATTTATAAGAACAAGGAAGATATATACAAAACCGTGCTAATTATAGAGGGATGAACTCATGAGCCATACTATGAAGCTATAGGAAAGAATAATTGAATGGACCAATTTGGTTTTATGCTTGAGAGGTTAACTATGGAAGCAATATATCTTCTACGAAGATTGATGGAGAGATATCGGATGAAGCAAAAAACCTACACATGGTTTTTATTGATTTGGAAAAGGCCTATGATATGAACCTTAGGAGAACCACACCACAAAAGCTAGCCATTGTGGTTGGAGAGCCCAAGGCCATATAAACCCCACATCGAAATCCCATACTTCTGATGTGGGACTTAAGTCCCATACCTTGCAATTGGATCCTAATAGCCTATAATAGGGTGCCAAGAGAGGTCTTGTAGAGGGTTTTGGAGAAGAAAGGAGTTTGTATCACCCATATTCGAGCAATTAAAGATATGTATGATGACATTAAAACTAGTGTGAGAACACATGGTGGGGTTGCCATAGGACTAGCCAAGGGTAACTTTGAGTCTCTATCTTTTTACCTTGGTAAGCATATCCAAGAGCTAGTGCCATAATGCATGCTTTTTGCTAATGATATAATCCTAGTT
The DNA here is from genome assembly GCA_029884605.1 of Ormosia emarginata. Taxonomy (NCBI): domain Eukaryota; kingdom Viridiplantae; phylum Streptophyta; class Magnoliopsida; order Fabales; family Fabaceae; genus Ormosia; species Ormosia emarginata. The sequence continues at coordinate 19,558,289 of JAQQTP010000060.1, read as the reverse complement.
GGTGAGTTGAGGGAGGAAATAAATGGGAAGTTAGAGATGTGGAGACAAGCTTTGGAAGTGTATGACTTTTGTTTAAGCAGAAGTAAAATGAAGTATATGGAATATAAGTTCAGCAAGAAGTGCACTGATACTAGCTTAAAGGTGAAAATTGGATATCATACCATACCATAAGTCACACGGTTTAAGTATCTTGGATCTATCATACAAAATGATGGAGAAATAGAGGGAGATGTAAACCATAGGATTCAAGCGGGTTGGATGAAATGGAGGAGTGCTTCGGGTGTTATTTGTGATAGAAAAGTGCTTCTCAAACTTAAAGAAAAATTTTACTGCACAACTATATGACCTGCTATGTTGTATGGTACTGAATGCTAGGCGGTAAAAAGCCAACAAGTGCATAAGCTCAGTGTTGCAGAGATGAGGATGTTGCGTTGGACAAGTGGACATACAAGACAAGATGTGATTAGGAATGAATGCATTAAAGAAAAAGTAGGGGTTGGACCTATTGTGGAAAAAATGGTTGAATCTCGCCTTAGGTGGTTTGACCATGTGAGGAGAAGACCATTAGAAGTCCTAGTAAGAAGAGTAGATTAAGTGGAGGATAGCCCAATAGTTAGAGGTAGATGGAAATCAAGAAAAATTATAGGTAAAACTACTAAAATGGACATAGATTTAAATGGCATTTCTGAAGACACGATTTACGATAGAACACAATGGCGTCATTTGATCCGTATAGCCATCCCCACCTTGTGAGAAAATGCTTTGTTGTTGTTGTTGTTGTTGTTGTTGTATCTGTTAGCTCAAACGTACAATTGGTAGACATCTTTATGAAGTCAGAGGACCTTGAAGGCACTACATTTGTGACTACCTTGGTGTATACGATCTATATGCTCCAACTTGAGGGAGAGTGTTGGAAATGATATCATGCGATTAATTTAGTGTTGGCAATGTTTTTTTTAGAAAATGGTGTTGGAAATAATAATAATAATTAATAATTAATATAGCATTGGAAATACTAATAGTTAATATAGCATTGGAAACATTAGGGGCATGGGAAATTATTAGAATAATTGGGCTTAACTCCACCCCAAAAGCTAGCTCAAGGGGGGAAGGTTGTCCAAGTCATTATAAGAAGTAACCCCCTCACGCCCGTGACTGGACATCTGGAGCGTGAAGGGCCAGTTATTTTAATATGGTATTAGAGCATATATCAGTTGGGCCACCCACAGATTTCCAATCCTGCAAACTTCACGGTCCCACATTAGTTGGGTATATGGGCAAAGTACTACTTATAATGACTTAATCCTCCCCAGTTGCTTTTGGGGTGGAGTTAGGCCCCGTTATTCTAATAGAAATACTAGGAGTTAATGTAGCATTATAAACATTAGGGTCTTAGGAAACAACTCAATTCTTATTTATTGATCTTGTAAATTCGAGTTGTATTTATTCTTTCATGTATATAGATATCAGCATGCTGAGTACAAATCACTCAAGAAATTCTCAAATCACTTTCCTTGTCTGTTCTCAAGTTTTTTTTTTTTTTTTTTTTTTTTTTTGGGGGGGGGGGTCTATTCTCATGTATGTGCTTATTTCTTTGATTTTTATATGCATTCTCTAGCTTCATTTTTTTTTGGTGGGGTCTTCTCTAGCTTCATATATCTTATTAACAGCCTCTGTAATCTGATTGTTGCAGTCTGCGAGGGAAACAGGTATACCAGGTTCCACCAGAGTTTGTTGGTAATGCAGAGCATGTTTTGGTTGTTTGTAGTCCTACACGATCCAGCAGTAAGGTAATTAACTAGGGATTAGTTCTTTCTGTTATTTGTAGGAAGGTTTGAATGTCTATTAATAACAATCACTAAATGAATGTAGGTTGTGGAGGACACAAATGCTCTGATTTTACGTTGTGAATCTGAGGATTCAAGGAAAACCTGGCATATTCGCTTACAAGGGGCTATTTATTATGCATCGGTTTGTTTTCTTCATCTCTATCTCTCTATCTATCTCTAATGAGAATAGTTTTCTACTTTTTGTAATCCTGACATAATTTTAAGAGTGAATAGCAAAAAACTTGTCTTTGCATATGGTCTGGCATCCTTTGCCTATGTCAATTCTTCTAGTTTTGCTGTTCTCATTTAAATTTATCCGGTTTTAGCAATCCATATGGTAAATTCTTTTTCTCGATTGGTGCAGTTTGCCCTGTTGCACCTACAGTGGACATCTACAACTTTCTAAACAGTGACAGATCTTTGCTTATAGTTGGAAAATATTCCATTTTCTATTTTATTTTCAGAAAAAAACCTCTGCATTGAGAAGTAGCACAGGCTTACTTTCTTAACATTAATCCTTTTTTACTTAAAAGTTCAATATTTAGCATTCTTTCCATTTGATTGGTTGTTTTCGTTTTATATTTGAAGCTTTCATTTTTTTTTATGGGGTAAATAGCTTTAATAATTTTTTGGTACAACCATTATTTGATTAATTGTATCTAGTTAGAGCATAATGTTCGAGTTTTCTAACATTAGATGTTCATTATTACACTGTATTTGTGCAGGATTCTGCTTCAATTTCTGGTCTATCCGAAACCTCATCAGATCATGATGATACTGAATCAGAACATGATAACCAGGGTGTGATTGATATAGCAATTGCTGAGAGATTGTTTGTAACAGGTGTTCTTGATGAATTAAAGGTTTGCTTCAGTTATAGTTATCAGGTTAGCCCGTTTGTTGCCTTTTACTTGTTTTAGTTTCAAATCTGAATTTCCACATGTATTAAAAATGTGCGTCTTTATGTAGTCTGATCAGAGCTTAATGAAAGTGCTTTTAAATGAAGAGAAGCGATTGTTTGAGTTTCGAGCAATAGGTGGTCAGGTAAGGTAGCTGGTTTGTTGTTTCTGAACTTCATTCTTTGTTCTTCCCTTTTTGAGGTTTTTATATTAAAACAGGTGGAGCTTTCTATCAGAGACAATGACATTTTTATTGGCACTATCTTGAAGTCTTTGGAAATAGAAGATTTAGTTTGCTTTAGTCAACGGTCTCAGCCTTGTTATTTGGCAAGATCATTCATTGGAACTGCTGATGCGCATTCATTATTCTATAATACTATGAGAGAAGATGTTGAAAGTAGTGGATTAATCCCTAGTGAAACTGATGATAAGTTTTATGAGGCACCTGAGACTTTGGCAGATAGTGCTGATTATCCTATGCAGTCACCTGGAGGTACGTCAGAGTACCCATCAAGTTCCCACAGTGAGATCCAACTTAATTATTCATCACTGGAACCCCCAAAGTTTAGTCGCATTACTGGACTTCTACCTAGTGATGCTCCTTCTACTAGTACTAAGGAAATTGAACTTGGTGACACATTGGAGAGTTTTGTAAAAGCACAAATTGTTATCTATGACCAGAACTCTACTCGGTATAATAATATAGATAAACAGGTGGGTGTTTATGGGCTTTAACAAATTTCCTTTACTTCTGTGTGGTTTTTTACCTAATATGTTATATATATGTCATTTCAGGTGATAGTGACTTTGGCTACCTTGACATTTTTTTGTCGTAGACCAACAATCCTAGCCATTATGGATTTTATTAATTCTATTAACATTGAGGATGGAAACCTTGCAACTTCAAGTGACAGCTCTTCAGCAGCCATTATGAAAAATGATGAATCGAGAGACGTGGATGATTTACATACCACTACTACTGAGGAACATGCTGTTAAGGGCTTGCTTGGAAAAGGGAAATCCAGAATTATGTTCAATCTGACATTGAAGATGGCCCGGGCCCAGATCCTTTTGATGAAGGAAAATGAAACTAAACTTGCTTGTTTGTCTCAAGAGAGTTTGCTTACAGACATCAAGGTGTTTCCTTCCTCCTTTAGTATTAAAGCAGCCTTGGGGAATCTGAAAATAAGTGATGACAGCCTACCTACCAGTCATTTATATTACTGGGCATGCGATATGAGAAATCCTGGGGGCAGATCTTTTGTGGAGGTAACTCTTTCTCCTGCCTTTCCATGTTACATTTTATAATGTGTGAGCAGTGCATTGAGTTCAAGTGTCAATGTTCACTGTAGTTTTTTAAAGGAAGGTTTCTTCCCTAGTCATGATCTGGAGAAGATTGTTTACTCGACCTCTCTTTGGTGTTCAGCACATGGATTCTTCTGGGAGTCTCCTTGGTAGATTTGCAGAGGGATTGGCGGGCCATTTGTATTGATTGTTTTATTTGGGTTTAGCCATTTTTCCCCGTTTGGTGGTTGGCTTTCTTATTTGTTAAGAGGATTCCTTTTCCTCCCTCTTTTTCTATACTGTCCTTTCTTTCAATTGAAGTTTCTTCTATCCAAAAACAGGAGTGCCATTGTGTTCTTTGCCACGTGGCTCCAATTTAAAGCTTTTGATATTAATCCGACTTTCAGCCCTGAAAAAATGCAGCATTTGGTTCTTCCTTCATCCAGCCTGGAAAAAATGAAATATGTGATGAAATGTGTTAAATTTAATTTTTTTTTGCTAAAAAATGTGTAAAATGCCTGAAGAGTTGATCTCCAATTTCGAAATGATTTTGTTTTCTTTCCATGGATTATTCATTGATATAACTTGGAAGATGGATGCCTCTTGAAACTTTTTGGTTGAGCTGTATGGCAAACTTGTCTGAAAAAGCATCGTTTGAGGAGGATTTGTTATCTTCCCCTAGTTGTACATCTTTCCTGTCTTTCCAACAATATTCTTCTTTATTAATAAGAAAATGATTTTGTAGTTCAAAATTAAGTGCTCATTTTTTTGTGCATTATTTTTTAATTAGAAAAAGAAGTTTTATTAGAGAGAAAAGGGCGAAATTACCCAAAACAGAAAAAGGAAAGAACTACATAGTAAAAAGGAAAGATAAAGTGCAGCAAAGCTGCCCAGCCTTTCTGTTTATCAGAAATGGAAACTTCCTTGAAACAGCCGCATGCAGAGCACCAAAATGAAGCCATATGTAGACAATCCTATCCCCAAGCATATGTAGGGTCAAAGCGAGCCGCTTAAAAATGTGAGCATTCCTCTCCAACCAAATGCATCAAAGGACAGCAAAAACCAGATACTGCCACGAAACTTTGGCATCTTTATTCCTTCCAAAACCTTTATAACAAACCAGAAGAAATTACTGCAGAGTGAAAGATCACACCAAAGATTCATCCATCACACCAAATCCCTAATTTGAAAGGAGGTTGCTTACAGTGGAAGAATAAACGGCCGACCATTTCTTACTTAAGCTGCAAATAACAAACATCAGGAGAAAAATCCATCTGTGGTACGCTATGAAGCACTGGTACGGCTCTTAGGACGCCGTACCGGTGTCCGGTGCATACCGGGAACGGAGACGCGTACGGCACGCTGGAAAACATCTCTCCCTGCTTGAAGCTCGTCTTTCCCTGTCGAAGCTCATCCGCCTTCCTCTTCCATCTTCGTGTGACTCTCTGTTTTGAGGCAAAACAGAGACCCCTCGTCGATCTTCCACACCAAACCACCTCGCCACCACATCCAGATCTACGACAACCTCGCGTGCTCCATCACTGGCCACCCATCAACCAAACACAGCAGATCTGTCTCCTTCCAAGTCATCCATAGCTAAGCCACTAGTCAAACCTGAACCTAGACCATCAAACGCCCTAGTCGCCGGAGCCACGATGCCATCATCATCTCTCTGGGCGCTGTCCTAGCCTACGCTGCCACCTGCGCTGGCACTCCGCTGTTGAACCTCGAATTCTTTGCCCCTAACGTCCTGGGACTGTCTGCAGGATTGATGAGTGTCTCCACAAACCAACACAGGTCTTTTCAGTGTGCTTTGTCCTCACTCACACGCATCCTAGGAAACTTCCTAGGAGGTCACCCATCTCACAATTGCTCAAGGTTAAGCACGTTTAACCATGGAGTTCTTATGTTCTAGGCTCTTGAAAAGAAGTTGCAACTTGTTGATATGGCTATGCCTAATCAATTCCTTTAAGTCATTCTCAACTATGCAGTCCCATACCTGCACAGTCTCTGAATCCCTCTCATTCCAGTGCGTATTCAGTTCATTCATGGGACCCTTCGCCTAGAAGCCTGCCAGGAGCTGCTCATTGATGCTTTCTCTTAGTACCGGTGACCACTCCCTGCCCTCTTCGGCCCCGGGACACCACCCTCTGCGTGCATTTCCCTTATGCAAGCTTCCGTTTTCATTCCTTCTGTTTTATTGTTGTTTGGTTTGTTTCTTTTCTTTTATTAAGTTTTTTTATTTTTTAAATATTTATTAAGAGAAATGGATAGTTAAATTATTTTCTTGTCATTCGTGAGTGACAAAATGATCAGCGTGCTTCAGGGATGGATGGATGTAATGGAGGTGTGCTTCAGGAGTTATTTGTGATAGGAAAGTGCCTCTCAAGCTTAAGGGTAAATTTTACCGCACAGCTATAAGGCCCGCAATGTTGTATGGTACTGAATGTTGGGCGGTAAAAAGCCAACAAGAGCACAAGATCGGCGTCGCGGAGATGAGGATGTTGCGTTGGATGTGTGGCCACTAGACAAGATAGGATTAGGAATGAATGTTTAGGGTAGCTATTGTGGAAAAGATGGGAGAATCTCGCCTTAGGTGGTTTGGACATATTTAAGAAGAGTAGATCGGATGGAGAATAGCCCAAAGCTAGAGGTAGAGGAAGACCAAGAAAGACTATAGGTGAAACGGTTAAAAAGATCTAGATTTGAATGGCTTTTCAAGACTTGGTTCATGATGGCGTCGTCTGATCCATGTAGCCGACCCCACCTAGTGGGAAAAGGCTTGGTTGTTGTTGTTGTTGTTGTTGTCGTGAGTGACTTTGTGAATAAGCTATTTAAACATATTTATTTTGTTTATAACATATTTGTGACTGTAAATTTTTTAATTTTTAAACTGTTTATTCTGTATTTTGGATATGATTTATCTGCTGATATTTAATATTTTGAATTATGTAAAATAATATGTTTTATGATTTCTTATATATATATGATATGTCGTATCCTGTCGTACCCGTATCCTAATTTTTAAGACATTACCATATTCTCGTACTGTAATCATATCGTACCGGATACTTATACCCGTATCCGTGCATCACAGGTGGTACGAATGCGTAACATGTCATCATTGTTAGTCATATTGACTTATTGAATAGTGCTGTCCAGATTAAGGACTTGACTTAAGACGGAGCCTTAGATTTCTGAAAGGGGTTGTCTTGTCAAGAGTAAACCACTCCAATTGGGAGAATGAATAAGAAACTGAACATAGGACTTACAAGAAAACACACCAGATCCTATATTGACCAGAAGATAAGTGAGAAGAATCAAGTAAAGGCAAAAGGGACTGAAGCTCATTATTCTTACTCTCATTCATGTCCTATCTATCTATCTATCTATTTCCTTCAACCTTGGAGTAGTTTGTGGGAATGGATTTTGAAGAATGATCCGGCATTCTAGTGTTTTTCATTGGACTGAAAATGAGAAGGGCATTTTGATCTTTTATATATATTTTATGGGATAAGGTTGTGTGTATGGCCACTCTTTGGTGTTTTGTGCGTTGTCTGTATTTTTCCTTTCTGATATGCAGATGGATTGGACTGCTTGGTTGCATTTTTAATCCTCTTAGGCTCACTTTTTCACAGTTTTTCTGTTTAAGAGGATATCTTATCCTCTTTGGTTCTTTTTTTTTTGATAGAAAAAGAATTGCATTAAGAAAGAAGAGGATTACAAAGATAGGAGGATAAGATATCCTCCACCAGAAAACTACTATACAAGAAAGTTACAAAGAAAACAGCAGAAGAAAACTCGAGCAACAAATGCACAACGGCAGGCCAATCCCTATGTATATTCGAAATGACAATCCCCTTAAAAAGACCATGGGCTGAGCACCCAAAGAAGCCAAAAACCTTATTCTGTGCCACAACATTTCTATTGATACCGAAACACCTTGAAAAATCTGATTATTTCTCTCCAACCAGATGCACCACAAAAAGAAAGATTTTATATTTCTTCTTTCCTTCTAACAAGGTCTCATATTTTATTAAAAATGGTAATCAATATTTTGTTCTGATTTGCTCCTCATTTCTATTAGATTTGTTACTAGGTAAGACAAATGTTTTTAAAACGTGGAGTTGTTTGGCTATATATAATATTTTTTCTTTTATCATTTTGCTTTTGGTAAGTAATTAGTTTGCAAATCTTTACAAGTGACTCATTCCATTTTCTTCTTATAAATAAACATACAAGTGATAAAGATGATGAACCTCTACTGTATAACTTGCAATGTTCGGTTTTGGTATTATGAGTTGTTTTTTTAATATCTGGATGGCTATGCAGTTGGAGTTTACTTCATTTAGCAATGATGATGAAGACTATGAAGGTTATGATTTTAGTCTTTTTGGTAAGCTTTTGGAAGTGCGCATTGTTTATCTGAATCGATTTGTGCAAGAGGTATTTTACTGATTAGTTCAAGCTTTGTGTATTATATGCACATCAACTATAAGATTTCACTTGTCCAATTTTGTGCAGATTGTTGGCTATTTTATGGGTTTTGTTCCAAGTAGCCCAAAAAGTGTCATCAAAGTAACAGATCAAGTGACAAATTCAGAGAAGTGGTTTTCAGCTAGTGAAATTGAAGGATCACCTGCTGTGAAGTTTGATCTTTCTCTCAGGAAGCCTATAATATTAATGCCTCGGAGAACGGACAGCCTTGAGTAAGCTTGAAGATTTCAGTTTTCCATTTTCACTTATAGCTTTATCACTAAGTTTTGTATTTATATATTGCATCAGACATAATGTGTCATGTAATTGATGTTAAAGAGCCACTCAATCGAATAGCATAAGCTGTTAAGCAATGGCTCAAGTGTGGTTTTCATTTCTTTGACATCAGTTATTGAAATTTATCTGTCACAGTTTTTTGAGGCTTGACATTGTTCATATAACTGTGAAGAACACCTTTCAGTGGATTGGTGGAAGTAAAAGTGATATCAATGCAGTGCACTTGGAAACTTTGATGGTCCAGGTGAGATTGGTTGCTCATAATATATGGTTGTTTTGGAGGTAATAGAAACTTGGTTAGATGGGATCTCCAAATATCATGTTGGACACTTGTGAATTGGAGTTCCCTGTCTTAAGTGTTCAATTTGCTGTTTTTGCTATTTTGTTTGGCCTTTTTTTTTTGGCTAATTGTGTCTTATTTTTTTTTATCAGTTTGTTTTTTTAATAAGACTGGTTGCTGGGGTGTAGGTCGAAGACATCAACTTAAATGTTGGAACTGGAGCTGAGTTAGGCGAGAGCATAATTCAGGATGTGAATGGGCTATCTGTGATTATTCATAGGTCACTCCGAGACTTATTACGTCAATTTCCAAGTACTGAAGTTATAATCAAGGTAATATATTTCATTTTCATTGGGAGTGTGCCCCAAAAATTGGATAACCACACTTCCAAATATTAATGTTATTATTTCCTTTACTTTCCACTTTTAGTATAGTTGGTTATTCCTATTAGCATACTTTCTTATGATGTGTCTTGTATTGGATATTGTGGTTCTACAGATTGAAGAGTTGAAAGCGGCAGTGTCAAATAAAGAATATGAGATTATTACTGAGTGTGCTGTATCTAACTTTTCTGAGGTTCCACACGTTCCTCCACCACTGAAGCAATATTCCTCCATGACATCAAATGATGCTACGGGAGATATTGTCCCCGATATTACAAATGGTGTTGATTCAAGGACCACGGATGTTGAAGCCTCTATTTTGCTGAAAATCTGTGTGTCCGTAAATCTGGTTAAATTGTGCTTATATACCGGGGTAACCAGAGATGCATCTCTGGCCACTGTACAGGTATATTGTCTTTTTGACCAATATATGTTTGAATTACAACTTAGGATGGTCTCCTCCCCCCCCTTTCCAGTGGAATCTAATCTGATAACTCTAAGATAAATTTTATATATATATATATATATATATATATATATATTTTCAGTAAAAGAAATTTTAAATTCATTCAAGATAATGAAAATAAAAAGTATATGTTCATGGTCCCAAATGAATGCTTAACATTCTGAAACTCAATTGAATTCACTGAAGTTGCATGGTTGGTTTACGGGACAGGCTTGTCTTAGGCTTGTGGGTTTGTGTTCATGGATTTTCTAAGGATGTTTCTTGGTTGAACTTGCTAAGGAACTGGGTTACTCTTTTGAGTTGATGTTATATCTTTTTCTTTCTTTTCTCTGCTGATTTTATTGTAGCTTTAGGAGAATTCCTGATCCTCCTATTTGTTTCCTTATTATAATGAATTCTTGTTTTATCCTAAAAAGATAATTTGAGTAAGCATAAATACATGTAGAGATTACAGTAACATTTCGTTAAGTATGTTAAAGATATAAAATCATTCTTCAACCTCTACCAATTAGCTTAATCTTTCAAGAGTGTTAAGTATTTGACTTGGTATCAAAGCCTCTACCATCAAGTAGTCAGCCTCATTCTTTATAATTAAATTAAATTTCAGCACAAGTTAAATTAGGTTTGTGCATTGTCTACGGTTCTTGCATGGGGGGTGTGTTATATATATTAAACCATTCTTGGCCCTCCATCTAACAACTTAAACTTTTAGGAGAGTTGGTCTTTGACAAAGCTTTTGTAACAATTGTTTAAGTGATGTAGAAGAAGAAAATTTGTAAACAACAGTTTTTTTTTGTGTGTGTTCTTTGATGAGTTATTCGCAGATTTTTATTGTATATAGTGTACAGTATAAGATTAAGAAGTTGATAACTGTAGAGTAGTTTTGACATATCATTTCATAGATTATTCCAAGAAATTAATTTGGGTGGAACCTGAAAAATGGTTAAATTTTATATGCATGTGTTTAAAAATACACTCTTCTTATTGTGTTTTGATATACTATTGATGAAAGTTTTATACACACACACATGCGCACAAAAGAAGATAGAAATATAAAAAAAAAAATACAGAAGAATTGATAAATAACTAATTTAATTAGAAGGCTCTGTGGAGTCATACCATGAAGTTATGAGAAAGAGTAATTGAACGAAGATTAAGACAAGAGACTCATATTTCAGAGAATCAATTTGGTTTTATGCTTGGGAGGTCAACTATGGAAGCAATCTATCTTCTACGAAGATTGATGGAGAGGTATCGGAGGAAGCAAAAAGACCTGCACATAGTTTTCATTGATCTGGAAAAAGCCTACGATAGAGTACTGAGAGAGGTCTTGTGGAAGGCTCTTGAGAAGAAAGGTGTTTGTATCGCTTATATTCGAGCAATCCAAGATATGTATGATGGGGCTAAAACTAGTGTGAGAACTCAAGGTGGGGTTACAGAAGATTTCCCTATAACTATAGGACTGCACCAAGGGTCAACCTTGAGTCCATATCTTTTTAGCTTGGTTTTGGATGTTCTTACTGCGCATATCTAAGAGCCGGTGCCACAATGTATGCTTTTTGCAGATGATATAGTCTTAGTTGGAGAGTCTAGAGAGGAAACAAATGGGAAGCTAGAGCTATGGAGACGAGCTTTGGCAGAACATGGCTTTCGTCTAAGCAGGAGTAAGACGGAGTATATGGAATGTAAGTTCAGTAAGAAGTGTGCTAATACTAGCTTAGCGGTGAAAATTGGGGACCACACCATACCACAAGTCATACGGTTTAGGTATCTTGGATCTATCATACAAAATGACGGAGAGATAGAGGGAGATGTAAATCATAGGATTCAAGCTGGATGGATGACATGGAGGAGTGCTTTAGGAGTGATTTGTGATAGAAAAGTGCCTCTTAAGCTTAAGGGTAAATTTTACTGCACAGCTATAAGGCCCGCGATGTTGTATGGTACTGAATGTTGGGCGGTAAAAAGTCAGAAAGAGCATAAGATCAATGTCGCGGAAATAAGGATGTTGCGCTGGATGTGTGGCCATACAAGACAAGATAGGATTAGGAATGAATGCATTAGAGAGAAAGCAGGGGTAACACCTATTGTGGAAAAGATGGTAGAATCTCGCCTTAGGTGGTTTGGACATATAAGGAGAAGACCCTTAGAAGCCTCGGTAAGAAGAGTAGATCAGGTGGAGGATAGTCCAATAGCTAGAGGTAGAGGGAGACCAAGAAAGACTATAGGTGAAACAATTAAAAAAGATTTAGTTTTGAATGACATTTCTGAAGACTTGGTTTATGATAAGGAACAATGGCGTCGTTTGATCCATGTAGCCGACCCCACTTTTAACACCCAATACCTTGCATGATGCTTCTGTTTTTCATAGTTCTCTCTATCTCTCTCTCTTTCTTTTCTCTATTGAAAGTTGTCTCCTTTTTCGGAATTTTCATTTCGTCTGAAACTTCAATGAGACTTCTGATTTGGTCTCTTTGCTGGGCATCCTTGATTCATATATTTTTTTTCAATTATTGTTGATGCCTGTATTTGGAGTTCGGATCCTTCGGGATCTTATACTTGTAAATCCTTTTATCATTTTCTTATTTTTAAGCCTTCTTTTTGAAGTTCAGGTTTTGGATGGCTGAAGCTTCCTCTAAGGTTAAATCCGTTTGTTTGGACTACATTACTCAATAGAATTAACAATAATGATTTGTGTTAGAATATTAGGATTATTATTGTTTCAGGAGTCTTTTTTTGTTAGGAGTGTTATTGGGCTGGACTCGTACTAGTTGTAATACACTAGTACTTGACCTAGATTTTTAGTTATAAATAGGAACATAACACATTATTTTTCATTTTTGTTTCTTTCTTCTCTCTTCTTTCTTGTCCATCATTTCCCTATAATTTCAACAATTTATTACAGGTCTATAGGCCTCATAAGGCCCTTCCCCTGATATTTAGGTATTGTGCCATCATAGTTTTGAAACAAACAGCCATCTCTTTTCACATTTTGAGGTAGCCTTGTAGTTTTGGAGTATGAGATATTTGGGCTGTTGGAAATTATTGGATTGGCCCATCTGGGGCAGAATGTGTTTGTGTAGAGTTTTTGTGTCTGACAAAAATGATCAATCCTGTTGGTGACACTTCATAAAAAATGTCCAATTATCAGCATTGTTGAGATAGATTAACAAAGTTTGGGGAACTGGCCTTTAGTTAATGATAAAACCGGGGGGTAAACATTTTTCCAGTTGAAACTAGAGGGACTAAATTGCTCTAAAGAAAAATACAGTTGTCAAAGATGCAACTAAATAGAAAATAAATAAATCTTTTTAAGGCTCAGCTCTTAGTTCTCTCTTGTGCAGGTCAGTGGTGCATGGTTGCTGTACAAGTCCAGTACAGCAGGAAAGGGATTTCTCTCTGCAACACTACAAGGTTTCAGAGTTTTTGATGATCGTGAGGGTGTTGAACAAGAATTTCGGAAAGCAATAAGAGAGCCTGAGAATGTTGGAGCCAGTCCTCTAAATGCTTTTTCTTATTATCAAAAGCAGGACTCAGCGGACAGTAGCATGATAGAGGGAAATAATTTTGAACCCATTCCAACAATGCTGATCGTTGATATGAAATTTGATCAGGATTCAACATTTGTTTCTTTGTGTGTCCAGAGGCCACAGTTGCTGGTTGCACTAGATTTTCTTCTTGCTGTAGTTGAGTTTTTTGTTCCAACAGTTAGCAGTATGCTATCGTATGAAGAACACAATAGATCTCACATGCTGGAAGCTATTTTTATGGATCAGTCAATCTATAGGCAACCTTGTGCTGAATTTTCCCTCTCACCTCAAAAGCCTTTAATAATTGATGATGAAAGTTCTGATCATTTCGTTTATGACGGTGATGGTGGAATCTTATATTTAAAAGATAGACAAGGTTTTAATCTCACAGCAGCTAGTTCAGAGGCTATAATATATGTTGGAAGTGGAAAGAAGTTGCAATTCAGAAATGTTGTTATTAAGGTCTCAGTGTCTCACTTTGTCAATTTCTTTATCAAACTACTTTATGAATTTAAGATTTTGGTGGATGCCCAAAAAATTAGTTGCCTTTGTTTTATTTTTGCAGGGTGGACAGCACTTGGATTCTTGTGTTTTTCTTGGAGCAAATAGTAGCTATTCAGCTTTAAAGGATGATCATGTCTACTTGGAAGGATTAGATGAAAGTCCTCAGCCAAGGACTTTGAGAGGAAGTGTTGATGAAGTACCATGTCAGAATAATGCAGTTAACAATTCCACAGAGTTGATCATTGAGCTTCAGGTTAAGTGTTGCTACAGTTAAATACTCATGCACTCATGTATTTGTGGATATGTGATTTTAAATGCTGGGAGAGTTGTGTAGTTGTAGCTTTGCTTGTAATCACCTGGGGCTGGAAGTTTTATTTCTAGCAACATTAATTAAGCAAATATGATTAGTATTGCCAGTGGCTGAGAAGGAAGGATAATTATACCCAAGCTTGATATTATCAGAGGGGGCTTTGGAATTTACTAAAATTCTATTTAAAACATTATAAAAAACCTAAACTTCTTTTTTTTTTTTGGGATAAAAATGAAATTTTTTAAGATGAAGAGAATAAATTACAAAGATAAAGGAGGATAAGGAATCGTCCTAAACAAAAGAACAGAACAGAAAACAACCATGAACAAAGAAAAATTCAATGCAACAAAGCTTCCCAATCCTTCAACATATCTGTTAGTGAAACCCCATTAAAAAGGTAGACGCCAAACACCTAGTCTTATCTCAAATCAAATGTGCAAAAAAAACCTCCTTAAAAATATGAGACTTCAGTTCCAACCAAATGCACCAAATTTTAGCATATATTGCACTTTGCCCCAAGAATTCAGCCTCTTTATTTATTCAGTCTTGTATGTCTAGTATCCCTCTTTACTTTCTCTCCCTTTTTCGTATTCCTGTGGCTGTGGCTTAGAAATTAGAGAGTTATGAGGGATTTCCTCTGGTTGGGGGCGGGAGATTCTAGTAGAGACCACCTTGTTAGCTGGGAGGTTTGTTGCAGACCTAAGAAGGAGGGAGGGTTGGGTCTCGGTAATTTGGTGTCCAAGAACAAGGCATTGGCAACTAAGTGGCTTTGGCGTTTTTCTCTACAAACTTCTTCTTTATGGCATCATGTTATTCGAAGTAAGTATGGTTTGCATCCGAATGGGTGGGATATCAATTCTGCAAGTAGAGTTTCTCATGCTAGTCCTTGGAAATTTATCTCTCAGGGTCTTCCTTCCTTTACTTCGCTCTTGTCCTTGCATCTAGGTGATGGCTCTCGTATTAATTTTTGGGAAGATTTTTGGGTTAGTACTGTCCCTTTTTCTGAGGATAGTCCAATAGCTAGAGGTAGAGGGAGACCAAGAAAGATTATAGGTGAAACTATTAAAAAAGATTTAGATTTGAATGACATTTCTGAAGACTTGGTTATGATAGGGCAAATGGCGTCGTTTGATCCATGTGCTTGGTTGTTGTTGTTGTTATTGTACTGTCCCTCTTTCTGAGGCTTTTCCAAGGCTATTTCGCCTATCTTCTTTACATAATACCCCTATTTGCCAATTTTTTTCTCACGATAACTTCACTTGGAACTTCCATTTTTTTAGAAACTTGCATGATAGAGAGGTTAGTGAGTTAGAGTCTCTCCTGATTTTAATTGATTCTATTCGTCTTTCTTCTGTGCCTGATTCAAGAACTTGGACCCTTGAATCATCAGGAGTTTTCTCTTGTAAATCTTATTATCAGTTCTTGACTCAATCTCATAACAGGGATAGATTTCTCTTGGATAAACCCATCTGGAAATCCAAAGTTCCCTCAAAGGTCAAAGCTTTTGTCTGGACTGCTGTTCTTAACAGGATTAACACTAATGACATGCTTCAGAAACACAGGCCTTTCACTGCTTTGTCTCCAAATATGTGTATTATGTGTGGTTCAGATTTGGAATCCGGAGCTCATCTCTTTTTGCATTGTTCTGCGGCTAGTTATCTTTGGAATAGATTATTTGGGATCTTTGGAGAGTCTTGGGTTTACCCGATGGATTTACATCTTTTTCTCCTTACCAAGTTCAGAGGTTTTGGTGCTCGTAAAGAAGCAAAGATCTTGTGGCAATGCTCTGTTTATGCTGTTCTTTGGTGTATTTGGTTGGAAAGGAGTGCTAGAGTTTTCAAGGACTCTTTCTTGACTCTAGACTTCATTTGGGATAGGGTTACCCTTTTGGCATCCCTTTGGTGTTCTGCTCATAGTCTTTTTAGTGGTGTTTCTCTGGTAGACATGCAAAGGGATTGGCATGCCTTGTTGTATGATTTTATCACATAGGTTTTAGTTGTTTCTTTGTGCTTTTTTTGTGAGGATTCCTTATCCTCTTTCTTTGTACTCTCATCTTCTCATCTATTAATATTTCTTTTTTTATCAAAAAAAAAATTCTACTAAAATCATGAAAGATAATCGTCAAGAATTGGGGCAAGGACCTAGGACACACCCAACATTCACCAAAAATGCCGAATAAGGAGTTCCATAAAGAAATTGCATCAGAATAGTGTAAGAACAGGTGAGGAACAGATTTTGAGCAAGCACCACACATTATACACATATCAAGGGAAAAAGCCTTATGTGGCCTACAAACTTGCAACATGTCATTAGTAGTAATTCTATTAAGTACCGCAGTCCAAATGAAAGACTTAACCTTAGAGGGAGCTTTGGATTTCCACATCAAGAAGAAAAGTATCCCTATTCATGGAATGAGTGAGGAATTGAAAAAAAAAAGATTTATTTGGAAATGCCCCAGAAAGATCAAGGGTGGTACCAAATCCTTTTATTCAGGTTAGAAGACAATAGAATAGAGTCAAGGAGGCCCAAAAGGACTCCAATTCATAAAATTCCCTGTCATTTAAATTATGAAAAAAGAGTGGAAATTCCATGAAAAAAAAGAATCTTGAACACAAAAAAAATTGTGGATTGGTGAATTATGTAGAGAAGAAAGATAATAAAGGTGTTGAAAGGCATAACTAAAAGTGACATCTCTTACCCAATGCTCCTATCAAAATTTAATGTGAGAGCCGTTACCCACTTTCAAGGAAAGCAAAGACTTAAAGGTTCTGTAATCTTGAGAGATAAATTTCCAAGGACTAAAATGCGAGGCTCGGATTGCAGTGTTGACAACCCACCCATTTGGATCTAAACCATATTTACTATGGATTACCTGATGCCATAGAGAGTGAGGCTCCAAAGAAAAAACCTTAAACTTGCTTTGGGGCAGGATATCTCATCCTCCTTCTTATTTGTATTACTTCTTTCTCCTTTCAAATAAATACTTATTATATCAAAGTAAAAGTAAAAGAACAGAACCAAGAGAAGACTTGAAAACTGTGTTTTTATTGATATGATATCAAAGGTACAAGGTTCTCCTTTTATAGAAGGAGTATAGGGGACAAATAGCCCACAATTAAGGAGAAAAAATAGAAAACTACCAAAATAGGCTAAACTAGAAAGGAAACTAAATATTTACATAATTAAATTCTATTGACAGTATTAATAGAGCATTAACCTATGTTTAATGCTCTTAATACTCTGCCGACACTCGCCCTCAAGATAGCTTGAAGATGTCCTCCATAGACAGCTTGCTTGTTATACTATGAAACAACTTCTTAGGTAGTCCCTTAGTTTGAATGTCTGTGGATTGTTCTGCTGTGGTAACATATGAGACGTAGATCTGTCCACTTTCTATCTTCTCCCTAATGAAGTGTTTATCAACTTCCACATGTTTCGTTTTGTCATGTAAGACTGGATTGTGAGCGATGGAGATTACTGACTTGTTATCAAAATACAATTTTATTGGTGGAGAATTATAGTTTCTTAATTCCTGTAGAATTTTTTCAATCCAGAATACTTCACATATTCCATGAGCCATTGCTCTAAATTCAGCTTCTGCACTACTTCTTGCTACGACATTTTGCTTCTTGCTTCTCCAACTAACCAGATTTCCTCCAACAAAGGTGCAATAGCCTGATGTTGATCTTCGGTCCGTTATACTCCCAGCCCACGTTATACTTCGGTCCACTTGTAGGTGTCCACGTTTTTTATAGAGAAGTCCTCTTCCAGGTGATCCATTCAAATACTTTAGGGTCCTATTTACTGCCTCAAAGTGTTCAGGTCCTAGTGAATGCATAAACTGACTTACTATGCTCACAACAAATGCTATGTTCGGATGGGTATGGGATAAATAGATTCACCTCCCAACCAATTGTTGATACCTTCCCTTGTCTACCAAGTCTTCGGGTTTGGCTGGTTGCAGTTTGATGTTGGGCTCAATGCGTGTCTTAGCGGCTTTACATCCTTGCAATCTTGTTTCTTTTAAAAGATTCAGAGTATACTTCTGTTGATTAACAAATATGCCTTCTTTGGACTTGGCGAACTCAAGTCCAAGAAAGTATTTCAATGGACCAAGTTCCTTAATTTTGAAGACTTTAGCAAGTCTCTCCTTCAAGTTTTTGAGCTCAACACTATCATCACCTGCCAAAATAATATCATCTACATACACAATCAGAATTGCAATTTTGCCATCTACTGAGTGTTTATAGAATAGTGTGTGATCAGCTTGGCTTTGAGTATGGCCAAGGTGTTTCACAACTGTTCCAAAACACTCAAACCATGCTCTTGGAGATTGTTTCAGACCATACAGGGATTTCTTTAGTCTGCACACCTTATTTCTTCCAAGATCTCCTTCAAATCCTGGATGAAGGCTCATAAACACTTCTTCCTCTAAATATCTATTTAGAAAGGCATTTTTTAGATCCAATTGGTGTAGGGGCCAATTGGAATTGACAGCAAGTGATAGCAGGATCCAGATGGAGTTAAGTTTAGTTACTGGAGCAAAAGTCGCCTGATAATCTACCCCATAGGTTTGAGTGATTCCCTTTGCTACCAACCTAGCTTTATACCTTTCTACACTCCCATCTGCCTTGCATTTAATGGTGAAGACCCACTTGCATCCTACTCTTCTTTTATCATGTGGCAGGTCAACAATTTCTCAAGTCCCATTTTTCTTAAGAGCATTCATCTCTTCTAAGACTGCTAATTTCCAGTTTGGATCATCTAGTGCTTCCTCAATGTTTCTAGGAACAAACAGATTTGTAATTTTAGAGGTGAAGGCTCGATGGTTTTGGGAAAGGTTTTTATAGGAGACATATTTGGAAATGGGATGATTTGTACTGGTTTTGGGTTTTTTCTTAGTGCAAGTTCTTATACCTTTCCTAAAGGCTATAGGTAGGTCAGAATTTAAAACAGGAAGTTTAGTATTACTTGGAAGATCAGGTGATTCATTTGTTGGGTTGCCTTCTAGGAGATCTAGTTGGTCCTATGCAGGAATGATAGGTTGGTCTCTGCTTCGTTTTAGATTTTTTCGAGTATAAACACAAAGCTCCGTATTTGATTGTGGTATTTCTTTTCCTGTTCGGGCACCACCTAAGTTTGACACTTGTTCTTCTTAACCAGGTTCATTTTCTGCTTCACCTTTTTCAGTGTGTAAAATGGGTTTAGGTAGAGGTTCATGCAAAAAGATATTGTTATGCAAAAAAATACCTTCACTGTTGCTCTCCCCTGCCCCACCTAGTGGAAAAAGGCTTAGTTGTTGTTGTTGTTGTTGCTCTCCCTCTGAAGAGATTTTTTTTGAAAAAAAGGCTGATGTTCCAAGAAGGTAACATCCATGCTGACATGTAGTTTTTTTGTGCTAGGATTAAAACATTTGTATCCTCTTTGGTTTGGGGCATATCCAATGAAAATGCATTTTTCAGCCCTGGGGTCAAAGTTTAGACCAAGATATAGAGGGTATATGCACAAAAGCAGTACAACCAAAAACTTTTAAAGGCAGGTTAGCATGCAATCTACATGTTGGAAAAATCATCTTAAAGTTGTCCAAAAGAGTGTGATAATTTAACACACGTGGGCATCCTATTTTTGAGGTATGCCGCTGTCAGGACAGCGTCCCCCCACAAATATATGACATTTTCTTCAAACATAATGGCTCGGGCTACATCAATTAAATGTTTATTTTTCCTTTCAACAATGCCATTTTGTTGAGGGGTGTTTGGACATGTAGATTAATGCTGAATGCCTTTGGTTAGAAGAAAATCCTTCGGGGTTTTATTAAAATATTCAGTGCCATTATCAGTTCTTAAAATATTGATCTGTGTCAAATTGGGTTTCAACCATGTTTGAAAAAATTTTAAACATATTGGGAACCTCAAATTTTTCATGCATTAGAGAGAGTTTGTCTAGTATCCCTCTTTACTTTTTCTCCCTTTTTCGTATTCCTGTGGCTGTGGCTTAGAAATTAGAGAGAGTTATGAGGGACTTCCTCTGGTCGGGGGTGGGAGATTCTAGTAGAGACCACCTTGTTAGCTGGGAGGTTTGTTGTAGACCTAAGAAGGAGGGAGGGTTGAGTCTCGGTAATTTGGTGTCCAAGAACAAGGCACAGGCTACTAAGTGGCTTTGGCGTTTTCCTCTACAACCTTCTTCTTTATGGCATCATGTTATTTGAAGTAACTATGATTTGCATCCGAATGGGTGGATACCAATTCTGCAAGTAGAGTTTCTCATGCTAGTCCTTGGAAATTTATCTTTCAGGGTCTTCTTTCCTTTAATTCTCTCGTCCTTGCATCTATGTGATGGCTCTCGTATTAATTTTTGGGAAGATATTTGGGTTGGTATTGTCCCTCTTTCTGAGGCCTTTCCAAGGCTATTTCGCCTATCTTTTTTACAAAATGCCCTTATTTGCCACTTTTTTTGTCACGATAACTTCTCTTGGAACTTCTTAGAAACTTGCATGATAGAGAGGTTAGTGAGTTAAGTCTCTCTTGATTTTAATTGATTCTATTCATCTTTCTTCTATGCCTAATTCAAGAACTTGGACCCTTGATTCATCAGGAGTTTTCTCTTATAAATCTTATTTTCAGTTCTTGACTTAATCTCATAACAAGGATAGATTTCTCTTGGTTAAACCCATCTGGACTGCTATTCTTAACAGGATTAACACTAATGACATGCTTCAAAAACGCAGGCCTCTCACTGCTTTGTCTCCAAATATGTGTATTATGTGTGGTTCAGATTTGGAATCCGAGGCTCATCTCTTTTTGCATTGTTCTGCGGCTAATTATCTTTGGAATAGACTATTTGGGATATTTGGAGAGTCTTGGGTTTGCCCTATGGATTTGCATCCTTTTCTCCTAACCAAGTTTGGAGGTTTTGGTGCACGTAAAGAAGCAAAGATCTTGTGGCAATGCTCTGTTTATGTTGTTCTTTGGTGTATTTAGTTGGAAAGGAATGTTAGAATCTTCAAGGACTCTTTTTTTACTCTAGACTCTATTTGGGACAGGGTTACTCTTTTGGCATCCCTTTGGTGTTTTGCTCATGGTCTTTTTAGTGGTGTTTCTCTGGTAGTCATGCAAAGGGATTGACATGCCTTGTTGCATGATTTTCCCACATAGGTTTTAGTTGTTTCTTCTTCTTGTTTTTTTTTTGTGAGGATTCCTTATCCTCTTTCTTTGTACTCTTTTCTTCTCATCTAATAATATTCCTTTTTTTATCAATTTTTTTTTCATGCATTAGATAAATCCAATCCAGCCGTGTGTGATCTTCAATAAAACTTACAAACCACCGTTTTCCAAACTGCGTTGTAATTTTCGAAGGACCCCATACATCACTGTGAATTAGATGAAAGGGTTTGGATGCATGATAAGGTTGTGACGGGTAAGAGATACGATGACTTTTTGAGAACTCAACTTTCACATTCAAAAGAGGAACAATCAACATTTTTAAATAAACTTGGAAACAAATGTTTATGGTATTGGAAACTAGGGTGTCCTAGTCTACTATGCCAGAGTATTATTTGGGCCCGTACAGGTTGAGAACTTATACCACTAAGGCCTTGAGCTACTTTATTCTCAGAGTCTTCCTCAATATAATAGAGCCCATCTATCATTTTAGCACTGCCAATCGTCTTGCCCGAAGTCCGGTCCTAAAACACGCAATGAGAGTCTAAGAATTTTACATTGCAATTAGAATCGTTGCAGATTTTACTAACAGATAGAAGGCTGCAGGATAGTTTGGGAACATGTAAGACATTTTTTAAGTCAATAAGTTTGGATAGGGTGATACTGCCTTTAACTGCAATTGGTGAAAAACTACCATCTGCAATTCTAATTTTTTCACTTCCAGAACAAGGAAAATAGGTCTTAAACGTAGACGAAAGGTTGGTCATATGATCGGATGCACTTGAATCAATGATCCATGGTACATACGACTTTGAGGTGCAGGTAAGAGAACTAGGAATATTAAAATTACTTGTTTGTGCCAGAGAATCACTAGGAGTACTAGACAAGGAACTAGTTTTTAGTAATCTTAGGCGCTGTTCAAGTTGATCCTTGCTCAGAGAGGTCTTCGCGACTTCATGAGCTATGGGAGGTGCTTGGTGAGGCTTAGGACCAGGCTTGTTGCCCTTCAAGTGTGCTGGTTTTCCATGGATTTTCCAGCAGGTTTCTCGTGTATGGCGAGATTTATTGTAGTAATCACACCACACATTTGAAGGACTCCTCTGATTTGTGGAGCTTTTATGGGCAGCGGCTTCTACAACAAAAGTGCTAGTCTTAGCAGGGGCTGAATCTATCTTGTTTTTTCCCATCATTACACTCCTTCGGGTTTCTTCTTTGCAAACCTCTGCAAAGACCTCACTAAGTGAAGGTAGACTTGACCTTCCAATAATTCTGCCTTGGACTTCTTCAAGTTCTTCATTGAGATCGGCAAGAAATTGGAATATTCTGCCTTCTTCCACTATTTGCTGGTGGTGTTTGGCATCCTCGATCGACTTTCATTTGCATCGAGGTCCTTCCATACCCGCTTTAGAGAATGGAAGTATTTCGTCACACTATCTCCTCCTTGGCGAATCTCTCTAGCTTTTAGGGTGAGTTCATAGATTTGGGACTTATTCCCCAGGTCAAAGTTCATCTCGGTGAAACTATCTCATAATTCCTTGGCTGAGGGATAGCACATGTAATTGCAGTTGATATCTTCTTCCATTGAGTTCACCAGTCACGTCATCACCATGGAGTTTTCAGCATCCCACACCACATATTGCAGGTCGGCGACATCGGGTTGGAGTCGCTCACCGGTTAGATATCGAAGCTTACCTCTGCCACGGATGTACATCTGGACTGATTGTGACCAGCTGAGGTAGTTCGCCCCTTGAGATGAATGGTGGTGACCTAAACAGAGTGGGAGTCTCCAAACAACGTCTTCTGCTCTGGTTTTGGATGGGCTGCCGTGGACAAGGTGGTGGTGCTCTGTTCACCACTCGGGGCGTGCTGGGTTCGCTCCCCACTCGGGGCGTGCTGGATGGCTGAGGAACTGTCAGCCATGGTACGAAATCAGAGGCAACAGTGTTACGAGAACACTGCTCTTATACCAACTTGAAAATTGTGTTTTTATTGATATGATATCAAAGGTACAAGGTTCTCCTTTTATAGGAGTACAGGGGACAGATAGCCTACAATTAAGGAGAAAAAATAGAACGAATAGAAAACTACCAAAATAGGCTAAACTAGAAAGGAAACTAAATATTTCTATAATTAAATTCTATTTACAGTATTGTAATGAGAAAAGAAAAATGGAAAACCTTACGCACTATGGGTGTAGGTTATGTATTTATATATGTAAGATGGGCTAGCAGTAAATGGGCTAGTAGTACAACCTACTACGAATAGTACACAATAGTACAAATTAAAACACATACATAATATCTACTCTTAACACTCCCCCTCAAGTTGGATCATAGATGTTAATCATGCCCAACTTGTTATAAAGATAATTGACCCGATTCCCATTAAGAGCCTTTGTGAGGATGTCTGCTATCTGTTCACCAGTCCTAACATGGCCTGTAGATATGAGTGCCTGTTGGATCTTCTCTCGAATGAAATGTCAGTCAACTTCTGCGTGCTTTGGCCGTTCATGAAAAATTGGGTTCGAGGCAATGTGAAGGGCAGCCTGGTTGTCACACCATAGTCTCATAGGTAGAGAAACCTTGAATCCAATCTCATCAAGTGAATGATAGACCTATAGTAATTCACAAGAGGTTTGAGCCATTGCTCGATATTCGGACTCAACACTTGACCTTGCTACTACATTTTGTTTCTTACTTTTTCAAGAGATTAGATTTCCTCCAAGGAACACACAATACCCCGAAGTTGATCTCCGATCTATAGGACACCCAGCCCAGTCTGTATCGGAATAACCTTCTAACCTGCAATGTCCATTATCTTTGTAAAGAATCCCACGACCTTGGGCTCCTTTCAAATATCTCAGGATATGTAATACCGCATCCTAATGAGATTGTTGAGGAGATGACATGAATTGACTGGCTACACTTACTGGGAAAGAGATATCTGGACGTGTCACAGTAAGGTAGTTAAGCCAGCCCACCAATTTCCTGTACCTCTCGGGATCTGATAGTAGTTCATCATCAGCATTGAGTTTCAGATTTGGAATCTTTGGAGTATCACAAGGCTTGATTCCCAACATGCCAACATTAGATAGTAAGTCAAGGACATATTTCCATTGTGAGAGGAAAATGCCCTTTCTGCTTCTATTTACCTCAATTCCCAAGAAATATTTTAGAGGACCAAGATCCTTTGTCTGAAATTTAGTTTGAAGGAAGCTCTTGAGTTCTGAGATGCCAGAGAAGTCACTGCTTGTTATCACTATATCGTCAACATATACAACCATGAGGATGCATCCTCCTCGGACTTTTTGTAGAAGACCGAGTGATCAAAGCTACCCCTTTTTAGGCCGAAATTCATAACAACTTTACTCAATCTCCCAAACCAAGCCTGGGGGGATTGTTTCAACCCATACAAGGAGCGTCTCAGTCGACAAACTTGCCCAGACTCCCCCTGAGCAACAAACTAGGTGGTTGCTCCATATAGACTTCCTCCTGTAAATTACCATGAAGAAAGGTGTTCTTAACATCAAGTTGGTGCAGGGGCCAGTGATGAGAGGTAGCCAACGAGATGAATAGGCAAACAGAGGCCAATATGGCCATAGGAGAGAAGGTCTTCGAGTAATCAACACCATGAGTCTGAGCATAACCCTTGGCCACCAGCTGAGCCTTTAAATGAGCAACAGTGCCATCCAGATTGACTTTAATAGTGAACACCCACTTGCACCCAGTAGCATGCTTACCATAGGGAAGGGGAACGAGATTCCACGTCTGGTTATGTTCTTAAGCGAGCATTTCTTCCTTCATGGCATTGCGCCACCCATCATGAGACAGAGCCTCAACAATAGTTTTGGAAACTGTGACAGCTTCAAGAGAGGCAACAAAGGATTGAGAGGAAGGGGAAAGATGCTCATAATGAATAAAAGATGCAATAGGATGTTTAGTGACATAAGAACGTTTACCTTTACGAAGGGCAATAGGAAGATCTAAAGTCGGATCCTGTGACGAAGAGGTGGATGGATGTGTTGTGTCTGCTGAAGAGCAATGTACATCCATGGGTGCAGTACTGGCGGAGGGAGCACAAGTCCGGCGAACGTACACCTGTCGAATGGGCGGCCGAAGGGGAGGACAAGACAGAACGAGAACACCAAAGGAAGGAGTCGATGCAGAATCATGTGACCAAAGTGCTTGATAAACGAGAATTTCTTCATCTTCCTCAATCACCGGAGGAGCAGACTGAACAAAGAACGGAGCAGACTCAAAGAAGGTGACATCAGCAGACACAAGATATCATCCCAAGTCAGGAGAGAAGCATTTGTACCCTTTCTGATGACAAGGATAACCCAAAAAGACACACTTAAGGGAGCGGGGGTGTAGCTTCGAAAGTTGAGGCCGAACATCATGCACAAAACATTGACAACCAAAAATACGAGGAGGTAGAGGAAACAGGGATTGGGAAGGACAAAGGATAGAATAAGGAACTTGGCCCTGTAAGACAGAAAATGACATCCGAATAATTAGAAAACAGACAGTAGAAACAACGTCAGCCCAAAAAGCTTTAGAAATAGACATATGAAGTAACAAGCATCGAACAACTTCCAAAAGATGCTTATTTTTTTGTTCACAACCCCATTCTGCTGAGGAGTAACAACACGAGGATTGTTGGACCATTCCATGTTGAATCATATAGGAAGTGAACTCATAAGAGAAATATTCTTTAGCATTACCACTTTTGAAGACACGCACTGAGGTGCTAAGTTGGGTTTTAATTTCAGAGTAGAAAGCTATAAATATAGAGAATAATTCAGAACGAGATTTCATAAAATATAACTAAGTCATTCTTGAAAAATCATTCTCAAAAGTCACAAAATATCGAAAACCAGACTTAGAAGTAATAGGACACGGACCCCAAACATCAGAATGAACTAGCTCAAATGGGGACGCAGCGCGCTTATTGACTCGTGAGGGGTAAGGACTCCTATGGTGTTTAGCCAATGGACACGACTGACATTCTAAAGTAGATAAACGACTCAAACTAGGATACAACTTTTTTAAAGACTGTGGAGAGGGATGACCCAAATGGCAATGAAGTTAGAGAGGATCAGCCACACCCGAACAAGCAACGGGAATCGGTTCTTGATTTGGGCAGCACTTAAGGATGTATAGGCCGTTCTGCTCATGACCCTTACCAATCACCCTTTTCGTCCTAAGTTCCTGAAAAACACAATAAGTAGGGAAGAAGTGAACACTACAATTAAGTGACCAAGTAATATGACTAACAGAAAGTAAATTAAACGGGAATTGATTCAAACATAAGACTCGAGAAAGAGGGAGGGCAGGGGTGGGAGACGCAGTACCACTCCCAAAGATAGGAGCAGTAGAACCGTAAGCTAAAGTAACACTAGGAAGATGAGGGGTAAGGGGTAAAGGATGTAAGAGTACCTGTCTGTCCAGTCATGTGGTCGGAAGCCTCTGAATCAATGACCCAGTTGCGGGAAAGTGATGATAAACATGCAGTAGGATTACCTGTATGAGCAACAGAGGCAACAGAAGGAGATGGTTGAATAGACCGAGAGGCTTGAAACTGAGTGTACTGAGCAATCTCGTCTACTATCATCATAACAGGCCTGTTTGATGGGTTGCTGGGAGGAATGCCTTCATCAATCGCAATATAAGCAAAACGTGGCTGATTGAATTGATTCTTCTGTTGAAGTTTCGAACAGGTTCGCTTAATGTGACCAGGTTCTTTACAATAGCGACAAATAAGTGGTTCCCCAGGATCCCATCCTCCACCTCCACTACCCCGTGGATTTCCAGTATCACGACCACCACCTCGTCCACTACCTTGTCCACCACGACCACCATGGGAACTGTCCCATCGAGAACTAGAACTCTCCAAAGTAGAGGCCTCGCTCGAAGCTAAGGGATGGGACTTAGAAAGTTCATGAGCAACCCGGAGGAGGCGAGAGTATACTTCTTTCAGGGTCAAACTACTAGAACCGGTCAAAATTTGAGATCGGGCTGCACCAAATTCACCACGCAGCCCTGACAAAAAACACATCACTGCCAATTGCTCCCTCTGAGCCTACATCTCCTGCACATCTAAAGTGATAGGTAATATTGTGTTCAATTCTTCAAATAGGCGTTTGAAGCCTGTATAATAGTCACTAAGAGATTCATCCTTCTGATTGGCACGGTACAGATCCTATGTCTTCGTGTATAAGAGGATAAATCATCACCACCTGAGAACAAAGAGTGAAGGTATTGTCATAATTCCTTGACAGTGGTGTAATGGGTGGTAATATCATAAACCCAAGAAGCCAGGGTCCTCTGAATCAGTGAATACAATCACATATCTTCCCGAATCCACAAATCCTTAGTTGTTTCATCTTGCGGACTATCTTGGGTGAGATGGTCTTCCTTCTTGTGACCTTTCAAGTACATCAGAATTGCCTTCTTCCTCTGAGAATAGTTAGCACCATCACCATCAAGCTTTTGGTCAGTAATTTTGGTGTTAGAGGGAATCACCTCAGCCAGAACATTAGTGGAAGTGGTGTCGGAAGCTCCACTCTTGCTGCCCGTACCCACAATCTCAGAGTTTTCGTCACCCATAGCCACAAACACAACAAATCAGCCTAGAAGGAGGGAAAGGATCACCAACAACATGCCAAATAGGCTCGAAATACCACAAACGATGCAGATCGCGCCAACCTGGAACAGAACAGCCCAAAAACGACAAGAAACCAGCACGAAAATGCCGAAATCACCTCACCGGAGATGTCGTCGGACCTCTGCATGCCGGCAAACCACCCCCAACCACCAGTCGTACCTCTCTGTGGCGGACGAACTCCACGCCAACAACCCACGAGGTCTGGGTGTTCCTTACGCTCCGGACCTGCGAGTTTCGCATAAACAGAGCACCCAAACAACGCTCCTCCTGTGTCGCTGGCGCCACCCACCGCTTCGCCGGCCCTCCCCAGGCGTCGGATGGCCTCACACTGGCACTCCCAGCCGGCTGGAACTCAAAACTAAGCGGCAGCCACTGGTGGCTGCCCTAGATTTGAAAATGTTCTGTTGTTTTTTTTTTTGTGTGCGCGCGCCGAATGCTGAGAGAGAGAGAAGAAGAAAAAAAAATTAGAAACTGGCTCTTGATTCCATGTAATGAGCAAAGAAGAATGGAAAACCTTACCCACTATGGGTGCAAGTTATGTATTTATATATGTAAGATGGGCTAGCAGTAAATGGGTTAGCAGTAAATGGGCTAGCAGTACAACCTACTACGAATAGTACACAACAGTACAAATTTAAACACATACATAATATCTACTCTTAACAAGTATTAACAGAGCATTAACCCCTCTGCCGACAAGAAGAAAGTTGAAAATAAGTGCAATCAATGTTATGAAAAACTAGTCTGCTTCTTTCTTTCTTTCAATTGGAATTGAACTCTGGACCGGTTGGTCAAAGGGGCTAGATGCCATGTCAACGCCAATGCAATCTATCAACGTAAAAGCATAAGTTGTTATGCTCAGGTTGAATAATTTTTTTTAATCTCTAGCAATGTGTTTGTATTTTGGTTGTTGAAGCCTTTCTATGTGAATAGTTATTGATCCAGTTCATAGTTCGTATTGATTTTTTTTTTGACAGTCTGTCTGCAAGCTGCTGCTTTTGTTCTAGGTTACCACTGATTATACTTGGCTTGAGATTTAACTGGTATCTAGACTGTTGTAAGATTTTCAGATTCTAATTTGTAAAAAGGTAAATCTTTTTACCCACATTTTGATGTGTCAACATTTTTAATCATTGTGCCATATACATATAAATATATCACCAAGACTGTATTATGACAACTAGTAATGGGTATGATTTATATGTTTCTTGTTAATGTCTGTACTCTATGCATGTCCTACTATGTGACTGAGATATCGCTTTGCAGGCTGTTGGTCCAGAGCTTACCTTTTATAATACATCAAAAGATGTTGGAGAATTATTAAACCTGTCTAATAAACTTCTACTTGCACAGTTGGATGCATTTTGCAGGTGAATTTCTCTTTCGTAGATGCCATAATTGTTTTATTACCTATACAACACTTGTGCTTCCACTTTGACCATTTGGTATACTTCTGTTTATTTATTTATTTTTTTATAGAAAAAGAAAATTTATTATGGAAGAAGAGAAGACATTGTATCAAAGTGGAATGTGAGACATCGTAATAGATTGTCTTACTATTTATTTATTTAATATGAGATTATTAGTGCTGTGCTACTTTATTCGTTTCTGCTGTATTTTTTAGAGATACAAAATCCATCATGGGCCTCCACCTAACAACTTAATCTTTTAGGAGAGTTGATCCTTTGACATGATATCAAAGCCTATATGAGTGATGATATGACCAAGTGATTAGGAGTTTGATCTTTGGTCCACCCTAATTCTTAATTGTTAGAATATCTGAAAAATATCTCAAAATATCTTTATTGTATCTTGAAATATTTTAGAGTATCGTATAAAATCTCGTAGGATTTATTTCCTATTTATTATATTTTCTGATTTGTTTCCTTATTAATTAGGATTAAGACTATGTTTGGATTGGTGGGATTGAGTGGAATGGAGGGGAATGGAATGGAATAGAGATAGGTTCCATTGTTTGGTTATGTTAAAAAAGGATGGAATGGGATGGAAGTAGGTGGGTTGGATTCCATCTCATCTCACAAAAAACCATCAATTTTCTTCCAATTTGGGGAGTATGGGATGGAATGGAATGGTAACTTTCTTCCCCACCAAAAATAAAGTTATAACTCTTACCATGGCTGTGATCAATGCTCCATGGCTGTGATGCACTCTAGCCTTAGTTTCAATTTCAAAGTTTTTGGTCTCCAGCATTATTATTTGAAGCTTCAAAATGCGGTTTTGAGAAGTTTGGGCCTTGTTATGTGTGATTGCTTGTTAAGAAATTTCTGTATGATCATTCCAATTGTCTTGCTGAGTTATCTTTCCAGCAATGTCTCATCTCTCTAGCGTCTCCAGCATCCTTGAGTTGCCTTTCCAGCCATGTTTTGTGGAGTGTAATTTATTTTTATGTTATTTTCTTTTTTAAAGTGTTCATTTGTAACAAGCTTTAAGCTTAGTAAGCTTTAGCTTGAGGGGGAGTGTTTAAATATCTGAAAAATATCGCAAAATATCTTTATTGTATCTTCAAATATTTTAGAATATCTCATAGGATCTGTTAGGATTTATTTCCTATTTATTATATTTTCTGATTTGTTTCCTTATTAATTAGTATTAAGAGCCTAGTATTAGTATAAATAAGACTATTGGGTTTGTCTTTTATATCATATTATTATCACATCAAATCAATATCAATCTCATATTATTCTGAGTCTCTATTCTCTCTTTTCCTCTTTCTTTACCTAAAACCCTCCAATTCAACATGGTATCAGAGAGCTACCATCCTCCGTGACCTGTCCCGTCACTTTTCGCTGCCAAGTTCCCGAAGATCTAGAACTCTGATTAGCTATCTCTGGTTGTCGAGTTCTCCTTTCGGCACCCTCTTTCTATACATTTTCCAGCCAACTGTGTTTTCACTCCGGTTTGCTAGCAAACACCATCTCCTCCGCCCGTACTCTCTCCTCTGGTTTCTTCCCGTTGCTGCCACCGTCCGCTGCTGTCGTCCACCATCGGTTTTTCAGGCCGGCGACCTCACCACTTGCACTACCAGCTTGAGTTCGGCCAACCCCCGAAGGCGAAGCTCTGACGGCCGTTCGACGCTCTCCCACGTGCGCCCTATTCTCTCTGTGCGTAGTCCCACGCGTTGCCCCTTCCTCCTGCTCGTGACGGCCCGTCCGACCACATTTTCGGCATTGGCCATTGTACACTGACCCATGGCTGTTTCACCCTCTTTCTGGGCTCCTCCACCATTCGTTTGTCTCACCACACCATCTCTGACCTCCACGTGGCTGTTTGGCATTCTTTGTGGTGGTTATCCCTGTTTTTGGCTCCTAATTGGTTCTTTTCCAATGCTAGCATAGCATTGAGGGGGAGAATGGGAATAAATCTATCTCTACATATACTTCAATGTCGGTGTTTTTTCATATCGTTCTTTTCCCACTAATGGATCATACCAATGGCTTCTCTTCCCACCGACGATCATTTCGGTGATGACTCCTTTCCCACAGATAAACCATACTAGTGGTGACTTCTCTTATCGTCGACGATCATTCCGATGGTGATTCATATTGGCTATGACTCACACCAACCTCCGGTGACTTCTTTCTCATCAATGACTCATTAAGTGATGAATTTGGCTGTGATTCATACCAGCCTCCCATTGTGAATCATGCCGATGGTGATTTCTCCTATCTCACTTATAAATCATGTTGGTGATCAATGCTCCATGGCTGTGATGCACGCTATCCTTAGTTTCAATTTCAAAGTTTTTGGTCTCCAACATTGTTTTTTGAAGCTTCAAAATGTGGTTTTGAGAAGTTTGGGCCTTGTTGTGTGTGATTGCTTGTCAAGAAATTTCTGTGTGATCATTCCAGTCGTCTTGCTGAGTTATCTTTCCAGCAATGTCTCATCTCTTTGGCGTCTCCAGCGTCCTTGAGTTGCCTTTCCAACCATGTTTTGTGGAGTGTAATTTATTTTTATGTTATTTTCTTTTTTAAAGTGTTCATTTGTAACAAACTTAAAACTTAGTAAGCTTTAGCTTGAGGGGGTGTTAGAATATCTGAAAAATATCTCAAAATATCTTTATTGTATCTTGAAATATTTTAGAGTAGCTCATAGGATCTGTTAGGATTTATTTCCTATTTATTATATTTTCTGATTCGTTTCCTTATTAATTGGGATTAAGAGCCTAGTATTAGTATAAATAGGACTATTGAGTTTGTCTTTTGTATCACATTATTGTCACATCAAATCAATATCAATCTCATATTATTCTGAGTCTTTATTCTCTCATTTCCTCCTTCCTTACCTAAAACCCTCCAATTCAACTTTAATACTTAATTTAAAGTTCTGTATAATGTAAAGTGGGCTTGTGCCTTGTCCATGTTTCAAGCCCAAAGAGCTTTTGCATGAGGGGGCATGTTAGAGATTTAAAACCATTCTTAAGCCTCCATATTAAAGCTTAAGCTTTTTAAGAAAGTTGACCGTTTGGCACTTGCATTCTTTTTTGCTGACTATTATCATAGGGCCCTGTTACGAGTTTTATAAATTGAAAATTGGTTTTCTATAAATAAAAAATTGAAAATTGGTTCAGCAATGTGTTATGTTTCTGTTGAAAAATGTTGTGTTTTAGAAGTATGTGCAATAACCTAAAGATTATTCTGTATTTATTTTTCAGTCAACTACATCAAAACAGATAGCATAAATTCAAAAGTGTACATTGGATCAAATGAAACTGTGTTCTTTTCTGTTAATGCAATTGCTGTGAGTTCAGATAGAAAATCTTATGGTTCCAACTTTGCTTTACCAGCTGAATGTCATTTAGTAATTTAAATTTATCTTATACGATAATTATTAGGCTCCTAATCAAAAAAATTTCCCATATCTTTGAGCCTTTGTTCCCTTCAGCTAAGAAATCTTCTCTATTAAGACGAAAGAGACATATGATGCGTTTTTGCTACTTTATTATAAGCATCCCTAATTACATCCTCAATATTCACATTCAAGTTCGGTTTTTGTGCCAGAGGCATATTTCTAATGATGCACCCTTTTTCAGTTATAACATCTTTGACTATCATCTGAGTAGTTTTCTCTTACTTTGGCTTCTGAATATATGTCTACTTCTCTCCTTCCATATCCTATAAACTGGTGCTGAAAAAGAAAAATCTTTTTGTCTTCATATTCTCCTTTGCTTTTTTAAAAAAATTAAGCAGGATTCACTTCATCTTTCTGGAGGTTACCCTAAATTCATTTATTTTTTTATCCGCTGTATTTTTTTGGATGTTTCAATGTCAATGAAATGAAATGGTTTAACTAAAAGAATTAATTAATCTTACATTTTGACCTAGGGAAGGATGCCATATGCTCTGTATATATGTTTTCCTATATTTATCTTCAGATACAATTCATTTATCATATTTTTGTTGTTATTCTTTTTTATTCCTGCGATTTATTGTAAATGGCTTGAGCACTTTATAAGTATATATTGTGGGGAATAAGAATATGGTTTCCGTGTTAACAACTTACGATAGGTTTGGTTCTTTGAATGTGCAGTTAGTTGAGTATATGTGCTTGTGCATAATTTATATCTGGGACTTTCAGAAATCTTGTTTCTTCTGTTATTATCCTTTTTTTTTTCAGAATTTTACATGCAGGAAATCGATAATGTGGGATTGATTGACATTTTATGTGTTTTTCCATTGCCAGGCTTGTTTTGAAGGGTAACAATACTGAGATGAGTGCAGATGTACTTGGTTTGACTATGGAGAGTAATGGAATCAGGATTTTGGAGCCATTTGATACTTCTGTGAAGTACTCAAATGCTTCTGGAAAGACCAATATTCATTTGTCAGTTTCAGATATTTTCATGAATTTCACATTCAGTATCTTGAGATTATTTCTAGCCGTGGAAGATGATATTTTAGCATTTTCAAGGATGACATCAAAGAAAATGACAATTGTTTGCTCCAACTTCGACAAAGTTGGAACTATAAAAAGTATGTTGATATTCTCTATTTTGTTTCTATTTTTGGTAAAAATATTGAGAAATATGTGTTTAAGACTAGTCAAAGTTATTGCACCATGCAGACTCTCATACTGGTCAAACATATGCCTTTTGGAGGCCTCATGCCCCTCCTGGTTTTGCTGTACTTGGTGACTACATAACACCACTGTCAGTGAAAATTCTTAATATTTATTTTCTGCTAGACAGATGCTTTTTTCTCCCCCACTGACTTGAATGTTAATATGATGTATTTGCACAACAGAGACAAGCCACCAACAAAAGGAGTTATTGCAGTAAATACCAATTCAATAACAGTTAAGAAACCCATTAGTTTCAGATTGATTTGGCCACCTTTAACTTCTGTGGGCATTAAAGGCGAAGAATTGGACAATTCTGACTTCTTGTGGAAAACTGAGGAAGATGGTTGCTGTTCTATTTGGTTACCTGAAGCTCCCAAAGGTTATGTTGCACTAGGCTGTGTAGCTACTCATGGAAGGACACCACCCCCTTTATCTTCTGCTTTTTGCATCCCGTCTTCTTCAGTATCTCCATGTTCATTGAGGGATTGTATCACAATTGGCACTACTGATATGTAAGTGGAATTTTTCTATTGTGAGTTCTGTTATAACTCGTAAGTCCAGTTTACAGTTTTATACTGTAAAGTTTAAACTACCAAACTTCTTAATTGGTGTTGATGTCAGTGCCTTGTGCTATGTATATATTTGGTAATGACTTTAACGTGATTGTTTTGGTTGACTGTTTAAATTACACTTTGAGCATTACTTCTGAAATGAAGGAAACTAATTGTTATGGCTTTTTGCATGAAGTTGGGTATTTTACTTACAGAATTTGTACTAACTATTGATCAGACATAAGATCATGGCATTTTCGTCCTGTGAAAACACAATATTGTTTGTGTCTTGATTGCAGATGCTCATCCGGTGTGGCATTCTGGCGAGTGGATAACTCTGTTGGAACTTTCTTGCCAGCAGATCCTATTACACTTAGTTTGATGGGTAAAGCTTATGAATTGCATTGCATTAAATATGATTTTCTGAAGACAGCCCCAGCAGCATTAAGTAGTCTGGATTCCCATTCTCCTTCTGGTGGGCATCAAACCTTGCAATTCGACCAGTCTGCTGATGGAAATTCTAATAGGCGTTTTGAGCCTGTCGCTAGCTTTCAGGTAATATGGTGGAATCAGGGATCAAACTCAAGAAAGAAGTTATCCATATGGCGTCCAATTGTCCCGATGGGAATGGTATATTTTGGTGATATAGCTGTTAAAGGGTATGTGTTTCACACTTACGTGCTCTTTCTTTTCATCATAGAAGTTTAGATTGTGATTTCTTTATCTTCTTTACAATTAATAGAGAACTGATGCGGTCTTCTGCTTTTTAGGTATGAGCCTCCAAACACCTGCATTGTTGTTCATGATTCCAGAGATGAAAATATTTTTAAAACCCCCCTAGATTTTCAACTTGCTGGACAAATAAAAAAGCAGAGGGGATTGGAAAGTATATCATTCTGGCTTCCACAAGCTCCTCCTGGCTTTGTTTCCTTGGGTTGTGTTGCATGTAAAGGGAAACCAAAGCAAAATGAATTTAGTACATTAAGATGTGTCCGCAGTGATTTGGTTGCAGGAGATAAATTTTTGGAAGAAAGTGTGTGGGATACATCCGACACCAAACATGCAACAGGGCCATTTAGCATATGGTCTGTTGGCAATGAGTTGGGGACTTTTATTGTCCGTGGTGGTTTCAAAAGACCCCCAAGAAGGTTTGCTTTGAAGCTAGCAGGTTCTAGTGTGCCAAGTGGCTCGGATGTTACTGTCATTGATGCTGCAATTGGAACCTTCTCAACAGCTCTTTTTGATGACTACGGTGGTTTGGTGAGAATAAAACGCTTTGTTTGTAGCTTTTGGTAGAATAATAGCGAGTGCCTAATCAACTAGGAGCTTATGCTTTTAGGATGAATGGTTCCTTATCTGTTGGTTTTCTTTGAATATAGAGAAGTGCTAATTGAGGCATGCCTCTAAATTTAATTTAATATTTAAACAAAAATGGGTGGATGTAGGCCTAGAAGTTACCTATAGGTTTACCTTCATCTCCTTATTTGAATGCAAACACAATTTGATTCAAACTATTTATGCCAAATTTAATTAATTGTTTGGTAAAATTGGATGGAAAGGAAGGGAAATGATGCATGTATCTAGACCAAAGCTTTGCCTAGCTAATGTAAAATTTCTGTTAAATTATGTCATTGATAAGAGTGTTTTCAGCGTGTCTCATTGGCCATTGAAGAGTGAGTTAATGTTATTACTTGTTTCTTTTATGGGGCTATAATTAATGTCA
Source organism: Ormosia emarginata (assembly GCA_029884605.1). Lineage (NCBI taxonomy): Eukaryota > Viridiplantae > Streptophyta > Magnoliopsida > Fabales > Fabaceae > Ormosia > Ormosia emarginata. The sequence goes on along the minus strand of JAQQTP010000060.1, from coordinate 19,521,853 downwards.
TTTTTATACAGTACATCTTTAGAGTTTAGGTTTTTTTCTAGTTTAATATAAAATTATGTGAAGCTATGTTGTCTGTTTTCTGTTGTCTTTTTTCTTTTTCCAGTTTTTTTTTGGGAAGTTGGCTTGTATTAATATTTTGACTTTTAGGAAAATAAAAGATTGGACACCAAGATGGTAGTTCTCTCTTTATTGTAGTTTAGATTATACCGACCTTCTGTTCTCTTCATGCCAACCTGAAATTTTAATTTAAAGATTTTGTGGGATTTCGCTCTCTGTTGTAGACTATGTAATGCATGATTCCTAGCTGTTGATTTGTGATCCTTGACATTATTAACATTGATTTCTGTTACTCTTTTAAGAAATTTATTTATTATAAATTTATAATCCTTTATACTTCTGTATTGACTACTTTTCTTTGAATTTGACAGATGGTTCCTTTGTTCAATATATCTTTGAGTGGAATAACATTTAGTTTGCATGGAAGAACTGAGTATCTGAATTGCACTGTCGGTTTCTCCTTGGCTGCCAGGTCATATAATGATAAGTACGAAGCCTGGGAACCTCTTGTTGAGCCAGTACTTGGATTCTTAAGGTAAATTGCTCGAAGTTTCCAAATTATAGAATCATCATGCTACATGTTGCCTTGGGCAAAATCTTTAAGCGCATGGTTGGGAGTTTAGGTTTTCATGAACAGGGGTTTGCTTTGTTTGATTAAAATGAGAATTGTGAGTTAAAAGAGAGAGAGAGAGAGAGAACTGAAAATGTAACTGTCATTAACAAAAAAGGTGAGATCTGAAACTTATCTCAACTGTTTTAAACAAGAGCCTAGATTATTCTAGAGTATCTAGAAGCTAAGCCTAGAAGCTAAATCTTAACTAAAGTTACAGCTGTAACAGTAAACAGAATAACAGAATTATAGCTGTCACAACAGTAAAGCTATATAATATACTGTAATAGTTGGAATTGTGCATGGTCAAGGATGAAGAGACATTACTGGAAAGACTCACAGGAAATTTCATGACAATCAATCATGCACAGCAAGGCCAAAACTTCTCCAAATTCATCAAGAACAGCATTTTGGAAGCTTCAAACAGCTAGAAACCTCAAATTTGAATTTGGGAGACCGTAGAACCTTACTAAAAATTCTCTGGAATGCAAAACTGAATCAGGCTCTGAAAAGAATCAAATTGCCTCGAAGATGGCTTGAAACGACTTGAATCAGATCGATCAATATGTTGGAATAGAGCACAGCAATGACGCTAGTAGAGCTAAATTGTAGCCAAATACAGCAACCAATGCAGAAATAGAGCCAAACAGTAACCGGAATATACTATTTGTGTTTTATGGTAGCTGGTAGTGACTAGGGTTTTAGTCTTATCTAGCTCTTGATACCAGATTAGACTGGCTTAATGTTTCTGATTTGGAGGATATCTTATCCTCCCCTAGTTGTTGTTTCTGTCTTCTCTATCTATCAAAATTCCTTTTTCAATGAAAATTTTAATGCTTGAAAATGGGAGAAGAAAAGGAAAGGGGCTTTCGATCAGTACCTCTTTCTTATTTTTTCCCCTTCTGTTTGATGTCATGCAAATAATCTGTGTAATTTATTATTTTAATTATTCCTGTTTAAATACAATTTTTTATTTATTTTAAAATGTTGTGCGTGCATGTGTTAAAATTTTATTTTAGTTTCAGTTTCTCTTCTTTGCCTAATTACAGCTACCTGTAGGTACCAATATGACCTCAATGCCCCGGGTGCAGCCTCTCAATTACGTTTAACATCAACTCAAGATTTGAATTTAAATGTTTCAGTTTCTAATGTTAATATGATAATTCAAGCTTATGCAAGCTGGAACAACCTTAGCCATGCTCATGAATGTTATAAAAATAGAGTAAATTTCCTTTAACCTCTCTCATTTCCGCTGTATTTTACTTTCTCCATTTTACATTTGTTCTTTGTTTTACCTATGTGTTAACATGGTTACCTGTTTCCTGTTTTTTTTGTTTGGGGGGGGGGGGGGTGGGGTTGGTGATATCTAATAGGATGCATTTTCTCCAACTTATGGTGGAAACTCTATCATTGACACACTCCACAGGAGAAATTATTATATAGTCCCACAAAACAAACTTGGTCAGGATATTTTTATCCGTGCTACTGAAGCTAGGGGTCTCCAAAATATAATTAGGATGCCATCTGGGGATATGAAGGCCGTGAAAGTTCCTGTGTCGAAAAATATGCTAGATTCTCATTTGAAGGGTAAACTTTGTAGAAAGATTAGAACGATGGTGACAATCATCATAGCTGAAGCACAGGTATGGTTTTGGTTTTTTTTCTAGCATATGATTTATATTTGATCTTGGCATTTAGCAGTCCCAGTGTTCAGGTTTATTAATGTTCAATGCTTCCATGCTTGTTATTCAATTGCCTACAAATTTTTCATATTTTTAATGCAGTTCCCCAGAGTTGAAGGTTCAGATTCCCAGCAATATACAGTGGCTGTCCGCCTTTCTCCTAACCAGAGCCTCCTTACTGATGCATTGGTTCATCAACAGAGTGCACGCACATGTGGAAGAAGAGCACATCCTTTATTGCCTTCGGATCTTGAGTTAGTCAAGTGGAATGAAATATTTTTCTTCAAAGTTGATTCCCTGGTACTTGATAATTATCTTTACTTGCTTTTATTTATTCTTTCTCAATGTCTGTTGTGTTGGAAATTGCTACTCATTTATTTTTGTATTTCCTAGTGGCCAAATTCATTTGGAATAAATTATTTTTATATGTTGGAGTCCTGAGTGTGTACTCAGAATTTGGATCTGTTTGTTAAGTTTTAGAGATTATGGCTTGAGTAAGACTGGCAAAGCTTTGTGGCTGTGTTCTTGATATGCTCTGATTTGGTGCATTTGGTTGGAGCATAATGCTTAGATTTTCAAGAAGTCTATGGCCCTAGATCGGATAGGGTTAACTTCGTCACTATGCTTTTGGAGCATAATGAGATATGTTGTCACTATGTGCTTTAAGGCATAGGGTTATCTTTATGGCTTCGCTATGCTGTTCAGTCATGGCTTTCTTTAATAAACATGCAGAGGGATTTGAGACCTTTGTTGTACTTATTTGATTATTTTTTTGTTCAGTAGCAAAACTTCTTTTATATAAAAATGAATTATGAATTGTTATGAGAATTAAACACTTTTTTTTAATATCCTTTATGGTGCAATGCTTAATGGGTAATTGGTTCCATTATATATTCCATGGGGGATTCTATGTTACCCCTAAGGGCTTTTGATACCCCCAATTGATGTGACATAAAGTCTGGTTAATTCATTTGGATAAGTGGTTAATTGCATCACGGTAAATGGTTGATGAGTTTGTTGTTAATTCAGTGTGACAATTGGTTAATAATGTATGTTACCCTACCTCTTACGGGTGGGGTAGTGCGACCCATATTCCATCCTCTAAGGACTTAAAGGAGGGAAGAATGCCTGCTGGCTGAAAGCATAACGGCATGGGTAAACTGGTGTGTAATATACTTACTCTCTAATATATTCCTTGGGAGTATAATCTTTCTGATTTTGTTATAAACTAAAAGTTATTCATGAAGTTTTTCCCAATTAATATTTTCAATTTTGTTTTTATTTCAACAGGATGTTTATTTTTTATTTAATCTAACTTTATTTACTTCATTTACTATCCAACCAAATTGGGGTTTTCAATTATGTGTTGAGTAAGATAGGGCTATGTTCAGTGTTAAAAATTTATATTTTGAACCTTAGTTGCAAAATAAGACTTTTGATATGATCTTTTTCAAACTTAATGTGATATAGTTCATGGAGCATTTTATGTTGTAGTAAGAGGATCTTAGGTGGTTTGGACATGTAAGGAGAAGACCCTTAGAAGCCCCGGTAAGAATAGTAGATCAGGTGGAGAATAGTCCAATAGCTAGAGGTAGAGGGAGACCAAGAAAGACTATAGATGAAACTATTAAAAAAGATTTAGATTTGAATGACATTTTTGAAGACTTGGTTTATGATAGGGTACAATGGCATCGTTTGATCCATGTAGCCGACCTCACCTAGTGGGAAAAGGCTTGGTTGTGGTTGTTGTTGTTGTTATTGTAAGAGGATCTTAGAGAGAACCCTTTTTATTGTGAATGTGCAAGAGTCTAGCACTATGTGTCGGTGTTATTTATAACAGGAAACAAGCTATGTGCAAATGAATGAACAGCTATTATCTGAATACATGCCATTACATTTTCTTTAGAATAGGATTCTGTATTTGACATCTCTTTGATAGCCAGCTTTTGGGTTGAATTTTGGTGTTGTGTGAAGCCGATTTAGATAGGTAGTTAGTTAGTTTTTTTTTTTTCCCAATTAATAGCCAGTGAGACTCTTAAGGCTTTTCTTCTTTATGATTTATTTTCTTTATCTCTCACTACTATAGGAGGATAAGTTGTTGTTTGCTTTCTATTTTCTTTTCTGGTTACTAGTAACAAACTAACATTATTCTGCTCACAAAGTATAGAAAAATGAAAGGGAAAAATACATAAAAGGAATTTTGGTAAAAATATTTTCAGTTTTGGAACAATTAACTACTTGCCACTTAAGTAGTTAATTAAGTCAATAAGTGGATTTTGCTTAACCTCTCCTTGAACATGGTCAACCAGTTGAGTGGTTAAATGTTGCTAAACTGGACATATTTTACCAAGAATTCCTTAAAAGGGAGAGTGTCTAGCACACTACATTTAACTCAACATTCTGGCACTTGTGAGTTGTGAATGCTGAAAATTTTTGTTTATTTGTATTGTAATATTCTTGATTTTACTGAACCATATCCATTAAATGTATTGTATTTTATGAGTCTTAATTTGCTAGTAGATTCTTGTTTATGCCATTAAGCAGATTTTCATTTATTTTTTTGGGGTGTAGAACTCAAATGCTTCTTTTGACTATGCATTTTGCGACCTTCTTCTATAGAATTTACATTTGGTTTTTGAAAATTAGTGCATCATTTTATCCTCCCAGTCTCCATTTTGGTTTTCCGATTGAGAAACTAACATCAAACTTGGCTTCTATACATTTTGTACAGGATTACTACTCTCTGGAATTAATTGTAACAGATATGAGTAAAGGTACTTCCTTGAAATTCCATCCAGACCTAAGTGAAATTAATTGCTTATTTTATAATAAAGTACAAACAAATTAATACCAGTTCAGAAGATGACTGTACTAAATACGGATCTGGAGTCTAATGATGTTTTGTGGATGTATGGAGTTTCTAATTACTTGTGTATGTTCCTTGGTATTGTAAAGCACATGCATTGTGCAATCTTTTTTATGAGATTGTTGTTTTCTTTTCTTGTAGGTGTTCCCATTGGATTTTTTTCAGTTTCCTTGAACCAGATAGCAAGAACTATTGAGGACTGCTCATCTCCCCAAAATTTTTCCAAGAAGTTGAACTGGATAGATTTATCTGCTGAAAACTCCACGGTGAATGTTGTGTGTGATTTGCCATTTTTTGTTTTTTCTCAAAGTACTTATCTTAATGATGTCATGCAGAGATTTCAGGATGCTTATTTTAAGTCTCCTCGGAAATTACAATGTGCCATACTAGTGCATAGTTCTGAAGTAGAGAATAACAATCAACCCTCTAATGATGATGGACATAAATCTGGGTTTATTCAAATTAGTCCTAGCAAGGAAGGTCCTTGGACTACTGTGAGGCTAAACTATGCTGCACCTGCTGCTTGCTGGCGGTTAGGTAATGATGTTGTAGCCAGTGAAGTTAGTGTGAAGGATGGCAACAGATATGTGAATATTCGATCTCTGGTTTCTGTTCGTAACAACACAGATTTTGTGCTTGATTTATGCCTTACATCAAAAATTTTGCTGGAAAAGGTGAATTTGCTGAAAAATTCAAATAATTCTGAATCTATCCAAACAGAGAGCAACAGAGTTCAGATAGATGAGTATTACGAGACTGAAAAGTTAACTCCACACGATGGTTGGGTTGGTTGCTCAGCTTATCCTGGGCAGCATTTGTCAGAAGCAGGAAAATCCCATCAGGTGAATGATAATACACTTCTCTTGCCTTGGGGAACTCTTTTCTAACTGCTTCTCCTTTTTCTTATACCTGCACTTTTGCTTTTCTATACTGACCAAGCTACAAACAAATATTCACATAAAATGCTCATAATTATTCTTGGACACCTCTCTTTCAGACATTGGAAATAACTAGTGCATTAAAAGAGTAAGAGGATCAGTGATGTATGGGATGCTTAGGAAATTCAAAATAGATCAAGCACTTATACCATAATCATTATACTAGCCTTAGAGTAAGGATATGCAGGGGATTCAATTGGGATTACATTAGTAGTACCTAGCCATATGGCATCTAATAATGTCTTTATGATGATTTTTCTTGCATGTTTTTGTTTTTTTTTTTTGGATGGAAGACTTTTTTTGCATGTTGAGCTCAATAAACATTGCTCAGGCAATTGTATCAACTATAGAGCATATGGTTGTCATGATTCAGAACTTGGCAGCCCCTAGCTTGTAAACTTTCATATCACAATATTAGTTGTGTTAAAAAATGCTATGTGGCACTATCATGAAGAGCGGTTGATTTGTAAAGCCTCTCTAGAAAACATTCTGGTCATCTAATTTCAAACACTTCAATAGAGGAAGGGGTGTTAGGTGATTGGGAAGTGTGCTTTTTTTGTGGGTTTATGACTTGTGTGTAATGAAAGAGTTCTTCATCAGTCTTATTCACTTGCATCTTTAATGTGCTAGAATTTATTTCTTGGCTTCTCTTTGGGTGACAGCCCCATGGTTACTTTGAAAGGTTTCTCCAATGGATTTGCAAACAAATTGGATAGCTTCTTTGTGATACTATTTTCATTTTCGTTGTTTTCTTTGTTTTTTCCCCCCTTGTTTTAGTAGGATTTCTTATTCTCTTAACTATAGGATTACATCAAGAGTCAACTCTGAGTCGTTATCTTTTTACCTTGGTCTTGGATGTGCTTATTGAGCATATCCAAGAGCCAGTGCCACAATGTAGATGATATAGTCCTAGTGGGAGGGTCGAGAGAGGGAATAAATGGAAAGCAAGAGCTGTGAAGACAAGCTTTGGAAGCACATGGCTTCCATTTAAGTAGAAGTGAAATGGAGTATATGAATTGTCAGTTCAGCAAGAAGCACAGTAACAGTAGCTTAGAGCAAGGTAGTCAAAAGCAAAAAGCGCCCTTGAGGCGCTGGTGGCTTCTTACGAAAGGCGTTAAAAACAATAAAATATATAACTATTATGTATAAATTTGTCATATAAATTAAATACTTCATATTAACAATAAAACATTAAAATCCTTGGTAAAGCATGATAATAAGTTGATAATAAGAATCAAAATAGATGTATGGCAGCCTTAAAGTCCTAAAATTCCTGAAGTTCACCACAAAAAATTAAAAATCAGTCTAGGAGTGCATGTTACTCTGGTCTGTAAATGAAGCAGAAAAAACATGAAATAGAAAACAGAGTGCATGCTGCAGCACTCTGTATATGAAACAAAAAACAAAGCATAACAAAAGAGACTAATATTAATATAATATTAAGTTATTATGGTACTGAAACTGTTTAATAAGTAAGAAGAAGAGAATAGAAAATAAAATAACAAATTTAGAATATAGGAAAAGAACAGGTTGGAAACCAATAAAGACAAAAAATAGAGCACCTTTATCGGTGGTGCAAGCTACATAATCAAATAAAAAAGGGCAAGTTTTAACTTTTAAATTATTAGTCACAGAATGACTTTTGGTCAAGCGGTGGGTCACTTTGGTCAAGTGGTGGATGACTTTCTTCCTCCTCACACCTCTGTTTCCCGTAACTCTCAAGTGGTGACTGTGATTGTCTCTTTGGCTACATTCCTTTTTATATTAAAACCAAGTTTTCATGGGCCGAGCTTAACACTAATTCCCTAATCCCGGTAAAAAAAATTCCTAATTATGGTAGAATCTCGCCTTAGGTGGTTTGGACATGTAAGGAGAAAATCCTTAGAAGCCCCAGTAAGAAGAGTAGATCAGGTGGAGGATAGTCTAATAGCTAGAGGTAGAGGGAGACCAAGAAAGACTATAGGTGAAACAATTAAAAAAGATTTAAATTTAAATGGTATTTCTGAAGACTTGGTTTATGATAGGGCACAATGGCGTCGTTTGATCCATGTAGCCGACTCCACCTAGTGGGAAAAGGCTTGGTTGTTGTTGTTGTATGAGTAGGGTGCTCGCATGGAGCGCCTCTGCCATATGCTAAAAGTGCCATTAAGGCACTAAAGGTGCACGCCTGGTTGAAGAGGTAGTGCCTGAACTAGTAACTGGCGTTGGGGCCTTGCAGCGCCTCGCCTCAGTGCCTAAGGGACGCTTTTTGGAACCTTTGACTACACTGGTTTAGAGGTAAAAATTGGAGATCATATCATACCACAAGTCACTCGGTTTAGGTATCTTGGATTTATTATGCAAAATGACAGATAAATAGAGGGAGGTAAACCATAGGATTCAAACTGGGAAACGAGAAGTGCTTCAGGTGTTATTTGTGATAGAAAAGTGCCTCTCAATCTAAAAAGAAAATTTTACCACACAGCTATAAGACCCGCGATGCTTTATGGTACTGAATGTTGGGCAGTAAAAAGCCAACAAGAGCATAAACTCAGTGTTGTAGAGATGACGATGTTGCGTTGGATGAGTGGACATACAAGACAAGAAAGTAGGAGTAGCACCTATTGAGGAAAAAATGGTAGAATCTTGCCTTAGGTGGTTTGGCCATTTGAGGAGAAGACCATTAGAAGTCTTGGTAAAAAGAGTAGATTAGGTGGAGGATAGGCCAATAGTTAGGGGTAAAGGGTGAGCAAGAAAAACTATAGTTGAAACTATTAAAAATGACTTAGATTTAAATGGCATTTTTGAAGACAGGTTTTATGACAGAACACAATGGCGTTATTTGATCCATGTAGCCGGCCTCACCTAGCGGGAAAAGTCTTTGTTGTTGTTGTTGTCTTATCCTCTTTCTCTAATCAGTTATTAATTATTATGATCTTTTAATAAAAAATTATTCTATATAATACTTACACTTTTCCTCGTCTCTATTGACTTTCTTTACCTAATGCCCCCATTCAAAATTTCTTGAATTTTTAGGATCCCATTATCTCTTAAAACCATAGTTGTCAAATCGTGAATCTTATCGAGAATCGTTTACTCAATTTTCGAATCGTGAATCGTGAATCGTAACGAATCGTACAATTCAGAAACACATAAAAAAAGACTTAAATATATATTTACACACCTAAAACATAAAGAAAACACTTAAAAAGTCTCAAATAAATACTTAAATAAAATTATAAAACCATCATAAGACATAAATCATAATTAAACGCATAAGTTATAACTAAATATAAATAAATCATTCCAAATTGATGCAAAAAAGTTTATAATTCGAAATAATAAATAGCAAATACTCAATACTAATTACTAAATAATCTATATATCTTCAATTCTCCTCTCCTTCAAGATCAAGATCATCAAAGTCTTGATTAGCTTGAGTGTCATCATTAACCATAGTAGCCACCTCTTCATCCTCTTCATCTCCATTTTCACCACCACCACCACCTTCAACTTCAGCAATTTGTATGCTTTTTCCCTTGCCCTTCTTGCTCATAGTCACGGCATTAAGGTTTCTTGGTCCTAAACATGGAATACATGTAAATTGTAAATTTGTAATGCAATAGAAGTTATAACTTATAAGCTTTTGGATCAATGGATGTAGGAGACTAGGAGGTTTCACAACTCTACCTCTTTTTCTCTTTTTACTTGGAGCTCCTTCTTCAATATTAAAGCACTCTTGGACATCCATCCAAGATTTATCTAATGCTTGCAGCTCTAAATCATTAAGGCAAGGCTCCTCTCTTTCTGTGATCCATTCATCATCAGATTCCATATCCGAAAGGCAAATAGGATCATATGTCTCTCCCTTATCCTCTCTTATCTTCTGCCTTGACTCAAGGTTAAGATTGTATTTAACAAATACAAGTGCATTCAGTCTTTGTTGCTCTAAGCGGTTTCTCTTCTTAGAGTGAATGTGTTCAAACACACTCCAATTCCTTTCACATCCCGTAGCACTACAAGTGAGACTCAGAACACGTATGGCAAAAGTTTGCAACTCCTTGTATTCTACTCCAAAACTACTCCACCATATAGCTAACAAAGAAGAAAAAATACACTAAATGACTAAATAAGAATAAGATATAAACAAAATGAAGAGTACAGGCAGGCAGCCATATTAGCAAGAAAATATACCAGGCTGCATCTTATCTCTAGTTGCCACTGCCAAGTCATATCCAAACATTCCCTCTGCCTTGTCAAACTTATCAAGTTGGGAAATGATTTTCACCCTTGTCTCTATATCCGGAGCCAACTTATCCATCACTTTGTACAAACCAGTCATCACCTCAAGATCCGCATTGAAACTTGTTTCATAATGAAACCTATAAATTTTAATAAGCTTTGATCAGTGATTAGTGATATACTAGTATAAAGATAGTATCCACAATATAAATAAAAAATATTACCTAGGATTAAGATAGTATCCAGCAGCATGAAGAGGTCTATGGAGTTGATAGTCCCAACGTTTGTCTATAAGTTCCCACACTTTCTTATATCTGCTCTCTACATTTTGAAAATTTTTAGCTATTTGCTCCTTTGCTCTATCCATGGCTTCATAGATATAACCCATGGATGGCTTCGAATCACCATCCACAAGTCTAAGGACTTTCACAAGTGGAGAGACACAAGTGCAAAGAATAAGTTAAAGATTTCCAAAACCTTGAATCTTCCAAAATAATCTCCCTTACTACTACACCATCAAATCCAGAAGCATAAGTACTTGTAGCCCATTCTTCTGATGCAAACATAGACTGGAGAGCTATCTTTTGATCCAAAATAGACTTCAATGTGAGATAAGATGTAGCAAACCTAGTTACTGCTGGCCTTGCTAACTCCCTACCATTAGAAAAAGTCCTATACAAATTAAGCACCCAAGTATGCCTATAAATGAAGACTGTAATCCTCTTAGCCTTTCCAATGGTATTGTGAAATACTGGAATGTTACCAATATCTTCAAGAATCAAGTCAAGGCAATGAGCTGCACAAGGTGTCCAAAAGAGGTGTTTTCTTTTCTCCATTAATTTGTTTCCTGCAGCTACAAGAGCAGATGCACTATCAGTTACCACTTGAACGACATTCTCTTCTCCAATTTCATCCACCATATTATCAATTAACTCAAACATTTTTTCAGCATCTTTAGTGAACTGGCTAGTATCCACAGACTTTATGAACACAGTTCCTCTAGGACTATTGACCAGAAAATTAATCAAAGACCTACTCTTTCCATCAGTCCACCCATCTGACATTAACGTACATCCTGTCGTCTTCCATTCACTCCTATAGACATCCAATTTAGTATTAATATCATCAACCTCTTTCTTCAAATATGTGACTCTGACCTCATGATAACTTGGAGGCTTCAAACCTCTCCCATATTCAGATATGGATTTCACCATTTGAACAAATAAAGGACTCTTCACCAAGTTGAATGACAATGCATTGCCATAAATGCATCGACATATGTCTCTGACCACCATATCTCTGTCCTTTACCATCTCATTCAAGGTCTGTTGTTTAGCCTTAGAGCTACTTCCCCCTTTCCCCTTCATGACAAAGGCATTCATAGCTCCTTTACTTTGCGAACCATCAATAGGAGTAGCTGTCTCTTTGAAGAATTCAATATCATCTTCTTCGTTTTTCTCCTTTTCCCGTAACATCTTTATAAAAGTATTCTTCACATCTTCTGGAACTTGGGGACATGCAGCAACCTCTTGACGAGTTCCTGCTAAATGGTGCTTCATCCTAAAGGCACCACCCCACATTGCTTGTGGACAATAATTACACTTCACATGTAATCTATTGTCAAGAACAGTACAATGCTCCCAGGTAACATCCTTCTTCCCCTTCTTCTTAGCCATAGGAGCCACCTTAGGAGCCATTTGTATTAAGTGAGTGACACTGTCACTGATAAACAGAGGACTAGAAGAAGAAGAAGAAGAAGGTGATACGAAAACAGGGGACAGGAAGACTGGTGATACGAAAACAGAGCACTGGAAGAATGTGATTGAAGAGTGTTTTCAGAGCAGTGTGAGACGTGGGTGTATGACTGAATGTGACTGAATGTTCAGTGGTTGGCGTTGCAGATGCAGAAAACGAAAACAAAGGGAGTTTGGTTGGTGTTGCAGTGAGAATCCGAAAACAGAGTGTGACGAAGAAGAAGGTGATACGAAAACAGGGGACGGGAAGACTGGTGATACGAAAACAGAGCACTGGAAGAACGTGATTGAAGAGTGTTTTCAGAGCAGTGTGAGACGTGGGTGTATGACTGAATGTGACTGAATGTTCAGTGGTTGGCGTTGCAGATGCAGAAAACGAAAACAGAGGGAGTTTGGTTGGTGTTGCAGTGAGAATCCGAAAACAGAGTGTGACGAAAAGTTGAAAACGAAGAATGAATGTGAAGAGAAGAATGACGTTGGATGGTTTTGGGACTTCTGGTTGCATGAAGAATGACGTTAAACATGGGTGAGTGTGAAGAATTAAAAGGCAATTAAATTTTAACTCTCAACTCCCACCGTCCAGCCCCTTCAGATTCGCACCTGAATCTGAAATTTTTTTTTACGCCGTCCACATTCCATGAATCGCAGAATCGTGCGATTCATGTTCTTTACCTAATCGCACCGATTCGAGGCAACATGCGATTCCAAGCCATTTCCGATTCCACGCGAGTTCTGTATCGCCGGCGGGACGAATCGGATCGAATCGTACGATTCGAATCGTGAATCGTACGATTCTAACAACTATGCTTAAAACTTTCATTTTTACATGAACCTGAATGATGGAGAGACTCATGAATTGCAGTCCCTCTTGATTTTGCTTTATTCTTTTCATAAGTCATGAAATCTAATGATCAGGGTTTGGATTATTGATTTTTCTGGTGTTATTTCCATGTTTTTTCCCCAGATTATTACCCCATGATAAGCCCCTTTAGAAATCTAAGGCTCCTTCTAGATTAACTCTGGCAATCGGACAATGGTACTAAATAAGCGTTGAAATATATTTGAGTTTTATCTCATATATATATATATATATATATATATTAGAGACAGAAAAAAAAGGGTTTGCAGTTTGGATGGCTGTAGCAATTTTGTGTTATGTCTTCTCTTATTTATTTATTTTTTTCTATAATCCAGGCTTTTCCTGGAATTGATCTACCACCAGGTTGGGAATGGATTGATGATTGGCATTTGGACACGAAATCTACCAATACTTCTGATGGCTGGATTTATGCTCCTGATGTGGAGAGTTTGAGATGGCCTGAATCCCTTGATCCAAAGGTATCTTCTAATTCTGCAAGGCAGAGGAGATGGCTAAGAAGTAGGAAGCTAATAGCAGATGATCTTAAGCACGAAATATCTGTTGGGCTACTGCAACCTGGAGAAACTACTCCACTTCCTCTATCTGGCTTGACACAATCTGTAGAATATTTCTTGCAGTTAAGGCCTTGGACTTCAGCAAACCCCAGTGAGTACTCTTGGAGTTCTGTAGTGGACAGACCTAGTCAACCAGAGGATACTGGTAAAGGGAAGCAATGCTCAAAGTTATGTGTTTCAGCTCTTTCAGAGTCGGAGGAACTATTGTGCTGCAGTGAGATGCACGGAACCTCAGGTGGCTCCCACAAGTTGTGGTTTTGTGTAAGCATACAAGCAACTGAGATTGCAAAAGATATCCATTCTGATGCTATTCAGGATTGGTGTTTGGTGGTCAAATCTCCGCTACTAATCAGCAATTATCTTCCCCTTGCTGCTGAATATTCTGTTCTTGAAATGCAATCAAGTGGTCACTTTCTTGCATGCTCAAGAGGAGTATTTTTATCAGGAAAAACTGTGCAGATATACAGTGCTGATATTAGGAACCCTTTGTTCTTATCTTTGCTTCCACAAAGGAGTTGGCTTCCCATACATGTACGATACGGGCCTGTAAATTCCTTTGTGTTTTCTATTTTTGTTACTTGGTCATTTTTGCTACATTATATTATGCTATTAATACTGCACACCTTTTTTACCTGAACAGGAAGCTGTTCTTATATCTCACCCTCATGGGATTCCATCAAAAACAATTAGTTTGAGAAGTTCAATATCTGGAAGGTTGTAAAGTTCTGGATTTATTTTTGGAATAGTTAGAATTTTCCCAATCTAGTACATTATTGTTTCTAAATTTTTATAAATTTGGCTAAATTTTTATTGACATCTACTTTTGAGGGGTAGGTTAATTTGCACCAAACCCATCTTATGTGCCTCGTTATGTGCAGGGTTATCCAAATCATTCTTGAACAGAACTATGACAAAGAACGCCCCTTCCTGGCTAAAACAATTAGAGTCTATGCTCCTTATTGGTTAGGAGTAGCTAGATGTCCTCCACTTACTTTTAGGATTCTGGATATGTCAGGAAAAAGACGTATGCCAAAGATTGCTGCTCAATCTCAGACTAACAAGAAAAATGGATTAATCCTTGAAGAAATAACTGAAGAGGAAATATATGATGGCTACACAATTGCATCTGCTCTAAACTTTAATATGTTGGCCCTTTCAGTGGCTATTGCCCAATCGGGAAATGAGCATTTTGGACCTGTTAAAGATCTTTCTCCTCTTGGTGATATGGTAATGTCAATATTTATTTGTTGACAAACAGAAAGTAATTGCACAGTTGTTTTCTGAAAGTTAACTTCTTTTTATCCTTAGGATGGCTCATTGGATATATATGCGAATGATGCTGATGGAAATTGCTTGCGGCTTTTTATTTCTACAAAACCATGCCCCTATCAGTCTGTTCCAACAAAGGTTGTTACAGAAGATCAAATTTAGCATAAATGTTATCAGGTAGTCAATTTGTAATACTCTTGTGATTATCTTTGCAGGTAATATCTGTTCGGCCATTTATGACTTTTACAAATAGACTTGGTCAAGATATATTCATCAAGTTGAGCAATGAAGATGCACCAAAGGTGTTGCATGCTTCTGATTCAAGGATATCCTTTGTGTGTCGTGGGATCGGTGGACCTGAAAAACTCCAGGTTGGCTACAGTTCATAGTTGGTATATTTCTGCAATAATTGACCTCATTCTGGACATACGGATAGAAAATTTGCTGAATTTCAAATTATGAATTGTCAAAGGTATTGTTATTCGTGTTTACTCGTGATTTTGTCATTGAGTCAATCTGAAATCATGGGATTCTGTTACTGTTGTTTACCTGATATTGATTTGATTATATCATTGTAAAACTACATTATTTTAAATTACTAATAAAAAATAGGGTGTAATTAATTATTTATTATTTATTATATGGTTACGTATAAAGGTTGTTAATTATCTATAAAGAAGATGGGCCAGAAATGTCATAACACCACAGTATGTCAAATTTGAGTGATAATTCAAAGTATAACAACTAAATCAGAAGCATGACAGTGCAAGTTTCTGAATAATTTGGTGGCCACTGAAGATTTCTACATTCTTTTTATCATATTGATTGTTTTCAATTTACTTGTCCACAATCTTCATGTGGTAGTTTTAATGATATAAACACTTTCTCTACTTTTAGGTGAGACTAGAAGATGCCAATTGGTCATTTCCCCTTCAAATTTTAAGAGAGGACACGATTTCTCTTGTTTTGAGGATGCATGATGGTACTCTTAAATTTTTGAGAACTGAAATACGTGGATATGAAGAAGGATCCCGTTTTGTTGTTGTATTCCGCCTTGGATCAACTGATGGTCCTATCAGGTACTGATATGCATATATGGACCAGTCTAGTCATATTACTCATATATGAACGATTTCTCTTTCTTATTATTGTATGATATTGGATTGATTTGGTGTGTGTTAAATACAAAGCACTAACACCTATTTATACTAATAATTAGGTCAAGTACTAGCATTATTATTACTAGCCTAAGTCCCCTAATACAATAAGACTCCTAACCCTAATTAAATAAGAAAACCTAATGAAAACTTAGGAAACAACTATTAAGATTGCTTCCTTAATTAGAGGACTAATTGATTCCACAATATACTCTATAGATCTTCAAATATATCCTAAAGATATTACTCCTTCCGTTTCAAAATATTTGTTGTTTAAGGTTTTTAAATGAGGATTAAGAAAGTTATTAAAAATCCTTAATTTAAGAGAAATATAACATTTGACTAAATTACCCTTTCACTCCATTAATGCTCTTTCTCATTCCACTTAGTGGAGATATCAAGAGACAAGGATAAAGTTGGAAAAAATAATTAATACTCTCTTGGTTTTCTAAAACGACAAATAAAATGAAACAAAATTTATTCTATAGAACGACAGATATCTTGAAACGGAGGGAGTATAAAATACTATGAAGATTATTCGTAGACATAGCATACACTTTTAGTTCATTTAATTGGTTTTCACTTTTCACTTTACGGATGGGATGTGAGCATTAGTTGGACTTGGCAGCATGCATGGGCTTAAGTTTTCATTTAATTCTATTAGTAATAAAAGCATTGTTGGGCCTCAGCACATCATGATTCATGAAACATGGCATCATATGGGCTTGCAAGCCTTGCAGTTGGCCATTTGTTGAAGTTTCTCCAGATCAGGCCAGCTCGGCCTGAAATGTGCAAGCCTGGTTTGAGCTGGTGCCAGCTCGTATTGGCACTGGCCCAACTCATACTTTTATCGGGTTATTTGCGCTCACCCATTTTGACAGCTAGTGGTGCAAAGGATTTTTTTTCTCTTCCTAATATGTGCTTCGATATTGTGTTTATTGTAAAATATGAGGAAAATGAACAAACTTAACTAGCAATAAATGCGAGACAAATAATTGAGAGTTTATGCATGTCCTGTTTTTCATAGGGTCATGATGTAATATATGTCAAGGAACTTAAACAATTTATGCATTTGTCTCTCTAATAAATTCTCTTCTTTTCTCCAAAATATCAGTTTTTTATATTGCACCAATCTATAATTTTTAACCATAACTATATACCGATGTAAGAGAGCATACATATGCAAAGATACATAAAAATAAATAATAAAAAAAATCTGCATTTATCCCCCTCCCCAACCCTACCCACGAAAAAAAAATGAAAAAAATAAAAACTCTGTAACAAAGAAGGTGTCACATGATAGATTCAGTTTCTTGCCATATGTCTGTCTAAATCTGTGACTGAGAAGCTTGCATGAATGTGTTTCTATGTGAGAGAAGCTAACTTTGCTTGAAACAGAATTGAGAACCGAACAACAAACAAGGCACTTAGCATTCGGCAGTCTGGATTTGGTGAAGATGCCTGGATTCAGTTACAACCTCTTTCAACAACTAATTTTTCTTGGGAAGATCCATACGGTGATAGGTTTTTAGATGCTAAGCTTAGTGCTGACGACAGCACTGCAATTTGGAAACTTGATTTGGGAAGGACTGGATTATGTTCTGCAGAGTTTGGATTGCAATTCCATGTTATTGATGGGGGGGATATAATAATTGCCAAGTTCACAGATGATAGGATACTGAATTCAAGTTCATGTGAAGAGATTAGAGGCCCAATGCCTAGTGGAAAGTGGGGAGTTTCTGATGTTCAGGCTGAGATGCAGAACAGTGCTACACCTTTTGAGCTCTTAATTGAGTTGGGAGTGATCGGAATATCTATAATGGACCATAGACCAAAGGAGCTCTCCTACTTATACTTGGAAAGGGTTTTCTTATCATATTCAACTGGCTATGATGGTGGAAGGACAAGCAGGTAACGGCCTTTGTTTAGTCATTTTAATATCATTAGCCTTTTTGGTTTTGAGAATGACCAGCTATGCAGGAGGATGCTTATGTGCTCTTACACATAACCTCATGTTTGTTTATTTTATATATATGTGGCATGATTTTTCATTGATGCTACCGGTTATGTGCTGCATTTAAATATATGGCATGTATATACGATGCATTTTTTTTTTAATCCTGATTAGCAATTAGCAGTGAAAAAAATTACTTTAGATGTGTGTTCTGATAAAAACATGAGTTGAAAGGATTTGGATTTTATGATACTTTGAGTTGCTTTTTTAGGATGGGGTGAGGCTTATGTGGGCTTTTTAAGTGTAAGTTCGTCTCTTCTTTCCTCCAGGGTGTTGAAGTCTATCCATAATTTCTCTGGAACCTTGTTTAATGAATTATTACTTGTCAAAACACTACTTCATTCTGCTAGGGTTCCTGTTTTATAAGATCTATACTTGTCAAGCCCGTGCATTACTCATGATTACCTTTTTGAATTCTCTTTTGATCTCCCAATGGGCCACCTGGAAGTTCCTTTCGTGTTTTACAATTTGTCAATTTTATATGACAGAATGATTAACAACTACAAACTATAAGATCATTGAGATCACATGTAAACAATTTTTTCGCTGGTTGCTATTTCATCTTTTGCAAGGTGTTTTTTTTTTGGTTGATCAAAGAAGAAATTCATTAAGACTAAGAGAATATGATTACAAAGAGTTAGGAGGATAAGAAATCCTCCTTACAAAATAAAAATAGAAAAAGGACAAAGAGAACAAAAAAACATCAATGAAGCAAAGCTACCCAATCTCTCAACATTTCTGTAAGAGAAATCCCTGTAAAAAGACCATGGAGCTGCTCATCCAAAGAAATTTCCTTAAAGATGCAAGAACTATGCTCCAACAAAATATACCAAAGAGTGGCATAGATTGCACATTGCCAAAAGAATTTGGCTTCTTTCCTTCTCCGTAACTTATTCATGCATATTTCACAAAATTGATTTTCGGACATTATTTTAACAGGTTCAAGCTCATATTTGGTTATTTGCAACTGGACAACCAGCTCCCTCTAACGTTAATGCCTGTGCTCTTGGCACCAGAGCAGAACCCTGATCTTCAACACCCAGTATTCAAGATGACAATTACTATGCAGAATGAGAATAAAGATGGAATTCAAGTTTACCCATATGTTTATATACGGGTATGTTTTGTTGAATTTGATGCTAAGATGTGATCTGGGATACTCTGATTTTCTTTTGGTAAAATTAAATTCAAAATATTTAAAATAGTATTATTTATAATCCTTTTAAATTTGGTTGACATTCTAGGTAACTGAGAAGTGCTGGAGGCTTGATGTTCATGAACCTATTATCTGGGCTATTGTAGACTTCTACAACAATCTGCAGCTAGATCGTTTACCTAAAAGTTCAACTGTCACAGAAGTTGATCCAGAGATACGTTTTGAGTAATATTCTTTTTTCTTTTTCAATTTTCCTTAATTAGAAATGATTGTCGTTTTTGTTCAAGATTTTCAGCATATTATATCTGGCTTCTTTTTGGCTGGACTTTCTACTTCCTCCATCAGCATCAACCACCATTTGTGCTTCTCAATTATATGTGCATGTGTCCTCAAGCAATGCATTGGCAATCTGAAGCTTGCATAAAGGCTGAATAATATCTCTCTTAGCAGTTGCAACAGAAGTTGATGAATAACAAAGAATCTGTTGCATCAGTTACATTTCTCCAATATCACACCTTTGTGTTTGTATTAGAGATCTTTCGTGCATCTGTGTCGTGTATCTACTTTCAGTTATTGTCTCAATTACCATGAAATGCATCCAAGTATTGCATTCATTAATGTGATTTAGATCTGAGCGTTTTTTGCGGGTGTTTGGTGTATTTGGCTGAAGCATAATTCCAGAATTTTTAGGAATGATCTTCCTCTACATATTTTACGGGACAGGCTTGTTGTCTTAGCCTTCTTATGGATTTATGCTTAAGGGCTTTTCAAGGGTATTCCTAGGTCAGACTTGGAAAGAGACTGGGTGCTCCTTTGTGCGGATGTACTTCTCTGTCTCTTTTTTGTTGTTTTCTCTGGACCTTACTGAAGATTCCAGATCCTCCAGTCTTGTGCTTTTTCCTCTTTTAATAAATTGTTTTATAAAAAAGAATTAATGTTGACTTCAAAGGAAAGGAAACCATATTTATATGAGTGAGCAAAAGAGTGGGGACACAAATGTAGTGGATTTCTGGTCCGCAGCTAATATTTTCAATTCATGTTTTCCCTCCAAAAGGACAAGCTAACTATGTATTTGTGGAAGCATGATTGAAAATTTTATTGGGTACTAAACCTTATTGGAGACAAAAACACTCCTGTGCTTGCACCTAACTACTTAAGATGTTAGGATGATTGGTTAGTTGATGTGGTTTTTGTTTAGAGAAAGAGAAAAAGAAAGACATATACTGAACAATGTGTTTAAACTACACAACGGAAGCTGAATATATACTCAATAAGTAATAAGTAATTACACAATGTACATGATGTGGGACTAACAGTTGCGCTACTAATTCCACCTAATTACATATGTTTCTAACACTCCCCCTCAAGCTGGAGCATATAAATCATATGCATCAAGCTTGTTACACAAATAACTTATTCGTGGACCTCTCAGGGACTTGGTGAAGACATCTGCTAGCTGATCATTTGAGTTGACAAAGTTTGTGGTGATGTATCCTGATAGAATCTTTTCCCTGATGAAATGACAGTCGACCTCTCATGGAATACTGGATTGGACGCTATATGCAAAGCAGCTTGATTGTCACATATGAGTGTCATTTTCATAACCTCACCAAATTGAAGTTCTTTGAGGAGTTGTTTCAACCAAATGAGTTCACAAGTGACTGAGGCCATAGCTCTCTGATACCACTGTTGTGAAGCACACTTATTTCATCAACCATTGCTTGTCTCCATTCGGGATGGGATAAGGCGTCACCTGGAGATTTAGGGACAGAAACAGATGACAAAGAAGAAAGACAAGCAAAGTGCAAAGAAGAAAGGCGGTGATAACTTAAGGCAATATAATGAGGAGAAGGATTACGAGTAGACCGTATACCTTTTCGCGCGGCAATGGGAAGATCAGAGTCGTCTGGTAGTGCCGGAGCTGGTAAAGGAGTTGGTTCCGGAGAAGAGTCGGCAATGACCTCAGCAGCAGTATCTGGAGAAGGGACATGGGGCACAGGATGATGTGGTCGGCGGTGATAAGTGTGGAAGAAACGGTCATTGGTGCTGGGGACTTGTATGGGTAGTGGTTGGGGCGGGTTAGACTCGACAGTAACAGGGACCAGAGGAACCAGAAGGACCGCAGAGATTGACTCGGGAGTCGAAGGAGACAACTCAAAGAAGGGTACAGACTCGAAGAAAGTAACATCGGCCGAGATAATGTAACGTCGTAGAGTAGGAGAATAACAATGATAACCTTTTAGGGACCGAGTGCAACCAAGGAAGACACACTTAAGGGATCAGGCCGTGAGTTTGTTTAGACCAGGAGAGAGATTATGGACAAAACAAGTGGACCCGAAGACATGAGGCAGAAGAGAATGAAGAGGCTGATGTGGAAACAAGACGGAATGAGGGACTCGGTTATCAAGCACAGAGGATGGCATGCGATTGATAAGGTAGCATGCAGTAAGGACAGCATCACCCCAAAAACGAAAAGGAACCTGACTATGGAGTAAGAGGGTCCGAGTTGTTTCAATAAGGTGTCTATTTTTATGTTCGGCTACCCCATTTTGTTGAGGTGTATGGGCACAAGATGTTTGGTAAAGAATGCCATGAGAAGCCATAAAAGTCTGAAATTGATGAGATAAGGATTCACTGGCATTATCACTGCGCAGAGTACGAATAGGAACACCAAACTTAGTTTTAATTTCTTGATAAAACTTTCGAAATATGAAAAATAACTCAGACCTGTTTTGCATTAAAAATAACCAAGTACATCGAGAGTAATCATCAATAAAGGTAACAAAGTACTTTGACCCTAAAGTAGACATAGTATGACTAGGACCCCATACATCAGAATGAACTAAGGTAAAAGGAGACGCAACTCGAGTACCAAAACGATCAGGAAATTGACTACGGGTGTGTTTCCCTAACTGACATGACTCACAAGGAAGACTTGATAACTTGGAGAGGCTCGGCACCAGTCTCTATAGTTTGGCAAGGCTAGGATGACCAAACTGAGCATGGATGGTAAGAGAGGAATCCGTGGCAGAGCAGACACGAGAAGGGTGGAGAGCTGGTAGAGGCCATTGGACTCATATCCGGCGCCAATTATCCATCCCAAACTCCGGTCCTGCAGAAGAACATAATCTTTAGTAAAAGTAATGGAACAATCAAGAGAACGGGTTAAACGACTAATGGAAAGTATATTAAAAGGACACCTAGAAATATAAAGAACTGAATCAACAGTGAGGGAAGGGAGGGAATTAGTAGTGCCAATCCCTTGAGATTGTGTCTGAGAACCATTAGCTGAAGTAACCATAGGCAAATAACCAGAAGTAGAGAGTTGAGAGAACAAAGCCTTATTACTAGAAATGTGGTCGGATGCACCAGAATCAAGAACCCAAGGGCCAAGGGATGGTGACTGAGAGAGACAACCATAGGAATTACCGGTGTGCGCAACAGAAACAGTGGAACCAGAAGACTGACTCTGCTCAAACCATTTCAGAAAATTTGCATAATCAGCCGAAAAGGCTCTAGGTGGTTCAGAAGGCTCAGGAGTGTCTGGTTGAGTAGTCTGTGCAACATTAGCAGTACAGAGAGGACGACCATGTAAAGTCCAGCATTTATCAATGGTGTGACCCAAGCGATGACAATGATCACATTTCGGACGAGGTTTGGAACCTGAGTAACCCGCACGGGAACAGCCACAACTGTTGGTATGAGAGACAAGGGCAGATGTGTCACCGGTGATAGGAACAATATGAGAATCAGGACTGTGCTTAGCTGGAACCCAAAGCAAGGTAGAACATGTCGCAGAAAGAGTGGGAACAGTAGGAGATCCCAAAATCTGATCACGGATGGTGGAGTAATCTGCAGGTAAACCATAAAGACCCAAAAGCATGAAGAAGGTGTTCCGTTGTTCAAGTTCCTTTGGCCATTGAAGGGCCTTAAGAAAGGAAAGCATGCACACCCAAAGATTTTCAAGTTTGTGTAGTCGGGGTATCTGCTGGAGCAATGTGATTCATTGAAATCGTGGAGAGCACCATGAAGTTTGCCCAAGTAGGCGGACATAGGGCCATCAAACCTCCTCAGGGCAATAAGCCTCATAAGATCATGACAAACCCCATACAATTGCTGAGTGTCATTGGTGTATAGGACCTTGGCCTGTGTCCAAATTGATTCACATGTCAAATGAGCCCGAAAAATCGGCTTCAAAAAGGAGTGGATGGTGGACTTAAGCACACTGCACAACTGAGCATCAATCTTCTTCCACTTGGGACAGGCGGCCTCAGGCACAGAATCAACTTTGGTAGTGAGATGATCCTCGTAACCTTGACCAGTAAGCCAAAGTTTGACGTCGGAGGCCCAGGAATCGTAATTAGTGCCATCCAATTTGTCAGTGGAGAGATGGGCACTGATATAATTAGTGAAAACACTAGGTTCCACCTTCGGAGCATCTGTAGGACTCAAGGAAGCCATGGATCAGATGACAAGTTTATGAGACCATCTTCAGGTTTGTGCCTCGGGAAACAAAGGGATTGCTTCCCAAGTTGTTAGATAACTCAAAAAGCGCAATGAACACTACCTGAAACGTATGGGGGCAAGTGAATGACATGCCGTAAGGATGTGGTTGGGGAGGTGGAGGACTGGGCTCAACAGAGGAGAGGCCGGCGAGCAAGACAGAACAAACAGTGGCCGGAAAGGTGGCTGGAAGCACCGTCACGCGCGGCTAGAGAGAGGCGCGTGGGTGTGAAACGTAGCGGTGATTGGGTGCGTGGCCTGGCGGCTGGGCCTGCACTTTGGGGATCGGGTCGATCAGAGGAAGGCGCTCTGAGCGGTGGTGACGGTGGCCGGAAAGGACATCGGCGGCAGGGGCTGAGACTGGCCGGAACGGAACACGGCAGAGGAGATCCGGTACCAGGAGTGATGACGAGGGTGGCCGGTAAAAATTTTGGCACCGGGGGACAGTGGGTCCTCCGGGTAGGCACGGTTCTAGGATTGCCTTTCTCTAGGCTCTAGATACCATGTTGAGAGAGAGAGAAAAAGAAAGACATATACTGAACCGTGTGTCTAAACTACACAACGGAAGCTGAATATATACTCAATAAGTAATAAATAATTACACAATGTACATGATGTGGGACTAACAGTTGTGCTACTAATTACCCCTAATTACATATGTTTCTAACAGTTTTGAAAAGTGACTTAGAGCTCAATCCTTTCCACTTCCATTTTGCTGGTTAAGTTAAATCACATCCCTAGGTAATGATGAGCATGATCTTTGTCCATGGTTCAGGTCCAAAGGGCTTTTGCTTGATTAGGTGTGTTAGAGATAGTAACCATTCCTAGCTCTACACCGTATAGCTTAGGCTTTTAGTATGACCGATTACTTGGCTAACCTAATTACAGTTACGCGTACTTGGGCATTGCTTCTGAGTGTTCACTTTTGTAACAGAATGTATAAGTCTTGTAACATTACCTCACTGCATACAGGCTGCTTATTAGTTACTAATTTCCAGTAGCATCACACTTCAACATCTAAAATAATGTTAGGGCAGAGATTTTTATGCAAGAACTTGAAACAGCTTATTTCCATTCAGTTTTCTGGCCTTGGTGGAAAAAGTAGTATAAAGCGTTGTTGAAGTGTGCTTTGTTAGCAAGGGTGTGGAGCATATGGTTAGAGCTTACACCTGAACTTTAAGCAATAGATTTACCCCATTATATCATCTTGGCACAAATTACTTTCTTGGCTTCTATGTGGGTTTCTTTTAAAGGTTTTGTTAATGGAGTTGTCGTTGTCAGATATTCAAAGGGATTGTAAAGCTATGATGAGCTTATATTATGCTTTTTGTTCTGTGTCTGTTTCTCGTTCATTGGCTTCTTCTGAGGATGCCTTATCTTCTTTTTCCATAACCTAATCCTAATTTTGTGTGTGTGTGTATAATCTATTATTTGAAAAAAAAACGTTTTAGGAGGACAATGAGAAAAGCTACTTACACAGCCTATAATCTCTCTTCTATGCATAATTCATCTATGAAAAAAATTTATTCTATCCTTTTCTTTTTAAGATTTTATTTTCAAGGATTTTTTACCTTCCCCAGATGTACTTTCTCTCCTTTCTTTTTAATTACATATTCTTCCTTTATCACCCAAAAAAACTCATAAATGCTTATGTGGCTGCATCTGAGAAGTGCTGGAGGGTGGGACTCCTGGGTAAGTAGCATTACTCAAATACAGCCAACATCAGCTGTTGTGCACTGGTTATGCTTGAGATAGTTCTGTTTACTCGAGAACAATTGGTTTACCCTACTGGTTATATGTTACTATCTTGCGATTTTGTTGGAATAGAATGTGATTTTATCATTTGATCCTTTTGTTCTTGCAGCCTAATAGATGTTTCAGAAGTAAGGTTGAAGTTGTCACTGGAGACTGCTCCAGGACAAAGACCTCATGGGGTCCTGGGCATATGGAGTCCTATACTTTCAGCTGTTGGAAGTGCCTTCAAGATCCAGGTGAGCTATCTAAATCTATACGGAGAATTACATTCAATTGCAATTCGTTATTATAGTATATTCTCCTTTCCTTTCTTTTTAAATTTGATTACACTAAGTTGTGATTGTCCTTCCTTGACTGCATCATGCTCTTAAATCGTTTGTAGACTTGGATGAACAGAAGTTTCATATATCTGCCAGGTTGTTATCATAGTAATTGGGTTTTTATTGGCAATCTGGCTTTAAAGATGTGGCCTTGACTAGGTTGGGCCCCCTATCCAAATTGTCATTTTGCACTATAGCTGGTTCTGATACTTTAGCATATAAATTCTATCCTTAATATTCTGACACCTCAGCAAGCATTATTCTTTGTGACTACTATTTGCTCCATTTTATATGGTTGTGTTAAAAAAACAAAAAAACGGAGAAGTGCAACTAAGGGGATGATAGGGTATCTTCCAAAACATGAAAAACAAGATAGAACAAGGAACATGGAAAAATCAAGAATACCGCAAGGCTGTTCAGTTTGTTTGCATATCAGAAATTACTCCCTTCGGAACAGCCATATGAAGAACACCAAAGAGAAGCATTTCGCTCTTCTGTGTTGCAAGGATCATGTGGGCTTGCGGTACTTGCAAGTTCTTTGCATCACTGTGAATGCTTGAGTGCACCTGGGCTTTAGAATTTTCTTGTTATCACTAAATACACAGTTCCATAATTCATTCTATCATTGTTTTGCCACATCTTCCTTTACCAGAATGGCATGACATTCAGGAACATGATGTGACCATGGGTGAATTATTGATGCTAACACTATGACCTCTTGTTTTAGGTGCATCTGAGGAGGGTGATGCATAGAGACAGATTCATGCGGAAAAGTTCTATTGTTCCTGCCATTGGAAACCGTGTTTGGAGAGATTTGATTCATAATCCCTTACATTTGATATTTTCAGTGGATGTGTTAGGTATGACAAGTTCAACATTGGCTTCTCTTAGCAGAGGGTTCGCTGAGCTTTCTACAGATGGACAGTTTCTGCAATTACGTGCAAAGCAGGTAAACACTTTTGTCTTAAACAGTTTTGTAATGCCATGTAAACTTAAGATGACTTTAACACACAACAGGTAAGATCAAGGAGAATCACCGGGGTTGGAGATGGGATCATTCAAGGAACTGAAGCTCTTGCCCAAGGTGTTGCCTTTGGGGTGTCTGGAGTAGTGAGAAAGCCTGTCGAGAGTGCCCGACAGAATGGTCTCCTAGGATTGGCTCATGGGCTTGGACGTGCCTTTGTAGGTTTTATTGTGCAACCAGTAAGTGGGGCACTAGATTTTTTCTCATTGACTGTTGATGGCATCGGTGCAAGTTGTTCCAAATGCTTCGAGCTTTTCAACAGCAAGACCACCTTCCACAGAATTAGAAATCCTCGGGCTATACATGCTAATGGGGTACTTAGAGAATATTGTGAGAGAGAAGCTATTGGGCAGGTATGTTAATTAAATGCTTCTACATGAGTATTCTGAACCATCCATAAATTTTCTGTATGAAATTTAATCGATCACAGAAGTTAAACTTACTAAGGGAAAGCCCCACTGGATGTAGGTAAACCAGATTGAAAACCATTTTTTCTTTTTTTTTTTTTTTTGGGTTTGGGGGGGGGGGGGTGGACATTTTCCATTTTTTCCTATTAAGTTTTAGTGTATTGTTTATATAGCTACTAATTGCTATGGGCTCATTTCGAACTTTTTCAGGAAGTTACATTTGTCATTCATTAAAAATGAGCATCTCTTATCACTGAAAAAGATGTGTTGTGTGATGCATGTTTTGAAGTTTTACCATGTAACTTGTTGAAAGAGAGAAAAGAGAGAGACATATGAAGAAACCGTGTGTTTCAACTACACAACGGAGGTTGAATATATACACAATAAGTAATAAATAATTATACAATTTACATGATGTGGGACTAACAGTTGTACTACTAATTACAAATAATTACATACAATTTCCAACACTCCCCCTCAAGCTAGAGCATATAGATCATATGCACCAAGCTTGTTACACAAATAACTTATTCGTGGACCTCTCAGGGACTTGGTGAAGACATCTGCTAGCTAATCATTTGAGTTGACAAAGTTTGTGGTGATGTCTCCTAATAGAATCTTTTCCCTGATGAAATGACAGTCGACTTCAATATGTTTGGTCCTTTCATGGAACACTAGATTGGAAGCAATATGCAAAGCAGCTTGATTGTCACACATGAGTGTCATTTTCATAACCTTACCAAATTGAAGTTCTTTGAGGAGTTGTTTCAACCAAATGAGTTCACAAGTGACTGACGCCATAGCTCAGTATTCTGCTTCGGCACTAGATCTTGCAACTACATTTTGCTTTTACTTTTCCAGGAAAGTAGGTTGCCTCCAATGAGTACACAATACCCAGAAGTGGATCGTCTGTCAGTAGGAGAACCTGCCCAGTCAGCATCTGAATATCCAACGACCTGAGTATGTCCCTTATCTTCATAGATGAGGCCTCTTCCGGGAGCTCCCTTAATGTATTTGAGGATTCGTATCACTGCATCCCAGTGGCCCTCACAAGGAGAGTTTAGGAATTGGCTAACCACACTGACTGCAAAAGAGATGTCTGGCCGAGTAACAGTGAGGTAGTTTAACTTCCCAACCAATCTCCTATACTTTCCCGAATTCGATAGAGGTTCCCCTTGATCTGGTAGGAGTTTGACATTTGGATCCATGGGAGTATTAACCGGCTTAGCATTCAACAAACTTATTTCTTCAAGGATATCCATAGCATACTTTCGTTGAGACACCACTATACCATCCTTGGATTGAGCTACCTCAATACCCAAGAAATATCGAAGTTTACCCAGGTCTTTGGTCTGAAAGTGAAGAGAGAGATGTTGTTTTACTTTACATATGCCATGGTGGTCACTTCCAGTGATGACAATGTCGTCAACATACACAACCAAATAAATGCAGCCTTGGGCTGTGTGGCGATAAAACACAGAGTGATTTGCTTCACTCCAAATCATACTAAATTGTTGAATCACAGTGCTGAATCGTCCGAACCAAGTTCTAGGAGATTGTTTGAGACCATGAAGAGACCTGTGGAGATGACATACCAAGCTAGAAGACTCCCCCTAAGCAACAAATCCAGGAGGTTGCTCCATATATACCTCTTCTTCTAGATCACCATGCAGGAATGTATTTTTAATGTCAAGTTGATGAAGAGGCCAATGTCGAATGGCAGCCATGGAAAGAAGCAACCGGACAGAGGCCATTTTAGCCACAGGAGAGAAAGTATCCCCATAATCTAAGCTGAAGATCTGTGTGTACCCTTTTGCCACAAGACGGGCTTTCAACTATACAACAGAGGTTGAATATATACACAATAAGTAATAAATAATTATACAATTTACATGATGTGGGACTAACCGTTGTACTACTAATTACAACTAATTACATACAATTTCCAACATAACTTATGAGATTTCTTAATGCTTTTGCCATTGATCAGAGAAATGAAATTTTAGTTATTAGATGGAAAAGGGAACCAAGAGAGAGGGGACACAAG
Source organism: Ormosia emarginata (assembly GCA_029884605.1). Taxonomy (NCBI): domain Eukaryota; kingdom Viridiplantae; phylum Streptophyta; class Magnoliopsida; order Fabales; family Fabaceae; genus Ormosia; species Ormosia emarginata. Next base: position 19,492,639 of record JAQQTP010000060.1, on the reverse strand, counting down.
AAACTACATTTCACTTATGGGACTCTGAGTAATTGTGATACAAAACACTGACCTTATACCCCTATATTCAAACTATGTAAAGACAACTATACCCTTTACTTTGGGTGCACTCAAACTCCACAATTATATTAACTTAACCATGAAGCACTAATAAATTATATTTTCTCTAACAAAATATACTAAGTACAAACACCATTGGTGTGAACTCCACCCTACAGTGAGAACCATTTTAAGGAGGGCTGGGGGGATTTCCATTTGTTTCAATTAATCATTTAAATAGCTGCTTATGGGTATGAGGCTCATTTTGTATTTTTTTGAAGAAATTAGATTTGTATTACATGGAAAAATAGGCATCTCTAGTCACGGGAAAAGATTTGCCCATGATACGCAACTTGAAAGTTGAGTCAATTGTATTTACCTGCAGCCTAGCAATATTTCTGAATGCTTTTGTTGTAGTATGTTTTAAAATCTTCTGTTTGTCATAGTCTGCAAATTGCATGTATGGTATCTTATTCAATGCCTTATTGCCTTATATATGTTTTCTTTTCTCCTTTTCTGTTTGCTGGGTTTTAGATGGTGCTTTACCTTGGGGAGGCAAGTCGGCAATTTGGCTGTACTGAGATTTTCAAGGAACCTTCAAAATTTGCGTTGTCTGATTATTATGAAGAGCATTTTACTGTTCCTCATCAGAGAATTGTTTTAGTTACGAATAAACGAGTCATGTTACTGCAGGTTAGTCAAGGAACTTAGTCATAGGGTTTATATTTCTCATCTAGAGAATAAATTAACTGATTTTTCTGCTTCTATCTAGTGTCTTGCTCCTGACAAGATGGATAAAAAACCTTGCAAGATTATGTGGGATGTGCCTTGGGATGAGTTGATGGCACTGGAGTTGGCAAAAGCAGGCAGCAACCAACCCTCTCACTTGATCCTCCATCTGAAACATTTTCGGAGATCTGAAAATTTTGTTCGAGTGATAAAATGCAATAGTGTGGAAGAATTTGAAGGAAGAGAACCCCAAGCTGTTAAGATATGTTCAGTAGTGCGTAGAACATGGAAGGCATATCAGTCTGACCAGAAAAGCTTGATTCTGAAAGTAAGTGGTATTTAAACCCTGATTCATTTCAGGAAGTTGAATAGAATTTTGATAGAACTCTTGCTTCCAGGTTCCTTCAAGTCAGAGACATGTATGTTTTGCCTGGAGTGAAGTTGATAGTAGAGAACCACGTACCCCCAACAAGGCCATTATTAGTTCAAGAGAGATCTCTTCATATAGCACTGCATCTGATGATAAGCGATTTGTTAAACGCAGCATTATTTTTTCAAAGATCTGGAGCAGTGAACAAGAATACAAAGGTCGATGCTCGTTATGCAGAAAACAGGTGCTTTACTATTCTCCTTTACTCATTTCCTGTTGAAGTCTCTTAAGTAAGCACTGGGGAACAAGGTTCTAAAAGTGAGCTAGTGGTGTTTCAAGTATAACAAACCATTTTATGTTTCAGATCTCACAAGATGGTGGAATATGTAGCATTTGGAGGCCTGTATGTCCTGATGGGTAATTATCAATCTTCTTCTCTACGTTTACACATTATTGCAATTAATTCTATCTTCTGGTTGAACATGTGTAACAAGGTGTCAGAATCCCACTGTATAAAATCTTTCTTTTTATAGATAGGATTAAATCCCATAATTAGGAGATTTGATTAGCAGTATTTTTTGTATTTATGAGTAGGGATCATTGACCCTTAATTATAGGAATTGATAGTGGGTGCAATGATGAGCATTAGTTTAGGAGTTTCCTTTTCTAGATTACCTTGTATCCTATTTAAGAGCACATGCTCTTCTAACATAATATCAGAGAAATATCTTCTAACATGGTATCAGCGCTCCAAAATCCGTGGGTGCCTGTGTAATCTCGTGGCCTGCATTGCCACACGCTTCCTTCCATTGTTCGGCCTGCATTGCCGTTTTCTTTCTCTTCCTCTGTCAGCCTGCATTGCCGTTTTCTTTCCTTTTCCTTTGTCGGCCTATATTACCGATTTTTTTCCTAAAACACCCTCCACGCCTTTGAATCTCACCCAGCAAATCTGAGAATGTCAAAAACAACCAATAACCCTTCCCAGACAAAAAATACCAGCGTTGTTGAGTTGCAACATATTCAACCCAGTCTTCGTATCAATGGAAAAAACTACCTCAAATGGTCTCATTTTGTCCAAAACTTTCTAAAAGGGAAAGGCAAATTGAATCATCTTACTGGGAAAGCTGCCCCGAAACCCACAAACATCAACTTTGCTGCATGGGATGAAGCAGGTGCGGTCGTAATGTCGTGGTTGTGGAACTCCATGGTGCCAGAGGTGAGTGATGCTTGCATGTTCATGAAAATAGCCAAGGACGTGTGGGATAGCTGTAAACAAAACCATTCCAAGGTTGGTGATGCTGCTCAAATCTATGAAATTAAGATGAAGATCGCGACTACCAAACAAGGAGACCGATCAGTTAGTGAGTATGCCCAGACTCTGCAGAATCTATGGCTGGAGTTAGACCATTATGAGCAATTTGAAGCAAAATGCAAAGAAAATGCTGATTTACTCAAACGTTATACGGAGAAGGACAGGATCTATAAGTTCTTGACAGGACTAAATAGTGAGTTTGATCCTATAAGAATTCAGGTGCTAGGAAAGGAGTTATCCTCACTCAATGAAACAATGGCTGCGTTCTGGGCAGAAGAAGCACGTAGAGGAGTGATGATGGAACCTCAATCCACTGAAAGTTCTACCTTAGTTGCACAAAGCAAGGGAAAGAAGATTGATCAATGGCAAACCAGTCAATCTGGAAGTGTAGCCCCCAGGATGGAAATAGACAAAACGGAGAACAAGGATTCCCTATGGTGTACCTTCTATAAGAAGCCAAGACACACTCAGGACAGATGCTGGAGACTTCATGGTAAGCCTCCAAATCAGAACCAAAATTGGACAACCAAAGGCACTCAACGAGGAGGACAAGCACAAGCCCACATGGCTCAGTCAGGTACTGCAGAGGGCAGTCCTTTCAGACCCCTTATAGATTTCAATACAGAAGAAATTAAAAAACTGAGGGAATTCCTGGACACTTTAGTCAAACCCACAGACACAGGTAGTGCTTCCTTGGCATTCTCAGGTAAAATCTCCCAAGTCTATGCTCTAAGCGTTCTACATTCTCCTGCACAAGGGACATGGGTGGTTGATTCTGGAGCTACAAATCACATGAACCATTCTTCTACTGAGTTTATCTCCTATAGACCCTGTCCAAGCAATAAGAAAATTGCAACTACAGATGACACTTTTATTATAGTTGCTGGAGAGGGAGATGTTCTCCTAAGTCAGGATTTAATTTTGAAAGATGTCTAATATGTGCCAAAATTATCTGTCAACCTGGTTTCTATTCATAAACTTACAACGGATTTACACTGTTTAGTGACATTCTCTCCTACACTTTGCAAATTTCAGGATCAGGGAACGGGAAAAATGATTGGACTTGCTAGGAAGGAAAATGGGCTCTACCTTCTTGAGGAGGCTCGTGGGACATGTAGCACTTAGAGTCAAATTCCATTGTCTTTGCTATCAGAGTCACCTCCTTCCAACAATAAGGAAATCTGGTTGTGTCACTTTCGTTTAGGTCACCCTTCATTCAGTACTTTAAAAATTATGTTTCCTAGCTTGTTTAAGGGACTAGACATAGGAATGTTTCATTGTGATATTTGTGAATTTGCAAAACACAAACGTGTTAGCTTTCCTATCAGTAATAAAAGAATGTTTGTTCCTTTTTCCTTAATACACAGTGATGTGTGGGGCCCATCCAATATTCCGAATATATCTGGGGCCCGTTGGTTTGTCATTTTTATTGATAATTGTACTCGAGTATCATGGGTGTATCTCTTGAAACTAAAAAGTGAAGTTAGCCAGATCTTCCAAAAAAATTTCCAAATGATAAGAAACTAGTTTTGGACAGACATCAAACGATTTCTTTCTGATAAAGATTATTTTAACCAAACGATGTCTTCCTTCTTCAATGAACATGGAATTATTCATGAATCCTCCTGTGTCCACACCCCACAACAAAATGGGGTGGCAGAACGAAAAATTGGGCATCTTCTAGCTGTTACTTGAGCATCTTTATTCGACACAAATGTTCCAAAACAGTATTGGGGGGAAGCTGTCCTTACTGCTGCCTACTTGGTTAATCGTTTACCCTCTCAGACTCTTCAAAACAGCAGCCCCATTCAATTGTTCTCCAAATTCTACCTAAACTTCAAAACTTCTAATAACCTTGTTCCTAGGATCTTTGGGTGTGTGTCCTTTGTCCATGATCATTCTCCTCATCGAGGAAAACTTGATCCTTGGGCTATTAAAATGCATTTTTGTTGGTTACTCACCTACCCAAAAGGGATACAAGTGTTATCACCCTACCACAAAAAAGGTATTTGTGTCTATTGATGTCACTTTTGTTGAAACTGAATGTTTCTTTTCCCAAACTTATCTTCACGGGGAGAACTCATACATGGAAGATAAGGATGATTTGTTCTTACTAGAGAATTCCTCTGACAAGAATCTTTCTTTCATTTCCCCAAGAGAATCTAATATACCTGAGTCAAGTCCTATACACATTCCTTCCAGTCCTATACACATTTCCCCTGGCTTGAGTCCAAAGACAACCGGAACACAGAATCCAAGTGCTGCTCGTCCACTACAAGTTTACACACGAAGGATAGCACCTATTATCCAACTTGTGCAAGTTCCAGATTCTGAACTAATACCTGAAACTAAAACTGACGAGATTATTTTGGAGGAGCAGAATATACTCCCTGAAACTGAAACTGATGAGATTGTTTTGGAGGAGCAGAATATGCCCATTGAAGCTGGGGATTTCCCGATTGCAATAAGGAAGGGTGTTAGAACGTGTACTCAGAGGGCCAAGGTATCCATTGTCTCACTTTATGTCCTATGATAGATTGTCCAGTAATCACAGAAGTTTTCTTTCTCATCTAAACACTATCAATATCCCAAAAACTGCTAGTGAAGCACTGGATAGCAAAGAGTGGAGAGAAGCTATGAAAGTTGAAATGGATGCACTAGAGAAAAATGAAACTTGGAAGTTGGTAGAACTACCTAAAGAGAAGAAACTTGTTGGCTGTAAGTGGGTATTCACTGCTACATATAAGGCAGACGGGACACTAGAAAGGTATAAGGCAAGGTTAGTAGCTCAGGGGTATACTCAAACATATGAGATTGACTACCTTGAGACTTTTTCTCCTGTTGCAAAAATGAACACTGTTAGAATATTGTTATCCTCGGCAGCTAACTATGGATGGAGTTTGCAGCAATTTAATGTCAAGAATGCGTTTCTATATGGCAACCTTGAAGAAGAAATTTACATGGAGGTCCCGCCTGGATTTAACTTCGAGAAAGGCAAGGTTCGCAAGCTAAGGAAGGCACTCTATGGATTGAAACAGTCCCCTAGGGCCTAGTTTGGCAAGTTTGCTACGGTGATGAAGGCAATGGGGTATAAACAAAGTCAAGGAGATCATACATTGTTCATTAAGTATTCAGCTTTAGGGGGAGTTACTGCACTGATTGTCTATGTGGATGATATAGTTGTAATAGGAAATGATCAAGCAGAAATGGATATCCTAAAAGGGTGTTGTTAAGAGAATTTGAGATTAAAGAGCTAGGCAGATTGAAATACTTTCTTGGCCTTGAGGTGGCACATTCTCATCATGGTATTTTCATCTCTCAATAGAAGTATGTGCTGGATTTATTGTCTGAAACTGGTAAATTGAGATGCAAACTAGTAGAAACTCCTATTGAATAGAATCACAGACTTAGTGAATCTGTTGAGAATGCAACCATGGACAGAGAATCTTATCAAAAACTGGTCAAAAAATTAAGCTATTTGTCTCATACCTAGCCAGACATAGCTTATGCAGTGGGAGTGGTAAGTCAGTTCATGCATAATCCCAAAGAAAATCACCTTAGAGCTGTTTACCGCATTTTGCAGTACTTGAAAGGAACTCCTGGAAAAGGAATTTTATTTACAAAAAGGAAGGAGATGACTTTGGAGGCATATACTGACGCTGACTATGTTGGATCTGTAGATGATAGAAGATCTACCTCCGAATACTGCACTTTTCTTGGAGGAAACTTAGCAACTTGGAGGAGCAAAAAACAGAAAAAGCAGAATTCCGAGCTATGGCCTTAGGGATTTGTGAACTCTGTGAAGAAATGAAATCAGAATTGTTTTCTGTATATATTATTCTATTTTTTATGAATGAATACAATGGTAATATATAGGTAGCTATACATTAAAAACAGTTCCTAGGAAACAGACTAATCAATCCTAGAAATAAGGAACAATAAACACTAAACACAAAGTAAGATGCCACCATCCAAGTAACCACCGTCCAAGGAGCCCACCGTCCAAGGGTAGGGTTTCATACACTCCCCCTCAAGCTGAGGAAGATGTCTTCCATTCCCGCTTGATGATAAGATTATGGAAACTTGAGCTATTCAGCCCAAAGATTTGTAAGAACATCAGCCAAAGTTGTTGTGATGGAACATAGGACATACACACTAGGCCTTCCTCCAACTTTTCTTTAATGAAATGTCTATCAATTTCAATATGCTTTGTCCTGTCATGCTGCACAGGATTATAGGCAATATTGATTGCTGACTTGTTGTCACAATAGAGCTTCATCGGACCCTTCAATTCGATTCTTAAATCATGTAGAATAATTTTCAGCCATAGTAGTTCGCATAGTCCTTGAGCAATTGCTCTGAATTCAGATTCTGCTGATGACCTTGCTACTACGTTCTGTTTTTGGCTCCTCCATGTTACCAAATTTCCCCCAAGGAAGGTATAATAACCAGAGGTTGATTTTTTGTCCACCAAGGATCCTGCATAATCAGCATCCGTGTAAGCTTCTAAGGCCAGGGTACTATTCCTTTTGAACAGAATTCCTTTCCCGGGACTGCCCTTTAAATAATGCAGTACCCTATATGCAGCCTGGAGATGAGATTCTCTTGGATTGTGCATAAATTGGCTGATCACACTCACTGAGTATGCTATATCTGGTCTTGTGTGAGCAAGATATATAAGTTTCTCCACCAACCTTTGATACATTTGCTTGTCAATAGCTGGTTCCTCTTGAGCTTCTCCCAGCTTAGTATTTAGGTCCATAGGGGTTGCGACTGGTTTGCATCCAAGATTTCCAGTTTCTGCTAGTAATTCATTACATATTTTTGTTGGGATATAAAAATCCCTTGATATGAATAAGCAACTTTAATGCCGAGAAAATATTTAAGCTTTCCCAGCTCCTTTATCTCAAATTCTCGGACCAGTTTTTGCTTCAAATTACCCTTTTCTTTCTCATCATTTCCAGCTTATAATGATGTCGTCAACGTAAACTAGGAGTGCAAAGATCACTCCCCCTGCAGTACCACAGTGTTTAATAAAGAGGGTGTGATCACCTTGGCTTTGCTTATATCCAAACTCCTTCATAGCTTTTGTGAATCTCCCAAACCATGCTCTAGGGGACTGTTTTAGTCCATAAAGAGCCTTTCGAAGCTTGCACACCTTGCTGCCTCTGTCACCTTCAAATCCGGTGGAATATTCATATAGATTTCCTCATCTAGATCACCATGAAGGAATGCATTCTTCACATCATACTGCAGTAGCTGCCAATTGAAGTGGGCAGCCAATGCTAGCAAAATTCTGACAGTATTCATCTTTGCAACCGGGGGAAAAGTCTCTTGGTAGTCTACTCCATAAGTTTGAGTGTATCCTTTGGCAACTAACCTTGCTTTATACCTCTCAAGGGAGCCATCAGCCTTGTATTTCAAAGTGAATACCCACTTGCAATCAACAATGTTTTTTCCTTTTGGCTTGTCAACCACCTCCCATGTGTTATTCTTCTCTAATGCATTCATTTCCTCTTTCATAGCCTTGCCTCCATTCGCCTTTTGACAATGCTTCAGAAACAATATTAGGAATAGCAATAGTATTTAAACTCATGATAAAATTTCTATGAGAAGGGGACAATTTGTTAAGAGAGACATAGTGAGATAATGGATAGAGAGGCCTTTTTGTGCACTGCCTTGTACCTTTCCTTATAGCAATGGGAAGATCTAATTCATCTGCTAAACACCTATCGGTTCTGGCTGGAACATCAGCGGCAATCTTAATTCAAGTTCAGTACTAACCTCCTTTATATTTCCAGAATTTGAGTTGCGCTCTTGAACTTGTGTCTGTTCAGGAACAATTTTCCTCCTTGAGTAAATCTGTGAAAATCTTGGGAAATTCTGAGACACACTTGCTGGGACAGCACCAGAATCGATATTTGGAGCATCGAATTTAAATTTGGATCGCATCGAAATTTTCTACAGCGGAATTGGGAGCTTCTTCAAAATTAGGAACTTCAGGAGCAAGTACACATAGGGGCTGGAAATTCTGGAAGTTCAAAGGACTCACAAGGACTGTCTTCCATCATTGAAATCTCCCCTTGAAGAGAGGACTTGGAGAAGAAAGGTTTGTGCTCTGAGAAAGTTACATCTGCAGATATATACCACTTCTTTGATGATGGATTGTAGCATTTATACCCCTTTTGAGTGGGTGAATAGCCAAGGAAGACACACCTTACAGCTCGTGGATCAAGTTTATCTCTATGTTGTTTGTGAACATGGACAAAGGTTGTACACCCAAATACCTTAGGTATTAAACCATTAGAGGTCCTAAAATGAGGATAAAAGCTATTAAGGACTTCAATGGGGCTTTTGTTGTCAAGAATCCGCGTTGGTAGTCGGTTTATCATATATGAGGCAGTAAGGGCAGCTTCTCCCCAGTAGGTTTTAGGCACATCTCCTTGAAATAATAAAGCTCGGGTGGTATTGAGTAAGTGGCCATTCTTCCTCTCTGCTACCCCATTTTGTTGGGGTGTATTAACACATGATGAATCATGGATGATGCCTTGTGAAGTGAAGTATGTAGACAGCATGTGATTAAAGTAATCTCTAGCATTGTCAGTTCTGAATTTTTTAATTTTGGCCCCAAATTGAGTTTGAACCATTGAGTGAAAACTGGGAATTATAACACTTACATCAGATTTCTGTTTGAGTAAAAAAATTCATGTAACTCGAGTGCAATCATCAATTAATGATAAGAACCAACGAGCCCTTGGAAATATTAGGTACAAAGTGGAAGGTCCCCAAACATCACTGTGTATTAAATCAAAAGGATGAGAACTTCTTTTATTGCTGGAAGGAAAGGGTACATGTTTGTGCTTAGCCAACTCACATACATCACAATGAAATTCAGTAACATCTAATCCTTGAAATAATTGAGGAAACATCAATTTTAAGACATTGAATGATGGATGTCCTAGACGGAGATGGTGCAGCCAAACAACATCCTTATTTGAAGAACTAAGAAAAGATGAAGGTAGATTTTTCTTCTTGAAATCTTGGGCTTCGAGGTGGTAAAGGCCATTTCTTTCCTTAGCAAGTCCAATCTCCTTCCCCGATTCCTGCGCCTGGAAAACACAATAGGAAGGAAAGAACGTAGCATAACAATTGAGATCATTAGTAAGTTTCTTAATAGAGACAAGATTGGCCGATAATTTTGGCACATGGAGAACATTTTTCAGAATAATTGTAGGAGTAATGTATATGTCTCCAACACCTGCAACAGTAGCTACAGACCCATTTGCTACCACAATTTTCCTATTACTTGGACAAGGATTATAGGAATGGAAAAATTGTGATGTGGGAGTCATATGATCGATTGCACCCGAGTCAATTACCCAAGAGGTGTCACAAGATGAGACATTCATGCAAAGAGGAGTACCTGAAAGGGCCAAAGAGCAGGATCCAGCAGGTTTCTCAAGTGTTCCTAGCAGAGTTTTTAGCTTCTGAATTTCTTCATCATTGAAACCTCCAACCCCAGATGGCTCTAGGGATTTTTCCACCATGTGTGCTTGAGGCCTTTGTGCCCACCACGATATCCCCACTCCTTACTTGGTGGTTTTCCATTCAGCTTCCAACATTTTTCTCTTGTATGCCTTGGTTTATTACAGTAAGTGCACCATAGATTGTCCTTGTTGTCCTTCCCATGGCCTTTATAATTTGAAGGTTTGTTGGGCAGATCACTTCTCTCCTTTTGCAGCAGCTCTTGTTTGGTTACTAGTGCTGAACCTTCTATGTTTTGAGGCTCAAGCATAACACTCCTTCTATTTTCTTCTGCTCGAACCATAGAGATTGCTTCTTCTAAGGAAGATGTGTCCTTACTAAGAATCTGAATTCTAACTTGATCAAATTCGGGTTCACCCAGAAAAATAAAACTTGGAAGTCATATACACAATCTTTTGCAATGAACTTCTTCAAAAGGGCCGCATCTTCAGTGCACTTCATATCAAACACACGGTAATGATCCAGCTCTTCTTGCCACAAATTCTGCAAGGTGTTGGCATACTGGCACTATTCGATTTGTTCCCTTGCTTAGCCGCATAGCTTTCACTTTTATCTCGTACACTTGGGCAACATCATTGGCCTTCGAATATGTACGACTGATGAAATCCCAAATGTCCTTGGTCTGTCTCCAAGAACATGCAAGTATCACTGATTGTGGGTTCCATGGAATCCCATAACCAGGACATTATCATAGAGTCCTCTTCATCCCATAAGTCAAATTTTGGGTCCTTCTTGTCTGGACCAGAAGCCAGAAGATGAGAAAGACGTCCTCTGCCCTTGAGATAGGTCCTGACAAATTGGGGCCACTTGAGGTACTTCTTTCCATTAAGACGGTAAGAAGCTCGAATACTTAATTCTCCGCTTTTCGAACCGAGTTGGACTCGTCGAAAGGAGGATTGCTGGTCACCGTGGTTTCTATTTCTGCTTCGACATGGTGATAAGGGAAACACCCGTAAAATCGATAAAAAGAAAAAGGCAGTGCAGATTTGCTTTCTGCAGAGATGGAACTATGCAGCGATTAAGGCTGCCTTTTCTGTGCACGCAAATAAGGCTGCTTAACGTAAGGACACAAGTGCAGCAATTAAGACTACACTAGCGCGCGGAAGAGAGAGATGCAGCAATGAAGGCTGCGCAGTAAGAGAGCAGAACCGAGACCCCAAACGAACCCTAGGGCTCTAGATACCATGTGAAGAAATGAAATCAGAATTGTTTTCTCGTATATATTATTCTATTTTTTATGAATGAATACAATGGTAATATATAGGTAGCTATACATTAAAAACAGTTCCTAGGAAACAGACTAATCAATCCTAGAAATAAGGAACAATAAACACTAAATACAAAGTAAGAAACTCCTATGACTGAAAATAATTCTAGATGACCTAAAGATTGAGTGGAATGGACCTATGAAGCTATACGGTGATAACAAGTCAGCAATAAACATTGTACACAATCTGGTGCAACATGATAGGACTAAGCATGTTGAAGTAGACAGACACTTCATAAAGGAAAAGTTGGATAATGGGACAATCTGTACACCACTTGTATCCACAGGAAATCAACTTGTAGATGTACTAACGAAAGGATTAAGTGGCTCTACATTTCAATCTATTGTTAGCAAGTTGGGAATGGATAACATCCACTCACCGACTTAAGAGGGAGTGTCAAAATCCCACTGTCTAAAATCTTTCTTTTTATAGGTAGGATTAAATCCCATAATTAGGAGATTTGATTAGCAGTATTTTTTGTATTTATGAGTAGGGAACATTGACCCTTACTTATAGGAATTGATAGTGGGTGCAATGATGAGCATTAGTTTAGGAGTTTCCTTTTCTAGATTACCTTGTATCCTATTTAAGAGCACATGCTCTTCTAACATATCAATATCAGAGAAATATCTTTCGACACAAGGTATTATTTCTATTCGTTGAGAGTGGAAAATATGTAGAACAAATTAGAAACTTAAGAAAATTAAATTATTATAAAAAATTGTAGAAATTAATGATGACTTAGAAATAAGCAATCCAAGTAGATAAACACCTTCAACAAATTTTTTTGAAACTTCTCAAACATGTTAATTGCTACCAATTATAAGGATGCCATTCTATCCTTATTCTCTCAAATTTTTTTCTTTAAAATAAACCTTGACCTCGTATAAAATTCCATATACTAACTTAAGGTGACTTTGGATGTGAGAGATGGAGCATCCTACTTAAGGTGTTCCCTATCATTTGATAGAGCCTCTCTTAAAATCACTAAGGTTTATGTGAGAAGGAAAGCCCAAGATAGATTGGGTTTGGGTCGAGTGAGTGAGGAAAATGTGAGTGAGAAAGGGAACCACACTGCTGTAACCAATTGCTGATGTGGCAGTGGTAGTGGGAAAAAGGTGATTCCTTCATGATTCTGTTAGGAAGAGGGAATATAGCTGAGTGGTTGGTTAGAGAGAGGCTAGGCTGGAATTGGCTTGGACTTAGGAGAGAATTGAGCACTCTTTAATTTGCTCATCCTTGTTTTTTCTATTTTCTTCCTATATTCCCAGAAGCTGTAACAGCATTCCTGGAATTGATATCAACTTGATATCTTCCAGAGGTTAATCAATATACCAGTGTTTTTATTCATTTCTTACCCTTCATTTTATGGTACCTATCAACTGGTATCAGAGCTCCTGATTCTGGGAGCTGTGTATGGTGACTACGCAAGCTGCCATGGAGTCAAGAGTGGAGAACCTGGAACGAAGTGTGCAAGAATGGAGGAAAGAAAGTCGCTTTCAGTTGGACAAACTCAAAACGACTGCTGAAAAGAAGCAACCGGAACTACACCCAGGGACGATCCTGAAGTCAGCAGTACCCAACTACCACGATGAGGAGGGTAGTGAAAACGGGAAACGCAATAGTTGAGTGGGAGGAACAGACCCCTTCCCCTAGCTGGAAACAGTTCAAGGAGGCACTCTTGAGGCGATTTCAATCAAGGTTGGTTCAGAATCCCTTTGGCCCATTGTTGAGCACGAAACAAACAGGATCAGTAATGGAGTATAGGGAGAAATTCAAAATGATCTCTGCTCTACTAAGGAATGCAGACAAGGTGATGATGATGGGAATTTTCATGAATGGATTAAGGGAGGAGTTGCAGGCTGAAGTCAAGATGTATAACTTTGAGACCATGTCAGAATTGATGGACGCAGCATTGTTGTTGGAGGAGAAGAATGGAGCATTAAGGAAGGGAGGGATGGTTATTAATGACAGGGGGGCCGTATGTAAAGAGTTTCTCGACGGTCAAGCCCAATTTGGGAGGAGAAGTGGGGAAGAGTCACACCAATACCCCAAGGACCTCTTATGGGAGTAAAAGCTCACTGGAACCCACACCTCCAGACGAGCAAGGAGGAGACAAGAGAAGCAATGTAGGAAGAAGGCTTTCTCAAGCTGAGCTGCAAGAAAGAAGCCGCAAGGGGTTATGCTTTAAGTGTAGGGTAAAATAGGGACCGGAGCATGTATGCAAATTGAAGCATTACGATATCGTCATAATGGAGAATTTGGAGGAAGGAGAGGGGGAAAGTGAGGAAGAGGACGAAGGAGCAGTGGCAGAAATGGAAGATAAAACTCTCCAACTATCCTTGCACAACATAATGGGGCTAACCTCTAATCAGTCATTAAAGGTATGGGGCAGAATTGCAGGGAAACAAGTATTGGTGTTGGTGGATTGGGGAGCATCCAGCAATTTTATCTCCAGAAAATTAGTAACGGAGCTAAACCTGCTAGTGGGGAACACTCCTGAATATACAGTGGAGGTGGGAATTGGAGAAAAAGTGAGGAGTAGAGGATTATGCAGAGAAGTGATCCTTGAAGTGCATGGTGTGGAAATTAAACAAGACTTTTTCCTGTTTGATTTGGGGGGAGCAAAAGTGGTTTTGGGAATGGATTGGCTTGCTAGCTTGGGGATATTGAAGCTAATTTCAAGAATTTGACACTTAAATGGGAGAAGGGAGGTCTTAAGATGACTCTCAGAGGGGATCCTTCCTTTTGTAGGGCACAAGCCTCTTGGAAAACCATGCTCAAGGCCTTACAAAATGAAGGGGAAGGGTATTATATTGAATACCAACAGCTACTGAGAGAAGATGAAGAGGGAGTGTAGAACCTTCTGTCCGCAGAAGTGGAGGCTGTGTTGGAGGAATTTGTTGACATTTTTCAAGAACCATATGGGCTACCTCCTAGGAGAGATCAAGATCATGCCATTTATCTCAAGGAAGGAGCTCAAATCCCTAATATCAGGCCATACAGGTATCCTCACTACCAGAAGAATGAGATTGAAAAAAAAGTGAGTGAAATGTTACAGGCTGGTATAATCAGACCCAATACCAGCCCAAACTCTAGTCCTGTTATTCTTGTCAAGAAAAAGGATGGTGGATGGAGGTTTTGTGTGGATTATAGGGCACTGAACAAGATGACCATCCCTGTTAAATGTCCCAGTCATATCATTGATGAGTTGCTAGATGAATTGGGAGGTGCAAGGGTGTTTTCTAAGCTGGATCTGAAATCTGGTTACCACCAGATTAGGATGAAGGAAGAGGACATTCATAAAACAGCTTTCAGGACTCATGAGGGACATTATGAGTTCTTGGTTATGCCATTTGGCTTGACCAACGCACCTTCCACCTTTCAAGCCCTCATGAATCGAGTCTTGAAGCCTTATTTGAGGAAGTTTGTTCTAGGTTTTGAGAGAAAATATTTTATTTCTCAATGAATCAATAGCTCACCGTACATAGGGTATTTATGCAGAATTGAATAACCAATTCTGCTACAAATAAGGAAATAAACAGAAAACAAATCTCCTATAAATCAGGAGAGAAAACAGGAAACAAATAATAAAGATAAAAACTTCCTAAACATATCTGAATTGATTTGATTCAGATTTATTTCTGCTAAACTGGTACCAAACTACCAATGAATCTGGACAGATTCCTCTACTAGATCCGACACCCCCCCTCAAGTTGGTGCATAGATGTCTGTCAGGCCCAACTTGCTCATAAGTTCATACTTAGGCCGAGAGATCCCTTTAGTGAGAATATCAACCACTTGTTGTGCAGTTGGAACAAATGGCATGCAAATGACTTTCTCATCGACCTTTTCTTTAATGAAGTGTCTATCAATTTCCACATGCTTAGTGCGGTCATGTTGTACTGGGTTTTGTGCTATGCTTATAGCTACCTTATTGTCGCAGTATAGTTTCAATGGTAGACTAACAGGAGTTCCCAACTCTTCAAGGATTTTCTTCAGCCATAACATTTCACAAACTCCTTGAGCCATGGCTCTATATTCAGCTTCAGCACTGCTCCTTGCCACAACATTTTGTTTTTTGCTATGCCATGTAACTAAGTTACCCCAAACAAATGTGCAATAGCTTGATGTAGATCTCCTGTCCGTGACCGATCCTACCCAGTCAGCATCAGTATAGGCCTCTATGGTCTGCTGTGTAGTCTTCTTAAAGAATAGACCTTTGCCAGGAGCACTCTTCAAGTATCTTAGGATCCGGTAGACAGCTTCAAGGTGTTCTTAATAGGGTGAATGCATGAATTGGCTTACTAGGCTAACTGCAAATGCAATGTCTGGCCATGTATGTGATAGATAAATCAATTTCCCTACTAACCTTTGAGACCGGGAAGTGTCAACTGGTGTTCTCTCTTTGCTGTCTCCAAGTTTCTAATTTGGACCAATGGGAGTATCTGCTGGTCTGCATCCACTCATACCTGTCTTTTTAAGAAGATAAGAAGATCAAGAACATACTTCCGTTGTGAGAGGACAATCCCCTTTTTTGAGGGTGCTATTTCCATTCCCAGTAAGTATCTTAAGGATCCAAGATCCTTAATTTCAAATTCTGAACCTAGTGCCTCTTTCAACCTGTTTATTTCTGTCCAGTCATCTCCTGTGACGATTATGTCATCTACATATACAATCAAAATAGCAACGTTTCCATTTACTGACCTCCTTACAAACATAGTATGATCGGTTTGACTTTGTATATACTTTTGTCCTTTTACAAACTGTGTAAATCTATCAAACCATGCTCGTGGTGATTGCTTTAGACCATATAGGGGCTTCTTTAGCTTGCAAACTTTTGAATCAAATTTCTCTTCAAATCCCAAGGGTGCATCCATATATACTTCCACCTCCAAATCCCCATTTAGAAATGCATTTTTTACATCCAGTTGCTGCAAAGGCCAATCTAGATTAGTTGCAAGGGATAAAAGGACTCTCACCGTGTTTAGTTTTGCAACAGGAGCAAAGGTCTCAAAATAATCAATTTCGTAAGTTTAAGTGAAGCCTTTGGCAACCAACCTAGCCTTGTACCTTTCGATAGAGCCATCAGATCTGTACTTTATAGTGAATATCCATTTACATCTCACTGTATTTTTCCCTTTGGGCAGCTCCACCTTTTGCCACGTCTGATTTTTTTCAAGAGCCTTCATCTCTTCTAGGACAGCTTCCTTTCACTCTGGAATTTCTAAGGCATCCTGTACATTTTTTGGAATCTCCATACATGACAATTGGGAGGTAAAAACACAAAAATTTGTTGACAGTTTTTCATAAGACAAAATTAGATAGAGGGTGTTGGGTACATGATCTAACACCTTTCCGAATAGCTATAGGAAGGTCACAATCAATCAACTCAGTGGGTTAAAAAATTGAAACAGATTCAGAATCAGTTTCAATTAGCTGATTAATTTCAGGATAAGGTCGGATTCATGGTGGTGCAAAGGATCACAATTCTCTACTCTTTGAGTATGGTTCTTCCTTGTATAGAAGCACTCAAAGGGTTCTATGCCTTTGTGTCTTTTCTTAGTTTCAATTCCCTTTCTGGATTCAGCTTCATTGCTTTCTGACAGAGAAGAAACTGTAGTATTCTCACAGTCTAGTATCAAGTCATGACTGGTAGGATTTTCATTACTTGGTACAAGGCAAATACCAGAATTTTCATTATTCACAGGACTTGTTCCATTGTTTGACTCATCAATTGACATGTTTGACTCATCAATAGTAAGATATTTTGTCGAGTCTTCTACTGTTTTCCCCCAGAAGATGAGAATTTAAAAAGGTAACATCCATAGTCACAAAAAACTTCTTAGTGATCGGATTAAAACATTTATACCCCTTTTGAGAAGGAGCATACCCAACAAACACACACCTTTTTGCTCGATGATCAAATTTACTTAGATTTGGTGTATTAACATGTATGAAGGCTGTGCATCCAAATATTTTTAGAGGTAAGTTAGAGGATAGTCTGTTTGTTGGAAAATGGTTGAGAAGCATACCTAGGGGGGTATTAAATTTTAAGACTTTACTAGGCATCCTATTAATCAAATAGGTTGCTGTTAAGATAGCTTCCCCCCAAAGATATGTAGGAACCATAGCCTGAAACAGTAAGGCTCTAGCTACCTCTAACAAATGTTTATTTTTCCTTTCAGCTACCCCATTTTGTTGAGGGGTATCAACACATGAACTTCGCTGCACAATGCCCTTTTCTACAAAAAATTGTTTGAGATACTTATTGAAGTATTCTCTTCCATTATCACTTCTAAAAATCTAAATTGTTTGTTGAAATTGAGTTTGAACCATAGTGAAAAAGATTTTAAAAATGTTTTCAACTTCAGATTTTTCTTTCATTAAATACACCCAAGATAGCATAGTGTGGTCATCAATAAAACTTACAATCCATCGTTTGCCCGCAGGGGTAGTGACACGACTCGGTCCCCAAACATCAGTATGAATGAGGGTGAAAGGATTAGATGGTTTATATGCTTGGGCAGGATAGACAGTGTGGTGATGTTTAGCCAATTGACAAGTCTCACAAGTAAAGAAAGATGAATTTTTATTTTTAAAGAATTCAAGGAACAAGTGCTGTAAATAATTAAAACTGGGATGGCCTAACCTATAATGCCATAACATTATTTCATTTTCCTTTGATCCAGAAACAGAATTGAAACAAATACTTTGAGGGTGCCCACTCAAAGTAGAACCATCTTCAAAGATGTAGAGACCATCAACTTCCTTAGCACTGCCAATCGTCCTCCCCGATGTCAATTCCTGAAATTTACAACCAGAGGAATCCTGAAATTTACTAATGGACAGTAGGTTACAAGACAAATTAGGAACATGAAGAACATTATGGAGAGTTATTAAAGGTGAGAGTGATAGCTCCAATTCCAGCTATGGCAGAGAGAGTTCCATCAGCAATTCTGATCTTTTTATTCCCTGCACTCAGACTATAGGAGGAAAACAGTTTTGAGCAATCAGTCATGTGATCAGTTGCTCCGGAGTCAATAACCCAAGGATTTTGAGGTTTTTGGGTAAAAAGAGCAGTAGTAAGATAAGTACCTTTTTGGGCCAAAGAACAAGAAGGATTGATTGTCATTTTTGGAGAAAAAAGTTTGTACAAGTGCTCTAGTTGTTCCTTTGTGAACGGGTTTGTCTCTAAAGTAGGTGGAGGCTCTAGACTTTCCTCAGCAGTGGTCTGGAAGGCATGCCCACCTCTGTTGGATTTCTTCTTCCAATTAGGTGGCTTTACATGGATCAGCCAGTAAGTCTCCCTAGTGTGCCATGGTTTTTTGCAATGATCACACCAGGGTTTCTTCCTTTTATTTTCTTATGAAGAAATTCCTCTAGTCACAAGTGTTGAACTTTCATGTTCCTGAGTTGTGGATGGTTCATGAGTGTTCAGCATTATCTTCCTCCTTGATTCTTCCCGTCGAACTTCAGAAAAGACCTCCCTAATAGAAGGTAAGGGCACAGCATTATCCTCCTCCTTGATTCTTCCCGTCGAACTTCAGAAAAGACCTCCCTAATAGAAGGTAAGGGCTCTCTGCCCAGGATTCTTCCTCTTACTTCATCTAGACTCGGTTAAGTCCAGCAAGAAACATGTACACACAATCATTCTTCTCTCTCTTCTTAAACTAAGTAGCATCTTTGGGATTTTCCCAATCATCTTCATAGCACTGGTCTAACTCCTACCAAAGAGTCATCATCAATTTGTAATATGATGTGACATCTTGATCACCCTGTTTGATATGCCAAAGTTGTGTCTTCAAGTCAAAAAATCTGAGAAGAATTCTCCAAATCTGAGTAGCAATCACAAACTGCATCCTAAACATCTTTGGCAGTAGGTAGAAACAAATAGGGTTTTCTTATTGCTGGTTCCATGGAGTTGATTAACCAGGCAGTGATGAGAGAATTTTCTGACTTCCACTTTGTAAAAGAAGGATCATCCTTGGAGGGCTGCTTGATCTCTCCAGTAAGGTACCCCAATTTTCCTTTCCCATCTATGGCCAACTTCACAGACTGAGTCCACTCAATGTAGTTTTTTCCATTGAGTCGATGCACAGTGAGTTGAAGGCTTGGGTTTTGTGAGAAAGTATCAAATGGGGCTGTGGAAGATCCTGTTTGAGCAGTCCTCGAAGCCTCTGTTGAGGTGCTAGACTCGTTTGTGGAAGCACCAGTCACCGCCGTCTTCACCACGGTTGAAAGAGGTCATAGCCGAAGCTCTGATACCATCTAGGTTTTGAGAGAAAATATTTTATTTCTCAATGAATCAATAGCGCACCGTACATAGGGTATTTATGCATAATTGAATAACCAATTCTGCTACAAATAAGGAAATAAACAGAAAATAAATCTCCTACAAATCAGGAGAGAAAACAGGAAACAAATAAAATAGGAAACAAATAATAAAGATAAAAACTTCCTAAACATATCTGAATTGATTTGATTCAGATTACCAATGAATCTGGACAGATTCCTCTACCAGATTCGACATTTGTACTAGTTTTTTTTATGATAATTTGCAGTCCAAATGAACACAGCCATGAGGATCATCTCAAGATGATACTGCAGTTATTGAGGGATAATCATCTCTTTGTCAATAAGAAGAAGTGCAGCTTCGGCCAGCAACAATTAGAGTACTTGGGGCACTTGATTTCATAAAGTGGGGTGTCAGCAGATCCAAAAAAGGTGAAAGATATGGTGAACTGGGCAGTTCTTATAGATGTGAAAGGATTGAGGGGGTTTTTGGTGCTAACTAGCTACTATAGGAGATTTGTCTAAAATTATGGGAAGATTGCTTGGCCCCTCACACAGCTTCTGAAGAAGGACAAGTTTAAATGGGAAAATGAAGCTCAAGTTGCATTTGACAAACTCAAGGTAGCTATGACCATTTTACTTGTGTTGGTTGTTCCAAACTTTGAGAAGTTGTTTATTGTAGAGACTAATGCCTTGGGGAAGGGAGTGGGGGCTGCGCTGATGCAAAAAGGGAGACCAGTTGCATACATGAGCCAAACTTTATCTGATAGAGCTCATAATAAATCTGCGTATGAGAGAGAATTAATGGCTATAGTCTTAGCTGTTCATAAATGGAGACACTGTCTATTTGGTAGGCATTTTGTGGTGCACACTGATCAGAAAAGCTTAAGGTGTCTTGCTGAACAAAGAATTACGGGATAAGAACAACAGAAATGGATCTCTAAATTATTGGGGTTTGACTTTGAGATAAAATATAAACCAAGAAGGGAGAATAGAGTGGCTGATGCACTTTCTAGGAAGCTACAATATTCAGCTATTTCTTCAGTCCAATTTTATGAATGGGATAGGCTAGAAGATGAAATACCAGTTGATGAGAATTGAGGGGAATTATTCAGGATCTGTTGAGGCAACCTGAATCACATCTAGATTTCCAATTCAGAAAAGGAAGGCTGTATTACAAGGGAAGAATGGTGTTACCTAAGGATTCTCCCAAGGTTCCTTTAATTCTTAAGGAATTCTATGATTCTGTGCTAGGAGGTCACTCAGGTTTCTTCTGAACATACAAGCGGATTTCTGGACTGATTTATTGGGAAGGGATGAAGAAGAAAATCCAGCAGTATGTGCAGGGATATAAGGTCTGCCAGAGGAATAAATATCAGACTCTCAGTCTAGCAGGTTTATTCCAACCACTTCCAATACCAGCACACACATGGACAGACCTCTCTATGGACTTTATAGGGGGTTACCTAAGGCTTTTTGGGTAGATACAATTCTGGTGGTAATGGACATATTTACAAAATATGCCCACTTCATAACAGTAGCTCATCCTTATACTGCTAGGGACATTGCAAAGATCTTCATTAACGACATAGTCAGACTCTATGGATTCCCTTCCACCATTGTGGCAGATCGGGACAAGGTGTTTCTTAGCACCTTTTGGACAGAATTATTCAAGTTTGTTGGGACCAAGCTGAAATTTAGTTCAGCATACCACCCACAATTTGATGGGTAGACC
Source organism: Ormosia emarginata (assembly GCA_029884605.1). NCBI lineage: Eukaryota > Viridiplantae > Streptophyta > Magnoliopsida > Fabales > Fabaceae > Ormosia > Ormosia emarginata. The sequence goes on along the minus strand of JAQQTP010000060.1, from coordinate 19,471,346 downwards.
GAGGTGGTTTGGAGACCTACTTAAGGTGCTTAACAGGAAACAAACCCAAACTGTCGCCTCAATGGCTCAACTGGGCAGAATTTTGGTATAACACCAACTATAATTCAGCCACTAAGATGACCCATTTCAAAGCATTATATGGAAGAGACCCCCCTGTGCTTGTTAGAGGGGACGGGAATCAATCCTCAATGGAAGCAGTAAACAGACTTATGGAAGATAGAAACCACATGCTGGATGAACTAAGAGAACATTTGATTCAGGCTCAAAACAGAATGTGCAACCAGGCCAACAAACATAGAAGGGAAGTTGAATATCAGGTGGGGGATGTGGTTTTCTTAAAATTTCAGCCTTATAAATTGAAGACCTTAGCCAGGAGGATGAATCAGAAATTGAGTCGTAGGTATTATGGACCTTACGAGATTATGGAGAAGATCCGCCCAGTTGCTTGTAAACCGAAGCTCCCTGAGGACAACCAAGTGCACCCTGTCTTCCATGTGTCTCTATTGAAGAAATCAGGTGCAGCAAATATTACCAGTCATCCCCTATGTTGGAATCTGTGTGGATCTGTGCATTGTTTCTTAGGAATGTATATATTTTTTGTGTGTAATTAGGAAATAATAAATGTAATTTCCTATATCAAGGAATTACAATCTAGGAGATATTCTATTTCCTAAGTTAGTTCTAGGGTTTCCTAAAATAGAGCTATAACCTTTTGTATATATTCTCTGTGATTGATTCAAGGAAATACAACACAATTATACAAAAACCTTATTCTCTGATATGGTATCAGAGCAATTCCGATCGGGGACTACTCCTGGTTTCCGCTGAAATATCTTTTTCCAAAACCCGTTGGCCTTCATTGCCAACAGTTCTCGGCCTTCATTGCCCATCGTTCTTCATAAGCTATCACCAGAGAAGACTCCCTGAACAATTTGTGCCGCAGCACTCAACTAATTTGTGCTGCGTGAACAGTGCCACAAATCCAATTTGTGTCGCAACACTCCACTAATTTGTGCTGTGTGAACAGTGCCACAAATCCATATACAAATTTGTGCCACGGCACTCCATTAATTTGTGCCGTGTGAATAATGCTACTAATTCATAAATTGTGGGATTTGATCTTCCAACAGACTCGAACCCCTGTTTTTTCTTGTTCTTTGAAGTTTTTTTTTCTGGCGTAACTCACAAATTCATCCAGTTTACTACCGTAGCAGATCGATCATTTTTTGGTGGTGTTTTGAATATGTCACACGAAGAGGCAAAAGAAGTAGGAGATACCAGTTCTGGATACTAGATTCAAGTGCCACGGACCACATGACTCCCTTATCCAAACACTTTTCCACATACTCACCTTGTCCTAGCAGTAAGAAAATTGTCACAGCCGATGGTACCCTTGTAACTGTAGCTGGCCTAGGTGATATCAAAATAAACTCATCTCTAACCCTGAAAAATGTTCTCCATGTCCCGAAATTATCCACCAATTTTGTCTCTATACAAAAACTTACAAAAGATTTATCCTGTAAAGTAATTTTTGACCGCAGTGATTGTATATTTCAAGACAAGGATTCGAGGAGGACGATTGGACGTGCTAGAGAATGGAATGGCCTTTACTATCTTGAGGAATCAAATCTGCCCAGCAAGAAGCCTTTCTCATTCCTTCATGTCCGAGTTTATACTATCCAACAAGGAGAAGATTTTTCTTTTTCACTATAGGTTAGAACATCCTTCTTTTAGGACTGTCAAAATTTTGTTTCCCTCTCTTTTTACCAAATTAGATGTTGAGAGTTTTCATTGTGATGTGTGTGAGCTTGCTAAACACAAGTGTGTACCCTTTCCTATAAGTAATAACAGAAGCTCTTCTCCTTTTTATCTTATTCATTCGGATGTATGGGGTCTTTCTACTGTTCCAAATGTGTCAGGTGCTCAGTGGTTTGTGACCTTTATTGATGATTGTACTAGGGTTACTTGGATTTTCTTGCTCAAACACAAATATGAAGTTAGTACTGTTTTCCCAAATTTCTTCTCTATGGTAAAAAACCAGTTTCGTGTAAATATCAAAAGACTTAGATCAGACAATGCCAAAGATTATTTCAATCAGATTCGTACTCCTTTTTGTCAAAAAGAAGGAATTATTCAGGAGTCTTCTTGTGTCAAAACAACACAACAGAATGGGATTGCTGAGAGGAAAAATGGTCATCTTCTAAATCAAACACAGGCACTGTTGTATCAGAAAAATGTTCCAAAAACCTTATGGGGGGAAGTTGTTCTTACAGCAACACACCTTGTCAATAGATTACCCTCTAGTGTCTTAGGATTCAAAAGCCCTATGGTGTTCTTTCTTCTTTTTATCTAAATCTATCCACTACCAATAACCTTCAACCTCGGGTTTTTGGGTGTGTATCATTTGTTCATGTTCATAGTCCAGATAGGGGGAAACTTGATCCTAGGACCCTAAGATGTGTTTTTGTTGGGTACTCTTCCACTCAGAAAGGCTACAAATGTTATCACCCTCCATCCAAAAAATTGTATGTGTCACGGGATATTACCTTTAATGAGCAAGAAGATTATTACCCTAAACGTTATCTTCAGGGGGAGAGCCTTAGGGAAGATAAGGACAACCATTTTACACTACCTGATCTTACACTACCTGATCTCCCTAATCTTTCTGTTCAAATTAAATCTGACCCTGACCAAATAGTTTCTGTCACGTCCAATGGAGCCACTCAACCTAATGTGAGATTTGAAAAAGGTTTGGTGTACACAAGGAAGTGCAAGGTCATTCCAAGCTCTATACAAGTTCAAGAATCTGACTCAAATCCTTCTCATGAGGTAATAATTTTTGAATTACATACTTTATAGGATGCAACTATTTTGCCCACTTCACAGGATGAAACCGAGACTCAACCTACTCAAGATGATCTTGATCTTCCAATTGCCCTTAGAAAAGGAACCAGAAAAAGCACCAAACAGCCTTTATACCCTCTCTCAAATTATCTCTCATTTAAAAATTTCTCACCAACCGACAAAACCTTCCTTATAAACCTAAACACCATCTCCATACCCACTACTCTTTTTGAGGCTTTGACCAATGGAAAATGGAAGCAAGCCATGGATGTAGAGATGGAAGCTCTAGAGAAAAATAAAACCTGGGAGCTTGTTTCTTTACCAGCAAGAAAATAGCCAGTTGGGTGTAAGTGGGTGTACACGGTAAAATACAAAGCGGATGGGTCAATTGAGAGGTACAAAGCAAGGTTAGTTGCAAAAGGGTTCACACAAACTTATGGGGTTGATTATTCAGAGACGTTTGCTCCGGTTGCCAAAATGAATACTATCAGAGTGATCCTATCCCTTGCTGCCAACCATGGCTGGGAACTACAGCAATTTGATGTGAAGAATGCTTTCTTGCATAGGGAACTTGAGGAGGAAATTTATATGGAAATGCCACCAGGATATGAGAGGGAGGTGACTGCCAACACAGTATGCAAGTTAAAAAAGGCCTTGTATAGGCTGAAACAATCACCTCGGGCCTGGTTTGGAAGGTTTACTAGAGTCATGACAGCATTAGGCTATAAGCAAAGTCAAGGGGATCATACTCTGTTCATCAAACATTCTGATTCAGGGGGAGTGACAGTGTTGTTAGTGTATGTGGATAACATTATATTGACTGGAGATGATAGGAAAGAACAAGAGATCTTGAGTCAGTGTTTGGCCAAGGAATTTGAGATCAAAACTTTGGGAAAACTGAAATATTTTTTGGGGATTGAAGTGGCATACTCCAGGAAAGAGATCTTTATATCCTAGCAGAAATACATCACTGATTTGCTCAAGGAAACAGGGAAAACAGCTTGTAAACCTGTGAGCACCCCTGTGGAACCGAGCCTAAAATTGGGAAATGCAGAGGAAGATGCTGCAGTTGATAAGGAAATGTATCAACGTTTGGTAGGCAGGCTCATTTACTTATCCCACACCAGATCGGATATTGCCTATGGAGTGAGCTTGATCAGTCAATTCATGCACAGCCCAAGAGAGATCCATTTACAGGCAGCCCATAGAGTTCTGCACTATCTCAAGGGAACTCAAGGAAGAGGAATTTTGTTTAAAAGAAATGGAAATATGACACTTGAAGCATACACTGATGCTAACTACGCAGGGTCAATTGTTGACAGGAGATCAACTACCGAGTATTGCACTTTCCTTGGAGGAAATCTTGTGACTTGGAAAAGCAAAAAACAAAGTGTAGTAGCACTTTCTAGTGCTGAAGCAGAATTTCGTGCTATGGCACAAGGTGTATGTGAACTACTTTGGCTAAAAATCATTCTAGAAGATTTGAAGATTAAGTGGGAAGAACCTATGAAGCTCTACTGTGACAATAAATCAGCAATCAGCATAGCACACAACCCGGTTGAACATGATCGAACTAAACACATTGAGGTGGATAGGTATTTCATCAAGGAGAAGCTTGACAGTGGCTTGATATACACCCCATATATGCCCACTCAAGGACAACTTGCAAACATCCTCACCAAGGGATTAAGTAGCTCCTCATTTGAAGGAATCATATCCAAGCTGGGAATGGAAAATACCTATTCACCAGCTTGAGGGGGAGTGTTGGAATCCGGTTGGAATCCGTGTGGATCTGTGTATTGTTTCTTAGGAGTGTTATTTTACGAATGTATATATTTTTTGTGTGTAATTAGGAAATAATAAATGTAATTTCCTATATCAAGGAATTACAGTCTAGGAGATATTATGTTTCCTAAGTTAGTTCTAGGGTTTCCTAAAATAGAGCTATGACCTTTTGTATATATTCTCTGTGATTGATTCAAGGAAATACAACACAATTATACAAAAACCCTATTCTCTGATACCCTACCTTCATTTCTGGCAGAAGATTGGGAATTGAAGGTGCATCCAGAAGAATCACTGGCTGTTCGCACTAATTCAAAAGGGGAAACAAAACTTCTAATCAAATGGCACAATTTGCTAGATTTTGAGAACTCGTGGGAGGCTTTGTCTGCCATCACAGAGCAGTTCCCTGACTTCCACCTTGAGGACAAGGTGTGTCTTGAGGGGGGAAGTGTTGATAGAGCCTCTCTTAAAATCACTAAGGTCTATGTAAGAAGGAAAGCTCAAGATAGATTGGGTTTGGGCAGAGTGAGTGAGGAAAATGTGAGTGAGAAGGGGAACCACAATGTTGTAACCAACTGCTGATGTCGCAATGGTAGTGGGAAAAAGGTGATTCCCTCGTGATTCTGTTAGGAAGAGGGGATATAGCTGAGTGGTTTGGGGAGGGAGAGAGGCTAAGCTGGAATTGGCTTGGACTTGGGAGACAATTGAGTACTCTCTAATTTGTTCATCCTTGTTTTTCTGTTTTCTTCCTATATTCCTAGAAGCTGTAACAGCATTCCTGGAATTGATATTAACTTGATATCTTCCAGAGATTAATCAATATACCAGTGTTTTTATTCATTTCTTACTCTTCATTTTCTGGTACCTATCATCATCCTTCTGGATATTTAAGTTCTATTTTAAACTCCAGTAACCATAATACATATAAATGTAACCACGAACTTGTCCCTCCCCAACTCCTCAATGTGTGTGCATGTTGACTATGAATTGAAGTGGAAAAGAGACGTTCTCTGTAATTTCTGTTGACTATGTTCTTCAGATTTGGAGTGACAGTGCTGCAAACATGAAGTATTCAGATTAAGTCATGTGAAATTATGAAAGCCATTTTCTTATATTAAGCAAATGTACTCTTGGGCCTTCATTTAGAACAAGCTTTTATGGTGGAGATACTGTATATATTTGTAATGTCAAAACTATTACCTTTCCAGGTATACATATATTGGAGATATTGCTCATGTTGGCATTCATCCTCCAAATGTTGCTGCTGTCTACCGCAAGATTGATGGATTTTTTGCTCTCCCTATGGGGTATGACCTGGTAAGGTTATAATTGATGTTCTAGAGTATGAGTTAGCATGTTACAACATTCATATGACAGCAAATCAAGTTTCATTGGTCATTTCAGAAGATTAATGCCTTGCCTAGTTGTGAATATTTCCCAACAAAAAGAGAAGAAAATCAATGTTAATATGAAGCAAAATTTCATTGACTGCGCTATATTTTTCAGTTTGAGAAAGACAAAAGCTTCAGGTTGACTTTTGTGTGGAAGGGGGAGGGACATGGAAGCAACTAGTATAACATTACAACACTATTGCTTGCACTGTAAATCCTTCTGCAAGTTATGACAGGAAATGTTTATCTGTTGTACCTAAGTTCTGTTCAACTAAAACGAGAGAGTGAATAACTAAGAAAATTAGAAGTGCCCGGCCTTGGGAAGACTCATAAAATAGTGATGAAACATAGGTCTGGCAGAAAAAGGAAAAAAAATCTCGAACAACCTTGAGCCAATGTTAAGGACTAACCACTCTCCCAATGTCTCGGCAATCAAAATTAAAACATTAAGGCTATGCTTGTTTGAGTGGATGGAGAATAGGGAGGGGAGTGAAATGGAGTGGGATGAAAAAGTTTTTATTTTCACTCATTATTGCTTGGAAGAGGGTAGAAAAATCATTTTCAGCTTACTCTAATGCTATAGGAGTGGCCAACATTTGTGGGGTGGAGTGTAAATTGATTACTTTCAAATATTTCCTGTTTTTGTTGTATCAAGCAAGTTGAAGTAATTTTCATTTCAAATTTTCTACCTCTCCATTTCCATCTAATCAAACTAGCATATCCCAAAATTGGAATGAGGGACAACCAACATCGGAGGAAGAAAATAGATTTCTTCGGCTTAAAGAAGGTGGGATAAGAAACATAGGATCTTAGAAAAAGAAAAGATCGTACCAAAGTGATGGTTCCAGAACTTAAAGATTTAGATTAGCTATAATTTCATTTTTGTTGGATTTTTTTCTGCTCAGTTGGCTAAGATTTTAGGGGTACGACATTTTTTCTTGCCATTCAAGGGTTGGCTGTGCTGTTTCCTTGCGAATTAATGAATGTAGTTGGGGAAAAAAAACTACCAAAAAAACAAAATGAACTGTCCTGAAGGGTTGAAAGAAATATTTTGTCCTCAACCATTGTTTTTTTGGTCACACGTTTTATGTCTGTACCAGAGAAGAGGTTTTCATCATTTAAACGCACTTTGTTTTTCCTTTAGTTTAAGAATAATAATTTTCAACCAATAGTAAAGATGACATTGATTTCTGTGTGTTGGATGGAGTGGAAAGGAGTCACTTTGGTTTTTTAAGCATGATCTTGCTTTAATTTTGAGATTCATGTGTATGTAAATAATATAATTGAGAGAGATCTTCGTTTAAGCATGTGAACGTATCCCGAGAGATTATTCTCTCACTTATTAGGTGAAGGGAAAATTTGAGAAATAAAAAAAAAAAAAGATGACATTGATTTCAGTAATATGCACTCCTCTATGTTCTGCTTATTTTTAATTGCGTATGAGTTTTGTATGACATGGGGATATTGTTTAGCTGCCATTTGATAGAGAAAAAAAAATCGTTTGTATTTTTGTTGTGTGTTTTTCCAAAATGCTTGCACTAGCGGACAATGGTAATTATGAATGATTAGATCAGAGGTTTTATGCCTTATCATTATCACCTAAGAACGATTTGACACCCTGTGTAGGTGTGGCGAAATTGTTTAGAAGATTATGTCACTCCAGTATCACTTTGGCACCCACGGGCTCCAGATGGATTTGTGTCTCCTGGATGTGTTGCCGTTGCTGGTTATATGGAACCAGAGCCTGATCTTGTATACTGTTTTGCCGAGTCACTAGTTGAGGAAACAGAATTTGAAGAACAGAAGGTTTGGTCTGCACCTGGCTCATATCCATGGGCCTGTCATATCTATCAAGTACAGAGTGATGCTTTGCATTTTGTTGCTTTACGACAAAGCAAGGAAGAGTTCGACTGGAAGCCCAAGAGGGTACGTGATGATCCTCATAATCACTTGCGATCACCTTAGTCTGAAATTTGTGTTAATCTCCATTTTGGTTTCCTGGAGGTCCGGAGGATGTGCCTTCCTAAAGAAGACAGTAATGTAAGTTGGACCATAATCATGGGGGCAATGTTTATCTCGTGATTATTGCTGCTGCCCGCATCCAATTGCGATGGGACTTGGATCGGAATAATGTATATATTCTCTCTGATTCAGTGGTGTGTCTGCAATGTTGTTAGTTGTATCGTAGCTGTATGAAGCCTATGAAGGCACCCGTTGGTGGGCAACTGCCAACGCGCACATGCAACTATCCTTGCTTTGCAAAGACGCGGTGGTTTTTTCTTTTTCGAAAGCCAGATATTTGATTGCGAGAGATAGATATTACACGGTTAACACTCAAAACAAAGACTAACAACAGGGGTGTACTACTGATTTAAACATTAGATTTCGTGGTTGAAGTTACAGATTATGTCCTTGAACTCTAGGACAAGTTGTAATTGTGCATAACAAAATTTTTTTTTTTTTTGACTAGATTGTGCATAACAAATTGGGTGTAGCCTTTACGAGGTTGATTTCATTCTTATACTTGTATTTTAGCATTATTTTCGTATATTATGATAAATCAATATCGGTGTGATATTCATGTCGTAAATTAAAATCATGAAGTTGTTAGTCTAGAAGTACTCTATTAGACAAATAAATAAGCACTGTGATAAACCAAAAAAAAAAATTTGAACATATATGAAAAATATTAAGTTAAAAGTAAAGGGAGAGGATGATAAGAAGTCCTCCTAAAAAAGAGAAAAAGAAAAGAAAAGCAAACAAGGAACTTAAGATATCAATGTAGCAAAGTTTCCCAATTCTTCAACATATGCATAATGGATACTCCTTTAAAAAAATTGGTTGCATTATTCATCCATCTAAAATACATTAATTTTCATCCACTGTATCTGTCTTTGTATGTCTATTTTTTGATTCAACCTTCTCATTTCTCTCGCTTTTCATTTCTTCTATCTATCTTACTCTCACTCTCACTCTTAGCCCTCTTTTTTCTCTAAAATTTCAATTTCTCCCTCGTCTCACTCTCAGCCCTCCTTTTTTTTCAAAATCACAATTTTCTTCTCCCTTCCCTTTACCCATTCTCTCACACTCTTGAATGTGCCTTATCCGGGTCACCACACATAGCATTTTGTTGTCATATCTCAGTAGCCTTCTTAGTGTGTCCTCTGGCTGTCATATCTCAGAGAAAAAGGACGATTTAATGAACATGCATTCAGACAAGTTTGATACCATCTTGAATGAGTTCAAAAAGTTGCACCAGTAAGGTATTCTATCAACTGGGCTGTAAAGTTCATTTTTTTTCTAGTTCTTTACATTAGACATTTTACTTCATTATTTGATTTGGAAGGGTTAAGAGGTGTAACATACCCACTAGGATTTAGGATTTTTCAGTTCAGAAGCCCAAAGAGCAAGTAGCAGATGCTGAGGCATTGCTTGATTTGACCCACACTCTGGTGGGATATGTGAAGTCTCTGGTTAATCAAGGTGTTACTCTTGAATTTGTTAGTTGTTTGATCAATTCGTGTTTGTATTATTTGTTTAATTGATGTTGTGGCCCAATTTGTTCGAGTTTATGGAAACATGGTTACTTGAAGTTAGGATTGTGTCAATAGAGCTTTACTGTTAATGTAAGCTTATTATATTTATTGTTTGTGGTGAATGTCATTCCCTGGTGATTCTAAAATTAACTAGTTAATATGTTTGGAATAAGTGGTTAATCTTTACATGTTTCTGGTGAATCCAAAAATGAGTTCCCAAGAGTGGAGATAAACTACTTACAAATGAACTACTAGTGGAATGGAGTTAGGCTATGTTGTTGTCTGGTTAATATAGCAGGGAGGGTTGGTCCATTGACATGGTTTGTGGTGAATCTCATTACTTGGTGACTCTAAAATTAATTGGTTAATATGTTTGGAATAAGTGGTTAATCTTTACATGTTTCTGGTGAATCCAAAAATGAGTGCAATTGAGTGCAAATGTTGATGCACCAATGTGTGACAGTAGCTATTAGGTTTCGCAACTATCACACAACTCATCAACTGGTTTTTTATCATTATTAGAAGGAATTGATCATGATGTTAGTCAAAGGCCACAGGCATGTCCGACATATGCTCAATAAGCTCATTGTAGTTATTGAAATTGACATGCTTATATATTTTTATCCAGGGTTGTCCTAGTCAAATGTCATATACCAATTTGTTGGTTAGTGGTAATGCAAGGCAATTTGAAGATACACAGGCTGGGAATCAGTGACATAGTACAAGTCTGAATTTGTATAAATTATATAAGGTATCTTCATATATATGCCTCAAAAGTATAGATTAACACTAATCCAATCTACTGTTATTTTGCAGGTTGATTTCCTTTTTTGGTATATAGGATAATTTACATGGGTCAAGTGTGCTGACAAAGACTTAGGTGCAATAACAGTGAAAGTGCGCTCACACTGTGATTTGGCGTATAATTTTTGTGGCAACTAGGAAAATAGATATTAGTGTATCATTAGAAACTCACTTAAGTAGTTTTTTTGTCCTTTTAAGTGGATTGAACCTGTGCTATAGTTATTTATACTTCACATATAATATGTATAGAGTACATATAATTACACGTAGATGAAGAAGATGTGTATATTTTTTTAGTGTGAATGGTAGGATTTTATTATTGCAATTCCACAATATTGGTGATGTACATGGATATATAATGTGATACATAAGCGATAAATGGCTCTTTTGTAATTCAGGTGCATTTTTTGTGTATTTTTACATATAGCCTTAAGAATAATTGAAGTTGAAAGAAATATCAAATTTACCCCACCAATTAGGAACTGATTTTTTGGATTCTCCATGAACTGAAATAGAGTAACCAGTTATTTGTAATGTATTTGTAAAGCATTAACCAGTTACTCATGGATTTGGTGAGTTCCAAAATAATTGGTTAACACATTACGTCTAAGTGGTTAATCAGTACAGGTTTCTGGTAAATTCTAGGAAAAGTTCTCAATAATGGGGGCAAACTAGTTAAACCTGAAGTACTAGCTGGAGTTTACATGTGTAATATTGTTTTGAACACATCGGGAGTAGATGGTCAGAAAACCATGAAAAAAGTGGTGAATATCATGGATTTGGTGAGTTCCAAAATAATTGGTTAATACATTATGTCTAAGTGGTTAATCAGTACAGGTTTCTGTGAATCCCAGGAAGAGTTGCCAATAATGGGGGGGAACTAGTTAGAAATGAAGTACTAGCTGGAGTTTACGTGTGTAACGTTGTTTTGAACACATTGGAAGTAGATGGTCAGAAAATTATGGAAAAAGTGGTGAATCTCATGGATTGGTGAGTTCCAAAATAACTAGTTAATACATTACGTCTAAGTAGTTAATCAGTACAGGTTTCTGGTGAATTACAGGAAGAGTTCCCAATAATGGGAGGAACTAGTTAGAAATGAAGTACTTGCTGGAGTTTACGTGTGTAACATTGTTTTGAACACATTAAGAGTATATGGTCAGAAAATCATGAAAAAAGTGGTGAATCTCATAGATTGGTGAGTTCTAAAATAACTGGTTAATACATAAGGAATAAGTGGTTAATATGTATATGTTTCTAGTTCATGTAAAGATTAGACCCCATTGGTGGTTAAAGACTAATTAGAAATGAATTACTAGTTGGAGTTGATATATGTAATGTTAGTTTTAACAAGTTGGGAGCAAATGGTCAAAAACTCATGCAAAAAGTTATGAATCTCATTACTTGGTGAGTTTCAATATAACTGGTTAATACATAAGGAATAAGTGATTAATACATATACATTTGTGGTTAATGTAAAGATCAAATCCCATTGGTGGTTAAAGACTAATTAGAAATGAATTACTAGTTGGAGTTGACCTGTGTAATGTTGTTTTTAACACGTTGGGAGTAAATGGTCAGAATACCAATGCAAAAAATGGTGAATCTCATCACGTGGAGAGTTCTAATATAACTGGTTAATATATTACAAATAAGTGGTTAATATGTACACTTTTTGGTTAATGTAAAAATCAGTTCTCGGCAGTGGTTAAAATGTAGTTAGAAGTGAAGTACTAGGTGGAGTTGACCTATGTAATGTTATTTTTAACACGTTGGGAGTAAATGGTGATAATACCATGCAAAAAGTGGTGAATCTCATTACTTGGTGAGTTCTAATATAACTGGTTAATACATTACAAATAAGTGGTTAATATGTACACATTTCTGGTTAATGTAAAATTAGATCCCAATAGTGGTTAATATGTAGTTAGAAGTGAAGTACTAGGTAGAGTTGACTTGTATAATGTTGTTTTTAACATGTTGAGAGCAGAATACCAATACAAAAAATGGTGAATCTCATTACTTAGAGAGTTCTAATATAATTGGTTAATATATTACAAATAACCAGTTAATCTATATCAATTTCTGGTGAATCTCATTACTTGGTGAGCTCCAATATAACTGGTTAATATAGTATGAAAAAGTGATTAATATCTACAAGGTTCTGGATAATATAAAAATCAATTCCCAAAAGTGGGGTTAAAGTAGTTACAAATGAAGTACTAGTTGGAGTTGATAAATAAAGTAAACACGAAATAATACACTTGGTTGAAAAAAAAAAGTCATCTATCGGCTATGTATCACAATATGTATCTCTGTACATTATCAATAGTGAAGCATTGCAATAACTATACATAGGACCAAGCTAAAGAGTGTAGTACAAAATTTACAAATTAAGACAGCAACTCCATAGCATTTGTAGCTCTCAAACCTTCTTATTTGCACTCGTTGTTCGGATGCAAGACCTAGCCACATAATAAGTCACGTCGCATTTGCATGACTTCTCCCTATACTAGTATAGTATAAATAAATAAAAATCCTAACAGAATGTAATTGTTAAATCAGAAATCGAGTTGGACAAATTACACCTCCGTCTTGAACGTGAGCTGTCCATGTAAGTAATTTGCATATACGTAAGACCAAGTCTGAAATTTCACAAGTACAGTAAGATTAAAGCACAAATGTAGAACAAAATAATCAACCATATTCATCACAACTGTAATATTCGAAGATATTTTTCACAACACAAAACTCCCTAATGTTAACCCAACGAATCAACAGCACCCAATCAAAAAAATATCTAAGCATTTTTTACTCACGTCTATTCTTTAATGAACACAGGCTGCCAACACACATATTTTTCACACCAAATGAACTTTCAATTTTGTAAATTTCATTCCTACATGATTAACACATCGGGTACACATGTAAAGCACGAATACTTCCTACAATAGCAACGATTGTCGAATTACAAAAAAACATAACTACCAACTAACATTGACCATGAATGGAGAAGATCTAAAGCATCCCAAAAAATTCAAAATAAAGAATCAATTTTGACAAGACTTTAATGAATCCAAGCACATTATCAAGAAGAAATCATTTTCATCAATTACGTAGTGCCCAATTAGCAACTCGTCTTACTAACCCAACCCCTAAGATTTCAATTTCAGGCAATGATTATTGAACCTTAAAAATAAGGCAAAGAAGTTCAAACCAAATCAGTTTGACAATGCTCTAAACCAACAAGTTACGAGCTTTAATTCTAAAGTGTTTTACTCACATAACAGACTAAAATAACTTTCTTTTGTATCAACCTAGATTTACTCCTCTTGAACAAAGTACATAGATGAAAATTCAACTAAGAGAAACAATATGAGAGAAGTTGTGGTAATGGATCCAAAACAACTATTTGCAAAAATATACATCATGTCAATTTACCGATAGGAAATGCACACCAGACATTGTTAAGCAGAAATCATCTACAACTACCATCAACTTCACCGTTATTACTAAAAAGAAAATACAATTATGCAGGCATATTGATCAATGACATCACTTACTTCAAAAGCACACAATCCATACTCAACTTACAAACCACCAATGACCCTTGTAAAGAATATACCACAACTTATACATTTTCATATTACGAAAGAGACAAGACAAATTGTAATCAAGTTCACTTAACGAAGAGGTGCATACAAGAACCAAGAGTGGCAAGACAATGAAAGTCAACCCAAACATTTTTTCAAGCAAATTGTTCCAATTCTAGGACAAACAAGACCATCAAATTCATTTAGAAGTAAATCATATTGTCATGGATCTTGAACCAAAATTATTGTGCCTCATATTTAAAATAAAAAACTGGAGACATAGCAGAACTTAAATACAAAACATCAAAGATTTAGATTCATTTAGATTACACTCAACCTCTATCATTTGCAATCAAATACCCACAAAAACAATGTGTATTAGCCATTCAAAGATAAAAAAAAAGAATAAAAATATAGAAAATATGTAAACATACCAAAACATGTTGGAAACCTTCAAACTTATAATAACAAAGTAAAGGCATGTGCTTCATAATTTATGGGTTATCAAGTTGATCAAAACAATATATAAAACACAACTGCAAATAGAACGATACATAAATCGTGAAATAACAATAAATCTTATGCATCTTGTTATTAAACCTCAAGAGAAGAACAAACTAAACTCAGAGCACATATTCTGAACATTCATAATCATGTTGTTTGAGGCTAGAAATTAACTCAAGATTCAGGCAGTACCAAGAATTCCAAATTCAAGAGTATCATTGAGGAAGCCATACTCAAATTAACCAGCACTAAATCAAATCAGTAAATGCACTAATTAAATCAATCAACACTACTTTATGATATCAATACCAAAGGGTTATAGCAATTAGAAAATATAATCAGTGGGTATCATATGGGTATCTTGGAAGATCATAATATGGATCGTATGGCAGCAAAAGAAAAGTTCTGCCATTGAGTATATCATAAAACATAAATCAAGTTTATAGAAAAAAAAGGCATATGAAAGAAGAAACTTACAATCTAGCACGGTTTGCTAACAAACCAAATGACCTTGGTAGATTTTCTGTGAAATTATTATATGAAAGGTCCCTGAAGAAAGGAAAGCATCCTTTATGAGGTTCTATACAATGAAATTTGAACAAAACAGTCAAAGCATCTACATTTTTGTTGTGTAAGTTTCTCACAACTCAACCATTAATTATATTTTAAAACAATCTCAAAGCATATTTTTCAATCATAGCCTTAAAATCAAATTGAAAGTTAGTCCTTTAATATGTATTTCCAGAATGAAAGAAAAAAAGTTCATTCACATATCTCAACCAAACTCCCATCCCTGCACAATTTTCAAGATACATCAATCTCAGTTTCAAGGCTTTGCCTTGTGTAAACTAAAAAATGAAAGGAAGTATAAATCCTGCAAGTGCCCTAATGAATAGGTTTGATAACTAATCATAGTAAAAGTCGGAGCTTTAAGCTAGGACTCCACCGAAACAAAAAGGAGTAGAAGAATAATCCATAGTCCATAATACAACACATTTAAGTAGTCTCAGTTCACCCTTTTAAACCCACATTTCGGGTTCTTCTAAAAAAAAAAAAAAGAAGAATAAAATGCAATGGAGGCTTCCCCTTACAGTCTCCTTCAAATCCTAAGTTCTGAAAATTTCGGAGAACAAAACTCCATCCATTTGTTAGTTTAACAAAAAATTTCAATATCACATACGAAAAAGAGAATCATCGGATGATGATCTAAACTCGGTTTGTACAACATTTTGAGAAACAGAAACTCAAAAACATAAAAGAAAAGATTTTTCAAACTCGGATCAGTATCCATCATGAATTTTTCAAAAGAAAAGATTTTTAAGAATCAAAAGATGAAGTAAACCGTAGTCATGAGTTATAAGAGATGAAAAAAAAATGAGAGGGCTTTTTTCTCCTCTTACCTTGAGAAGGCGTGGTTGACTAGAGTGGGAAAGTAGCATAAGGTTGATGAAGAAAGGAAGAGTCTTGCTTCCAGTTGGTGAGGGTGGAACCCAGATATTTTGTAGTCTTTGACTCTTTTTCTTTAAAATCTAATAAAGAAATAAAGAAATAAGATGAGGGGGAGACGAGGGAGACGGGGGAGCCGAGATTGAGAAGGGAAGATGAGGGAGACGAGATTGAGAGGGGGAGACGACAGAGACGAGATTGAGAGTGAAATGGAAAAGAAAAAACAAAATGAGAAGTGGGAAATGAAATGGAAAATGTTGGAGGCATACGAACGACTCAGCAAATATACATACAGTGGATAGAAGTTGGAGTATTTCATTGGATGTCAAGCGTTTTTGTAAAAAAATCATGTGCTTGATACTACGTGGAAATCAAACATTTCATCTTATCTTGTATCGCTCCATCTAAGCAATTGATTAAACGGATCTCTCAATTCTTAACTATTTCTCAATAAATATTTGCTGAGTCAACTGAAGTTGTTCTAAATTTGCACAAAATTATATTAACAAAGTTGATAGATAAATAAATTGTATATTTAATTTTCCACGCACGTAAAACATATTTGCAAATTTATGAAAAAAAATATCTTCTATGGCAAACATAGGATCGCTTTTTGGATTTGGAGAGTTTTTACGTATATTTGATGTCAGACAATGATTTTTCACTGCATTATTAATTGCAAGTTAGATTATTATTGTTTTAATTGCATTCTTTTTAGCATTAATAGTTTACTAATATATGGTTTTTTTTAGCGGGTTTACTAATGAATAATTCTAAATCATCCAACCAAATCTTCCTATTAATCCTCTTAATTACTAAATGAAAAAAATATTGAATGTTTTTTTACATTTTCAAGGCATTAGATAATGATGTAAATAATTAATGTTGACAAACCATGTGTTATAAGATCTTCGTCTAAACACTAATGTTTTAAATCATAATAATGGTTAGTGTACAAAATAATTTTAAATTAAACGATGCAGCATCACCCAATGTTTTATTTAAGAATATATTAATATTTTAAAAATAATTTGTTTTTTATGTCCATGTGTACATTACTACATGCTAAGGATAGCAATGGGGCAGATCAGGACTGGTTTTTCATTACTTGTTCTCGTTCCATTCACTCACATGTGCTCTGTTTCTTGCCTTATTACCCAATATGGTTTATTTTTTGGCTGTATACCCAAACCCTTAGGGATTTATCTGTCTTGTCTATGCCCCGTCACGAATCACACTTTATATGTTGTCAGTCAGTTTTTATTTTTTGTTATAGAAGTAGACCTAAGTCCAAAAAGAAAAAGAACTAAAAAATTAAAATGATCAGTAGGGCATAAGAACTCTTGTAGTATCAGCAAAAAGCTTCAAAAACAAAAAAAAAATGGAGGAGGGAATTTCATAAACTGATGTCATAGTCATGAGATGAACTCAAATTGGCCAAGTTATTAGCTCTCTGATTGTCCTCATGCATAGTATGACTAAAGATAAACTTCCCAAGCAGTTTGCTGCCACTCACCCTATATATGGTTCGGGGCGAAGAGGGTTACTCTATACCCATCCCCACCCCCACCCCATACCCAAAGGTAGTGTATTCAGGTTTTACCTGAACCCATCCCAAAACCTGGTCAGCTGTTGAATTACCAAACTTATTCAGGTCGGGTACAGATCAAGATAGGGCTGGTTGAGCTGAATTGTCATCCCTATTACATGCCTTTTAATTTTTTTTTTACGTGAATATCAAGGTAACTTGGACTGGATTCCAGGCCGCTAAAGGAGATGTGAACCACCTTCTTCGGTAAAAGGAATTACCTCAAAGTAAACCAATTACAAGTCAATAGACAAGCTTAAGAAACAACCAGAAAGTTAGCCTCCAAGACAGTCTTTTCTATAAATAGCTACAGTAGTTATGAGGATAAGGATCTTTTTCACTCATTGCACTCACATTGGACCTTAATTGACTTGAGTAATGAAGTGTCTTACAAGTACGCAACTTCCATTTTCTAAGGCCTCAAAGCTAGAAGAAAATTGCTATAGTGAGTTGGTTTGACCCAAGGAACCCACATATCCAGGACAAAACAATACCCAAGGGTGAGATGTTAGTTATATACTTTATAATTTTTATATACAAATGATAAATCTTATAAATATCAATTAGGTTAGTTTAAAAAAAATCACAAACTCAAACTTTTATTACTTCACATAAAATTTTTTGAGTTTCTTTGTGTGATAGCATAGATTAGGGCATGTTGTTTTATGAGTTTCTTTGTGTTGTTTTTCTCATGAATGGTAGGGATTCAACAACTATGAATGTTTTGTCTTTTCCTTTTTTTAGATATAAATTTTCGTAGTTATATTTTTTTAAGAGTATATGCTGTCATGGAAATTATTGAATAACACTCAGTCTCATTGTTACTTTTTTTCTACATATTGTAGATGAGTGCATCATAGAATTTGTGAGTATAAAATTTGTGCAGGGCATCATTATTTTTTTTTTTTCAATTGTCAAATAATAAAGTATGCAAGATAACACTTAGTAGTGAAAGATGTGCGCTTCTTATCTTCATTACTTAGACTCAAATCTTAAGTTAGCTCTATACTATTCGTTTTTAAGACCTTTGTTTTACTTTTAATTTGTTTTTCGTTTTTACTGTACCAAAAAATAAAAGTTTTAAGGGAGAATTATTTAATATTCCCCTAAATGCACTAAGTCAACATAAGAAGTACACCTTTAGGCTTTAAGTATACTTACTTTAATTGGAAGCACATAAATTTAATATGGTCTTAAATAATTTAGCTTAGAAGTAATAACGATATGGATAATGAAAAATAAATAAGGGAATAAAAATAAATAAACCCTAAACCTTAGATTTTAAATTAATTAATATTTTTTTAAATATCTTCATTAAATCTCTTTCTTTAATCTTTTGTCTAAGTTACGTGAATTATAATAAATCTACACATTATTGTTTTGTATTTAATTACGTAATCTTTTGTACAAATAATCTTTAAAATAATGATGCTAGTTATTGTTGCCTTAATCCAGACAATCTGTACCTATACCCTAACTCTAGTCTTTATTATTATTATTTTTTCATTTTTTGACTAGACCCAAACTCTATATAGTGTATACAAGAATTTGCTCAGAAAAAAATATTAATATGTATAAGATTAATGTTAAAGGTTAAGAATAATATTTATTATTCATTATTAATTATTTAAATAAAAAATATTGAATATTTTTTAAATTTTCAAGATAATAAATATTTATATTTTTCATTTAATTGATACTTTAATATCTACCCACCTATAAAGAAATTGTGAATTTGGATGAAGGGATTGACGTAGCATCATCCATAATCAGTAGTGGACGTGGTTATACCCGTAGCATCCATAAATTAGTTAGGTGAAGGCTCAGGCTGCTGGAAGAGCACCCACAAGAAGCCAAGCCACTCCAAAATCAATCTCCAGTCCAAAATATCTATCTCTCTGCAAATTTCATTATAGCCAGCGCCAGCCATAGGAATGGCAAAGGCAATACAAGTAGTTGTAGTAGTAGGTATTACGGGTAATGTTATTGGATAGGCATCAAGTTCAATTTCTTCAATACATGCCAAAATCACAATAAAAATCAAAAGTCGGATATCCCAATTGTGATGCGACACAGATATAGTTGAGAATTGTTCTGGATCGTGATCTGGGATACTGCTCCTAAAGGTCGAATCTGGCATATACACCACCAGATCCCAAAATATGCATCCCGGTAGGATGTTCGTACACGGATATCAGTCGTATTCCCCAAACAACACTCCATAGGTCTGCGCATAGCTACATTACTGCCAATGATGACCTTTACAGTGTAGAGACCATGACTACCTGCTACAGTGGCTGACCACTAAGGCGACATGTCCGAGATTCCAGGGATCTGCTTGGACGATCGTGGGAGGGAGACACCCTCCATCAGGGCTCTGCCCGAACGATCGTGGGAAGGAGGCACCCCCCCGGTCAGGCCACTATCTCAACGTACCTGCACTCTACGACGAATACTCAATGACTTTGCATATGCACTATAAGTATCAAGATATATCATTCTAACAACATAACTGTAGTTCATACGGTGAATACCCTCCTAGTGCACCTCCTAACTTGAGCGTTGGAGTCCCTTTGCAGGTTCCCAACCCTCCTTGGTTTAAGACTCACGGAGGCAGCAGCTACACGAGGAGGAGGAAACCACCGTACACGTGTCTCTTCAGGCATCCTCTAGTTCTACATCAGAACATTGGCGTCGTCTGTGGGGAAGTCGTAAACTTCTAATCTCACCCAGTCATGGTGAACATGAGACAATACTCAAGGAGGGACGTTGTGCAAACTTCTGCTAACCATAGGCAGGCTTTTGCTACGCAACATCCTCCTAACTCTGTCCTACCACCTACCATTGGAACCTCTGCCGCGAGAAACCAGACACCCAACGTAGAGTACCCGCGCGAGGGACATTCACTTCGATTTCAAACGAGAGTCCCAACCCCTCGCGCAGGATCTCAGCAAGGGATAGACTTGGAATCCAAGGCCAATAGGGAAACCCCAACACCCAGAAACACAGAATCCCAGTGCATCAACGCTTGGGAATGCCAAATGGCTATGCCGGTAACTGAGTTTCTTATTCCGAACATGGAAGCCAGTCCCATATGTCCCAACGTCAATTCCAGGACATGCTACAACAACACATGACCATGCTGAATGAGCAATATCAAAGACTAAAAGACATGCAGAGAGTTGTTACCAAGTGGCCTCAAACTCAAGAGGGGGGTGAATTGAGTTTATGAAAAACTTTCGCAAATATTTTGCAAAGCACTTGTTTATCAAATTTTCGTTGAAGCTATTGTTTAATTGAAGTGAATAGATAAATGTGATCGAATGAATCACTTACAAATAAACAACCTAAGATAGAAAGAATTCAAGCAAAGCTAGATATCAAACTCAACACAAGCATATATAATTAAAGCACAAAGTAAAGAGATAGAGTTGAGAAAAACAAACACAAGGATTTATCCTGATTTAGCCACCCCTTGTGACCTACGTCCAGTCCTTAAGCAAACCACTCGAGATTTTTCACTAAACTTCAAGCTTGAACGGATGCTTGAAAATCTTTACACAATAGAGCACTCACCACACCTTGGGATACCTCACCCTTTTCACTAGAG
Organism: Ormosia emarginata; assembly: GCA_029884605.1. Lineage (NCBI taxonomy): Eukaryota > Viridiplantae > Streptophyta > Magnoliopsida > Fabales > Fabaceae > Ormosia > Ormosia emarginata. Next base: position 19,450,245 of record JAQQTP010000060.1, on the reverse strand, counting down.
GGATACCTCACCCCCTTTACAACCTTTGAAGGATACCTCACCTTCTTTACAACAAGGGATACCTCACCCATTTCTCTAGAGGGATACCTCACCCCCCTTTTACAACCTTTGAGAGATACCTCACTCTCTTTATAAACAAGGGATATCTCATATTTTTCTCAAAGAATCAAAGTGTATATAAGATGAAACTCTCACAAGAGTAGATTACACAAATTGAAACCCTATGATGCTCTTCAAGAATATCTCAAATATGTACAAAAATAGAGCACAAGTGATTTGATGATGAATCTCGGATTAGAGTGATTGAAAGATGTTTCTCAATTGTTAGTTAGCCACAAATGATGCCCCAAGATGTGTATTTATAAGTTTCCAGATCAATAGAGTCGTTGAGTGACTTTTGTGGCAACATTAAATGCCAATAAAATAGCTGTTGGGCACTGTCAGAATGCTAGTAATCGATTACACACTCTTGGTAATCAATTACATGGCTATATGAACGTGTTCTTGGCTTTCTAGGCAGGTTGTAATCGATTACCAACCTTGTGTAATCGATTACACGCCATCTGACTTTCTGGTAATCGATTACATGGTTTATGTAATCGATTACAAGGCTTCTGTTTAGCTTGTAATCGATTACCTCACATGTGTAATTAGGGCTGCACAACCCGACACGCAGACCCGCTAACCCGACCCGACCCGACCCGACCATATATATCCGGGTTGGTTCGGGTAGACGGGTCAGTTCGGGTCAGACCCAATAAACCCATTTAGCTATCGGTTCGGGTGACGGGTTTAGTGAACCAACCCGATGACCTGACCTGATGACCCGATGACCTAAATACGACGTCGTTTTGAGTGATTTCCAATAAAAAATGTTCATGGATTGGTCTAATCTGACCAACCCGACCACTTAACCCGATTACCATCGGGTTGGTTTGAACCAACCTCGACAAACCATCCCGATTCGGGTTGGGGGTGCCACACGAAAAAATCGACAAAACCCGACCCAAACCCAATTAATTAGTTTGAACATTTTTTTCCCCAAACCCGACCCAACCCAACCCGTGTGCACCCCTATGTGTAATCGATTACATTGCTCTTTGAATACATTTTTCAACCCCAATTAAGTCTCTAGGCCATTTTTTAACATTGGGGAACATGGACTAAACAAGATTTACAAATGTTTAACATAATCCAAGATTGAAATCAATATTTCTTTAAAGTATGAACTTTGAAAAATAAGTTGATTTATGAGATCTTTGAAAAACCATTTGAATATAATTGAGATACCTTGAGAGCATTTCATATTGATGTTCTAAGACTTATATCTAATTTACCTCTTTTGATCTTGGTCTTTTCTTTTGATCTTGATCTTCATCTTGACTTTGTTATCATCAAAAACTCATTTGATATGCTTCAAGCAATAAGCATTCACAAGAGCCATGCATGATAACCAGCTCAGGTCAAACCATACTGACGGAGGACGTAATGTGGAGAACAATCAAAAGAAGGGTCATGCCGAAGCCACGGTATCCAATGTTGGAAACAACAACTTGAACCGCGGCATCCAAGAACACCCTTTCTCTGACCAACTTATAGAGTACCGAGTCCCCGGGAACTTTAAGTTCCTCGCCAACCTGGAGATTTATGATGGAACTACGGACCCCCAGGAGCACGTAAATGCCTTTGAGCAATCCATGTGCTTCCACGGCAGATCCATGGAACTGCTATGTCGTGCTTTCCCCCTCTCCCTCAAAAAAGGAGCCCTTAAAGGGTTCTTCGGTCTACCACACAAATCTGTGGTAGATTGGTCAGACCCGAAACAACGGTTCTTGCTCCAATACACAACCAGTAAGGAGCAGCCCAAGTCCATCGAATCCCTGGCCAAGATTCGATAGGAACAAGATGAGCCTCTCTGTGATTACGTGAGATGATTCATGGCAGCATGTACCAACGTGGAAAGTTTTGATGACAAGATCATCTTTCACTATACCAGGAGTGGTCTTAGTGTGTGGTCCGAATTCTTTGCGCCCCTCGTAAAGAAGAAGCCGGAGAACTTGGGAGAATTCCAGATACATTCCCAAAAGTACGTCAACCTGGAGGAAGCATGTCCGTAGTTCATTTCCTGAAGCGTCAATAAACGAGCTAATGCTCCTTTTGCTTTAATCCATTTAGATATTTTGGGTCCTAGTCATGTCACTTCTACATTGGGTTATCAATATTTTGTTACTTTTATTGATGATTTTTCTCATTGTACTTGGTTATTTCTAATGAAAAATCGCTTTGAACTTTTTTCCATATTTAAAGGTTTTTATTCAGAAATCCAAACTCAATTTGATACCTCTATTAAAGTTCTGCGAAGTGGCAATGCCCGTGAATATTTTTCTACCCCATTTCAATCCTTTTTGACTTCACAGGGCATTTTACATCAGTCATCATGTGCTCATACCTCACAACAGAATGGTGTGGTCGAAAAGAAAAATCGCCACCTAATTGAAACTGCTCGTACCTTGCTCCTTCACTTCAATACACCACTTCAATTTTGGGGTGACGCAATCATGACTGCATGCTACCTCATTAACCACATGCCTTCTTTCATCCTCCATAATCAGGTACCTCATTCTCTGTTGTTTCCCAACCAGGATCTCTATCCTCTTCTTCTTCGTGTTTTTGACTGTACTTGTTTTGTACATGACCTCACTCCAGGAAAAGATAAATTGGTAGCCAAATCCCTTAAGTGTCTTTTCTTAGGATACTCTCGGTTGCAAAAAAGTTACCGATGCTACTCCCCAGATCTTAAACGATACGTTGTCTCTGCTGATGTCACCTTTTTTGAAACTCGTTCGTTCTTTCCATCTTCTTCTAATGGGCATCATGACCTTCACAGTATGCTACCAGTTGGTTCTTTTCCTATTCAGGTTAGTCCCACATCGGGCACGACTCCTTCTTTCATCACATATCAGCGAAGACCACATCCACACCCTTTTCATGCATCCATCAACCCAGTTGATTAGACAACCATTCATGTTACGTCAGATCATATTCCCAATCTTCCTTGTGACTCATCTTCTACTCCATCGGTCTCTCTGGCTCCACCTTCTGCGCCAGAATGGCCCATAGCATTACGCAAAGGTATCAGGTCCACTCGTAATCCTAACCCTATTTATGCTTGTCATTTGAGTTATCATCGTTTATCATCTTCCTATTATGCCTTTGTGTCCTCTTTGACCTCTGTTTCTATTTCCAAAACTACAGGTGAAACTCTATCTCATCCAGGATGGCGACATGCTATGGTTGACGAAATGATTGCTTTACACTCTAGTGGTACTTAGGAACTTGTCCCCTTACCTCCTGGTAAAACGACTATTGGTTGTTAATGGGTCTATATTGTGAAGATAGGGCTTGATGGGAAAGTTAATCGTTTGAAAGCTCGCTTAGTGGCCAAAAGATACTCATAGATCTTTGGCCTTGATTACGGGGATACATTTTTTCCTGTAGCAAAATTGTATCGGTTCGCCTCTTCCTTGCCATGGTTGCTATTCATTCCTAGCCCTTTCATCAGCTCGACATCAAGAATGCCTTCTTACATGGTGAATTACAAGAAGAGGTCTATATGCAACAGCTTGCAAGATTTATTGCTCAAAAAGCACCAGACTTAGTCTGTCGACTACGTCGATCTCTTTATGGACTTAAACAATCTCCTCGTGCCTGGTTTGGGAGATTCAACTCTATCATCTAACAATTCGACATGATTCAATGTGGGGTTGATCACTCTGTGTTCTTCCAGCACTCTTCTCCTGGCCTTTGTATGTACCTTGTGGTTTATGTAGATGACATTGTCCTTACAAGGAATGATGAGGCTGGTATCCAACATCTCAAGCAACATCTGTCAAACCATTTTCAGACCAAAGATTTGGGCCCTCTAAAATATTTCTTGGGCATTGAGGTTGCTTAGTCTCATACAGGAGTTGTCATCACACAAAGACAATATGCTTTAGACATACTTTAAGAAACAGGTATGTTGGATTGTTGCCCTAGTGATGCTCTGTTGGATCCCAACGTCAAACTGCTACCAGGTCAGGGGGAGCCACTGCAAGACCCTGGCAAATATCGACGTCTAGTTGGTAAACTTAACTACCTTACAGTAACTAGACCAGACATTACTTTTGTTATAAGTGTGGTAAGTTAGTTTCTAAATGCTCCTTGTGATAGTCATTGGGATGTTGTGGTTCGCATACTTAGATACATCAAGAATGCACCAGGAAAAGGGTTACTTTATGAAAACAAAGGCAATACTCAAGTTGTTGGCTATTCTGATGCTGATTGGGCCTGTTCTCCATTAGATAGAAGATCAACCTTAGGGTATTATGTCTTTGTTGGAGGTAACTTAATCTCACGGTGAAGCAAAAAGCAGAACATGGCAGCAGCAACATGTGAACTTACATGGCTAAAACAATTACTTCAGAATCTAAAATTAGGAGACGTCAAGGAAATGAAATTGATTTGTGACAACTAAGCTGTTTTACATATTGCTTCTAATCCAGTTTTTCATGAAAGGACTAAACATATAGAGATTGACTGTCACTTTGTCAGAGAAAAGGTCCTTTCAAGCGAGATCACGACTGGTTTTGTCAACTCCAATGAACAATTAGCTGATATATTTACTAAGTCCTTCAGAAGGTCCTGGGTTAATTTTATTTGTAATAAGCTTGGAACATATAATATATATGCTCCAGCTTGAAGGGGAGTGCTAGAATAAAAACTCGTATTTCACATGCTACATATGTGTCATAGGACTTAGTGTCTTCATAGGAATTAGTATTCATTGGAATTAGTGTTTACACTTAATTCTTTCATGTATACATTCATGTACCACCATGTATATAAATATTAGTTCATATGTATGGGAAATACACACAATTCATAAAAATCATTGATCAATCAATTTTGAGACATTCATTATTGCTTTATATTTGACCTAATTGATGCTAATTGTATCCAATATTATGTTTGTGGGTGAGTTTTAGATGATTGGGCCTCATTGAGCTTAGTTGTAAAAACTTCGTTAATTTTCGGAATTTAGCTCATTTTGACCTTTCTGTCTCGTACAGGCCATATCTTGGGATACAAATATCACATTTGGATGATCTTAGTGTCCCTTGAAAGCTGAGACGAAGATATACAATTTTGTGTCTAATGTAATTTTTCTATTTCAGCTGGATTCAAGGCGAAATTGAGCCTCAAAATTAGGACATTGTTGTCACAAAGCTTGGACCTTCCCTTATTAATTTGGACTTAACTCTCTCAATTTAAGCCCAAATAAGGCAAATTATATGTCAATGAAAAGGTTATTCAGAGGGATACAATTTGGGCCAAGGGTAGATCAGGAAAAACAGAAGAATTTTCAGTTAAAAAGAGGTGAATGCAGAATGCGAAAAACACTTTTGAATTACTTTGTTTAGTTTTAAAGGATTGAAGAAAAAGTTATTTACTCTTTTTTTGTTTTCTCTCTTCTCTCTCTCTTAAGGTTCTGCATTTTTCTTGAAGCTTGATTTCCAATGGTGATTGCCATGGAAGGCTAAAGATCCAATCAATCCAAGGAATTCAATGATTGTGGTTAGAGTTTTGAGTTCGTTTGTTTAAATATGATTTCTGTTTGTGTTTTCTCCTCTTCTCCTTCTTCAATTGTGATTTGTCTGTACAATATGATTATGTTGATCTAGATCTAGATTTGATTGAATCTAGATTAAGTTTTCAAAATTGAAGATAGAATGAAGATTGATTAATCTGAATCTAATGTAGAATAGATCATCGATTGGTAATCTATGTTAATTCAAAATTATGCTTAAATCAATTTTAATTAAGAATTGCAATTGTGATTATGTTTTAGTTGATCAAATTCTAGGTGATTATCTAGTTGAATTTGAATTAACAGAGACGTATGCAGACAGAATTACATTCTCTTTGAACTATGATTAACTCTGCCACTTGAATTGAAGACCTTAGATTGATGTTTCCATAATTGAAATTTTCTTCTAATTACTGTTTAAATTTGTATTCTGCTATTTGATGAACAAAATCCCCTGCCTATTGATAACTTCTATTATGCTTGAGAAATCCGAATTGGCCCTTGGGAGATGACCTAGGTTATGCACTATGCTATATTCAGTTTAAAAACCTAATCTATTTTGAGGTGATTACGACATTATCTATCAATCATCTCTATACTTTATAGCTGTCATAACTCTAGTGAACCTTCCAAATCAGGCCCGAGGTGATTGTTTCAACCCATACAAGGCCTTTTTCAACTTACATACTATATAGGTAGTCACCTTCCTCCCATATCCTGGTGGCATTTCCATATAAATTTCTTCCTTAAGTTCCTCATGCAAGAAAGCATTCTTCACATCAAATTGTTGTAGTTCCCAACCATGGTTGGCAGCAAGGGATAGGATCACTCTGATTGTATTCATTTTAGCAACTGGAGCAAAAGTCTCTGAATAATCAATCCCATAGATTTGTGTGAACCCTTTGGCAACTAACCTTGCTTTGTACCTCTCAATTGAACCATCAGTTTTGTATTTCACCGTATATACCCACTTACATCCAACTGGTCGTTTTCTTGCTGGTAAAGGAACCAACTCCCAAGTTTTATTCTTCTCTAGTGTTTCGATCTCTACATCCATGGCTTGCTTCCATTTTCAGTTGGACAATGCCTCAGATAGGGTAGTAGGTATGGAGGTAGTGTTTAAGTTTACAAGGAAGGTTTTGTGGATTGATGAGAAGTTTTTAAATGAAAGATAATTTGAGAGAGGGTATAAAGGCCGTTTAGTGCTTTTCGTGGTTCCTTTTCTAATGTACCATTAAATATGCAACTCTTATATTCTTACATCAAATAGTGCATACACTTATTTTCACACTTCATCTAATATCATTCATTATACATACTTTTTCCTATCAATTTTTCTTACTCAATCACATTCATTGAAAATATTGTGAATAGTACTTACACCCCTAAAAAAGGTGTAGGATGATTATTTTCCTCAAATATGTATATCTTAATTATAACATAAAAAATATTATTAAAATAAAAATAATAATAATCATATATCTGAAATGGTACATCTGATATATTCAAATTTGGTATATTAAGTAATGTTTTAAAAATATGGTAAATATCATTTTGTATTAATATATTTTTCTTTGAATTTTTTTTTTATATTTTTGTGTTGCCTTTGTTTCCACTGTTTAATATTTCTAAGTCCATCACTACATTATTAAAATGCTTTTAAATTTTCATTATTATTTAATACTAATTTTATCAAATTCCACATTTATACAAATAATGCCACACAACTCAATGAAAATTTGAACACAATTGTGAAGTAAATTTTGTAATGAATTTTGACGATCTAAAATTAAAAGATTATATCTATCGATATAATGAAATATAATATCCAATATTTAAACTAAGCTTAGTCAGGGAAAAAAAACTAAGCTTAATAATTTTTTTTATATAATGCTAAGATTTTGGTCTTGCTATTTGGTCTCTTTCAATCATACAAATTTCATCTTGTCATAAAAAAATTAAAAAATGACATAGTTAGAGAAAGTGTTATTCTAATTTTTTATTTCAAAAAATTGATAAGCAGATAAATATGTAGATGTTCAAAAATTTAAATTATTTAATTCTCATTATTTGAATGAAAAAAGTAAAATATAAACTGAGACACCTGTCGAGATGCAAGTATATAATGTTAAAATTTTTGTTTATTATAGTCGAGAAGAAAAACAAAACAACCACGTACCCCTCAAAAACATCACACTCATGGCATCAGCAATGTTAATAAAAACAAACCAATAAAAAATATGTTGATAAGTGAGAAGTTATATAGTTACTTAAAATTTTAAAATTGAATAAACTAAAAGGCCATTGACAATAAAAAAAACATTAGTGCACGCCAGAATGCTAATTTGTTACTATTATTATAAATGATTCCCCATTTTGTTATTAATTTTTATATTTTAAAAAATATCATTATTAATTTTTTAATAGTAGTTGATCATAATAAAAATAGACTATGACTCTAAATAAATTTTATTTGTCAATGATTTGAATATTAAAATTACTGTTTTGGAGAAGACTTTTCCTAACTATCATCTTGACTTGAAATTATCTGAAGATTAGTCAAAAATTAAAAAAACTATTAATTTTAATTATTCATTGAAAAATTTAAAGATATAAAAAATAAAAAATGTAATTATATCTTATTGTAAACTTAAAGATTTAAATTTAAATATAAAAAATTATAAATATATCTTATTATCTATTTAAATATTTAAAAAAAATAATAATCATATAATTTTTATTTTTAAAATTTTTATTTTTAAAAAATAAAAAATAAAAATACGAATTAACAAGCATTTAGTGTTGTTGAATACACAAGTAGTATATAATGTCAAAAAGAAAAACTTGACTTTGAAATTTGGTGTCTCCCTACCAAATAAATTTTACCATAAAAAGTTATAATTATTAAATAAATATTCTATTTTTTATTTAAAACTTTAAAAATAATAAGGAGAAATAAAAAATAACAAACAGGTAATAAAAGTAAAAAAACCACTATTAAAAAATAAAAATTTAAAGAATTTTTTAATGTATATATTAAGAACTAAATTTAATAAGAAAAAATAAAAAATAATAAAGTAAGATTATATTACTATTAAAATAAAAAATTAGGATAAGTAAAAAATAATTAATCAGAAACAATGATAATAAAATTAAGAACTTTAATTTAATTATAAAAAAATTAAATAAGATATAGTATTAAAATAAAAAATTAAATTAAAAATACTATTGTTTTGGCATCGAGCCAAAAATCATGGGGAGCCACCGATTTTTTTTTGTAAATTGTGTGTCTGATATATACACATAGTTTCCCTTAAATATATGTTTGTTGCTGAATTTGGAAACATACCATATGCCACCTTAATAATCTTCTTTCAAACGTCCTCTTATAATCTCATGGTCCCTCCTTGCCGTCACTCTGCCCCTAAAATAAAAAATGAGTGTACCTTTTTTTTTTAATTTCCTTATTTCTGCACGACCTTCTTATTAAATTCTCTAAAACATTCCAGAAGAATATTTCTTTCATTTTAGCATAAACCGCATTAAAGAAGTTTAAGAGGACATCGATAGGACTCAAATTTAAAATAAAAAGAAGTTATGATTTAATTCACGGGTTTTTCTTTATTTACGGAAAAGTTAAAATAGATGAACAGTTATCTCATTTCAAAATTAGATCTTATTAGTGGAATGTTTTAGAGAATCAGATGTTGGAATGCTTTGTTTTATTTCAATATGACTTTACAATTTATACAGAAGAAAGAAACTCTAAACCGTGATTTTAAGGTCAGAATAAGATGCCTTAAATCACGATAGAATCAGAATATACAAAGCTAATAAAGGAAATAAGCTGACCTTGCTAAACAAGGTAACAACCATGAATCCTAAAAAATAGAAACAGAAACGGAAGTTCCTAAAAAGAGTATCAATTACAATAATTACATAATGAACATGATTCTTTTACAAAACCGTCCATAATCTTTACGCCCCCTCAAGCTGGGAGTATATATTGATCATTCCTAACTTGGAACTCAGGTTGTCAAATGTGATAGTTGGTAAAGCTTTGGTGAGAATATCAGCAGTTTGAAGGTTTGAAGGAGTATAGATCAGATTGATGATTCCTTCTTCAATTTTCTCCCTAATGAAGTGTCTATCAATTCCCACATGTTTGGTCCTGTAATGATAAACAAGATTCTTTGCAATACTAATTGTAGCTTGATTATCACAAAATAACTTTATTGGCCCTTCGCAATTAGCCTTCAACTCCTTAATTAATCTTTTCAGCCATATTCCCTCACATATGCCATGAGCCATTGCTCGGAATTCAGCTTCAACACTGCTACGAGCTACCACTTATTGTTTCTTGCTTCTCCAAGTTACTAGATTTCTCCACACATATGAGCAGTAACCTAAAGTGCATTTGCGATCTGTTATTGAGCCAACCTAGTCTACATCTGAATAAATTTCAATATTTTTACTGTGACTTTTCCTGAAAAATAAACCCTTCCCTAGAGTCATTTTTAAATACCTCAAAATTCTGTTGACAACATTAAGATGTTCTTCAGTTGGATTATTCATAAATTAGCTCACAGCACTCACTGAGAAACTGATGTCATGTCTTGTATGAGACAAGTAGATAAGTCTTCCTACAAGTCTCTGATATCTTCCTTTGTCAACAGGAGTATCTCCTTCCTTTAAGCCCAACTTGCAGGTTGAATCCATTGGGGTATTTACTGGTTTGCAACTAAGAATCCATGTTTCTTCAAGTAAATCAAGGGTGTATTTCCCTTGAGAAATAGAGATTCCTTTACTGGATCGAGCCACTTCCATACTAATGAAGTATTTCAAGTTGCCAAGATCCTTGATTTCAAACTCATTGGCTAGAAGAATTTTTAGCTTCTGCATTTCTTCATGATTGTCTCTTGTGAGGATAATACAACAACAACAACAACAACAACCAAGTCTTTTCCCACTAGGTGGGTTCGACTATATAGATTAAACGACGCCATTGTGCCCTATCGTAAATCAAGTCTTCAGAAATGTCATTCAAATCTAAATCTTTTTTTAATTGTTTCACCTATAGTCTTTCTTAGTCTCCCTCTACCTCTAGCTATTGGACTATCCTCCACCTGATTTTCTCTTCTTACCGGGGCTTCTAAGGGTCTTCTCCTTTCATCCAAACCACCTAAGGCGAGATTCTACCATCTTTTCCACAATAGGTGCTACCCCTGCTTTCTCTCTAATGCATTCATTCTTAATCCTATCTTGTCTTGTATGATCACACATCCAGCGCAACATCCTCATCTCTGCGACACTGATCTTATGCTCTTACTGGCTTTTTACAACCCAACATCTAGTACCATACAACATCGTGTGCCTTATAGTTGTGCGGTAAAATTTACCCTTAAGCTTAAGAGGCACTTTTCATTCACAAATCATTCCTGAAGTACTCCTCAATTTCATCCATCCAGCTTGAATCCTATGATTTACATCTCCCTCTATCTCTTCGTTATTTTGTATGATAGATCCAAGATACCTAAACCATGTGACCTGTTAGGATAATGTAATCAATATATACAATGAAGAGAGTGATTTTACCTTCTGATAAATGATTAATAAACAGGGTGTGATCTGATTGTGCTTGAATATAATTCCATCTTTTGACTGCTGCATAAATCGATCAAACCACGCTCTAGGTGATTGTTTGAGGTCATACAAAGATTTTTTCAGTTTGGATACCTTGTTGACATTAACCTTGTTCTCAAACCCAGGAGGAATTTCCATGTAGATTTTTTTCTTCTAAGTCTCTATTTAGGAAAGTATTCTTAACATCTAATTGATGAAATGACCAATCCAGATTAGATGCTAAGGATAGAAGGACTCTGATTGTATTTAACTTGGCTACCGGTGCAAATGTTTCTTCGTAATCAATCCCGTAAGTTTGAGTGTAGCCTTTTGCAACAAAGCTTGCCTTGTATCTATCAATACTCCCATCTGCATTGTATTTAACATTAAAGATCCACTTATACCCCACCGGTCTTTTCCCTTCTGGTAGATCAGTGACATCCCAAGTGCCATTTTTATCTAGTGCATAGATTTCTGCATTAATGGCTTCCTCCAGTTTGGATCTTTCATGAACATTGTGAGGAATTGCAATATGAGATAAACTAGAAATGAATACATGATATCTAGGTGAAAGATTTCCATAAGAAACAAACTGAGATATAAGGTGTTGAGTGTATGACCGTACTCCTTTCCTATGGGCAATGGGAATACCAAGATCATTATAGTTTAGAGAATTTGGAGCAATATTACCTAGACTTGCAGTGTCAGGACTCGAATTGGCTTCCTAGATAGGTTCAGGAGGGATTGGGTACACTATCTCTTTATGTACCTTTGGTTACCTGGAATAAACTTAGGAGAAAAATTTGTCTTGTGGATCAATATGCAGAACAGGCTGATTGATATGAACAAGATCACTATTAGAGTCAAGATTAGGAGCAATTTCATTAACACATTTATTGGCAGGTGCAGAACCTGCATTTTGGACAACATTCTGGACATTCTGGAAAGGTCACTTATCTGAATGGATTGAATGAGGGGTGCAGGAAGGGACTCAAGTTGCCAAAACTGATATTCACTATCTTGTGGTGATAGACTCCCCCCTTGAATATGAGTTTTAGAATAGAAAGGTTGATTCTCAATGAAGGTAACATCCATACAACAACAACAACAACAACCAAGCCTTTTCCCACTAGGTGGGGTCGGCTACATGGATCAAACGACGCCATTGTGTCCTATCATGAACCAAGTCTTCAGAAATGTCATTCAAATCTAGATCTTTTTTAACCGTTTCACCTATAGTCTTTCTTGGTCTTCCTCTACCTCTAGTTATTAGGCTATTTTCCATCTGATCTACTCTTCTTACAGGGGCTTCTAAGGGTCTTCTCCTTATATGTCCAAACCACCTAAGGCGAGATTCTCCCATCTTTTCCACAATAGGTGCTACCCCTACTTTCTCTCTAATGCATTCATTCCTAATCCTATCTTGTCTAGTATGGCCACACATCCAACGCAACATCCTCATCTCCGCGACACTGATCTTGTGCTCTTGTTGGCTTTTTACCGCCCAACATTCAATACCATACAACATTGCGGGCCTTATAGCTGTGCGGTAAAATTTACCCTTAAGCTTGAGAGGCACTTTCCTATCACAAATAACTCCTGAAGAACACCTTCATTTCATCCATCCAGCTTGAATCCTATGGTTTACATCTTCTTCTATCTCTCCATCATTTTGTATGATGGATCCAAGATACTTAAACTGTGTAACTTGTGGTATGGTATGATCTCTAATTTTTACCGCTAAGCTAGCATTAGCATGTTTCTTACTGAACTTACATTCCATATACTCCGTCTTACTCCTGCTTAGACGAAAGCCATGTTCTTCCAAAGCCCGTCTCCATAACTCTAGCTTCCCGTTTATTTCCTCTCTCGACTCTCCAACTAAGACTATATCATCTGCAAAAAGCATGCATTGTGGCACTGGCTCTTGGATATGCGCAGTCAGCACATCCAAGACCAAGGTAAAAAGATAAGGACTCAAGGCTGACCCTTGGTGCAGTCCTATAGTTATAGGGAACTCTTCTGTGACCCCACTCGGTGTTCTCACACTGGTTTTAACCTCATCATACATATCTTGGATTGCTCGAATATAGGCAATACGAACTCTTTTCTTCTCCAAAGCCTTCCACAAGACTTCTCTCGGTACTATCGTAGGCTTTTTCCAGATCAATGAAAACCATGTGTAGGTCTTTTTGCTTCCTCCGATACTGCTCCGTCAATCTTCGTAGAAGATAGATTGCTTCCATGGTTGACCTCCCAGGCATAAAACCAAATTGATTCTCTGAAATATGAGTCTCTTGTCTTAGTCTCCTTTCAATGACTCTTTCCCATAACTTCATAGTATGACTCATGAGCTTAATCCCTCTGTAATTTGCACAGTTTTGTATATCTCTCTTATTCTTATAAATAAGGATTAAAGTGATTCTCCTCCATTCATTTGGCATCTTCTTAGACCTCAATATCTCGTTAAACATTTATCTCCTAGGCACTTTCATATCTCAATAGGTATATTATCTGGTCCGATCGCTTTTCCATTATCCATCCTCTTCAATGCTTCTTTTACCTCAAACTCCCGAATTCTACGATAAAATGTTTTATTTTGGTCTTCCTCTCTAGTGTTTAGAATGTCTGAGTCCCCTAATGCCCCGTGTTCCTCATTAAATAACTTGTGAAAATAACCCTTCCATCGATCTTTGATGTCTTGTTTCGTAACCAAGACTTTACCCTCTTCATCCTTAATGCATTTCACTTGATCCAGGTCTCTTGTCTTCCTTTCCCTACTTTTAGCAAGCTTGTAGATATACCTTTCTCCGTCTTTGGTTCCCAACGATTGATATAACCCATTAAACGCTTTAGCTTTCGCCTCGTTCATCGCCTTCTTAGTATCTTTTTTAGCTGCCTTATATTTTTCCCAATTTTCATCATTTTTACACACGTGCCAAGCTTTATAACATTCCCTTTTAACCTTAACCTTATCTTGTACACTTGTGTCCCACCACCAAGATTCTTTATCCTTGGGTCCAAAGCCCCTTGATTCACCGAGTGTCTCTTTTGCTACCTTCCTAATCCCTTTAGCCATCTCGTTCCACATATCATTAGCACTCCCTTGTACTTCCCAAATCTCTTCCTCCATAATCTTCCTCTGAAAGAGCATTTGTTTTCCGCCCTTTAGTTGCCACCATTTGATCCTTGGCTCTCTGTCTCGACAATTTCTCCTTACTCTCATCTTAACTCGTACATCCATAACCAAACCGTGTTGGGTAGTCAAGCTCTCTCCAGGGATGACTTTGCAATCCATGCAAATCTTTCTATCAGATTTCCTTAATAGAAAGAAATCAATTTGAGAGAAAGAACCCCCGCTTCTATATGTGATAAGATGCTCTTCCCGCTTCCTAAAACAAGTGTTAGCTATTGTAAGATCAAACGCTACCGCAAAATCTAGAATTGATTCGCCCTCTGCATTAACTACTCCTAGACCATAACCCCATGCAAACCCTCATACCCTGTTAGATTCGCTCCCCCACATGACCATTTAGGTCCCCACCTAGAAAAATCTTCTCTCCCAATGGTATTCTCTGCACTAAACCTTCTAAATCCTCCCAAAATTTAATCTTGTAGTGCTCGTCTAACCCTACTTGGGGTGCATACGCACTGATAATATTAAAAGTCTCCTGTTCCACAACAAACTTCAAAGCTATAATCCTATCTCCAAGTCTCCTAACATCCATAGTGCAGTAAAATTTCTTTTTTGGAGTATAATAGCACTTATACCCTTTTTTTGTTGGAGAATACCTGAGAAACACACATTTGATAGCTTTGGGGATCAAATTTGCTCCTAAGATGAGAATAAACATGGACAAAGGTTGAACAACCAAAAATTTTGAGAGGTAAACTAGAGATAAGTCTGTTATTGGGGTAGGTATCAAGGAGGACATGAATAGGATTTCTGAACTAAAGAACCCATGAGGGCATTCTATTAATGAGGTAGGCTACTGTAAGGACAACATCTCCCTAGAAACAATTGGGAAGATGAACAGTAAAAAGAAGAGCACGAGCAACTTCAAGAAGGTGACGATTTTTTTCTTTCAGCTCTCCCATTTTGTTGGGGAGTATCTACACAAGAACTTTGGTGGACAATTCCTTTTTCAGCTAAGTAATTCCTAAGAACAAAGGTGAAGTATTCAGATCTATTGTCAATTCTAAGAATTTGGATATTTGTTTGAAATTGATTTTGGATCATGGAGTTGAATTTCTGGAATATAAATCCAGCCTCAGATTTTTCTTTCATGAGGTATACCTAAGTGACCCTTGTGTGATCATCTACGAAAGTAATAAACCACCTAGTACTTGAAATATTTATCACACGAGATGGCCCCTAAATGTCACTATGAATGATGGAAAAAAGATGGGAAGGTTGATAATTGTGAACAGGAAAAGAGTTTCTTGTGTGTTTGTATGGAAAACTGTTTTCTATATCTTATCTCATGAATGATTACAATGGTAATATATAGGTAATTGTACATTAAAAACAGTTTCTAGGAAACAGACTAATCAATCCTAGAAATAAGTTACAATAAACACCAAATACAATGTAAGATGCCACCGTCCAAGTAACCACCGTCCAAGGAGCACACCGTCCAAGTAACCATCGCCCAAGGAGCCACCGTCCAAGGACAAGGTTTCCTACACACCCTCTCAAGTTGGATCATAGATGTTGATCATATCCAACTTGCCAATGAGATCCTCAAAGAGTTGTCTAAGTAGTCCCTTGGTGAATGTGTCTGCAATCTGCTCCTTGGTAGGAACATATGTCATGCAAATAATTCCTTCTTCTACTTTTTCTTTAATGAAGTGTCTATCCACTTTTATATGCTTGGTTCTGTCATGCTGGACAGGCTTGAGAGAGATACTGATAGCTACCTTATTATCACAGTATAACTTGATAGGTAATTCTAACTCAACATGTAGTTCTTCCAATAACCTCCGCAACCATAATTCTTCACATATTCCCTGAGCAGAAGCTTTGAATTTTGCCTATGCACTACTCCTTGCTACAACATTTTGTTTCTTGCTTCTCCAAGTTACCAGATTTCCCCACACAAAGGTGTAGTATCCAGTTGTGGATCTTCTATCTTCAGTAGAGCCAGCCCAATCAGCATCAGTGAATATTGTCACTTCCTTTTGTTCACTTCGCTTGAATAATAAGCCTTTTCCTAGAGATCCCTTTATATATCTTAGAATCTTGAAGACTGCTTTCTGATGTGCTTCTTTTGGAGATTGCATATGCTGACTTGCTGCATTTACTGCGAAAGCTATGTCTGGCATGGTATGTGATAGGTAGATTAGTTTGCCGATTAATCTTTGATATCTCTCCCTATCTACAGGCTTCCCAACATCTTCTGTTCTTTTTCCAGCTTCAATAGGTGTATCACTTGGTTTGCAACCAAGCATGCCTGTTTCAGTCAGGAGATCAAGGGTGTATTTTTGTTGTGAAACACTACTTCCCTTCTTTGATCTAGCTACCTCCATCCCTAGAAAGTATCACATTTGCCCTAAGTCTTTTACTTTAAATTCTATAGCCAGAACTTTCTTCAATCTTCCCATTTCCTCAATGTCATCTCCAATGAAGATAATGTCGTCTACATACACAATTAGAATGGTCTTCTTCCCATCTTTATGTTTAAAAAATAAGGTAGGGTCAGGCTGTCCTTGGCAGTATCCTTCTCCTTTTATCACCTTTGTAAATCTATCAAACTATGTCCTGGGAGATTGTTTGAGTCCATATAAGGATTTTTTCAATTTACAGACTATGTTCTCCTCGTCCCTCTTACTGAATCCAGGGGGTAAAGTCATGTACACTTCTTCTTCTAACTCACTATTTAGGAATGCATTTTTTATGTCAAGTTGAAGTGGCCAATCTAGATTGGCTGCCAGGGATAGGAGCACTCGGACAATGTTCAACTTTGCCACGGGTGCAAAGGTTTCTGTGTAATCGATGCCATAGGTTTAAGTGAATCCTTTTGCAACCAATCGGGCTTTATATCTCTCAATTTTCCCATCTGCTTAGTATTTTATAGTGAATACCTATTTGCAGCCTACTGGTCTCTTTTCTCGTGGCAAATTCACAACCTCTCATGTTCCATTTTTTTCCAATGCCCTTATCTCCTCCATTACAGTCTCTCTCCATTCTGGAATTTCAACTGTCTCTTCAATGTTCTTTGGAATTTTGACTCTATCAAGGTTAGAAGTAAAGGCACGGTATCCTGTGGACAAGATATTATAGGACACAAATTTTTCAATTGGATGAAGAGTACATGAACGAGGTTGTTTTCTGAGAGTAATGGGCAAATCACTATTATCAAAAGTAGGTTCTATTACCTGTTCTGAGTTGTTGGGAGGTTCTTAGATAGGCTCTTGGTTGATTGGAGCTACCACCAGTTTTGACTCTCTTGGTGCTTCGGGTGTGAGCTTGTCATTATCTCTTGGTTTCAACCTTCGTGAGTAGATTAGTGTCTCCTTATTATTCTGTTGTTCTATTTCTCCCTCTGAATTTAAGTTTTCTTCTGAAATTGGCAATGAAGAGGGAAATGATGGTAGATTTATGAGAGGGAAGTCAAAAGAAAACATGTCACCGTTAGAATTATTCCAAGTTTGAGATTCGCTCACATTCTCCCCCTAAATAGAAGACTTGGGATAGAAAGGAGTTGTCTCGAAAAAGGTGACATCTAGGTTGATAAAGAGACGATAGGAAATAGGGTCATAGTACTTATAACCCTTTTGGGATGGAGAATACCCAAGGAAGACACATTTGGTGGCTTAAGGTTCCAGTTTAGTGCGTTGGTGAGGATGGACATGCACAAAGGCAGTGCAAAACACGACTGGGCAGTCTATTGATAAGGTAAGTGGCTGTAAGAATAGCATCACCCCAAAACATTTAGGCATATGGGTAGTAAACAGTAAGGCTCGTGCTACCTCAAGAATGTGTCTATTTTTCCTTCAGCAATCCCATTTTGTTGAGGGGTGTTAACACATGAACTTTGATGAAAGATCCCTTTTTTTCTTGAAGAAAGAGACCTACGGTGCGGTTGAAATATTATGTGCCATTGTCACTATGCAATATTTGAATCTGGGTGTGAAATTGTGTTTGGATCATGGTATAAAAATTAATAAACACCGAACGTACTTCAGACTTATCTTTCAACAAGTAAACCCAACAAGTGCGAGTGTGATCATCAATGAATGTAACAAATCATTTTGTGCGAGTACGATTAAGGGTCTGGAAAAGTTCCCATACATCACTATGAATGATGGCGAAAGGTTTTGTGGGTTTGTATTTGGATTTGGGAAATGAAGTTCTTCGATGTTTTGCAAGTTCATACACTTCACATTGAACATCAAGAGACATTTTATTTGAACATAGCGAAGGAAATAAATGACACATGTACTAAAAATTGGGGTGTCCCATCCGAGAATGCCATAACATTAGGTCACTATTCTTAGGGATAGAAACAGAATTACAAATAACCTTTTGACACGGATCTTTCACTTTACCTTCCTCGAAGTAATAGATTCCCTCATACTCCTTAGCACTGCCAATTGTCATCCCCAATGACAGGTCATGAAAAACACAATGGGATGAAATAAATTTAGCAGAGCAATTGGAGTGTTTAGTGAGCTGGCTGACAGACAAAAGATTGCAAGATAATTTTGGAACATGAAGAACAAACTCTAAAGTAATAAAGTCAGAAATTTGAATACTCCCTTTACCAGTAACAAGAGCAAGAGATCTATCAGCAATTTTTACTCTTAGATTACTAGCACATGGGGCGTATGACGAGAAGAGGTGATAGGAGTCTGTCATATGGTTAGAGGCTCCAGAATCTATAATCCAGGGTGTATGGTTACGAAAGGTGTATAAGGCTTGTGAGAAATTCCCTCTTTGTGCCAAATTACCAGATGGAGTATTTTTTGGTGACTGATCCGAGGCTTGGAGAGCAGATAACATCTCCATGATTTTCTGTAATTAGTCATGATTGAAGGTGCTTCTGCTGCCATTGTCAGAGTGGTTGCTTTCCACTTGTTGCCTCTCTGTTGAAGGTTCAGAACAAGCTTGAAAGCCTCTGGTTTTGGTGCTCTGCTGTAGTTTCCAACCAACTGTCTTGCCAAACTCCTCCCAACAATTATCCTTGGAATGGCCACTCATTTGGATAGAAGAATCATCAAGTTCATTCAAACTGATGATAACATTAGTTAGACTCATTTGAGTCCCTAAGATTGTCGAATCTTGGCTATTGACAGAGTCATCCTTGATTTGTTTCAGATTTGTCTAGCTTTGATACCATGTGGAAAACTGTTTTCTATATCTTATCTCATGAATGATTACAATGGTAATATATAGGTAGTTGTACATTAAAAACAGTTTCTAGGAAATAGACTAATCAATCCTAGAAATAAGTAACAATAAATACTAAATATAATGTAAGATGCCACCGTCCAAGTAACCACCGTCCAAGGAGCACACCGTCCAAGTAACCACCGTCCAAGTAACCACCGTCCAAGGAGCCACCGTCCAAGGACAGGGTTTCCTACAGTTTGGCAAGAAGACTATATTCATAGTGAAATAAACTTGGAATTTTATTAATGAACAGTGATGGAAATAACTTAGCAAGGTACATGAAATTGGGATGACCTAATCTATAGTGCCATAACATAACATCATCAGAAGTTTGGATAAAAACAGAATCCCTAAAGGAAGAAATACAGGAGTAGAAGCACAATGGGTTGTCCTACTTTGAATTCCAGGAGTACCACTTATTAGATAGAGACTCGCACACTTCTCAGCACTGTCAATCATCCTCTTCGAGTCCTGATCCTGAAAAAGGCAATGAAAAAGGGTAAACTTAGCAACACATTTATGGACTTTGGTGAGTTTACTAATAGATAACAAATTATATGACAGATTTGGAACAAATAGGACAAATTCAAGAGTTAAATTTTTAGATACAATGACAGAGTCAACTCTTGTAACAGTGGATAAAGATCCATCTGCAATCTGTACTTTGTATTTTCCTGAACAAGGCAAATATGTATGAAATAAAGAGACATCACCAGTCATATGATCAGTGACTCTAGAGTCAATCACCCAGGCTTTTCCTATTTCAGTTTTGCTATTTAAGGCAGTTGGGAATTCATATTTTTCAACTGCTGATCTGGATCCAATAACAGATGTGCTGGCTTGGGTAAACATTTTCTGAAGCAGTTCTAATTGCTTTTTGCTAAAGGGTGCTGATTTAGCAGTTGATTTCCTGTCAGCAGTAACCTTATAGCCTCGATTATCCTAATCTGACTATGATTTATTTGGTTTCCAGTCAGCTAGCTTACTATGAATTTTCTAACATATCTTCTTTGTGTGTCCAGGACATTTGCAAACATCACACCATGGTCGTCCTTTGCGAGATTTGTTGTCACTTCCTTGACTGTGGTTTCTTTGTACAGCAAGAGCAGAACCTTCGGTTGTATTGAATGATCCTTGTTTTCCCATCATGATTTTCCATCTGCTTTGTTCTCTTCTGACCTCTGTAAAGGCTTCACGAAGGGAAGACAAAGGCTTGGTTCCAAGGATTCTTCCTTAGACTTCATCGAGATCTTTGTTCAGACCCAGTAGAAATTTGAAAATTCTCTCGTTTTCCACCAGAGTATTATATATCTTTTTATCCTCCTAACAGTTCCAGCTAACAATTTCAAACATATCTAGTTGATGCCAGTATTGAGTAAGGACATTATGATACTCAATGATAGAGGTTTCACCTTGCTGGAGATTGTAAAGAATACCTTTAATCTTAAAGAGTTTAGATGTATTTTCTTGATCGGAGTAGCTTTCCTTGACACTGTCCCAAATTTCCTTTGCAGTTGAATAAAACATGAAGTTCTGGCCTATTTTCAGATTCATGGTGTTGATCAGCCACAACATAACCATGTGGTTTTCATATTTCCATTGCTTGTATTTAGGGTCAAACTTGGAAGGAGGATTATCAGTACTAGTAAGGTAATCATCTTCACCTTTACCACTGATGAACATGAGAACAAATTAAGACCACTAAAGGTAGTTTTTTCCATTGAGTCTGTGTACGGTGATTGGCATGACAGAATTCTCAGAGTTTATATGAGGTTGGGGGGGTAACGTCCTCTATAGAAGAGGGGTTGCTGGTTGCAGAAGACATAGTAGGAAAAATAGGTTTTAATTTTTGAAAGACGACTCTGATACCATAAAGAATCAGATGCTGGAATGCTCTATTTTATTTCAATATGAGTGTACAATTTATACATAAGAAAGAAAACCTAAACCATGATTTCAAGGCTAGAATAAGATGCCTTAAATTAGGATAGAATCAGAATATACAAAGCTAATGAAGGAAATAAGTTGACCTTACTAAACAAGGTAACAACTGTGAATCCTAAAAAATAGAAACAGATACGAAAGTTCCTAAAAAGAGTATCAATTACAATAATTACATAATGGACATGATTCCTTAACAGAATCGTCCATAATCTTCAAAAAGAACTTCTTGGATGGAGGGTGATAACATTTATATCTTTTCTGAGTAGAAGAATACCCAACAAAAACACATCTTAGGGCCCTAGGATCAAGTTTCTCCCTGTCTTGACTATGGATATGAACAAATGATACATACTTGAAGATCCGATGTTTAAGATTATTGGGGTAATGGAAATATTCGGGTAAAAGGAAGAAAGGACATCCATAGGGCTTTTGAATCCTAAGACATTAGGGTAATCTATTAATAAGGTGTGCTGCTGTAAGAACAGTTTTCCCCCAGAAGGTTTTAGGAATATTGTTTTGATATAACAAGGCTCGGGTTTGGTTTAGAAGGTGTCCATTTTTCCTCTCTACAACTCCATTCTGTTATGGTGTTTTGACACAAGAAGACCCATGAATTATTCCCTCTTTTTGACAGAAGGGAGTAAGAACCTAATTGAAATAGTCCTTGGCATTGTCGGATCTAAGTCTTTTGATATTCACACCAAACTGGTTTTTTTACCATAGAGAATAAATTTGGGAAAATAGTGCTTACTTCAGACTTATGTTTTAGTAAGAAAATCCAAGTAACCCGAGTACAATCATCAATAAAAGTCACAAACTAACGAGCACCGAACACATTTGGAACAGTTGAGGGACCCCATACATCCAAATGAATAAGATAAAAGGGAAATGTGCTTCTATTATTACTTATTAGAAAGGGTATATGCTTGTGTTTAGCAAGCTCACACACCTCACAATGAAAACTCTCAACTTCTAATTTGGTAAAAAGAGAAGGAAACAAAACTTTGACAACCCTAAAAGAAGGATGTCCTAACTGACAATGATAAAGAAAAATCTTCTCCTTGTTGGATAACATAGACTCGAACATGAAGGAATAGGGTAGACTGTTCTTGACCATGGTAGACAGATTTGGTTCTTCAAGGTAGTAAAGGTCATTCCATTCTCTAGTACATCCAATCGTCCTCCTCGAATCCTTATCCTAAAATACACAATTACTACTGTCAAAAATTACATTACGGGATAAATCTTTTGTGAGTTTTTGTATAGAGACAAGATTGGTGGATAATTTTGGGGCATGTAACACATTTTTCAAGGTTATTGATAAGTTTATTTGAATATCACCTAAGCCAGCTACAATTACAAGAGTACTATCGGTTGTGGCAATTTTCTTATTGTTGGGACAAGGTGAATATGTAGAGAAGTGTTTGGATAAGGGTGTCATGTGGTCTGTAGCGCCTAAATCTAGTATCCAGAACTGGACAGAAGGTGTTTATGAGACATTTAACCCAAATGATAATGGAAGTTTACTTGAATATGCCCAAGTACAAGTACCTGTTAGTTTGTCCAGGCTGGTAAAGAAAGCTCTCATCATGTCTATCTCTTCCTGGTTAAGATTGGTGAATTTAAGTTTGTTCTCTTCATTTTGTTCAGTGATAGCAACATGAGCATATCCACTTTTCCATGAAGATTCCCTATTTTTTTCCCATTCATGACTAGGAGGCTTTCCATGTAGTCTCCAACACTTCTCCCTGGTGTGGCGTGGCTTGTTGCAATAAGTGCACCATAATCTATCCTTCTTCTTCTCCACATTTGCTGGACCTCGTTTAAAATGTTTAACTACCATGGTTGAACTCTCTATAGTTGGGGTATCTAACATTAAACTCCTTCTACTCTCTTCACTTTGTACCATAGTCACCACTTCATTGAGGCATGAAATTTCTTGTTTCCCCAGAATTTGAATTCTGACCTAATCAAACTCAGGGTTCATGCCAACTAGAAAGTCGTAGACTCTGTCTTGATCAATAAACTTCTTGAGAACAGCTGCATCAGCAGAACATTGGGTTTTGATCACTCTATAATGATCTAGCTCCATCCATAGAGACTTCAATTAATTAGCATATTTAGTAACAGTTTTGTTCCCTTGTTTTGCCGCTGCTGTTTTCACCTTTACATCATATACTTGAGCAACATCATTGGCTTTGGAATAGGTTTGTTCCACTGCATCCCAAATCTCCTTGGCAGTGTAGATGAACATGTAAGTGTCACTAATTTCTAGAATCATTGAATTCCATAGCCAGGCCATGATCATGGAGTTTTCTTCATCCCATGCTACAAACTTAGGACTGCCTTTGCGAGGTCCAGTACCCGTTAGGTGACTCAACTTGCCTTTTCCCTTTAGTGCTATGCAAATAAGTTGGGACCACTTTAGGTAATTCTTCCCATTCAACCTATACGCAGAATGGATATTTTGCAATTCTTCTGGCTGTTGAGATTGAGCATCTTCTATTTTTTTTGCCTTTTTGTTCAACATCTTCAAATCACTAAATCGATTGGCTCCAATAGCAAATCTAGATGGATTTGTAAGCAACGCAAAGGTAAGGATCAAGAAATAAGAAAAACTAGGTTTAAGTCTCCTTTGACGACTATGGAGGAAACGATCAGCAATGAAGGCCAACCTGAAAGGGAAGAAATGACGACAATGAAGGCCAACTGCTTTTTGGATGAAGGAGAACTGTTGGCAATGAAGGCCAACCGGTTTAGGAGGGTGACTTTCAATGGAAACCAAGAGCAGTCCCTGATCGGAACTGTTTTGATACCATCTAAGTGAAAATAGGGTTTAATTGTATATTCATTGAGTCAATCATGGAGGCATATGTATTGAAGGTCCTAGCTCTATTTTAGGAAATGTCTTGAACTTCCTAGCACTAATTTAGGAAATAGAATATCTCCAAATCCTAGGGTATAATTCCTTGATTTAGGATATTACATTTATTACACCTTAATTACACAAAATATATATATTCCTAAAAAAATACTCCTAAGAATCAGCATACAAATCCACACGGATTCCCACAATATGTTTCATGTTACTTCTGTCCAAAAAAAAATGTTTCATGTTACTTGTAACAGGCTAATGACCCAATTACTTTGCAACATGTGACACTAATATTCTGAACATGTATGGAATTTGTGGAGTAATTTTTTATTAAATGATTTATGGATTAATATCTTGGTTATTAAAAGTTACTGAAATTATCCTTGTTTCACCCATATTTCACATTCTAAAACACAAACTCACCAAGTTCATTGGTACTCATAACTAACAAATTGTTTTCTACGCTTTTTCTAAATGGGTTTGTTTGTTCTTGGTTATGATTATCTGTTGTTGACTCATACTACTGAGCTTTGCTATTTAAATTATCTGGACCAGTCTCTACTGTGTGTATATGCACGTGTGTGTGCGTGCACATGCGAGTGTGTAAGTGTCTAAGTGCTTGTTTGCCATTATCCTTAATTCCTTATTGTTGAATTTGTTGGCCTTCTATTTCTTTTGTCTGTTATTCTTGTTCCTTCGTTTGCTAAAGCATTGTAATATAATCATACAGATATTTTTTTTGTTAAAATAAGTTTTATTAAAAGGAAAGGAGTACATAGGAAACAAGGATACTATATCCTCCTTATATGAAACATAAATTAAACAAACATATTAATGTAGAATCAGTTTCCAACCTCTCTTATGTCTGCAAGGAAATTCCCTAGAAAAGAAAAATGTGCTAAACACCACATATAGCTTATAAAACAAATTAACATTCATGTCCCGTTACAGGTCTTTGAATAGAAATTTTCCCTTAAAAATCTAATCATTTCTCTATAACAAAATGCATGAAGAACAACATTCACACAGTTATAGAACTTTACTCTCCTTACTGATGGCACAACTTGTAAACTTGATGAGAAGAAACTGCTCCACTATCTAAAAGCGAACCCAAGATTCACCAAAGACTCCAAAGTTTTGCTCTAGACGCAAGTCAAATAAATATTACTAGCCAAAGTTAATTATTATGGGTGCTCCTTATTTGAAATGGTTGTAGCATCTCTACATTTTTTTTTATATTGGATCATTGAAGTAAGGGGTCTAAGATCTCTGTGTGTAAAAAATCTATGGCATCTTGTGCTTTAGATCATTTAAGGGCTTTCATTTGGTAATAGGTATTGTTTCATAAGGAACTTTGTTTCCTTTGAGAACAGCAAGTTGGTATAGGTCTTAAGATGTAACCAATTTGAGAGTGACTCTGTGTTACTAATTTTAAAAAGAAAAAAAAATCTTTGTTGAATTAAAGGGTTTTAGGTAGGGAAGGAAGAAAAAAGAGAAATAAGCTAATGAATAATATGAGATTAATATAGATTTGATGTGATGATAATGTAATACAAAAGACAAACTCAATAGTCCTATTTATACTAATACTAGACTCTTAATCTTAATTAAATAAGGAAACAAATTATTAAATAATAAATAGGAAATAACCCCTAAGAGATCATCTAAAATACTCTCAAATATTCTAGAATATAATAAAAATATTATAAGATATTTTTCAGATATTTTAACACCCTCCCTCAAGCTAAAGTTTACTAAGCTTTAAGTTTGTTATAATTAAACACAATAAAAGAAAATGAACCAAAAAATATAATGCACCAAACAATGTGACAGTGGCAGACGACTGCATCTAGGATAGAGACGGAGCCAGTGCATCTGGGACTAAGATGGCTAGGGTGCCAGTGCATCTAGGACAAATGGTGTGAGTCATAACCTGTTGAAGATTATGTCTTCTGAAGTCTTGAAATGACACAAAGATGAAGTCTTGGTATAGCACTTCAAACTTATAAAAATTAACAACTTTGATGGAGAATATGCGCAACTCTTCAAGGCGTCTTGTAACACTTTCCTTTAGGCTTAATTCGCCTTACCAATTCCGAAATATTGGGTGCAAAAGGACAACAACGAATTTCTTGCATGATACAATGAAGAACACTTGGTTTGTCTTACACTAACATAACCAAGCCAATGACAACAATGATGTTTTACAAAATGATAGTTCTCTACTATGCTTCTTGCACATAGAAGAAAAGTAGAGATGATTTGGAAGAAAGAATGAATTCATTCATGCATCTGAGACTTGATGGAGAGTGTCTTTATATAGACATTGAGAGACTCCTTGAGAAGAGACACAACTCCTTCTAGAGAAAAGACAACTCCTTCTAGAGAAGGGTCATAACTCTCTCTTGAGAAGAGACACAATTCTTCATGTATAGTAACTTTCCATGAAGAGACACAACTCTTCATGTATAGCAAGTTTCCATGACCAGTCACCATGAATAGCAACATGTATATATAGACACATCTCTTCATGGAAGAGACATCTCTCCATGAACAGACACACCATTTTATAATTTTACTTAGTTGTGTCTTGGTTGTTATTTTGGAAATCTTCTCACAATCCCCCCTCATTTTCAAAATAAATCAAATCCTTATCACTCTGGAAATCTCATGCTTTAGATAAAGGTATCTTGCGATTTGAAGTTTTACTTAGTAAGTCATGGGTTTCACTAATCCAAAGTAGAATGGTAGACAAGCTTTGAACCATCTAATCTATATGAACTAGCGTGTATAACTTACACATAAGATCTTAACACCATTGATTATCATATTTAATATGACACATTTAACGTGGCATAGTGTTTTGTATCCTTTTCATAAGTGTTTTAAGAGTCAAGCCCTTAACTCCAAGTAGCGGCCCCACTTCACACTTATATAGGTAGACTCTATTAGAAGTGTCCCCATAATAAACACCTCAGCAAGTATATATGCTATAAGTCTGTTAAGAGCAAAGCTCAACCTTCCCTCTTTTACTTATGGGACTAAGTACTTTTAACCTTGGGATATATATAACTTGGTAAGTACGTGCACCCACTCTAATGATGTACTTTTACTCATTGAACTTAAGACTTGATGTTACTCAAGTGTGAGTCAAGGTTCCACTATTGGTGATCATTTATGATATGGGCTTGAGTCCCATCCCTATTGATGTTTTCTGCACCAAATCCCTTGTCAATCCTTTTGTCAAAGGATATGCAACATTTTATTCTGTCCTTATATAAATATAGAAATTATTCCATTTGTAATAAAAGCTTTCACATAGCTATGCCTTAGTCCAATGTGTCTAGACTTTCCATTATACACTTGGCTATATGCCTTTGTAAGTGTTGATTGGCTATCACAATGTAGTGTGATTGATGCCATTGGTTTTGGTCATATTGGTACTTCATGAAGCAAGTTTCTAAGTCATTCAGCTTATTTGCCTGTCACGGTTAGGGCTAAAAACTTTGCAATCATGGCGGAATCTGCATTGCAAGTTTGTTTCTTAGATCGCCAAGAAACTATACCCCCACCAAGAGTGAATACCCAACCGCTTGTTGAAGCATGGTCTACTGTTAGGCCATTTGTGTACCGCAAGTGCACAGGTCATTCAAGTAATACAGATACGGAGTATAAGTTTGTTCCCACGAGGATATATGGCTTCCATTACTAAGTAACAACCAATAGCTTAGCTAAATTCTATCCAAGAACATATAAGATAGTGAAAGCATAAATAATCTAAATCTAAACTACAAAAGCAATAAAGATAAAGGTTTAGAGATCTAGGAAATCCTTCTTCACCTTCTACTTCATACTAATGATATGCAATCCTTATAAGTAACATCAATGATTAGTTAGGTTAGCTTGAGAATCTGATTTAGTCAAAAGCCTATGTCTAGGTCGATCAACCCTAGTGTCATTTACCTAATCCACTATGTTTCTTATGTTTTCATGAGGACTAGTATAAACTCCACTAATGAACGATCTATTCTCAAACATCTGCTAATACATGGGTAAAAAATATATTTCTATCCAATTAGCGAATCAACTCATCCAAGCTAATTGAACTCGTCAAACATGCATCAACC
Source organism: Ormosia emarginata (assembly GCA_029884605.1). Taxonomy (NCBI): domain Eukaryota; kingdom Viridiplantae; phylum Streptophyta; class Magnoliopsida; order Fabales; family Fabaceae; genus Ormosia; species Ormosia emarginata. The sequence continues at coordinate 19,421,653 of JAQQTP010000060.1, read as the reverse complement.
ATACCATATCTATATCCACAAATCCCTATGTCTAGTTCATTTGCATCAATCAAGATCATGCACTTATTGGCCAAACAAGAGCAAGCATTAAGCATAGGTATGAAAGAACAAAACCAAACATCAATAGAAACTCAAAGTGAGACATAAACATCAATATTCATATAAAGATCCAAAGTATTTCCTAAATACAGCTGCTAATCCAGTGAACACGAATTTATAACAAAAATACATGCTCAAGAGATAGGGAAGAGAAGAGAAACAAATGGAGAAGATGAAGGAATCCATAGATGTCATCCTTGAAGCTTTAATCTCCTTCCATAAGGAAGATGGCATCCAACCTAGCCTCCATAGGCCTCCAATCTGCCCAAAAATGAAGTTCAAGCTGCAACCTCTCTAAACTCAGCAAGGCTCCCATGAGCTCTCCCTCTTAAAAATCTGTTAAAATTTATTTATAAACTCAGAAAAACAGAGGCACGCCATGACATTAACATGCCTACGCCACGACGCGTGTCAATTTAGGTCAGGGACGCCGCAACATTGATTTCCTTACGCCGCGGCGCTCCATTTACGCAACTCTCTGACTTTTGATGCAGGACGCCGCGACATTCACATGCCACACCGCGGTGTTGAGGTCTAAAATGCAAATTTGGCTTCCTCTTCCCATTCTAGCTCAATTGCTCCATATATCTTGTTTGGAGCTCTTCCTATGATAGATAAAACATCAAATCAGTAACCGATACAAATTCACTTAATCACATATCAAATATGCATAGTTTGCTCAATATCATATAGGAAAGATATCAGAATTGGATATAACAAATATAAGTTCAAAACCTTCTAAATATGCATAAATACAAGGACTTTAGCAATTAGATAAATATAGATATGGGGCATAAATAACTACACATTGTGGAGTTATCATCTACTTCATAACTTAACTAACTAGCATCACCTTACACACTTAACAAAAGTCTCGTGTTGAAGTTCTACTTCACCTTTAAAATCTTAAACTTATCTAACATTTCATCTTTTGAATGCATTAAATATTGTGGATAAATTAGGAATGTTAGGATTTTATGGGTCTAAATAAATTAGGAAGATAAAATCCTAGGATTAGGGAAAGGATTAGTCAATCCCGACTCGTGGGATTGACCTTCCTATTTTTTTCTCTTTTCTATTTTATGGGATTCTAATTCCCTATGATTAAGGGATATGTCTCCCTATGTTTTTCCTATTTAAGTTATACTACTCAACTGTTACCATTCGAATCAATAAAGAAATTATTTCTACAAATATATATAACAGTACATAGTGCAATTATTTGAGTGTTACAAAGTATTTCTTATCACCTATAGTAGGCCAACCATGTAAATCACATACATCATAATGTATTATGTCTAACACCTTAGAACTTATTTCTACTCTTAGAAATGGAAGCCTAGTTATCTTTGTTAGCATACAAGTTGTACATGTTTCTTAGTTTCTAATTGATTTCGAAATCATATCATCTAATTTTCTGAAATTAACATGTCCTACACAACTGTCATAAATCAAAAGACTCAGCAATATAAATAGAAACAACATTATTATTATTATTAATATTCAACTTAAACATGTTCTCATAAAGATAACTCTTTCCCACAAACATGTAACCTTTAGAGAGACAAATTTTGTCTCTCTCAAATACAAACTTAAAACCATACTTATTAAGTATTTCAAGGCCTTTTCTTTGAGTTCTTGTTGGACTTTCCTTCCTCCATCACATGAACTTTCTCATAAGTAGATTGTTCCTTAGAATCATCTTGTCTATGATATTCTTCTCCTAAATGAAGGTGATCACCCAATTGCTCAAGAGAGATATCATCCTTTATATGTTTAAGACTTCTCTTAAAGTCTTTCCATGAAGGAGGAAGTTTGTCTATAATTGAGGAGACAATAATGGTTTCATCCATATGCATGGTATGTTGCTTAAAATTATTCAGAGTTCTTTCTATTTCATGCTTTTGTTCCATGACAGATCTACTATCAATTATTTTATAATTAGTAAAATGACTGACTAGAAATTTCTTGCTTGTTGCATCTTCTGTCATGTATCTTGCTTCCTACTTCTCCCAAAGTTCTTTTACACTCCCTATGTTTTGGTAAGCATCGAACAATGCATCAGACATGCTGTTGAGAATGTGACTAGTGCATATGTAATCATCATTATCCCATTTGAGCTTTTCACACGTCTCTCCCACATGTTTTTCTTCACTTTCTTCTGCTCTTAGACTAGTCAAAACGTACACCACTTTCAAAGTGGTAAGAAGGAAATACATCTTCTTTTGCCATCTTAGAAAGTTTCTTCCATCAAACCTTTCCAACTTCACAGAATCTGAAGTCATCTCCCTTAGTGAAGTCATTTTTTGCAGAACAAGAGAATAAATTAAGCATAAAGATTGTTGGAGATTATGTCTTGTGAAGTCTTGGAATGTCACAAAGATGAAGTCTTGGTATAGCACTTCAAACTTCCAAAAATCAACAACTTTGATGGAGAATATGCACAACTCTTCAAGGTGTGTTGTAACACTTTCCTTTAGGCTTAATTCACCTTACCAATTCTGAAATATTGGATGCAAAATGTCAACAGTGAATTTCCTGCAGGATACAATAAAGAAAACTTGGTTTGTCTTGCATTAACACAATCAAGCCAATGACAACAATGATGTTTTACAAAATGATAGTTCTCTACTATGCTTCTAGTGCATAGAAGAAAAACAAAGATGATTTGGAAGAAAGAATGAATTCAATAATGTATCTGAGACTTGATGAAGAATGTCTTTATATAGACATTGAGAGATCCCTTGAGAAGAGATACAACTCCTTCTAGAGAAGAGACACAACTCCTTCTAGAGAAGGGTCACAAGTCTCTCTTAGGAAGATACACAATTTTTCATATATAATAACTTTTCATGAAGAGACACAACTCTTCATGTATAACAACTTTCCATGACCAGTCACCATAAATAGCAACATGCACATATAGACACATCTCTTCATGGAAGAGACACATCTCTCCATGAACAGACACACCATTTCATAATTTTATTTGGTTGTTATTTTGAAAATCCTCTCATATAACCAACATAAGTCACCATCGGAATGATCATCAATAGGAAGAGAAGTCACCACTAGTATGATTCATCTATGGGAGAGAAACACCATCGGAATGATCGTCGCTATGAAGAGAAGTCACTATTAATATGATTCATTTGTGAGAAAGAAGTCATGACAAACACCGACATTAGGTCTGAGTCACCAAACAAGTCAGAAGAGACTAATCAAACTATATAATGGAAGCCAAAACACAAAACCTCTTCCTCGACAACAAGTGAACGTATGCAGGACAGATCTGAGTAGAGAATGTAATGAGTCTAATAGTGGAGACGACAGCCACCGGACACACCCACATGCATTGGAAAAGTTAACGGGGGGTGGTGGTTGGTTAGATGAGAGACGTACTACAAAAGTACAAATCTGAGATGGATGCCACAGTAGGAGAGAGAAAGGAGAGAAAGAAAGTGACAATTGAGAAATACAGAGAGAGGATGCCAGAAGGAGAACACGATAACTAGAGGCGGCTAATCAGAGTTCCAAAATTTTGGGAACTCGGCAGCAGAATAGTGATGGGACAAATCATAGAGGAGTGACGGGATAGGTTACGGAAGATGATACTACTCATATACTATATTGAATTAAAGGGTTTTAGGTAGGGAAGGAAGAAAAAAGATAAATAAGCTAATGAATAATGAGACTAATATAGATTTGATGTGGTGATAATGTAATACAAATGACAAACTCAATAGTTCTATTTATACTAATACTAGGCGCTTAATCTTAATTAAATAAAGAAACAAATTATTAAATAATAAATAAGAAATAACCCCTGAGAGACATCTAAAATATTTTAAGATATAATAAAAATATTATAAGATATTTTTTAGATATTCTAACAATCTTTAAATGGTGTCTCACAATGATTATGAGTAACATTTTCTTTCAACTTTATAGACAAAATTTGGTCATTTCAACTGCACTCTGCATGATTTGGGTGCACTATTCATTGGCTTGCTCAAGTTTGTGTGCATTGAACACTTGCCATTAACTGTTATATATGCTCGCCACATGTATTAATTCAAGACTCATTATTTGTTTCATTGACTATAAAGGATTGATTTATAGGTAAGGACAAGAGCAGCTGATCTTAGGCTGGCTGCTGCAGAGGGCATTAATCTGTTGGAGGGCCATGATGTACATATACATTTTCCTGCGGGTGCTGTACCTAAAGATGGGCCTTCAGCTGGTGTGACTTTGGTCATAGCATTGGTATCACTTTTTAGTCAGAAAAGACTGAGATCAGATACAGCTATGACTAGAGAGATGACGTTGAGGGGTCTTGTACTACCTGTTGGTGGTGTCAAGGATAAGGTAAATTTCTTATGTCTTCATGACCAGTGTAAACTTTCTGATAGATGTTAATGATAATGTCACAAGGGTAGTTGCAAATATGTAATTTATTCTGAATTTATCGTTATTGCTGTAAAATCCATTAGTAGAGTGATTCCTTACGGCATGACATGCACAGTTAAGCACCTTACTGTTTATGAATGATGGATATTGGCACATTTTGGGTAGCAGATTACCACTCTCCCTAGAGCTTCAACCTTCAGGACATAAATGGGAAGCCAACTTGGTATCATGGTATGAAATAAGTATAGCCAAGATAGAAACTTAATTATAGTTTTTTGAATGGAGAATACCTCAAACATAAGAGGACATAGGTGACAACTGTCTAGTGGCTTAACAATATGACATCAGGCTTGATTCAATATGATAGCATACAACTTGACTGGAACGAGATTGGGGGAAGGGATATAGAGAAGAAGGTTAGTGGAAGAAAGGCGGCCAGGTTCATCAAATAACTTTAGATATATGTTATAGGCGATGCTATCATACACCTGATCATGTTATGGTGTATAGTACTCCTTTTACCTTACCTGTCATTAGAAGTAAATTTTTTTCGTAGCCGGTCATTGTTTTATTATGCTCACTAAACTAACCCTTTGGAAGGTCAATCTGCTTTTACATTCCAAATCTCATGGCCTCAATCTCAAGCATGTGCTCATCTTCCCTAACTCTCAAGTCCCAAAATAACCATTCCCCAAAGTTCACCAAGTTACTTCGCAGGCAAGTCGCTGCGTTCCTGACTCGTTCAAAACCCGCCCTGACTCGCTTCTCTTTCACTCGGGAGGTTCAGGAGGAGTTGTCCGCCGTTAGCGACGGCGAGGACTTGAGAAGGATCCACGTGCCCTGTGGCGGCAGTACCTGGACTGGCTTTACCAGTACAAGGAGTCGAGGTTGTACCTGGATGTGAGTCGGGTCGGGTTCACCTACGAGTTCGTTCGAGAAATGGAACCCTGGTTCCAGAAGCGTTCCGGGCCATGGAGGAGTTTGAGAAGGGTGCAATCGCGAACCCCGACGAGGGCCGTATGGTGGGGCATTATTGGCTCAGGGATTCAAAATCACACCCCCAACTCGTTCCTCAAGGCGCAGATTGATAAAACCCTTGATGCCATTTGCAAGTTCACGAACGACGTCGTCAGCGGTGAGGTGAGTTCATAGTTGTTCATGATTCATGTATTCCCTTATTTTTTTTATTGGTAATATTTTTAATTGAATTTGTTGTTGTTGAATGTTATGTCGCAGTTTTTGTTGATGTTGAGGAACATGGAAAAAGCGAGAGAAATTGAATTTGATTGAACGTGTAAAAGTGTGTGATGGTGATACAAAGCCAATGTGTGGCTTATATAGAATAGAGAAAGTAACTAATTAATAACTAAATAACTAACTGCTCACTCACGAAACTAACTCAACTAATTTGAGAACTCTAACGAATACTAACCAAACTAACTATAATGTAACAGTTTTGCTGATTTGTGTGTGGCAATGTGGTTTTAGTAGATTAAGCCTCCGTTGTCTCTAGAGGGTCGGTTTACTCAGATACTGTCTGTTGGGATTGGAGGCTCTGCTCTTAAACCATAGTTTGTTGCAGAGGCACTGGCTCCTGATAATCCTCCACTCAAGGTATCCAATCCTATGATGCTATTTTTGTGAATGGAATATTGAATATTTGTTAGCAATGTACGCTATTCCTTGTGTCAATACTATAAGTAAAAAGTTCTTTGAATAGCTTGTGAGCTTTTTACTTTACCCCCTCAATTGTGGGAATAAAATTCAATTCAAGTTACATGTATTCCTCCTACCTAATGTTGTAAACCTGTAATTTCATTTCTCAAGCATTCCTCTTACCTAATGAAATTCAATTCAAATTACAAGTTAGGAACAAGGCCATTGATTATTCTGTTAGGGTTAGTGGTGGTTAAATAGTGTGGCACTTTGTTTTTTTTTTAAAGACTTGTGGTTGGGAAGTTATACTTCTCCATGCCCTTTGTGAAGGAAACAATTGTGCTGATTTTTTGGCCAAATTAGGTGATTCTGGGAATGAACAGCTCTAGATTATGAACTCACCCTCCTGCTGGCCTTTCTCCCCTTCTTCTGGCTGATTCCATGGGCATCTCCTTTTTGAGAGCTTAGTTTTCGTTGGCTTTTGTTTATTGCTCTCCACTATACCAAAAGAAAGGCTTGTGATGATAACTTGGGGTAGTGTTGTTTGGACTGAGACATGTTAGGATCCAAATTGTGCTATATTTTTCTTACCTTCATATGTTACCTTACATGCCATTCTAATGTTTGGTGATTTTCAAAATATTTGAGCAACCAGTGTTATTGAGCATGAAAATAGATTTTTTTTGTGCCTCAATGAATGCTTTAGACTTTTGACAGATAAGATTTATTGACAACACGGATCCTGTTGGAATTGATCATCAGATTGCACAACTTGGCCCTGAGCTAGCCTCAATGCTTGTAATAATGATTTTGTAGGTCTGCATGGAGATTATACCTTGTTTATTTGATTATGATGTTGTGGGGCATATTATCGTATATTGTTGAATTGAAAATTTTGTTTTATCTGCAGAGTGGAGGTACCCCTGAGACTAGAAATGGTTTATTAGATGTACAAAAGACCTGTCGTGAAGCGGGATTGGATTTTTCGAAACAAGTTTAATCTCAGGTTTTCATTTTCTTTTTAATTTTCTTAAAATTTCCTTATTATTAAATGATAATGCATTTAAATCTTAATTTAAGGTAGTATTTTGGATCACTGCTATGCCTCTTATTTTCATAGATTTTCTTACCTTGTCTAAAAATAATTGAGCTTCTCGAGTTATTTAAAATTTTGTTTTTTACTATTCAACTGACGAGTGAGGTTTATTTTTTGAATTGTAGAAAAATACTTTCTATATTAATTTAATAAAATATTGGTTTTAAGTATCTATTTATCATGCTTTTTAGTTAGTAGCAATATGCTTTTTGTTTGCACACATATCTTGCACATCTGTGGTCAGTTTGTGAACACTCATGATAATCTGCTAATGCATGCATAATTCAGGGTGTTGCTATAACACAAGAAAATTCTTTGTTGGATAACACTGCAAGAATTGAGGGCTGGTTTGCTAGATTTCCCATGTTTGATTGGGTGGGAAGTAGAACATCGGAGATGTTTGCAGTTGGCCTGCTTGTAGCAGCTATTCAGGTAATTGGCCTTAAATGTAAATTAAAGTGTTCATACTTTGTGTTTTGTGTTCAATTGTGATGTTTCTTGGTTCAGAGCATTGACATCAGAGAAATGCTTGTTGGTGCATCATTGATGGATGAGGAGAATAGGAGTACTATGGTATGCATCAGTTTCTTAATCTTCCATATAATCTTCCATATTGCTTCCATTATCTTTTCTCTTAAAGTAAAATGTCACTTGATTTTCAAATCTCATATTAAGCTCGTACATATGAAGGTAAAAAATTATCTATTGCAGACATACATATGTAATATTGTGATTGCTAATTGTCAAATATGCAAAAGGATTGGAAGCTTTTATTGTGTTTTGTTTGTCTATTGTTCTAGGGGTATTTCTTATCCTTCATTTCTAATGGATTGTAGCCAAAGCCTCAATACATGGCAAGAAAAGTTGCTGCTGCTCAAGGTGGAGCTGGTGGTCAGTGGTATTGATATTGAATATGTTGAAGATGTGTCCAACAACTGCCTTGTGTCATGAAGCTCTAATATCTGGGTTCATGTCCTATGCCTAATCTTGATCATCTGAACTAAAAAAATTTGAAGTGGCATAACCTTGATTACTATCAAATAGTTGAAGAGCTTAGGAGACTCAAGTCTAAAGAAGTTTATAGCAGACATTTTTTTAAATCTTGCAATTTGCATCATCAATTTGAAGTCTGGAACGAGTGCACATGGTCCAATTGATGATTCTCTTGCACTCTAATTTGTTAATAACAATTAACAGAGAACATGTAAGATCTGAAAAGCCATGAACTGAAGGCAAAGCAGTAATTTCATTGCAGAATATAAGTCATTACTTTTGCCCTAGTATATTTGGGCACCATTACAATGATATTGTATTTTTTTAACCTACTCCTAGATCATACTCTCACTGCGTCTCTTTCTCTAAGGTGTATCTTTGCTGTTAGTAACTTAATTTGGTGTTAAAAAAAGTAATTATGCTGCCACAAACTGTAATTATGCAGAAACGATATTGACTTTGACAAAAATCAGGTTTTAATGGGAAAAGAGTCATGAAATGGAATTTATAGCAATTACAAGCTCAATTTAAAATAACGTTATTCCTTTCTAGGAGTCTCCTATGAGGAAACATCGTTCCTGTTAAAATGACCGGATTATAGAATGAGGTATAATAAAGTCAACACGAGAAGGGTGATGTTGTGGTAGTAAAATGTCTCATTAGAGAGCTCTCCATGGTGTCCATGTGGAAAGAGCTACAATGCATATTCCTAGTACAGCATAACCTTGCACCTTGCAAATATTTCAGGACTATAGTGCACTCTTTGTATTAGTCAAGTTCATCGAGCTCTGCCTACACTACCTAATTTTATCACGTTGAGTTCTATTTAACTGGATTACTAATGGAACCCTTCATTGTTGAGACAACCACACGTCTAATGATGTTTCGAACAAGCATTGATTTTTGCCCCCGCGAGAGACACAAAAAATAAGATACATAATGCTTTAATACATAGGAATTTGAAAATCAAGCCTCGCCATGAATTTAGCATCATCATCAGCAAAATTAACAAGAGGATACAACTTACTCCAAGTGCTAATTAGTAATTACAACAGTTATTCTTATTTCATGCCACACGACCCATAACCCACTAAAGCTTACGGTCCTTTTTGTGTGATTTCCGCAAGCGCACGGGTCGTACAAGTAGAAAAATAAAGATCGTTCCCACGAGGATCGTTTGATTATCAACTCTTACGGTGATTTCGATTATTTAAGCGAACAGATACAATGATGGAAGCTAAATTGAAATCAAAATAAAATAAAAGCAATTAAACTAAGAAGAGAAATAAAAGCAATTAAACTAAGAAGAATTGAGATTCAATCATGGATAAAGGCCTAGGACTAGAAATCCACCACAATATTCTCTATGCTAAATCGTTCATGTTCTTCAAGGCGAATAGTCCTAAATTATTTACAGTCCAATGTCTTGGCACTAAAAACGTGCTAAAACATCATCAATCACATTCTCATGGCAATTAATCCAAGTTCTAACCCATTAAGATTCATGACATTCGTTTGACCCTCGAAGGACTTAACCCTATGTCAAGGCATTAATTCTTAAGTTCAATTCTTAGATTATCAAGCAATTAGATTTCTTCTTTCGATCCTTCATTTAAAGCCTAAAATCATGTAAATATGGCGCGCAACATACCACAAGCATTAAGAACACTAAGAATGAATCAAGAACAACAATAATCAATTCAACATAGATAAATAAAGAGTTTCATCCCAATTCTAGATAAAGGGGTTTAGCCACTCATGGCAATTAAAGCACAAACAAGAATAGAGATTAAAGAGACAACCATGATTCCAAAATAAGAGAAAAGGTAGAGAAAAAGAACATCAAAATGGTTGATCTTCAATGGCTCTTGATCTTGCCTCCCAAGCCCTTGCCTCAAATCCATGTGCTTCTCAAACTCTTCTACAGCTAATCCACCATTTATGCCCCAGAATTTCTCCTTTAGGCTTCCTCTCTTGGGGACCCCTCTCCCCTTAGGACTTTTCTCCCCTTTCCAGGAGCTCCCTTAGAGGGCTGTCACTCACCTCTTCGGTTTCTCCCTTCCAGGGGACCTCCCTTGTGTTTCAAATCCCTCTCGCTCTCTCTCTCTAAAAATCCCCTTCCTCGTTCTGGGCACCTTCCTTTGCGTATATATGCAAAAAGTCGCACGACCGTTGCTTGAATTAGGCACGGCCGTGCCTAATACACAAAGTGGCCTGTCGAAAACGCGTCCACTATCTTAAAGGATTCTAGAAGCTTTTCGGGGGACACGACCAGTGCTTGAATTAGGCACGCCGTGCCTAATCACAATCATCCAAAAACGCGTGAAAACAAAGATCCGTGAGTGAACAAGGTGCTCACACAGCCGTGCTTGACTTAGGCACGGCCGTGCTTAAATTCCAGAAGCTTTCCCAATGTTAGACACGGCCGTGTGCGGGTCCAGGAATGCGAAAATCCACTTTTAGGAGAGACACGGCCGTGCTTGGATTAGGCACGGCCGTGTCTATTGGAATTTTGCAAAGATGCCTTCATCAAAGTTGTAGATCTTTTTCTTAGCTTTCCAAGGACACCTAATTCGCCTCGTTTCGACTTTTGTAGCTCAAGTTATGCTCGTTTTACTGCACAAAGGTCAAAAACTCTACGAATCTTGGCCGTATAAATTCTGAGTTCAACTCCATTGCAATAAATCCATCCAAAGCTTCATAGATCCATGTCAAAACACCACTCTTGGACCTAAAAACATATAGAATGACTAATTTTTAGATAACAAGGATAAATAGAATAAATGTGACATAAATTCTAACATAAATCAATCAAAGCATCACAATTTATCCAATTTAAGGCTATAAAATACGGGCATAACATCCTTCAACATCATACTTTAAATCATTCTCCTTAAATAGGGAAGGGAGTACAACATTTGGTACAGATTTTTCAATACCCATACAACATGTAATTGGTAATATATTTACATTCAGAATGAAACATCAGCATCAGCATTCATATCAGTCACCTCTTTTATGACATTTTTAGTGGAAGGCAAACCAGCAGTAACATCTTCTTCAATCCCATATTTGTTTGTCCCTCTTCTGATCTTGAAGTAACCATCATGCGATTTAGATTAAATTAGATCATTAGCTAAGGAATATCTTTAGTAACAGAAATTCAAGCTGGAGAATATTGTTCAAGAAACATACATCTCCCCAACTTTTATTCCACTGATTTGCGAGAAGCTGAAATTGTGAAAAGTACATAATCAATATAAATCCTGATAGCATGTAAGTTTAGGGAAAAAATTGAAAATCAATCATCAGGAACATGTCAATATACCCAATAGTCCTCCTCATCATCAGTTGTTCCCCACCCAATCAGCTTTACAGCATGACCACCTAGTGCATAACCTGTGATGTGTTTGTAAACTCCTGATTTGTAGTGAGCAAAATCCTGTAAAAAGATCAAATAAGCGAAAGGTATCCTTATTTTAAAACAAACAAACAAAACAATATGCTTGCGACTATTCCACACAAAAGAAAACAAGGCTCTATAAAAATGTAATTATTATAGTTGAGGTCTAAAATTACATGCAAAAGGACGGGAGAATAGTTCCAGAAGTTTTTGTTAATTGAAAGGTCACTAGTAAAGAAGAGCTCTTTTCAGAGCTTAAACAGGAAGGATGTATATAGTAATGTATTCATGTCCTGCCTGTATGATGGGGACATAAAAGTGATATAGAAAGTTACAGTTGCAAGATCACTTTTTTAGAGCACATAAGAGACCAAGTAAAAAAAAAAACTGACTCTTCATGTTCATGCTTTTTATAAAGTGAATCTAATGACTTAAAAGTCTGCTAAAGTTGCTCAAAAGTTGGGACATGACCCATGGAACACATAATATGGCCATGTTGTACTATAAGGCCTGTTTTATTTTAGAAGTGTTATTTGTGTAATTGTGTTGTGTCTCTAACAGTACTAATATATATTACTAGTTTCTAATTTGAAATTCTTATTTTCTAGCCCAAGGTCAATCAACAACCTTACAGTACAAAACATGACAATTGCCCCATGTTTTCCTAATTGAGATGAGCACACAAACCAAGGAAGAAGAAAAAGCAAGGAAAGGAAAGAAATCAAACCCTTCAAAGCCCTTGAATGTTGGACCAAGTTTTTGTGATTGCCTAAATTACTTTCTCTTCTCATTCACACAGATCTAGTACATTGACTGCTAAGAATCAATCTTATATTCAAGAGCCCAATAAACTCTAATTCCAAAATCCTTCCCCGCAATCCTGAACTCAATGATCCATTTAATGAGTCATATATAACCTTGCAAAGCCATGCATTTTATTCTTGTTTTTATCACAACTAGAGATTTGATGTTTCTTCTTGTAAACATTAACCTTAAAATAGCACCAAAATCATCAGACCCTGCTTGAAGAGACCAGTAGCTCCAAGCATCTGTGAGTTAATACCAACCCTAGAGAACCATTAAGAATACATGTACATAATGAATCAAAGAAGATGAGAGCAATTATGACACACTAGGGACTAGCTATTGCATACTTCTTCTATGGAGTGCTGATAAAAGCAAACTGATTCAGACTAAAGAGGCACACCATTACAATACAAGTACTCAGCCCAAGTGAAAGGAGTCAATTAAAAGTAAAAAATGGTACATAACATAACATAACATAACACAGATCAGGAATGTGTGAAGGAGATGATATGGCATATGATAAGATGGCACAAAAGGAACAACATTTAGGGAATGAGAGACTTGCAGTAAAGTAGCGCAAACCCAAGAACTAGGAGTAATGTGAAGAAGTGATAAAAGTGGAAACGGATGAATCAAAATCCCCCTATAATGTGGTTTATCAAACCATATAATACTTGCACAATATACACTTGTTCTCCTGACAAAAGATGATTCAACTTTGGTTTCTGTCAAAATCAGGAGTTAACCAGAAGCAAGATATTCAAAATGGTTTAAAATAGATCACAGGCAATCATGAATCACAAAAATGGTTTTAGGTTTGCAACAAATAAGTGCTGATATTTAAATTTATTAAAGTAGCAACAATAATATGCAAAAGTGCTTCAAACTTCAAACATATTCCTGCCCAAACAATCCCACAATAAACAATCTCAAAATCTTTGTGATGTGATTTGTAACCTGATCCAATCCAATACAGAAATAAAACAAAAGCCAAAATTGGAGCCCATTCCTGGTGTATGTTTGTGGATATATAAGCACATATGGAAAATGTTAAAACATCAAAATTTTAAGAAAATTTTTCGGGTTATCAAGGTGCACCACTACGTGTACGTACTAAAAAAATGACAATGATAAAAAGGAAAGATAGAGACCAAATAATAATGGTTCAAGCATCAGCAAAAGCAATCTTGACTAGGAGAGTAATGGTTCAAGCATTTTGCCAACCATGTAATAAGCAACCAAAACAAGAACAAAGAAGATTGGCAAAACTAAGACACAAGCTCGCACCTGGACTGACGAGCAGCACTGACGCGCAGCGGCGGTTAGCCGGTGACTGACGAGCAGTGGCGGTGACACCTCGACTTTCGTTGCATTCGACGTTTACTGAAGATTGCATCTTAACCCAGTCAGTTCATGTTTCGTTGCATCTGACGATGTTCCTCTTTCACTAGGGATTGTATCTCAACCCAATAATCCCTAAACCCTCTTCCATCAGCATAATGATTTACTCTTCAAAGTTACGAATTGCATTCTTGCCATTCTCTTCGCTGCCACCGTGCTTTTTCTTCATCTTTCTCTTCACTCCAACTTCAACCCCATCTCCATCTACCCCCTTCCCTTCAACCCCAAATCCCTCATCATTAACATAGTGCTCCACAGAATTTTCTTTCGTTTTCGATTCACCAACACCATCGAGTAACTGTTTGGGACTAAAAAAATGGAAGAAACTGACAGACAGAATGTGATAAAAACCAAATGGTTTATTCCTTCTTCAACGACTTTCTTCAGAAGAATGTTCACTATAGTGAGAGCAATCCATGAACCATATTCGATCAGCACAATGATTTACCCGTGCGAACCTATGGATTGCATCCATGCCCTCCTCTCTTCATTCATTTCTCTCTATCGCAAACCTTGAGGGAACACAACATTTACTTTTCAATTACTCACTTAATCACCAGATTGACAACTCTCATTCAACAAGTACTGTACAGGTTACCGGTCATCAATCATGACCATTAATTTATTTAAATCATATATCAACAGTTGTTATAATCAGGTGTATAGTACACCCTAAAAATGGAGGTGTATATTAGCCCACGGGGGGCTTATATGATATACATGAAGGATGAAACACAAGAACCCTTAGTAACGCACGTCACTTATTGTACTTTGTAAGAGCAAGATTAATTACTCTAGTTTGATAATAAATGTGACCTACTATTTGCTCTGGCTTGTTTTGTTAAGGTTATAAAGGATATGATATACGCACGGTGGAGGGATATTTTTTTAGAGCACCCATTGTCAGCTCTGCGCCATTATGTAGTCTATGTCTTACAATGCACACTAACAAAGTATAGTGGCATACTGAGTACTGGAGATTTTCTGAAATGTTTATCTTTATCGCTAGAACTGGAAAGGAAAAATATTTGGATTTTGAACTGTGAAATCTTTTTTCCTTTTTAACTCCAGGGGAAGGAGGTAATTTATGTTGCAGGTCGAAATTTGAATTTTATTGAAGTGGAATAACCTAGCATAAATGTTAGTTATCCAGTGGATGTTAAATAAATGAGTAATGATGAATGGTACGAAGGAGTGTTTTCGAATTAGGTACAAAAGACTCAAATAGAAAGTATGAGGGGTATGTATGATAGTAAATAAGGGTTGAATCTGTTTTAAAAGTAATTGTTGAAAGAGAAAAAAGAGAGAGACATATAAAGAAAATTGTGTTTAAATTATATAATAGAAACTGAATTATATAAATTTATTATAATAAATATAAAAATTTTAATTATTATAATTACATAATTTAATTATGATTTAATTAACTTATAAAATAAATCTAAATACTATTTACATAATTTTTAACTGTAACCACTACAAGAGACCGTGAATTCCCATGCCACATCATTCGTACCTGATTTCGTCAAATATCGTTCATACCTTATAGCATAACTCTAAATAAATATGTATGCTCTCTTGTTTAAGTTCAGCGGAAATTTCTTTTGAGGGAAGAGTTAATAAATATGTCTCCGCATTTTTTGGGATAAACATGCAGAAAATGAATGGCTTTTGTAGGTGTTGTGAACTTCAGCAATTAAGAGGACAAGATGCCTATTAGATGGACACGAAGGGGAGTTTTTATATATTTTTTGCCCAAAAAAAAGAGAACAAAACAAAACAGAATTATATGAACTCAA
This sequence comes from Ormosia emarginata, assembly GCA_029884605.1. Lineage (NCBI taxonomy): Eukaryota > Viridiplantae > Streptophyta > Magnoliopsida > Fabales > Fabaceae > Ormosia > Ormosia emarginata. The sequence goes on along the minus strand of JAQQTP010000060.1, from coordinate 19,405,989 downwards.
TTTGCCATTTCATATCTGATTACACTATAAAATGTAATGCTACCGTACAGTTATTTGCCATCTGTACCTGGCTTAAATGAATTGATCATATCTGAATAAACTTTTTCCAGTGACGTCATTGTATCCTATCATAAATTAAATTTTTCAGAAATGTCGTTCAAATCTAAATCTTTTTTTAATTGTTTCACCTATAGTCTTTTTTGGTTTCCCTCTACCTCTAACTATTAGACTATCTTCCACTTAATCTACTCTTCTTACCGAGACTTCTAAGGGTCTTCTCCTTACATGTCCAAATCACATGAGACAAGATTCTACTATCTTTTCCACAATAGGTGTTATCACTGTTTTCTCTCTAATGCATTCATTCATAATCATATCTTGTCTTGTATGACTACACATCCAACACAACATCATCATCTCCGCGACACTGATCTTATGCTCTTGCTGGCTTTTTACCGCCCAATATTCAGTACCATACAACGCCTTATAGTTGTGCAATAAAATTTACCCTTAAGCTTAAGATGCACTTTTTTATCACAAATCACTCCTGAAGCACTCTTCCATTTCATTCATCCAACTTGAATCTTATGATTTACATCTCCCTCTATCTCTCCTTCATTTTGTATGATAGATCCAAGATATCTAAACCGTGTGACTTTGTGGTATGGTGTGCTTCCCAATTTTCACCGCTAAGCTAGTATTAGCACGCTTCTTACTGAACTTACATTCCATATACTCCATCTTACTCCTGCTTAGACGAAAGTCATGTTCTTCCAAAACTCGTCTCCATAGCTCAGCTTCCCATTTGTTTCCTCTCTCGACTCTCCAACTAAGACTATATCATCTGCAAAAAGCATGTATTGTGGCACCGGCTCTTGGATATGAGCAGTAAGCACATCCAAGACCAAGCTAAAAAGATGTGGACTCAAAGTTAACCCTTGGTGCAGTCTTATAGTTATAGGAAAATCTTCTGTAACCCCATCTTGAGTTCTCACACTAGTTTTAACCTCATCATACATATCTTGGATTGCTCGGATATAAGTAATACGAACTCTTTTCTTCTCCAGAGCCTTCCACAAGACCTCTCTCGGTACCCTATCGTAGGCTTTTTCCAGATCAATTAAAATCATGTGCAGGTCTTTTTGCTTCCTCTGATACCTCTCCATTAATCTTCGTAGAAGATAGATTGCTTCTATGGTTGACCTCCTAAGCATAAAATCAAATTGATTCTCTGAAATATGAGTCTCTTGTCTTAATCTCCATTCAATTACTCTTTAATTTCATGGTATGACTCATGAGCTTAATCCCTCTGTAATTTGTACAATTTTGTATATCTCCCTTGTTCTTATAAATATGAATTAAAATACTTTTCCTCCATTCATTTGGAATTTTCTTAGATCTCATTATCTTGTTAAACAGTTTTGTGAGACAACTTATACCTTTCTCTCCTAGGCACTTCCACACCTTGATAGGTATATTATCCGGTCCAATCGCTTTTCCATTTTCCATCTTCTTCAAAGCTTCTTTTACTTCAAACTTTCGAATTCTACGATAAAATGTTTTATTTTAGTCTTCCTCTTTATGGCTATAAAAATGTGGCATGATCTGATTTTTGTCAATCTTTCACAGATACTAGCTGCACATCGATATGGTATTAAGAGAGTCATCCTGCCTAAAAGGAACTTGAAAGACTTGGTTGAAGTTCCATCATTAGTGCTGGCTAATTTGGAGGTAATTTTGTTTTCATGTATTCAAGCACCTTTGCTCAATTTTATAGTAGCTATGATCTGAGCATGGTTAAGGTAGACCTGTATTTGGCATGAAAATTTTGTCACTTTTTTACTTGTCCAGTCTTAACAATAACAAAAATGATCATCTTACATCATTTTTTAATCAATATCATTTTTCACATTATTTTGTATGGTTGTAATTGAGAGAGAGAAAGTGATAAAAAAAGTAAGTATGATGAATGATATTAGATGAAGTGTGAAAAGAAATGTATACACTGTTTGTGATAAAAATATCAGCGTTGTAACAATAATATATACCATGGGCCATGTGTCTGCATATTTTTGTGTTTTATACTCTTATGGTGCATAATCAGGTCCTTAATAACTTATCACTGAAATGAAACACAAGATCACAATTTCCTTTTTGAACTTCCTGAACAGATACTGCTTGCAAAACGAATGGAAGATGTGTTAGAGCAAGCTTTTAACGGTGGATGCCCTTGGAGACAACGCTCAAAGTTGTAACAATATCCTTGACTAGCACGTGTTGGTACGCCTGTGTATTGTGTTTCAATTACTCATGGCTTATGTATCGGTTCAACATCTGGTCTCATCCTGATCTAATTGTTGTTGCGACATTGGGGGCTGAGTATTTCGATCTATTCCACTGGTCGTGATGGAGCAAAACTCAAGAAATCAATAGTTTGGAAGGGAGCTGACATCTGCATGTATTCTTGAGACTCCGCCGTACTTATCCAGGTTGAGCAACTGATGTTTTCCACGCTCTCCATTAGCACCCTCTTCCCTGGCCCCCTTTATTTTGTAAATTTTTTGTCCTGTCACTATAATTTCATTGTGCATAAACCATTATTTTCTCCGAGCAGGGGAGCGCTTCAGCTTTCTCTTTAATGTGGTTCTTGGCTTCCCGCCTGTTACTTGGGTCAGTCAATCTTTTTTTTTTCCTTGCGGTGGGGAAGGAGAAGGATCTCGCCTACCAAATTTAAAAGTCACATTTGTAATAATGTATGGTTAGTTGACAATGTATGAAAATTAAATTAAAAAAATTATCTTTTCTTTTAAATTCTTACTTATTAAGTAATTATTGTGAGAATCAAATATTTTTTATAATGTATTAATGTATGATTAAATAACTGTAAAAATTATTATATTAATGGTGAATTTAAATTAAATTATTTTTTATTTTTAAATTGAAAAATTACATAGTATCTATAAAATAAATAAGAGGTGATCGGAAAAATATGTGAGAATTTCTAATTTTTTTTGGTAGATTGTTAATTTTTCATTTTATTCTTCTCATTTGAAAAAATTCTCAAATTTGGGAAATATATACATTAAAAAAAAATTATCCTCTCCCTCTTCATCTAGATACTCTTCCATCCAAATATACCCATACATTGTATTAGTCTTAAATGCAAAGTTTCAATAATGCTATTTACTCCCATTTTTGTTTAAGCCATTTTTGTACTCACCTTCACACGTTCAACTATTATCTAAGTTTGTGATTTTTTTCGGTTTTCATTGGACTTCTATTGAATTGTTTTGGGATCCAGTGGTTGAGTCAAGATTTTGAATAATTATAGATCTTCTTAATCAATCCTCTTAAGAATTTTCTTATTTATTAAATATAAGAAATATTGAATTTTTTTTATGTTCTTAAAATATTAAATATATTATTTTTCATTTAATACTTTTTCTAAGTATTAAGAGGATATTTTAAAAAAATAAAACAAAAATCGAGCATTTTGTCTTTCTCACTTTGAATGTCCAAGCTTGAATCCCTAACTTAATCATGTCTTAATGCAGTGGATTACAACGCACAATTATAAATTACTGCTTTACGGGTACTATTCACAAGGGAAGATTATAGGAATGATGGTTCATTTTTCCTTAAACCGTGTGTTTCACATCATGACAACACCCATAACAGCTACACATTAACCTTCTTTTGTAGTTTTTTTTTAACCAAATTAATGATGTATTCATAGCCTTCTCTACTTGTACACTCCCTAGTCCTCAAATTGGAAGTGATCGTTAGTATTTGCCACTGGTAAAAGTCAAACTAATAACAATTATCAGATTAAACAGGGCGTGAAGAAGAGGGGAAGAAAAAAGGGTTTTAGTAGCAAGTATTCTTGAAAATTTCTTTCGTGAATCATACTTTGTTCTTTTGAATGAGAAACCCTTTAGCACACCCATAACCTCTTGAGTAGGCAAAGTGCAAAGACAGAGAAAATACTTATATATTCTAAGAGTAAGAGCATTTTGGTTTAATTGGATTATACCGTTCAATAACTTTTTTTCTCGCATAAAAGCTTTTTTTTTTACTATTTGCAACATGTTTGGGTCTTTCCACTAAAAGATGTTAATTATTTTTTTTATCAACAATAGCTTTTTTTCAAAAGCTACAAACACTTGAGCATTTTGCTCAAATAGCTGTTGATTATTATTTTATTTTAATATGTAAATATTATTTTGTCTTCAATCAACTAATTTTATTAATCATTTTATATATCTTTTGGTAATTTAATATATAAAAATAATTCTTTTCATACTATGCAAATAAAACAAATTATATTAAAATCATTTTTTAACTAACATATTTAAACATAAAATTAATTATATTATAACAATAATCAATTATATATATAATCGATTTTCAACATAATCTTTTTTCACAGCTAATTCAAACATACTAATATTTTCAATAATTTTACTATCATTTAGATCTAGTTTAATAATATTTTATTTTAAATCTAACGACATGTATAGTTATTCGATGTCATGTGTTATATTCTTATTGAAATGGTGTAGTACTCCTAAATATCTCTGAAAGAAAAGTGAAAAACTAAAAAAAGTAAAGACACATCTTCGTCTTTGAGAAAAAACTCAGCCCTCAAAATAGTCCCTGAGCAAAAAAAAAAAATGCAACCCATGGTCCTTGACAATGGCACCGTGAAACACGTTAATCCTTTTGTCAAGTATTCTCTATTAACGTTAATGGAGGTGCCTATGTAGTACGTTAAAGTGGTGATTTGGCACCCATTCTTGACACTTGAATGATGTTTTCCAGCTAGATTATTGGAATGATGTCGTTTGGATAAGGGTTTGAAAACCCAAAATCTGACCATCCTTGTGCACACAAAACGTAGCGTTTCTTCACTAGAGAAGAGGAAACAACCCTAGGTGAAACAATTCCCCTTAAATCACCTATCATTTTCCCTCTAATTCATGAAACCTAGGGTAAAAAACCCTCTACACTCACATTTCTTCACTTCAATTCATGAATGCTGGTAAAAGTTGAGAAGATTTTAGTTGTTGTACGACTTGGTTGGTAAAAGCATTTAAGAAATCTTCAGAGGTGAGTAGCTTGATTCCCTCTCAATATGCCTTTATTTGTCTGAAAATTTCCTTATTTGTGGTCTCAAAGACCTATTTGAGAATAAAATAAGTTTTGTCCTCAACAATGGTGTATGTAGTCCTTTGTGCATGTCTTGGTTGGCTAAGTATGGATTGAATGCTTGTGTGGTCCCTTTGTGCATGTATTGGTTTGGTGAGTGTGGACCCTATGTATGTAAAATAATGGTTGTGCTAGTGAATATGGTGTATGAGTGCTTGTGTTGTCCCGATGTGCATGTTTTGTTTTGGTAAAATATTCATGTGTGATGTGTATGTATTTGTAAAAAATGGTTGTTTGATTTAGTAAACTATGAATATTTGATTTATGTCAAGTTTGGTCATTCTTGTTTATAGATGACTGAATACATTGTGCCTATATTTCATCGTGGGGGTCTATTTGTAAGAGACCCCAATGGTGTGCTAATTTATATATATGGAAAAGTTGATTACTTACTTAGAATGGATGTGGATTTGGTCAATTTGTTTGACTTACAAAAGATATTTAAGGAGTTTGGATATCATGCATATAAAACTATATTTTGGACAGTGCCTGACCACCTTGACCATGAATCGGGTTTAAGTTTTATAAATAGAGATAGAGATATTAATGCCAGTGTGAGGCTGCTTTAAGTAATTAGTATAAAGACATTCATATTTACTTTGAGCATCTAATAGCAAAACATTGATAACTCCATGAAATATAGTTATTTGGGCCCTAAATATGTGCTCTATTGATTTCTTAGTTCTTTTTAGTATGCATATTTGGAAGATTTTAGCCTTATAATTGTCGAATTCAATTTGAATCTCTTCCTATATGATCTTGAGCAAATTATGTATATTCTTTAAGTGATTGAGTACATTTGTTACTTTTATTAACTTAGTGATTTCTCTATTGTAGGAAGAGCTGTAAGCATACAGATTAGTGAAAGATTTGGACCAATTTTGGATAAGAAAGCCCAAAAGAAAGCCAAGTGTGAATATCAACATCTCACGCCGCAGCGCAGACATGTCAATGTCGCGGCGTGGTGTATCCCCTACTTCAGACAGAGAGCTCAGAAGATTGAACGTTGCGGTGCAGTCAAATTAATGTCGCGGCGTGGTGACCTAATTTACACATACATCGCGGGTGTTTAATGTTGCGGTGTGAACCAGATTTCAAGGCCTATATATATTGTTTTATTAGATTTCTGTGAGAGAGTTTTAGAGAGTTTAGTTTTTAGGTTAGAAAGCTGCAGGTAGTATTTTAATTCTGGGTTGAGATGAGGCTATGAGAGCCAAGGTTGGAGGCTATCTTCTTCATGGAAGGAGTTTCAAGCATCTAAGATCATATCCATGAGCTTCCTTCCTTCTCCCTTTGTTTTCTTCTCTTCCCTATATCATGAACATGGTTTTTTATATATGTTTTCGTGTTCAATAAGTAGCTAAGTTGTATTTATGAATTATTTTGAATCTTTGTATGGATATTGATGATTTTTGTACTTCTTTGAGTTTATATTGATGTTTGGTTTTGTTCAATCATATAGATCTTAATGTTCTTGATAGTTTGACTAACTTTTAAGTGATTTGTTGAAATCTGATGAACCTAAACTTAGGAATTTAGATTTGAGATAATATGTATGGTTGATGCATGTTCTATTTCATTCAATTGGCTTGGGTAAGATGATTCGTTAATGGGATAGACATATACCTCTTAGTCATGCATAGTAGGTGTTTGAGAATAGAACTTAATGAGTGGAGTTTGCGTTAGTTCTCGTGGAAACATAATGAATTAGGTAAATGAAGCATGATTGATTGACCTAGACATAGACTTTTAACTAAAATAGATTATCAAGCTAACTTAACTCATTCATAAATGTTGATTTAGAGGATTGCATGTTATTAATTGAAGTAGGAGATGAAGAATGATTCCCTAATCTCTAACCATTATCTTTAATTTTTATATATTGCTAATCAGTCTTTAGATTAGTTTAAATGCACTTTTTCCTATTTTCAAGTTCTTGAATAGAATTACTTAAGTTATTAGTTGATATTTAACATTAGAAATTCCATTATCCTCGTGGGAATGATATCCGACTCTTGACTATATTACAAGTGTGACCCATGCACTTACGGTAAGCAAAAGAGTGAACAAACATGAAGTTATAGAAATTGATGATGACAATCAGGGCCTGGGTGTGAAGTAGGAAATGAAAAGGCTAGTAGTGAGGTAGGATAAAATGTAGGTAATGGGCAGGGAAATTGTGAACCTGATGGTGAGGTGCATAAGGGCAATGTGTACGGAAATGACATAGGACCTCTCAATTTCTCTCATGATGATTATGAGAGTGCATAGGGTTCACCATATAGGCCTCCCCCACCGCCATGTGAAGAAGACCAAGATGAGGATGACGTTGATGTAAATGTTAAGCCTAAAAGGAAGAAGAATATAGGAAAAAAAAAATCAAACACCTAAGAAGAAGGTTGGAAAAAACCTACTCCAAAGAAAAAATCACTGAGGAAATCAGTTAGAAAACCTACATCAAAGAAAATATTAGTTAGGAAAAAATAGGGAAATAAACGTTAGCATGAGGAATTGTCATTTAGTTTTGAATTGCAATGGTATGAAGCAATATCTGAAGACCTGCACACACCAATGTCAAGTGAGGATGAAGTTAGTTCTTGTGTATCCACAGTTTAATGAAGGTTCATAATTTGGACAAGTTCACTTGGAGCTTGGGATGAAGTTTGTGAACTTGGAGCAGTTTAAGAATGATGTGAAGGACTACAACATAGCTCTTGGAAGGCAATTCATATGGTTGAAAAAATGATAAAGTCAGGTCTAGGACCAAATGCAGCAGTGAGGGATGTGAGTGGATGATTTATTATGGATGGAATAGTAAATCTAAAGGCTATCAGGTGAAAACCTATAAGTTTGAACACTCATGCTACTAGATTTTCTAGAATAAGCTGGCCAGTAGAGGTTAGGTTGCAAAAAAGCTAGAAAAGAGGCTTATGACTTAACCAAACTTGAAATTTGTTGACACATTTCACCACATGAAGAATGACTATATGATGCACCTGAATGACAATAAGATTTCTAGGGCACTGAAGGGAGTCAGAGATGTTGCGGAAGGCTCTAAGAGGGAGTAATATGCCGAGATGTGGGACTACTTAGCAGAGTTACTAAAAAGTAACCCAGTGAGTACTACTAAGATGGATGTCATACCCCAGCCTGAAAAATAATCAAGGGTTCAAAGCTGGATGTGGGCCTATGATTGGCCTAGATGGATGCTTCTTAAAGGGGTATTATGGAGGTTAACTGCTATTTCTAGTAGGATAAGATGGAAACAACTAGTTTTATGTTATTGTTGTGGTTGATAGTGAGAGGAATGGTTCCTAACCCTTCTACAGGAGGACCTAGGAGATCATGCTATTTTTGGTTGGAATTTTGTGTCAGGCTAACAAAAGGTAAACCCTAAACTTTTGTATTTATACTTGTGTTTTGTTGTTGCTATTATATTTTGAATTTCTAACATCATTTTTTGTCTTATTGCAGGTTTTACTACCTGCCCTAAAGGAGGTAATACCTGGTGCACACTATAGAAACTATATGCTACATATGTGGAAGAATTTCATCAAGCAATGGAAGGACAAATAGATGAGAGGCATTGTTTAGGAATATGCCAAGTGCACAATTATGTCCAAGTTTAAGCATGCATAGAAAGGTTAAAAGAGATTAATGAGAGGGCTTGGGCTTACCTCAATAAATTGGACCCTGCACTATAGGTGAAGGCTTATTATAGTCACTAGCCAAAGGTGGATAACATCATTAACAACAGCTGTAAGATATGGAATGCCAAGATTTTGAAGTATAAAAGAAAACTATGTCCATGTGTAAGGAGCTAAGGTGTTACCTAATGAGAAGGATGGCCAAACACAGAAGGGTTTTGGGATCATATAGAGAAAGCATAGCACCTGTACAACAGAAAAAAAAAAACTTGAGAAGTTAAAAGTTGAAAGCAACAAATGGACTCCCATATGGACTGATGATCCAAATAATGACAGATTTGGAGTGCATAGACATGGCACCAAGGTGAATGTGAATCTCACCTAACATACATGCACATATAACTACTGGCAGCTAACAGGATTGTCATGCGAGCATGCAATTGTTGCAATTACATTTAGGAATGAAAGACCTGAGAGTTATGTCTACCAATGGCTCACATGGATGCCTTGAATGTCACGTATTCACACTTTATTCATCCAGTCAATAGCCAGTAGTATTGGGCCACAACTGATAGCACTCAGCCTATCCCACTAAAGATCAAAAGGCCTATTGGCCATCTAAAGAAGCATAAAAGGAAGGATACTAATGAAGCAATCTCATCCAATAACCACAAACTAAAAAAGACATGAAGTGAAGTGCTCAAAGTGTAGTGAAGCTGGTCATTACTACAAAATATGTAAAAGAGCACCCATGCCAAAGAAACCAACCAAGCCTAAAAAGAAGAAAGTCACAAAGTCCCAACATGAGGGTCAAGATGAAATACCTCTAACACAGTCACATCCTCAACATGAAAACCAATCACAAGTAACCATTCCAACTAATCTTGATTTAAATTTTGATCTATTTTGCAAGTGAATAAGTTATTGTATTTTTTTGCAGCCCTAAGAAGGTGAACCACCAATTTCAACTGCAAAAAACCCTGCAGCTCCAATAGTGAATAATGGACCAGTCCAGTCTCTATTGAAGAAGAAAGACATGTTTTTTTTATTACTTTTATTGTTTCTTTATTTTGGTCATTGCTAACTTAATCTTGATTTACTACTTATTGTTTTCAGCCTGAAAAAGGTCGTGGAAGCCCCACACCTATAAGCCCTCCCGTTGTCAACGTGGACTACCTTCTCATTCAGCATTCAATGATCCACCAGTTCAATCCCTTGAATGTTTTGTTGTTTATATTTTAGCTTGTTTTCTTATAAGTTATGTCTAAGTTAATAACTTTGTTTGCAGACTCAACATGGTACTAGAAGCAAGTCACCTGTCAACATAAGACCTATTTTGGATAAGCCAATTAATTTTGTGAGTACTTATTATGTTGAATTCTTATTATGCAAGTCAGTTGGTAGTTACTATATGCTTATAATAATGTATTTTCTTTTTTCAGTTTGAACATGAAAATGAAAGCCCTCCGCCTCCTCTACCAACAGTTAGACCGCCACCAATCAGGCCAAGAACTTTTAGGCCACCAGCAGTTAGCACACAAGCATTTAGAGCACCACCACTAGTGGCAGCCACCACACCTTTACCTGTTGGACCACCACTCAAAGGAATAAGGTTGTGTGACCCACCATACAGGTCACTAGGTCTCATCCCAAGATGTGCAATAAGGAAACCACCAAATTACCACAAAATAAGACACTTGCCACCAAAGGTGATGGCATCAATCCCTTTAAGCCTTGCAAATCAACCTCAGTAGCCAACCATTGAAAGAGCTCAAGATGGATAAAAAACTGAAGTAATTTCCATTGAGATAATGGCAATAACAAGCAGTGGCACAACATCAAGACTTTTCAAGTTCATCCCAATCCCAGGTTTCAAGCCACCAGTAGCTGCAAGCAAGAAATGAATGAAATTTTAGGAGAATTTGTACATTGCCTCTTTTTGGTTGTTTAAGGTGTGGCAGTCATCTTCTAGTTATGAATGATATGGTCAACTTGATTTTGTATAGTGCACAGATTGCTATCTTTTGGTATAGTGCAATGAGATAATATTGCATATAGGCCATTTTTTGGGTTGTTATGTTTTGGAAGTATTTTAGTATACGTCTTTTGTAATTATGTGAACAGCAATATGTCTAAAGGTTAGGTTGCTTTACAATGACTAAGTAATGACACAATTTGGAATCAATGAAAGTCCACAGGTTTTTGGTTACCTTTTTCTATTTGGATTCTTCAATATTATGTGTTAGTGTGTTGTTTTCATAGATCTCAATATAAATTCAAATCACACAAGATAAAAAAAATAAATCAACAATCACTAATCATTAATCATACTTGCCATTGTTCAAATGAACCAAATGCTCAATTCATTATTCCAAAATGCTCATTTCATTTCATTACAACAAAAAGGCCCATGGTATCTACAAATACCAATTTACATTATAAATCAAAACTAACACTAATTATTAATCTAAGTCTACATTACTTGTACCCATCCATCCCTACTACCAAATATATAGAGCTGCTGTGTGGATTGCATAATAGCCACCATCACAACCCCTAACACCCCAAACATGTTCTTTAAATGCCTAATATCATTCCCCAGTTTATCAAACTCCCTAATTTATGTTTGGGAACTTTTGTTTCAAAAATTTGCAAGTCATTCATCTTTATTTCCATGTAATTCATCTTCAAGTCCAAATCATTGATTACTTTCTTCCAACTCTTTTGGAAAGCACAAAATCAAAATTAGTAGCAAATCCAACCACAAGAAAAACATACAATAGGGCTTCGAGGCATCCTAACTGAGATTCAAAATCAATCAATACATAAATGGACATAGGGCAAGTTTCAATCAAATTTGGTTCAATCAACAATCTTGGTATCTTTAAATGCCTAATATCATTCCCCACCCTATCAAACTCCCTACTCATCTTCGTTGGCAGCTCATTCATCTTAATTTGCAAGTCATTCATCTTTATTTCCATGTAATTCATCTTCAAGTCCAAATCATTGATTCTGCCTTCTTCCAACTCAGAAAGCACAAAATCAAAATTAGTAGCAGCATCCAACCACAAGAAAAAAGTACAATAGGGCTTCTTCTCCTGCAATGAGATTCAATAATCAATCAATACATAAATGGACATAGGGCAAGTTTCAAGTTAAATTTGGTTCAGTCAAAATCTTGGTATCAAGATCATAACCTTATAATATGGGCACCGAAATAATGCTTTGTTTGGGTTCTTAGGAGTTTTTGAGGTATACACAATGTCATTCCTTCCATATTTACACCTCGGAGCAACAACACCCCTGTTATGAAACTCAGTTCCCACTCCAACTAACCTCACGCTGATTCAACACAGCCGAGCTCCTACCTCCACTACAACTTATCATTTTGTTAATGAAACTTAATCTTCGTTGCAATTGGTGGGTTTTTCTAGTGTTAGTTGCAGAGGTGAAAGGGTGGGTTGGAGAAGGATCAGTGAATGTTGAGGAAGAAGATGCAATTTGGGAATTAGATTTTTTTTACCTTATACCCCCACACCACACGACATCGTTTTGACCCTACCATTACTATTTCACACATGAAAAATAAAATTCCAACTTGAAAAATTTTAGTGCCAAATCACCACTTTAACATGGCAGCTCCGTTAATATTACCGTATATTACTTGATAGAAAGATTAACGTGTCCCATGATTGCCATTCTCAGGAACCACGAATTGCATTTTTTTGGCTCAGAAACTATTTTGAGGGTCGAGTTTTTTTCTCAAAGATGAAAATGAGTCTTTACTCAACTAAAAGTAAAGGAATCTTGGTTGACCTGAACCCCACGCAGCACCACGGACAAAACTTCCGAACTTAATAGGAAAAGGCTCTCAATTATTATGATAATAATTTATGCTACTTAATTATGTATAAAGCCATCATAAAGGAGAATAAAAAAGATAGCCAATGTAAAAGCTTCTCGTGTATTTAGTGGCAAAAATTGCTTTAAAAAGATTGAAATGTACGATGAAATACATAAATAAAGAAGGAAATGGTGAAATCTCGGTCTACGTTACCCCCCCCCCCCCCCCCCCCCCCCGCCCCCAAAAAAAGTAGTATTAACCTACGAGAAAGCGTCCCACCAAAAAAAATAATAAGAAAAAAACCACTAGAATGTGCGTCTTTCTTGTATTATCCCTTGAACCTTACGATTTTTTACAATGAAGCAAAAACTTCACAACTGTACTTGATTCTCCTGTACATCGACTATATTTACACGCAAGGCAGCTAGAAGGCTCGAGTCACGACCACGCCGAAATAAAGCCTCCTTCTCAATTGTTGGATTTACAAAAGCTTAACATCCATGTTCACATTCTAATGCTTCAGTTCTTTATCTGTCATAAACCAGATTCATGAGCCCAAAAAGCATCTGGATCCGGACAAAATAGAGAAAAATCTTGGATTTCTAGATTCGCTATGTGCCAATTGACAAAACGGGCTTGTACGGACTTGAATAGAAAAAGGATGATAGGCAAAAGCCAGCATTTATCATCTTCCCTGCAAGAAAGTGTATCAAAACTTGAAAAATAAACACCGCAAAAGTTCTAAAAGTAATTTATAATAAGCAATGCAAAATCATCAAAACTAGCTAAACCAGTTTAGTGGCAAAAGACTCCACAGCTCCTAGTAACAATAAATAAATGGAGTTATTCGTGCTTGTGATCAGAAAGACATTGCTATATTGTTGATGGCTCAAAGGATAGAGAAAATTATGAGGGACTTCCAGAGGTTAGTGGTGAGTGGTGGGCGATCTGAAAAGAGATCTTGTTTGTTAGGAGCTACAGAACTAAAATTAATAGGGATTGAGCCTTGGAAATTTGGCATCTAAAATATTGCTCTAGTGATGAAATGGCTATGGTGGCTAAATGGCTATGGCACCAAGTGCAAGGTTTACATCAGAACAGGTGTAATGTCTAGCGATCACTGCTTGTCATACCAGTCCCTGGAAGTTTATCTATCAGGGTTATGTTTCTTTCAGACCACTTGTTACTCTTAGCCGGGGGTAGGCACTTATATCAAGTTTTGGGAGGAAATTTTTGCAGGAAATGTCTCTTTGCTTAAAAGGCCTTTCCTGAACTCAATAATCTTTCTACCTTACATGATTCCCCCATCAAAAATATTTTCATTATGAACATATATCCTTTACAAAATCATTCTCCTATATTTATGTTGGAAGACATTCCAGTTAGTAAATACGTTCAACTTTTTCAAAACGACTATTAAAGATTAGACATGATATTTTCCCTCTTCAGACAGATCTTAACCAAACCTTCATGCAGAGATGCAGTTCAATTATTAAACAGAATCCAACTGCCTATGGTGTTCAAATAAGAAATAAATCAAATGACTTGCTACTTTAAACATGGATAAGATGATGTTACAATTCTTCAGAGTTGATTTCTTACCGCACTGTCACAGAAGTAAATTTAAACAAAAAATGTATGTTGTTTGTAATATATGCCATTGTTGTATGAGATAAAATGGTGCCATTAAGAAGTTAGCAGCCCTACCTCTTAGCATTCTGTGTACTTGCCTCGCCAGGGTAGTGGAAGTGAGATAATGCATAATTAAGGAGGCAACAAATAAAAGCCACCCCCTGCAGAGACACACACACACACACACATAAATGTTAGATAAAAGCAAGGGATATAGTTCAAATGATCGCATGAATATATATATCTTAAAAAGTTAAGAATTCAATATTGCCTAGAATTTTGTAACTGTCTTCCCCTCAACCTGTAATAGTAATGGTTATAAGGCCTTGCCACTTCAGCAGTATAAGATTATTTTCATGGCATCTTTATGGTGCTCTACTAATGGGTTTCTGTGAGGGGGTGTCATTGACATACGGATAGAGCGGAGGTTATATTGTTTAGATGTACAATGTATATCATAATTCTGTTTTTTTTTCTCCTCCTTAATCATGATGTAGTGGGAGGATATATTATCCTATGCCTCTGCACTTTCTTCTTTCTATGCTTAAAAGGCTCTATGCAATTTTTCTTTTAATGTGAATGCAGTTCGTCTGCATTAAATTTTTAAAAAAGGATTTAATAAAAATAAAAATAAAAAATAGGGAAGAAATCATGTATTGAACATTACATACAGATTAAATGAAAAATAATACTACTCTCCCTATAACTCGAAATTAAATAATATTTTTCCACCGAACATAGTTATGTTTTTCAAATAAAAAAGTGTTAATACAAGCCTCATTTGCAACTTTGAAATTTATGAGTAAATCATTGCCTTTAATTAGCCATTTGCTGCTACTGCTTTAATGGAATTCTTTGTTTGGAATTTTTGGAGAATGTTGGGTGTGTCCAAAGTCCTTGGACCAGTTTTGATGACTAGTTTTACTGGTTTTGGTATAAATAAAGAAGCCAAATTTTTGTGGCAACGTGCAATATTTGCTACACTTTGGTGCATTTGGGTGGAGCATAACTCCCCATTTTTTAGAATATCTCTTTAGATAAGCAGCTGTTTTGGGTTAGGCGTTTGGCTTCCATATGGTCTAAAGCACATGGTCTTTTTCAAGGGCTGTCCATTTCTGACATGTTGAGGGATTGGGTAGTGTTACTACATTGATGTATTTTGTTCCTTGTTTGCTTTTTCTTTTCTTATAAGGAGGATTTCTTATCCTCCTTTCCTTTTGAATTCTCCTTCTGTGTCTTAATATACATTTTTAATCCCAAAAAAAAAAAGTTTAACAATATCTTTAAGCAATTGCCTCTTAACATTATTTATTGAGGCCTGCATTTATACAGCAGGTTGCTTACTACAAAGCCAATTTAGATAGTATACAGTGAAGGATGACTAAGTAATTTTGGGACTTCCAAACTATTTTGGACTGCTTACACCCCATTCTTCTCAAATTATAATGACTATATTAAAGTTATGCATCACAAGCATGATGGTGCAAACAGTTCCATGCAACTCATGATGAAATGCTTAGTGAACCTTCAGTTTATTAAGGTCCAATGAGATCAGAATATATTATAATTGCAAGTGAAGCATTCTTGCTGCTTCTCATCTGCTTTACACATGCAATAGACAGTTATGCTAAGGGTAACACAATATAAGCAGAACTTACAATATTAGATAGAGAAGTAGCATTCCACAGTGCATATACTCGAGAAAGTGAAGCTCTTCTAGGTTCTTTACTGAATAAAGCATTCAAACCAGCAGGAAATGGAGAAAGTAGAGAAAGAGGAAGGATTAGCAAAACAGAAAGAAAAGCCGCAAGAGAAATCCAGTAGAACTGAAGTAACATGAGGAGAGTGACAGAAAGATCTGCTAAAAGCATCAAAGTAATCAGCAGCTGCACAGTGTCCTGACACAAAGATGTCATGTATTAGATAATGTTCAATTTATAGTTGTGGAGAGGTGAAGCACCTGAAATAATTTAACTACCTGACGACCAACAGGTCTAGTGTTGCACAACAGCAGAGAAAGTGGGAATAGAAAGTCCCTTTTGTAGTCCAATGACCTTAAGGTAGCATCATTTATTAGGCCCCCATTAATTCCTCCGGTTATTCTTTTAAGAGATAATGAATTGCTCATGTATGGCCAACTATGCTGCAGCTGTTTAAGATTCTTTCTTCCGTGTGCCACATTTTTCCTGTCATAAGTGTTGAAGAATTATGGATTTAGGGTTAGAAAGAAAGAAAAGAGGGAAAATGGCTAAAACTGAAACACTGAATATATTGTTGATAAGATGATACGTGATACAATTTCATAACCTAGTACTTCTATTTATACTAATACTTATAAGCTCAAGCCCATTAACACTGAGACTAATAACATAATATCTTCTAACACTCCTCCTCAAGTTTAAGCTTACTAAACTTAAGCTTATTACAAGTAGAAAACTCATAAAGGCATAAACTGAAAACAAATAACATCACCAACATTTAAAACCTAACCGATCTCAACGAATAACTAAGGAAACTAGTGCACTCCCTGAATAACAAAACCTTGGCAACGTCCTTGGCAGATAACTCCTTGCTTCTCCTCAACACACATCCCAAGCAAATGAGACCAATTTTAGAGTCTTCGACCTTTCTCCTCAGTGGCCACCTCGACCTCCAAACTAGTCTCCAAAACACTAAGTCGGGTACCACCCAGCAATGACCTCCAACCGAATCTCCGAAACACTAAGTCGAGTATTATACCACCCAATAACACAAATGAGGGTCCTTTACCAATGTCCAAAGTCTTCAATCTGCAAACCCAGCAACCAAACAAACCAAACATAGGTTGAACAACAACCAACCAGACCATTGCTACCAACCAAACGTTGCCACACACCATCGATGTGAACTCCACAAGTGCACTGCTTCGGTTGCAGCCAAATGTGGCACCACTGACCACCCAAATGCGGTCAGCAATGACGAGCTAGCTTCGTTGTTCCTCCTCAAACGATGCTATCGCCAAGAAGAAGAGAGACTCTGCTCATATCCAAGGCGGCTCCACCTCGTTGATAGTCTTTTCCTCCTAGGATAGACCAACTACCTTGGGGTGGCTTTATCTAACGGGCAGCCCTTTCCTTTAATATCTCTGGGGGCGGCTCCACCTCATTGGCAACTCCTTGCCTCTCCCATAGGCGGCTACACCAATTGGGCAGCCCTCTCCTCCCAGCTTAAACATATCAAGACTACAACGACATCAAGGAGATCGAACAAAGAAGAGAAAAGAAACATGGAAACTCTTGCTCCTATACTTGCGACACCCTTGGTCACACCTTTCTGGTTGGTCGCGACACACCCGGTCACCAGAAACACACTCACGGCACCCTTGGCCCCACATAGAAGAAAAAAAAGGGAACCAACCCATGGCACCCTTGGTCGTGCATAGAAGAAGAGAGGAGGGAAGAAGAGCCAATGGTCACAAAACACTGCAACAGCAGAAACTCAAGCCTGAATCATCTCACTAGAATCTCCTCTAGTCAAACCAGAGACTATCACTGAACATAAGCCTCCGAAATCTCTACTTTGCAATCTCCGCAACACAAATCTGTCACACCATGTATTGCAACATCATTAGGAAGCCATCCATCGGAAGCCAAAACCAATCTCCCCCTGAATCAATTCGTCGGAAAACTCGCGGGCGGCAAAATCAGAACTATCACCACCTATGTCACAACACGTCCCAACTTGCACAGTATATTCAACACCTTCAAATCACCATTTTCTAGACCGTGAAGCCAAACACAACCAAGAACAAATTAATCTCTACATCAACACTGCACAAGTTCAGAACCCAGCCACTCTTTTCGACAAGAGACGAGCAAACATACCCTTAGCTAGTCTCCAACCTAAACCCCATCACCTAACCATCAGACAAACCAACCAAGAGAGACTAAAAAGCTAGGCAGAAAACCCAAAAATCATACCTGAAATGCAGTTTGCGGGAAATTTCACCAAAACTCCAATCATCAACCACCAACAAACTCACCAAAAAGGGTCTCCGGTACTTGTGCACCTCAGAACAACACCTGCAAACACCTCCATGCAGTTTGAACCACCAAGCCATGCACCAAATCACATCAGATCGCACTAAACAGCACTAAAACACACCTAGAGTGGCTTAAACTACCACGTCGAAGACATCGCCGGACCTGCAGTCGCCGACAAGTCTCCCTGGCCACCGCACGCACCTGTCTAGGCCGGAATCTGCTGCCGCCGGCCTCCCAATCGCACCCCACCATGGCAACTCCAGCCACCCAACTGGTTGTTTATAACCAAAAACAACAAAATGCACAAAACAGAGGAGGCAAACAAACACATGCATGAGCTCTACACCCACCGCCAGCCACCATCAATCCTGCTGGTCCTCCTCCGGCTCCAGTCGAACACGGCTTGCCAATACCCATCGAAGGTTTCTGTCGGTTGCATAAAACGTAAAAACAAAGGCTTTGAAATGGGGAAGACACAAACCGCCGCCGTCGACCACCAGCAACCTCTCCGGTCTTCTTTTCGGCCACGTCTGGCTGCCAATCACTGGCGACTACTCCTGGGTCTCCTAGAACACAGAACCATAGCCACCCCTGGTTGTTCATTGATATAAATAGTATAAATAGTGACCTAGGTCACGTTTATAAATAGGGATTTTTTTTTTAGAAAAAATAGTTTTGTTAAGATTATTGAGATGCATTAATAAGGTTCCATGAACCGTTCCATAGGTTCATGTATACTAGAATTTATTAGATTCATGTACATAGGGAGTAAGCTATCTTATTAATTACCTTGTAAATTATAATTCTGATGTGTATATTTAAATCACACCTGCTGAGTATTTCTTACTCAAGCAATTCAGAAATTCTCTCTAAGTGGTCTGATATTCAAGTTGGTATCAGAGCGGGTTGATCCTGCTCTTGCTCTTCATCACCGTTACTGTTCCAGCCGCTGTCAAGGCTGGAACCTCGTCCAAAGTCCCCTCATCTGTCAGAGTGAGGGCCCCAATCATCTTAGACGGCAATTTTCGGCCGTCCCTCCAAGTCCCCTCGCCGGAGAGTGCTCCACGCGCCGCCACCATTCTGTTCAACGTCCGGCGCGTGTAAGCCATGCGCCACCTTCCCGTTACCAGATTTCGTTGCCGCCGGTCCCATTCTGCTCGTCGAACCTACCTGAGTCTGTTTAAGTGGTCACTTGCTCTGTTCGTCCCTGTTTGGCTAGTGGGTCTTAGGAGCCCACCTTCGTCCCTCAATGGCTTCCATGTCAGAAACCTCAAACGCTGCCTCTAGTGCTTCTACTCTCTCAAATAAGGCCCCTGTCTCTTTTGTTTTCTCTAGTAATCCATCTATTACTTCAGAAAAGCTTAATGGAAGAAACTATATGGATTGGTAAGCTGCTGTGGAGATTTGGTTTTTGGGACAAGGTCTCTCCGACCATCTAATCAAAAAGGCTAAAGATATCGATATTACAGAACAAGACCAGTGGAAGAGAGCTGATTATCAGTTGGTTTCACTCTTATGGCAGTCCATTGACCCGAGGTTGATGGTTCATTTTCGCACCTATAAAACATGCTACGACATATGGAAGAAGGCTCGAAGAAGATCAATAATATGTGCATGGTGCTTGTCCATCACAGTCTTCACAAAGACTTTGAATCTGTTTGGAACCAAATTTTGACAAATCCCAATGTCCCTACAGCAGAAAATCTCATTGATTGTTTGCTGCGTGTTCTTTCTCCGGAGGCTGTGTCAGGAGCTGGTTCCTCACCAGGTTTAGAGTCATATGCATTCTTTTCTAATGTGGCAGGTCGTGGAGGCCGAGGTCGTGGTCGAGGTGGATGAGGAGGTCATGGTTCCAGTAATCGTCCACAGTGCTCCTACTGCAAACGTATAGGGCACACTCAAGATAAATGCTATTCCCTAATTGGATTTCCAGAGAAGTCAGCTCATGTGACTTATTCTCAGTCTTCGGGTCCAAAAAAACAGGATGAAAGTGGAGGTAATAATCAAAATATTTTGTCAGATGCTGAATATAAGGAATATCTTCAGTTCAAGGTAGCACAACAGAATTCATCTTCAGCAGCTGTAACTCATACTAGTAATTCTACGATTTGTCTCTCTCATTCCTCGCCTGTTGGATCCTAGATTTTGGATTTTGGTGCTTTCGATCACATAGCTGGTAATCTCTCTCTTTTCTAAAAAATATCACAACCCAAAAATTCACACTACATCACTCTTGCCGATGGCTCTAAGGCAAAAGCCAAAGGCATTGGTCAAGCCACACCTCTTCCCTCCTTGCCATTAAATTCTGTACTCTTTATTCCTAGTTGCCCCTTTAATCTAGTTTCCATTAGTCAACTCACTCGTAATCTTAATTGTTCCATAACCTTTACTGCTAATTCTTTCTCTACACAGGACCGGAATACAAGACGGATGATTGGCGCAAGATCTGAATCACATGGTCTCTACTATTTCCAACCTCCTTCTTCAATTGTTTGCACCGTTGCTGATTCACCGAGTCTCCTTCATCGTCGTCTGGGTCATCCAAATCTAAATAAACTGAAGAAAATGGTAACTCATCTTTCTCACGTGCAATTTCTGGAATGTGAGTCATGTCAGCTTGATAAACATATTTGAGCTTCCTTTCCAAGCTCAGTTCATCATAAAGCAACTTCTCCCTTTGGTCTTGTCCATTCAGATATTTGGGATCCTAGTCGAGTCAATTCTATCTTAGGCTATAGGTACTTTGTTACTTTCATTGATGATTTTTCAAGATGTACTTGGATCTTTTTAATGAAGGAACGTTCAAAGTTGTGTACTATTTTTCAGAACTTTTGCAATGAAATTGAAACTCAATTTGGACATCCTATTCGCATCTTGCATAGTGATAATGCAAAAGAATATTTTTCTGCTTCCCTTAATCATTTTATGGCTTCTCATGGCATAGTTCATCAATCCTCTTGTCCACATACACCACAATAAAATGATATTGCTGAAAGAAAACATCGCCATATTATTGAAACTACTCGTACCCTTTTGTTCATGCCAATGCACCTTTAAAATTTTGAGTTGATGCCGTTCTCACTGCTGTTTTTTTGATAAATCGGATGCCATCCTCTGCCTTGAATAACAAAGTACCACATTCCTTGTTATTTCCTCAGGACCCACTTTTCACAGTTCTCCCACGTGTTTTTTGTTCTACTTGCTTTGTACATGATCTCACACCAGGTATTGATAAATTGTCTGCTCGTGCCGTCAAGTGTATCTTTCTTAGTTATTCTCGTGTACAGAAAGGATACAGATGCTATTCTCCCTCTACTCATCGTTTCTACATGTCTGCCGATGTCACCTTCTTTAAGGATACACCTTATTTCACTACGTCGGTGACACCAAATTCTGTCTCCCAGGTATTGCCCATCAATTTTCCTATTCCACTTGTTACTGATTCTTCCGTATCAGATTTGTCAGGGTCTTCTCCATCTGTGTCTCCCACTCCTCATCCTCTTATTACTTAACAACGTCGTCCTCGCCAAACACAATTGGAGGAAGTTGCCATTGAAGAGACAAGTGATTCATCTTCTACTCCAATCTCTGAACCTACTCCGGATCTACCTGGATCTCCTGTTGATTTACCCATAGCTCTTCGCAAAGGTACAAGGTCTTCTCGTAATCCTCATCCAATTTATAATTTCTTAAGTTATCACCGTTTATCTCCTTCCCATTGTGCCTTTGTATTTGCTATTTCCTCTGTTTCTATTCCTAAAACTATCCAGGAAGCACTCTCTCATCTAGGATGGCGACAAGCTATGATTGACGAGATGACAGCTTTAGAATCCAATAACACTTGGACACTTGTTCCCTCTTCTTCAGGAAAATCTACTGTTGGTTGTCGTTGGGTGTTTGCCATCAAAGTGGGCCCAGATGGTCAGATTGATCGGTTGAAAGCCCATTTAGTAGCTAAAGGCTATACTCAGGTATTTGGGCTAGATTATGGTGATACTTTTTCCCCAGTTCCGAAAATGACCTCTGTTCGTTTATTCTTATCCATGGCAGCCATGCCCCGCTGGCCAATGCATCAGTTGGACATTAAAAATACATTCCTTCACGGTGATTTAGAAGAGGAGGTTTATATGGAACAACCTTTTGGGTTTGTTGCTCAGGGGGAGTCACGTGGATATGTTTGCAAGTTACATAAGGCCTTATACGGCCTCAAGCAGAGCCCTCGAGCTTGGTTTAGCAGATTTAGTGCAGTCCTTAAATAATTCAGCATGATCCGCAATGGAGCAGATCACTCTGTGTTTTATAAACATTCTCCCTCTAATCAGTGCATCTATCTTGTTGTTTATGTGGATGACATTGTCATTACAGGGGATGATCATGATGGCATCAAACGCCTCAAGGAGCACTTGTTTCAACATTTCCAAACCAAAGATTTGGGACGGTTACGATACTTCCTTGGAATTGAAGTAGCTCAATCCAGCACTGGTGTTACTATATCTCAGAGGAAGTATGCTCTTGATATTTTGAAGGAAACATGAATGATAAATTGTAAACCGATTGACACTTCTATGAATCCTAATGTTAAACTTATGCCAAATCAGGGGGAGCCCTATTCAGATCTAGGAAGGTATCGGAGACTAGTAGGGAAGTTGAATTATCTTACTATGACCCGGCCAGACATTTCTTTTGTTGTTAGTGTTGTGAGCCAATTTCTTAACTCTCCCTGTAACAGTCATTGAGATGCAGTAATTCGAATCTTGAGATATATTAAAGGTTCTCCGGGACAGGGGTTGGTCTATAAGAATAGAGGTTATACTGAAATTATTGCTTACATAGATGCAGATTGGGCTAGTTGCCTAAGTGATAAGCGATCAATCTCAGGTTATTGTGTTCTTGTTGGAGGCAATCTCATTGCATGGAAAAGCAAAAAGCATAATGTTATCGCTAGATCGAGTGCAGAAGCAGAGTATCGAGCTATGGCTTTTACTACATGCGAACTCATATGGCTAAAGCAACTTCTTTTTGAGTTAAAGTTTTGTAAAATAAGGTCTATGAATCTTATTTGTGATAATTAAGCAACTTTGCACATTGCCTCTAATCCAGTCTTCCATGAGCGGACTAAACACATAGAGATTGATTGTCACTTTATTCATTAAAAGGTTATCTCTGGAGAAATTATCACATCATTTGTGAATTCTAATGATCAGCTAGCGGATGTGTTCACTAAGTCACTCCGAGGTCCAAGGATAACATACATATGTAACAAGCTGGATGCTTATGACATATATGCACCAGCTTGAGGGGGAGTGTTGAGATTATTGAGATGCATTAATAAGGTTCCATGAACCATTCCATAGGTTCATGTACAGGTTCATGTATACTAGAATTTATTAGATTCATGTACATAGGGAGTAAGCTATCTTATTAATTACCTTGTAAATTGTAATTCTGATGTGTATATATAAATCACACCTGCTGAGTATTTCTTACTCAAGCAATTCAGAAATTCTCTCTAAGTGGTCTGATATTCAAGTAGTTTCATAAACTGAAAAGTGAAAACAGAGGAAAAGTGTTGAGGAAAACAAATAGGGAAGAATATACAAAAGAGTTCTATGGAACTCGACACAGCGGAAAGGAAAGGCTTTCAAGGCGGATGATATCGCCCTAATACCATGTTGAATAATTATAGATTTAAGGTTAGAGAGAAGGAAAAGAGGGAAAACAACTAAAACTGAAACACCGAATATATTGTGATATGTGATACAATTTCATAACCTAGTACTTCTATTTATACTAATACTTAGGTGTATAAGCTCAAGCCCATTAACACTAAGACTAATAAGTATCAAAAAATGAATCCCTTCAAGTTAATATACAAATGGGATTTAAAAACAAACCATGAATTCTCACAATACTAATCTTCATCTAGGAGGTATTAAAACAAACAACGTCAAGGAACCAGGCAACTTAAAAGCTTAAAGCAAAGAGTTATTAATGGTTTTTTACATCCCCAACATGCCTACTGATGTGAGAATCTACAAGCTTTGAAACATTGACAAAGAATAAGCACATCACACACTCATTGTGCTGGAACTTAATCTCAACTTAAATTAGCATGGGAAGCAAGGATCAACTGTAAACACCCATTGATACCATATCAAAGAATAAAGCAACCTAAGATTCTAAACTGCTATGCAAAGGCCCAAGAATAACTATTTTGCATTCTTTCTTGATCCATCTAATCTAATCAGGTCAAATTTCTAAAACCAAGCATTATGAATCATCATTATTATTCTTAAAGTTATAGCAACAGTCATGAACAATATTGGGTTTAGTTGTTTTGAAATTTGAGCAGTTAAGTTTTCCCTTTTCCTTTGAGTAGGCACCAAATTCTTCCTTCCAACAATCTTTCCTAGGAAAAGCCCATTTACCAACATTCATTTCTATTTTTTGGTTGCAATTGGCACTATTATTCTCAAAGGACAACATGAAATGGTTGATCCCTGCCATGTTAATAGGATTAATTGGAAGAAACCAGGGCTAAGGTCTGTATGTATACAGCATTAACTCAGGATCATAAATTACCTCATAGCTTCATCAGTACCAACCCAAGTATCAGACTGGTGCAAATCATGAAGGGAATAATCCCCAACTGCTACAATGATACCCAGCTGATAGTAACCAGAAGCTGTTGCTTGGAACCATCCAAGCTCAATTTTAACTCCATGGAACTCAAGTTGGGGGTTTGCATGGCTTTTTATCCAATCAACAACAGGACCTAGTGTGGTACGAATTGATCCATGCCTCACTGTCCGTAACTGAGCATTCAGTCCAGCTACCAAGCGATTCCAAACAGTTGCTGGGACATGCTATGGATATCAAGTTTGGGATTTGTACATCAGTTATGTATAGAGAAAAAATAAACTGACTAAATCTCAAGAACTCAACAATCAAGACACCTGGCCAAGGAGATTGGTCAATAGTGTATCATTGTGAAGATTATAAGGCGCCATGTAGCTCCCATCACCACCAAAAATTATGCACATGGGAAATCTCTTCTGTATAATTGATACAATGTCTAATCGCTTCTCATCACCACCAAGGAAAAAATCAATGTATGCTACCATTAAATCTGGTGTCGGCCCAACCTGCATCAATTGTTTCTTAAATTAAAGACATTAATAAGGATTACAGTGTGCATCATTTAACACTATGGAAACCTTAAAGTGAAAGGTCTTAGATTCTAATACAAGCTTGTCAGGGAAGAAGAATTACAAATTAAACATGTAGATTTGTAGTACTTCCATATGTATAAATAAAATTAATGCTGATGTTTAATAATCACATTGTTTTGATTTTGAAAGAAAATAAAGGAATGCAATCTGGTAAACAAGACAACATCTTCTGAATTCTGATATAGCCATGTTGTAACTTGCTAACTGAATATAAAAGTACCTATTGCTTCTAGGAACTCTAAATAATCAGTGAGAAATAACCAAAAAAACTTCCTGGTATTTATACAACTAATCAAAACATAATTCTTTCAGCTGGGGAGGAAGGACTTCTAATTTAGAAGCTGAAGCATAAACTCCTTACGATTAGAATTAAGGGTGAGTACAATACATTGGCACAAATCCCTATTATCACACTTGCATATGATCACCATACTCAAGAACACATCCCACTTTTGCAAGTCGTGCCAAGAGAGAACTAGAAGTGAAATCTTGATGGTGAAAAAGGTAATGCAATTGTATTTAATGAAAAGCCCAGCAGCACTGTATGACATGGGATGCACTAGCATTGATAAAGCATAAGCTCAAAAATCAAATCATCTTAGTGTTTTGGTTTAGTTTTGATTTTGGGATGACTTTATTCTTCCATCACCTTTACTGGAAGCTTTAGGAGTATTTTAGTAATTTTCTCAATATTTTATGTTCTTTTGGGCAGACCAGGCCTTGGGCTATTATTGGGCTTGGATTTATGTTCTTTAGATGTTTTACTGTCTTAGTTTCATGTTTAAGTGTCTCTTAATTAGTTAGTGTTGTTAAGTAAAGGGAAGAGAAAGAGCTGACGCCATGACCATAACTTGGCCAGGCACACGAATATACATTTACAGAGATGAGACAATACAAGAGTGATTATGAGCAATTAACAACTAAATAAGCAAATTAAATATCAGCCCAAATATTCTAACTTAATTACAGAATATTATGTCCTATTTAATATCGTAACACTCCCCCTCAAGATGGAGTATAGATGTCAATCATGCCCATCTTGTTACAAATCTGAGTAACCTTATTCCCAGGAAGAGCTTTGGTGAACACATCAGCTAGTTGTTCTCCAATTCAGATTAACTTTTGCTGAAGTTTTTCCCGAACAAAGTGACAATCAACCTCTATATGCTTAGTGCGCTCATGAAAGACTGAGTTATTTTTTTTATAGAAAAAGAAATATAACTCTGCTTATGTTGAGCCTTGTTGCAAATCCTTATATAGCCGGTCCCAAACCCAGATAAAAGAGGAGAGTTGCAAATGCCATATTTGGAAGCATGAGAGGCTCATCTTCCTCTCTTACATTCTCCTCCTGAAGATGAGGCTGCTTGAAGTAGCTCTCTTGTTCGTTGAAGGTGACATCCCTTGACACATAGAATCTTTTCGATGGAGGGTGAAAACATTTGTATCCCTTTTGTGTGGTTGAGTACCCTAAGAATACACATTTGACAGCCCTAGGGTCCAGTTTTCCCCTTTCATTGCTATGAACATGCACAAAGGATACACACCCAAATATTCTAGGTTGGAGTTTATTTGTAGGGTCCAGGTGTGGGTAGAATGAGGATAGGACTTCCATTGGGCTTTTTGATTCTAAGATTTTAGAGGGTAACCTATTGATTAGGTAGGTGGCAGTAAGAAGGGCCTCCCCCCAAAATTTCTTAGGAACATGATTTTGAAAAAGTAAGGCTCTAGTTTGGTCTAATAAGTGCCCATTTTTCCTTTCTGCAATCCCATTCTGTTGGGGTGTGTTAACACATGAAGACTCATGGATTATCCCTTCTTTTTGGCAAAAAGAGTTGAGCACAAGATTAAAGTAGTCCTTGGCATTATCAGACCTAATTCTCTTGATACTGACTCCAAATTGATTCTTAATCATTGAGACAAACCGAATAAAAACGGAGCTAACCTCAGATTTCTGTTTCAATAGGAAAACCCAAGTCACCCGGGTACAATCATCTATGAAGGTTAAAAACCATTTAGCACCTGAGATATTAGGGACATTAGCGGGACCCCATACATCAGTATGAACAAGGGAAAAAGGAAAGGACTCATCTTATTGCTAATGGGGAAAGGTACACGCTTGTGTTTAGCAAGCTCACACACCTCACAATGGAGACTCTCCACATTTAAATTCTTAAACAAGGAAGGGAAAATCACTTTTACAACTCGAAATGAAGGGTGTCCCAGCCGACAATGGTATAGTTGAGCTTTCTCTTCACTGGTCATGGTGGATTCAGATATGAGAGAGTGGTTCTTGGCGAGCGATTAGGGTCCTCCATGTAGTACATGCCATTCCATTCTCTAGCATGTCCAATCGTCCTCCCCGAGTTCTTGTCCTGTAATATGCAAGAGTTGTTATGAAACACAACATTACACGAGAGATCTTTTGTGAGTTTTTGTATAGAAATCAGATTAGTGGACAATTTAGGGACATGAAGAATATTTTTTAATGTTATGGATGGGCTTATTTGGACCTCTTCTTGTCCTGCTACAGTTATAAGGGTTCCATCTGCTGTGGAAATTTTCTTGTTGCTAGGACATGGAGAATATGTGGAGAAGTATTTGGGTAGAGGGGTCATATGGTCAGTGGCTCCAGAATCTAGTATCCAATAATGGGTAAAGGGTGTATCTGAAACATTAAGTCCAAAAGAGAATGGAAACTTACCAGAATATGTTAAGGAGCACGTACCTGTGGGCTTCTCCAATTTATTAAGGAAGGATCTTACCCTTTCTATCTCTTCATGATTCAGTTGGACAGATTCTTCACCTTGTCCATTAACAAGGTGTGCTTGCCCTTGCCCTCCCCTTTTGAGGTCCTTCCTTCTGCCCCCATTCTCGGCTAGGTCCTCCTTTCCGCCCCATTCTCGGCTTGGGGTTTTCCGTGTAATCTCCAAAGCACTTCTCCCTTGTGTGGCGCGGCTTGTTGCAGTAGCTACACCAGACTTCCTCATGTTTTTTCTCCATATTGGGAAACCTGTTTTTCCTCTGGTTAGTGACCATGGTTGTTCCTCCTTTAGCTATCATTGCTTGAGCTTTCAGTAGTTGAGGTCTCCAACATCAATCCTCTCCTGCTTTCTTCACTGCGGATAATGGCTACCACTTCATTCAGCCACAGGGACTTTCTCTTTTCCTAGGATTTGGATTCGGACCTGGTCATATTCAGGATTGAGGCCTACCAAAAAATCATAGACTCTATCTTGTTCAATATACTCCTTAAGGATTGCTGAGTCTTCCGAACACTTTGCTTTTATAACTCGATAGTGATCTAATTCCATCCATAGGGACTTGAGTTGATTAGCATATTCTCGTAACTGATTTGTTTCCCTGTTTGGCAGCCACGGTTTTCACCTTTACATCATAGATTTGAGCAGCATCCTTGGCCTTAGAATAGGTTTGTTCTACTGCCTCCCAAATTTCCTTTGCTGATTTAAGGAACATAAAGGTATCACTGATTTCTGGGACCATTGAATTCCACAACCATGCCATGATCATGGAATCTTCTTCATCCCATGATTGGAACTTGGCATCCTTTGCATTAGGGGCATTATCAGTCAGGTGTCTGACCTTCCCTTTTCCTTTCAAGATGGTCCTAATGAGTTGAGACCATTTGAGATAATTCTTTCCGTTTAATCGATAAGCAGAATGAACATTCTGCAATTCTCCAGCAGTCTGGGATCTGTCCCCAGTTTCTAGAACAGGATTCACGATCTCAGCCATCACAAGTGGGTGCGATCAAGGTAGAGTGGACTGCGCAGCAATGAAGGCTGCGATAAGGCTCAAGGTCGCGCAGCAATGAAGGCTGCGACTTAGGGTTTCTAGGCACGGTCAGAGACTCCCAAAGATCGGGAGCTCTGATACCATCTCAAATTTAGAAGGAATATATATTTGTTACAATGAATTATGAGGTCATTGGACCTATATATACATGAGCCTGTTGGCTATTTTAGGAAATATGGACAGCTAATTCTAAGAAGACAAATCCCTGTGATTATGGGATTGTTCCTAAATACATAAACCTAGTATTAATAGCAAGATACAACTGTGATACAGAATAAAATTACAGCAAGGATAAAATATAAAACTTCCTAAAAAACACAATGAGCAATCACGGTTTTGACAACCTATATGCTCCAGCTTGAGGGGGAGTGTCGAATACTATGTAAATAGTGGTAGATTCATTGTATAGGCTAACCAAATCATGTAATTATGGTAATTAAGATCTTTATATTCATGTAATTATGGTAATTAAGATCTTTGTATTTATTGTAATAGGTTTATATAATTCAGCCTCTATTGTGTAGTTTAGACACATGTTTCATCATATGTCTCTCTTTTCTCTCTTCACTCTCAACAATCCCAAACACTAATCCTACATGCACTGTTCATAGCACAGAAACAACCATCAATCTAACCCTTGAATCCCTCCTATTGCCTGCAAATCACCATTACCCCCACACACTCCCAATGAACCTTCAGTCTGCTTATTTTCTACCATTGATCCACCAAAGAAAATCCTAATTTTGATATGTTAAATCCTAAGGCTTCTGCCGTCCTACATTAGTCTACCTTGTGTTTTCCTAATGCAAGAATAATTACATTAGTAAGAGTGACTAACTAGGAATTTTATGGAAATTACTCCATGAAGTTAAATTCTTTGTAAGTCAAACCTTCAGCCCTTTGTACAAAGCTCGCGATCGACAGGAGCGTAGACATGAATGGTCATATTCAGACTTGACATATTCCTGAAGGCGACTGATCTTTACTCTCCGCCGCCAATGCTTCCAGGACCAAGCACAAGGATATGCAACAACCGAAAGTATACTGTGCACTGATCCCTCCCACCAATCATATGCAGCGACCGAGTTAATCTCATCAATAAATCTATTAAAAGCATCCTCATACCTGCATCCCAGTTAGGATCAAATCTTAATCAGAATCATGATTATGACATATAGTAATATGATGCAAGATTTGAATGCTAATGTAATATTAAGCTTCCCAAACTGAACTTCTTTATCTTTTCCTTATATATAGATGCTTGATGTAGAATCTTTACTGAGGAGTGCCTCCTGCACCAAGACTTTCTTTTACAATAGAAACTATTAATAGAAAGGAAGTATTTTGATGGTAAATATCAGAAGCACAATAAGATAAGTTCAACCTAAATGGCTACAGTTAACGAGTAGGTGTGATTTTCAGCAACACCTAAGACAAATGATTTGAACAAAACTAAACACTTTTCCAGTATTTGTCAGCACATAGCCCACATACAAAGCAATATGACATCAGGATCAATGACATGCGCGTATGAATAAGTAGTTTCTCTTACACAATTTCAATTATAGCATGGGGAGGCGAGTAAGGAAGATGCCAGGGTTCTCTAAAAGTATTAGGGCCCATAAAGTACATTCTGTGCACATGACTTTGAGTCTCTTCAGCTCTGGCTCCACGCACCTAGTTTTCAAACAACAAAAAATGTAATGCATCAAATAGTTTCAGAGATAACTGTTAAGACTCAATTAATTCTGCAGAAAGAACTAGTTAAACAGCAGAAGTTTTGTTATCAAAATAGTACCTCAGAGAGAGAAAGAAGATATGGAAAACGGTCACGATTATGGTGTTCAATTGAACTCGAACTATGATATGAACCAGAACCAATCAACTTGATTCTCAAAGTACTTAGTAGCAGAGCCAAAAGCAACAAAATGAATGACAACATTACTGAAAATGGCCAGGGACCCCCAAAAGTATAAATAAGCTCCTCTAGAGGTGTATAGCAATTGGGCATTCTATACTTGTCTGATATACATTTATAGGGACAAGCTCGCCGTGTAACTCCCCCTGCAATGAAAAGGATCATCCTAAAAATTTGAGAGAGAGCATAAAGTTAGGCATGTAAAGCTAAGTTAAGCGCATCAAAGATACCTCGTTTATATATGAAATTCGCACGATTGGGAAGAAGATCAAGTGGACAAGGAGTGCAAAGATGTGCTTCAGAACCATCAACATCTTTGTAAGTACCAATAGGGCATTCCTGAAAATTTACTAGCATTGTTCAATAAATTTCAGAAAGTAAATATCCAGCGCATGTGCAAGAATTATTAGATTTGCAGAGGAATTGGGCTGCCCTACTGTATTCCTACTTCCCTTGTTTCCTTAGTTTTGTTTTGTTTTATTTTTTCTCAGCTCTTGAAAATACCTTATCCTCGCCCTAAGGTACTTATTCTCTTCTTTTTAATAATACTTATTTTTCTATCCAGACAAAAAAATATTATTAGAAAAGACAGACAGCTTAAATACAGTCAAGGTAATATTTTATATTACAAACTGAAACCGACAAGCTGTTAAATGAAGTCAACATGATGGTTTTTACATTACATTTTTTTCCTGTTAAATAAAAAATGTGTTTTATTAGAGAAGAGAAAGAGAAGATTACAAGAGCAGAGGATAAGAAATCTTCCAAAAAGAGACTGAAAAAATAAAAAATGGGCATAAGAAAACAATTCATCTAGTTAGAGCTCACCAGTCTCTTTGCATATTGCTTGTTAAACTTATCACAGAAAGTGATGGGTACATATCTCCGACAGTCTAGGCAAAAACAAAAGAAGAAAAAGAAAACCAATGAAACAAACCTCACAGAAAATGCCGTAAAGACCTTTAGGGCATGCTTTCCCAGTTATGGTACCCTCCTGTCCATGATGGCCACCATCATTCCCAGCACCTCCACTGTTTAAAATCATGAAGAAAGAGATGCTGTTTCTCAGCAAAGTTTATTAAAAGAAATTGTCTATTACCATTTTACCAAAATAGTGATTAAATTATCTACAATGATCATGTTTCAAGTTACATAAAATGGGGGGACTTTAGAGCCAAGACTATTCATACTTATTGGATTTGCAGAAAAGTTTTGAATGGAGTCACAAAGAGCTCTTTTATAAACAAAACCAAAAATAAGTAAAACCAAAAGCTTCATTTCAGAAGTACTGTCAATAAACCAATAGAAAACAAAAATATATGAGTTGACCATTCATTGTTATGCTGACTCATCCTTCACTACAACAACAACCAAGCCTTCTCCCACTAGGTGGAGTCGGCTACATAGATCAAACGATGTCATTGTGACTCATCCTTCACTCACTCAATAAAAATTACCCAAAAAGAGCCTAAGCCCTTGTTGCTAATAGCACTGCAATGAGTAAGATCTGAAATCCTATATAAACAAAAAGACCACAAACTTAGTAGACTAATCATCAAAAAGAACAAAGAGAGGAATTAAGGTTCACAGCTTGAAAACATAAGTTTCCAGGAAAATTGGCAATATTTATGTAAACAGGACTCTCTTAGTGAAACATTTAAAAAGCTGATATAATAACCAGTTTCCAAATTCCAAAACAATAAATCTGACTTTAAAATCTGTCCCCTCCGCCTCCCCCTTCCCTTCTCTCCCAAAAAAAGCCTTTGATATTGTGAAAATGGGAATTGATTATTCCTCATTTGTATATTTTCACTGGAATTGTTTACAATACATATATAAGAGATAGACACTCAATCAGTCCCTATAACTACAGAACAAGAAAGGAAAGAAAACTAAGAAAGGTAACAAACCTATAATTACATAAACTAATCCTATTTACAGCAACTATTAATATTGATAAAGAATCAAACTTAATGCTAGTTTTTTTTTCCCTGCATGAACAGTGCCATGGCACTTCAATATTTGTGCCACATGAACAGTGGCACAAATCCAGATTTGATCTTCCAACAATACTGATATGGAATTCCACACTTCCCCTCAAGCTAGGTTGAAGATATTGAGTAAACCTAGCTTGGAATTAAGTTCCTCAAAAATCTTCCTAGGCAAGGCTTTAGTTAAGATGTCTGCTGTTTATTGGCTGGTTGGGACATATATAAGAGATATCATGTCTGTTTCTATCTTCTTGACAAAGTGTCTATCAATCTCCACATGCTTTGTCCTATCATGATGAATTGGATCCTTTGCTATGCTGATTATGGACTAATTATCACAAAACAATTTCATAGGTCCCGAGATGTTGATTTTTAATTCACTAAGTATTCTTCTTAGCCATATTCCCTCACAAACACCGTGAGCTAGTGCTCTGAGTTCAACTTCTGCATTGCTCCGAGATACAACTGGTTGCTTCTTGCTTCGCCAAGTAACCAAGTTCCCCCAAATGTAGGTACAGTAACCTGAGGTTTGACCGCCTATCTGTCACCGATCCAGCCCAATCTGCATCAGTATATATTTCAACTTCTTTGTTTGCTGTCTTCTTGAAAAATAGTCCTTGGCCTGGTGTCATCTTTAAATATTTCAAGATTCTATATACAGCTTCCATGTGTTCTTCTGTTGGATTGTTCATGAATTGACTTACCACACCTACAGCAAAACTAATATCAGGTCTGGTATGTGAGGGATAAATTAGTTTTCCAACCAATCTTTGGTACCTCCCTTTGTCAACAGGTGCACTATCATCTCTACTTCCCAATTTTGAGTTGAAATCCATGGGAGCATCCGCTAGTTTGCACCTGAGCATTCCTGTTTCTTTCAAAAGATCCAACACATATTTTCGTTGTGAAACTAAAATTCCTCTTTTTGACCTTGCCACTTCCATACCAAGAAAATACTTCAGATTTCCTAAGTCTTTAATCTCAAATTCTTCAAGATGTCCATTGAGAAAAGCATTCTTTACGTCTAGTTGATATAGGGGGCAGTCAAGATTTGATGCAAGTGAGAGTAATACTCGAACTATATGGAGCTTAGCTACAGGGGCAAACGTCTCCTGATAATCAATCCCGTAAGATTGAGTAAATCCCTTAGCTACTAGTCTTGCTTTAAAGCTGTTGACACTTCCATCTGCATTATGTTTGACTGTAAAAATCTATTTACAGCCAACAGGACGTTTCCCTGAAGGTTACTCAGATATCTCCCAAGTCCCATTCTCCTTTAAAGCACGAATTTCCTTCCAGATGGATGTCTTCCATTCTGGTATAGGGCTTCATGAATTGAAGTTGGAACCTGTATTTTGTCAAGACTGCTCACAAAAGCATGATGATCTAGGTGATAATTTTTCATATAAGACAAAATTATAAATAGGATGATCAGTGCAAACTCTCTTGCCTTTTCTCAAAGCAATAGGTCTATCATCAATAGCTGAATTATCCAAGGCATAATCAGTATTGCAATTACTTGGTGAACTTTGAGTCTCTGGATGTAGATTGGATTCATGGCCTTGATCGGGTGGCTTCTGTATATTTGTCCTTTCTTGAGTCTTGTTTCTCCTAGAGTAGGCACGTAACTCATTGGTAACAGCAGGTATGTGATTGAGATTTTGGGGAATTTCAGGTATCTCGGATTCTGCTTCAGGTTCAGGTTCATTTTGAGAAGTTTCAGGTTCAGCATGAGAAGGAATTGATGACTCTAGATGGATGGAAGAATTTGGAGAAGGAATTGAAACAGGATGAATAGAAACAGGATCCATGGTGTCAATGTTCCAAAGTTGATATTCTTGATTAGAATTCTCCCCCTGAATATTAGCTTTGTAGTATGGTTGTTGTTCAAGGAATGAAACATCCATGGAGTTATAGAACTTACGGGTGACAGGGAAATAACATTTATACCCTTTTTGATTTGAGGAGTATCCAACAAAGATGCATTTGAGAGCTTTTGGATCAAGTTTACTTCTATGTTGTGCATGTATATGAACAAATACAGCGCAACCAAAGACCTTTACAGGAAGGGTGGACAGAATACGGGTGTTAGGAAAAGATTGGAGAAGGACATGGTAGGGTGATTGGAAGTTCAAAACCCGGGAAGGCATCCTATTTATGAGATAGGTAGTTGTTAAGACTACTTCTCCCCAAAAATATTTAGGAACATGAGTGGTAAACATTAGAGACCGAGCAACTTCAAGAAGGTGTCTATTTTTTCTCTCGGCAATCCCGTTTTGTTGGGGTGTATCAACACAAGAACTCACATGGATAATCCCTTGACCCAGAGTTTTCTCAAAATATTCTTTTGCATTGTCAGTTTTCAACACTTGTATTTTTGTTTGGAATTGAGTTTGAATCATAGTGTTGAATTGCTTTAAAATACTGCCAACTTCAGATTTTTCTTCCATAAGAAATAACCATGTGATTCTAGTATGATCATCAACAAAGGATATAAACCACTTAGTACCAGTGATATTTTTTATTCTAGATGGTCCCCATACATCACTGTGAATCATAGAAAAAGGATGTGATGATTTATATGGAAGACTGTGATAAGAATTACGAACATGCTTTGAAAATTGACACACTTCACATTGAAAGAGTATTGGATTTTTATTTCTGAATAAGGATGGAAACAATTTCTGAAGATACAAGAAATTAGGATGATCAAGATGATAGTGCCATAACATGATTGCACTTTCCCTATTGGAATCATTACAAGAGACTAGACTTCTATCAAACTGACTCTCAGACTCAATACATACTGCATTATGAGTTTGTCTTCTAAGAGATTCATCAACCTTCAAAAGGAAAAGTCCCGAGCACACCTTAGCAATGCCAATCAACCTCCCCGAATCCAAATCTTGAAATTCACACAAATTCGAGAAAAATTTAGCAGTACAGTTATGTTCTTTAGTAAGTTTGCTAACTGACAGAATATTACAATCCAGATTTGGAACATGGAGAACTGAGTTTAGAGTTAGGTCCTTTGAAATAGTAACAAAACCTGTTCCATCCACTTTAGAGAGAGATCCATCAGCAATTTTTACTGTAATGTTTTCTTGAGATGGACTGTAATTATGAAGGAGAGTGGCATCACCAATCATGTGGTCAGATGCCCCTGAGTCTACAATCCATGGACCTGTTTTTCCATAATTTACAAGAAGAGCACTCAAATAATTACCTTTTTGTGCCAAAGATCTTGTTCCTATAGTACTGGGAACAAGATTTTGTTGTGAGAACATTTTCTGCAGCATTTCAAGTTGCTCTTTGCTGAATGGACTGGTTTCAATAAGAGAAGGTCCTTCATCAACAGAAACATGATTTCCACTGCTTTCCTTGTCAACTGCAGGTCTGGTAGGCTTCCAATCTACAGGCTTTCCGTGAATTTTCCAGCAATTGTCTCGAGAATGGCCTGATCTTCTGCAGTGATCACACCATGGCCTTCCTTTCTTTTGACGATTGTCATTATTGTCAGATTTAAAGAAATTGGGGTAAAAACCCTGTGTTCTCCTTTGGAGAATTCTCATTTAAAAATAGTATGATACAAACTGATTTCTAGCCTTGAAGTTTGCTAAAAAGCTATAAATGGTAACCTACAGTTGGGCTAACTAATTAAGGATATAATTACATAATTACAGCTATACAATCATGCAAGATATGCTGGTTTAAAGGGCCAACAAATCTGCGCAAATAATGCCAAATAATCTGCCTATCAATTCTATTGACATCCCCCCTCAAATTGATGTTGGTGAATCTACAAGCATCAATTTGCTGATTAGGAAATTATGTCGTTGACGTGTCAAAGATTTGGTGAGGACGTCAGCTAGTTGAACAGATGTTGAGACATGAGGCAGAGTGATAATTCTGCGGTCATAGGCTTCCCTGATTGAATGGCAATCGACCTCTATGTGCTTTGTTCTTTCATGGTATACAGGATTTGCTGCAATCTGTATGGCACTTGTATTATCAGCATGCAACGGAGTTGGTTTTGTTTGTGAATAACCAAGTTCTGAAAGAAGGCCCCGTAACCAAATAATCTCAGAGCATGCTGCAGACATGGACCGATATTCTGCTTCAGTGGAGGATTTAGAGACCGAGTCCTGTTTCTTGCATTTCCAGGAGATAGGGGCATCTCCTAAAAACATACACCAGCCAGTAGTAGACTTCCTTGTGTCTGGACATCCAGCCCAATCAGCATCGCTGTATGCTTGAAGTTGTATTGCTGCACCTGTAGGAAAGAAGAGACCACGGCTGGGAGTGGCCAGTAAATATTTAATGATTCGTTGTACTGCTGTAAGATGCAAGTGTCTAGGATTTTGCATGAATTTGCTGACTGTGTGGACAGCAAAAGAGATATCAGGTCTTGTAATGGTTAGGTAGATGAGACTTCCAACCAACTTTCTGTATAAAGTTGGGTCTTGTAGGAGTTCACCTTCATCCCGTCTTAACTTGACATTAACTTCCATGGGAGTGTCAACCGTAGTTGCATTGGTGAGACCAGCTAGCTGAATTACATCCTGAGTATATTTGTGCTGAGTGACAAAGATGCCTTTTTGTTGGAATTGTACTTTTAATCCCAAGAAATAAGTGAGTTGTCCAAGATCTTTCATGTGGAAAGTTGTATGCAACAATTGTTTGATTGTAGTGATAGCCTCTTGATCTGAGCCGGTGACGACAATGTCATCCACATAAACAAGGAGGATCACAATTCCTTTTGAGGTCCTTTGTAGAAAGAGAGATGGATCATAGCTACTTTGGATGAAGGAAAAGCCAAGTAGTGTTGTTCTAAACTTTTCAAACCACACTCTTGGTGCCTGTTTTAATCCATACAAAGAACGTTTTAGCTTGCAAACAGTATTAGGTAATGGTGAGGGCATACCAGTAGGAAGTTTGATGTAAACTTCTTCTTTGAGGTCACCATGAAGGAAGGCATTTTTGACATCTAGCTGGTGAATTTGCCAAGATTCAGATGCAGCAATGGCAATAATAGTCCTCACAGTAGTCATCTTGGCCATCGGTGCAAAGGTCTCTTCATAATCTAGGCCAAATTCTTGCTTATTTCCAAGAACAACCAATCTAGCCTTGTATCGATCTATTGATCCATTTGAACGCAGCTTTATAGTGAATACAAATTTACTGCCAAGAGGTTTAACCGATGGAGGACATGGAACAATGTCCCATGTATGATTTTCCTCTAGTGCAAGAAGTTCAGTTTCTATAGCATTCTGCCAACATTTATGCTCCATTGCCAATTTATATGAAGAAGGAATAGGAACAGATGCTAAAGTTGTTGTCAAAGATAAACGTTCAGAAAAACCATACTTTTCCTGTGGTTTACGAATGCGAGTACTGCGACGTAAAGGGGCTGGTTCTAGTTGAAGCGCTGGACCAGCAGCCAGAGAATGATCGGGAGGGGGCCTTGGAGGGATTGAAGGCTGAATTGGTGGAACAGCCGGACGTCTTTGGTAGACCATGAAAGGAGGACGAGCTTGGTCTTCTGCAAAACTGTTAGGAAACAATGGCAAAACAGATTTGGATGTAGAAGAGTGAGTGTCTTGGTTAGTAGCAAAAAAATATGTATCTTCTTGAAAGATGACATTTCTAGAAACCCGAATCCTATGTAAATGAGGATCATAGCATATAAAACCTTTTTGATGGGCTGAGTAACCAAGAAAAGCACATTTAACAGATTGAGCTGTAAGTTTGGTGCGTTCTGGTGGCTGAAGATGAACATAACAGACACAACCAAAGGTGCGAAGAGTGGAATAATTGGGTGGCTTACCAAATAACCTTAAGAAAGGGGAATCATTGTTTAAGGCTTGAGAAGGCAGCCGATTAATAAGGTGGACAGCAGTTGAGAGAGCTTCACACCAAAAACGGGAGGGCACAAAGGAGTCCAACATTAAGGTACGGACAACATCAAGAAGATGGCGGTTTTTTCTTTCAGCTACCCCGTTTTGTTGGGGTGTGGAAGGACACGACCTTTGAGATAATATACCATTTGCCTGCAAGAACTCTTGAAATAAATGAGATGTGTATTGCCCCCATTGTCAGAACACAGAGTTTTAATTTTTGATGAAAATTGAGTTTGAACATAGGCATGAAAGAATATGAATGCAGAGAATGCTTCAGCTTTAGAGCGCAAAAAATAGACCCATGTGAAACGACTATAGTCATCAATAAAAGTGATAAAATACTTGTAATGTGCATGAGATATTACAGGTGCTATTCCCCATAAATCACTGTGAATTATGTCAAAAGGCTGATTTACATTTGATTGATGAACTGGAAATGGTAGAATTTTACTTTTACCAAGTTTACAAGAATTGCAATCAAATTGAACAACACTAAAAGATGGGGAATGTTTATTGCCAAGAACTCCGGATTTCATCAAGTCATGAAGTACATTGGAGTTTGGGTGACCAAGACGCTTATGCCATAATTGGAAATTAACAGTTGCAGAATTACAAGAAATAAAAGGCAGAAAAGAACATGGAGACAACGATGAATAAAGAGGAAAAAGACGTCCAACTTTAGGCCCCTTCGCGATCATCTTCCCTGAGTGTTGATCCTGCACAAGACAACCAGATTTTGAGAATTCAACTCTGCAATCATTGTCAACTAATTGACCAACTGAAATAAGGTTACTGATGAGATCAGGGGAAACATAAACATTGGTAAGAGATGAGGAAATATCACCAATTGCTGTGATAGGTAAATTGTTTCCATCTGTAGTGTGTATTTGCAAATTACCAGAGTAATTTGTAACATTGGTAAGGGCAGCAGCATTGTTGGTCATATGATTGGATGCGCCAGAGTCAAAATACCAAGGAGAGCTGGGTAAAGAAGCTTTACCTGAAAGACCCAAAGCAGAAAATGCTAAAACGATCATTTGTTGAACCATTTCAGGGGTTAAAGTTGGCACAGTAGGCGGATTCTGATCCACAGAAACAAGAGTAGCAGAAGAACCAACAGAGGCAGTGAAGGCTGTTGCATTTCTCCTTGGTGGTCTGATTTGACATTCTTTTATGATGTGACCTTTTTTGCAATAATTGCAGAACTTTTTAGGACAGTGGGAAGCAAAATGTCCAAGGCCTTTGCAGCAGAAACATTGGACAGTACTCATGTCTCGTCCTCGAGGTCTGCCTTGTACTGCATACGCCACAGGAAGGGAGGCAGATTTCTACTGTTCCATGTTTGTCTAAGTGAAGAGACGTTGTTCTTCACGAAGCAGTTCATTTAGGCATTCATCCAAGGAGGGCACAGTAGCCCTGTTCATTAGGTTGGTCCAAATGCCCTCAAAATCAGATCTTAATTTCGTAAGAAATTGATCTCGTTTGGTGGTGTCATGAACTTTTTGGACTGCAGTTTGTCCTTCAGTTGACAAATCTTTATAGACAATGTCAGTATATTCAGCCCAAAGATTCATGAAATGAGAATAGAATTCAGAAATTGAGAGACTATCCTGTTGAAAAATGACAATTTCATGTTCAAGCTGGAACCTGCGAGCAGTGTTGTTCTGGTTATAAATTTTCTTCAGGTATTCCCACATCTTTGCTGCCGTGGTGAAGGGTCTGAGATTGAGGACGATATTAGGCTCAACAGAGCCTATGAGCCA
Source organism: Ormosia emarginata (assembly GCA_029884605.1). Classification (NCBI taxonomy): domain Eukaryota; kingdom Viridiplantae; phylum Streptophyta; class Magnoliopsida; order Fabales; family Fabaceae; genus Ormosia; species Ormosia emarginata. Next base: position 19,365,016 of record JAQQTP010000060.1, on the reverse strand, counting down.
GGTCATGACCTGTGCGTCTTTGACCTCCCATTTGGCATGTGCCTCCTTGTGTGTAGCTTTGTCAGGGGCAGAATCAGTTCTATCAACATGACCCCAAAGCTCCTTGCCTGTGACAAATATCTGGAACTGGAATGCCCAGGTGGAGTAGTTCTTTCCATTAAGACGAACGAAGAGGACATCATACTTTTCAGTAGACATGATGCTGAGAAAAAAACAAGAAACTAGAGAAATCGAGAGCAGAACTAGGATCGACTTGAACAAGAACCGCCGCCGAATGAACGAATAACGACACGGCGAACGATGGGCTATGAACAAGAATCGTGATGTGAACAATTACCGCGCAAGAGGCGGAACCGGGAACTCGAGAGGGGCGCGCGAAGCGAAGAAAAAAAGAAAAACTAGGTTGGGATCGAAACCTAGACTGATACCATGTCAGATTCAGAGAAATTGGGGTAAAAACCTTGTGTTCTCCTTTGGAGAATTCTCATTTAAAAATAGTATGATACAAACTGATTTCTAGCCTTGAAGTTTGCTAAAAAGCTATAAATGGTAACCTACAGCTGGGCTAACTAATTAAGGATATAATTACATAATTACAACTATACAATCATGCAAGATATGCTGGTTTAAAGGGCCAACAAATCTGCGCAAATAATGCCAAATAATTTGCCTATCAATTCTATTGACAATTATGTTGATAAATCCCTCTAGTAGCAAGAGCAGAACGTTCATTTACAGAGGTGACATTGGATTCTCCAAGCATCACTTTCTTCCTGCTTTCTTCTCTGCGAACCTTAGAAAACACATCTCAGATGCTAGGTAAGGGCTTTATTCCCAATATCCGTCCTCTGACTTCATCAAGGTTCTTGTTGAGTCCCATTAAAAATTTGAATATCCTCTTCTTTTCGACAAATTCTTTGAATTACTTTGCATCATTCGGACATTCCCATTGATGTTCTTCGAAAGCATCCAGCAGTTGCTAGTGATGTGATAGCGTGTCGTAGTATTGAGTGACGGACAGATCACCCTGTCGAAGATCATGGAGATTGGATTCAATCTCGAAGATTTCAGAGGTGTTCTCTTTGCTGGAGTAAAATTCTCCAGCTGCTTCGCAGATTTCCTGTGCCGTGCTATAGAGTAAGAAGTTCTCACCGATTTCATTTGTCATGGAGTTCACCAGCCAGGACATAACCATGTTGTTCTCTATCTTCCAGCTTTTGAATTTTGGATCATCAGCCTTAGGAGGAACGAGTTGACCAGTGAGATACTTGTCCTTGCCCTTTTCGCAGATGTACAACATGACTTATTGTGACCATGAGAGATAGTTATTCTCATTCAACTTGTGTCCGGTAATGGGGAAAGGAGTAGCGTCTGACCCACCATGGTTGGTGGTGGCAGAAGCTTCGAATGGAGATGAAGTTTTTCCTTCCGTGGCCATTCTGTGTTTGGTCATCGGAAAGGGTTTAGAGTTTCAGAGTTTGGAGGCTCTCTCTGATACCATGTGAAAATAGGAATTGATTATTCCTCATTTGTATATTTTCACTGCAATCGTTTACAATATATATATAGGAGATAGGCACTCAATCAGTCCCTATAACTACGGAACAAGAAAGGAAAGAAAACTAAGAAAGGTAACAAACCTATAATTACATAAACTAATCCTATTTACAGCAACTATTAATATTGACAGAGAATCAAACTTAATGCTAGTTTTTTTTTCCTGCATGAACAGTGCCTCATGAACAGTGACACAAATCCAGATTTGATCTTCCAACAATAATGATATGGAATTCCACAGATATCATTCACTTATTTCCATTGGCAGATAAGACATGCAAGTTACATCTAGCATAGCTAAAGGAATAAGGCATATGCAAGTTCAGGTCAAACTAGAGAGCAATAAAACATTCAAGGAGATGATAGCAATGAAAACATAACAAATGAAAAAAAAATGAAAACAGAACAAATGCTTTTTCTATAATGAAAATTTCAGCATTCAAGTTTTTCACTGAGGCAGTAGTCCCTTGAATTGAAAGGAGGAACAAAACAAGTAATTTCTGATTTGCTTGTGTTATTCTACACAGCAGAATGGTTTTGTATTTATATACAAGAAGAATTAAATACAATTGATAATTACAAGACAAATAAATGTGGCACCTATTCCCTAAAGTAAGAAACGTTTCCTAAGTTCATGAACCAGAGAATACATGCACTTAATTACAAGACAATAGCTATTTCCTAAACTCTTAATGGCAGTCCATGAATATGGACGGTGGATTCCAACACTCCCCCTCAAGTTGGGAAATGGATATCAATCATTCCCAACTTGCAAGTAAGTTGGTTGAATCGATCCGTTGGCAAACCCTTCGTTAACACATCTGCTAGTTGCTGCCCGAGGAGGAATATAGGCTGTTGTTATCATTCCACTATCCAACTTTTCTTTGATAAAGTGTCGATCTATCTCAATGTGTTTTGTCCTATCATGCTGAACGGGATTATGAGCAATGCTGATAGCTGATTTATTATCACAAAACAACTTCATAGGGCCTTCACACTTTATCTTCAAGTCATCAAGCACAATTTTCATCCATAACAATTCACAGATTCCTTGTGCCATAGCTCTAAATTCTGCCTCTGCGCTTGATCGAGCCACTACATTTTGCTTCTTACTTCTCCAGGTAACAAGGTTCCCACATAAGAACATGCAATAGCCTGATGTGGATCTTCTGTCACTTACCGAACCTGCATAGTCTGCATCAGTATAAGCCTCCATAGTAAAGTTTCCACTTCTCTTGAACAAGAGTCCTCTTCCTGGAGCGGCTTTGAGATACTGCAGTATACGTTCTACAGCCTGTAAGTGTCTCTCCCTCGGATCATGCATGAACTGACTCACAACACTGACCGCATATGCTAGATCTGGTCTAGTGTGTGCCAAGTAAATCAACTTCCCCACGAGTCTCTGATATTGGACCTTGTCAACCTTGGCACTCTCTTCTTCAGTGCTCATCCTGTGATTTTGCTCGATGGGAACACTCGCAGGTTTACATCCAAGTTTTCCTGTTTCCTCCAATAGATCAAGCACATACTTCCTTTGAGAGATGAAAATGCCTTGTTTTGAGTAAGCCACTTCAATCCCCAAGAAATACTTCAGTTTCCCAAGGTCCTTCATCTCAAATTCTGCAAATAAATTTTCCTTGAGTAGTTGTCTCTCAACTAGGTCATCTCCTGTAATAATTATATCATCAACATAAACAAGAAGTATAGTCAGTTTTCCTTCTTGTGAATGTTTGAAGAAAAGTGTATGATCTCCTTGGCATTGCTTGTAACCCAGCAATATCATAGCTTTTGTAAATCTTCCAAACCATGCCCGGGGAAACTGTTTTAGCCCATATAAAGCCTTCCTCAATCTGCAAACTTTGTTTTTTCCACTTGTGGGACCAAACCCTGGGGGAATCTCCATGTACACCTCCTCCTCTAAGTCTCCATGCAGGAAAGCATTTTTGACATCAAACTGACGTAGTTCCCACCCAGAGTGGGCAGCAAGAGAAAGTAAAATACGAACAGTGTTCATCTTTGCCACTGGAGCAAATGTCTCCTCATAATCAATGCCATAGGTCTGAGTGTATCCCTTTGCCACTAATCTTGCTTTATACTGTCTAGAGTACCATCTCGACCGGTACTTTACAATGTAGATCCATCTACTCCCCACTGGTTTCTTTTCCTTTGGTTTCTCAACAATTTCCCATGTTCCGTTTCTTTCCGAGCTTGCATCTCCTCATTCATGGCTTGAACCCAATTCTTATCCTTCAATGCTTCTTGTACTGTTCTAGGGATTCGATAGAGTCAATGGCTGCAATAAAGCTTTGGTGCTGCAAAGAAAGGTTTGTGGAGGAAACAAATTTGGAAATAGGGTACTTAGCACAAGATCTTTTCCCTTTTCTCAATGCAATAGGAAGGTCATCATCAACATTAAGATCACAATTATCCAAAGGAATAGGATCAGAATGAATAGATTCAAAATGAATGAGACTAGTGTTTTCAGTACTTACCATGGGTTCGGATATTTGGGGTTGTGGCTGGATCAGTTCAGGTTGTTTCTTCCTCTTATATACTAGTTTTGGCGAGCTTGCTCTTGCTCTAGTCTCAGGAGCTAATTCCTGTGTATCAGAAGGCATATCAGAAGGCATATCTGAATATTGGAGCAAGGGAATGTTGCTTTCTGGAAAGATCTCAGCTTCTGAATCAGATGTATTATTCTCCCCCTGAAGCTGAGAGGAACTGAAGAAAGACTGATTTTCTTGGAAGGTGACATCCATGGAGACATACACTCGACGAGAAGCAGGGTGATAACATTTGTATCCCTTCTTGTCCGGGGCATAACCAATGAACATGCATTTAATAGCACGAGGGTCAAGTTTGCCCCGATGCTGACGATGGACATGAACAAAAGCAACACAGCCAAAAACACGAGATTCAAGACTTTGCATAATAGGAACAGATGGAAAGAATGTTTTCATGACATGAACAGGACTCAGACCACCAAGAATTCTAGAGGGTAACCGATTTATTAAATATGCAGCAGTCAAAACAGCTTCCCCCCAATATGAGTTTGGAACAGACATTTGAAACAGTAAGGCTCTAGTAATTTCAAGCAAGTGTCGATTTTTCCTTTCAGCAACCCCGTTTTGTTGGGGGGTATCAACACAAGTAAGTTCATGAATAATGCCATGTTGTTTAAGAAAGGTGGAGAAATTTTGATTCACATATTCTCTACCATTATCAGACCTCAGATGTCTAATTGTTTTATCAAATTGAGTTTTGATCATATGATAAAGCTGGATGAATAAATGGTACACGTCTGATTTATCTTTCATTAGAAAAATCCAAGTAACACGAGTGCAATCATCAATGAATGACACAAACCATTTTGCACCAGAAATGTTAGAAACAGAAGCTGGACCCCACACATCAGTATGGATAAGAGAAAAAGGTTCATTGCTTCTATTACCATTTGAAGGAAAACTCACTCGATGGTGTTTAGAAAATTCACACACATCACAATTAAAGGACTCAACCGACTTATTTAAAAACAAAGCAGAAACATAGATTTAAGTAAAGTAAATGGAGGGTGTCCAAGACGTTTATGGTGGAGCCAAATTTGGGAGGCACATGACTTGGAACAAGTTTGATGACAGGAATGTTGCAACTTTTGACTAGAGCCACTTGATGTTTCCATCTCAAGGTAGTACAACCCTCCCTCGTTCCTTAGCAACCCCAATCGTCCTCCCCGTGATAAGATCCTGAAAAACACAATGAGAGTGGGAAAAGGTTACAAAGCACAATTGAGGTCTTTGGTAAGTTTATGTATTGAAAGAAGGTTGGATGAAAGTTTAGGAACATGAAGCACATTTTTCAAAATTAGCAATGGACTAAGAACAATATTACCAAGGCCAACAACTGATGTATGAGAGTCATCTGCTACTGATTATGTGATGATTACCAGAGGTGTTTTTATATGAAGAAAAATAAGAAGAGCGAGAAGGTCATGTGATCGGTAGCACCGAGTCAATAATCCATGAATCCTCGAACAAGATACTGGTATGGGAGGATAAAGAAAAAAAATCTTACCATTCATGACAAGAGAGCAAGATCCAGAAGGTTTACTAAGAGAAGCCATAAGAGACCTTAAGTGTTCAAGTTCCTCTTTGCTAAGAGTAGAAGTGTCATCTTTCACATGTTTGGCTTCCACTTCTGATTCAGATTCGATGGAAGTCAAGTGAGCCTGTCCTCGAGCAATATTTTTAAATCCTCCTGTGCGGCTAAGAACCTGTTCTTTCCCATGGAGTTTAAAACAATTCTCCTTAGTATGACCAGATTTCTTACAATAGGTGCACCAACGATTAGATTTGAAGGAGTTTGAAGAACTAGATCCTAGTTTGACAGATTTTAGTGCTGATCCGTCATTTGGCTTTTCATCAAGCATAACTGCTCTTCGGCTTTCTTCCCCACGAATTGTATAGAACACTTCCGATAAAGTAGGCAACCTTTCTTTTCCCAAAATCTGAACCCGGATAGGGTCAAACTCTGGGTTCAGTCCTGAGAGGAACTCTATCTCTCTCAACAAATTCATTCGGCCAAGGTGGTTGTATCCTTACTGCACTCCATCTTCAAATTTTGATACTGATCTAATTCAATCCATAATCCATTCAGAGTGCCATAATAATCAGTCACCGAGAGAGATCCTTGTTTAGTGTTGAAAATTTTTGTCTTCAACTCATAACAAGCAGAGATATCCTTTTTCATGGAAAAAGTTTTACTGAGATTATCCCAAATTTCCCGAGACGATGGCAAGAACATACAATTTCTGCAAATTTCAGGAATCATGGAGTTCCAAAGCCAAGTCATAATGAGAGAGTCCTCATTGTCCCATGTCTCAAACTGTGGATCATTTTTATCAGGAGCCTTCCCTTCAATGTGGTTCAACTTTCGCCTTCCTTTTAGGGTGGTTCGAATGAGCAGAGCCCATTGGAGATAATTTTTTCTATTGAGGCGGAAACTTGGTTGAAGGATAGGAAGGTCACTTGGGTTCAAGATTGAAGGCTGGGTTTGTGATACGGTTGATTCAGCTTCTGTCATGGTTATGGCAGCAAGGGTAGGTAGAAATGGTTAAAGACAAAGGTGACTGTTTTAGGATTCTGGTAGGTGGAACAGAACAAGGAGGTGCCGACGAGGAGATCTGGGCAAGAACGGCGTTGAACGGATGTCGGGAAGGCGGCGCGTGGAGCTCACGCGCGGACGGGGCGGCGCGTGCGCGGATTCGTTGGGTTTTCTCGGGTTTGGCCGGTCGGAGCTAAGAGGGTTGGTGGTTGTTGTTTGGTGAGAAATTGAGTTAAAAGGGGGTTTGGTGTTTGAACGGTGAAAAAAAAAAAGGAAGGACGAACTCAAAACAGAGCAATGAAAGCTCGAAAAACAGAGCAATGAAGGCTCACATATTGCAATGGAGGCACAATGCTAGAAAAACTTAGCAATGAAGGCTAAGGCAGCGGAAGAAGAAACGAGAGACTCCCAGGTCGGGAGCTCTGATACCAAATTGAAAGGAGGAACAAAACAAGTAATTTCTGATTTGCTTGTGTTATTCTACACAGCAGAATGGTTTTGTATTTATATACAAGAAGAATTAAATACAATTGATAATTACAAGACAAATAAATGTGGCACCTATTCCCTAAAGTAAGAAACGTTTCCTAAGTTCATGAACCAGAGAATACATGCACTTAATTACAAGACAATAGCTATTTCCTAAACTCTTAATGGCAGTCCATGAATATGGACGGTGGATTCCAACACCTTGTCATTCTTACATCACCAGTCTGAGAACTTCATTGTAAGTCAAAAGTCAAAATTCAAATAGCATCCAAATCAGCAAGAAAAATAAAATACCATAGAATATCTCTACAAATATTAAAAGTAAGTACACTCCTTGACCATTAAAGTCATACATTCATATTCCAACTTTTCATTACAAGATTGTAGAAAAGATGCAGCATAACTATTGGCCCAAGAAAAAGCAATAATATTCTGCCATGTTCCAATTCTAAAGTCATTAGCGGAGATGTGATTATGCATACCTATTGTTCAAGGTGCCACTAATACTTGCAACAGGAACATACTCTTCCCCTATACCAATCTTTGACCAATGGAAATGAATTCGCCCTCCACCTCCACCACCACCACCAAGGGAGCCACCATTGCCCCCAACAACAGATAAGGATGAATTTTCCAATAGCCTGAGTTCTTGAAGGAAAAGAAGGACCGTTCCACCAGAACCTCCACCAAGACCACCAACCAAAGAACCATCACTGCTTGTTATTGCTTTACTAAAGCTTTGACCATCAGCCCTCAAGGATCCATAAAGGTCAAGCCTCAAAAGTGGCCACTGAATGGATCCTATCACTAGCCAAAATTAAACAAAAATTACTATGATCAGAGAGTATTATAAAAAATAGATATTTTCCTTTGTATAAAGACTAGATGCACAGAGTAACAGACATAGCATTTGCAGCCTTCTGCAACCATGTTAATAGTCACAACTCAGAAGTAAACAAAGAGAATCCCTTTCCTTGAAACATATAAAGTCAAAGGTGTCTAAAACTATTTACCAATCATCCCGCCTCCAACAACATGCCCATATGACTCATTAGGGCCCTCAGTTCCACTACCCAATTCACATGGAAGAATAGCATTTCCATATTCATTACCACCAATACTCACTCTCCCATTGAAATATCCAGACCCTCCTCTTCCACCATGTCCAGCACCTCCACCAGCTCCATTCAAAAAGTTTCCCTTTCCAATACCTTCAGTGCAACCTGAAAAAGTTCTCTGTTTTGATCAGAATCACAAAACTACACTATCCTTTTTTGGTAATTAGCATTTTTGCTAGCATGGAAAACTTGGAACTTGGAAGAGCAGAAAGTAACAAAAAAAGGTTCTTAAACTTTTTAATTACCTAATTCAGATGCAGTAAGCATACCATCAGTATCAACAATCACAGTTCTTGCCCTGTGAATGTGAATTATGCTTCCCTTCATAAAACCATTTACAAGAAGATCCTCAACACGACAAATCTGCAAAAGCTCAGAAGAACCCACCATAAGATTCTACTTGAACAGCAATATTCTGTTCTTATTATATGTTAGAAGATATTATGTTATTAGTCTTAGTATTAATGGGCTTGAGCTTATACACCTAAGTATTAGTATAAATAGGAGTACTAGGTTATGGAATTGTATCACATCTCATCTTATCAATAATATATTCAATGTTTCAGTTTTAGCTCCGTTTTTCCTTTTTTCCTTCTCCCTAGTCCCTAACTCTAATCCTATAATTCTTCAACATGGTATCAGAGCGATATCATCTGCCTTGAAGGCCTCACCTTTCCACTGTGTTGAGTTCCATAGAACTCTTTTGTATATGTTGAAAACGTGAAAATATATATTGTATTTATGTAGATTCCTTGTATAGGCTAATCAAATCATAATAGTAATCTTTGTATTTATTTGTATTCATTACCTTAGTTCTATATAATCAGCTCTCCGTCGTGTAGTTGAGACACGCGGTTTCACATTATCTATACTTCTATTTTCTCTCTTTTAACATGGTATCCAAAGCCTAAACAGAGGGAATCCTAGAACCGTGCACACCCGGTGGGTGCACTGCCCTCCAGTGAAAATAAAAATTCTGGCCAACCGTGTTTCCATACCGGTTTGCCGGCCTTTCTCCTTTGCCGTGACGTCTTTCCGGCCTCTTTTCTCACATCTCCGCCGCTGCCTCCGCCGTCTGCCGCCGTTCGCCATCACCCTTTCCGGCCGACGACCACACCACCGGAGTCGCCTGCCTCTGATCTACCCAACCCCAAAAGCTCGGCCCCAACGCCCCAGGAACGCGCCCCCACACACCGCCCACAGCTGCTGCCAAACAGCAACAGACGTAACTCGTTCTCCGACGCGTGACGGCGCGTCCGGCTGCCGCTTCTCTTGCTTGACTCGTCTCTGCCTCCTCTACACCGATCTGCCCTCAGATCCTTTATCTGACATCTCTGTCCCCTTGTTCACTTGCGTTGAGACTTTCAGGTATCTTGTGGTTTCAGTTTTTGTACTTTGTATTTTGACCATGGCTAGTTTTACCTCCCCAAATGGCTCTAAAGACAACCCAAAGGTTGAGTCTCCTGGTTTCACAAGTTACCTCAATGCCCCTCTCTTCGTTGATAAATTAGATAGCAACAACTATGATACTTAGGCTTCAGACATCAAGTTGTGGCTTGAGGGTCAAGGATATGAAGACCACCTCAACACGGAACTTGCCTCTGTGCCTGTGGAAGAACAACCTAGTTGGTAGAAGATTGATAAACAGTTGTGCATTGTCATCAAGTCCACCATTCACTCGTCCCTCAAGCAGATCTTCCGTGCTCAGACCACTTGTGCTTCTATTTGGGAGCAGGCCAAGGTTTTTTACACTAATGACACTTAACGGCTATATGGGGTTTGTCACAATCTTATGAGTGTTATTGCTCCTCGGCAGTTTGATGGACTTATGTCTGTTTACTTGGGAAAGGTTCATGATGCTCTCCATGATTTCAATGAGTTGCTACCCCCTACTGCTACCCCAGCGAAAGAACTCGAGCAACGTAGCACCTTCTTCATGCTCATGGCCTTGTATAGTTTGCCTCCGGAATATTCTGCCAACCGTGATCAAATTTTGGGTTCGCCTACTATCCCTACTCTGTCCTCAGCTTGGTCTACTTTGCTCCAGGTCCCGGCTAAGCACCCCTCTGATTCTGTCCTAACCTCGGCTCCGGTTGATACTTCTGCCTTCGTCTCCCAAAGTGCCAATCGTGGTCGTTCTCGCACTGGCACCTCGGGTAGGCCTCATCCGAAGTGTACATTCTGTAACAAGTTGGGTCATACAAAGGATAGGTGTTGGACCAAACATGGTCGTCCTCCACGAGCTGCCAATGTTGCCCAAGCTGCTGTACCTGATTTACCTGAGTCTTCTGCACCACCAACCCCATTTCTGACTGCCTATGCAGACTTTCTGAAATGGTTTGAGCAACAGCAGGCTTCTAACTCTACTGCATCTATTGAGTACACTGGTAATGCATTTGCTTGTCTCTCTCAATCACCACCCTTGGGTCATTAGGTCCTTGACTCTAGTGCATCTGACCATATCTCTGATAATAAACGTCTTTTCTCCAAACTTTCTAACTCTGGCTATTTACCTATGATTACTTTAGCAAATGGTTCCCAAATACATCCCCAAGGGATTGGAACTGTCCATCCCCTCCCTTCTCTGTCTATTGATTCAATTCTTTATGTCCTTGGATGTCCTTTTAGTTTACTATTCATTAGTCGTTTGACACGTTCTTTATATTGTGGCATTAGTTTCACTAAAGACCCTGTCATTTTGCAAGACCGGAGTTCGGGACGGATGATTGGCGCCAGATGTGAGTCTAATGGCCTTTACCAGCTCTCTTCCACCTCTCGTGTGTGCTCTGTCATGGATTCCCCTCTCACCATCCATGCTCAATTGGGTCATCCTAGCCTTGCCAAAATACAGCAAATGGTGCCAAACTTTTCTAAGTTATCTAGTTTACCTTGTGAGTCGTGTCAACTTGGGAAACACACCCGTAGTCCGTTTCCCGATAGAGTTTATCGTCAAGCTGCGTCTCTTTTTGCTTTAATGCATTCTGATATTTGGGGTCCTAGTCGTGTTGAATCTACTTTTGGGTCCAAATACTTTGTTACTTTCATTGATGACTATTCTCGATGTACTTGGTTATTTTTAATGAAAAACAGATCAAAGTTGTTTTCAATTTTTCAGACCTTTTATCATGAAATAAAAACTTAGTTTGGTGTTCCAATTCGTATTTTGCATAGTGACAATGCCCATGAATTTTTATCTCAGAATTTTCAAACTTTTATGGCATCTAATGGCATTCTTCACCAAAATGCGTCTCTTTTTGCTTTAATGCATTCTGATATTTGGGGTCCTAGTCGTGTTGAATCTACTTTTGGGTCCAAATACTTTGTTACTTTCATTGATGACTATTCTCGATGTACTTGGTTATTTTTAATGAAAAACAGATCAAAGTTGTTTTCAATTTTTCAGACCTTTTATCATGAAATAAAAACTTAGTTTGGTGTTCCAATTCGTATTTTGCATAGTGACAATGCCCATGAATTTTTATCTCAGAATTTTCAAACTTTTATGGCATCTAATGGCATTCTTCACCAAAATGCGTCTCTTTTTGCTTTAATGCATTCTGATATTTGGGGTCCTAGTCGTGTTGAATCTACTTTTGGGTCCAAATACTTTGTTACTTTCATTGATGACTATTCTCGATGTACTTGGTTATTTTTAATGAAAAACAGATCAAAGTTGTTTTCAATTTTTCAGACCTTTTATCATGAAATAAAAACTTAGTTTGGTGTTCCAATTCGTATTTTGCATAGTGACAATGCCCATGAATTTTTATCTCAGAATTTTCAAACTTTTATGGCATCTAATGGCATTCTTCACCAAACATCTTGTGGCTATACCCCTCAACAAAATGGGGTTGCTGAGCACAAAAATAGACATCTTCTTGAAACAACTCGGACTCTTTTGTATCATGGTCGCGTTCCCTTCCGTTTTTGGGGAGATGCGGTTCTCATTGCCTGCTATTTGATTAATCGTATGCCCTCTTTTGTGCTTGATAACTGGGTACCCCATTCTGTTTTGTTCCCTCACCAATCCCTCCATTCTCTTCTACCTCGTGTCTTTGGGTCGACATGTTTTGTCCATAATGTCACTTCAGGTCTTGACAAACTGTCTGCCCACTGCATCAAATGTGATTTTCTCGGTTACCATCGGTCTCAAAAGGGTTATCGGTGTTTTTCACCCGCTCTTAAGCGTTATCTAGTTTGTGCCGATGTCACTTTCTTCAAGTCTATTCCTTTCTTTGAGTCTCCTGACCTTCCACTTACACCCATTACTGAGTTCCTCCTTATTTTTCCTCCTCTTGTCCCAGTTAACCCTGCTCCATCACCACTTTCCCCTATTGGTGCCCCGGTCCCTACTACTCGCCCCTTTCCAGGTCTATCACCACCAGAGGTTGTAGAGGTTACTGAGGCCCTTGTGGACTGTCCTTCGGCACCAACTCCTTTACCAGCTCCGAAACTGCCTCCCATGCCAGAACTTCCCATTGCTCTTCGAAAAGGTATACGATCCACTTCTCCTCACTATGTTACTCTAAGTTACCATCGCCTCTCTTCCTTGCATTATGCTTGTTTTTCCACCTTGTCTTCTGTATCTATTCCTAAATCTCTAAGTGAAGCTTTATCCCATCTTGGATGGCAACAAGCAATGATTGATGAAATGTGTGCACTTCAGAGCAGTGGTACTTGGGAACTTGTTCCTCTTCCTTCTAGGAAGTTTGTTGTAGGTTGCCGATGGATTTATATGGTCAAGGTTTTCCCTGATGGCACTCTTGATCTCCTAAAGGCTCGTCTGGTGGCAAAAAGGTATACCTAGATCTTTGGTTTAGATTATGGGGACACTTTCTCACCAGTGGCGAAGATGGCTTCTGTTCAGCTTTTTCTGTCTGTGGCCGCTATTCGCCACTGGCCCTTTCATCAGCTGGACATCAAGAATGTTTTTCTCCATGGTGATTTGGAAGAAGTCTACATGGAGCAACCTCCAGGATTTGTTACTCAAGGGGAGTCTTTTGGCCTCGTTTGTCGTCTACACAAGTCCTTGTATGGTCCCAAACAATCTCCTCGGGCTTGGTTTGGTCAATTCAGTACTGTTGTTCAGCAGTTTGGTATGACTCGCAGTGAGGCTGACCACTCTGTCTTCTATCGCCATACAATCCGAGGCTGCATCTATTTGGTTGTGTATGTGGACGACATTGTTATTGTTGATATACTTATTATATTGTTGTTTCTAGTTGTAAATAGGTGTATAGTCAATCCCTATAATCAAGGGACCGTATATCAATCCCTATAATCAAGGGATTGATTTTAGACTTTTTTGTAAACCTTAGATCTATAAATTCAGAGGGCTGAGAGGTTTTCTCTTAAGCTATTCAGCTATCATAAGTTGGTATCACAGAGCAAGGTTCGATCTGGTCAAGAACCATTTTCCGGCAACCGTTTTCCGGCAACCGTTTTTCGACGACTGTCTCCAATCACCAAAGTAAGGTGACCGGACTACTCAGAAACAATCGGCAATCCAGGACCGTAAAGACCCATCACCGTTCGCCGCTGCATGCGCCTCCACAGTCCGCTGCCTTGCGTCGCGCGTGGGGTCCACGCACCGCCTTCCAGACGCGCGTTCATCTTCCGCTTGTCTCCGATCTCTTTGCCTGCACCGTCTATCCCTTTTCTGAGTGTCAAACGCAACTTTCGATCAGTTTTATCATCTTGGTCAGTTTTGTGACGGGTTTCGTTAGGCCATCCCATCCCATTTCCAAAGAGATTACCGAAAGCAGAGTGCTCTTTACGAGAGTATCTCTACAGTGCCTATTTGTGAGCAAACAACCCTATTCTAAACCAAACAATACAACAGTAACACCATCTCCCTCTCACTATGTCAAACGATAATTCATCCACTGTCACTTCTCAAGGTTCTGGGTCTACAGGGAAAGGCCTCATCTCTTTTGCCTTCTCTGGCAGCCCCAATATCACTTCCGAGAAACTCAATGGTAAGAATTTTGTAGACTGGTATAATGCTGTTGAAGTTTGGTTTTTAGATCAAGGGCTTCAAGAACATCTCACCAAGAAGGAAGGAGATATTGATGCTAAAGTTCGTGATGAATGGAAAAGGGTAGATTATCAGTTGGTATCTCTATTATGGCAGTCTATTGATCCAAAGTTGATGGTGCACTTTCGCTCTTACAAAACTTGTTATGAAATATGGAAGAAAGCTCAAAATGTCTATTCTAATGACATACAACGTCTCTATGCTTCTGTTCACAATTTGGCCACTCTTCAGATGACAGACCATGATCTTCCTTCTTATCTGAACAGAGCACAATCCGTCATTGAAGACATCAAACGTATCCTAACGGGTGATGATCTTACAAAGGTACTAGCAAAACTTGATAATATGTATATGGTCTTTGTTCTTCATGGTTTGCATAAAGACTTTGAATCCATCCGGAATCAATCTCTGACAAATCTTAATATCCCCACGGTGGAGGAACTCATTGATCGTCTTCTATGAGTTCTGTCACCGGTGGAGACATCTGAGATTGGCTCCCAAACAGCTTCAGAGTCTTCAACCTTTGTCTCTAATTTGGCAAACCGTGGAGGACGAGGCCGTGGGCATGGTGGCAGAGCTGGTCGTGGTAGAGGTGATCGTTCTCTATGCTCTTATTGCAAGCGCGTGGGCCATACTCAAGACAAGTGTTATTCATTGCATGGTTTCCTAGAAAAGTCAGCCAATGTAACACAGTCTCAAATTTCTGCCGATCAGAAAATCAAGGTTGGGTATGATAATCAAAAAGGTAACAATCAGAACAACTTTTCAGTTGATGAATACAAGGAGTATCTTCAGCTTAAGGCAGCCCAACAAGCCTCAGCAACTATAGTTCATACTAGTAATTCTACGGTTTGTTTCTCTCATGCATCTCCTGTTGGTTCCTGGATTTTGGATTCTGGTGCTTCTGATCATATAGCCACTAACTCTTCTTTCTTTTCTACCTTATCTCCTACTAAAACACCACATCACATCACCCTTGCTAATGGCTCTAAAACACAAGCCACTGGTATTGGTCAAGCTTCACCTTTTCCTTCTCTGTCTTTAAATTCAGTCTTATTTATACCTAGATGTCCTTTTAATTTAATTTCTATTAGTCAACTTACTCGATCTCTCAATTGTTCAATAACCTTCACTTCTACTTCCTTTTCTATCCAGGACTGGAGTACGGGGAAGACGATTGGAGCCGGATCTGAGTCACGTGGTCTCTATTATTTACAACCTCCATCCACCACCATATGTGTTGCCACAGAGTCGTCTAGTCTTCTTCATCGTCATTTGGGTCACCCGAGTTTGAATAAATTAAAGAAAATGGTCCCTCATCTTCTAATCTACAGTCATCAGAGTGTGAGGCATGTCAGCTTGGAAAGCATGTTCGAGCATCCTTTCCAAGTAAGGTTACTGGTCGTGCAGAGTCTCCCTTTAGTCTTGTTCATTCTAATGTTTGAGGTCCTAGTCATATTTCTTCTGTCTTAGGATATAGGTATTTTGTTACATTCATTAATGATTTCTCTCGTTGTACTTGGTTATTTTTAATGAAAGAACGCTCTGAGTTATTCACTGTTTTTCAAAAATTTTGTGCCAAAATACATAATCAATTTGGCCAAACTATTTGTATCTTACACAGTGATAATGCCAGAGAATATTTTTCTGCCCCATTTAATTCTTTCATGGTATCTCATGGTATAGTTCATCAATCGAGTTGTCCTCACACAGCTCAACAAAATGGTGTGGCTGAGCGCAAACATCGTCATATCATTGAAACAGCTCGTACTCTCCTGTTACATTCCAATGTACCTGTGAAATTTTGGAGTGATGATGTTCTCACTGCAGGTTATTTAATAAATCGTATGCCATCTTCTGTTCTCAATAACCAAGTTCCTCACTCTCTTTTATATCCTCAGGCACCTCTTTATACTGTTCCCCTTTGTGTTTTTGGTTCCACATGTTTTGTCCATAATGTTGCTCTAGGTCTCGACAAACTTGCTGCCTGTGCCATTAAGTGTATTTTTCTTGGTTATTCTCGAGTTCAAAAAGGATACAGGTGTTATTCTCCGTCCACAAATCGTTCTTACATCTCCGCGGATGTCACCTTTTTCGAGGATACACCCTACTGTGCCTCACAAGTCATGTCGGAATCTATTTCTCAAGTCTTACCTGTTCCAATATGCGATTCTCCCATCTCAAGTTCGCCTGTGTCACCTATTCCAGAGGCTGCCCCTGTTGTTCCCAAGTACTCGAAGGAGCCATTTCGTCTCACTTACCAGCGTCGTCCTTGTCCTACGCCTCTGGAGGCTGCACCTGCTGTAGACACTAGTGACTCACCTCCTGCTCCTCTGTCTCCATCGATTCCGGCCCAACCAGAGCCTTCCACTGACCTTCCCATTGCTCTTCGCAAAGGTACTCGTTTTACTCGCAATCCTCATCCTCTTTATAATTTTGAGTTATCATTGTTTATCTTCCTCCCATTATGCCTTTGTATCTGCCTTGTCGTCCATTTCTATTCCTAAAACTATTCAGGAAGTACTATCCCATCCAAGATGGCGACAGACTATGATTGATAAGATGACAGCTTTGGAATCTAACCACACTTGGGCTCTTGTTCCCTCTCCTCCTGGGAAGTCTACAACTGGTTGTCACTGGGTTTTTACTGTCAAGGTCGGGCCCGATGGGACAGTGGATCGCTTAAAGGCTCGTCTCGTGGCCAAAGGTTATACTCAGATTTATGGTCTTGACTACAGTGATACATTCTCTCCTGTTGCAAAAATAGCCTCTGTTCGTCTCTTTTTATCCATGGCTGCTATCTCTTGTTGGCCTTTATATCAATTGGACATTAAAAATGCTTTTTTACATTGTGATTTGGAGGAGGGCATCTATATGGAGCAACCACCTGGGTTTGTTGCTCAGGGGGAGTCAGGTCTTGTTTGCAAACTTCGGAAGTCATTGTATGGGTTAAAACAGTCTCCTAGAGTTTGGTTTGGGAGGTTGAGTAAAGTTATACAGCAGTTTGGCATGATTCGAAGTGAAGTCGACCACTTTATGTTCTATAAACATTCACTGTCTAAGAAGGTCATTTATCTTGTGGTCTATGTGGACGATATTGTAATTACAGGTGATGATCATGAAGAGATCACTAGACTAAAGCAGCATCTGTTTCAGCATTTTCAAACCAAAGATTTAGGTAGGTTGCGGTACTTCCTTGGTATCAAGGTTGCTCAATCAAAAATGGGCATTTCAATTTGTCAAAGGAAGTATGCACTTGATATTTTGGAAGAAACTGGAATGCTAAATTGTAAGCCGGTGGATACTCCTATGGATCCAAATGTTAAGCTCATGCCAAATCAAGGGGAGCTATACTCAGACCCAGGTAAATATCGAAGGTTAGTGGGAAAGTTGAATTATCTCACTATGACCAGACCAGATATAGCCTTTGTCGTCAATGTTGTAAATCAGTTTCTTAACTCCCCTTGTGATAGTCATTGGGATGCAGTGACTCGTATTTTAAGGTATATTAAGGGGTCTCCTAGAAAAGGGATAATATATGAAAATAGAGGTCACACGGATATTGTTACCTATACAAATGCAGACTGGGCAGGATCTCCGAGTGATAGGAGGTCAACTTCTGGATATTGTGCTTTCATTGGGGGTAATCTCATCTCCTGGAAGAGTAAGTAGCAGGGTGTAGTTGCAAGATCGAGTGCAGAAGCAGAATACCAAGCCATGGCTCTCACTACATGTGAACTTATATGGTGAAAACATTTACTTCAAGAGTTAAAGTTTTGCAAGATAAGTTCTATGCAACTAATTTGTGATAATCAAGTAGCTCTGCACATTGTTTCTAATCCTGTCTTTCATGAACGGACTAAACATATAGAGATCGATTGTCATTTCATTCGAGACAAGATTCTTTCAAAGGAGATCAGTACTTCGTTTGTCAACTCTAATGATCAACTTGCAGATGTTTTCACCAAGTCTCTACGGGGTTCACGAATAACTTACATATGTAACAAGCTCGGTGCTTATGACATTTATGCACCAGCTTGAGGGGGAGTGTTGATATACTTATTATATTGTTGTTTCTAGTTGTAAATAGGTGTATAGTCAATCCCTATAATCAAGGGACCGTATATCAATCCCTATAATCAAGGGATTGATTTTAAACTTTTTTGTAAACCTTAGATCTATAAATTCAGAGGGCTGAGAGGTTTTCTCTTAAGCTATTCAGCTATCATAAGTGTTATCACAAGCAGCGATCACCAAGGTATAACTTAGATAAAACAGGACCTTTGTCATCACTTTCAGATCAAAGATCTTGGCAAACTTCATTATTTCTTGGGAATTGAAGTGGCACAATCCAAGAATGGCATAGTTATCTCACAAAAGAAGTATGCTATGGACATCCTTGAGGAAACAGGACTATTGAATGCAAAGTCAATTGACGCCTCTATGGATCCCAATGTTAGACTTTTACCGGATCAGGGGGAGCCACTTTCAGACCCAAGAAGATATAGACGATTGGTTGGAAAACTTAACTATCTGACTGTTACCTGTCCAGATATCTCCTTTGCGGTGAGTGTAGTAAGCCAATTTCTAAACTCACCTTGTGAACGACATTGGGATGCAGTGATTCGTATTCTCATATATATTAAGGGAGCTCCAGGAAAAGACCTTGTCTATGAAAACAAAAGACACACTCAGATTGTTGGATACTCAGATGCTGATTGGGCAGGTTCTCCTACTGATAGGAGATCCACTTCTGGTTATTGTGTATCCATTGGGGGTAATTTGATATCCTGGAAGAGTAAGAAACAAAATGCAGTTGCAAGATTAAGTGTCAACGCAGAATATCGAGCCATGGCCTCGGCTACTTGCGAGCTCGTTTGGTTAAAACAACTTCTTAAAGAGCTTCGGTTTGGAAACGTTATGCAAATGATTCTTATTTGTAATAACCAAGCTGCATTATATATCGCTTCCAATCCAGTGTTTCATGAGAGGACTAAACACATTGAGATAGACTGTCACTTTATTAGAGAGAAGATCTTATTTGGAGACATCACCACTAGCTTTGTCAATTCAAATAATCAACTGGCAGATGTTTTCACTAAGTCTTTGAGAGGTCCTTGAGTAAACTATATTTGTAACAAGCTTGGTGCATATGACTTATATGCTCCAGCTTGAGGGGGAGTGTTGAAAATGTGTAAATATATATTATATTTATGTAGATTCCTTGTGTAGGCTAATCAAATCATAACAGTGACTTTTGTATTTATTTGTATTTAATTTATTACCTTAGTTCTATATAATCAACTCTCCGTCGTGTAGTTGAGACACGCGATTTCATAATCTCTATGCTTCTACTTTCTCTCTTTTAACAGAATATTATTCTCTATTTGTTTTCCTCAAAACTTTTCCTCTGTTTTCACTTTTCAGTTTATAAAACTATTTAAAAAAAAAAATCTTTCTTTGTAATCGTGACTAGGTCACTGTTCATATTAGTGCGCAGCCAAGGGTGGCTGTGGTTCTGCAATTCTATGACCTAGGAGTGGTCGTTGGTGATTGGCGGTCGGACTGTGCCGGAAAGACGATCGGCGTGGTTGGTGGTGGTCAACGGCGGTGATTTGTCTTCCCCATTGTAAAGGCTCTGTTTTTACGTTTAAGGGACTACGCAGCCCACTGCTACTGCTTCAAGTTTCAAGCGACCCAGGGGTGGTCATCGGCGAGGTTCAGCCCGACCAACGGTGGGAGGATGACCCGTGGCGGCTAGGTCGCCGGCAGTTTTCTGGCAAGGGTGGGTTTTGCACATTTTGCACAATTCGTAGGTTCTGAAGCTGCACCCAGCCTCAATGAGAATGGGTGTCTGATTTTCCGGCAGGGATAGCTCCGATCGACAACCAGAAGGGGTTTCCGGTGACCGAAGCCTCGGTGAAGGCTCCAGCGAGCAGGTTTCAGTGCTGTTTGGTATGGTTTTGGTGCGATTTTGGCAGCTTCTTTGAAGCCAAGGTCTGTTTGGTGCAATTTTCAGGCCGGTTTGGTGGTTTTCTTTGTCGTTTGTGCGTTTTCAGGTCAGGTTCATGAGGTTTTGCTTGGGTTCTAGTGTTTTCTTCTAGGTTGGCTTCCTGTTGGTTGGTGCTGGTGTTTTCTTGTCTAATTTAAGTGATTTTGCTGATTTTTTGGTGGCTTTTGGTGTTAGCTCAGACTGCAAAATGGGGTGCGATGGTTACTGGACTGAGACAGAGAAACTCATGTTGTGGGGTGGTCTCGAGGTTGTGTGTGCAGTGGGTTGATGTTATTTGGTGTTTTCTCACATCTTTGATGGGCTCAGTGATGTTTGGTTGCTGTTTTTTAAAGTTTTGAAGGACAACATTTGTTGGGTTGCTTCTTCTAAGAGCTGTTTGAGATGGTGGAATTCTATGATCGTTTGTTGCGGGGATTGATTTTCTTGTTTCATGAATTGATTGTTTGACAATGGCTCTTGATTTGTGGATGTGCAGTGTTTTGTGACCGTTGGCTATTCTTCCTTCCTCTCTTCTTCTAGGCACGGCCAAGGGTGTCGTGGGCTAGTTCCCTCTTTTCTTCTTCTATGCGCGGCCAAGGGTGTCGTGGGCTGGTTCCCTATTTTCTTCTTCTATGCACGACCAAGGGTGCCATGGCCCATGGGTAGTGTTTCTGGCAACCAGGTATGTCGCGGCCAGCCAGCAAGATGCGACCAAGGGTGTCATAGGTCTGGGAGCAAGAGTCGTCCCAGTAACTTGTGGTTTTGGCCAGCTAAAAAGGTGTGACCAAGGGTGTCACAGGTATGGGAGCAAGAGTTTCCTAATTTCTCTTCTCTTCTTTGTTCGATCTCCTTGATGTGGTTGCAGTCTTGGTATGTTTAAGCTGAGAGGAAAAGGCTACCCATTTGGTGTAGCTGCCTATGGCAGCGGCAAGGAGTTGCCAATGAGGTGGAGCCGCCCCCATAGATATTAAAGGAAAGGGTTGCCTATTAGATGAAGCCGCCCCAAGGTAATTGGTCTATCCTAGGAGGAAAAGGCTATCAACGAAGTAGAGCCGCCTTGGATGTGAGCAGAGTCTCTCTTCTTCTTGGTGATAGCATCGTTTGAGGAGCAACAATGAAGCTAGCTCGTCATTCCTGACTGCATTTGGGTGGCCAGTGGTGCCACATTTGGCTGCAACTGAAGCGGTGCACTTGTGGAGTTCATGTCGATGGTGTGTGGCAGCGTTTGGTTGGTGGCAATGGTCTAGTTGGTTGTTGTTCAGCTTATGTTGGGTTTGTTTGGTTGCGGTGACCCTCATTTGTGTTACTGGGTGGTATAATACTCGACTTACTGTTTCGAAGACTAGACTGGAGGTCATTGTTGGGTGATACCCAACTTAGTGTTTTGGAGACCAGTTTGGAGGTCGAGGTGGCCATTAAGGAGAAAGGTCGAAGACTCCAAAATTAGTCTCATTTGCTTGGGATGTGTGCCAAGGAGAAGCAAGGAGCTATCTACTAAGGACGTTGCCAAGGCTTTGTTATTTAGGGGGAACACTAGTTTCCTTAGTTATTTATTGAGATCAGTTGAGTTTTAAATATTGGTGAAGTTCTTTCTTTTCAGTTTATGCCTTTATGGGCTTTCTACTTGTAACAAACTTAAGTTTAGTAAGCTTAAGCTTGAGGGCTATGATGCACGGATACGGGTACGGGTACGGGTACGGGTATCGGATACGACATGTGTATGGTATGGAGAAACAACTTTTGTTAAAAAATTAACCTAACATTTATCAAGCATCCGAGTATCTGGTACGGATACGGGTACGTATCCGACACGGGTACGGAGACATTATGAAGTATCCTTGCTTCATAGCTTAAGGGGGAGTGTTAGAAGATATTATGTTATTAGTCTTAATGTTAATGGGTTTGGGCTTATACACCCAAGTATTAGTATAAATACGAGTACTAGGTTATGGAATTATATCACATCTCATCTTATCAATAATATATTTAGTGTTTCAGTTTTAGCCATTTTTTCTCTTTTCCTTCTCCCTAACCCTAATCCTATAATTCTTCAACATTATCCAAGACCTAATCACAAAACGATGCCCAACAAAAAGGTTGATAGAAGGAGTAATTAGAAATGATGATGGCTATGATAGAAAGATGTTATTCACAAATCTCATATATTATAACCACAGTAAAGATACCCAAATATATGTACCAAAAGAGAAAAAACAAATATAGCATTACAGCATGATCAAAAACTAATATTGTGTCAAGTACTTATTGCATACCTGAAAAAAATTATTTTTCAGAAATCATATAATAGCATTAAATGCAACAAATGTGGGGGGAAAAACTCTGGTTCCAAGAATGCAAAATGAATACCCAAAAAATGGGGCAAGAATTTCACTTTTTAAAATAAAATATATCTAAAAATACCACCTTTCCTATTACTTAACAAATCTTACTTGAAGTGAGAACGAGAGTGTATAATTGACATGACAATCATCAGGTGGAGTTATCAAATCCATCGGGCATCTCTGTGTGTCACAAAGATGTTGTGTCACCCTACGAAGATTATTAAAAAATAAAACAATAAAATGGATTAAGTTTGGAGTTCACAGGCTGGATGGAAACTGTTTAAATCAAGCAACGAGGGTAGAAAGCAGTCATACTTACGTGCCTCTACTAGCATCATCATCCAAAGGAGCTTGCAGTAAAGAACCTGGACCAACCTGTCACGGGAGGAGGGCTATTAAAAATTAAAATGCTGCACGCAAATGCAACTTTGAAAAAAAAAAATCAACAATTTGAGAAAAAGTGACATAGTATGAAAACTTGTTTTAGCATGGAGAAGTTGAGGTATAACCAAAATCAATGAAAGAATAAAGCCTTAAAAAGAAAACAGAAATAGCACGTGTGTTGCATTAAAACAGCGTTCTAATTCATAGTTAGTAGATATTTGCTTCTACTCACAGCCGACAGAATGATCAAAAGAATATATTGCTTCAATTATCTTTCTGATATTGGCATCCCTGGCATAAGGGAGAGCTCTAAACAATCATATAAATCTGTTAGAGAATGTTATGTTAATGCTTTATGTTGGACAGTGGCCTCTATAGACGGTGGCCTCTTGGTCTTATTCCACGGTTTTTTGTATAGACATTGTTTTTAGTAGCTTATTAATTAGTTGCTTATTTTCTAGGACTAGATTTAATGTATAGAAGCTCCTCTATATATTTCTGATTCTGTAAACATTCAGTTTTGATGAAATAATATCCAATATTCATATTCTTCATATTCTAAGATGATATCAGATTAAGTTTCGATCCAGAACTGATTTTGTTTTTCCGCAGATTTTTTTTTTCGGTCGGCCTTCATTGCCAACCAAACTGTGTTTTTGGCCTTCATTGCCCTTTTGTTGAACATTCCTCATTGGCCTTCATCGCCACCCAAACAGCACCCGTAACAGTACCTAAACAAAACCCGTAAACAGTACCCAAACAGAAACCCACTCCGTTTTTCGTCCAAGTAAGGTCACGAGATATATCAGACACCTCCGACCGGCCATTCCTCCGAGCGCCACCGCCGGAGCCGCTCCCACGCGCCGTCATGCTTGCCTACACTTCCCGACAAGTGTAAGCCACGCGCCACCTTCCGGTCACTAGAGCTCCATGCCATTGGTTCCATTCACCTCGCCGGCGTACTTTGCTCCTGTTTTTGTGGCCGGAACTTCTTTCTGAGGCTCTTTGGATAATGGGCTCATTCGTTCACCTTCTCTGTTCTGCTCACATTCGTTCTGACTCTTCTTTGTTCTGCCTTGATTCTGTTTTGTCTCTCAAAATGTCAACTATGGATGAGATTTCCAGTTCCACTCAACCAAAAATCAGCGAGATTTCGACTATGGTGGCTCGTGGTTCTACCAAGCCAGAAGCAAAGGTGGAGAAGACATTCTCCTTGGAAGGAGAAAAACCCAGTCAATCTAAAAACCGAGATGACTTGTGGTGCACTTATTGTAATAAGCCACGACATACCCGTGACAGGTGTTGGCAGCTTCATGGAAAACTCCCAAGTCGAAAGTGGGGGCAGAAAGGTGAACAATCACGCAATAGTGAAAAAGCTAATGCAGCGGCAGTGTTAGAAAGTCAACCAGCACCCAGCAATTTCAATCCAGAGGAAATTGAGCGAGTGAGATCACTTCTACACAGCCTTGAAAAGCCCTCAGATACTTGTTCTTTGACTTATTCAGGTAAATTACCTTTTTCCATTGGATTCAATGTCTCGGGTACAATTTTTATTAACTCCTTGATTATAGATTCCGGCGCTACAGACCATATGACCAACAATCCCACTAATTTTGCCACCTATTCTCCATGTCCAAGCAATAAAAAAATATCCACGGCTAATGGCTCCTTGACCACTGTAGCCGGTGTAGGAACTGTCCACCTAAATCCCCTAATGACCTTAAAAAATGTCCTTCATGTCCCTAAATTGTCCACAAATCTAGTTTCTGTCCAGAAATTAATTAAAGATTTGTCTTGCAATGTGGTTTTTTATAATGATCATTGTGTTTTTCAGGACAAGGATTCGAGGAAGATGATTGGACGTGCTAGGGAGCAGAATGGTCTCTACTCCCTGAAGCACCTTGTCAGTTCAACAGGACCAAGGGCAGATTTGGACACCCACATTCCTTTACCTCTGAACTTCTTTCCGCCAATAAAGACAAAATCTGGCTTGCTCACCGTAGATTGGGCCATCCATCTTTTTTGATTGTTAAGAGTCTTTTTCCTTCTCTGTTTAAAAGTTTTGATGTTGAACAATTTCATTGTGATATATGTGAATTGGCCAAACATAAACGTGTCAATTTTTCAATTAGTAATACAAGGAGTTCTGTTCCTTTTCCCTTATTCACAGTGATGTTTGGGGTCTCTCTTCCATTCCTAATGTCTCTGGGGCAAGATGGTTTATGTCTTTTATTGATGATTGTACTCGTGTTACTTGGATTTTTCTGCTCAAACACAAGTCTGAAATTAGTACTGTTCTTCCAAATTTTTGTTCCATGATTAAAAATCAATTTGGGGTGGGTATTAAATGATTCAGGTCCAATAATGCTAAGGACTACTTTAATCAGACTCTCATGCATTTTTTCCAAAAAGAATGACTCCATGAATCATCATGTGTTCATACCCCACAACAGAATGGGTTAGCAGAGCGAAAAAATAGTCATCTTCTTGAAAAAACCCGAGCCTTATTATTTCAAAGAAATGTCCCTAAGTCCTTCTGGGTGGAAGCTGTTCTGACTTCTACTTATCTTATAAATTGCTTGCCCACTAAAGTCTTGGGGTTCAAGAGTCCTATGGATGTCCTCTCCACTTTCTATCCTGATCTACACACTTCCAATAATATTGTCCCTAAAATTTTTGGATGTGTATCTTTTGTCCATATTCACAGTCCAAACAGGGGGAAACTCGATCCAAGGGCTCTAAAATGAATTTTTTTGGGTTATTCTTCGACCTAGAAAGGGTACAAGTGTTATCACTCTCCATCCAGAAAGTTCTATGTCTCTAGGGATGTTACATTCAGTGAAGAAGAGCCCTATTTTTCCCATCCTTATCTTCAGGGGGAGAAGTCAATAAAGGAAGATAAGGAAGATTTCCTACTTAACTTGTCCTTACTTCCTGTGTCTCATGGTTCTCCTCTTGACCTTCCTGTTGTCTCTGATCCTCCTTCTGAAGTCAATAATGCTGAACCTGTGTCTGAACTTGTGTCCAAAATCATTTTTGACCCAATGACTGAGTTTGCTCTTGAGAATGTAAGGTGGTTGTTCCTGAACCTGTGCAGGCCTAAGAGTCCAACTCGGAGCCTTCGAATGAGGTAATGGTGTCTAACCCTTTATTGCAAGATGAATCTGAATTTCATATGGATAGTAGTGACCAAATTCTTCCTATAGCCATCAAGAAAGGAACCAGAGAGTGCACAAAATGGCCACTCTACCCCATTTCACACTTCTTGTCCTTTGAGAATTTTTCACCATCTCATAAAGCCTTCCTTATAAGCCTAAATACCATTGCCATCCCTACCACCCTACCCGAGGCCTTGTCCAATGGAAAATGGAAACAAGCCATGAATGAGGAGATGGAGGCATTGGAAAAGAATAAAACTTGGGAACTAGTGCAGTTACCGGCAGGAAAGAAAATTGTGGGCTGTAAATGGGTGTATACTGTGAAATATAGAGCAGATGGATCCATAGAGAGGTATAAGGCACGATTAGTTGTCAAAGGGTATACCCAAACTTATGGAATTGATTACCAGGAGACTTTTGCACAAGTTGCAAAGATGCAGACAGTTCGAGTATTATTGGCATTGGCAGCTAATTATGATTGGGATTTACAGCAATTTGATGTCTATTGGACGGTAAGTGTTGGACGGTGGTCTATGTGGACGGTGTTCCCACGATTTTTAGTGTAGATATTGTTTTTAGTGTTTTATTAATTTGCTGCTTATTTTCTAGGAGTTAGTTATTAATGTACAACAATTGCCTCTATATATAATCTTCTTTGTACATTCTCGTTTAGAGATGAGAAATAATATACAATTATTCACATACTCATATTTTGAGATGGTATCGAGCGGAAATTAAAGATCCAGGGAGATTGTATACTTTTTTGGAATCGAGCCTTTTTCGGTTAGCCTTAATTGTCAACCAATCTCTGTTTTTGGCCTTCATTGCCCCTTTTTCTTTTGGCCTTCATCACCAAAACAAGACTGCACGAACAAGACCCAAACAGTCCCAAACAAGATCTTGCACAATATCCAAACAAGATGCGAATGGTCCCAAACAATACCGCACAGTATCCGAACAGTACCCAAAACAGTACCGAATAGTACCTCAAACAGTACCCAAAAAACCCCAATAGTCGGCCTTCATTGCCAACCAAGGCCTTCATAGCCATTCTTCCGTCCAAGTAAGGTCACGAGGCATCTCAGAGACCTCTGACCGGTCATCCACCTGAGCGCCACCGCCAGAGACCATGTCACGCGACGCCACACGCGTTTGGAGTTCCCAGCATGTGGGAGTCACGCTCCACCTTCCAGTCACCGGAGAACGACGCCGTTTGTTCCATTCAACTCGTCGACCACCCTTGCTTCTGTGTCAGTGGTCGGAACTCCAGTCCAAAGTTGTTTGGATAGTGGGTTCGCCTTCTCCGACGTCTTTTACGATTTTGCCTTGACTTTGTCACTCCAGCGATTCTGTTTTGTCTCTCACGATGTCAACAGAAGGTAAGGTTTCAAATGTCTCTCTACACAGCCTTGAAAAGCTCTCAGGTACTTGTTCTTTGACTTATTCAGGTAAGTTACCTTTTTCCATTGGATTCAATGTCTCGGGTACAATTTTTACTAACTCCTGGATTATGGATTCAGGAGCCACAGACCATATGACCAACAACCCCACTATATTTTCCGCCTATTCTCCATACCCAAGTAGTAAGAAAATATCCACAACTGATGGTTCCTTGATCACTGTAGCCGGTATAGGAGAGGTCCAACTAAGCCCCCTAGTGACGTTAAAAAATGTCTTTCATGTCCCTAAATTGTCCACAAATTTGGTTTCTGTCCAGAAATTAATTAAAGATTTATCTTGCAAAGTGATTTTTTACAAAGATCATTGTGTTTTTCAGGACAAGGATTCGGGAAAGATGATTGGACATGCTAGGGAGCAGGATGGCCTATATCTCCTTGAAGCACCTTGTCAAGTAAACACGACCAAGAGTGGACTTGGACACCCATATTCTTTTACCTCTGAACTTCTTTCAACTAAAAAAGACCAAATTTGGCTTGTTCACTGTAGATTAGGCCATCCATCCTTTCTTATTGTTAAGAGTCTTTTTCCTTCTTTATGTAAAGGTCTTGATATTGAATAATTTCATTGTGAAGTGCCAAACATAAGCCTGTCAGTTTTCCAATTAGTAATACAAAAAGTTCTGTTCTTTTTTCTTTTATTCACAGTGATGTTTGGGGTCCCTCTTCCATTCCTACTATCTCTGGGGCAAGATGGTTTGTATCTTTTATTGATGATTGTACACGTGTTACCTAGATTTTTCTGCTCAAACACAAGTCTGATATTAGTACTGTTCTCCCAAATTTTTGTTCCATGATTAAAAATCAATTTGGGGTGGGTATTAAACAATTCAGGTCCGATAATGCTAAGGACTACTTTAATCAAACTCTTTTGCATTTTTTCCAAAAAGAAGGAATAATCCATGAATCATCCTGTGTTCATACCCCACAACAAAATGGGTTAGCAGAGCGGAAAAACGGTCATCTTCTTGAAAAAACCCGAGCCTTATTGTTTCAAAGAAATGTTCCTAAGTCCTTCTGGGGAGAAGCTGTTCTGACTTCTACTTATCTTATAAATCGCAAGTCTTGGGGTTCAAGAGTCCTATGGATGTCCTCTCCACTTTTTATCCTGATCTACACACTTCCAATAATCTTGTCCCTAAAATTTTTGAATGTGTATCTTTTGTCCATATTCACAGTCCAAACAGGGGGAAACTCGATCCAAGGGCTCTAAAGTGTATTTTTTTGGGCTATTCTTCGACCCAGAAAGGGTACAAGTGTTATCATCCTCCATCCAGAAAGTTCTATATCTCCAGGGATGTTACATTCAGTGAAGAAGAGCCCTATTTTTCCCATCCTTATCTTCAAGGGGAGAAGTCAATGAAGGAAGATAAGGAAGATTTCCTGCTTGACTTGTCCTTACTTCCTGTGTCTAAAGGTCCTTCTCATAACCTTTCTGTTGTCCCTAATCCTCCTCCTGATGTTACTATTGAACCTGTGTCTGAACCTATGTCCAAAACCATTCCTGACCTAGTGGCTGAGTCTGCTCTTGAGAATGTAAGGTATGGCAAAGGCAAGGTGTTCACAAGAAGGAAGATGGTTGTTCCTGAACCTGTGCAAGCCTAAGAGTCCAACTTGGAGCCTTCGAATGAGGTAATAGTATCTAACCCTTTATTGCAAGATGAATCTGAATTTCATATGGATAGTAGTGACCAATTTCTTTTGATAGCCATCAGGAAAGGAACCAGAGAGTGCACAAAACGGCCACTATACCCCTTTTCACACTTCTTGTCCTTTGATAACTTTTTACCATCTCATAAAGCCTTCCTTATAAGCCTAAATACCATTGTTATCCCTACCACCCTACCCAAGGCCTTGTCCAATGGAAAATGGAAACAAACCATGAATGAGGAGATGGAGGCATTGGAAAAGAATAAAACCTGGGAACTAGTGCAGTTACCGGCTGGAAAGAAAATTGTGGGTTGTGAATGGGTGTATACTGTGAAATATAGAGCAAATGGATCCATAGAGAGGTATAAGGCACGATTAGTTGCCAAAGGGTATACCCAAACTTATGGAATTGATTACCAGGAGACTTTTGCACCAGTTGCAAAGATGAACACAGTTCGAGTATTATTGGCATTGGTAGCTAATTATGGTTGGGATTTACAGCAATTTGATGTCAAGAATGCTTTCTTACATGGAGATCTCGAAGAAGAAGTCTACATGGAGGTTCCACCAAGATATGGGAGGAATTTGCATGCTAATACTGCGTGTAAGCTGAAAAAGGCCTTATATGGCCTCAAGCAATCACCACGAGCGTGGTTTGGAAAGTTTGCTAGAATTATGTTGGCTATAGGGTACAAACAAAGCCAAGGGGATCACACACTGTTTGTTAAACACTCTCCTTCAGGGGGAGTCACAGTTCTCTTGGTGTATGTTGATGATATAATAGTAACAGGAGATGATAATAAGGAGAAACATGTTCTGAGTCAGTACTTAGCCAAGGAGCTGGAAATTAAAGCATTGGGGAGGTTAAAATACTTTCTTGGAATTGAGGTTGCTCATTCTAGGAAAGGTATATTCATCTCTCAACAAAAGTATGTTATGGATCTCCTAAAAGAAACGGGTCATACAGCATGCAAACCGGCAAGTACTCCTATAAATCCCAATATGAAACTTGGACAGGCAGAGGAAGATGCTGCAGTTAATAGAGAAATGTATCAGCGTCTAGTGGGAAGACTTATTTATCTATCCCACACACAGCCAAAAATATAGCATATGCAGTTAGTGTGATTAGCCAATTCATGCACAGTCCAAAAGAATCTCAATTGCGAGCAGCATATCGAGTATTAAAGTACCTTAAGGGAACACCAGGAAAAGGCATTCTATTTAAGAGTGTTGAAAGAGAGAAAAGAGAGAGACATATGAAGAAACCGTGTGTTTCAACTACACAACGGAGGCTGAATATATACTCAATAAGTAATAACTAATTACACAATTTACATGATGTGGGACTAACAGTTATACTACTAATTACACCTAATTACACCTAATTACATATGTTTCCAACACTCCCCCTCAAGCTGGAGCATATAAATCATATGCACCAAGCTTGTTACACAAATAACTTATTCGTGGACCTCTCAGGGGACTTGGTGAAGACATCTCATAATTGATCATTTGAGTTGACAAAGTTTGTGGTGATGTCTCCCGATAGAATCTTTTCCCCGATGAAATGACACCAACCTCAATATGTTTGGTCCTTTCATGAAACACCTGGATTGGAAGCTATATGCAAAGCGGCTTGATTGTCACATATGAGTGTCATTTTCATAACCTCATCAAATTGAAGTTCTTTGAGGAGTTGTT
This sequence comes from Ormosia emarginata, assembly GCA_029884605.1. Taxonomy (NCBI): domain Eukaryota; kingdom Viridiplantae; phylum Streptophyta; class Magnoliopsida; order Fabales; family Fabaceae; genus Ormosia; species Ormosia emarginata. The sequence goes on along the minus strand of JAQQTP010000060.1, from coordinate 19,334,031 downwards.
TCAACCAAATGAGTTCACAAGTATCGAGGCCATAGCTTCTCGATTCGCTTTCGACACTAGATCTTGCAACTACATTTTGCTTCTTACTTTTCCAGGAAACTAAGTTGCCTCCAATGAGTACACAATACCCGGAAGTGGATCGTCTGTCATAGGAGAACACGCCTGGTCGAAGATCTCGAGTATCCAACGACCGAGTATGTCCTTTATCTTCATAGATGAGGCCTTTTCCAGGAGCTGCTTTAATATACTTTAGGATGCGAATCACCGCATCCCAATGTGCATCACAAGGTGAATTTAGAAACCGACTTACCACACTAACCGCAAAGGAGATGTCGGGGCCGGAGTAATGTGAGGTAGTTCGGTTTTCCAACTAACCTTCGTATCTTCCTGGATCCGAGAATAGCTCCCCGATTTGGTAAAAGTTTAGCATTCGGATCCATAGGAGTGTCGACAGAGCTTTGCATTCAACGACACTGTTTCCTCAAGAATGTCCATGGCATACTTCTTCCGTGAAATTACTATACCATCATTGGATTGTGCCACCTCTATTCCCAAGAAGTATCGAAGTTTGCCAAGATCTTTGGTCCGAAAGTGATGACCAAGATATTGTTTTACCCGAATTATGCTTATGGTGATCATCACCGCCATGATAACAATGTCGTCGACATATACAATCAAATAAATACACCCTTGAGTGAATGGCGATAGAAGACAGTGGTCACCTCACTGCGTGTCATACCAAACTCGCTGAACTACAAGACTAAATCGGCCAAACCAAGCCCTAGGAGACTGTTTAAGGCCATACAAAGATTTGTGAAGACGACAAACTAGGCCGAAGACTCCCCCGAGCAACAAACCCCGGTGGTTGCTCCATGTAAACCTCTTCTTCTAGATCACCATGGAAAAAAGCATTTTTGATGTCCAACTGATGAAGGGGCCAGTGGCGAATAGCAGCCATTGACAAAAAAGTCTAACTGAAGCCATCTTCGCCACAGGTGAGAAAGTATCCCCATAATCCAAGCCAAAAATCAGGGTATATCCTTTGGCCACCGAGACGAGCCTTGAGGCGATCAATCTTGCCATCGGGCCAACCTTGACCGTATAAATCCACCGACAAACTACCACGTAGACTTCCCGGGAGGAAGAGGAACAAGTTCCCAAGTACTACTTCTCTCAAGGGCACACATCTCATCGATCATAGCTTGTCTCCACCCGGGATGAGATAAAGCGTCACCCTGAGAGTTAGGAATAGACACGAGAAGACAAAGAAGAAAGGCAAGCATAATGCGAAGAAGATAGGCAATGATAACTCAAATTAACATAATGAGGAGAAGGGTTACGAGTAGACCGTATACCTTTTTGGAGAGCAATGGGAGGGTCAGGAGGCAGTGCCTGAGCTGGTAAAGGAAGTGGTACCGGAGGAGAGTCCACATTGACCTCTGCAACTTCTGGTGGAGTGTGTGGTGGCCGACGATGATAGACCTGTAAGGGACGAATAGTAGTGGTGGTGTGCTCAACATAGGGGGTCTGGAGGTGCGAGACTCAACAGAGATAAGAGGAAGAGGGACGGGTAAGACCTCGAGATATAGGCTCAAGAGTCGATGAAGGAGACTGGAAGAAGGGAACAGACTCAAAGAAGGTAACATCAGCCGAGATGAGGTAACGTCGGAGATCAGGGGAAAAACAACGATAACCTTTTTGGGACCGATGGTAACCAAGAAAAACACACTTAATAGATCGGGCGGAAAGTTTATCAAGACCAGGAGTGAGATTATGAACAAAACAAGTAGACCCAAATATACGAGGTGGTAGGGAATGCGAGAGGTTGATGGGGATATAAAATAGAGTAAGGGACCCGGTGATCAAGCACGTAAGAGGCATACGGTTAATCGGATAACATGCAAGAAGAACTGCATCGCCCCGAAGCGAAAAGGAACATTACCATGAAGTAAAAGGGTCCGAATTGTTTCTACGAGATGTCGGTTTTTACGTTCAGCAACCCCATTTTGTTGAGGGGTATGTGCACAAGAGGTTTGGTGAAGAATACCATGAGAAGCCATAAAGGATTGAAATGGTTGAGACAAATACTCACGGGCATTATCACTACGCAAACTACGTATAGGAACACCAAATTGAGTTTTAATTTCATGATAAAAGTTTTGAAATATGGAAAACAACTCAGACCGATTTTGCATCAAAAATAACCAAGTGCAGCGAGAGTAATCATCAATGAAGGTGACAAAATATCTAGATCCTAGAGTAGAAACAGTACGACTAGGACCCCAAACATCAGAATGTACTAAAGCAAAAGGAGAAGACGCTCGATTGCTGATTTTACCAGAAACGGACTACGGGTGAGTTTTCCTAGTTGACATGACTCACAAGGGAGACTAGACAACTTAGAGAGGGCTGGGCACCAATTTTTGGAGTTTAGGAAGGCTAGGATGACCCAACTGTGCATGGATGGATGGTGAGAGGGAATCCTTGACAACAAAACACGAGAGGGGTTGGAGAGCGGTAGAGGCCATGGGACTCACATCCGGTGCCAAGTATCCGTCCCGAACTCCTGGTCCTGAGAATGACAGAGTCTTTAGTAAAAGTAATCATACAATCAAGAGAGCGGGTCAAACGACTAATGGAAAGCAAATTAAAAGGAGACCCAGGAACATAAAGGACAGAGTCTTGAAAGGGAAGGGAGGGGATAGGTAGTGCCGATCCTTGGGATTGAGACTTGGAACCATTTGCTAAAGTGACAAAGCAGGCAAATAACTATTGTGAGAAAGGTTGGAGAAAAGAGTCTTATTACCGAAATATGGTCGGTTGCACCGAGAATCAAGAACCCAAGTACCAATGGATGGGGAACGAGAGAGACAAGCAAATGAAGTACCAATATGTACAACGTAGGCGGTGGAACCGGAGATCCGACGTTGCTCAAACCACTTCGAAAAGTCGGCATAGGCGGTTGTTGGAGTAGAGAAACCGTAGAGGACTTACATTGTGCAAACCACTCGTAAAAATCTGCATACTCACCTTCGGGCGTCCTTAGAGCTAGGCGAGGAGGTAGAACTAGCCATGGATCGATGCAACAACCAAACGGTGCACTGAATGCACCGAGTCAAAGGGGGTCGTGACAAACGGTCACGAACACAAAAGGCGAGGGCGATCCGGCAAGAAGAGAGAAAGGCGATCACGGCGGTACAAACGGCGGCGGCGGTGGGGGTGGCTCACGTGCCGTCACGCGCCGGAAAACAAAGCCGCGCGGTGGCTGTTTGGCGGCGGGCGGCGGGGTGGCGCGTGGGGCGCGTCCGGCGACGTTGGGGCCGGGCTTCGGGGTCCCACGGCCGGCGGGAGACGGCTCCGATGGTGTGGTCGGCCGGAAAGAGGCGGCGGACGACGGCGTGGCAGCGCGAACGAGGGGAGAGTGGCCTGAAAGACGTCACGGCAAGGGAGAAAGGTCGGCAAACCGGAAGGAAACACGGTTGGCGGAAAAATTTTCACCGGAGAGCAAGGGCTCACCGGCGTGCACTTATAGGATTGCCTCTCTTTAGGCTCTAGATACCATGTTGAAAGAGAGAAAAGAGAGAGACATATGAAGAAACCGTGTGTTTCAACCACACAACTAGGGAAATATATACTCAATAAGTAATAACTAATTACACAATTTACATGATGTGGGACTAACAGTTGTACTACTAATTACACCTAATTACACCTAATTACATATGTTTCCAACAAAGAGAAATGGAGGTGTGGTACTTGAGGCATACACTGATGTAGATTATGCTGGATCACCAGTGGACAGAAGATCGGCTACAAGATATTGCACTTTTCTTGGTAGAAATCTGGTGACTTAGAGAAGTAAAAAATAAAATGTGGTAGCACGATCTAGTGCGGAGGTAGAATTCAGAGCTATGGCTCAAGGTGTGTGTGAGCTACTATGGTTAAAAATCATTCTTGAAGATCTGAAAATCAAGTGGGATGGTCCGATGAGACTTTATTGTGATAATAAGTCTGCAATCAGCATAGTTCATAACCCGGTACAACATGATCGAACGAAGCATATTGAGGTTGACAGATATTTTATCAAAGAAAAACTAGATAGTGGTTTAATTTGTACACCTTATATATCTACACAAGGTCAGCTTGCTGATGTACTCACAAAAGGGTTGAATAGTCCAACATTTCAAACTATTGTATCTAAGCTGGGAATGGAGAATGCATATTCACTAGCTAGAGGGGGAGTGTCGGACAGTGGCCACTATGGATGGTGGCCTCTGTGGACGGTGGCCTCTTGGTCTTATTCCACGATTTTTTGTGTAGACATTGTTTTTAGTAGCTTATTAGTTAGTTGCTTATTTTCTAGGACTAGATTTAATGTATAGATGCTCCTCTATATATTTCTGTTTCCGTAAACATTCAGTTTTGATGAAATAATATACAATATTCATATTCTTCATATTCTAAGACTTTACTTATGCGATTAGTTAGGCATGGTAGTTTATGACAGTTGTCATGCTGTTACCATTACAGTTGTAATTCTGTTAGGCTTAGCTTCTAGATACTTGATGAACCGTTAAAAAGTCATGTTTTTACGATTCAATTTCTCTATTTTTCATTCTCTTTTAATTTATTTAATTGAGTTTTGTCCTTGAGTTTATCTTGTTTTTATTATTTTGTTTTGTTTTTCTTATTTCATATTTTTTTGTGTATTTTTCATAGGAATACACATAGGATGAAGAATGGAGTTGATTGCATGGAAGAACTACTGGAAATCCCTCTGGATACTTAGCACTCAAGCGCTCAAGAGCCAGCGCGTGCAAAACGTGGAGTTTCTTTGTTATCCCAGCACTTGAAACGTGGAGTTTCTTTGTTATCCCAGCGCTCAAGCGCTGGGAGTTCAGCGCTCAAGCACTGGGAGTTCAGCGCTCAAGCGGGCAAATTACAGAGTGGTGTTAAGGCGTGCATCAAAGGGAATTGGCTTCTGGTAAGCTAGCGCTTAGGCGCTGGATGCGTAACAGAACAGGGTTTTAAAATTATAAATAGAAAGTTACGCCACGTTGCAACACACACTACAGCAGCCGTCAAGACAATTCAATCTTAATTTGGTGTGGGCGCATCAAGGCTTGAAGATTAGGGATTTTCTTCAACCTTTCCACTAATTAGCAATGGAGTTTGTCATCTTTCTTCCTTTGTTTTATTCTTTTCCTATGTGTAACTAATTTTCTCTCGTTAGGAGGACGATGGATCTTGATACTTGGATAATGTAACCTCTTTTTATGGGTTTAATGCATGTTTCTATTTCATGATCTACGTGTTTATCTCTATGCTTAATATTTTTCTAAATCTGGCCAATTTGGAAATGATCTTTTAAGTTGATGTATGATTTGAAAAAATTTGCATGAACTTAGATCTTGTGATAAACACCATAATTTCTACAATCGCTACAAATAGACGTTGTAGGTTATGTGGTCTTTCTTTTAATTCCCTCGTTCTTGATAATGTCTTTCTATTTGGGGTTAGACTAAGAGATTAATTAATTCTAAATAGTGTAAAAGGATTAATATACCAAGGGATTGGATATTGATTAATTTTGGGAGTTGACCATAAATCATTGAATTAGAACATGTTTGAATCTATATTTGGATGTGCATTTAAAAAGTTCAAATGAAGTCTAAACCCCAACACTTTCTCATTATTGTTTTCAACTCTTGTTTGAATTCTTGAATTTATTTCGTTTAATTACTTTCTTTTAATTGTTTTTAATTTCGCTTTTGCCAACTCTTGCCTTTTGAAATAGCTTAGATAGTGTTAGTTTAACGAACTTGGTAATTGGCAATATAATCTTCGTGGGATGATACTCTTTTCACTACTTTATTACTTTTTGCGATTCGATGCACTTGCCGATTTTCACATCAATACTCTAGAATGATCTAGGCCCCTGTATAAAACAGTCGAGACCAGTTTCAAATCTCAGTTTAGTTAATGACAGTTACTTTTCTCAGTTTCTCTTTCTCTCTCTCTCATCATTTTCCTTCATTTTCTTGCTCTTTCTCACACTTTCTCAGCAAGTATGAAATCTTTCAAAATCTCTTGTAACCACCGCATCAAATATAAAAACTATAAGAACTATTGTACATATAATTACTTACAGTTATATTATAGAAGAGAGACAACGATAGTCGCTGGCCTTTGATTGCATCGCCATCACCAGTCAACTGCAGTAGTCCTTGACCATATAAACCCAAGTTTGTATTTGAACTAATGACAGAATTTTGCTGCAAACACAAGAAATCACAATCACCATGAAAATTCCAACCGACCAAGAACAAAATACAGTTCTATAGCCAAGAATAATACATAACTTTGAATAAAGACCATTATACCCTTAGAACAGCCAGGTTCCTGACTTCAAGTACTGAAGCAGTCACAACAGTACTTTCACCACCATCAATTTGGATTGTGGAGTTCCACATGAGTAACATTTTAACAGATACTCTAAATGCACCAAAAACCTTCATATATTAAAGGCAAATTTGTTAAATAATGAGCTGAAACTATTGCTCAAAGAAATAGTACTCCAAAACAAGTGATGCCTATATGGATTGAGAACAGAACTAAAATCAGAACAGGAAAACATTATGAATCACAATCTAGTACCTCTATGATGGAATCACTCAATAAAAGCTCTTCTGCAACGAGCTCAAATTCAGAAATTGGATAATCAGACAACCCAAAGATTAAGCTTCCTCCACAATATACACTTATTTGACCTCTTACCTTCATAATTAAACCATTTAAATAAATATCAAACTTTAGGCATCAAGGGTTAGAAGTTGCAAGGAGTAAAAGTTTAAAGAAAAATATAAAATGTATCAAAGAAATTATTTACAGGGACAAAACACAAAATATGATGTTGCAAGAAATGAGCTTCACACAAGATCTTTTTTATACTTTCTGGAAGAAGATTTTTATGGTTAATGAGATGAAACTTTAAAAACACCCTATCAGAAAAACAATTGGCTCATTGAAGTCCTAATATTGATGCCAGGGTAGTACAGGAGAAAGTTAAATATCCACAACATATGGGAAAGATGCCAAGAATCTAAACTTGCATTGACACACTGATATATACACCTAAAAGGCATGGCCCTCACATACCCAATGGTTTATAAAAAGTGCCTCCAAGATACAAAAAAGCAGTAAGAGTTCCAGATCAGATCAGACTTGTATCTTGCAGGACAAGTCGATGCAAAAATCATCTCTGCAAGGTGATAATTAGACAACCACCTTTTTTTCAATTTTTTAACTTCTACAGGGTAGACTTACATACTACACCCACCTTCATAGCAATATGGCATGCTTCCTAATAGAACATCCTTGTATGTTTGACCTTTCACCAATAACATATGAACAAATACAGAGCAGTACTCCCTATCCATCTTTTGTCCAACAGTAATAAATTTCGTTGAATGCTTCAGCAACTATTGTTTAGAGGGTTCATGGTTGAAAGAAGTGAGATTAACAATATAAACCAACCAAATATTTAGAAATATTTATAAATATTTACATTACTAAAGAAAATCCAGATTAATGGATAGGATATCAAGATGAAAACTCTTTAAAGGATACATTATTCACAATACAGTTTATACATCTAAAACATGCAATACTAGCATACATGACAGTATGAGAAACCCACTTCATAAAGTATGCCTTAACAAGTTGTAAGAGTAATGATTGTTGCACATGTATGTGAGGGTGAGTGCATAACATGAGCCGTTCAGAAAAGTTCAAGTGCGGTCCAGCTGTTACGAGTGGCTTACAAAGGAGTATGTGAGTAATCTGTATGCATAAGTAACATTACTCAAATTGGAAGAGATGTTTTTGATACACAGGTACATGAGATTGGGGAGACAGCTAACAGTGAAGGAGGTTTAAAACAAGAGTTATAACAACTACACTACCTTTATAACAAGATGTTGAGGAAAATATGGAACTTTGGAATACTTTATAGTCAAACATAATACATTAAAACAGAAAGAAAATGAATCTCCAACTCTCTAGACTTCAACCCAAAAAAATATTTATATTATCAAAATACAAGATTGACTAATTGATAAAATAAGTTATGCTTACATGGTATAAACAAAAAATATCTACATATAAAATTCCTACAGGTGAATGTGCGTGCACAATGTATGTTTGTTTATAAATATAGAGAGTATATAGATACAAAAATATGCATACATATATAAATAGAAACAAAAACATGAGCAAGAGCATTCAGGCTAAAGCATATACCCATTCCTACATCAGTTGGGACTTGGGAGTAATCAAAAAGGAAATAAGACACAAGCATGACATGATGAAACGGTGACATTGATACAACAATGATTAAAAGGTAACAAACCAGTGAAATAAGATATGTCAACGAACCAGTGCAGCAGGCTGTGTCAATTAAAATTTGCAATACCAATAAGAAGTAAACTTTCGAAAATAGACAATGAAGCCACAAATGTTCAAACAATAAAATGCTTCAGCTGATCAAAACTATTATTAAAGAATTTCTCTATCATATAAAGAGTTTTCTCAAACTCATGCAAAAACAAATAGTTCACTATAAATTGGTGACTCTGTGATCATGTGTGTGTTTGTGGGTGTAGACCATAATGTGTATAACTTTCCTACCTGAACTCTGGACCAAACAAGTGGAACCAAAACTTTTGCATCATTTTCCACGTAAACATTTGACCATAAAGGGCTGGTTGAGAAGTCAAGCAACGGAGTCTCAGTTTCTGTTGTGACATTGTCATTGCTGACTTTCAAACTTAGTAAATTTGCATTGAAATATGTGCCAGCAGCTCCAGAATTCCCAGGACAGCCAATACTCAAACCTCCTGTCACAACAAATGCATGTATTGTGTAGAAGTTCCTTCTTGCCATCCGGGGGGGAAAAAAGGCACACTTGCATGTTAAATGATTTGAAAAAATTGAAGATACAACTATGACAATATCAACCAAAAACTTTTTATCAAAAGAACATATCTAGAACTATCAAATGCATAGTGTCAGCACCACCAAAAGATTAAGATTATGTATATATATATATATATATATATATATATATATATATATGGGAAATGTTAACCTCCTCAATTTTGGGTCAAGGTTAGCATCCTCCTCTTTTCTACGAGGATAAAAAAGCCCATTCTTTCAAATTAACAACACAAAACCAGTAGGTACTAAAGTCATTTCACATTAAAACAAACTCAAATTGATTCGGTCAACTACATTTGTGTCACTTCTTCTCTAAAAGTTGTTTTCTCTCAGACATTCTAGTTTATGCTATTCGTCCATATTATCCCTGCTTCTTCATCTGGCAATGAAAAAATTGATGAAGAATTGGGGACACTGGATTATTCACCACCTCAGAGTCTGAAAGACTTGAGATTGCAAGAGATGGAAGCAGCTGCTGGCTTGATATGGAGGACATCATTGTGACGACTGGAAGCCAATCAAATAAAAATGGACTCTAATCTGGAATAATGGACACATTCCAGAATTTAAAACAGTAGAACAACCTTTCAGGAAAACTTCAAAATTCAATGGAAAGCCTGAGAAGTTGAGAGATTTCATAGTTGAACTGGTTCCGGGCACTATCCTCATAACAAGTGAAAAGGAGTCAAAACAGGCTGGGTTTCTTAATTAAAAGTGAAAACTTTCCTTTTCAATAATTCATATATCACATACTGTAGCCTTTAGGTAAGTTAATATTAAATCATTTTCTTTTTCTTTATAAAAGAAGGTATCACATCCTCACCTACGCTGATATTGAAAATTGCAGCCAATATTTATTTGCTTAAAAAATAATCTAATTTTTGGTATTTTGATTCACATAGATTAAGCTTAACAGTTAAAACTCTTATAGTAGAATTAAACATCAAGCAGGAGTCATCATTGGTTTAACTACCATGTACAGAAGTGTTTTGGAACAAACCATGAACAGTAATTTTTAAATCTTCTTGTATGCTGTAACAATCAAGTGATATTCTTCCTCCACCGCCTCCACCCCATCCCATCCCACCAGCAGCACTGATAGTACCATATCCCTTCCTACACTCATCCAAAAAATGGAGTCCAAAAGAAAAGTTACAAGCACAATCCACTAGACAACATGCATTAGTTCCATGAGAAATATTCAACAAAGACAAGACATTTCTAAAACATCAGCATTCATCGTAAGAAAAGGAATATTACCATCTGCAAATTGTAAATGACCATGGCCAAATACCAAAGCAGAGCCATATAAACAGAAAATTTAACAATACACCATCATCAACAAAAGCCACAAATCTCTGAGCTATTATCACAAATTTTTTTTTTTACAAACATCTGCTATTATCTTATCATCTACACTTTGAAACCCTTTAATATGTAATAAAACTACAAATTATCATGCTGCAACTGTTAGTAAGACTGACTCAAGACATCAGAAAATGCATTTCACTCTTCAATTAATAGCTACAAACACCTTAACAGTCATTTAGAAGCCATAATATGGAAAACAGGTATATGGTCACAGAATGACAAGTAGTTCATACTCACAGCTTTATGGCATGTACCAATATACTTCCGCCAGAGCCACCTCCTCCATCAGACCCTCCATTTCCACCTTCTGCAGTAACAGACCCATTTACATATAAAGTGTCCTTCACTAGAAGCTTAACACGCCCCCCACCATTCCCTCCATATTGTTTTTGAGTAGATTTTCCACCACCCTTGCTCCCGTAACTCCATGGTTCAGACAATGTAGACCATGCATAAACATCACCACCCCAGTTTGTCTTATTATTTTTTAAACAAGATGCACCACGCCCACCATGCCCTCCACCAGCTCCATCATAGCCAACGGGTGTGCCACTAGTTTGGGAAGGTGGTGGCCCACCCAAAGATGATGAGTTCATAGAAGAACTGTATTCCATAGTCAGATTGGCTGCTGATAAAACCACAGAACCAGCAATAATAGATGCATTTTGACCAAGTTTAATGTTGCCAGACACATTGACAGTTATCATGCACCCTTCCACGGGACATAAAAGTGAAACATTAGAAAGTATCTCCAGGTTTCCAACACCATATATGTAAATATCAGAATTCAAATAATGAGTTGAGCTTAGCAAGCATGTGGTATTAAAAGATCCTACACCTTCCAAGTCCTCACAAGAAACTGACTCATTCAATGGGAATGAAGAAGTTGATGTTTCAACAAATGCAGAATCATGGGGTCGTGAATTATCTCCTACAAGTGAACCAGAATAACTCAAACAGTCTTCTAAGCCAGTACTCCTATTCAAATGCTGTCCTGAACTAAGAGAAAGGCAAGATATATGAAGATATCCCAATAGAATGCAGCACCAGAGGTACATATGCATTACCACAGAGTGCATCACCACCTATTGCAAGTATATATCAGTAGAAATCAGAATGAATATAAGGTTTCAACCAGCTCAACAACCAGTATAGGCGTATTTATTTCTGAAAGCTACCTCCGGTAGGGATTGTTACTCAAGGAAGCCACTTTATACATATATTCTGCAACGAAATACAAAGGAAATATCAAACAAAAAGAAAAACAGAAAGGTTAGGGTACTTTTCTTTTCATGTTTGTACATATATCAGAGCTTAAACTAGTCATTACTCATTAAGATCTATTTACATATAGAAACCATGTGTCACAAAGCAACTAAAGTGTGATGTTGAAGTTCGTAAAACTTGAAGTCAGATTCTTAATGTTCACAAAGGCAATTATTATATCATACTTCAGAAATTTCACCAAGAGAAACTTATCCAATGAAGAAATTTGCACGTAAAACATGAAATTAAATAACCCATGAAAAAGAACGAAGGATGTCACTGTACTCAAACCTTGTAAGAGTATGAACTGGTCAATTACATTATTTATTGTGTTGGGTTTAAAAAATACCAAAAAGATTTAAAGAAACAAATATATATATATATATATATATATATATATATATATAGAGAGAGAGAGAGAGAGAGAGAGAGAGAGAATACTCTTCAATTTGATTGTCACCCTAAAATGCATAAAATGTGAAAAGAGCAATATAATAGCATAGACAACTATGGCACTCAATATCGAGTGACTAAAATCAAAATTAACCATTGTAGTGCCATAAGTTTGAAGTCATTCTAAATTCGTGAACACCTTATCTTGAGTTGGGCATCACATTGCCGGAAGGTTTTGATCCCAACAATGGTATCTCGTCTGCTAAAAACTGTAATATAGGAGGCATATATCTCCAACAAATAATCATTCTTGTTTCCAAGTATCTTCAACTCTATGATTAACATTATCTCTTTCATGAAAGCTAGCATAATATTATCTTCTTTACAACATGGATCTGCAAATGAACTACTTCAGATTGCACTATTCTTGTAAGAAAATTTTGTTTCCAAGTATGACCAACGCTGTTGTTAGCATTAATTAGATTAAAATATAGCAACTATACTTTCTTTTTTTTGATAAAAGGCTCTACACATTGATTATCTCTTCTCTGATTGCAATATTGCATTAATTTTTATAGGAATATGAAAGAGAAACAACATCAGCAACATGTTGTTAAGCCTTTGGTTACACAAGCATACATGTTCTGACTGCCTCACGTATCATTATTCATGGGCATAAACACGTCACAGGTGCCATAACATTTTCTTAACTCATATTCTTTACGTTATTCACCAATCCCCACACTTCCAAAGAAATATGCATAATTTAGAGACACCGTTTTCAATCAATGTAATCCTACCTACCGTAATGAAATTCAAGTCCATAGATCACACTACCGAAACTCAATCACGAATCCATTCACAAAATGCAGAAAAACTATAAGTTTTCAAAAAATAACTCATGCAATGCGATCCGAATTATTCAAAAAAAAAATGATCGAAGCATAAAACCGATTAATCAAATTACCGATGTAAAATTCAAAGGATAAAAAAAAAAGAAAAAAAAATAGCTCTAAGAATAAAAAATGACAAGACGAAAATCGTGTAACAGGATATGTGTGCAAAACTTGTAGTGATATAGTTGAAATTGGAGTTGTAGAAGTAGGAGTGAACTAACCGTAAAAAGAGTAGGAGAGTGAAAATTCCAGTGAATCTTTGATTCTTTGGGGTTGAGAGTTGAATCATATCATAGTGAATTAGTAATAGTAGTTGGTCTAAGTCAGAATCAGAGGGTGGTGGTGCATCTTCTCTTTTGCTTTTTCTTCTTTTACTTTTTTTTGCTTTTCGTTTTTAATGGAATGCAATTTTCAATGAAGGCTCAGAATAGAAGCAGCAAAAGAATAGAGTCATAACGAGTCCAAGCTACGTTTTGTGTAGCTGGATACTGATCTAATAATACTGAGAGAGATTCACGCGAGTTTTTTCCTGAATGATTAGGCCTCATTCTAGATCTGCCCTCCCTCTTCTTCATAATTTCGGGATTACCCTTCTTCTTTGACCTTCGCCCTTTGCGTGAATTTGCCTTTTGGGTCACTGGCGTGGCGAGTAGCTATAGATGTCTCATGTCCTTTACCAAATAAGAAAAGATCATTCATTTGATTCAAATAATTATTTGTTAAAATTACACTGATTTTTCGTTATGTTTAGTCTAATTATATTTGATATTTTTTTATTTACACTGTTACGTTGACATCTTTTATAGAAGAGATAACTGTAATGTTCAAAAAAAATTAATATAATAACAATATAAATTTTTAAAAAATAGTATAATGATAATCTAAATTTTAAGAGAAGTCAATATAATTTTTAAAATAAAAAAATATCAAATATAATTAAGTTAAACTTCATAAAATATTAGTGTAATTTTTGTTAATTATTTTGATTTGATTGGTAAATTCATTTCTGATGTGTAATTGTATATTAACATTTTTTAAAGAGTAAGTAAAAATTAATGTTTTTTAGGTAGTTGTTAAAAAATTTAAAATAAAAAAAGTTATATGAAAAGTACAATTTTTTCAATTATCAATGTATTAAATATTTTATTAAAAAAATTATTTTGTATCCTTAATAAATATAAATAAAAAGCATTCATCCTTCAATGAAACAAATTAGGAAATAATTATTGTTCATGAGACTCCAAAGTTCAATATATATATATATATATGTGTATAGGGTAGGATATATCAATTAAGATAATTTTTTATTATAATAAAGTAAGAGGAATAAATATTACTATATAACTATATATAGATAATCAAGATTAAAAATTACTTAAAGATCATGACCACTTAAAAAAGTTATATGTATTTATATTTTAATATAGATTATTCATATAAGATTCAATTATCAAGATTAATTATCCTCGCCTCTTACAATAAACATTTCTTTTACTATATATGCATTCACATTCATTTTTTTTATTTTTTATAATAAACATTTCTCTATATATATATATATATATATATATATATATATATATATATATATATATATATATAGATATATTTTTATATATATATGATTTAGTTCAACACTAGTATAAATTTTTTTTTACATATATTTTAACCATTAGTTTTATTTTTATTTAATGGTTAAAATTATTCTATTAAAAGTAATCATTAAATGAAAGTGAATCTAACAATTAAAATAAATATAAAAAAAAAAAATTACATTAATATAAGTTAATGTTATATTTTCTCCTAAATAAAAAAGTGTTAGTGCGAGCTATGAATGAAATTAAAAATTCATCAAGTAAACATTATATATATAATATTTAATCATAAATTAGCTGAATAAGGAATTATTCATTTGTACGAGGTTAAGTTATTTTATTATAAGAATGCAGTTAACACTTTGTTTGTACATTAATATATAATCTTACACATTTATACCCATACATGTATGATAGTAGGTAATATTTTTAAAAAAAATTATTATAATTCAATTATAAATTTAGTCGACTGAATCAATCATATTATAATTTAAAAATCTTGCCAATTTAATTTCTAGATTAATTTTTAAAAAAATTTACAGTATGAGTATTGAAATGGTATTACTTGGTAAAGCCACTATTTTGTTCAAACACCAATACTAAGGTATGCGTGGTCAGTGTGAAAGAAAGATGGTTAGAATTATTGCATGTTCGTACACGATTAAATTCGTTGTGTAATGTATCAAAAAATTCGTTGTGTAATAATATCTAATTATGTAAAGAAAAGTTATTATAATATTGTTTAATTATATTTGGTAAAATTATTTTTAATTTTTGTATAAAATTTAATATATTATAAAAAAATCATAATATTAAAATTTTAATTTATGATTTTAAATTATAAATTATTTTTTATATTTTGATATATAAATATTATTTTATTTTTAGTCAAATAAATTTTTTAATTATTTTATATTTATTTTAATATTTTAATACATAAAAATAATTTTTTTATATCATTTAAATAAATTAAATTAATTTAAAATTATTTTTAATTAATATATTTAAATATAAAATTAATTTTATTATAATCGATTATAATAAAAAAATTATATAATAATTAATTATTAAAATAATTAAATTTTTATAATTATCAAAACACGCACTTAGATCTACGTGTATGATTACTAACTGAATGAGACTTAGATATTATTTTTTTTTGTTAAAGAGACTTAGATATTTAATTAGTGATTGATGGGCATTTGTTTGTTTTGACAAGCTGTATAGGAAAATTCGAACAACTGAACCACTTTTATTCCTCCACTTTTTTCATGAGACGGGTCCACGTCTGATAACTCCAATTGACTTAAGCACCTGTGTAATTTATTAAACTACATATAATATATTATAATAATATAAACTTATCAATGTGTAACGTCACACGTGTCCGACGAAATTCCTTTGTTACCAAAAAAATGGTGCATTTGGAATTTGAGTTCGAATAAAGGGAGGGGGAACAACCTCTACCTTCACTTAGATTGAATTCTTAGTTATACTAACAAATATTTGTTATTATTTATAATAAGTAATGAATGTCTTTTAAACTTTGGCATCTATCTTAATTTTGGATAAAAATAAGTTATTTCAAAGATTTGTTTTAGTTAGAGTAAATACTTTAAAATGAAGAATGCATTTTAAATAATAAAGTACATGTTAGATAATCATTGATAAAAAAATTAACAGTTTAAAATATCATAAAATTAGGGAGGAGGTTCCTCAGCACATTATCAACATATTATTTTCTACTAAAACAGAAAAAATGAGTGAAAAAAATGGGGAGAATTTCAGTGACCGTCGTTCATCGAAAAAAGAGGAAGTGATAGCTAGGAGTACGAAGAAAGTCAAAGTTTAAGAAAAATCTCAAGAGATTCATGTAGATGTGGAGATGAGTCTAGATGCTGGGAAAGAATTAACAATGGTAAACTAGGAGAAAGATGAGGCCATGGATATGGTGGAGAATGATGTGTCTACAAAATCTTTTTATAAGGAGACTATGATGAATATGCAAGGTGTTCCATTCTCTACTTGAGGGGGTGGTTATCGGAGAGTCCCATGTCGATCCTTCAGTAGTTCGTTGGTTAAAAATGAGGTGAAGTCCTGCCAAAACACTCTGACCAATCAGTCTCCGAGCCAAGACGGTAGTATAGGTAAGAGTAGAGAAGAATGAATATGTCTGACCTAAGCTGTTAGACCGGTTTATATAGAGATCTGGAGGACTAACTCTCTAGATACCTTCCGTTCAGTCCATTTAGGATTCTAAACGTTATGTCTGATCATTATGGCGTGAAGACGTTATGTCTGGTCATTATAACGTGAAGTCATTAACGACTGTTGATAGACCGTAATAAGTACGTGTTTGTCGAGTCGTAGGCCGGTCAGATCTTGCAAACATGACATCAGTCTAGACTTTCATCGGCCTAGACCCAATACGATCCACAGCCCCCCAGCCCAGTCATCTGTGAAGATGGGTCGAACTTATGGTCGAATATCAATTAAGTCAGGACGATCCATAACCCAACTTAGAACTCACCCTCCACAAAAAAATTTTGTGGTTATACAACTCAATAGGTAAATCCGAAATTCACACCCATGTCGCTATCTTATTGACTTCACAAAAGATAATGGTTTGCCACTAACCAAGGCCCCTCAAACAAAGCATGTTTGTAATCACCTTCATTTATAAAGTGAACCAAGAAAAAGTCTTCATTAAGGTCAAGGACCATGACTTCTCCTTTATGTGCCCACAAATACTTCAGTTTTAACTCCGTAGCCTTGATACCTAGCATTTTTTCGTAGAAGTTTTACGATCAAAGTAAACTTCCAAGACCTACACCATTCCTCATATTCCTCCAAAGAAACATCCACAACTAGATTATGCTCAAAAATTGAAACCTCACAATTCACACATATATCTTCTTCCTCATTCGGGCATAAATCCTAAATCACAACTTTCACTATACCAGTTGGATAAATACCATTATAGAAACCTGTGGACTATCCTAGGTCTAGGCTCATGAAAGTCCGAATTAAAGTCCTGTCTGCAAGATTTGATCGGCCTATGGCTCGACAAACACGTGTTTAATACGACTCATCAACGATCGTTAACGTCTTCACGTCATAATGACCAGACATAACGTCTTCACGCCATAATGACCAGACATAGTGTTTAGAATCCTAAATGGTTTGAATGGAATATATCCATAGAGTCAATCTACGAGATCTCTTTATAAATCAGGTTGCCAGCCTAGGTCAAACATGTTCATTCTTTTCTATTCATACCTATACTATCGTCTCGACTCGAAGACTACTCGATCGGAGTGTCTTGGTGGAACTTCACTTCGTCTCTAACCAACGAATTGTTGGACAATCGGCCCGGGGCTCTCTGGCGAGCACCACTCAAGTAGAGGATGGAACATCCGGCGCCGTTTGTGAAAATATGGTAAAACGATTCCCGTCATCTCGAAAACTACAAATTTCAGCACATTCTTGATCAAATTCACTGGATCTTTGCTTGGCATGCTCCTTATACTCAGATCTGACATCATCTAGCTCAATCCTAAGTCCTGTGCTTTTCGACATCCTCGATGGTAGCGCCCTAATTGTCGCTGAGATTCAAGCTCTAACGTCCTTTAAGCTCAACCTTCACAACCCTATCTGAGCTCTCAACGGTTGGGACCTATCTTCGCCAATGGCTCCCTGCAACTGGCTCAGCGTCGCCTGCAACAACCGAGTCACTGAGTTGCGCTTTCCTCGCCTCCAACATGGTGGCAGACTCAGTGACCGTTTTTCTGAGTTGTGAATGCTACGCAAGCCTTTGTTCGAACTCCTTCAATGACACCATTCCTTCGTCGCTTTCCAAATGCATGCTCCTCCGCTCCATGTTCTTACAGGACAACTCATTTTCTGGTAACTTTTCGTTGGGGATCGAAACCTCACCGGCCTTCTAATTCTAAACGTGGCTCAAAAAACCACCTCTCTGGCATCATCACTGGACAACTCCCTCTCGGTCTCTAGTTCCTCAAGCTCAGATCACGGATTCCCTCATCTTTCCCGGCTTCCTCGAGTTTAGATTGCAGATCCTCCATCTTTTCCGAGTCTAGCGACCACCAACCTCCATTTTTCCTGGCAAGCTCAAACAATGGAAATGCAAACTAATTCACATGCTAAGTGTTTGACAAAATAACTCTAAAATGTGATATTTTTTAATTTTTACATTTTGATCCATAATTGGCATTAATTGTCATCAACTTGCAAAAATCATTGTATTGCACTAATAGTTTCGATCATTTTTATGTCTTCTTGTGCTACTATTGAATTTGATGGAGAAGCACCTCAACATGACTAACTCACAATGAAGCCTCACATGAGATGTACAAATGAGTAATCCATTTTTATTCATCCTTTTGTTTATCAATTAGTTTTCTATGATTGATGGTAAACTACTTAACTACTCCTTATGGAGCCAGCATGTGGAACAGAACAAAACAATTTAGATTTATTTTGTGAATCAAAATTTTCTTTATTGCTAAATTACTTAAATGGCTTGAAGCATGCTAAGCACAACATCATGTAACATCCCGAGATTGCCTGCAGGATTGACGAGTGTCTCCACAAACCAATACGAGTCTTTTCAGCGTGCTTTGTCCTCACTTACACGCATCCTAAGAAACTTCCCAGGAGGTCACCCATCCCACAATTGCTCCAGGTCAAGCACGCTTAACAATAGAGTTCTTATGTTCTAGGCTCCCGAAAAGAAGTTGCAACTTGTTGATATGATTACGCCTTAATCAATTCCTTTAAGTCATCCTCAACTATGCATCTCATACCCGCACGCGAAAATCTCTTGAATCCCTCTCATTCCGGTGCGTTCGGTTCATTCATGGGACCCTTCGCCTAGAAGCATGCCAGAGCCGCCCATTGTACATGCTTCAATTATAACGTCCACTCCCATACTCATCAACCCCGGGACACCACATGCCCACCAGCTTCCTTGAATCGGTTCGTCCCCGAACCACACCGTACTGGGAGAGGTCCCGTCTCGATACCATTTGTAACATCTCGGGACTGCGCAGTGATTGACAAGTGTCTCCCCACAACCAACACGAGTCTTTTCGGCGTGCTTTGTCCTCACTCACACGTATCCTCTGGAAACTTCCCAGGAGGTCACCCATCCCACATTTATTCCGGTCATTAACATACTTTTCGAACGCTAACAATGGAGTTCTTATGTTCTAGGCTCCCGAAAAGAAGTTGCACTTGTTGATATGGTTCTCCTAATCAATTCCTTTAAGCCATCCTCAACTATGCAGCTTCCATACCCAAGCCCGGGCTCGAATCCTCTCTCATTCGGTGCGTATTCGGTTCATTCATGGACCCTTTGTAACACCCTCCCTAGGGTATCACATATCTGACTTCCGACTCATAATCCGAAAATGTTTTCATAAAAGGTTTGAGTTAAAAACGTGGGTTTAAAAAAAATTTCTTTCTTCTTTGAAATATAAACTTACTTGTAATCCATAAGTATTCTTGAAAATATATTTAAACTAATTCATATACAACATTGACACCAATTAATATTTCACAATTTAAAGAGAAATATAAAATTAACAGACTTTTTCTTTTTTTTAACAAGAAGAAAAACCCCATGACGGTCCTACTTAATAAAGACGGTGACAACACTAACGTTAAAACTTAACATACTTATTCATTTGTATATCCTTCTTGTTGCACTGCATACATCCTGCTCTACATCCGTTCTTTGTCAACACCGCACACCTTCGAGTCCAATGTCCACTCCTTATTGTTGTCACTATCTCGAGTATCCATCACCCGTTATGTCTAAGACAACTCATTATTTCTTCCGTTTAATTTTAACAAGATCTGACACAAGAAGACAATATAACAAAGAGGTGAGATCACCTACGCCAATACCAACACGTGGCGTAAGACAGAGATAATACAAGCAACAATATCATACAAGGATATCATATCAAACTTCCAATAATATATTCAATATTAATCAATTATCATCATCAAATCATTTATCAATTCATTTATCATAAACAACAATTACGATAATGTCCTAATTATCATCATCATCATCCAAGTATTCAAAACAATTGTATAACCAATATCCTCAATTAATATATCATGCGGATATAAAATGTTCAGATTATGCATGTACACAAGACTCGATTTCCTACTCCATGGAGCTAAAACTCGGTTCGAGAAATGATCGAAAAGATCTCACGGTACCACGTGCCTCGCCTCGTGCTTTAATTCTCATTTCAATTTTTGCACATCTAAGCACATACACGACGGTCTTTATCGATCTTGATTAAGAATAATGTCTCTCGTCCGGATCATCGGTGTGTTGCATCGGTCTAACCTACGGGAAGAAGCGCGACCAACCACCCGTGTAAAGCAACCCGCACCCCGATGCCCCAAGGTTAACAAGTGACCTACACTACGCATATCGCACCCACTCAAGAGGTGTGTTTCTCCTAGTAATCACCATATCATCCTCATCGGACCATTCCAATGCATGTATAATGCACCAAATCCAATAATAGACAAATATGTCATTTTCTCACAAAAAGTGTATGGACACTGGTTCAACAGAATCATATCAGACTTTCAATAGCGAAAAAATCATGTTATCACGTTTTCAGTTGTAAAACACTTTTACCGTATTTTCACAATCACGTAACATTTCTCATTACGTTTTCACAATCCAAAAACTTTTCATTATGTTTTCACAATACCATAACACTTCTTTTATATTTTCACAATAATCGTAACATTTTTATTACGTTTTTAAAATTCCAAAACGCTTTTATTACGTTTTTACAATACCGTAACACTATCTTTGCATTCGCTTACAAAATTTCGTAACATTTACATTACGTTTTTGAAAATGTTGTAACTCTTCATTTGCACTTTTAAACTACGTCTAATTTTTAACGTTTTTCAATCGCGTAAAAATATACGTTTCTCAAATCGCATAAGATTTTTTTTGCTTCAAAATTGCGTAACTTAAAAATCATTCTTTTACGCCAATTAAATCATTTTCTATCATTCTCAAAATATTTAAAATACTTTCCAAATCTCATAACAATGTTCTATCATTTTCACAATCACGTAAAAAATATTCTATCACTATTCAAATCACGTAGTGATTTTTCAACAATATTTCAATCGCGTAAAATATTTAAACGCTTTTCAAATCGTGTAGAAATATTTAAACATTTTTCAAATCGCGTAGAAATATTTTTGATCAGTATTTCAAATTGTTTTTAAGATAATAAAATATTTTTCAACATTTTTCAATCACATAAAATATTCCTCAATATTCCAAACATTATTTTGACTTAAATAAATCAATATCATTTTTAACACATTGTTCAAAATCACAGTAGCTTTAAAAATCACGCTTTTAAGATACGTAAAACATTTTTCATCACAATTTCATTCTGAAAATACTTCTTAACCTTCAAAAATTTCTCTTCAACTTTTCTCAAAATAATATAACTTTATATTTCATTTAATATATTTTCTTACTCAAGAAAATATTTTTCCACAGATCTTTACTCAAGAAATTCTTTTTCAAAATATACTTCACAAAAATCACTTTTCCATTGATGTAAATCAACGTTTCAAAACTTAACATTTTTCTAACGTATTTCAAAACTTGAAAATAAGTTATAATGTTAGTAAATTTTCAAAACACCATTATATTCTATTTTTCCCAAATCATTTCCAAACACAACCTTCTTTAAAATAAATTGAAGTTCAAAACATTTTCGTTTACAAAAAAACTAGATTTTCTCAAGTAATAACGCCTGATTCCCTTTCCAAAATCCTCAGTATTAAATCCATTACATTTCCACTTTGAAATTCACTTTGTTCATAAAAATCAAGGCATTATGGCCTTCAAAAACGCGATACGTACTATTGAAATCATCAAAACATTTTTTTTTCTTTTAAATCAATATGGTTTTACACAAACAAAACCATTAAAGCCATCAAATGCTTTTCCTTTTAAATTGATATGGTTTTACACAAACAAAACCATTAAAAATTCTTTGTTTTCAAAACCGTAAGACTTATGGCCATAAAAAAACCAAACTCATTTGTTCAAATTCATTTTCACTTTCTTTGCAAATCCTTTTTCACTTTCTTTGTAAATCCTTTAAAATTGACATTGCTATTTTCATTTAAAATTCATGTTTAGAAAAATACTTAGGATCTTTTTACACAAAATAAATCAATAAAAATTCCTCCAAAAATCATATTCTTGTTCTCCTGAAAAACAAATCCTTTGTTTATTTTCCATACTATTCAAATCATCCATTTTCATCTTTCATGAAAATATTAATTTGTGAACACCTATTTTGAGGTGTCTTGTTCAAATCTACCATGTTCTAAGTCTAAAAAATCAATTCTTTCGTTCTTGAAAATTTTCAACATGAACCCTAATCAAGGGCATCAAAACCGTAGCTCTTCCTTGGCTATTGGAGCCAAAAATCAATTTCCTTTCCACCATCAAGTCATGGCATATACATGTATATATTTCATGATAAATAATATAAGCATACCATTAAAGCCATAAAAGCATGTATATAGCATATCAAGCATATCATCAAAGCTATAAAATCATGCAAAGCATATCAGCATAGAAAATTAATCAAAGCTCATAAACACCCACAAATTAATTACATGACCATGGATATGAATCCTCACATGGATTCTACATCCATCAAATAAAATACCATCTCTCACCACCACGCTTGGTTGGTGAGATGGATCTCCTCTTACCTCTTGAAGATCCTCAAAAGCTTCTTGATTTGCTTCTTTTTCCAAGTCCTTCATCACCAAGAAATTCTCAAATACAAAACAAAATACATAGAAATTAGTATACTAAGCTTGATTAAGAGGAAATGGATCAAACATGGCTTAGATCATGAAAAGAGAGAAGAAAATGAAGTTTCCTTACACTTCACCATCAAATACCCCATAACTTTGATCTTGAAGAAACTCCTTGAAGATGAATGATTTAGAAGAAATCTTCAACATGAAAGTTGCTTAGAACATCATGGAGATTCAAGATCCAAGGTTGGATGAAATTAAAAGAGCTTGGATGGTGATTTTAGGGTAGATAACCGAATGGTTTCTCTTGAAGCACAAAGATGAAATTTTTTATTTTTGATAGAAACTTGAAGCTTGGATTTGAAGATCAAGATGAATGATTTTGGAAAAACTCATAACTAGAGATGTTCTTAGAATGATGTTTAGGTTTAGCAAATCAAGTTGGATGAAATTTTTGAGTGATGGAGGGTGTTCTTGATGGTCATGGCCAAAACTTGCTTGGAGGAGAGGTGGAGAAAAAGTTTGATGAGTTTTTGCTTTTGGAGGAGAAAAGATGATCAAGAATGATCAATAATGACCAAGATAAAGTAATAATGGTCTTCAAAGCTCTCAAAATCAGACCAAAACCGTGCCCTCCCTTCTTGCATTCTTCTTGAGTGCAAAAATCAAAAGTAAGCCATTATGATGATGTCCTAACTTGACCAAGACATGCAAAAAATGACATAAAGCATCTTTTTTGTCTTCTAAACACTCCAAAACCATCACCTTCTTCTTCATAATGCATTCAATAAAGTTGTCTTCATTATTTGCCACCATTTGAAGCATTTCTAGCCATTGATTAATTCAATGGTTAGATTTAGGTAAATTTTTAATTTTAGAAGACTAAATCTGCGCCATTGGATTTTTCTCCTTTAAATTCTAAATTTCTTAGATGTGTCTCCAAAATTAAGTACAAGATTGCTTCTTCTAACTTTTAATCCAAGGGTCCTAATTAGTC
The DNA here is from genome assembly GCA_029884605.1 of Ormosia emarginata. NCBI lineage: Eukaryota > Viridiplantae > Streptophyta > Magnoliopsida > Fabales > Fabaceae > Ormosia > Ormosia emarginata. The sequence goes on along the minus strand of JAQQTP010000060.1, from coordinate 19,309,648 downwards.
TTTCTTACTTTAGAAGACCAAATCTCCACCATTGATTAATTCTTCATCCAATGGTCATAAATGGTCTTTGTTACTTTTTAAGATTAAATCTCCACCCTTGATTTAATCTAAATCCAATAGTTATAAATGGTCTTTGTCATTTTTCAAGACCAATTCTACACCTTTGATTACATCTATGGTTGATATCAAAGCCTTCTTAACTAAGCTTATTCTCACACCATTGATTAAATCAATGGTTATTATTTAAACTAAGTATTCTCATCCAAGGGTATAAATCAAGTCAAGCTCTCTTTGTTGACTACGCAAAGATAATATTTATTTTTGTATCCTACAAATAATATTTTTACTTGTATTTTTATCATCCGATAATTAAATACGATAAAAATACAAGATAAGAAATTTTCTAAAATTGTTTCCTGATTCAGGTTTAGTAAGATCCCCTGTCTCCGTCTAAACAGTACAAATTTTTCTATGCGTAGAAAATTTTTTCACTTTGTGGGACCCACCTGGGCCCACATACCCCTTGCGGGGCTCACATACAGGAAAAATTTCAAAATCATCCATAAAAATCACAAAAATTAGAAAACGCACAAATATCAAATCGACACGTAAAATAATTACCTAACTAAAAAATTAAATTATGTAAAGTTTTCTCCTACCAAAAAATTTGTATTTTCCCGACACGGAGTAAATCACTCAAAACGATCAAATACGCCGACGAAATAAACAAAATAATTTTACAAGGTTGCACGAAATTACTAAACAAGAAATTACGCTAACCGTCAAAATTATTGTTTAAGAGATACGGAAATTTGGGGTGTTACACCCTTCGCCAAAGCCGCCAGAGCCGCCCATTGTACATGCTTCACTTTCCGCACCGGCGTCCACTCCCCCCTACCATCAACCCCAGGACACCACACATCACATGAGATGTACAGGAGAGTAGTCTACAAGAACATCATCAAGAGTCACATTCCCATTGCTATTTTATACGTCTCAGTTGTCTTGCCATTGAAGACTCTAAGTAGAGTTGCTATCTTCAGTAGTCTAGTACGCATTGTTATTTTCTCTTATGTCCTCTCATCGTGCTACATTTTGTATATCCAATTTATTTGTTTTCATTATATTATTGTTATTAATTAGGATTTTTATTGATTTTCCTCTTTTATGACACCAATAATAGCTAGTATATGATAATACATTTATAAGTATTTACTTCTTTTAATTGATTTGATTGTCATTTCTCATTGTTTTAATTCTTATTTATTGTCATTAATTTATTAATTAATAATAACATAACATTAAATTGATTTAATTGTCATTTCTCATTATTTTAAATTTTAATCCCTATTTATTGTCATTAATTTATATTCATCTTAATTTATTGTTATTTATTTGCATAGCATTGAATTCTGCAATTTTATATATTCATTATTTTAATTTGAACTTTTTAAGCTATAAGTGTATGACTTTTATTTGCATGAGTTTAATTTAATTGTGTTTATATGTTGATTAACATAGTACTAAATTAGTTAAAAATTATCTCGTTCACTCAACTTGGAGAAATGGCTACAAATATTACTACTAATGTAGTGGATTACTTCAAACACACAATAACTACCTTAATTTAATTATATTTCACTATATTAATTACATACTATGTCTACCATTTAATTGACATTCCTGACTATGTTTAATTACCATTCTTTTATTTTACCATAATCTATCTAATTTGCATTCACTAGCCATAGAAGGGATAATTGTTCATTAAATAATGTTAAATAGCATCAAATATAACGTTAGGATAATCTCATCACACTTTAATACAACTAACCTTACCGAGGTATGCAGATCTAGTTATGATTATTTCAATTGCATAAAAATCTAGTTATATTTATTTTAATTATATATTATTATTAAATTTACTCACATGGAAGAATCAAAACAAGCTGGATTAAACCCCCCAATAAATTATTAGAAAATTCTAGACGAAGGCCCCGAAGACTCGGGATGATAAAAATCCTCGAAAAGTCCAGGCGAAGACCTCGAAAATTAGGGATGATAAAAAGCCTTGGAAAGTCCAGGCGAAGGCCCTGAAAACTCGAGATGATAAAAACTCTGGGAAAGTTCAATCGGAACTCAGAATGATAAAGCGAAAGCCCCGAAAACTTGAGATGATAAGGAGAAGGCCCCAAAAAATAGGGATGATAAAACCCTGGGAAAGACTAGGCAAAGGCCCCGAAGACTCAGGATGATAAAAATCCTGAGAAAGTCCAGGTGAAGGAATCGAAAGCTTGGGATGATAAAAACTTTGGGAAAGACCAAGCCAAGGCCCCAAAGACTCGAGATGATAAACAACTCAGTTCGGGAAAGTTCGAGGTCATGGTGAAACCATGACGCTATGAAACCAGCTCTATGCCGAAGACGACCCATTAAATGCCAATGTCGGCCAAATAAATGCCAATGTCGGCCCCGAGCCGATGCCGACCTAGTAAATGTCGATACTGGCCTTGAGCCAATGCCAACCCAATAAATGTCGATGTCAGCCCAATAAATGTTGATGTCAACCCCATAAATACCGATGTCGACCCTATAAATGTCGATTGAAAATGCCAATGTCATGTTTGGCCCAGGATGTTAATTCAATCGGCTAAACTCGGGAAAGTATGTGATCATGGTTAAACCATGATACTGATTGAAAAGGCCATGCGTATGAAGTCGGCCAAACTCGAAAAAATTCTGAGGTCAAAGTCTTCCAATAAAAAGTGAAGACATGCGAAGCTATTTGAGGAATTCAAATATTGTAAGTTGACAAGTCAAATCCAAGCGGCTAAAGTCAGGAAGGATCGAGGTCATAGTCAAACTATGATGTCGATTGAAAAAGCCTTGCGTATGAAGTCGGCCAAGCTCAGAAAAGTTCAAGGTCATGGTTAAACCATGATGCCATTAAAACTTAAGACATGCGAAGCTATCCGAATGATACAAGTGTTTTAAATTAACAAGTCAAATTCAAACCAAATATAAAAGTATACAAACCAAGTGAACTGACATGACTCAATTGATATCCAGTCATAAGCTCGGCCCATGTTTATAAGCTCACCTCATCTTCACAGATAATTGAGTTGGGTGGCTGTGAATCGTCTTAGGTCCAGGCTCATGAAAGTCTGGATTGATGTCCTATCTACAAGATCTGATTGACCTATGACTCGACAAACATGTGCTTAATACGACTCATCAACAGTCGTTAACGGTTTCGCGTCATAATGACCAGACATAACGTCTTCGCGCTATAATGACTAGACATAACGTCTTCGGACTATAATGACCAGACGTAACGTTCAGAATCCTAAATGGTCTAAACAGAAGGTATTCGAAGAGTCAATCCTCCATATCTATATATAACTAACTAGTTTGACAGTCTAGATTAGGCATATTTATTCTTCTCTACTCTTACCTATACTACCATCTCGGCTCGGAGACTAATCGATTGGAGTGTCTTGACAGAACTCCACCTCGTCTCCAACCAACGAACTGTCGGACAACTGACTTAGGACTCTCTGGCGACCACCCCTCAGGTAGAGGATGGAACAAGTTCTATGTTAAAAATTAATACACATACATCAGTTCATTCCAGGAGAAGATTTGCTCGTATACGTGTGGAACTGGATTTACGTTGGAAGCTGGTCCCATCCATCACAACTTTGGGACATGAGTTCAAGATTGAATATGAATGTATGCATCTTATTTATTTGAAGTGTGGAAATACAACCATAGACAAGATCACTGCGTGGATTTCCACTCTCTGGTGGAACCTACTCCGGCTGCCACCGCTGACTTACAGAAGATGGAGCTAATCATTGAAATAATCATGTGATGTCAGTTACGGAGGAAAATCATGCTCCAATTATCAGCTTGGATGCTAATAGCATTGATGCAGGAGAGATAAAGGGTGAGGGTGGTAAAAAAATTAATGAGGATTCAGCCAGTTATTTTGGCCCGTGGATCAGCGCTAAGAAACCGCAAAGGCGTCGTACTCAATCCGATAAAGGCAAATTTAAAGGAGGGGAGCAGGGTGCTAGGAATATGGGATTTTATATGAAGTCCAAATTTGATGCTCTTATGCACGATGAGGAAAATTTGGAAAGAAATTATTCGGGGCCTATTACTAAGGAGGGAAACCCATGTGAGGTTGGTAGTCAAAAGGTACCTGTGAATAGGCAAGTGATTGGGAAGAAAGATATAGCCAAGCCCACTCTTTCTGGTGCGTTTCAAACATTCAGAAGCCCAAAAGGCCAAACAGGGCAACGGCACTTCACTTTACCTGGGCCTTGAGAAGTGGTTATGACTAAAGGTAACAAACATGAAGATAAGTATGTTTGGGAATTGTTCAGACGCATAAATCAGGAACAATGGAAACACTATCAGGAAGGCACGTATGTTGATCAATCCAATGTGCACCCAAGTTTATGTTCCTACATAAGAGGATCGTGACCTTGTTCATGATACTTGCGTGGGGAAGCTGACCAATGGGGAAGCTAATAAACTTCCTGATGATGGTTTGCTCGAGAGAGGCAAACAACTGGTTGTTCACAGTGCAGGTCTAAGTGACAAGAATGCCACTAATATGGTGGTTGATGGGGGTTCTACCCCAGTTAATAATTTACTTTTTGTCAATTCCCTCCTCCTTGCAATTGTTATGAATGTGTTAACGTGGAATTGCAGGGACGGGGGTAGTAAAGGGTTTCCTACGATGGTTAGGGATCTTTCCAGAATGTATGCGGTTAATTTTGTTATTCTTGTGGAAACTATCACTTGATAATTCTGCATCATCAAATCTGTAACTGTTTCTGTTAGAATAACTATTAGTTAGTTAGCTGTCAGTTACAGTTAGTTACGATTAGTTAGTTAGATAGCTGAATGTGTATATAAATACAACTTACACTTGTAATAAGACTACTTTTAGAATCAATTTTGTAATCTTAACTTTTCTAATTTTAGTTTTTCTTTCGATTTGATTCTTCACTTTGATTCGATTTCTTTTGTTTTCTTTGATTTTGTGTTTCTTGTTATGGTATAAGAGAGCTCAATTTGATAGCTCTGCTGCACATAACTCTGCGCTTAGTTTCTTGTTTCTTTTCCTTGAAGTTTGAAATTCCAACAATGACAAATTTTGCCACTGATCCCACGAATCCTTTCTTCTTGCATCCCAATGAGAGCTTTTCATTGTTATTAGTTTCTTCCCCACTTACAGGAATTAATTATCATACTTGGAGTAGAGCCATAATGGTGACACTCATTTCCAAAAATAAAATGAAGTTTCTTGATGGATCGATACCGGTTCCTGAAGTTTCTGATCCGTTGTATTCAACATGGGAGCGCTGCAATACAATGTTGGTTTCTTGGTTGATTCATGTTGTTACACCAGAAATTGCTCAAAGTGTGTTGTGGATTGATCATGCAATTGACATTTGAACAAAACTCAAGGAACGATTCTCACAAGGTGATGTTTTCATAATATCTGAGCTTATTAGTGAAATTCACTCTTTCAAGTAAGGTGATCTTCCTGTTACATCATATTTTACCCCGCTTAAGATTTTGTGGGATGAGTTTGAAAATTTTAGACCTATTCTCAATTGCACATTTGGTGAATCTTGCAACTGTGCTTCTTTTCTTGCAATGAAGAAATACAGGCAGAATGATCATGTTATCTGTTTCTTAAAAGGATTAGGGGATCAGTTTCAGCATGTCAAGTCTCAAATTATGCTTAGGGATCTACTTCCTTCAATAAATAAAGCCTTTTCACTTGTTGCTCAACAAGAAAGACAATTTCTTCGTGTTGATGCACCAAGAATTTTGTTGAATTCTATTGATAGAAATTCAAGTTTGCAAGCTGTTAGTCAATTTGCTAAAGGATTTAAAGGAAATGGAAAGATCTGCACATATTGTGGGAAAAAGGAGTGAATGTATGTTACAAAAAACATGGATATCCACCAGGTTACAAGTCAAAATACCATCGATCTTCTGCTAATGTTGTTAGCACAAATATGGATCAAACTAACACTGATGAGAATGATTCTAAGGTAGTTCAGCAGAACTCAAAATCGTTCTTCACTCCAGAACAATGTCAAGGTCTATTGGCTATGCTCCAGCACTCGCAACAATCTGTTAATCATGTTTCAAACCAAGTTAGTACCACTGTTGGTGCCATATCACCAACTGTTTCTAATTCCTTTTCTCCTTTAAACTCGGGTTTAAACTCAGGTAACATTATGTCCTGTTCTTCTCATTCAAGCAAATGGATCATAGACACAGGTGATACGATTCTGTGTTTCTTGTTAGAAACTCACATTAGTGGCTCTAGAGCAAGTCGAGTGGTAAAAAAGATGGATTTTAATGGTGTTCATGTTCAGGAAGCTACTGGGCAAGCTAGTGGTATTTGGTGTTTATGCAGGAAAAAGTCTTGGAGAGTTGAAATATTATCTTTAGAGATGCAATATGTTCATATGAAAGTGGCTAGAGGTTTTGAGAATTCGTGGTTTCTAACTGCAATTTATGGAAGTTCGCATATTGACCCGCGACAAGAATTATGGACAGCTCTCAATCTTTTGGCATCTACAGTGAGTGGCCCTTGGTGTATTGGTGGAGACTTCAATGCCACTCTTACATGCGGGGATTCTGCTGGAGGTGTGGTTGGCCATAATGACTCTCAACGATTCCAGAATTGTCTCTTTAATTGTGGCCTCTCAGACGTCGGGTTTTCTGGCCAGAATTTTATCTGTCAGAGGGGTCAAACTAGGAAGCGTTTAGACAGGTATGTTGCTAATATGGATTGGAGCTTGCGTTTTGATGAAGCGTCTGTTAAACACCTTCCAAAGCTAAAGTCAAATCACATTTCCATTCTCTTGCATTTCAAGTCTGAATCTTTGCTTTCTTCTAGAGAGAAGCCTTTCAGATTCATTGCCCCTTGGCTTCTCCATGATGATTTCTCTGATGTGGTTCGCAACAGTTGGATACAAGAGCGTGAGTTGCTTCCGAATATTCAGTCTTTCATTCATAACATAAAAGTGTGGAATAAGGAAGTCTATGGAAATATTTTTAGGAGGAAGAATCGTATCCTAGTGAGACTAGAAGGTATTTCTCGGCATCTAACTATGCATGGGAATCCGTTTCTTGAGGAACTTCAGGTTGACTTATAGAATATGAAGCCATTATTATTCATGAGGAAGTTTATTGGCAGCAAAACTCAAGATGCAAATGGATTAATTCGGATGATAAAAATACTTGTTACATTCATAGTATTGCAACAGCCCGTAAGCCTTGATAGATGACAGTGGGGTCTGGGTTTATAAGCCTGATGCTTTGAAGAACATAGTCCGAGATTTTTACTCTAACTTGTTTACGGATGATGGGGGATATTCTAAATTTATCTTGTCAGGCAAGTTTTCTCAGCTCTTAGAGGAGGATTATCTTACTCTTGAGAAGGGTGTGACTCTTGAAGTTAGAAGTGCTATTTTCTCCATTGGTGGTCTCAAGGCTCCAAGTCCTGACTACATTTATGCGATTTTTTATCACTCTCAGTGGGATATCGTCAAAGATTCTTTTATTGATTGGGTTGGTAAAGTTTTCATTAATCCCTGCATGTTAAAAGAGGCTAATGAGACTTTTATTATCGTTATTCCAAAGGTGGACAATGCTAAAAATATAAGGCAATTTCGGCCTATTGGTTTGTGCAACGTTATCTACAAAATTATTCCCAAGCTCATTGCTGATGCCTTTGATGTGCAAATTGGTTGTCCTTATGTAGTGTAATTTTGTTCCTGGAAGACATAGCTCTGACAATATTATTATAGCTCAAGAAGTCATTCATACAATGAGAGAGAAAATGAAAAAAAAGGGGGTACATGGCAATTAAAATTTATCTTGAGAAAGCATAACAAAGGTTTATCTCTTCTTCCTCTATGCGGATTCTTTGGAATGGAGAGAGCATAAATTCTCTCTCTTTCTAGAAGGATTCGCTAGGGTGATCCTCTATCATCATATCTTTTCGTCTTGTGCATTGAGAGATTACCTCAACTAATTTGGCGGTGGATAATGATATTTGGGAGCCAATAACTCCCTGGCCTTATCTCACCTTACTTTGCGGATGACTTGATACTGTTTGCTACTGCCTCCATGGATCAAGTTCAGGTAATTAAGGGTATTCTGAATTTATTTTGCGAGAGCTCGGGCCTAAAGGTTAATCAAGATAAATCATGCTTTTATTTCTCCAAAAATGTGCATGGCAACCGTAGAAGGGAAAGTAGTGATGCTTTTCGTTATAAGCTAACATCTGATCTAGGAAAATACTTAGGTGTGCCTCTTCTGCATAGAGAAACCAATCAGCACACTTACAAGTATAATCTTGATCGGGTGCAACAGCATTTGAATGGTTGGGAGGTGAAGTCCTTATCTATTGCCGATCGTATTACGTTAGCCAAATCAGCACTTGCCTCTATCCCCAGCTATGCTATGCAAACTTCCTTGCTCCCTAGTGGAATTTGTGATAAAGTGGATAAGGCTTGTAGAGAGTTTATATGGGGCTCCTCCGAGAATGAGAGAAAAGTCCATCTTTTAAGCTGGAATAAGCTTTGTAAACCCACCAAAATTGGTGCCCTTGGTTTTCGCCACTCCAAAAGCATGAATGGGGCTTTCATGATGAAGCTTAATTGGGGTTTAGTTCATAACCGTGATGTATTATGGGCTAAAGTCTTGAGATCCAAATATGGTTGCGGTGATGATCTAATTCCTACAGTGAGGAAAAGGAGGAATACATCCAGAGCTTGGAAAGGCATGACTAGTGTGTGGCAAAAGTTTGGTAATAACCTGTTGTGGAGAATTAACAACGGGAAAAAAGCCAAATTCTGGACTAATCATTGGATTCCCGGAATTCATTCCTTGCTAGACTTTGCTTCTAAACCGGTGGAGTTGCTCAATCTTAATGCCTCTGTTGCTGACTTTTGTATATAAGGTCACGGATGGGACTTGGAGCTCATTAGTGAATGTCTTCCGGTTGATTTTGTTGAGGTTATTGCTTCTCAAAAGCCACCATGTATTAATGCTCCTGAAGACACAGTGGCTTGGCTGCCAGCTTAGGATGGTTGTTTCTCTGCCCGAAGTGCTTACAGTGTCCTCTCTAATATTAATATGGAGGGGTCTGTTTCAGTTTTTAATAAGATTTGGTCCGGGGTTGCTCCTCATAGAATCCATGCTTTCTTATGGTTGATGACTAATGAAGCTCTTCTAACTAACAGTATGAGAGTTCGAAGGAATATGGCCCAAAGTGCAGCTTGCTCTCTTTGTGGTGCTGGGGTTGAAGATACGTTGCACATAATGAGAGACTGTCCTCTAGCAGCTGATGTTTGGCGTAGCGTGGTCCCTCCTACACAGGTCAACCCGTTTTTCGTGATGAGTATTAAGGATTGGGTGTTATCTAATATTGCTTCCTCCGTTGTTAACAATAGCAGAGGTCAGTGGCCTCTGATTTTCGCCTCTACATGTTCAGTTCTTTGGCAGCACAAGAATCAAAGGATTTTGGAAGGTTTATACTCGTCATCCAGCTCTACTATCTCTGCTGTGGGTCAGATCCTTGTTGCTGATTATGGCAGGGACTAGATATTCAACAGAATCACTTCGTGTTTAGGTCTCAACCTCGGTTGATTCATATTAAATGGACTCCTCCACCACATGATTAGATTAAAATTAATGTGGATGGCTCTGTTTATATGAATTCCAACTCAGCTGCTTGTGGAGGTCTCATTCGTAACAGCGATCATGGGTTCTTGATGGGATTCATGGCTAATCTGGGCGTGTGTTCCATCACCATGGCTGAATTATGGGGTGTGTATCATGGTTTGAAGCTAGCTTTTAATGCTGGTTTCAGGAAGGTTATTCTTGAAGCTGATTCCAAGGTGGCTCTAGATTTTCTCTTTAAGGGTTGTTCCCTTTGGCATCCTTGTGTACCCTTGTTGGACATGATTTTGGATCTAGTTAGAAAGCCTGGGAAACTCAAGTGGAATCATGTTTTTCGGGAAGGAAACCAAGTTGCGGATGTGCTTGCTCGTCATGCGCATTCCCTGCATCCTGGGGTTCATACTTCACTTCATTTCTGTTGCACTTTTTGCCAGTTCTTGTATCGTTGCTTTTGGTAGATCTATCTCGAGTTAGTTTGGGCTTTTAAATCCCGTTGTCCATAATATATATACATGTATGCGATGAAACGAGTATTTATTGAAAAAAGTGATATAAATAATTTTAATTATTGAATTTTATATAATTAAAATATAAATATATGTAATTTTTTTAAGTAATTATATAATTTTTAAATAATTTTTAATTTTAATATTATATATATAATTGTATGATCAAAATTTATTTCTTTTATCTTTTCATAATAAAATTCATCTTACCAATTATGTCATATATATATATATATATATATATATATCATAAAATACAATCACATTAATAATGAATTGTGAATATATCAAAAATCCCTCAATTAATTCTATCATAGCATTTATTTCTTGCAATATACTTTTTAAAGCACACTCCTCACCTTAGTTGTTTTAATCATCATGTAATTATGTTTGTTTTGCAAATCATTAGTCTTATTATCACTTGCTTAATATAATCATTTTATTGACTCAACCTAGTCTTTTAAAAAAATACAAATACAAATCTAATTTAGTTTGGCCAATAAACTATTTGGAAACCTTGATTGCATGAAGACATTGGAGGTCTCATTAAGCATCAGCCTTTTAAACAAAATTATTAAATTATGTATATAATTAATAAAATATTTTTAGTACAAAAATTAATATTAGACAATAATAACGTTTAGTTATTTAGTACAATATTAGAGTTACAACTTTGAAGAAAATTTTATCTAATTATACCATCGATTTTTAAATTACATGAGCAATTAATTAAAAATCAAAAAATGATATTACTAACTTGTTATGAAAGATAACATGAAAAATATTGATCATTAAATATTACTTTGGTGATCATGATTATAAATTATTAATATATCCTCTCGTGAAATTCACAAGACTTTTAGTTTTTTATTTATTTTATGTTATATATTTTATTTTATGGTATGTTTCTTTTTCCTTCACACCATTTGATGTATAATTTTAATTTAATATTTTATACATATTTTAATTAAATATATGCCACCATAAATTGTTATGAAATATCTTTTGTTTTGTAATTTTACATTATTTTTTACACTTCTAATTATATAATAATTTCTAACAACTATCTTAGAAAAAATAATTGTTAGGAGTCTCTTAGTTGCAACAATATTCAAAAGGTTAGTCTCACAGTAATATCAGTAGAGATATCCTGGTCAAAAATAAAATAAAAAATTATCATATATATATATATATATATATATATATAATTTTACTTAACTTAATTTTCAAATTATTAAATCTTGTTAGATAATTTTCTATTAAACTTATCATTTAATAATCTAAAACATAATATCAATTATAAAAATTTTAAAAATAAGAAAAATAAAAAAGTAAAAATGTGATGTGCCTCCAATTATATCATGAATTTCATAACTTTACATATATAAAATAATAATTTAAATATTTATAATAAATCATACTTAATTAAAATTAAAAGTATTCCATGAAAAGAAAAAATTACCAAACACTCATTTGCTTATTATATCATAAAAAAACAAAACAAAAGAAAAGAAAGTGATAAGAGTAACAGAAACAGCATTGTGTGAAGAGACAGAGAGAGAGTCAAACTCCCAAACCGATGAAGGGGGCTATTACAGCACATCACGCCTTCCTGATTCTACAAGTCGTGTTCATTTGCAGCGCCCATGCCATGCTTCCAGTTGATTTGGTTAATATTAGCTGTTAGTTAGTTAGGACTTTCAGTTACATACACGTTACATGCAGTTAACTGTATACATGTATCACGGCATAGAAGCAATTGTACATAAAAGAATCATAATCCTCTTTTGGGTGAAAATAAGATAAGGTGTTGCTATTGATTCAATAATTCAAATTTATTAAGTTATATTTAGAAGTTGAGATAAAACATTTTATTATAAAATAAAATATTTTTAAAAGTTGAGATACTCTTTTATTTTCACCCAACAGGAGATGATCTGATCCGTATATAAAATAAGCTTTCCTGCTGCGATCACTGAATTAGAAGTGTACTTTTCTCTCAAAATAGAAGTTCAATAGAGGCATTAAAAAGGAGACAATAACCCTCCAGACAATTGCAACGCATTACACAGCGGCACGCGTACCAAACCGAGGGAGAAGTGAGAAGCGCAAGAGAAAAAAATTTGAGCGCGAATAATTTTTCTTTAAGTGTAATAAGATAGTGACATATGATGAAAGAGGTAGTCCAATTAATAATAAATATTTTTTTCTTTAAGTGTAATAAAATAGTGACATATGATGAAAGAGGTAGTTTAATTAATGATAAATAATTGGTTTAAAGGTGACATTATTATTTAAAAAGATTGTATAACTTTATATTTTAATTCCGATTATATATACATTATTAATAATTAATATTTACTTATCTCATTTTCATTAAAAAAAATGCTCTCACTTAATATTAAAGCCATCTAATACGCTATGTGGCCTATTATCTAGTAATCTTAATTATATTTTAAATAAATGTAATGAAAAAAAAAACAGGATATATTTGTGTTAAGAACATAAAATCATTATTAAACAAATTAATCAATAACCTAATTTTTAAAGTTAATTTAATTAGTTACATGGCATGAAAATATATTTACTTAAATTATATTTATCTCTTTATCTATATATATATATTCAATTCTAATTTTTTTACATATTTTTTCTCACATCACTTTTTATATTATTTCGTATACTATTGATTACATCACTTTATATCCATAACCTTCTCTCACTTAATCACAATCATTAAAAAATAGTGTGAAAAGTAGTATATATAGAAAAATGATGTTTGAACATCATTTCTCATATATATTTATATTTATCTATCTATTCATATTCTATATTTATTATATAGTAAAATTGATTTGAGTATGATAAATGCATTAATGATTTGAATTTAATAAATATAATTAAGTAGTGTTTAATATATACAATAGATATTATTGATGATCTTTGAGTAGTGTTCTTATATTATTTAATTATTTAATTAAATAAGAAAAATAATAAGAAATGATAAGAACATAAAAATTTATGTAAAAATAAGAGTTTAAAATATTAGAATGAGAAAAAAAATGTAAGGGAAACTATATATATTTAATGCAAGTAAAATATAACAAGTTTTGTTGAGTTCAATAACTTTTTATTGAACATTAACACAAATTTGAAGCATATATTATGACTTAATTATTTTATAAAAATAGGTAAATATAATTTATTTTGTTATGTTTTCAAGTTTAATGTTTTTTCATTGTTTCAACATATATTGATGCTATTAACACGATAAAAGAAAAATATAATATGAATGAAGATTTTTTAAAAATTAAGTTTAACACTTTAATATTTTTTAAAATAAATTTTAATAGTCTATTTAATAAAAAAATAATAATCAAAATAAGATCAGTTAATTTAATATTATTATTCATAAATTTTGAATGATTAATATTATAAACATGTTATATATTATATCAAAACTAGTAGCAATAAAGTATTTGATTATTCATCCATCATTCATTATTAATGACACAAATTTAACAAGTAGGCACAGGAATTAATTAGTTCATTTAAATGTAAATAGTGTGCTTTTAAGATCATTGGAGAAAAGACTAAGTCTTAGTTAATACATAATTTCAGTATAAAGTAAAGTAGACATAAATATATCATTGCTTCAAAACGAAACATCTTTTGTGTGAAAACAATGTATTGAAAATTTTTAAAAAAATAATGTCCACCTAGGAAAAAGTTTTTATAAAGCAAACTTGTTTATAATATGAAAAAATAAGGTTATATTTACTTTTAATTTTATTTAAAGTGTGTTATTTTGGATCGTGGATCGGGATTCTATCCGAAAAGATCGACCAGGCACGTGTATCACCAGACTCTGTTATAAATACTCTGGTTAAATCCTTATGACATCGGACTACGGTATTAGATTATAACAATCGTTGGATCTGCGCAAATACACATAACTGTCAATTATGATTTTACGAGATTATATGATCAATAACTGTCTTTAACAATGGATAATCATTATATTTACATTCCTACGTTATAGGGATTCTCTCCAGTGATAAACAAAGGATAATCCTTGACAGGATACTAATCCTATATACCTGCATTCAATACGGATCTTATTACGATTCCAATCACGCTCTATATATACCAGGTTAAGTTAACCTAATTAGGTATCTATTATCTCATTGCATAAACTCTACTTGTGCACTGTCTGACTTGAGCGTTAGAATCCCTTTACAGGTACCCACCTCCTTGATTCGATACGCTTGGCAGCAACTGCGTAAGGAGGAAACTACCATATACGTGTCTTTCTCAAGTACCCTCTGAATCCACTTCAGAACATTGACGTCGTATGTAGAAACTATAAACTCCTATTCTCACGTCAACCATGGTGAGCACAAGACAAAGGAACAGAAGCGCCGCACACGCTGCCCCTGGCCAAGCACAGGACCCAGCAACACAACGCAACCTTCCTTCCGTTGCACCACCAGAAACCTCCGCCGTTAGGAGCAGGCCTGTTGTCGTGGAAACTCTCAATGAGGGACACGAGACTTCAGCTTCTTCTGAAAGCCCCACTCCATCTTGAAGGGTATCCGTCTAGGATAGGCTTGTTTTTCTTCGGGGTGAAGCCAACAATACAAATCATGGAGCGATGATCACTGTGCACGCTCACTTAGGGATCCCCAATGATGATGCAGACCACGCATCTCACTATGAAGACAATGTTTAATCCGAGATGACGAGGAATGGCCTTCGGGAGTTGTTGCATCAATAAATTGCACTGATCGAAGATCAACGACGTCAGCTAGAAGAACAACGCTATCGGTTAGAGGATTTTGAAAGATTTGTGAGGGCAGACAATGACAACGGAGAACAAGATATAGTCCGTAATGGTCAGGAGTCACGACGTGTCGACGCCGAGGTTGTTGCAAATAATACCTCGGCCCTCAGCCGCCAGCAACAATTCTCGGATGCTTTGATGGCATACAGGGTTCTAAGGAACTTCAAGCACTCGAGCAATTTGGAGCCCTATGACGGGACGACAAATCCTCAGGAGCACTTGGACGCCTACACTCAGTCGATGCAGCTCTACGGACACACCCTGGAACTATTGTGTCTGGCCTTCCCTCTCATTTTGAAGAAGGACGCCCTCCAATGCTTCGTCACTCTACGGACAAAAATTACAGGATGGGACGACCTCTCGCACCGTTTCTTGTTGTACTACACCATCGCCAAGGAACACCCAAAGTCAATTGATTCTCTTTTTGGAATTCGCCAACGGAATAGTGAATCCTTGCGCGAGTACATTAAGAGGTTCAGTCACGCTTATGTCGGCATAGAAAACATGGATGATAGGATAGCCCTCTACTATGCTAAGAACGGTGTCCAAACTGACTAAGACTTCTTCTGGTCATTAGCAAAAAAGAAGCTTGGAGAAAGGTGGACTCGTCCAACAGAAAAAAAGCCAGAACTCTAACCAGCCCCATGATTCCTCTAAGAGCGAAAGGTACCGGCCCAAATATTCTGAGTATACTTCTTTGAACACCCCTCACGAGACGATCTTGAAAGAGATCATTCAAACCGAGTTATGGGATATCAACAGGCCACCACCTCTGAAAAGACAGTCCCAGAAGGACCATTCGAAACATTACAGGTGGCATAAGAGCTACGACCACGAGACAGAAGACTGTTACCAGCTCCGGGATGTTATTGAGTCTTTGATCAAAGAGGGGCGACTGTAAAAGTATATCAGCGGTTTCGAGGAAATGAGGACCGCGGAAGACGCAGAAATCGGAGACGAAGTCGTATCCCACGTTGGAGTCTGGACCAACATAAAAGAAGAAAAACTCGGAGTCCTGCCAAAAGATCTCAAACCCCGCCACGCCGTGATGTTGAAAACAGGCAAGATCAGGATCGGAATACCCAAGGTAGGGGTAACAGGAAATATAGACTTATCAGCACCATTTCTGGAGGATTTGCAGGTGGCAGTTTGTCTAGTAATTCCCAGAAAAAAGCACTCTGGACAACGGTATTGAGCGTATCTGGTTCTTCACAAAGACCCCATGTCGAAGACAATGACGCACCACCCATTTCCTTGTCCGACAAAGACTACAGTGATATTATCTGAGATCATGACAACCCACTGGTCATATTCGAAATAATATCTAACGTTGAAGTCCATCGCATCTTTGTGGATTAGGGAAGTTCGGCGGATATCAGGTTCATGGACGCCTTCGAAAGGCTGAAGTTCCCTCTGTCTGCACTCACACCATATGAAGGCAAACTGACCAACTTCTTTGGAGAAAAGGTTACCCCGGTGGGATATTTTGAAACATTCTTAACCTTGGGTAACGACAACACGTACAGAACTGTCAAAGTGAGATTTTTGGTTGTGAATTGTCCCTCGGCTTACAACATCATTCTGGGTCATCCTACATTGAATGACATTACCGCTGTAGTCTCAATCGCCCACTAGGCCATGAAATTCCTTAACAGAAACAATGAAGTGGTCACGATCAAGGGCGACCAGATTGCAGCCCGTAAGTGTTATAACGAGAGCTTGAAAATTAGTAGGGCTTCCAGGAAGACAAAGGCACAAACATCCAACCCGGCCCGAGATCAAGTCAACATCCTGATAACCAAGTTAGACGTACGTGAGGAAATCCGAGGTACTAGACCCCAGCCTGAAAGAGAACTGATCCCGCTTCAGCTTGGTGATAAGCCCGACCAAATCACCAAGATAAGTGCAAACCTCGAAGAGCAGGAGAAGATCCAGTTAATAGAACTCCAGTAGAAAAACAAAGATCTTTTCACTTGGACATCCGCTGACATGCATAGGCTCGACCCCGCTTTCATCTGCCATCGTTTATCTATTAAATAGGATGAGAAGTCGGTCTCCCAAAAGAAAAAAAAATTTAGCCCCAAGAGGTAATATGTTATTGAGGAGCAAGTCAAGAAATTACTAAGTGTCGACTTCATCAGGGAGATCTCATACACCACATGACTCTCGAATGTCGTCTTCGTAAAAAAGTCAAACGGGAAATGGAGGATGTGTGTGGACTACACCAACTTGAACAAGGTGTGTCCTAAAGACCCATACCCCCTCCCAAACGTTGACAAGTTAGTTGATAGTGTGAACACCTAATTTTGTCCAGAGCCTTTTGTTAATAAAGAGAAAAGAAGAAATATAAAAAAATTAAAAAAAAAAGACTTTTACCCATTGACCTGTTATCCAACCCAGAACCCATTTAACTACTCATTAACCCATAACTTGTCCCATTTACCCATTATCCATCCCTGTTAACCGTTTAGGATGGATGTATTAGGCATGCTGTGGGGTTAAATCTTCACCTTCCCTATGTATAACAGACTCCCGAATCCAATCTGGTTTCAAAGATCATTTTTCTAAAAGGATTTTCTAATTTTTTTTATAATTTTAATAAAATTGTTGGCGACTCCTAACAAAATTTATTTTGTTCACCACTCCCATCGTGATATCGGTCACGACAGATGGCGACTTCGCTGGGGATTATAAGAGTCAAACCCATATAAGTTTTTTGTACAAAATTTTGTAATCTTTGTATATTTGTTTTACCTTTTTTTTTATTATTTTTGTTATTAAAACCTTAGGATAGATAATTTCTCTTGGAATTTTTTGTTTGTTTTTGTTTTTGTTTTGCAGGATACGGGTAATCTTTAGGATAATGAAGGTTTATATGTTCCCTATATCCACTACACCTACACATTTATCACATACATTCGAGTGGGATCCTATACCCAGGTCTGAGTGAAGCCTAAATCAAAAAGAGTTTGCGTAGTGATAGTCATTTTGGATGTACATCCTGTTTGGTTATTGCGAAAACCTCATCTAGAGTACGCATTTTTCACGAATGTCCCACACCTAGTGGTTTACCCACTATTTCGTAGTTAACATTTTGAAATTAGACTTTGTAATTGGCTAGCTATCATGGATAATGGTTTTATTGATAACAAACATGAAAATGATGAGAAGACCAAGTCCAAGATCTTCAAGTTTAGCTTTAGGACTTAGGATCTTTGTAAGGAGCCTTTTGGATATCTCATTGGTTAAATTTAAAAGATCTAAAAATCTGTTCCTTAAAATCAAACTGAGGTTTTCAAAATGGTTTTGAAAGATCAAAGGTTTTAGAGATTGAAAATGGTTTTTTGAAGCAATTACAAATGGTTTCTTAACTGTTTTTAACTGAGGTATTCGAATACACCTCCATGGTATTCGAATAACTTGCATCCTTTACATACGTTTCTATTTTCCAAATCAGAGGTATTCGAATACCCTTCATGGCATTCGAATACAGTGCTTCTTAAAAATCTGTTTTAAGTGATAGGTATTCGAATAACCTTTGTGGTATTCGAATAACCAGATTTCAGAATATACCTTTTTAAACTGAGGTATTCGAATACCCTTGACTGGTATTCGAATAACTCTGCTTTAATCAGTTTTTTTAATAAGTTTTGACAGAGGTATTCAAATACCCCCTGATGGTATTCAAATAACCCACGAGACTCTGCTCTGGTTTTTTAAAATGGCAGCCAACGTTCTTGCATTTAATATGGTTTTAATGGCACCCAACAACTCTTTTCTTCATTACTCTATAAATAGAGACCTTGGGTCTCTTCTGAAGGTTGTCCAACCACTTGAATTATTTTTGCTTGTGCCAAAAACGTGATTCTCTATTTTCTCATATTTTTCTGTGCTCTTTTCGCCAAAATCTTAAGATATCCTTAGAGAGCTCTATAGTGCTTCAACTTGTGATATTTACTCTTTGTGGGAGTTTATTTTTCATTTATTCTCTGCTGTATTTCTGAGAGGGTGAGGTATCCCTCGAAGACTTTTGTAAAAAGGTGAGATATCCCTTAGTGAAATTGTGAGGGTGAGGCATTCCTCAGTAAAAGAGTGAGGTATCCCTTGTTGCAAAGAAGGTGAGGTATCCTTCATAGGAGGTGAGGTATCCTTCATAGGAGGTGAAGTATCCCTCTAGTATATAGGATGAGGTATCCCTATTGTGTAAAGGTTGCAAGCACCTGTCTTAAGCTTGTTTTGATAGTAAAAAATCTCAAACTGTGTTTCGAGGACTGGACGTAGGCCACAAGTGGTTGGTAGTCGAACCAAGATAAATATCGTGTCTGCTCTTCTTTCCTTTATCTCTTTATTTTCAGCAATTTATTTATTATTGCTTAATTATTTATTTACTGTTCTTAAGGCATTTTATCATCTTTATATATATTCTTTATATTGCTTCAAGATATTCGTGTTAAAAGAATTTGCGAAAAAGTCTTTAATTACTCAATTCACCCCCCTCTTGAGTACTGAAGCCACTTGGGTAACAAGTGGTATCAGAGTTAGACTCTTGTATAAAGAGCTTAGTCGCTTCAAGAGTACATGGCTTCATCAAATGATTTTTCATAAGCAACTTCTATAAATCGACCACCTTTTTTCAATGGGGATGGTTATGCATATTGGAAGGAAAGAATGAAAATCTTTATCGAGGTTATTGATCTAGATGTGTGGGATACTGTCAAAAATGGCACATTTATACCTACACGAGTTGTTGATGGTGTAAAAACTGAGACATCTAGAAATGATTGGTCTAAAGATGATAAAAGAAAAGTTCAAAATAACTTAGTAGCCAAAAACATCATTACCACAGCTTTGGGGCATGATGAATTTTTTAGAATTTCAAATTATAAAACTGCTAAAGAAATATGAGACACTTTACAAGTTACCCATGAGGGTACTAGTGAAGTTAAGAGGTCGAGAATCAATTCTCTAACTCGAGAGTATGAATTATTTAGAATGAACCATGCTGAAAGCATTCAGGAAATACAAAAGAGGTTCACCCACATAATAAATCATCTTGCATCATTAGGAAAGAATTTTTCTAACGAAGATTTAATTAACAAAGTGTTGAGATGTTTGAGCAGGATTTGGCAGCCTAAGGTGACAGCTACATCTGAATCAAGAGACTTGTTAACAATGACATTAGCTACACTTTTTGGAAAACTTCAAGAGCACGAATTAGAACTCAACAGGCTTGACCTAAGTGAAGAAAATGATAAGAAAAATAAAGGGATTGCACTTAAAGCCACCACCTCTACCATCAATAATGAAGATGAAGATGAAGATGATGGAGATGACGTGGATAATATTGAGTAAAATGAAGAAAACCTCAGTCTTCTAGTGAAGAAATTCGGAAGGTTTCTCAAAAAGAAAGGAACTCAAAGAAGACCGCCTCTTTCTCCAAAGAAATTTGAAAAGAAACCCTCAAAGGAAATAAAAGGAAGAAGAGCCTACATAACTTGGGATGACAACGACATAGACTCATCTGACAGTTCAGATAGCGAAGAAGTCCATCTATGTTTTATGGCCAAAGAAGAATAAGAAGAAGAAGAAAGCGACAACGAGGTAAATTCTAACTTATCTCCTTCTTATGATGAATTACAGGATGCTTTCGAAGAATTGCATGACGAATCAATAAGGCTCACAAAATTAATTTCTTCATCTAAGAAAACTATTTCTTCTTTGAAAAATCAAATTCTAATTTAAAATAAAGAGATTGAAGAATTAAAAATTGAAAATGAAACTTTGGGAATTATTGATGCATGCTCATCTCATTCCTCACATGCTTCTACTTCTTCATCTTGTTCTTTATGTCACTTGCTTGAAAAAGAAATTGAAGATTTAAAGAACACTCTTGCTAAATTTTCTCTCGGAAGAGATAATTTAAATATCATATTAGGAAAACAAATGGTTGTTTTTGAAAAAGCTGGAATTGGTTATAACCCGAAAAATCAGCACAAACCGTATAAAAATTTCTTTATTTATTCAAGTACTTCTAGTAGCCCATTTACTAAATGTTTTTATTGTGGGAAAAAGGGTCATAGTGCATCAACATGCAATGTAAGGAAAAACATTAATACAAAAATTGAAACTAAAATGGTATGGGTTCTCAAGGGTACTATACCCAAAACTGACATTCAAGGACCCAAGAAAATTTGGGTACCAAGAGCCAAAAATTGAAATGTGTTGCAAGTGTGCTTGAAGGCCAAGAGTTGACTTTGGCATTTTGAAAGTGGTTGTTGTACAAGATTAGAAATAATTTTAAGCTCTCCTTGTCTCTATGAGGCTTGGACTTACATTTTTTTTTCATCAAAAGGTAAGTTTTCATATCTCAAATATACCTTTCTGGACGTAAAATATATGTTTTTATGTTTAAGTTATTCGAATACCTCCCTATGGTATTCGAATACCATACATCAATACAGCAATACTATGTCTCTATAAAGCTAGAGTATTCGAATAACTAATATAGCTATTCGAATACCCAGAGACTTATCATATCAGTATTTCTCACATGCCTCTGGAGCATTCGAATACCTTCCAAAGCATTCGAATACTTGCGCCTGCCTTGTCTTCTTTTCTGTGGTGGGTATTTGAATATAGTAAAAGGTATTCAAATACCACATGGCTGAAAGCCAAATTTACAGCTCGATCTTTGTTCTATTTCTATTCTTTTTTATGCATATGCAATACAAATATACTTGATTCTATGAATATCATGTTTTTGATGAAATACATCTCATTTCTTTTGAGCCTAAATTTATGCCTTAAATGAAAATTACATGATGTTCTTAAATGCATATTTCTTAGCTTGTTCTTGCCCCTTCTTTTTGTCAAGAATATACTGCATATTTAAATTCTTTGTAAATGCAAATGCTTAATGTAATTGGCTACTATTTTGATAAATATATGAACGTGATAACAAGTGCAACAAGTGGTATTAAACAAATGGTTACTTGGCCAAATTAATCAACAAAATTTCTTTTGCTCTTGTGAACTCATTTGCTGTTTTTGCCTTATTATTTTGAATGCGTATTGGCTTATGAGTTTGGCTAACCTCTATGGATCCAAAAATTAATGGATACCAAAGAAAGTACCTTGAATTGTTTTGCAGGGTTATAACTACCTCAAGCAAACTCTTAAATGAAAAAGATTATTCAACTTGAGGGAAATGAATGAAGAGGATATGAGGAGACTTTCTTCAAGCACATGAAAATGAAATACTCAATGGAAGAAAGCTCAAGACTATCTTAAATGATTGAATATTTTTTTATGAGTAGTATGCTTAGCATTGACAAAAGTGTCAAATTGGATATTTTTTTTTTGTCATTGCATATAGGGTAAATAATGCTAGTTCTATGCAATGCTCTGATCCCTATAGCATATTTCATCAAGATAAAATGTTTAATATCTATGTTTCTTTTGATATATGGCAGATTTATAAGAAATTAATAACAAGTGGTAAATGTTTTATATTTTGGTAACAAGTGTTTATCAAATATAAATGAATCTCTTGGTAAATGTAATGACTGTTTTGATGATAATACAATTCAATTAGTTGATCAAATGAATGAATATATCTTTGCTAATATGATGAATATTGTGTTTGTCTTGCTAAAATTATAAAATTATACTTTATTTACTATTCTGGTATGCTCTGCATGAATATATCTTGTTGAACTGGAATACACTCTGTTTACCTCTATGTTGTTCTCTTGCCCCATCTTTTTGATCATGACAAAAGGGGGAGAAAAAACTTGAATTCTTTGTTTGAGAAAAGTCAGGGGGAGAAAAAGTAAAAGTTCAGTAAGATAAAAATGAAAATTGGATTCCAAAAGTAAGGGGGAGCTGCTGTGCATATCTCTGATATAAATCACCTCTTATGAGAAAGAGGGGGAGTAAGTATCTCTAAACAACTTTGTGAATTCCAATTTATATGAACTGATACTTTTCTCAATGATAGTTTGTCATCATCAAAAAAGGGGAGAATGTAATTGGCTAGCTATCATGGATAATGGTTTTAATGATAACAAATATGAAGATGATGAGAAGACCAAGTCCAAGATCTTCAAGTTTAGCTTTAGGACTTAGGATCTTTATAAGGAGCCTTTTGGATATCTCATTAGTTAAATTTAAAAGAACTAAAAATCTGTTCCTTAAAATCAAACTGAGGTTTTCAAAATGGTTTTGAAAGATCAAAGGTTTTAGAGATTGAAAATGATTTTTCGAAGCAATTACAAATGGTTTTTTAACTGTTTTTAACTTAGGTATTCGATTACACCTCCATGGTACTCGAATAACCTGCATCCTTTACATACGTTTCTGTTTTCCAAATCAGAGGTATTTGAATACCCTTCATGGCATTCGAATACAGTGCTTCTTAAAAACCTGTTTTAAGTGATAGGTATTCGAATAACCTTTGTGGTATTCGAATAACCAGATTTCAGAATATACCTTTTTAAACTGAGGTATTCGAATACCCTTGACTGGTATTCGAATAACTCTGCTTTAATCAGTTTTTTTAATAAGTTTTGACAGAGGTATTCAAATACCCCCTGATGGTATTCAAATAACCCACGAGACTCTGTTCTGGTTTTTTAAAATGGCAGCCAACGTTCTTGCATTTAATATGGTTTTAATGGCACCCAACGGCTCTTTTCTTCATTACTCTATAAATAGAGACATTGGGTCTCTTCTGAAGGTTGCCCAACCACTTGAATTATTTTTGCTTGTGCCAAAAATGTGATTCACTATTTTCTCATATTTTTCTGTGCTCTTTTCGCCAAAATCTTGAGATATCCTTAGAGAGCTCTATAGTGCTTCAACTTGTGATATTTACTCTTTGTGAGAGTTTATTTTTCATCTATTCTCTGATGTATTTCTGAGAGGGTGAGGTATCCCTCGAAGGCTTTTGTAAAAAGGTGAGGTATCCCTTAGTGAAATTATGATGGTGAGGCATCCCTCAGTAAAAGGGTGAGGTATCCCTTGTTGTAAAGAAGGTGAGGTATCCTTCATAGGAGGTGAGGTATCCTTCATAGGGGGTGAGGTATCCCTCTAGTATATAGGGTGAGGTATCCCTCTAGTATATAGGGTGAGGTATCCCTCTAGTATATAGGGTGAGGTATCCCTATTGTGCAAAGGCTGCAAGCACCTGTTTTGAGCTTGTTTTGAATAGTAAAAAATCTTGAATTGTGTTTCGAGGACTGGACGTAGGCCACAAGTGGTTGGTAGTCGAACCAAGATAAATATCGTGCTTGCTCTTCTCTCCTTTATCTCTTTATTTTCAGCAATTTATTTATTATTGCTTAATTATTTATTTACTGTTCTTAAGGCATTTTATCATCTTTATATATATTCTTTATATTGCTTCAAGAAATTCGTGTTAAAAGAATTTGCAAAAAAGTCTTTAATTACTCAATTCACCCCTTCTTGAGTACTGAAGCCACTTGGGTAACAGACTTGGCTCTAGAGACCTTTAGAATAGAAGAGCCACACAATGAAAGTTTTCACGATTTCCGTAAAGACCCATAGATCCCCAGGATAGAAATCCCCAAGTTAAGGAAATCCCATAGGACACAAATGGAGCGTAACTTTCTTTATCTTCTGACTTATCTGTATGCCTGGTGAGTTGTTTAGTCCCTTAACGTGATGAACCATACTGGTGTCCCTCTAAAAAAAATATAAAAAAAGGTTTTTACTAAAAAAAAAATAGGCGAATCACTTTTAATGGACCAACAACTCACTCATTATTAAATTGTAAAATTATTTTTTTTAAACCATGCATTGATAATTCTTCATCCCTAGGTTTGTTGGAGAACCATTTGAAATTCAGTGCCTAAGGACTAGCAGTGAGTATTTTTGATTAAAAATGGAAAGTATTATGGGATCAGATCACAAGGAGGCAATTTTGAAAAAGACCCTATAACTTAAGGCCAAGAAAGTAGATACAGAGAGCCTAGTGAGTTTGGGCCGAATGTTGAAAAAGACACAACGTTTGACCTTCACCACAAGATATGGGAAAATTTTGAATCTATTAGAAGTGGACGTGCAAACAGAAGCTATCACTGCGCTAGTCCAATATTATGATCCACCATTACGTTGTTTCACATTTCAAGATTTCCAGTTAGCCCCCACATTAGAGGAGTTTGAGCAAAACTTGGGTTTATCATTGGAAAAGGAAAGGTCGTACCAATATAAGGGTCACTATGCATCATTGCCAACCATAGTAGAGGTCTTGAAGGTTCATGTAAGGATTTATAAAAAGTAAAGCAAAACAGGAAAGGAATAGAGGGATTCCCAAGTAGATACTTAGAAGAGCACATGCGTCACCTAGCCAAGGTTGAAGACTGGAATACCTTTATGGATATGCTAGCCCTCACCATTTATGGTAGCATCATATTCCCAAATAGCGAAGACTTGGTAGGTTTCGCAGCAATCAATGTGTTCCTCGCTCGACGAAATGATGCCACTAATCCTGTCTCGGCCGTTCTTACCGATGTTTACTACACCTTGAATTTATGCCATGAAAAGAAGGGCAAACGAATCTTATGTTGTCTACCGATGTTGTTTGTATGGCTAACGTCTCACATGTTCAAGAAGGGGTACAAGGATCCATGTTCCACTACAGGTCTCAAGATGTTCCAGTTGAAGACCAAGAACGGCCATGAATGGGCCAAAGAATTGACAAAGCTTGAAGATAGAAAGATCGTATGGTACCCATGGCGCAAAGAGGGGCAAACTATGATTTATTAGTGTGAGGGTTTTCCTATGTTCCTCTAATGGGTACTCAGGGATGCATTAACTACAACCTCACTTTGGCATTGCGACAACTTGTCTATCCCATGATGGGACTACCCTCAGAATCGGAGACCACTCCTTTTATTTATGATATGTAGACAGGGTGTATTGAGACACTTAGGAGAGTGCGAGACGCTTGGAGGAAAGTCATCAGAAAGGGTAGAGAACTGGGAGTCAGAAGCTGTGGAGTCAAAGAAAGCTACAGGCAGTGGGTCAAGGATCGAGCTCAAGAAGTCAAGTTACCCTTCAAAATTTCAGCTAGTAAATCTTTGCCTCTGGCTCCGATAGAAGATGAAGAAGTAAAGGAAAACCTAACAGAGGCCAATAAACAAAAAAGAAAATTAGAGGCAGAATTAGAAAAGGCTCGTCAAGCATATGCAGTCTTAAAACGTGAAAATTCAGAAAAAAGTCATGCTCTTGAAAGAGCTAACAAAAGGCAAAAGACAGAGTAAGAACAGATGTCAAGGACTAGAAGATGCTTGGAAGCTGCAAACAAGGAACTAGGACTCCGAGGGCAGGAAAGAGATAGGGCACTAGCCGAAAATCAGCAACTTAAAGAGTTGCTCGTGAATGCCAAAACGACACAGAATGATGCTCTTCAACAAGGGGATAGGTTGAAGCAACAAATGAAAGAGGTGTCAGCAAGATATGACGACGCAATCAAAATTGAAAGGTTACACACTGATAAAACGATTGCATGGTTTAAAGCAGCGTTACAACAGGGACAAGAAGACTTGCAGAATCTGATAGATCAAGTGAAACAACAAGATAGAGACATCAATGAATGGAAAGAGGAAACCTAATTTTGGATGGACCGTTTTGCGAAACTAGCATGTCTAGCCAACACGGCAATTGCAAACGTTCTATATTATTTAAGGGTGTCTGATAAGATGGTTAATCCTCTTAAGACATCGGCAGAGATTATTGACTTCATCGAGTATTGCAAGAATCTTGTTGGACAAATGAAGTAGATGATCAAGGCCTACTCGGTTGAAAATGATGAATTAGACTAGATAATGATGTATTTCGAATAGAGAAAATGATGTACTCCTCTCAAATGATGTTGATGACTCTTTTTCGAATGAATAAAGTATGCATTGTCATTGTTCTGATCCTATGTTTTACTGGAGACCCATTTCTTTTGAATGAGACGTTCTAAGAAATGTTCATGACAAATAACTTTTGAACGAGATGTTCTAAGAAGCAGTCATGACCAAAGAAAAGATCAAAGATACTCGCTCAAGTCCGTTTGGCACAAACTAATAATGGTTCTCTAACAAATCAATAATAATCATGGTTGTTTTTAACAAATTGTATTTTGACTGTTCATAGGAAACTTGGAATCATTGCGTGACCAAAGAAAGAAGAGACCAATCAAACCTGATTTCACAACACAAGGGCTTGAACAAAGCTTGCAGCAATGGCAACTGAGAATGAAGGAAGAAATATGAGTATAGAAGTAGATGAGATGAAAAAGTCTCAAAGAAGAATAGAGGAAATGTTGTCAGCTATGAGGAATGGAGGAAATGTAGGAGTGTCTGGAGCACATTCACACCCTTCAAATATTACTGCCATGGGAACAAATCCTGGAATTACCACTGAAATGCCTTTCGTGGGAGCAATCTCAAATACTGCATCGTTAGTATCGGAGAAGGGTATCATTCATTGGAAGGTACTCGAAATGAGGTTCATGGTAACACCGAGTTCACATGGGAACCACCACATATGTCCATCCCGATGCCGACTGGATTTTTCGCTGGTATTAGACATGCAACTGTTCAGAACAATAAGACAAAAAAAGAGTGGATGGAAAAGATGGAAGAGCAGATCAAGGCGATCAGGGGTCCTAGCACCTATGGTCCCATTGGGATTGAAGAATTTTGCCCTACTGCTAACATCATCATCCCCAAGGATTTTAAAATCCTAGAATTTGACAAGTATGATGGGAGCTCCAATCCTTTTTTCTATCTAAAAACTTACATTACCAAAATGTCCATCTGGTCAAAGGACTAGAAGTTCCTCGTCAGTTTCTTTTATAAAAGTTTGACTGGGCCTGCTTTGGAATGGTGCATCCAACAAGACCTTTCCAAGATCTCCTCATGGGATGATTGGGCAAACTTGTTTATAGGACAGTACCAGTTTAATCTTGATACTGCCCCAACCTGAGAGTAGTTGGCAACACTGCAAAAGAAAAATAAAGAGACATTCAAGCAGTATGCCCAGAGGTAGAGGGCTTTAGCTGGACAAGTGCAACCGCCGTTGACTCTGACGAAAATGTGCTTATACTTTTTGGGGACTTTAGGAGCTCCCTATATTGGGATAATGACATGCGCCGTTTACCGAGACTTTGTTGATTTAATTGCAGCCGGAGAAAAGATTAAAATTCTGGTAAAGGCTGGAAAATTGCCAACTGATAATAATGAAAGTGGTTTCAAGAAGGGGTTTCCCCCTAAGAAAAGGAGCCAGAAGTGAGCTACTTGCAAAATTTATAACCTTTACAACCCCGATATTCGTCATCCTACCCCATATACCGAGCATCCCCATATAACCCAAACACTTACCCTTCCTATCAGACATCTGCACTGTCTCATCTACCTGGCCTAACTGCCCCTCCTGCAAATGCACCTCAAGCTCAGTCACTCTAAATTAATAATGTTCCTGTACGTCAAACATATGCATCAACTCGCCCAATCTACACTCAATACCCACCTCTACCTTCGCAAAATATCCCAAACTACCCACAGCCTCGACCAAACTTCCAAAATCAAGGCCGTTTCAATCCCCAAAACCTACCCCCTTTCCCAAAACTGTCCATTCCAAATGCAGATTTATTTCAAAAGTTATTTGATGCTCACCTAATCTCAGGGAATCCTGTACGTCCCCTACAACCACCATTTCCAGCATAGTACAACTCGAACTTAACTTGTAAGTACCATATGGATATCCTAAGGCACTCAATCGAAGACTGTGAGTCTTTTAAGACTGCGGTAAGGAAGCTTATTGCTTATGAAAAACTGGATATTCAAGAAGAGGCTAGACCTAGTATTGTTAACAACCTAATCCTTACCATGGTGGAAGGAATAAGGCGAATGCTGTAGAGATTGAAGGACCACCAATAAGAAAGGTCATGAGCCTACGCATGCCAATGACTCAGATATTTGAGGGATTGAAGAAAGCAGGATATGTTATCGCTGCACCAGCCTCGTCAATGAAGGATGAGGAGAAGTATGATAAATAATCAAGGTGTGTTTACCATTGTGGGGAAATCAGACATGACATTGAGACCTGCTGGGACTTTAAGGTTTGAGTCCAAGGAATACTCACTTTGGGAGTAATACAGGCCAGACAAGGGGTAGCTTACTATGAAGAGGTCAACATAGTAGAACGCTTTGTGTTGAAGGTGCCACCTCTCAACCAAGCCCCAACACCAGGGAAAGTAATTGTGATAGTTAAGAAGCCAGCGCCATTTACTTATAATGATACTCATTCAGTGCCGTGGAATTATGAAGCTAAGGTAGAAACGAAGGGAATCGGGGAAGAGACTTCAAAGGCCCAAGTTACTGAAATACTCCAGGATGAAGGGTATGTGACCAATATAGTTATAAGGAGTGAGCGATGTTATGACCCAGTAGAAGTAGAAAAGAAGAAGAATGTTAAAGAATCGAGTGAGGAGGAAAGTCCAAAATTAGAGGAGGAAGAATTCTTGAAGATCATGAAACAAAGTGAATATGATATGATGGAATAGTTGAAAAATACTCCAGCAAGGATATCTCTTCTGTCACTCGTTTTGACATTTGAGTTGCATCGGAAAGCATTGCTAAGAGTACTAAGTGAAGCTTATGTCAAGCCCGATGTTACCCCTGAGAATGTTGTCAGCATGGTGGAGCCGGTGAAGCGCATCAACATGATTGTATGTATGGATGAAGAAATCACCTCTCAGTCTGAGAAAAATACACGGGCCTTACACATAACCCTCAAATGTAACGGGTATATAGTCGCAAAGGTCCTGATTGATGGGGGATTTGCACTCAACATCCTACCGAAGTCAACTCTAACCTCATTATCAATTAGTGAGGAAGAACTCTCCCCTCGAGAAATGGTGGTGTGAGCCTTTGACGGAAATAAGAGAGGCATTTTGGGAGAGATAACATTACCGTTAGAGATTAGCCCGAGTAATTTTCAAGTGCTATTCTAAGTCATGGATATTGAGTCTGGCTACACTATGCTCCTGGGAAGACCATGGATTCACGTTGCTGGTGTTGTTTAAATACATTAAAAATGGGTCGGTCATTACCATACACGGAGAAGAAGAAATCATGTTGACAAAACCAATTTCAGTGCCGTATGTGGAAAATGCAGAGAAAGATGAGGAGAATTTGTGGCACAGCTTTGAGGTAATCGAGGTTGGACTCGGTGAGAATGAACCTTCGATGCTAATTATGAATCAGGTGGTGGCCCGAATTATGACCAATAATGGGTACCAGAAAGGAAAAGGCTTGGGCTCAAAATTGCAAGGTACTCGGACACCGGTCTCATTTCCAGAAAAGCTAGACAAGTTCGGGTTGGGATACGAAGCATCTCTAGAGGATAGAATAAAGAATATGACTTTGGGAAAAAGGAGCGATAAGGGCAAAATGAAGCATATTCCTCATCTGAGGGAAACGTTTCCAACACCAGCCGAGATAATCATGCCCGAAGAAGTCTCTCTCCCCAATACCGTCTCACTATTAATACACTGCATGAAGAAAGCCCAAAAGAGTGCAAAGCAATCCGTCTTTTTGCTGATGAGAAGCCATTGAAGAACTGACAATCTGAACCAATGATTGATGTTATTGTTGCTAAGTAATTGTCTAGTCATACTGTAATGGGCAGATATTTGAGTCTAGCTATGTTTTGAGCTTATATTTATGTTATTTGAGATATTAACTAAATAAAATTGCATGTTATTTGAGACATTAACTAAATAAAGTTGCATGTTTATTCAGCTTTCCTCCTTGTCACACTTTTGGCTTATCTTCTTTGCATTTGTCAATTTTCTTTTTACATTTTCGTTAAAAAAAAAATCTCTCACTTTCATTTTATTATTCCTATTCTTTTTGCCTTTCTAACTCCACACAAATTGCTTTACAGGGATTTGAGTCTTGTAGAAGGTTTGTCTCATGAAAGGGACCTTAGAAACTTGCCAATTGATTCCCCTGCGACAATTGTTGAAGAAAACCCTGGATCTGAGAAAGATGAAGAGATTGTTGAAAAATTTGAAAAGATACTGGAATACTCAGAAAGAAAATTTGATATGGATAATGAAGTGGTGGAAGTGATTAACATGGGAACTGAAGAAGAGAAGAAGGAGTTAAAAACAGTAGATAATCCTAAGCGTATGGAAATGATGGCGCTACTTAAGGAATACTAGGATGTATTTGCATGGTCCTACAGAGATATGCCTGGATTAGACCCTGAGATAGCGTCACATAAGATCTCATTATATCCAGATGCAGAAGCAAAAAGGCAAAATCTGAGAAGGATGCATCCTAACATATCACTAAAGATCAAAGAAGAAGTGACTAAGCAATTAGAAGCTGGATTCATAGAGATGTCGAGACACCCAGAATGAGTAGCAAATATTGTGCCAGCACCCAAGAAGGATGGGAAGGTCAGGATGTGCGTGGATTATAGGGATCTAAATAAGGCCAATCTGAAAGATGATTTCTCGCTCCCTCATATTGATGTTCTTGATGACAATACAGCAAGAAATCATAGGTTCTCGTTTATGGATGGTTATTTTGCGTACAATCAGATTCCCATGGATATCGATGACAAAGAAAAGACGACTTTTATTACCCCTTGGGGAATTTTTTATTACGCAGTAATGTCCTTTGGATTGAAGAATGCTAGGGCTACATATCAATGTGCTATGGTTGCATTATTTCATGATATGATGCACAAAGAAACTGAGGTTTATGTAGATGATATGGTGGCCAAATCTAAAGAATGGGAAAGTCATGTGGAGGTCTTGCGGAGGTTGTTTAAAAGACTCAGAAAGTATAAGTTGAGACTCAATCCTACTAAATGTGTCTTTGGGGCATCTACTGGAAAATTACTCGGGTTTATCGTTAGTAGAGAAGGAATAAAAGTGGACCCGAATAAGGTGAAAGCAATACAAAATATGTCTCCTCCTAAGACTGAGCGCAAAGTGAGAAGTTTTCTCGGGAGACTCAATTACATTGCTAGATTCATTGCTAACTTCACCAGTACATGCGAGCTCATATTCAAGTTGTTAAAGAAGCATCAACTGGAAAAGTGGGATGAAGAATGCCAGGGAGCTTTTGACAAGATAAAAGCTTATTTAATGAATCCTCCGGTGTTGGTACCCCCTACATCGGGTCGCTCATTGATATTGTACCTAACCGTACTGTCAACTGCGATGGGGGCAATGCTGGGACAACATGATAAATCAGGAAAGAAAGAGCAGGCAATTTATTATTTGAGTAAGAAGTTTAATGACTGTGAAGCCCGATACATGGCGATGGAAAAAACATGTTGTGCTCTAATCTAGACCTCAAAACGGCTAAGACAGTACATGCTCTATTACACTACTTGTCTGGTCTCCCGAATGGACCCTTTGAAGTACATATTTGAAAGCCTTCATGTCTCATTAAGAGTCTCAAAATAGCAAGTGATATTATCGGAATTTGATATCAAGTACATGACTCGAAAATCCATCAAAGGAAGTGCAATCGCGGACCATTTAGCTGAAAACCCTCTTAAGGGTGGACAACTAGTAACGTCCGAGTTCCCAGATGGAGAAATATTAATGGCAGAAGAAGAAGAAGGAGAGGAGTCTGTGTGGAAGATATATTTTGATGGGGCAGTCAATATGTATGGTAGCGGCATAGGAGCCATTGTTGTTTCACTAACTGGAAAACAATACCCAGTCGTTATCAAGTTGGATTTTGAATGCACTAATAATGTTGCAGAATACGAGGCCTGTGTCAGTGGTTTACAAGTGGCAATTGACTTAGGGATCAAGCAGTTAAAAGTATTCATAGATTCGGCATTTATCATTTATCAAATGAATGGTGAATGGAAAACTAAAGACCCGAAGTTAGTGCCTTATCAAAAATATTTGACCTAGTTGACCGAGAAGTTTGAAAACGTGACCTTCTCCCATCTGGCTTGAGACATGAATCAGTTTGTAGATGCTTTGGCCACTTTGGCTGTAATGACCAAGTTGGATATCCATAATAAAGTCTAACCCATCCAAGTAAAGATACATAATGAGCCCGCATATTGTGCCAATGTGGAGGGCGAGTCAGATGGTAAACCTTGGTATCATGATATTAAGCAGTATATCCAGCATAAAGAATACTCAACTGGGGCAAGTGAGGCGAATAAAAAGACTATTCGTCGGTTGGCAATGGCATTTTTCCTGAACGGGGAGGTTTTATACAAGAGAAGCAATGATGGCACCTTGCTCAGATGTGTGGATGCTTGTCAAGCTCGTTTAATCATAACTGAAATCCATGAAGGAATCTGTGGGACTCATGCTCATGGTCATATGATAGCGCGAAAAATTCTAAGAAGTGGTTATTATTGGTCTACCATAGAAACGGACTGCATAGAATATGTTTAAAAGTGCCATAAATGCCAGATATATGTAGATCGAGTCAATGCACCTCCATTCCCCTTGCACAATATGGTATCTCCATGGCCTTTCTCGATGTGGGGAATAGATGTCATTAGACTAATTAACCTCAAAGCTTCCAACGGTCATCGCTTCATCTTGGTGGCAATTGATTATTTCACCAAGTGGGTAGAAGCATCCTCATATGCCACTATCACTCAAAAGGTATTTTTGAAATTCCTTAAGAGGGACATTGTCTGCAGATATAGAATCTCAGATAGGATAATCATAGATAATGCTGCTAATCTCAATGGTGCTTAGATTCAGAAGTTTTGTGAAAAATTCAAAATCAAGCATCATAACTCAGCTCCCTATAGGCCTCAGATGAATGGTGCAGTCAAGGCAGCAAATAAGAATATCAAGAAAATTGTGGCTAAGATGGTGGTGAACTATAAGGACTGGCACGAAATGTTACCTTACGCTTTGCACGCATATCGTACTAATATACGATCAAGTACTGGGGCAACACCTTTTTCTTTGGTGTATAGAATGGAAGTTATCTCTCTCATAGAAATTGAGATTCCTTCTTTGAGGGTTTTGATGGAGGTAGAGTTAGAGGAATCTGAATGGGTGAAAACTCAATATAAGCAGTTGAATATAATAGAAAAGAAAAGACTGACAGTTATTTATCATGGACAGTTGTATCAAAGCAGAATGGCTAGAGCCTTTAACAAAAAAGTTCATCCCAGAGAATTCTATTCAGGAGATTTGGTTTTGAAGAAAATTCTCCCTAATCAAGAGGATGCTAGAGGGAAGTGGGCTTCGAGTTATGAAGGCCCTTACATAGTCAAGCATGCATTTTCAGGAGGGGCCTTAATTTTGCAGAATATGGACAGAGAAGAATTGCCAAGGCCAATAAACACTGATGCCGTTAAGAGATTTTATGCCTTAAAAAAAACAAAGAAGGGGCTCGTTAGGTTGAAAACCCGAAAGGGCGGCCTAAGCAAAAGTTAGAGCAGTATATATAAAAAAAGAAAAAAATAGAAAGTGTAACATCCCAAAATTTCCTATCTCTTAAACAGTAATTTTGACAGTTAACAGAATTTTACTATTTAGTAATTTCTAAGACCGTAAAATTATTTTGTTTATTCCGTCAACAGTATTTGATCGTTTTGAGTGATTTACTCCGTGTTAGGAAAATAAAAATTTTTGGTAGGGAAAACTTTACGTAATTTAATTTTTACCGTTAGGTAATTATTTTACGTCGATTTGATATTTGTGCGTTTTCTAATATTTATGATTTTTGTGGATGATTATGAATTTTTTTAATCGTATGTGGGCTGTGTGGTCCTATGTGGGCTCAGTGGCCATATGTGGGCCTAGGTGGGTCCCATCAAGAAAGCAAAAATTTTTCTACGCATGTAAAAATTTGTATCGCTTTAAACGGAGACAGGGGATCTTACTAAACCTGAATCCGGAAACAATTTTAGAAAATTTCTTGTACTGTGTTTTGTACTGTATTTATTTATCGGACGATAAAAATACAGTAAATATATTCTTTCGTGGGGTTTTAGCAGATAAAAATAAATATTATATTGCTTAAGTCAACCTTAGTGGTTTGGATATCCACCATTGATTTAATTAATGATGGAAAACTAATCTTGATTTAATCAACGGTGGAGATTTGATCTTAAAAATAAATAAGATCATTTATAACCATTAGATGGAGATTAAATCAATGGTAGAGATTTGGTCTCAAAAAGTGACAAAGACCATTTATAACCATTGGATTTAGAAGTGATCAAGGGTGGAGAATTGGTCTTGTAAAGTAACAAGGACCATTTATGACCATTGGATTTAGATTTAATTAATGGTGAAGATTTAGTCTTAAAAAGTGACAAAGACTAATTATAACCCTTGGATTAAAAGTTAGAAGGAGCAATCTTGACCCTTAATTTTGGAGACACATCCAATGACTAGAATTTAAAGGAGAAAGATCCAATGGCCTAGATTAAGTCTTCTAAATTAAAAATCTACATTAATCCTAACCATTGAATTAATCAATGGCTAGAAATGCTCCAAATGGTGGCTAATTATTATGGTCATTTATTAAATGCACAAGGAGAAGCATGCATGGAGGAGGGGATGGTTTTGGATTGTTTAGAAGACAAAGAAAAGAGGCTTTATGACCATTATTAATTGCTTTATGTCATTGTTAAGTGGTCTTGTCATGTTTCATCATAATTGATCATTATTGATCAATTTGCACTCAAGGAGAATGCATTGGAGGGAGCTACGAAATTGAGAAGCTTTAGGACATAGGAAAAAGTTTAAAGACCATTATTGCCATCCTTGGTCATCATTAGACATTTTCAAGAAGTTAAGTTACCAAGTTTTCTCTCCATTTCTCTCCTTCTTCATGTTTTGGCCAAGCACTCCAAGAACACCTTCCATCACTTTTTAATTTCATCCAACTTGATTTTCTAAACCTAAACACCATTCTAAGAACATCTCTAGTTATGAGTTTTTCCAAAATCATTCATCTTGGGCTTCAAATCCAAGCTTCAAGTTTCTATCAAAAATCAAAAATTTCATCTTTGTGCTTCAGGAGAAACCATTCGGTTATCTACCCGAAAATCACCATCCAATCTCTTTTAATTTCATCCAACCATAGATCTTGAATTTACATGATGTTCTAAGCAACTTTCATGTTGAAGATTTTCTCTAAATCATTCATCTTAATGGACTTTCTTCAAGATCAAAGTTATTGGGTTTTTGAGCCCTTGGTGGTGAAGGACTTGGAAAAAGAAACAAATCAAGAAGCTTTGGAGGATCTTCAAGAGGTAAGAGGGAGATCCATCTCACCAACCAAGCATGGTGGTGAGAGATGGTATTTTATTTGATGGATGTGGAATCCATGTGAGGATTCATATCTATGGTCATGTAATTAATTTGTGGGTGTTTATGAGCTTTGATTAATTTTCTATGCGTGATATGCTTTGCATGATTTTATAGCTTTGATGATATGCTTGATATGCTATACATGCTTTTATGACTTTGATGGTATGCTTATATTATTTATGATGAAATATATATGTATATGCCATGACTTGATGGTGGAAAGGAAATTGATTTTTGGCTCCAATAGCCAAGGAAGAGCTACGGTTTTGATGCCTTTGATTAGGGTTCATGTTGAAAATTTTCAAGAACAAAAGAATTGATTTTTGAGTACTTAGAACATGGTAGATTTCAAACAAGACACCTCAAAATAGGTGTTCACAAAATTAATATTTTCTTGAATGATGAAAATGGATGTTTAGAAAAGTAAGGAAAATAAACAAAGAATTTATTTTTCAAAGAGTACATGAATATGGTTTTAGAAGGATTTTTATTGATTTATTTTGTGTAAAAAGTTTCTAAGTATTTTACTAAACATGAGATTTAAATGAAAATAGCAATGATAATTTTAAGGATTTGCAAAGAAAGTGAAAAAGGATTTGTAAGGAAAGTAAAAATGAATTTGAACAAATGTGTTTGGTTTTTATGACCATCGGTATTTCGGTTTTGAAAATAAAATTTTTTTAATGATTTTGTTTGTGTAAAATCATATTAATTTAGGAGGAAAATATTTGATGGCTTCAATCGCCAAAGACTCTACGATTTTTGGAGGTTAGAATAATTTTGGTTTTTATGAAACAAAGTAATTTTAAAGTGGAAACAAAATGTTTGAAGAAAATGTTTTAGTATAAGGATTTTGGAAAAGGGAAATCAAAGTATTTTATCACTTGAGAAATGAACTTTCATATGAAAATGAAAAAGAAAAGTTGCAAGGGTTTGAATCTTAATTTGTTTTGAAGAGAATTGATTTTAGAATTGATTTGGGAAAAATGGAGAATATAATGGTGTTTTGAAAATTTACTAACGTATAACTTATTTTCAAGTTTTGAAATACGTTAGAAAATGTTAAGTTTTGAAACGTTGATTTACATTAATGAAAAAGTGATTTTGTGAATTATATTTTGAAAAAGAATTTCTTGAGTAAAGAACTGTGGAAAAATATTTTCTTGAGTAAGAAAATATATTAAATGAAGTGTAAAGTTATATTATTTTGAGAAAAGTTAAAAAGGAATTTTTAAAGGTCAAGAAATATTTTCTGTAATGAAATTGTGGTGAAAAATTATTTATATATCTTAAAAATGTGATTTTAAGTTACGTAATATGGAAAAATATTTCTACGCGATATTAAATACGTTAAAATATTTCTACGCGATTTGAATTACGTTTAAATATTTTACGTAATCTGAATTACTATTGAAAAATCACTACGTGATGGAAAAGTGATGAATTATTTTTACGTGATTGTGAAAATAGCAGAAAATCGTTATGTGATTTGAAAAGATTTGGCCCTTTGGGGTTGGACTTGCACGGATATATTCGTGCATTGTATTTGGCCCTTGTGGTTGAAGAGGGAATGAGAATTGATAGTGAGGTCTATGATGGATCTTGGGGGCGTCGAGGCGCGGTGGTCGACCAAGTGGACAACTGGCGAGTACCATGTATCACTTGGCGATGCAGTCCGTTGCAACGCATTGACGATACCCGACAAGAACACGATTCTTTTCAACAACTGGAAGATTGTCTTTGGGCTAAGGCTGACAATTGACAGAGCATTCTCCTCGAAATTGTGAAAACCTCCATGGAGTTGTTTTTGAAAAACTGAGTCTATGTGTGCATGCATGAATCTGAGCATTTATATCTGTATTATATATTAATTGAGGAATATTGGCTATGACAATTGTTTTGAATATTTGGTTGATGATGATGATAATCATGTTGATGTCATTATTATATTTATTGTGTGATGATAATAATGTTAATGGTATGATGATGATAGTTGATTAATGTTGAGTGCATTATTGAAATTCTGGTATGATATATCTGTATGATATGTTGTTTATGTTATCTCTGTGCTGCCATGTTGGTATTGGTGTAGGTGATCTCACCTCTTTGTTATGTTGCTTTGCTGTGTCTGTATTGTTAAAATTAAACAGTAGAAAGAATGAGTTGTCTTAGACATAACGGACGATGGATATTCTGAGATTGGTGACAACAATAAGGAGTGGATATTCAGGACTCGAAGATGTGCAGTGTTGACAAAGGAACAAATCTCTGGTGCAACAAGATGGATACACAACAGAATAAGTATGATAAGTTTTAACGTTAGTGTTGTACCGTGCTATTAAGTAGGACCCGTCATGGGGTTTGCTACTGTTAAAAAAAAAGAGTCTATTAATTTTATATTTCTCTTTAAATTGTGAAATATTAATTGGTGTCAATATTGTATATTAATCAATTTAAATATATTTTCAGTAATACTTATGAATTTCAGTAAGTTTATGTTTCAGTAAAAAAAGAAATTTTAAAACCCATCTTTTTATAACTCAAACCTTGTGTAAACTTCTTTACAGATTTTGAGTCGGGAGTCAGACATGTGATACTCTAGGGAGGGTGTTACAGAAAGGGCGGCCAAATCAAAAGTTAGAGCAAATAAATAAGAAAAAAAATCTCAAAAAAAGGTCTGAAGCTCCTTGAAATAGTCATCAAACTGGGGCAATTTTTATCTGCATTCAATTGGCTATGCTGGGGCAAAATTGCTGAAAGATTAAGGGAAAGATGCGCTGAAGAAAATATCAACAGAGACAATGGTTGAATTATCAAACGATTGCAGGGAATCAATTGAATGAGGGACAACGAACCAATACTGGGGAAAATTTTCTTTTCCTTGCAATTTTCTTTTGTTTCTATGCTTTCATCTTTCGGGCATGTGACTTACTTCATATGCATGTACAATTGATTACCAGATAAATAAAAGGAAGTTTGTTCATTCAACGAATTTCTATCCATTCATGAATACATGCTTCACTCATTAAGTTATGTCTCAAATAAGATAAATTTAAGGTCAACAGTTTGATTTTAACAATTCTACAACAATCCTTCAATGACTGAGTCAGATTAAAAGTCCTTGGTAACTTAAAATATAGATTGCAATGTGACATTTGGTTGAAGTAATCTGCTATCAAGAAAGAAAAGAAAGAGTCGAAGCAATACAAAGTAAAAATGAAGAAATGAAGAAGAAAAATAATCAAAAAGATTCCAAACGAGCTGAAGGGTCTAATGAAGAAAAGCATGTGAACAAGGGTTTGATTGGTCAAGGCTTTCCAAAGTTGTCGCTGGTTCGAATGATTAAAAGAGAAAAACAATTCATTGTTTGACTAGTATAAATGTTTTGCATTTTGAACGCATTGGCTCATTGCATGTTTAATTTGAGTGCATCGGCTCATTGCATTTTAAGTTTTGAGCGCATCAGCTCGTTGCATTTTAAGTTTTGAGTGCATCGGCTCGTTGCATTTTAACTTTTGAGCGCATCGGCTCATTACATTTTAACTTTTGAGTGCATCGGCTCATTGCATTGCACTTTTAGTTTTTGAGCGCATCAGCTCATTGCATTTGCATTTCAAGTTTTGAGCGCATCGGCTCCTTGCATTTTAAGCTTTGAGCGCATCGGCTCGTTGCATTTTAAGTTTTGAGCGCATCGGCTCATTGCATTGCACTTTAAGTTTTGAGTGCATCAGTTCCTTGCATTTTAAGTTTTGAGCGCATCGGCTCTTTGCATTCTAATTTTGGAGCATATAGCTCTTTGCATTTTGTTCTCACATTGTTTTCTATTTCCCCCGAACAAAATTTGGGTTCATTTCTTTACTCGTTCCTCACTATGATAAAATGAAAAATTGCGATTATTCTTTTTATCTAGTAAGAAATAAGTAAAGAGGAGCAACTGTGAACACTTAATTTTGTCCGGAGCCTTTTGTTAATAAAGAGAAAAGAAGAAATAAAAAAATTAAAAAAAAACTTTTACCCATTGACCTATTATCCAACCCAGAACCCATTTAACCACCTATTAACCAATAAGTTGTCCCATTTACCCATTATCCATCCCACAACCCACATACCAAAGACTTTTCCTAAACTAACCTCAGCGCTTACACTAAACCTCAAACTCATCCTAAATAGACTCTATCACTCATCATAAACTAACCCTAATACTCATCATAAACAAACTAATCCTTATCATCCCGAACAACCCAACACTCATCCTAAACAAATTTTAATCACACTTCAACTCAAACTCTTCAGCATATCTTTTCCTATAAAAACCCATAACCCACACCATTAAGAGGACTTTTCAGCTTAAAGAGACTTCAGCCAAAAGCAAATACCTAGCAATCCTTATTTTTTTTACCCCACAGCTGCAACTACTTCACTTCATCATCATCTTCTCCCATTATCTTCAACCATCTCCCTTCACCTTCTTCATCCTAGCAGAATCACCTTCACCATAATATCCACCCATTATCCTACCATTAAGACTTCACTACCACCACCTTCATCAATCTACCTTTCAACCCACCACCATACATCAACCCTACACCAAACCACCACCCCCATATAGACCAAACCTCGCCCAAGCCGCCACACGAAACCACCACCACCACCAAACCCATAAACTCAGACCGACGCCAAACAGGACCCGTGTGATTCTCTGTCCGTACCCCAAAACTGGCAATCGTGTGATTCGCTAGCTCGACCCAGACCGCGCGACCCACACCCAACCACTGCGTAGCCCACTCTGACGCCGCACCACCCAGCCGCCCGCATAGCTCGCTCCACGCCGTACTGGAAACCGCGAGCAGTACTACATCACGAATCGCTGGCGAACAAAGCCACACCGCCGATCGGCACCAGCCGTTCCGACGCTGGTTTGTTCCGACCCGTACCCGTAGCCAACTGCGTCACCGACGGACCCCCATCGACGCCGATCCCGTATCACGCCGAACAGTGAACTGGCAGCACTGTTTCGTCCCGCACCGCTTCTCCACTTCTCGAACAGCGCTCCGCCCCGATCCAGACCAGAGCCGCCGCGTCTCCGCCTCGACTCGCTGTCTGCGTCTCCGACCTCCATCAGTGTCCTCTGTTTTGCTTCAAGAATATCAAGGAAGAAGAAAAGTAAATACCCCCTCCCCTTTTTTGTTTTTCGTAAGTTACTGTCTTATTTTTTTTTTGTTTGATTAAATAGTAATGGGCCTAAAGCAACCAACTTGGGCCAGAAAAGAATTTTAAAACAAATAAGACTAAAAATAATGGTAAAAATTAAAAAGGGGTTAATATAAAAATTAAAAATTAAAAAAGGGTAAAAATATAAAAATAATTTTTTTAAGAATAAACAGGATTAACCGAGTTGTGACAGCTTGTTAATCTTGTAACTATTTTGGATCATCTGAGGTGTGACAACCTAATAATTCAAATTATTTTAAAAATAAATCACTATTTAATAAATACTCAAAATTCTTTTTTTAAATAAAAAATCTTATTTAATAATAATAAATCCAATAATCAGTGAATGACGTCTCTAGCGTGACGCGAGCTTCACCTAATCAAACTTTAATTTGATTAACAGAGTCGCGACGACCTGTTAATTCAAATTTAAAAAAAATAAAAAAATAAATCTTTTCTTTAAATAAAATCAACTAATCCACGCTTATTTTCTATAGAACTACATGACTTTGAGTTCTTCATTGCACCTGAGGAAACGTAGAAGCAGAATTTTTATTCTGTTAAACCAAAGTTTAAATTTTCACAAATTATTTACTTTTTAGTTTTTTTAAATAAAAAGGGGTAAAACAAATATATTATGAGATTATTAAGTTTTTGCATAACTAATTTAGGGTAACCGTTTAGGACGGATGTATTAGGCGTGCTGTGGGGTTAAGTCTTCACCATTCCCTATGCATAACCGACTTCCAAATCCAATCTGGTTTCAAAGATCATTTTCTAAAAAGGTTTTTCAATTTTTTATAATTTTAATAAAATTGGTGGCGACTCCTAACATAATTTATTTTGTTCGCCACTCCCATCATGATATCGGTCGCGACAGACAGCTCCTCCGATTTCTGGCTACTGTCTTTCATGGATGCTTACTCCGGATATAATCAGATTCCAATGTACCCCAGAGACCAAGATAAAACAACTTTCATCACTGAAAAAGAGAGTTATTGCTACAAGATAATGCCTTTCGGGTTAAAAAAATGCTGGAGCCACGTACCAGAGAATGATGAACAGGGTCTTTAAAGAACAGATGGGGAGAACACTAGAGGTCTACATTGACGATATGATAGTCAAGACCTCGTCGTTAGGGTCACACACCTCAGACCTCAAAGAATTATTTGCGTAGTTAAGAAAGCATGACATGAGACTTAACCCAGAAAAATATGCATTCGGGGTCCAAGCCAACAAGTTTTTGGGATTCATGCTGACTCACCGCGACATTGAGACAAACCCCGACAAATGCAAAGCAGTGCTCGACATGCATAGTTCCCAAAGCATGAAAGAAGTACAATAGCTAACAGGACGGATCACAACTCTCACACGATTCCTAGCCAAAATCTCTCACAAATCCCTCCCACTCTTCAAGTTATTGAAAAGGGGGACAAGATTTGAGTGGACGCAGGAATGCGAACATGCTTTCACATCTTTGAAGAGCATTTTGGCATCCCTTCCCATTCTTACAAGGCCGGAGCCAGGTAAAACACTTTACATGTACCTCTCCGTCCATGAGGAGACTGTGAGTTCAGTACTCATCAAAGAAACACTGAAAGGTTAGAAACCGATTTATTTTGTGAGTAAGGTGTTGTAAGGCCCCAAACTCTGATTTCAAAAGATCAAGAAGGTTGCATTTGTACTCATCATCACGGCTAGAAGGTTAAGACAGTACTTCCAGTGTCATCCCGTGGCGGTAAGGATAGATCAACCCATCTGATAGATATTGCATAAGTCAGACTTAGCAAGAAAGATGATTGTCTGGTCCATTGAGCTTTTCGAGTTTAGGATCGCCTACGAACCCAGAGTATCCATCAAGGTACATGCACTATCAAACTTTATAGCTAAACTCACTTCAATCCCCAGTGATACCGAGAAAGTCTCCTGGACGGTGTTCATGGATGAATCCTTAAACCCGAAGTGAAGTGGAGCCGAGGTAAGTTTAGAAAATCCCAGGGGGGTGACTGTCGAGAACTCCCTTAGGTTCGATTTTCCCATATCAAATAACCAGGCAGAATATGAAGCATGCATCGTCGGATTAGTAATGGCCAGAGACTTGGAGGCCACAAAGATTAGACTTTGTAGCGACTCCCAGCTTATGACCTCCCAAATCCGAGGTAACTATCAGGCCAAAGAGCCCCTCCTGTAGAAATAACTGGTGCGGGTACAAGAACTCATCGCGGGATTCTGAGTGGTAAAGGTAGAGCATATACCTTGGGAGCAAAATTCTAGGGCCGACCTCCTGTCCAAGTTAGCAAGCACCAAGAGTCCGGGCAACAATCATTCAGTGATCCAAGAGACCCTCCCACAACCCTCCGTCGTTGACGTGTCCGTCTTCCAGGT
Organism: Ormosia emarginata; assembly: GCA_029884605.1. Classification (NCBI taxonomy): domain Eukaryota; kingdom Viridiplantae; phylum Streptophyta; class Magnoliopsida; order Fabales; family Fabaceae; genus Ormosia; species Ormosia emarginata. Next base: position 19,265,619 of record JAQQTP010000060.1, on the reverse strand, counting down.
TGAAGGGCAAAAGCCTACTTGGATCATGCTATTGATGAAGTACTTACAGTTCGGTGGCCTCCCATATTAAAAAAAGTCGCGGTCAGATATACCATCTATGACAAGCAATTATACTGGCATGGGTTTTATCTACCCCTCCTTAAATGTCTCGCGCCAAAAGAAGTCAAGTATGTCTTGGCCGAGGTTCACGAAAGAAATTATGGACATCATTTAGGAGGTAAAGCCCTAGCGTTAAACGCACTCAGGGTGGGCTACTATTGGCCTACGATGGAAGCAGACTCCCATGCACACGTCCAGACATGCGACAAATGTCAACGACACTCTAACCATTATCATGCCCCGCCAGAGGAACTATCCACGACGTCTATACCCTGGTCATTCTATCAATAGGGTATGGACCTCCTGGGTCCGTTCCCTTAAGTGCCTGGGCAGCTAAAGCTTTTGGTAGTGGTCGTGGACTACTTCACTAAGTGGATTGAGGCGGAGCCCCTAATCACCATCACTTCGGCCCGAATTCAGAAATTCACTTAGCGTCATATTATCACTAGATTTTGAGTCCCAGAATCTATTGTCACGGACAATGGGACACAGTTCAAAGACAAAGGATTCAAAGAGTTGCTTGCTGGGCTAAAAGTAAAACATCATTGCAGTGTCGTGGAAAACCCCCGCACAAACGGGCAAGTTGAAGTAGCAAACTACATTAACGTCAGGGGGTTGAAGAGAAGACTGGACGAAGCCAAAGGAAATTATGCCGAGCTGTTGGACCATGTCCTGTGGGCCTACCGAACAACTCCTCACTTCACAACGGGTGAAACTCTGTTCAAACTAACCTATGGATGCGAGGTAATGATCTCGGTGGAGATAGGAGAACCAATTTAGCGTCTTCAGAGTTTCTCACCTGATAATAATTTTGGTTTGATCAGAGAAGACTTGGATCTACTTGATGAAAGAAGATGCGTCGCCCACATATGCAATGCCATAATCAAACAGAGAACAGGAGCCCGGTATAACCTGAAGATCATCCCCGGGAGATTTTAGCTAGGCGACCTAGTACTCTACAGAGCTGACATCGGCGAAAGGAATGCCTATTAGGAAAAACTAGCCCCCAACTAGGAAGACTCCTATCATATCGTGATCAGCACCAGAAAAATAAGCTTACACTCGAGAGACATTGACAGGCAAGCAGGTGAAGAACTACTGGAACGCAGACAAACTTAGAAAGTACTACAGCTAAGCGCCTTCTAAGGTCAAGTCTCCTAATTTACTTCATGTTTGATCTGTCCCAATTGTTACAGGAGCACATTGTATGGACCTTAGTCTTCTCATCTACTCAATAATAAGTATTGCAGTGCAATATTGGTACATGAGTTTTGATACATATGATTACGATGAAGCTTTCAAAGACTATTATGACATCCTAAGTCGTCATGGTTGTAACATCCTGGAAATCAATAATTTTAAGATAAATAGTTGTTTTATAATATTTGTGATTTTTGAAATTTTTTTTGTATTTTACTAAGAGCGCAGAATATTTTAATATTATTCTTCGTTTTACGTACAAACTGAGCGGGCCTGGGAAAATGAGATATTTTTTCCGAAAACCTTGAGCTGTGGAAACGTCGACGGGGGATCTTACTAAACCCGAGGCCAAACACAGTTTACGAAGTTTTACGTTTTTTGAGAAATTTTAACAGATAAAATAATAATCGTTCTATAAATTTTATCTGTCAGATAAATTAATACTGACTTCGGTCAACTGTAACAATTGTCTACTAAATAATAACATGTATTAAAAATCTTATCACATTATCCAAAATCTACTTTGTGTCACATCAATTAGTTTTATTTTCAAAAGAAAGATTAATTTAACAAGAGCTTAAAGAGGGAAGCTTCCTAGAAACTTCCCTAATAATACACATGTTTTTTTTCTCTCTCTTCCCTCCCCACTCACTCCACGGCAGAAGTCATTTGGGAGCCAAATATTCACTCTCACATTCTCACTTTTACCACCTCACTTCTATTTTTCTAAACACTCTTTCTCTTCTCATTTTCTTTAAGCACTCTTCTCTTCCTCTTTTCTTCTTCCTTCTCCACCGTACACTCACCTCTTGGAGACAATCTCCATGGCTTGCTAAATCAATCACATTTCTAGCTTTTTTACATCATTCCAAGACCATTCTCTTTGGTGGTCATCTTTTGGTTCTTCTTCTTCTTCTTCTTCTTCTTCTTCTTCTTCTTCTTCTTCTTCTTCCATTTTTCACCATTGAAGCTAAAGCTTGAAGCTTTTGAGGTAAAGCCTTCACCTTTCTTCCATTTTCTTTCAATTTTCGTTTTTCTTGGTCACCTATGTGATCAAGAACTCATCTTTCCATGATTTGAGTGGACATTGTGGAAGTCACTCACATTAGTGTTTTCTTGAAAGTGAAAACCAAAATCAAGAGCAAAAAGGAGTAGCACCATTGTGTTGTCTTCAAATAGGTAAGAGGGAGATGATCCTCTTCAACCAATCTTAGTAGTAAAAAAATGTCTTGTATGGTTTGTTGTTGATTGTTGAATCCATGTATGGATTTCCCTCTTTGTTATGTTGTTTTCATGATAATGTATTTTGTTAGATTTGTATGAGTTATTGATTTTCTTTATGTGATTTTGGATGCATGTTTGAGCTAATATGATGTTAAAAATGATATTGATTGGTTTGGTTTGAGTTAAAATGACCTAAAGACTATGTTTTTATGCAAGTTCGTGCATGGTAATCGATTACACACCATCTGTAATCGATTATCGAGCTTCTGAGTTACAAAATCATGGTTTCTGGGAATCACATAATCGATTACATCCTATGCGTAATCGATTACAGAGGTTCCGTCCAGCTGGTAATCGATTACCAAAGCTATGTAATCGATTACCAGGTTCTTGGAGTTACAATCGGGTTTCTGGGAAGGTATGTAATCAATTAGATCTTTTATGTAATTGATTACAGAGGTTCTGCCAAGCTAGTAATCAATTACCAGATCCATGTAATCGATTACCAGGACCCAAAAATGAGATTTTTGAGCTGAAAATGATGAAAACATGGTTTCTTATCCCTTGTAACTCAAACATAAATCTTAAACCCCATATTCAAGGATTTTATTTCACTTAAATGCAACAGGATTATACATCCAAACCAATGATGGAGAAATGATTTTAATGGAATTTTTAGATCCATAACATGAAAATTTCGGCATGTGTGCAATGATGGACATGTGTATGTATTAATATTGAGAATTATTTGATGAAATTGCTAGTTCCTATGTAGGGCCAAGCTCTTGATGAAATTATGACATGTTAATATTGAAATATGAATATATGCCATTATGGTACGCTTATGATGAACGCATCATTGATAAACATACATGATTGGACATTATGTCATCATGCATGTGTCGTCCGTTGGACATTGTTGGAAAGGCCAAGTTGCCTAGGAGTTTGAATAACACTTATGTGCGGGTGCGAATAGACTAAGCGTAGGTGTCATATGTTGTTGACCCTGGGGCGTCGGGGTGCGGGTGCCTCACATGGACAGTTATGAGCTCTTCTGTGCCGTGGGGTAGATCGATACAAACACACCGACGATCCGAACTGAGACGCTATCCTATATCGCGATTAACGGTTGAGGTGCCATGTATATGCTATTGTTGCGCAAATATTTTATGAGATGAAGCACACTATTTTTATAGGCTAACGATATACTGGCATTACTCCTTGAGCATTCACTCCAAAAATGTTTATGTCTAGCTCTATGGAGTAGGAATTGGGTACCATTCGCATTATGAGCTGTTGGTCTCATAAATAATTGAGCATGGGCATCCATAACTGTGGACAATATCTGTTATTATTACCGTAATAATTATGTGATTGCTTGAACTGTTGATTGTTGGAATACTGATAACTTTTATTGCTCTTTATTATTGATCTGCTTTTACTGTTGATTTTAATTATTACTGTGATTAGATTATTGCTTTAAATGAAGTTATGATTATTTAAATTGCCTTATTGTTCATTGTCTGAGATGTTATTATTGTTTCTATCTAAATTCTGATTTTTACTGCTACTGTTGATAAAAGTATGTGTTGTGTTGTTATTTGGGCATCCTGCGCTATTTAATTTTCTTGCTGCCATAATTGGTAGTGTAAGTAGGATATCTCACATCTTTCTTGTATTCTTGTACTTCTGTTATAAACATATATTTGATAAAAGATCGTGAGGGAGAAGACGAGGGGCCATACCTTTGCTGTTTGGATTGGGACGATTCGTTATTCTCGATTAGACGTCTGGACAATATTTTTTCAATTACGTACGAGTGCTGTTGCGTGGGGGCATTCATGCCTGTCGTGTCGACTGGGACACCGAGCGTCACGTATATATGGGGTTGCGACTTTGTCTGCTAGTGGTGCCTATCCCAAGGATTACTACTTTTCCCCTTTAGTGTTTTGTTCTCGCTGTATTCTGTTTGACTATGTAAGCATTATACTTTGTGTTATCAGTGACTTGTGTTAAAGATAACCTTAATACATATATATAGAATATGTTTTTATTTCTGTGCTTGTGTATAAAATGGTGGGGTACTAATTATGTTTCATTCGAGGCTCCTATTTTCTATTTATACATAATGGAAATAAATAAATTTTGAAATTACTATGTTGAGACTGTGACACGCCTGGATCTAGTGACTGTGGTGCACTGACGATTAGGTCGCGGTTGTTAGATTTAGGTGCGTTACAATGGTACCCGCCGCGAGTTGTCTTGTGCTAGATAGGTCGTGCAATAGAAAAATCTTGTCTTGGAAAAATTCTCACACTAAACCATAAGCACGAAATACCCCGGTAAGGACTAGTCCTTTAAACCAAAGTCACATGGCATCCTAAATACCAGTGCAAATGGTAATAGAGCCCGGACAAGGTTTCTTACCTTATGCACGGTTCTCAAATGTCAATCCACTTTGGACATCGGATCCTAAGCCAAGGTTTCTAATTTTTTTATCACGCTTAGTCCTAAAGGGAACCCTAAGCGCTCAACGATAATGGACGTTGGACCCAGATCACGACGTACTCTTTCAGCCAAATTCCTAAGTCTATAGTCGTTATTCTAAATAACACGATGGGCGTTGAACCCCGAAATCGACAAAGGAACGCAACAAAACCAATTTGATTAAAACCCCCAAAAATCGGGGTAGCACCATTGTCCATACAAAAACAAAACCCCATGCAGGGGGCAAGAATAAAAATCCAGAATTACTCTGTGGCAGGATCCGGACCACGAACCACAGCAAAAGGGCCTTCAACACTTGGACCCTCAGTAGCGAGATGAGAAAACACGAGATGACCGTCCCGGAGTCCGGGGAGTCCAGAACCAGAGCAACCTCTAGATTGAAGAGCTGGACTTAGTTGATGGCATTTTGGAACTGCTCTTCCATGATATCGGTGCAAACGATAATAAGCTGGCTGACATCGCCTCGCAAGGAAGTAACTTTGGCTTCAAGTTGCTGGTTATTGACCCGAAGATCTTCATTCTCGGTCTTCAGTTCGGCCACATACCTTTTGACCTCTGTCAAGCTAGCCTTTTGTTCCTTTGTCGTATCCTTCAGGGTGGCCACCTCACTTTTCAGTTCTCAGGCCTGAGTTTTAGCATCGTTTTTGGCCTTTACAGCCTCTTCCTTCGCCCTAAGAGCTTGGTTTTCACCCTACTCTAGTAGCCCTTTTCGCCATCTTCCGCTCATGATCTTCAACCATATGCTCCAAGTACCAAGTCTTCACAGTAAGACGGAGCCCGAAAGTATCAAACCTAGAGAAGGTATCCTTCTTACCACGCAAGGCTAGATGAGCTTCAACTTTTTCATTTAGGAGCTGGAAGTCAATGAACTCACGGGGTTCGAGTCCTCATGGTACACGTTGATTGGCCTGGTGTTATCTTCAACCGCGACCCTCTTGACCCGATCATTTGACTGACCCTCGTTGGTCGTTTTTCTTTTATGCCTGACAAGCGGGGAGGGGGAATCCTCCACATGGATCGATCCCCTCTCCATGATCGGGACTTCGGTTGGACAAGGTGAGGAGACCAGCACAACATCAGAAGTGGGGTTTGATGGCCCCGGTTCACTTCTAGCCTTCAAGGCTTCAAGGATTGCCAACGCGTTTCCATCTTAAGACATCTTAGCCAAGTTCTCTGAAAAACCAACATGGGTAATTAGAGTCATATAATGGTAAAGGAAAAGAAAATAAGCATGAACAATGACCTATACTACCTAACACGACCCAAAGTTCCTCATCGTCCGGGGCATCTAATATATCTTTAGGTCGAATTTTGCTGACCTCGTCAACCCACATTTCGAAGAAATTCACACATTCAATCTCCTCGTCATTCAGGTGACCTACTTCCCTCTCGAATGATTGAGGGGGATGCTTCACGCTGCTGAGTTCTAGTATAGGCTAAATGTTGGCTCCCCATCTCTCCCCAACCAGAAAGAACAAGTGTTGTCGACCACCATCAACTTAAAAAACTTTTCTTTAAATTCATTGTAACTTTCCAAGTACGGAAAGAATACAGTTCTTCCTTGCTGTGATCGTACCGACAGCCAGGATTATTGATGAGCGGTGACACCATGAACAGAATATCTCGTGTGGAAGTATAAAAATGCCTCATCCGAGCATCGCAACTCCACCAACCGGTATATTCTTTTGAAGGCCAAGATATTTACCCAACCATTAGGGTGGATTTGAGTAGGAGCAGCATGAAGAGTCTGGAGGATGGCAATGTGGAAGTCGTTGAAGGGGAGGCGAAATCTGAACCTCGTAAAGAAGTCTTTGTAGAGAAACATGAAGTGTTCCCCTACTTATTGGGTCGAACACACTCGTTCTCTCCCCGGGGACACGATCAGGAACTCATCATCCCTGGCATCCCCATCGGTAAGCTCCAAGTAATCCTTTAGTTTATCCAACTCTACCCCGGGCTCATAACGGAAGATCATATCAAAGGCATCATTTGTAACCCATGTATAGGGCAATCCCGGACCTCGGCGAATACGAATCGCCTCTTCCTCGGCCTCTTGATTCTCCTGTTCTCATGCTTTTGGAACCGAGGCAGGCGCTTCAAGAACGAGCGCTCTCCTTCTGGCCATTCGAATTCCTGGAAGATACACAAAAGCGTAGGGCCAGAACTAGTTAAGTTCAAAGATCCAAACATGAAAATGGGCGAACGGAGAAAACTGCATGCACCCATGCACTGGCCTCCGCACCCACCAAGGTCAAAGTTTCGGAAGGACACCTTTGCCGTATGCAATGCGATGGAAGAGGTGCTCTATAGGGCAACATCATTAGAAGATGAGGGAAACAGTATTCCCCCACCCTTGTTCGCAGTAAAGAAAGGGAAATGCACACCATCAAAAAGGGTGTGCAACCACTCATGAAATGAAAATAAACAAAATCAAAGTTAAGGGAAAGGAAATACCTTGAAGAAAATGGAAGTAAAGGGGAGAAATCAAGCTTTCAAAAGTTCAAAATATCAGAACCACTTTGCGCCACTGTAAAGCTCGTCGGAAATCTCCTTAGGCCACCAGTTTTTAATGAAAAACAGCGAAATGAAACAAAAAGGCTAAAACCTTATTTATAGGGGTTACAGTTAAGGGGTAATTCCGTCTGAGCTGTCTAGATTTGAAAAGATATTCATTATGGCACCTGAAACAGTATGCACGTCCACTCAACCTGAGTGCGCCACGTGGCCCACGCAGCTGTCATGGCAGTCAAGAGGACAGTTACCTAGTAGACTAAGAGACATGCAACCAATGTCCAAGAGGTCGAAAAATTTATTCGGACCCCGGAGAATTGACTACCCCAGAGAGTTCCCCGAGGTACAAAAACCCCGGATTCAAGTATTTAAACTTGACACTTCGTCGGTATCGACTAAGTACCAAGCTGGGAGCAACTTAACATATCACGTCGTCAAGGTGAACGTTAGACTCACCTCAGTATAATATAAATACCATGGTTTACAGAAGAAAGGAAAATAGAAGACAAAAGATTCAAAGAAAAGGAAAAATTTATTAATTATTCTCATTCCATACATCGTTGCACATCAAAAAAAAGGGAAGCGAAAACATTTGAGACATGAATTTTATAAAGAAAGAACAGCCCGGAGAAAGATATGAACACCACCGCTACCCTCGATCATGTCACATCCACATTTCCTCTAGAACCAACACCGGTCTCCCTCCTGTGAAGTGACCTCTTGAAAAAGTGAATTGACTTTGAAGAACCCCGGCAAATAGGGATTGTTGTCGGGCTCCAAGGCCTCTACCACGATCTTCTTCACTACCTCCTTCACCAGGATAATAAAGATCGGAGTGCATTCTCTTTTGTTGGACGGGGCATAGTTTTTCATGAAGAGAGCGGCAAATCGGGATTGTTGTTAGGCTCCAAGGCCTCTGCCACGATCTTCTTCACTGCCTCTTTCACCAGGATAATAAAGACCGGGGTGCATTCTCTTTTATTGGATGGGGCACAGTTTTTCATGAAAAGATCGTTCCACTGGAACCCTGGCCGGTTTCGTAATCTTCCCAAGCTACTTTAAATCACAGAACAGTCTCAATAGTTCCCTCTGCATATCTAAATGCCTTTGAGGATTTGCAGGGAAGAAGAACAACTTTGGGTTCTATTTCTCTGATTGTCTCCGTCCAATACGACAAATATCACAAATTTCCCCAACGACAGAGTGCATGTCTAATACACCCTCATAGACTGGGAGAGTAAGATATCTGTCATTAATACCCTGAGAAAGTGAGATATCTAGTAGAAGAACTGTTTACGAAGACCATGATAAATTTTGAAAAATTTGGGGAAGAACAAGAAGAAAGTCTCAATGAGAGGCAAAGCTCTCCAAGAATGCACAGAAAAGGAAGGAGAAATCATTCTTTGAGGAAAGGTCACTTCAAGATAGAAATACAGAAGAGAATGTCAACGTCAAACACAAATATTCCCTATTTATAAAGGAAATAGAGCGTTCTGATTGGTTCCTAGGAAGGAGAACATGTCAAACCATAAAATCTGCATTTAATGCTCTCCATTTCCTATTGGTTACGAGAGCAACGGATGGTTGGGAAACTACGTGAAGCTGACATTCCCCATTAAAGGCTCTTTAATTCTCAATGAAGTCAATGCAATGGTTTCCATAGAATCCAAGACTAACTAAGGATACTGCTAAAAGTCAAAAGACCTCGTGAGCCATCCTTGGGGGCAACAGGAGTAAACCTCGAAATAAGGAATGGTGACATAGGCAAGGACTCATCGCGGTCTCTAACCACATCCCGACCGCGGAGGCACCCCGTACTCGACGATGGACCTCGGCCTCAATGCGAGACACCGCGAAACCTGGCTTCAAAGCTAAGGTGTAGTCCGTTGTGAGCCTGATGATTTTATACCTTAACACTTAGGTCATGTCTAAGCACCAAGCTGGGGGCAACTGTTCTGGACTGTGGATTAGGATCCCATCCGAAAGGATTGACCCGGCACGTGTACCACCGAACTCCGCCATAAATACCTCGATCAAATCCTTGCGACCTCGGACTACGGTATTGGATTATAATAATCGTTAGATCTGCGCAGATACCCATAATTATCAATCACGATCTTACGAGATTATAGGATCCATAACTGCCTCTAACAATGGATAATCACCATATCTACGTTCCTACGCTATAGGGATTCTCTCAAGTGAAACAGAGGACAATCCTTGACAAGATACTAATCCTGTATACCTGCATTCAATATTGATCTTATTACAATTTCAGTCACACTCTATATATACCAGACTAAGTTAACCTAATCAAGTATCTGTTATCTCATTGCATAAACCCTACTTATGCACTGCCTGACTTGAGCATTAGAGTCCCTTTGTAGGTACTCACCCCTCTAGTTAGATACACTTGGCAGCAGCTGCGCAATGAGAAAACTACCATATACGTGTCTTTCTCAGGTACCCTCTAAATTCACTTCAAAACATGTGTCGTGATTTTAACCCAATAATCTAATAAATAATTTAAGTATAGATATAACTTTGTTCACTTTACAAATAAGCTCACTATGAAAGAGGTTTGTCCATCTGTCTAAGAATAAAAACTTTAAGTTAAGTTTGTTATTAACAAATGAAAAGTAATTTTTTTTATAAATATTGCCATACAAAATCTTCCTATAATTGGGTTGGTTCAAGTTTACCTGGATCATGGAGCCAATACTAATAGTACTATACCTTTTTATTATCTAACTATCTCACCAGTCAATAATCTGAAATACATAACTCATCATTTGTTTTGAGAGATAAGCCTAACCCTAATTCGGTATGTTCAATGTGAACTGGATTATTTAGTTCAATTAACTGCATGTACTAGTTTGTATGGGTGGTCTGTGGTTCTTCGTTTCTTCAATTCAACAGAAGACAGATCTAACAAAATAACAATGGAAGATTTGAACAATCCAAACACACACAAAAAGTTGAATGGAAGACAAGATGCATCACGATCCAAATCATTACGAACGAAAATAGAACGAAGCTTGAGCAGAGAAAGTGAAACACTAGACTAGATCCAGAGAGAGAACAAAAAGGAGAAGTTGCATGCTCGACGGTGACAAGGTCGCAGTGGTGACGGACAATGCTGGAGTTGGGGATCTTTTGGATATTTTTATTGACGATGCAAATGGCATAGAAGGCCATCAGCGAGTACATCGCGATCCACCATTGAGACTCTACGGTGATGAGATGGCGGCACGCAACAATGTTGATTGTTGAGGAGTAGATTAAGCTTGAATTGCCAAAAACTGAGGAGACAACGAAGATTCTCAGTGATGTTGGATTGAAGGTCGATGACAAAGTTAGCATCGAAGGTTGACGGCGAGGGGAACAAAAGAAGAAGAAGGCACATGAAGGTGGAGATTGAATCCCCATTTTCATAAAAAGAGAGAGAGTGTGTGAGATCAGTTTCTGGGTGATGGGATGAAATTTATGTGATTTGATTTTTAGTTTGGTTAGCTTTATTTAACTGAATTGGTTTAATTGAATAAGTAACCAAACCATTTCTTAAAAAGAAACTAGTTCAAGTTCTTGAATTGTTTTAAACAATTCGATTCTTTATGGTGTAGTGTGGTTCGATTCTCAATTTGGTTAAATTTATAACAGTTATTTAGTTCAATTTGATGTTATGTAATAATTGAGAACCGAGCCACATTGCACCATAAAGAATCAAATTATTTAAAATATTTCAAGAACATAAACTGATTTCTTTTTAAAAAATGGTTTAGTTACTTATTCAATTAAATCAATTTGTTAACTGGAATTAACCAAATTGAAAATTAAATTACACAAATTTCACCTCATCACCCACAAACTGATCTCGCACTCTCTCTTTCTCTCTCTGAAAATGAAAATTCAGTCTCCACCTTTATGTGCCTTCTTATCCTTTTGTTCCCCTCGCAGCTAACCTTCACTGCCAACTTCGCCATCAACCTCCGCAACCAACATCACTGAGGATCTTCGCTGCCTCCTCAGTTTTCAATGATTCAAGCTCTATATGTTCCTCAACATTGTCGCGCGCTGCCATCTCATCGTAGTAGAGTCTCAATGATGGATCGCAATGTACTTGCCGATGGCCTTCTACGTCGCTTGCACCGCCGCTAGTAGAATCCTCCAAAAGATCCTCAACTCTAGTATTGCCCATCACCATCACGTCTTTGTCACCATCATGCCTGCAACTTTGTCGTTCTGTTCTGTCTCTAAATCTAGTCAAGTGTTTCATTTTCTTTGCTCAAACTTTGTTCTCTTTTCATTCGCAATGATTTGGATCATGATGCACTTTGTCTTTCATTCAACTTTTCTTGTGTGTTTGGATTGTTCAAATCTTACATTGTTATTTTGTTAGATTTGCTTAATTAAAGAAACGAAGAACCACATACCACCTATATGAATTGGTTCATGCAGTTTACTGAACTAAAAAAATCCAGTTCACATTAGTTCTATATTTTTATTTAAAGCAAAAACAGTTTGATCTAAAAAAACTGAATCACATTTTCAATTCAGTACGGTTCAATGCAAACAACCAAACCAAAACCAAACTGAACCATTCCCAACCCTATTTTCCATGACAAATTACTAAACTAGCAACAGCAAGGTCAGGGTTTTAAAAGGAACAAGGACAAACAAACATCATAAGATAATATGAGTATAACATTGTGTTTGAATATTTTTTATTAATGGAACGAAATAAAATATGTGGAGATAAATTGGAAAATGAAAGGAATGAATGGAACATAGTTATATTTATATTTATTTATAAGATTAATAAAAGAACAGAACAGAAATGATTCTATCTCAATTTTGAAGAGAACAAAAGTTGAGCATTTGAGGGGAAGACAAGAAAAATGATTTTTATGTATTTCTTCTACTTCTTATATATTTTAAAACTCTCAAATAAAAGTTATTTTCGTTCCCCTCATTCCATTTTATTTTTTCTCGCTATCTATCATCCAAACACATGCTAAGAGAAATCTGTGCGGCGGGGAAAAACCTAGTAATTCACGAACTGGAAGACGTGTGTGACTCAGTCACGGGTCGAGCCCTTACGGGTTCATGGGTATGGGACTCAGCCTGGTTTTGTCCCAGTGGATGAGGACAGCTCAGGGCCAATCGGAGTTCGACCTGCGAGGCAAGACCGTCCTGGAACTCGGCGCCGGAGCTGGTCTCCCAGGACTCACGGCGGCAATGCTGGGCGCAACCCGCGTCGTGCTCACCGACATCGAGCCTTTGATGCTGGGTTTGTGTAGAAACGTGGAAGCAAACGGACTTGGCGACATGGTACAGGTAACAAAATTGGTTTGGGGATCGGACGAGTCACCCGGCGAGTTTGACTTGGTTCTCATGTCGGATGTGTTCTTCGACCCGGCCGAGTTGGAGCCGCTCGCCAAAACGCTGAAAGGGGTGTGTGGGGACTACACTAGGGTTTGGGCCGCCACGGAGGTGAGACCGTGGACTGCCTCACTATGTTGGCGGATCAGGGTTTTGGGGTGGTGGAGTTGCACGGCCCAGAGCTGATGGGCCTATCCAGTTCTGACCCATACCCAGACTAGCGATCTGGGTCGTTTGCTGTTTTCTGTCTCGTGCCACTGAAGGAAGCTGGCCACGCATCACCAGCTTTTTATAATATTGCGGTTAATACTTGATGAATGCTATGGGTTTTTATACCTTTACCCGAAAACAACTATAACACCTCTCATCTTCGGAAAAGAAAATTAAATTGGGTTCAACATGACAACCCACCCTTCTTTGTACTGATTCTACGTTTGCGTTATCTTTATTCTGGATTAGCCTTTTCGTTGTAACATCTGTTATTTAAAAAGCTTTTTCAAGGACAAATAATGTTTGTTTCTATTTTAACTGCAAGTAAAAAGCTGCATTGCAGCGGCTAATTATTTCATATACTAATTTGAAAATATTATCTTAGAGAACCAAGGCGTACTAGAGAAAATCCACTTAAATTCATTTCCAAGAGAATTCCTCTAAATGTCTTTCGCGATGGCAGGTTGACAAACTGTTTGCCTTGATCGAAATTTTCCACCAATGCCAGTGTCATTGGAATCAGACTCAACTCAAATGCCAACGGCGTCGTAGTGTCAATGAACCACTCGACAAAAATTACTCATAAACCCTGGCAGTTTTTCAAGGCGGAGGCTGAATATACTTCAGATTCGAAACTTCTAACACTGATATGTAGTTACCAAGAGAAGGATCCACTAAAATAATTTATGAACAAATAAACATTTATCAACTATTGATAAATGAACCCACTTATTTATCAATAATTGATAGATACTTACTTATCCATAAATTACTTTAGAACATCCAAATCCGTAGTTACCAGGAGAATGAAAAATCTAAATTTTAGGGAATTACTACTCAAAGGCACTTATGTCTTGCACTGACAAGTTATATTGCAAACCTAATTTACATGTAAAACAATTATCACACCTTTATATGCCACCGAAAATTCTGAGTGGCAACAGTTGCAAAATAAAACATTTTCCGACATATCATCATATCACATGTTAAATTATATCGAGTATAATTACATGTCAGGAAGAGCTGAAAGGGTTCGCATTCCCGCCTTCTGTACAAACACCTCCCTTTGGTTGTGAATGATTGGTGCCGTATATTGAGTATTGCACCCACAACATTGCAAACCGTCCCTTCTCCTTCAAGATGGAAACCCTTTCGACAAAACCATTCCATGTAATGCTTTCTCGAACAATTTCACCTTAATCCCAAACAATACAAAATTTCAGTAAGGTAACGGGGGTTATCTTTCATTTTTCAGCCCGGGATATGATGCCTGTATCTTCTTAATGCGGAATGCCGCACAATTCCACCAACTCAAATCATATACACCAATCCTTCAGTATGGGTTATGCAGACAGAGATCCCAAGAAGGCAATCCTTCGGATGTCTCATGCACAAAAGACAGGCACAAACCCAGTTGCTGATTGCAAAGACTATAACCCATTAAAGCCATATTAAGCTCCTAAAGTTCCTTAACCGTTATAGTGAATTTTCTGATTTTGGGAGCTCTGACCCTGAGGCTGCTGTTGGGAAGTCTGCAAGTTCAGCGGCTGTGTGTTGTAGTGAGCAAAAGGCTGGGAGTAGAGAGAATTCATCTGCAAAGAACCCAGAGAATTTAATTAAAAAAAAAAGAGTTGCAAAGTTTAGATTAAGATGCGTCAAAGAGCAAAGAAATCCAAGTTTGTCAGTAAATTAAGCGGTGGAATAACCACAGCCTTTCAATTTTTGGTATTTATCAAGGAAAAAAAACGCTGGAAACTACAAGAAACCTGGGACTGGAGAGGATTGGGATTGGCCACACCGAAATGGCTCTGTGTTGCATCATCTTGCAAGGGATCACTGAATCCAGCCTGAGTGAAAAGACCTGGTGATCCATGAGCCATGTAGTCCTGTGAATTAACAGAAAGGAAAATCAGAACAGGAAGGAAGAAGCAACCCAAATTGAGAGAAAGGAAGGAAGGAGGGGGGGGTGATGCTCATTTCTAGCAACTTCAGCAACCTGAGACATGAAGTCATTTCCAGAACCAAAACGTGAATATCCAGCTTGAGAATTCTGGTTCAGAAAGTTCCCTGGGAATCCACCTTGTGCTCCTTGTGTAGCATAATCAACAGCATATCCACTTTGAGAAGCCTTGAGGTAGTCAAAGTGTTAGTAATTAGACAAAAAAAGAAAAGCCGGGGGGAGGGGAGGGGGATGTCAAACATTTCAAGATCAACCTAAAAAATGCTCCACAACAATGGAATAAAATAGAAACACAAAAAACAAAAGTTAAAAAATCAAATCAAAATACATGATAAATGCTCAGAAGCATTTGAAATAAATGATTTTAACAATGGAATATGCATCATCAATTGGAAATACCATGGAAACAACAAAGCCCTGCACCATCCTTTGATGATTGACGAGGTTAATTTAGGTGTCATAAAACAAATAAACCTGTAATGTACAAAACTAACCACAACAGTTCACAAACCTGTGTAGAGAAATCGGCAACATTATAAGGAACATGAGATCCCTGGCTTTTGAAGTCATCACCCAAGAAGTCCTGATGGTAATTTTAAAACAAAATGCACAAAAATGAGCGTCAATTTTACATTGAAACAATATCAAGCTTCTACCAAATTATTATAAGTACCTGGGACATTCCGGGCACAGAAAATTGATCTCGAAATGACTGGCCTGCCCCTTGGACTGGCATCTATTATGCACAAGAAAAATATAGTCAGAACTTGACCAGGACAAGAAAATGACAAGGAGATGAACATATAACATATGAAGCTAAAATGAAGAAAGTACACACGTTACTGGCAAACCCAGGCTGAGATAATGGACCACCAACAGATGGCTGGCTGTTTGGATTCTCCAAAGCAGGGAAGTTAAATGTAGATCCAATATTTCCAATTGACTGTTGTGTGCCTTGTTGGTGCGGAAGATGATTGCCAATTGGAGCACCGGAATTGCCTCTCCCAGCCCCAAAACCCCGATTCCCTGGAGATGGTACATGAGGAACTGCCCCAACAGGTCCATGTACAGCTCCACGAGATGGAATTGCATACGGTTGAGATTGGGGACCACCATGAAAAGGAGGCAAGGGAACCCTCGGCATAGGATACCCAGCAGGATGCACACCAGGCTTATGGGTTCCATTTGGTGGACCAGGAGGTATATAAGATCCTACAGTTAACAGCAAAAGTTGTCGTCATACAATCTAAGCGATCAAAATATCAAAAGCCCGAAGTTGTAAGAGATGATCAGAACTTAAGAGGACAAAGCACTAGACTTTTGAAATGTTCTAAATTACAAGTATTTCAATGGGACATAAAGGTATACCAAGACCACAAGAATACCCTAAAATTGGCTTTTTCTTTTTTTTTGGGGGGGGGGGGGAGGTGGGGGTTGAAGTATCCAACAAATTATAAATTACATACCTCTTCCCCGGCTGCTCCTCCGATCTGAAGTTGCGCCAGTACCAACAGATCCAAAATTATCATTAGCCGCAACTCCAGGTCCACCCCCATAAAAAAGCCTCCTTTCATTGTAAATCTGCATCAGAATAACATCAACATTGATATGTATTCTTTCTTGCCAAACAAATGACTCAACAGAAAAGCACCCCACTGAAAGCATTAAAGCATTAACAGCACCCTCTCACCAGGGTTAACATAAATCAACACTGCAATCCTTTAACACCTACCTTCTTAGGTTTCTGGAACTGAACCATACTCTGCTTCAAGTTATTTAAAGGCCCTTCAACTAAGCATTCATGTTCCTGTTTAGAAAATGGGAGGAAAGAGCAGCTTGTTTAGAAAATGAAAATGCTACATGACAAGGAAATTGTCATGAAATCAATCTTATTATGTGGGAGAACTTTTGACAATAAATCCTAAAGGGACGGGACAGTTTAAAAACATTAGAATTCTGAAGTTTGCACAAACATTTCAACTAAACTTCCAGCTCTTGCTAGGCAGGTATGTCCATTTTTTAAGAAATCAATACCACCAGTAGTAAAATCATATAACACAAGAACTACCTTGTAGTGTGTCAATAAACTGTTCCATAGAGGCTGCTTGCTCAGAACTTTAGGGTTTCCCAGAATAACAATACCATATCTTGCTCGTGTCAAAGCAACATTGAGCCTCCTAGGATCATTCAAGAATCCAATGCCCTAAAAAAACGTATAGAAGTCAACTATAGATCCATTAAATCTTATAATAATGGCTCCAAAATGCGGACGTTTGAAGCATGCAAACTTTGAAAAAAGTCACAAACAAGTGCTAGCACAAAGGATGAGTTCACTAACCTGATGTTCATTACTTCTAACACATGATAGAATGATGTAGTCTTTCTCCCTTCCTTGAAAGGAATCAACACTAGCAACCTGAAAAGAATAAATCTTATGTAGCAACTATGGCAAGATCAGAGATAGCATATAAATCTTGATGGTATCTGCATCAAACCTCGATCTCCTTGTAAAGTTGCTGCCTGAGAGCACCATTTCTTGACATATAGTTCACAATATAAGCTCTTTGCCCCTCATAAGGTGTTATCACACCAATCTGAACAGTGAAAAAAAAACCATAATATAAATATTAACTGCATTAGTGTAAACCCAGGTGTTTGATCTACAGTTCAAAAGATACCTGACTTGGGACCACACCACTTTTTAAGAAAGTGGTTACAATCTTTTCAACATTTGCAGCCTCAGTCCTATTTAAATAAGATGTTCCGCTTGCACTTATCTCTTCTTGTCCCATCTAGAAAACAATTAAGTAAACAATTAAAAGAATGCAGGGGGAAAGCACAAAGGACAAAATTTATGATAAGTGCACAAAACAAAAGAAAACCAAAAATCTGATATGATGTCAATGGATGACCATAGGAATATATCTACCACAACAAAAGAAAACAACATTCCCATACATGAGATATGTATTTACAGTACCTGAACATAAAAAAACATAGGACGGTTTGGCACAGGCCATGGAAAATCAATTCCTGATGATTGCCTTTCATTAACAGTGACTCCATTTTGCAGGGTGCCTTCATAAAAGCTGTTTGAGGGAAATTCTGAAAGGCAAGGATGCATACGGTACTGAACCTGATATTTGGGATAATAAAACAAAACCTAAAAGTTAGTACAGTAAAAAATTAGAAAAATAAGCCAAACAAAAAGAACTCAGCATGAGATACCCCTAGCCCTAACAAAACTAATGAAGCAGCCTATCTCACAGCAGTTGTAGTCATGAACTCTCACTTGAAAACTAAGAGGTCCATTACCTGCAACCTAATTGGTTTGACACCAAGTAGAACAAGGCGTTCAAAAAGTGACTGAGCCAGCCCAGCACGAGCTGCTTTCTTGCACATAATGACTGGACCAAGCTGACAATGATCACCAACAAGAACAACCTAAACAGAAACGTCTTGTTAAAAACATCAACAATCAAAGAGTACACACACAACTGCATGTGCAGATTTGAATCCCAAATACCTGCTTTGCCCCAAGAACCAAAGGAATGAGGCACTCAGGTTCTGTTGCTTGAGTGGACTCATCAATAAGTACCTGAAAACAAAAATTTATCAACAGTATAAGAATAGAACAAGGACATGGCAATTATATATTTCAAGTAACATAAATTTCAACCTGACGGAACCTAAAATTTGCCAGCCGAGGATCTCCAGCACCAACACATGTACAGCAAATCACGTCAGCACTCTGAGAAATCTCTCTCTCTGTTGCTCGCTTAAGTGCTTTGTATTTTTTCTCATCACTGCTGGAAAGTTCACCTGAAATATAATTAAATTAAATAATTGTCATTTTTAACTCTGATGCATAATTGCCATGCCCACTCCAGGGACGAGTTAAAACATAACACCAGTAACAACAGACCAAGGAAAGAAAAAGAGACAAATTAAAAAAAAAATTGAGAAGAGAATGAAAATATAAACATCATTATTACACTTTCCTAGAAGCAAAAGAACCATTTCTATTTATTTTCTCAATGGATAAAGTAACAATTGCACATAAATTGATGAAGCTGTCTGTCCTAGATATAATAGAAACGGAAACATTAAAAGTATAAGCAAATAATGCTACACACAAACTAGCCAAGCAGAGAGGAAATCAATTTCATCATCCCAGGCTTGAATAGGTTCATTGTAGCAGCTGAGATGTGAAAATGAGAATAGAATATTTAAAATAATTAGGCTATATAGTAAAATGCACCCAAATCAACAGCAAGTAAACTCAGTACGCCAACCAGACAACATTTCCTAAGTTTGATATAGCTTTTGAGCAATAAAGCCCAGACCTTGTTCATCCTTAAGCTGCTGTAACTTGTGAAGTTCACTCTTGTCAGATGTGTCAAGATGTCGAACCTGCAAGAAACACCATTCACATCCATCATGCCATAATGATCATCATTCATATGCATCATGCAAGAGGAAAAATATACTGAAAATGGCCATGATATGAAAAGAAAATTGGTAGAAAGAAATGTAACAGTAACCTGATAGTGAAGTGTTAAATGCTCAACAGGAGAACTCACAGCTTCCCTTGACTTTGCACAAAGCCTCACAACCTTGAATGAAAGAAAAATGTATTACACAGGAGGTTCACATTTTTCATATATAGCCAACTCTGAAAAATAATAAACAGCAAAAATACCTTTAATCCAGTAGCACTTATCTTTTCAGCCAGCTGGTCCACAGCCACATTACTAGGTGCACAAACCAAAACCTGAAAATTAAGTTAGGAGGGGAGGGGAGAAAATAAATGAATAAAAAGAAGCACAAAAGAAAAGCAAATGATATCTAGAAAAAAAATTAAGAACATACCTGTCCCTGACCTTGTTTGGCCATGTGATACACAAGTGCTGCAGAAGTTACAGTCTTACCAGTTCCAGGCGGACCTTGAATCAAACTAATTGGCCTCTGAAGAACACTTTTAACTGCAAAAACCTACAAACACAGGAGATCAGTGACTTTAAAGAACACCAACATCCGGAGGAAAAAATTTTATGTTGTCATATCACATACAAAACGATAGGGAAAAGTATCTCTCCAGTTTTATTCTGGTTTTTTAATCCTTTATATTATGAAGTTATGCATAACAGTATTATTCCAAAAAAGAAAGTAACAAACTCCTCCACTTAAGGGCATGTGCCATGTCAGATAATGGAGGGAAGGGAAAATGAGACACTTTCACTTAACCCTCCAAAATCCTCCAGCACTTACATTTCAAAGTTCCACCAATTAGGGGGATTTAATAATACTTCTATATTTAACCTAAATATCATTCTTAAAATATAATTTATTTTATAAAACATTGTTAGAATATAATGTTAAAATAATAGTTTATTAAAAAAATTAAAATGTATTATACTTAATTATTTCGGTTTGTTTAAACTTCTGTTTGTTTCCTCATCAATTTCAAACATCCAAGTAAGGACAAGGAAAATATCATTTCCTACACCCCGCCCTTTCACAAATATGTTCCCTCCCAACTCCCAGAACATACTCTAAAAACAGCAAATGAACGGAAGCAGATAATTCGCCATGGACTATCAGCAGGAAAAACACAGACCAATATCAAACATGTTATCAAGAAAATCATAACACAATAGGGAGATAAATGATAAGTAGAAATAACAACATACTTGAGATGCATTGAGCTCTGGAAGACCGGGTGCACCAAAGCGACGAGGCAATGCATTACGCACCATCTGAACCTCAACTTCATGACCCAATAAATGATGATATATATACCTGCATATTGAACACCAATTGTAAACAATATAAAAACAAAATGGGAAGCACAGTTCCACCGAAACAACTATAATCTTTGTTTTGAGATCTCATAATTAGTTAAAACAAACATAACCCTGCCACAATGCTATTCACATTATAGAAATGTTCTCTTACACTACATATGCTTCGGTTATAATCTCAACCTCAGAATTGGCTCCAAGATCATCCAACAGACATACAACACTCAATCACATGTCATGAAAAGATAAATATAGTATATACTGTCCCATAGCCCACCCATTCCTAATCACACTCCAATTAATAGCAACTTATGGAACTACAGCCATGTCCTGGCCAGTGTAAGTAAGCAAGTTTGATGAAAATTACAATCCTGAGCGGCTGAACACCACAATCTTCCATCCACGTGGAATAACAAACAAAGAAGAAAACATAAAAATATAAAGGGAAAAAGGGGCAATACAAGGCATCCAAACAAATGCCATTAAACCTAACCTAGGACCAACTTACCCGCTTACACTTGTCTCATCCACAGCAAAAGTTTTCATAGCCCCCTGCATCCTATCAAAGCTTGTACTCTTCCACACAAAATCAACACTGAAGCCATGGTTTACATCAACTGGCACCCCCTGCATACAACAAGGCCTATAAGCACTAGGCACAGATAGAGCGCTTGACGGCAGAAAACAAGAATAGCAAACTAATGCTAAATTTTACCTGACTAGCACGAAGCTCCAGTGCAACCTCTTCTTGTGCAGTTAGCTTAATCTGAAAATAGAATATAAAGCATATTACACAGTACATAATTGAAACATTTGAGGAAAGAAAAATAAAGAAAATTAACTAACAGCAGACATTAATAAAAGCATACACATTATTCCATACTAGGAGTATGGCACACACTAAACAAGTGAACAATAAAACAAAATAACAGACTGCAGTCAACAGCGGTTCCATTACTTTCAAAAATAGGAGAGAGATAATGGGTGATTGAAAGATAAGTGTATCTAAAAATGAGATAGAAGACGATATTGGAGAAAGAAAATTAAGTAGGAGTTTCATTATTTGAAAATTATTTTCTTTATTATATTTATTGACCCATTTCTTCTATCTATTAGTATATTTTGACTAAATTTAAGTATATAAGGGTATTGTTGAAAGTATTGGGACAAAAAATGAAGGTATAAAACAACCGAGGAGTTTGCTTTATTAGTACTAGAGATAAAATAACATCCATGCATACCACATGACCCACTGACTGCCACGCAGGATGTGCAGCATCACCAGAATAACGCAATCGTAATTCATCACCAGGTACAAGCCGCAACTCGTTATCTTCCTACATTAAGACACAACATTGTTTACCTTCCAATAGAGAGAAAATAAAAATAATAAAGAAAATGCCAAAATACAGACTATGAAGAACAGAAGAAGACAAGATAATAAATATAATGTACAACTATATCAGTAACAATTGCCCAGCAAGCAAAAGATATATCACCTTTGGAAATACAAAATATGCAACACGCTTCTTATTAAGACCAATATCCCATCGAATTGTGACATTGTCCTTGCTTTGTGATTCTTTCATCATCTACATCAACATTGCACATATAAGATACCAAAACACATTACAGAAGATGGGAGGAAAGGAGAATCGCAATCAGGGATGTTTTCTACAGCTGGAGAAGATCCAAAAGTACATGTAGCAAAAAGAATAAGCTAACTAGCTAAGTACTTAAGTAGCTACTGAAACAAAATTTTAGAATGGAGCAAAGAAAAAAATTACCTTATCATAATCAGCTTCAAGCTTAATAAGAGGGGCAAATACATTTTGATACTGAGACAAGGTGAACAAGAAACATAATAAGTAAGACCCAAGTTTAAACCATGAAAATTGTGACATCCTCCACACATTACAAAAGTAAAACATTAACAAGCCATCCTAAACAAACACCTGATATGCATCTTCGTATTTCAAAGCGACGGGTTGAGGTTCATCATCTACACCAGGCTTCTCAAGGTCCTCAAAAGAAGCATCGGGATTTGTCTTCCACAACTCTTCCACCTTATTTATTTGCTGTGCACTTATTTGGCGTGCCCTTAACTGCTCCTGTTCAGATGGGACCTGCAGAAGACAACATTGTAGCAAAGATGGAAAAAAAGAACACATAACATTTAATGAATTACCACAAAGAAAAGATAGTAACCTTGACAAGCCACTGCAAGAAACACCTATCATCAATCAAGGGGCACCACTGACTGAGGTCCCAATTCATGTCCTTCAAGGCATTGACACTCAAGCAAGGTTCGCGACAAAGAAGAACAACTACACTTTCTGTCTTGGCAGAAATGAATCCAAGGAGAAACACATTACGACAACCGCAGTTGTAGCATTCAAGAATTGTTTCTCCCAACGGACTATCTTTGTGTAGACAAACTTCCTTGTGTTTTGCCCGAACCTACATGAACAAAGAAATAAGTAGCAAAGCTAAGCAACATTAGCTCATCAAAGAACAATATATACTCGTGTTCTTCCACGCAACAGCAAAAATTTCAAGAGTTATCAGTCAAATAAACACATTTTATTGAAAACAATAATGGTAAATTATGAATCCAAAATTCATAAGCATATCTAACAAAAAAGCAACTTATTTCTTGTCATTCTGTAACAATTATGTTATTGAATTTCAAACTTAAGGAAGGCAGAATGGAATAACAAGAGATAAAATATAACAGAAGAAAAAAATTAAAAGAGCCAAAGGAGATAGACAGCAAAGATACAAAGTTTCAGACTTTTATGTTTATTTTATTTTTCTAGCTTTCCCACAGGGGGGAACCAATCACTACCCATGTCATTTTATAAACATACTTTTAACTTTTAAGGCAGACTAAAATGAGCTAAAAGCAGTTAGAAAAGAAAAAGGAGAGCATAAAGTTTTCTTATTCATCCAACAAAAAAAAGTTAATTAAAGGAACATAGGTAGGTAAATGGCATACATGCAAATTCACAGGTTAATTTCTTTTTTCCTTTACTTAGCTAGTTTTTTTTCCCCATTTTTGCAAGCTAAAAATTCTACAAAGTGTAACTACCATATAGTCATAGTCATATAGATACATATAACAAACATAGTAAAGGTCATAAATCTAAGCATGTACCAAACAGAGCTTCAGGAGCACAGTTATTAGAATCTCACTCACACTGGTGCATCAAATACAATTACCTGGCAATACAAATCACAGGGTGGATTGCAAAATGGCTCTGAGTCACAGCCAGAATTGCTAGAAAGGAGCATCTGGGTGATTTGCATAACTCAGGCAATTCAGAAAAAATCTATTTCAGTGGTTATTTGCTGTTCGGTTGCACCAGATCCAGTTAGGATCTGTCTGAGCCAAATGGAAAAATACATTATTTTTCCCCCAAATTTTTGGGATTTTTTCTTTAAATAAAAAACTAGATAAGGTCAAATGGGAAAACTAAGTGCTAGAATAGAAAATCTACTAGACATGTCAAATAGGACCTTTGTGGGTCAAAAACCAGAAAAATTCTACAATACCAACTGCCCAGCTGCATCTCCTATTAGATTTACATATTTTATAATTTATTTTCATCATTTCAGGACTTAATTACCTATGAATCTGTGGCCTGTGCTTTGTAGTTTATACAAGACTTACAATTAATTTATTAAGTGCTATATGCAATATTAACATTGTTACATTTCGACTAAAACAACTATTTTAAGTATTATATTTCATTTTATAGGTGTATATGTCTTTTGTTATGTTTTGTAAACTATTTATCAATTTATCAATTTGTTACCATATCTTATAATTTTATAATTCAATAGGATTCATGAAAAAATAAATAGCCTTCTGATTCTCAAGACATGATATATAACTCAAAGTGACAACTATGCTCAGGAGTCAGGAAAACTGTGTCTAATAAAATGAAAAACTTGCTAAATCCAAGTTTAAAAATGAATATAAAGTGATTCTGATAAACAAAACAAATAAACTAAGTATGACAATTAGCTCCCTCTTCCTATAGCTGCAAAACAACCTCTATGTCAACAACTTTAACATAATTCAAGAAGTCAGAGGAAAAGGAAAAAGACTTCAGGTTGCTTTCCAATTTGTGTGTATTATAACTATTAAGTTGATTCATTCATCTAAATTTACTATGTGCAAACAACATCAATCACCAGATTTGATACCAAAAAAGGAAATCTTCAGTAGAGTTTGATCAAAATGTGATAGGCGCCTCTCAACTAACCTTAGTTTCTCAAATAATGAATTTGATATCTAGTCACAATAGATCCATACATCAATTAGAAAGTCAAATCCCTCAAAACATTATCTTAAATGGCCTCTGATATTTATCACCAATATTCATCAATAATCTTGAGTTCAGGGTACAGGAGGACCCAGCCAAAAAGCACGCTTCTGTTGGATTAACTACAAACTCAACCAAGTTCAGAATTTTTCGTCAAACTCATCGTGATGCTAACATACCTTTGTTGTGGATTGAATAAGAACAAGCAAACACTTATTTTTACATATGGGGAGGGGGTACATTTTGTCGTACTTAGGTTTTGAACCCAATAGGTAAGAGTAAGAGCTCTCAAACCCGATGCGTGGTACATGACCAGCAGCCCACAAGACATTTACTTATCCTCGCTCAATGAATCATACGCTAACCTAAAATGGTTACTGAATATTAAGGATTTCTTCTAAACAAACTGATTTAAGGTAGTCAATAAATATCTACATTTCTTCCCGCTTTTCACCCATAACTTTAATGTAAGCATAAAAAGAACAACATTTCTGACTTCTAAACTAGAAACTTTCCTACTATCATCATTCATCAGTTTATCTAAGTTTCTAAATTTTCAAACATGTCATCAGTCATCACCACACTTCATACCACTTCACCAAATGTCACTGGGGCATACACGTCAGATAGCTTAACATCACGTACCCTTACTCCTCTCAATTTCTAAACATCCAAAGTCAACCACTAACCCAAATACCAGGAAGTAGGAACACGCAAATCCAAAAACAAACAACCATAAAAATATATATATAATGCAAACGCCGTGATAACAACTCACCAGGTGATTTACAATATGCGATCCGGAGGTGTTCCCCCGCGAATTACAGAACCATTTGCGACAGGACGGTACATTGCACCTCACAACACAAGCCGGATTGGATACCCCACAATACCTGCAAGCATGTTCAGTGAAATCTCCTTTACCATACTCGTAATTGTCATCATCCCCAGTGTCCTCAAAATTCAACCCGCTCATTCCAGCCGCCAGTGCATCCACCATCTGGCTGTTCCCGCTGCTGCTTCCCGACCGGCCTTTCGTGGCGCTCCCCGGAGCTGCCGAAACGGGCGAGGCATCGGACTGGTGATCGGACCCAGCTCCACCACCTCCACCGCCGCGCTCCGAAGGTTCAGCCAGCGAATCGGATGGCGTGGGCCATGCCACCGGTGACCTAATCGGGTCGCGGAACTCGGGGTAGTCGAAATCCTCGCCCTGAGTGTTGAATTCGAGGAAAGTGTAGGCGTCGTTGCCCGTGTCGGGTTGCGACGCGGTCTCGAATAGATTGCTCTGTTGTGAGTCCATCGCACAAGGGTTTTCAGAATCAGAACCGTGCGATCTTCCAAGTATTGATTGAAATCGTTAGAGTTAGGGTTTTAAGATAGTGCGTTTGTGAAAGGGGTTATGAATTGTGATTAGGGCTAGGGTTGGGTGTGAGAGAGGAAAGGAAATAGATTAGAGCTTGGGGACGAAGGGAGAGACACTAACACATAGTAGAAAAAACGGGGGATGAGCGTATGCGCG
Organism: Ormosia emarginata; assembly: GCA_029884605.1. Classification (NCBI taxonomy): domain Eukaryota; kingdom Viridiplantae; phylum Streptophyta; class Magnoliopsida; order Fabales; family Fabaceae; genus Ormosia; species Ormosia emarginata. The sequence goes on along the minus strand of JAQQTP010000060.1, from coordinate 19,238,871 downwards.
CGAGTGTACAGACGTATTCCAGGACCGTATGGAATATTCACATGGAACGCTCACGTGAGCTTTTCACACGCTCTGCACTTATCACGTGCCACATATATATTGTTTTGTACTTTTATTATTATTATTATTATTATTATTATTATTATTATTATTATTATTATTATTATTATTATTTTATACACTAAAATTTAAAAAATAAATAATAGCATTTTATAAGAAGCTAAGAGCCTAGTATATATTTTTTATCCTTCCATTGGCGTAATCAAAATTTGCTTACCACAGTCTAAAATTGATGAGTTAGCATGTTTATGTTTGTTCATTCTTAAATGGATTTGATTTTTGTTATTTTATCTTATTTAAGAGCCAAAATTTGAAAAATAGTTTTTTTTGTGTTAAAAAATTTAACTTGAATGGTGAAGAAAAGTTCTTTTCATTTTTAAATTAGAGCAAACTAAGTGGCTTTAATAATAATTTATAATAAAATTATAAATCACTTATTAGAAATTTTTTTGAATTTGAACAATATTACATTTGTTATGAGAAAAAAATCAATCAAATAAGTCAAACTTTGTTAGCAGGTAAATTACAATTTTTTACTCGATTTGATTCAAAATTATTTTGCTATTTATAGTTTAAAAAGAAAAACTTTATACTTTCATTATCATATAACCACTTTACAATTTCTCTTAATCAAATCTTTAATTAGAGATGACAAAATAAATCTACCCACCACAAGTATGACAAAAATGAAGCCTAACAAGAACCTATTTTTGCTAAGTGAATTAGAAAAATTAACCCATCTAGATTTATGATAAATTAACGGATCAATCCTCCTAAAGTAAAAAATAATAAAAATATAAAAGTTAACTAATCAATGACGGATCAATTAGAATTAATCTTCCTTAAATCCTAAATTAACTTTATTATTATTATTTTAAATCAATATTTTTTAATTTAAATTTAAATTTAAATAAATATTAACTAATATCTCATATTTATATTTTATAATCAAATAAAATTAATGTTCATTATTTAACACATTTAATTTCTTAATTTTATTATAAAATTTCTTAAAATTAATTTCTTAATTTTAATAAAACATATTTTTTCTTGCATAAAATTAAATTTCACACCAATGTCACTTTCTTTATTACTTCCTCTATGTAAAATATTTTATTTATTAAATATTGTATGTAATATTCTATTTTTTATAAAATATTTTGTAAAAAATAAATTTTTAATTTCTTCAGTTTGAATATTCTATTTAGTTTTATAATAATTGGTAATAATAAGAAGTTATTTAAAAAAAATTAATAAATATATTTATAAATAAATATTTATGAAAAGATATTTATGAATTAATTATTATTTTAATTTTAAAAAAATATTGGATACGTGCACCATTTTTCATTGGTGCCATATGCACCATTTCCCATTGGTGCAAACCAATGGTAGCCACTACCAATGGTAGCCACTCCTTGTGGCTATAAATCGGTAAGAGTAGAAGATGAAAACAAAACAAAGAGGGAGAGAAAAAAAAAAAAAAAAGTGAGATGCTGTTGAAAGAGTGAGAAAATGTAGGAGAGAAGGAGAAGAAAAAAAAATAGGGAGGAAAGAGTGTCAGAAAGTGAAAAGAAGGAGAGAATGAGAAAAGAAAGAAGGAAAAAACAAAAGAGAAAGGGAGAGAAAGTGAGAATGTGAAGAGAAACCGTAAGAAGAAAGAAAGAGAGAAAAGTGAGGTGCTGCAGAGGAGAAAAAGAAAAAGAGAAAGACAGTAAAAAAAAGAGAAAGCGAAGAAAAAAAGAAAAAAAATTTTGCGCAAGATTTAAATTTTTTAAAAAATAAAATAAAATCATAATTTTTAGTATATTTATATATTTTATTAGTTAATTTGTTATTTTAATATTTTATAATATTATTATTATTGTTAAATTTATTATGCACATGTAATGTTATGAAATTTTAATATTTACTTAATTTTGTAGTATTTATAATATTTAATAAAATTTAAAATTATTATAATTTAAATGTTATATTACAACTTTAAATTGTCTTGTATTAATACTTATTTTTTGTTATATTTTTTTATTTCAATTTAAAATTATATCTATAAATTTTTACAGAATAAATTCATTAATAATATTATTATAGATATATTTAGAATTATTAATTTAATAAAAGGGTTACATTGTACCTATTCTAACATTAAAAAGTCTGAACTTCTTAGTATATATATTTAAAAACTTTTTGTATAATGTAAACTTTAAATAAGTTTTTTGACCAAATCAAACTTTAATGTTTTCACAAAAATGCTGACTACAAAGCTAAAATAAACTTCAGACAAAGTTCATATTAATATTTTCAAAGCATGTTTTTAGACTATTTAGATAAAGTCTGCCACAACCAAACTTATTTGTTATTACCGGTCTTAAAAACAATAATAAAATTTTATAATCAATAAGAATCTAGTAAAAAACTTAATTAAAATAAAAAAACTTATTTTAAAATTTGAAAACATAAGAATCTATTAAAAAAATTAAACTATATAAACCTATTTAAAAATTCACTAAAATTATAAGAACACATACCAGCAGTCCCGAATAAAAAATAAAAAATACAATAATTTATAGATATATCTTTTCATTTGACCTTGGAATCATTGAAACAAAAAAACAATTTACTATAAATTATACATATTTTAATAAACAAGAGTAGTTCTTGTAAGGGAAAAATCTTTCGTGCCCCAACATGAAAATTTTATTATTCTATACTATTAAATATGTATTATTACGGGTAAAAACGGAAAAATTTCTTTTGCGCCCCAACTTGCCTTAAATGAGGCGTGACTTATTTTTAAATGTAAGACTTAAATTTTACTTATTTATTTAATATAAATTATTTTTTAATGTTTGACTTAATTTTTTTAAAAGTTTGATTGTATAAACTTATTTAAAATTTATTTTTATAATAAAGACTTTAAATAAATTAAAAGACTTATTTTTAAATAAGTTAACGAGATAAACTAACGAACATAAACTTTTATATATAAACTAACATGTCTAGACTTTAAAAAAAATTATATTATTTATAAAAATAATTAATTATATAATAAATATTAAAAAGTCATAATATATATAAAATTATAATATATATATATATAAAATTAAATAAGTCAACTCACTTAGCTTAAGACTTTTTCAAAAGCCTGAAACTTGGTCCATTTAATTAAATAAAATTTTTAAAAAATATTGACCTGACTTTTTTTGTTAAACGAGCTAAATCATACTAGACTTTAAACATGTCAAATCATAAATCCCCAATGAACTATCTGACTTATTTCATTCCTATGTACCACATCAAATTTGTGAATAATCATTATCTCTCAATTTAATTATGTTTTTAATACTATAACTAATATACAAAAAACTCCACCCTTGCTCTTTTCTTTCTTCGATTAAACTGGTATTGATTCGTGATTCAAGTTTAAGCATTTTTTCCCTTTCCGGGGTGAGTCTAGATCTATACAAAAATTACTTAATAAACAAAGGATCCTACTAGCATATTACTTTTTATCCTAGTCACTTGAACCACAAGAGGTTCTCAAAACTTTGCCTATGCAAATCATATCATTCCAACTGACTTTATATACAAAGAGGTCGATGCATCAATATAATCTAACATTTTCTTTGAAGCAAGTGTAAAGAATAGCTAGCTTTAGAAGTCAGTTACGATGTTATGGTTACAGCTGGTTACAGTTAGTTATAACTAACTAGTGATTGGTTAGCTTGTATATATGAATAGAGTCAGTGTACATTGCTTTACACAATTCAATTCATCAAGATCATATTCTATTATATTCTTCATTCACTCTCCCTTTCTTTTCTCTTTTACTTCATTGCATCTCTGGTACCTTTCATGGTATTAAAGCTCTACAACTTCCACACGCTTCCATGGAAACTGAAATCTCTTATACAGTTTCAACATCAAGGTTTGTGCTACAAACTTTTTCCAATCCAGTTTTAATAAAGCTCAACGATGACTATTATCTGTCGTGGAAACAGAAAGTTCTTGCTACCATCAAAGGTTACAAGCTACAGAAATATATTATTTGTTCTTAGTCAATTCCACCTAGATTTGCTTCTTCGATTGATGAACAAAATGGAGATATCAATGAAGATTTTCTTAATTACGAACAGCAAGATCATCTTCTTGTATCATGACTCCTCTCATCCATGAGTGAATCAATGATGTTACACTTGGTTGGAAATGAATTTACATATTAGATCTAGTAGAAACTTGAGCTTTTCTTTGCAGCTTAAATCAAAGCTAAGGTGAAACCATTAAAGCTTCAATTACGAAATATTAAGAAAGATTCTTCTACGTCAATCAATGTCTATATGTTACAAATCAAGAAAATAGTTGATATGTTACCTATTATTGGTTCTCTAATTGATACATCTGATCATATTAATGTTATTTTTTATGGTTTGGATGAGGAATATGATAGATTCATTACAACAGTAATCTCCAGATCTGAACCATACTCAGTAATGGAAATTGAAGCCTTACTTATGGCTCAAGAGGAAAGATTTGAGAAACATAAAAGAACTAGTGCAATTGATTCTCCACTTTAAGCTCATTTGATTCAATCACAATAGTATAGGGGAGGTAGAAGATGTGGCAACATAGCATACTCAAGATTTGGCACTAATAATTCTAGTCAAGGTCGAGGCTATTATCAGCACCAAGGTAACAATCAATATCCAGTTAAAGGTGATTTCATAGGTGGTTTTAGAGGTGGATATCAAGGTCAATTTTCTTCCAGAGGAAAAAATGGTCGTGGAGGTAGACACAATTGGAGTTTTAACAATTTTAACAAGCCTCAATGTCAATTGTGTGGGAAATATGGCTATACAACATGTCACCATTACCATCGTTATGATGAGTCTTGTCCTGATCCAGATGGTTTAGGAACTAACAGTAATAATAGTCCTTCTGCTTAATATGCATCTACTTCCTCACAATCACAGCCACCACCACAAGCTATGTTGGCCATTCCTGAAACTGTGTTTGATCCAACTTGGTATCCTGATTCAGGAGCTACCAATCATCTCACACCTAATGCTGACAATCTGTTTGTGAAAGAAGATTACAGTGGACAACATAGAGTTCTAGTTGGAAATGGTTTAGGTTTGATCATAAAGCATATAGGGCAATCTATAATTTAGTCTCCATTTACTTCTTCCTCCTTACATCTTCATAATATCTTACATGTTCCTAACATTACTAAAAATCGTCTTAGTGTGTCTCAATTTGCTAGGGATAATCATGTTTATTTTGAATTCTATCCTAATCATTGTGTGGTTAAATCTTAGGGTTCCAATCAAGTTCTGCTCAGAGGAACACTTAAATATGGCTTGTATGCCTTTGATCATATTTCTTTCTCTACTCATCCAACTTTTGTTTCTCAACCTTCTGCTCAGAGTGCCACCACTCTTTAGTCTTCTATCTCAGAGAAGGTTTTGCAGTTGTGGCACTCTAGATTGGGATATCCATTATTCAAAATTGTCTAGCAAGTGCTAAAATTATGTAATATTTTCTTTGAATCTAGTTTTGTTCCTGTATTGTGTGAATTTTGTTGTATGGGCAAAAGTCATAAATTGTCATTTCCTACTCCAAACACTGTGTACAATACTCCCTTAGAATTGGTATACATTGATATTTGGGGTCCTTCCCCCATTCCTACTACTAAGGGTGCTCAATATTATATTCACTTTATTGATGTTTGTACTAAATTTACATGGATCTATCTTCTTCAACATAAATCTCAAGCACTTTCTATTTTCATCAAATTCAAATCCATGATTGAATTGCAAATTGGTATTCCAATTAAAGCAGTTCAAACTGATAATGTGGTGAATACTCAATGTTTACAAAATACCTAACAAATCATGGCATTGTTCATAGAAAAAGTTATTCATATGTCCATGAACAAAATGGCTCAGCTGAACGAAAATATAGACATATTACTGAAATAGGTCTTACTCTTTTAGCCTCAGCTTCACTACCTTTAACATATTGGGGGGTGCCTTTCTTGCTGCAACTTATCTAATCAATAGGTTGCCAACTCTTGTGCTTTATAATCAATCTCCCCTAAAGGCACTTTTTGATACACAACCAGATTATCATTCCATAAAACCTTTTTGGATATGCTTGTTATCCCTATCTAAGACCCTATAACAGTAATAAACTTCAATTTAGGTCAGAGTAGTGTGTTTTCCTTGGCTATTGTGTTACACACAAAGGCTACAAATGTTTGTCACCTAGTGGTAAAATTTACATTACTAGACATGTTCAGTTCTCTGAGACTGTTTTTCCATTTAAAGATACATCCTCAAAAATTTTCCCACCATCTCACTCAGTGTCATCTTCCAATTATCCTTATTCTCAGTTTACTGCTCCTGTAATTCCTATTGTTCCCTTTGGTCATTCTGTCACTTAGATTGCTCAACATGCTAATGATCTCACCTTACAACCATCACCATAGAATTCATCTTAACAAATTGAATTTTTTGTTTCAACAGTTTTAGTAAGTGATGCAGGTACTTCTGTTGCTGATACAATTGCAGTTCCTAGGTCTGCTACAAACACTCATACAATGACTATAAGATTTAAAGCAAGAGTTTTTAAGCCTAAAGCTTATACAATAGTTGTTGACCTTAAATCTGTCTCAGAAGCTCTTTCTCACCAACATTGGCTTGAAGCAATGAAATCTAAATTTACTACTTTTACACAAAATAATACCTGGTCATTGGTCCAGTTACCTCCTAACAGAACAGCTATAGGCTGCAAATAGGTATTTAAAGTGAAAGAAAATCCAAATGGTACTGTCCATAGGTATAAGGCAAGCCTAGTTGCCAAGAGGTTTCATCAAAGAGCAGGATTTGATTTTTCTGAGATTTTCAATCCAGCGATTAAGCCTACTACTGTTAGGATCATTCTCACTGTTACACTATTTAGAGGTTGGTCAATTCACCAACGTGACTTCAATAATGCTTTTCTAAATGACATTCTCAAGGAATAGGTATATATGCAGTAACCAAAAGGGTTTGTATAAGGGGATAGATCTTTGGTTTGCAAATTGCACAAGGCAATTTATAGTCTCAAACAGGCCCCCGAAGCCTGGTTTGAATAGCTAACTTACTCACTCAGTCACTTGGGGTTCATTTCCACCAAATGTTATTCTTCTTTCTTTGTGAGGTCCACTGCCACTTCCATAACTTATATACTAGTTTATGTTGATGACATTCTAATCACAGGATCTTCCCCAATTGAAATAAAAATTCTCATCTCTTCTTTGAATCACAAATTTGCTCTAAAGGATCTTGGCCATCTTCATTACTTTTTGGGAATTGAGGCTAGAACTTCTAAGGATGGAGGCATCCATCTTTCTCAAACAAAATAAATCTCATATTTACTTGCCAAAGCCAAAATGCTGAATGCCAAACCCGTTGCTACTCCCATGGTCAGTGGCTTAAAATTATCTGTTGCAGGCAGTGATTCTGCTACTGATCATTCTCTTTATAGATCTATTGTGAGAGCTTTACAGTATGTAACAGACACTCGACCATACATGTCTTATGTAGTAAATAAGGTTTGTCCGTTTATGCATAATCCCTTGGAGTCTCACCGGAGAGTAGTGAAACAGATTTTGAGATATTTAAAAGGAACAATGTCTTTTGGTCTTAATCTTAGACCATCAGCAACATTTAATCTTATAGCATTTTGTGACAGTGATTAGGGAGCAGATACTAATGATTGCAGGTCTATCTCAGGCCATTGTGTGTTCATTGGTTCTAACTTCATTTCTTGTTCCTCCAAAAAGTAAGCAGTGGTTTCTAGATCCAACACTGAAGTCGAATACAAAAGTATTGCAGCAGTGATAGCATAATTAACTTGGATCCAATCTCTGCTTAATGAGTTAAAGTTACTAGCTTCAACTACACCTATGGTGTATTGTGATAACTTAAGTGCAGTGTTATTGATAGCAAATCAATACTATATGCTCGCACAAAACATTTTGAATTAGACCTTTACTTTGTGAGAGAAAAGGTTGTTGGAAAAACAGTTGAAGTGAGACATATTCATTCTAGATACCAAGTAGCTGATACTCTCACTAAATCTGTTATAGAAACTCAATTTCTCTATCTTAGATACAAACTCAAAGTTAAAGATTTTCATCCTCTGAGTTTGCAGGGGACTGTAAAGGATAGTTAGGTTTAGAAGTTAATTATGATGTTTTGATTACAGTTAGTTACAACTAATTCATGATTGGTTAACTAGTATATAAGAACAGAGTTAGTTTACATTGCTTTACACTATTCAATTCATCAAGATCATATTCTATTATCTTATTCATTCATTGTCCCTCTCTTTCCTCTTCTGTTTCACAGAATCTTTGGTACCTTTCAGCAATACAGGGAAAAATCACATTATATATTCAAAATTAGAATACTGCATAGTTATTTCACTTATTAGTTAATATGCAATGTTTTTTCTATTAAAAAAGGGGATATTTCCTGCCTATATTGCTTCAGGAAACTTCCCTTCTTCTCTCTCTTTATCCCATTCTGCAATCTGCAAAATACAAGAGTAGGAAATTCAAAATTAACCAGCTAAGGTCTAAAATACGTGCCACCACAAGAGGTTCTTACACCACAACAATCCAAAAAAAAATTATTCATAAATGAAAAAGGTTTTGATGACTTTTGATTTGTTGCCAGTGCTCAGTGCTCAGTGCTCACCCATTCGGTTGGACACAGGGACCTAAAATATGTGCCAAGCTTCTCGCATTCGGGTGCCTTTTCGCCCTTCCGCTGAATGCATCTGATTACACAACATGATCGAGCTACTCAATTAGACACTGAAGGGCAATTGGTTCTTGAGCGAGAGAGAAGCATCATGACTTACCTATGATACTCCACGTATTTTACATAACAATGGCGTGTTTGGTAACTAGTGGGTGGTAAATCGACCTCATTTTTAGTTGTCCCTGACTTTTCCTCCTGTAATAATAATATGGTGGATGCTCTGGTGCATCAGAAAATTTGATGCCACCGATGGCTTCAAAATACCATCAAATGACTTTTTGACACATAAGAAAAATGGTCAAACAGCTGAATCCAAATATTACTCACCTTTCTTCTATAATTAATGCTGCTGACAGTTATAAATGAACGGTGGAATATCAAACACCAAACTCAACCCACTCATTAATAGCTCCTATTGAGTTCCTTCTCCATTGTCCACTTCACCATTCATTCATTTCAAACCCACTCTCCTCCCCTTCCCACACTAATCAACCCTGCACGACCACCAGGCGAGGCGGCTCTTCCTTGCTGCCTCGGCCATCATCACCACACCACCATATATATATATATATATATATATATATATGCACACAAAAATATATAGTGTTGTGTTGTCTTTTATATAGCATATATAGGTATGAGCGCAGAAGAGCAACGGCCCCATATGGAGTCATCATCATCTTCATCATCGTTGGAGTCAGAGGAGGAGTTGCAGCATATGGCGTTGACACTACTGGAGTTGAAGAAAAGGAAGCGTCTGTCAAAGCAGCTATCAATGTCGACGATGCGCATGAGCATGAGCATGTGTGAAACGCCTCGAGACATTGACGAGCGCCGAACTCAGTCAAAATTATAACCGAAGTTATTACCTAAGCTTGTAGCACAGTGACAACACCGGATCGTCTCCTCAAGGATCGTAAATGCAATTTGATCAAATCAAGTGAAAGTTAGCAAAAAGGGGGGTTTGACAGTTTAAGATCGCACTTAACAAAATTAAAAGAAGAAATAACAATTAAAAAGCAGTCAATTTAGAAACCTATCCAAGATTGGGTGGATTCAATCATAGACCCTTCATAGAACACTTGAAGCGCAATTGAATTGTTAATTTGGATCTAACCGAGATCTCTCGCATCAAATCCGAGAATTCATACTAGACGATCGTCTAGAATTCAATTAACAGTGATAAACACAAATCCGCAATCGCACCATTCATGAAAATCTATGTTAATTTCAAGTATCGAATTCAATTAACTTAGGCACAAATCAAGAACCTAACCTCTTCAATTATGTGATTAATTTAGATCAATCATTTCTAAGTTTCATCACAAATCTTAATCTTCATTTATGTGATTAGTTTAGATCAATTAGTTCTAAGTTTCATCACAAATCTCAATCTTAAACTAAGATCAAATTAGATCAACATAAATAGAATCACCATTCATGCATTCAAGATCAAGAAGAAGAAGAAAGAAGAAGAAAAAAGAAGAAAAGAGGAATTCAATTACAAATCAAATACAATGCATAACCAAGGTCTCAAGAATCCAAACCACAATCTCTTCAAGAGTTCTAAATTAACCCAAAGTAGCTTAGCCCTCCATTACCATGAAAGGGAGCATCAAAATATACAAAACTATGAGAAACTATGAAGAAGCAAGAAGAAACTTAGAGAGAAATGAAGGAGAATTACATCTTGTTCATGATAAATGGTGCCTTTTATAGAAGTCTAAGGTAACAAAATGACAAAGGAAAGTGGGTGGATGAGTGGGTGAGTGAGTGGAGTGTTTGAGTGGATGGATTAGTGGGTTGGTTTAGTGGATTGGTTTAGTGGATGAGTGAGTGGAATGGTTGAGTGGTTGAATTAGTGAAAAATGCCAAAGGACTTTTGGTGAGTGGAAAATTATGGACATGAATGGGTGAGTGGATGGATGAGTGGATGGATTAGTGGATGAGTGGGTGGAGTGGTTAAGTGGTTGGATTAGTGTATGAGTGGATGAGTGGGTGAGTTAGTGGATGAGTGGATGAGTGGATGAGTGGATTAGTGGATGGATGAGTGGATTAGTGGATGGATGAGTGGATGGTTGAGGACGAAAATTTCGTGTCTGACTTGGAAGCCAAAAACGACCTACTATACTTCAGAACCACGAAAAGTGTTCTTCATGAAAGTTGTAGATCCTTGTCTTGGCCATAAAATGGATAGCTGGTTCGTCCAATTTGGCTTCCTTAAGCCCAAGATATGTCCCAAATACCGTAGGTTACTCAAACCTAACTTCAGCACCTCTGTTCCGACTTGCAAGCTCAAAATGACCTACTAGACTTCTTTTTCTCAAAATGTGTTCTTCATGAAAGTTGTTTATTTGGATATTGACTATCCAATGTCAAAATTTCAGCCCATCTCCATTATTAAATCTTGAGATATGATTTTATGAGTGCACACTGTTCGGATTCTACTGACAGAACCCGTATTCTGACTTCCATGTAAACTTAGGTCCCTTAGACATCTGAATCAGACTTCGAGCTCTCATCAAAGTTGTAGAGCTTCCTCTTAGCTTTCCTACAAGGTAAAATTCATGTTCATCAGATATTAGGAACTCAAGTTATGGCCAAAATACGAAAACAGTGTCAAATCTCAATAATGCTTTGGAAATATTCAATTAGGACCAATTTGAGCTCAAACTCACAAAATCATACCAAACTCAATCAATTAAGAATATGGAGAGTGTAAATGACTAAACATAAGGGTTTCTTAATGAATAAAATATGTGATTATCAAATTCCCCACACTTAGCTTTTTGCACTCTGGGCAAAACTCAAGACTAAAATTTTACAATCAAGAAGAAAACCAAAGGTTCAAGGATCAAAACATTCATGAGTTAACAATTCTCCACATCTCAAACCAACAAGCAAGGTATCTTCAACATGAATCGAGAATGATAGATCTTCACAAGATTCTCTCTCAATCTCTCAAGTGTTTAAAGGGTAGGTATTTCACTCAATTCAACCCATGAAAATTGCACTACCATAAGCTTGCTTATCTTCTACTTCTCCACTACTCAAAACACATGCACACACAAATCATGAGGACTTTATTCAAGGTTGTAGTGAGGTCAAGGTAACAGAGAGGATAAAATGGATATGAGAAGATAAATACTAAAGAGAATAAAAGCAAATGAGAGAGATTCAAATAACAAGTATAAAAGTTCATCCCAACTCTAGTGTATATCCCTTTACATATTCATTTCCCAATCCTTTTTTTTTTTTAAACACTTGGTTTTTTTTTTTCTCTTTTTTTTTTTTTTTTTTTTTCTTTTTCTTTTATATATATGAACATAACTATATACATACATTTTTTCTTTCTTTTTGGGCACTCTTTTCTTTTTCAACAACCATTTTGTACACACACCCCCACACTTGTTCAAAAACTCATCCATTAACCAAGCTAATGTTCTTTTATTCCCTAAGGTAAAGTAAGAACACGATTTCTCATTTAAGGCACATAATGAGCTAGAAACAAGAAATGGTCAAATAAGCTCAAAGGGGTTAAGCAAAGGAAAATATACAAGGTTGGCAGGAATCAGAGAATTTTCAAGAAGTCAAAAGAGTGCTTGATATCATATTGAAAACAAGGTTGGCTATTTGGTTAAACTAGCTAATTAAGAAAGAGGGCCTCAATCATGTTCATGCATGCAAGTGAAATGTAGCCTCAAAAAGAATCAAAGCAAGTTCTAGAGTGGTCATTAACATGAGTGAAAATCACACAAGAAAGAAGAGAATGACATAAATGTTAAATCCATCCATTAGGCTCAAAATCTCACAAGGTATGCATCCATCAAACTCAATTCATCAATTCAATCATCCATCTCCAAGCATATCAGTTCAAGAAGGAGAAAAGTTATTCAATCATGCAATGAACCCTTTCTTTTTTTTTTTTTTTTTAAAAAAAGAAACTTGCTAAAATCTCTCCCCCACACTTAATATAGACATTGTCCTCAATGTGAAAGTGATAAATAAAACGGAAAGAAAAGAGCAACACAACCTGATGAGGAGTGAATCAATGCCAAGCAGAAAAGAAGCACACTGTCAGTTACGCATCAGACCCTGAAAAGAAATCAAACAAGAAAACGTTAGTACTTCCACAATTTAATACTAATTAATTACTACCTAAAAAAACTCCTTACTCTGCCACCAATTAAGATGCGTCTCAAGAGTAAAATTACTCCTTACTCTGCCATCACTAATTGGTTTAATAAGTCCATGACAATCATATCATACTTTCCAAACAAAACAACAATTTTTTTTTTTAATAAAATCAAACCCATTAAAGAGAAAGTGTCAGATCTGGCTTTTGTTTCTTGTTACTTCCTTCGCTGCTTCCTGTTGACCAATCTATCTGAGCTAATACCTTATCAGGTACATACTCAAAAGCTTCTAATTTATCAATGAGCTCATCAATAGTGGAGGCAGAGATAAGAAGTTGTCTTCTTAGAAGGAGTGATAAATTTACGTTCCACGACTTTGTCAAGAAAAAATAACAAAAGATCAAAGAAATTATTAACATTCAACAAACCAATGGGTTTATGGTGGATGTTCAGATTCAAATTTCAAGAGACAATTTGAAAAATCTCTTCCAAAGTACCAAAACCACCTGGTAAGGCAATGAATGCATCAGAGTTTTCAAGCATTATCTTCATGCGTTCATGCATTGATGATACTTTAAGTTCCTCTCCAATTGTCTTTCCATTGATGTTCTGTTGAGCTAAAGGTTCAGGAATGACACCTAAAACCTGACTGTCTCTTACATATGCAGCAAGTGATATAGCCCCCATTAACCCACGGCAACCTCCCCCATATACAAGATGAATATTCCTCGCAGCAAGTGATCGACCAAGAGTGCTAGCTGCATTTACAAACTCTAATCCCTTCCTATAACTCGACCCACAAAAAACACAGACATTTTTGAGGTTACGAATAGAAGCCCCCATTCTATACTCTTCCTCCCTTTGAGTGTCTCTGAGTTGAAGGAAAATGGAGTGTTTAAATAAGAAAAAGAATGGAAAGGGGAATAATTGCACCTATAAGGGTAGGTTGGATGTTGTCAGAAAAGGTTGAAATTAAGAAACACAGAATCTTTTTTTTTTCTTTTTCTTTTTTTTTTTTTTTGACTTCAAGAAAACCATCAAGGTAAAGAAGTCTAGAAACCCCTGAAGGACCCTGCTCAAAGGATCGTCTGTACAAAAATCAAAATACAACAAAATGATACAAAGATAAAAGAAATAGAAAATGATGACATACCTGTATGTACAGTTTCCATGGCGTATCTTTATACTGCGCGTCATGAGTGCAGTAGACATCACGTCCTTTTTTTTTTTTTTTTTTGAAATTGTTAGAAAAACTTGATGAAAGATGAGTGTATACTTACTTAAGATTGGGATGGAGGTAGTCTACTCTTTCGGCTTTGTGCCAAAGCATTGTTGACCAGTATTCGATCCATTCAAGACCAGCGTAACATAGGGCTCCCAAAAGGGACAAGTGGCCATAATACGACTGGCTGCCTCACATGTGGAATACAATCTACCTTCTTTGTTTTTCAATTAAGAAGGCTGGATCAGGATGTATGCATTTCTCCATTCACGGTGTGTGTTACCAAAGCCAACCCTAAGAAGTATACATTTTTTTTTGTTTTTTTTGTTTTTTTTTTTTTTTTTTTTTTTTTTTTTTTTTTTTGTTTTGTTTTGTTTTGTTTTGTTTTTAGAGATGACATGAAGAAGAAGAAGAAGAAGAAGATATGTACAGATTGTTTGTGGATATGGCTCACATCTCGCCTCTGGTTAAACGTCCATAACGCTTAAACATCTTACATGAGTCGAGGATAAGCTTCCCATCCAATTTTCTTATAAATTGGCAAACAGGGGTTTTTTAGAGTCGATTCCCAAGACTGTAGCGTTGTTCTTCATCCTTGAAGAGATTCCACAATTTAAGAATTTCACGATGCACCAATCCACAAGAATGCGTCTCAAGAGTCAATAAGATATCATCTAATGACTCCTTACTCAGTCCATTCTTAATGAAGAAAATTTTATCTTCTCTATTTGCGGAAACCATCCCCTTAGTACGACATCGCTTGTTACAGTTCCATCGTCCACATTTGTGATAGACTTGTAACCTTTTTGCTCTTCTCCTTTTAGAATATGAACTTCTTCCAAGACCGGGCATATATGAGTCAAATGAAATTGAGGACTCACTTGCTAATCGGACCTTCGCTTCAATTATCCATCGTACATCTTCTCGGCATACCTTTGTGCATTAACAGTCTCAATCTTTCACATCGAACTTTGTAGTTTTTTCTAGAGCATTTTGAGGAAGAGAAGGAAAATATTTTCTCAGGTTTGAAAGAATGACATCCATTTTGAAGGAGAAGAAGGATTCGATTATTTTGGGAAACGAAAAATAAACCGACTTGAGAGTCACGAGTATGCGTATCCGCCACTTAACCTAAGAACACAAAGAACTCAAGAACTTGGTTTTCCAGGAATGGTTGAGTCTTTGTCCATTAACTTTAAGCGCATTACCATTCCTAGGATCCTCAATATCTACGGCCCCAGAGGATACACGTGTTTGACAGCAAAAGAACCGCGCCACCTGGATCTCAATTTTTCAAGGAGTAGGTGCAGATAATAATCTCAAAGCAGAATTTTTTTGACCAATTTATGCAACTTTGGCAAAAGGTGTAACAGACCTTGAATAAAATGGGCCAATAAAATCCATACTGCAAGATTTTCGCAGTTGTTGTCGTTGAAGAAAAAGTGACCTCCACTTGCTTCTGAGTGACAAAATTGAATGGCACTACCTTCCTCATTGTCGGGCATACAACCTGCTTTTTTTTTCTTTTCTTTTTTTTTTTTTTTTTTTTTTTTTTTTTTTTTTTTTTTCTTCTTTTTTTTTTTATTCATAATGCGGATGGAGAAGGTTCATCACCTCCACTTCGCATTCTCTGGAAGTTCATGATCTTGTTTGAGGCGGTGTCCATTTACGATGAAAGCTTTGGCGGTGACCTCACTTTTAATCCGAACGACACCGGAAGGAAAAACCTTAATAACAATAAATGGTCCATCCCATCTAGACCTTAATTTGCCGGCATGAATCGGAGGCGGAAGTTATAGAGGAGAACTTTTGACCAATCTCAAATGTTTTCCTCGAAATCAACTTATCATGGAAGGCTTTGGTCTTCTCCTTATAAAGTTTGGAACTTTCATAAGCCTCCAAGCGGATCTCCTCCAATTGCTTTGCAATTGCAGCTTCCTCTCCATACCGCTTGATCTAGGTCCAAGTTGCACCTTTTCACTGCCCAAAATGCATGATGCTCAATTTCCACCGGTAGGTGGCAGGCTTTTCCAAAAACAATCCGATACGGAGACATCCCGATTGGTGTCTTATAAGCATCCGGTAAGCCCATAAAGCATCCTCGAAGCCTCTTGCTCCAGTCCTTTCTGTTAGGTTGAACTGCGTATTCTGAGTATCCGCTTGATCTCCTGTTGGAAATCTCGGCTTGCCCATTAGTTTGGGGATGGTAAGGTGTAGAAACTCTCGTGCAAGACCCCATACTTTTTCATCAAAGCTTCCATGCTTCGATTACAAAAATGTGAACCACGATCACTTGATGATGGCCTTTGGAACTCCAAACCTGCCCGAGAAAATCGTGATCTAACAAAATCCACAACAACTTTGGAATCATCGGTCCGAGTAGCTTTCGCCTCCACCCACTTGGATACATAATCAACGACTAGCAAAATGTAAACAAAACCAAAAGAAACAGGAAATGGTCCCATAAAATCAATACCCCATACATCAAAAATCTCACGAAACAATAAGGATTTACGGGGCATCTCATTCCTTCGAGAAGTGTTTCTGTTTTTTGGCATTGATCACAAGATTTACAAAACACATATGCATCATGAAATAGAGTGGGCCAATATAATCCAGATTCCAAAACTTTCCTAGCAAATCCTTTGGGGACCAAAATGACCGCCACATGCAAGTGTATGACAAAAGCTAAGAATAGAATGGAATTCATTATCAGGCACACATCTCCTAATGACTTGGTCACTACAAAATTTCCATAGATAAGGGTCATCCCACACATAATATTTTGACTCACTTTTCAATTTATCAATCTGAGCCCTAATAAAATGTGCAGGGAAAACACCAGCAACTAAGAAATTTATCAAATCAGCAAACCAAGGAGTGTTACCTTGCAGCTTGAAAAGCTGCTCATCAGGGAAGACATCATGGATAGGTAAAGTATCTGCCTCCTTTTCAATACGACTTAGGTGATCAGCCACTAAATTCTCCGCTCCACTTTTATCACGGATTTCAATATCGAACTCTTGGAGGAGCAAAATCCACCTAATCAATCTAGGCTTTGCATCAAGCTTCTTCAGGAGAAACTTCAGAGCTGTATGATCTGAAAACACAACCACTCTAGAACCAAGCAAATATGATCGAAATTTGTCTAAAGCAAAAACAATTGCTAAAAGTTCCTTTTCAGTGGTGGTGTAGTTGACTTGTGCAGGATCTAAAGTTCTTGAAGCATAAGAGATGACACGAGATATTTTACCGACCCTTTGTGCAAGAACGACTCCCAAAGCATAATTAGAGGCATCACACATGAGCTCAAATGGGAGTGTCCAATCTGTGGCTGGATGATAGGTGTCTTGGTCAATGCTTGCTTCAAGTGATTGAAGGCATCCTTGCATTTCGGTCAAAATGGAACTCCACTTCTTTTTGTAGCAAGTTGGATAGTGGAAGAGCAATTTTCTTTGAAATCCTTTATGAACCGCCTATAGAAACCTGCATGACCAAGGAAAGAAGCGAACCTCCCGCACGCATGTGGGGTAAGATAAGCATGAAATAACATTTATTTTTGCAGGATCTACCTCGATACCCTTGCTAGATATTACATGTCCTGAAACTATACCTTGTTCTACCATGAAATGACATTTCTCAAAATTCAGAACAAGGTTAGTTTCAATGCATCTTTGTAAAACCTGAGCCAGACTATCCAAGCATGCATCAAAGGAAGAACCATAGACAGTAAAATCATCCATAAACACATCCATGCAATTCTCTAAAAAGTCATAAAAGATACTTACCATACACCTTTGAAAGGTGCCCGGAGCATTGCACAGACCAAACGGCATCCTCCTGTATGCAAATGTGCCAAATGGACAAGTGAAAGTAGTCTTCTCTTGGTCTTCGGGGCTATATGAATATGAAAATAACACGAATATCCATCCGTAAAAACAATAATGTGACTTGCCGCTAGCCTCTCCAACATCGATCAATGAAAGGTAGCGGAAAATGATCTTTTCGGTAGCCTGGTTAAGCCGCCTATAATCAATGCAAACCCGCCAACCGTTACGAACTCTTGTGGGTAGAAGTTCGTTATTCTCATTCTCAACTACTGTGACCCCAGTTTCTTAGGAACAACATGCACGGGGCTCACCCATTTACTTGTCGATATGGGATAAATAATGCCAGCTTGAAGTAGCTTGGTCACTTCCTTCTTCACCACATCTAGAATCAAGGGGTTCAGTCTCCTTTGGGGTTGCCTTACTAGTTTCGTATCCTCTTCCAATAAAATCCTATGCATGCATGTGGAGGGACTAATACCAGGAAGATCTGCAAGTGTCCATCCGATGGCTTGCTTATTCTGCCTCAAAACCTGCAGCAATTTTTCTTCTTGTTCAGGTTGCAGATTCTTAGCAACAATCACTGGCAGCTTCTCACCATCTCCTAAATATGCATATTTAAGATGGTCCGGCAAAGTCTTCAACTCGAGGATGGAGGTTGTACAATGGAAGGCAAAGAAGCTATTTGAAACAACTAATTCAACAACATTAAATTCGACACGATTCGACTCTCATTTTCACATGTTGTACCATTCAAGTCAAGCGACTACATCACCACTTATAATCGCATTAATCTCGACATGCAACACATGGCTCAACATCACAAGCAACACATGTATCACAAGAAACGAGAATCCAGAAAGTCGGCAATATCGGGGAATTCGGCATATAAATCAAGATAAACATCATCAACCAAAGATCTCAATCACATCAATATGAAAAACGAATGCTCCTCCAGGGGATGTCTCATGGCATAAAAATGTTAAAGCATGTACCAAATCATCGCCAAACTCCATAGAAAGGGTGCCGGCATGCACATCTATCTTGGTCTTGGCGGTCTTGAGAACGATGTGCCTAGAATTAATGGAGCATGGTTTGTTGAAGACTCATCTTCCATGTCCAAGACATAGAAGTCCGCTGGAAAAATTAGTTCATTCACTCGAACTAATACATCTTCTAGCACTCCTGCAGAATGAGCAGTGGTCCTATTTGCCAATTGAATCACTATACCAGTAGGTTGCAAAGTGCCAATGTTCAAGGACTGATAAATTGACATAGGCATGACATTAATCGAAGCACCCAAATTTAGCATTGCATGTTCAAATTTGGAGTTACCTATCGTGCAAGGAATTGTGAAAGTTCCAGGATCTTTGCATTTTTGTGGCATGCTTGGTAGAATCATTGCAGAAACATTTCTGCTCATGCTTATTTTCTCAGTACCCTTAAGTCTTCTCTTGTGAGTACACAACTCTTTGAGGAATTTGGCATACTTGGGAATCTGCTTGATTGCATCAAGGAGGGGAATATTGATTTCCACCTTCCTGAATGTGTCCATGACTTCTTTTTCTATTTCTGTTTGCACAGTATACTTGGACTGTGTGACTCTGTTTGGAAAAGGTAGTGGAATGACCATATTTGAATTCTCTGCACATTTCTTCTGTGTCATAGATTTTTGGACTGAGCTATCCACTTTTTCTCGTTTCTCGGTCACCTTCGGTTCTTTGCACTTGTAGTTCAGGTTGTGGTGGAGTAGGGCCGTCAACTTCTCTGCCACTTCTCAAGCTAATGGCACTTACATTGCCTCTTGGGTTGTTATTTGTTTGTGAAGGCAATTGGTTCGACCCTTGACTTTTTAGCTCACTGCAGTGGTTGCCATCCGCCCAATTTGAGTTTGTAAATTCGGATGGTGGCATTGACATTCTCACTGAAACTGTTTCATCAAGTCTTCGAAAGGTGGCTCGGCTAGAGTGGCTACTTGGAACAATAGTTGGAGGGGGGCTTCTTTGCATGGGTGGCGAGTAGGTTGTGCTTGCCTAAATGCGAGGTGGTTGGTACTTGTTGCTAGAAATTTGTTGTTGTTGTTGACCGAAATTTCCATATCTTAGGTTGGGATGGTCCCTCCAAATGGGTTATAGGTATTAGAAAATGGATCATATCCGGGTTCTTCTTTGTGATTGCTTTGATATTGGGGTCTACCAGGAAAAATACCACCGCTTTAATGCATTGTTCGGAATAATAGAACCATCATCCCGAAGTGTAGGGCATGCATCGGTAGGATGAGATGAACAAGAGCAAATGCCACACACGATTGCGGCAATCGTATTGGTGCTTGTTGTGCCATCTATGCTAAATGCCTCACCAAAGAAGTTAATTCATCAAGTCTGTGTTCCATTCTCTGTTGGTCTACATGAGACGATTGAATTTCATTGACTCCTCTGGTTGAGGTAATAATTCGTGTGCCAAATTGTTGGGTGTTGGGCTGTCATGTTTGCTATCAAATCTCTCGCCTTTCCTGCAGGGTCTTGTCTACTAAGGCTCCTCCAGAGGCAGCATCCACCATGCTTCTGTCATTTGGCAGCAAGCCTTCATAGAAATATTGAATTAAGAGCTGATCGGTGATTTGGTGGTGGGGACAGCTCGAGCACAGCTTCTTGAATCTTTCCCAATATTCATGCAAAGTCTCCCCTGTCATTTGTCTTATGCCACATATATCTTTTCTAATGGCAAGAGCGACTCTAGAGGCAGGGAAAAATTTCTCTAAGAACAACCGCTTCATGTCGGTCCAACTTGTTCTTGAACACTGGTGAAAGATAAAATAACCAATCCTTGGTCAGTATCGTAGTGAGAAAGGAAATGCCCTCGACTTGATGTGCTTTCTTCGAGATCCCATGTGGCTTCATGGTTGAACAAACCACATGGAACTCCTTTAGATGCTTATGGGGATCCTCACCGCAAAACCGTGAAACTTGGGCAACAAATGTATCAATCCAGTTTTAACTCAAAATCGCATCAAGATTGGGTATTGAATACACAAAGACGGTTAGTTATATCGGGAGCGAGAAGTTCCTTAAGAGTTCTATTTTGCATGTTATCAACCATGGTTTCGAGAATTATTCAAGATCTCAAGTTCACTCTCAATATTAAGATCAAATTCGAAGCAATTCTTGCACTTAGCCTACGAGCTCTAATCAAGCTATGCAAGGTTCTATCAATCTCGGGATCAAAGTCAACCAAGTTATCGAGGCTCGAGACCTAGTCATGCATCACACAAAAACAAATAAATAAGCAAAATACACTAGACAATGGTTAAAAATGTTAGAAAAATTAATAAAAAGCAAAAGTTAGTAAAAACACTTCAAATGAAAAGATTACACTTACTAATCCCCGGCAACGGCGCCAAAATTTTGACGAGCGCCGAACTCAGTCAAAATTATAACCGAAGTTATTACCTAAGCTTGTAGCACAGTGACAACACCGGATCGTCTCCTCAAGGATCGTAAATGCAATTTGATCAAATCAAGTGAAAGTTAGCAAAAAGGGGGGTTTGACAGTTTAAGATCGCATTTAACAAAATTAAAAGAAGAAATAACAATTAAAGAGCAGTCAATTTAGAAACCTATCCAAGATTGGGTGGATTCAATCATAGACCCTTCATAGAACACTTGAAGCGCAATTGAATTGTTAATTTGGATCTAACCGAGATCTCTGCATCAAATCCAGAATTCATACTAGACGATCGTCTAGAATTCAATTAACAAGTGATAAACACAAATCCGCAATCGCACCATTCATGAAAATCTATGTTAATTTCAAGTACCGAATTCAATTAACTTAGGCACACAATCAAGTAACCTAACCTCTTCAATTACGTGATTAATTTAGATCAATCATTTCTAAGTTTCATCACAAATCTCAATCTTCATTTATGTGATTAGTTTAGATCAATTAGTTCTAAGTTTCATCACAAATCTCAATCTTAAACTAAGATCAAATTAGATCAACATAAATAGAATCACCATTCATGCATTCAAGATCAAGAAGAAGAAGAAAGAAGAAGAAAGAAGAAGAAAAGAGGAATTCAATTACAAATCAAATACACTGCATAACCAAGGTCTCAAGAATCCAAACCACAATCTCTTCAAGAGTTCTAAATTGACCCAAAGTAGCTTAGCCCTCCATTACCATGAAAGGGAGCATCAAAATATATAAAACTATGAGAAACTATGAAGAAGCAAGAAGAAACTTAGAGAGAAATGAAGGAGAATTACATCTTGTTCATGATAAATGGTGCCTTTTATAGAAGTCTAAGGTAACAAAATGACAAAGGAAAGTGGGTGGATGAGTGGGTGAGTGAGTGGAGTGTTTGAGTGGATGGATTAGTGGGTTGGTTTAGTGGATTGGTTTAGTGGATGAGTGAGTGGAATGGTTGAGTGGTTGAATTAGTGAAAAATGCCAAAGGACTTTTGGTGAGTGGGAAATTATGGACATGAATGGGTGAGTGGATGGATGAGTGGATGGATGAGTGGATGGATTAGTGGATGAGTGGGTGGAGTGGTTAAGTGGTTGGATTAGTGTATGAGTGGATGAGTGGGTGAGTTAGTGGATGAGTGGATGAGTGGATGAGTGGATTAGTGGATGGATGAGTGGATGGTTGAGGACGAAAATTTCGTGTCTGACTTGGAAGCCAAAAACGACCCACTATACTTCAGAACCATGAAAAGTGTTCTTCATGAAAGTTGTAGATCCTTGTCTTGGCTATAAAATGGATAGCTGGTTCGTCCAATTTGGCTTCCTTAAGCCCAAGATATGTCCCAAATACCGTAGGTTGCTCAAACCCAACTTCAGCACCTCTGTTCCGACTTGCAAGCTCAAAATGACCTACTAGACTTCTTTTTCTCAAAATGTGTTCTTCATGAAAGTTGTTTATTTGGATATTGACTATCCAATGTCCAAATTTCAGCCCATCTCCATTATTACATCTTGAGATATGATTTTATGAGTGCACACTGTTCGGATTCTACTGACAGAACCCGTATTCTGACTTCCATGTAAACTTAGGTCCCTTAGACATCTGAATCAGACTTCGAGCTCTCATCAAAGTTGTAGAGCTTCCTCTTAGCTTTCCTACAAGGTAAAATTCATGTTCATCAGATATTAGGAACTCAAGTTATGGCCAAAATACGTAAAAGCAGTGTCAAATCTCAATAATGTTTGGAAATATTCAATTAGGACCAATTTGAGCTCAAACTCACAAAATCATACCAAACTCAATCAATTAAGAATATGGAGAGTGTAAATGACTAAACATAAGGGTTTCTTAATGAATAAAATATGTGATTATCAGACATTGCATGGGAGAGAAGGCGAAGGCAAGAGCGCAGGAGGAGGAATAGCATTCATGATTGCGATGACCTGACGGACGAAGACCTCAACGAACTCAAAGGCTGCATACAATTGGGTTTTGGATTCAATGAGGAAGATGGTCAGACACTGTGCAACACCTTGCCTGCTCTTGACCTTTATTTCGCCGTCAACCGTCAGTTATCGCCTAATCCTTTCTCTACTCCTCATAGTCGTGCCTCTTCCCTCGGTACCCGATCTTCATCCTTTGGCAGCCCAAGGAGTGGTGACTCTGATTCTTGGAAGATATGTAGCCCAGGTTATTATTAATATTGGATCATCGTACCCTTTAATTTGTTTCTTACCCTTTAATGGGTGGGTTGATTAGTGTGGGAAGGGGAGGAGAGTGGGTTTGAAATGAATGAATGGTGAAGTGGAAAATGGAAAAGGAACTAAATCGGAGCTATTAATGGGTGGGTTAAGTTTGGTGTTTGATATTCCACCGTTCATTTATAACTGTCAGCAGCATTAATTATAGAAGAAAGGTGAGTAATATTTGGATTCAGTTGTTTGACCATTTTCCTTATGTGTCAAAAAGCCATTGGATGGTATTTTGAAGCCATCGGTGGCATCAAATTTTCTGATACACCAGAGCATCCACCTAATAATATTTACACATTATTTTGATTACATTATTTTTATATTACTTTTTTCAAAATAACAAAATAAAAAAACATATATTCTAATATTTTCTATATTCTCTTTCCCAAAGAAAAAGGGGTCGTGTAACAATTTCATGTCTAAATAACATGACCCTTTTCCCTGTTTCTGTATTAACGTAATCAAAGTGGCCAACTAGCATTTTAGGGCGCCTTTTTTTTTTTTGTACATTACACACTTTTTTTGGTATATTATTTTAGGGATCCTTTGAATGAGCTTACTAAAAATAAATTATATTCCTAAAATTTTAGGAAATATTTTTTAATGTTTAAATGTATTTTTTCATATATTATAAAAGCAATTTTCTTTACAAATCTTTTTAGAAGCATAAAACTTTAGCAAAAAAATATAATTTTTTTTATTTTTTCAGTGCTTCATTTTTTTTAAATTAATCAAATGCATCACAATATAAATATAACAAAAGAAAAACACATCCAAACCATCAGTTATTTATTTTATAAAAAAAAACCATCAGTTATTTATATACATTACAACTTTAATATGCATTTTCCTTACATGAAACTCGGGCTGTTCACGAATTTTGCACAATAAATGCTGAAAAAGAGTGACAAGTTTAATATGAAATATGAAAATATTATCCTATTCTTTAAAATTTTTTTATCTCTCTCTTTTTAATACAATTGTCACCCTATTCTTTAAAAATTTCAAAAGTTATGTTTAGATAACTTATGGTAGGTGAAATAGAATATAATGAAATAAGATGGAATGAGATGGATTGCTATGAAATGATATAAATTTTTTATATCACTATTTAGATATTTAAAGATAAAATGAATAAAAGTTTTTATCCCATTATTTGAAATGGTGGGTGAAATAGAATGATAAAAATTATAATATTTTTATTCTTATGTCATTTCATTCCATCTCATCCTTCTTAATTTAAAAAGAAAAAGAAAAAATAAGGTTTAAAGAATGAGATGAAATAAATATTATCCTATGTTATTCCACTTCATCTTAATTTTAAAAATTCAAACAATAAAATCATATAATATTTCACTTCATTTTATCATTTATTACCAATCCAAACAAAACTTAAAAGTTTGTAAATAAGTTTTATATACAAAATAAGAAGGTTTGCATAGGTTACCTTGTTGTTCTTCTTGATATCAATATAATTGGTTGAAGAGGGAGGAGGGAGTGGAGAAACGATGCTAGACCGTCCTGACCCAATTGATATTTAGTCACTCATAAATTCTACCCATCTTTATAGATAACTAAATTGAGAGATTGTAGACCATCTTGACCTAATTGACATCAGGTCATCAGTTAGGTTCGTTTCTGCAAGATTCGATCGGCCTATCTCCAAATGGATAACGGTTCTGACAAGCATGTATTTAATACGACTCATCAACAAATATAACATTTTGCGTCATAATGATTATATATAACGTCTTGCGCCATAATGATTAAACATAATGTTCAAAATTCTAAATGATTTGAATAGAAGGTATTCTGAGAACTAGTCCTCTAGATATTTATATAAACCGATCTGACAGCTTAGATATAATATGTTTATTTTATTTTTACCTATATCTTCATGATTATCTTGACTCATAAACAGATCGGTCAGAGTGCTTTGATAAATATTCTATCCCATTTTCCTCAGATAATTACTGGACGACGACTAACTTAGAATTATCCGACGACCTCCTATTGAGTAGAAGACGGAACAGGTGCCATATTCATGAGCAGGTCTTGGAGCTTGCTCACTCCGCGCCACTTTGTTCACATCCCTCGCCCTCATCTTGTCATGCCGATCCACCTGCGCTGCCGCCGACATGTCTCTTCTTCTCTGTATATCTATTCTGTGTCTGCGTCCTAGCTTTTGCTTTTGTGGTTGCACTTGAATTTGAAACAGTATATGCGTGTGTTGAATCGGTGTTAAGTAATGCACAAACTTGGACGGGCTGTTTCTAGTTACAAAATATCTGCGACGTCATAGAACACACCGAAGTGTAGTAATACCACGTTGCAATAGGAAGACACCCGGCTATTTGGTCGGCTACACGTGTCAACACTCACTGCGCAGCACAACACCATGACTTGATGTTTAGTCAGCTACTCCTTGTATATGACACTCACATGGCTTTGTATTTGTCGGTTTCCTATCAATAGTTTGTTTGTTTTAAATGCATAAAAAAAGGTTTTTTTTAAAAAAATTGTAAAAATTTAAAGAAAGGAACTGACGAGTAACGAATTAAATATTAATCAATTAATGGGGGATTTTAAATTTTTAATGTGTTTAGCTACAATTTAAAATTTCTTGTTATTGGTTAAAAAAAATATAATGTCAACATATTTTAGAGTATGTTTGGATAAAATAATTTTAAATTTCAAAGAATTTTAATTTTAAGTATTTTAAAATGTAGCATTTGAAATCACAAAATTTATAAAATATCATGTTTGGATTAATTATATGTGTTCTTTAGTAGCATTCTTACACTAATAAAAAAAGTAATATTTTTGCAAAACGTCCCCTCATAGACCTGACTCAAACGTGTTGTGCTCCCAGATCGGTGAGAACCCATCGTCACCTAGTCCAGGATGCTTCCATGCCCTCACCAAGCTCACCAATGTCGCAGAGCTGTCAATCCTCTCCAATTTTTGTAGATTTCATTCTCAATGCTTACTAATGTCACAGAGTTGCAAAGCGAAAATGAATAAAGGAAAGGCGTCGTATTGAAGGAAATGAGTGAAGTTTTTTGGGGGTGGGAGAGTGGGAAGACGAATTGTGATTCTTAATATGCATATTTCTTGATAATTTTCTCAACAAACGAACAAGTTTTGAATGAGTCCAAGAAAATATGCGACAGACCAAAGGTGAGGGATGAGAGTTAGAGACAAGGTAGAGTACCGGACATGCAACTTTTTTGTTATGCAAATTCCAAAGAATTTTTTAAATCCCATTTAAATAAGTGTTATTTGAAATTTTTCATTTGAGATGATAAAAACCCTCTCTCAAAATTATTGACAATTTCAAATTTCTTGACAATTTATATCTAAACGGAACATTTTGTGTTAAAGAATTTGAAATACCCTCCGAAAATGAATTACTTGCTGACATTATCTTATCCAAACACAGGCTTAAGAATTTTTAGAACTTAGTTGTCTAATATTCAAATATAATATTTTGTAGGATGATATGTTTAAAACACTCTTCAATGGCTTCATATTTGTCAATTTTTCTATTTTAGTAATTGATCACTTTTTCTTTTATGATATTTGAATTCATATTCGCATAAATTAATATTAAGTGTCTATTGGAGAAAATTTAAGGGAGAAATATAATTAATTCCTTTTAAGTATTAACATAGTGTTCAAACCGGAATAGCTAAAATATACTTCTTTAATCACTAAACCAATTCGTTTAGGTTAATAATTTATCACTTTGTGAATTTCTAGGGTGTTGATGCAATTGCACACATCCATTTTTTTTTATGAAATAGTTTTTTTAATATGTTTATTAGGTTGAGAAATAGTATTACCCACATAAATAACTTTATAAACTTAAACATAAATTTTAATATGATTGCGTATGAATTCAACGAATTGTTTTTTGTACGATAAGATTATTCTTTGGTTAATTTTTATTTCAGTTAAGATTATATCATTTTTCGAACAATTGTAAGAGCATACTTCTTACATTATCTTAGTACATATACCTAAATTAATTTTTTTAGGTGTTGATTTAAAAATCAAATCCCAATAATCAAGATAATGCATCTTATAAACCATTAGATCAAGTTAGTTAAATTTAATATATTAAAGTTTAATTATCAGTATTCAGTAGCCGCACTTGCGTTGCTACTTATACTCATCCATTTTTTTTTTAATGTTTACTTAAAAAATTTGCATCATACTAGTCCAAATGAAATAAAAAAATAAATAAATGAAAATTTAAAACTTGAATTTTATCATAATACTGATTGTATCAAACAAAAACAAAAACAAAAAAACATAATACCTGATTTGATAAGTTTTCAATTTCCATTTTTTCAATCATTTTCTTTTTATGGTTTTTCACTTTCTCTCTTGTAATGTACCCTTCAAATAAAAAGTAATATTTAAAGTTATTGAGTTTCGTTTTTATTGGTAATCTTTTATTAATAAGTTGTTTATAAGTATTGATGTAAGCTGATTGAAACTTGCGATATGCCATGAATTTGGAATAAAGAAATTTTTAAATAATTTTTTTTATTATAAACACTCAAATTAATACTTAACATATGTAAAGGTAGACTATATGAACTTTATTCGGTTGAGCCTAACACCATGTGACTTGGATCAAGGAGCGTAACTTGACTGACTCAATTATCATGAATCTAGTCATGCCAACCCACTAATCCTCCCATCCAACATTGAGCCATCCAACCTAATCGACTGGTCAACTCAAACCCAAACACTCACACAAGGATGCTCTAATAATGGAAAATACATTGATCACCAAGGGATTAACTCGGCCTATAATAGATTTCTCAACCAATATTATGGAAATCATAACGTTTGAGTGCAAGATCAGCACCACCATGCAAGAGCGGTGAGTAAAATATCTCCCAATCCCCTACATAAAGGTTATCTTATTAGTATCCAAGGTTTGTTATCCTTTTAGCCTAATCACTGCTCCATTTCTTTGTCCTCTCATTGAGTGCTTTTATAGGTACTTCTATTGTCACAAGTTGAGTGTGGAGCTTTGTAACACCCTGAATTTCATTTTTTCTGAATATATATGAGTTTTATAATTTTTATAATTTTTGTAATTTTTTGTGATATTTTAGATATTTTGAGATATTTTAAATATTTTAATATATTTTGAATATTTTATTATATTTTTTATATTTTGGAATATTTTGAATATTTAATTTTTTTTTATATTTTGGGCTGTGTGTGGACCGGACCTAGCCAGGAAAAATAAAAAAATTTTGGAGTCAGAAAATTTTGTACTGTTGATTCAGGACGGGGGAGCTTACTAAACCCGAAACCAAAAACAGTTTTTGAAGTTTTTGTTTTTCTACGATTTTATCTAACAAAATAAAATCAGAGTATGTTTTATTATCCATTGGATAATAGATTACGGAAAAATATCTAGTGGATGATTCTAGACGCAAGTCTAGTCACCCACTCTAAAATGTTCTACACTATTCTAAAATATTCTAGAAAACGCCTAGTCATCAAGTACTTGAGTACTTGCTTTATGTGTAGACCAATGAGAAGCTAGTCAATGATTGCGGCTGTGACTCATCGTGGAGGACCAATAGAAGCTGGACACCTTGGCGTGACACCTCAGCACCTGTGACTCAGCATGTTTTGGAAGCTTGTAGAAGCGATGACTCGTCACATTCTAGAAGGATGTAGAATGCTGACTCACCCTGTGACTCGCTACAGTGAGTCACACATTCCAGAAGGTTCTCTTAGTGACTCAGCGCTACGACTCATCAAGGGTAATTAGTAGAAAAATGATCAATAATAGTTGCTACGTAACTGGAACAAGATAAAAATATAAATATATTTTATTATCCATTGATTAAGGTATATCGAAAAATATCTTGGAAGCTAATCATGACAACTTTTATGATGAACCAATGGGAGAGCTTGCTTACTTAGTAAGTTTTGAAGAAATGTTAATAATAGTGGCTTGCACAAAAATGGACCAATGAGAGGCTTTCTTGGTGGCTAAGCAAGGAGGAAGAAGAAGAGAAGTTGAACACTCCAACTTCAATGGTGACTCATGGCTATGGATGCTTCTTGGAGGTTCTAGTGTATGCTTGGGTTGCAAGCTTGTTTGAGATAATATATTGGGTAAATATCTTGCTTAAAAATATTTTGTTTGATAAATATCTTGCTTGAAATATCATGGTAGATATTTTGATTAAATATCTTAGTGGAGTCAACAAAAATGGCAAAGACTTTATAGGCTAAACCAATAGGAAAATTGCTTGTATGCTAAGTTTGGAGGTTGAACTTGGACACCCTTGGGGGGCCAAGAGCACTCCACGCTATGCACCTTTTGATGGCCAAAATTCTACACTCAAATTCATCTCTTCATCTTTCTTTCATTTCTATCAAAGAACAAATGAGAAACAAGCTTAGAGGTGAAGACTTTGAATATCCATCTTTGATCTAATCAATGGTTGTGAGAAGCCAAAGAAAGCAAATTGATCACTCTTGCCCTCCTTGAGCCCCACAGCCATTAAGCCTCCAAAGTAACCAAGGTTGATTTTTCTATCATATTTCAAAGCTAGCATCTTTTCATTCAAAGCTTAACACAAAAACTCTCTCATCTTTTCTCTCCAAGAACCCCACAGCCAAAACACTAAGATCTCACCTCCCAACTTCCTAAATTTCATCGAATTTCATATCTTGAATCCTTATACCAATTCAAGATACTTTGGTGTTGTAATCATCTTCATCTCTCTCTTAGAGATAAAAAAGTTCTCACCTTTTTCCTTTAAAGAAGCTCATGGCCAAGGCCAAGAAAATCACTCTCCACTCTTCAATAATTTTAACCAACTATAGATCTTGAATCTTCATGCACTTCTAAAGAACTTTCATGTTGAGACCATCTTCCAAATTATCCATCTTCAAACACTTTTTCTAAGATCTAAGTTTGAAAGATAAATGGTGAAGTTTTTGATATTCTTTTCTAATCTTATATTCAAAGTTCTAAACTATGATTTGAATTCATGGTCATCCTAGTTATGCCTTTGATGTTAATACTTCGGTATTTGTTTTTGTTTTCAAGAATCTCTTAGTGGTGAATGATTGATTCAAGAGGACAAGTAAGGAGCTTAGGAAGCATTACAATAAGGTTAGAGGGGGATTAACCTCATCAACCATCCATGGTGGTGAGGAACGAATTGTATGTGTATGTGTGAATAATCCATGTGAGAATTTATTCACTTATTATATAAATTTACTTGTTTGTGTTTGATTGCTTTATGTGATTTATAGTTTTAATAGTATGCATGATACTTATTATGGTTGCTTATTAACTATATGTGATGTGTGATTTTGATAGTATGATATTAATGTTATGGTTGATTATTGGATGTTTATTATGATGTTCATAGTATGTATGAAATTGTTATGGTAGAACTAGAATAATTGATATATATTGTATATGTGAATCATATGGAAAAGAAAGAGATTTTGGTTCCAAAGAACGTAGAGGCTCACGTCCAATATGCTTTCAAAGGGCAAACCAAGACAAAATTATTTTATTAAGGAAGACCCTAAATGATTAAATGATAAGAACATAATTTATTTATTTACAAATTAGAAAGGAAGCAAACGAAGTTTTATAATGGAAAAGGATTGATTTTTAGTCATATGAATGGAACTAAGTTAGAAGAAAATAATTTGAAACTCAGTATTACATTTAAAGGGATTTTGATGATGATAATGGAAAACGGAATTTAGAAAAATGATCAAAATAAATACAAGCTTTGGGAAAAATGTTTGAATATATTAATTAAGAGATGATTTGAGACTTTAAGTATTTTGTTTAAAGGTGTTTTAGTGAAGCTAAATGAATAATGATTTTCGAATGGTATGATTTTATTAAAATAAACATAGTTTTATGAACAACATTTGGAAATTATCATTTAGAGGAGATTTGATAAGGAAATATTGGATTATGGATTTATAAAATGAAAATGGAAACGAACAATTTTTATTGTTAAGGAAAAGAGTGATTTTTCGGTCATGATGTTGGAAAAGAAGATATAGAAATAAATTAGAAGGTTAAAATATTTTATTTAAAAGGATTTTTAGTAAAGAAGATAGAAAGGATTTTATTAAATTAAAATAAAACAGATTTTTGGGAAAACGTTAGAAAATTATTTAGAGGAATTTTCGTAAAAGAAAATTGGAAATAAAGTTAAATCATATTTTAAACTTAGAAAGTTTCAGAATTTAATTTAGAACGTAAAAAAATATTTTATATGGCTGAAAATCGGTAGAAAAACTTTACGTGTTTCAAAAAAACATGGATTTTTGAGATACGCAATTTAGAAAACGTTTAAATATTTTTAAACGATTGAGAAAACGATGAAAAATGGTTACGCGATTGGAAAACGTAACAAAAGTATTACGCGATTGTGAAAACGTAATAAAAATATTAAGGAATTAAGAATGACAATAGTGACTGTAAGACTGATATACTAGATCCGAATGGATTAGTGGTATTATGTAATTGTATGGGCGGTTATCGAATACCATTGATACTAATGATATTAGACAATTGTATGAGCAGTTGTTCTAATATCATTGGGAATAGTACAATAGTGATTTGTGTTATGTATTGAGTTATCATGCATTGAGTACATCTTTTGTTGTTTAGGAGTGAACGAGAATTGAGTAATGTGATCTATGATGGATCTTGGGGAGGCATCAAGGCGCGATGATTCATTTAGTGATTATGTTATCACATTATACACCTCTGACCATGATCAACTATTGCAATGCATCGACATATACCTGACAAACACTATTCTTTTTGCAATCCAGTTTAGACTGTCATTGAGGCTGACAGGTCTTCTAGAGCGTTCATATCTGAAATTGAGTTTAGCTCTATGGAGTAGGGACTGGTGCATTATGCATATGCATGGTCAATACACATATCATTTACATTCATATTCGAAGTAATGTTGACATTTGTGTTGTTGTGATATATGTTTATAGAAGTTATTTATTAATTGATAGTATGATTATATCTGTGATTTCTGTGATATTTATATTATTTGTTGAATTGTTTGTATTAAATTATCTATTACTCGGTAATATGAATATACTTGTTACTCTATGTTTGAATGTCATTATTGTCATTCGTATTGTTTCTACACTGCCATGCTGGTATGTGATGTAGGGGATCTCACATCTTTATTATCTTGTTCTGTTTATATGTTTATGTTTTGTAAAGTTTGTCGTGGTGGTGAAGCGGAGATCTTCCTTGGTTTTGAGAGGACGCAGCGCGGTGAGGTATCATCGTATGGTGTGTCCATCAGGATGCGGGCATTTGTTTGAGTTTTGTTAAGTCTGTTGCCATGCTATTGAGTATGATTCGTTATGGGATTTGCTATTGTTTCGAGTCTATAAATTTTATATTTTGAATATTGTTGAATACTATGTGGTGTATGTAATGTGTTTTAATCAGTTCAAAGTATTTCAATATTTTCTATATCTTTGGTAAGTTTAAGTTATTAACGAAAAAAAATTTACAACTCATATTTCATAATATTAAATATTTTATAATTTAATTATTAATTTTGTAAGTTAATAGTATAAAATGTAATACTTTATGGAAGGTATTACAGAGCTCTTTAGCATGACTAAAACCAATGCATATCACCCTACCTAAGATGAGGTAAGAACAAAATGTATCTTTTAGATATTAATATATTTTTAACATAACTCATACAATTTTATACATGTCAAATATTGATTGAATGTATATGGTAAAAAGTTTATTTACCTTAGAATAAGATAGCCATTCATCCCCTTAACTTTATCTTAAAAGGAAAAATATTCCTTTATTACAAGTTTTCTTGTGTTATTTTGTTTAGGAAAAATTTTACTCTTATATATTATTTTTAAAAGAATTTAACTTTGTCGCGACCGGGATCGCGGCGGGAAATAAGCAACTCGCGTGAATTTTTAAAGATTAAAATATGGAGTCGCCACCAATTTTATTTAAATTTAGGAAAAATTGGAAAATCTTTTTGGAAAATGGTCTTTGGAACCAAATCGGATTCGGGAGTCGGTTATGGATAGGGAAGGGTGGAAACTTAATCCCACTGCACCCCTATCACATCCGTCCTGAGACGGTACCTTAAATCAGTTGTGCAAAAATATTGATAATCTCAAATTTATTTATTTTACCCCTTTAAAAAAAATTTGTAATTATTTTATTTTTATTTTTTATTATTTTTTTTTTTTTTTAAAAAAAAAGAAAAAAAAGCCAAATTGAGAAAATTTAATTTTTGATTTGTGACAGAATTGAAATTACGCTCCTACGTACACTCAAGTGCAATGAGGAACTCAAAGTCACGTAGTTACGTAAAAAATGAGTGTGGGTTGGTTGTTTTTTTAATTTAACAAATGAATCATCAACCTTCTGTTGCAACTTAAATGATTACAAAAATTATATGATTAACGAATTGAACAACTCAATTAACTCCTTTTACATTTAACAAAATATTTCAATTATTCTATATTTTTACTTTTGTAATTTTTATATTTTTTTATTTTTTTATTTTTTAAATCATCACATTGTCACAACTCGGATGATTATTGAAATTATAAATTAACAAATTATCACAACTCATTAATCCTATTTTATTTATTTATTTATTTTTTAAAAAAAAATATTTCAATTATTCTACTTCCTTCACTTTTGCTATTTTTTATTTTATTGTTTTTTTGTTTTTTTACTATTTTTCTTTGTCTCATTTATTTACCCTTTTATATAAACAACTACTATGCTTGATTTCTTTTATTTTTTCTTTCTAGATCTTCTAACTTCATTTTTTTATTTAGTCATAATACACAACTTAAAACACACAAATAAAAAAAAACATCAAACAAGAACTAAACATTACACACATATAAATATCACTTATGTAACACAACACATATTAAAAAAAGAATCTATACATATATATATCATTTACGTAACTTTACGTAACACAACACACACAAAAAGAATCTAAATAACTAAAGAAGGAAAGAGAACTTTGGCCCATTAAAACTATCAAGGCAGACCCTGTATACTCCACACCAACACGTGAATTATTGCATGCACATGAGTGTTTATCATTCTTTTGTTTTTCTGGTTTAACATGAAGTGCATAAAACAAGAGAAAATGAAGAGTAGGGTAGAACTAACTGCTTTGGAGTTAATAGGTTCTACACCAGCACGTGAAGACAGGAGTCACGGTGGTGCGGCTTCAACAATAGCAAAAAGGGAATGGAGACCCGGTGGTAGGGTGGTGGAGCAAGTGACTAAGTAACTCGTATGGGCTGCTACTTAGACGGAGGTGAGTGGAGTGGGTGCAAGATGGTGGGGAGTTTCACGTGAGAATGGTGCTACGGTTGCCTGTGGGTGAAGATGGAGAGGAGCTGCTTGTGGTCACGGTGGTGACGGTTAGGGGTAAATGGGTGTGAGTCACGTAGAGGGTGGAGTTTGGAGATGATGGTGGAAGGGTGATGTTGATTGAGGCCGTGAGTGATGATGGAGGGGTGAGTCACGTAGAGGGTGGCTACGGGTGAAATGGAAGATGGTTGTGGGTGATTACGAGTTGACTCGGTAAGTTAAGGTGGTGGGGGCTTGGTTTTACGTGGTGGTTCCCGAAGCTGGTTTCGGTTGGAGGTTGGTGGAAGTGGCTTTACGGGTGAAGGGTGAGTGAGGTTGGGTTGCTTGTTTGTGAAGGTGGTGGAGGGTGTTAGTGGTAGAGGGAGATGGTTTATGAGTGAAGGTTGGTGGAGGCCGCCTCGGTGGAGGCTTGCAAGGTTTGTTGTTTTTTCGTTTGAAGAGGGGATGGACGTTGGGTCCTTCACCGGCTTCACGGTGAGGGGTGTGGTGAAGTGAGAGTGGAAGATGCTAGCTTGGAGGTGAAGGTTGGTGTTACGTGGAGGAGAATGGTGAAGATGGAGGTGAGGGTGGTGTGAGTTTGGAGGAGTGGCCACGGTTTTCACGGTTTGCGGGTTGGTTGGTGAAGGTTTGTGGAGATGAAGGATGGTTGTTTTGAAGTTTTGAATGATGGAAGTTAATGGAAAGTGTGGGAGAAAGGTGAAGGTGAGTATGATTTTGGGTGTTGGAGTTTTTGGACGTATGGCTTTACGGTGAGAGGTCACAGGTGAAGAAATGGAGGTTGGATATTTGGTGAGTTAGACGAAGATGGAAGAACGGTCTGCGTGGGAGTGAAAGAGAAAAAAAAAAAAAAAAAGCCTGTCAAAATGGGAGTATATGGAAGCTTGAGAGTGAGAGGTTGGAGGTAAGAGTGGAGGGATTGTTTATGGTGTTGAAGGATGAAGGAGCTTGGAGAAGGTGATGAGGTTGGGTGGAGGTGGTTACGTGGGAATGGTGAAGATGGAGGTGAGGGCTGGAGATTGATTGGAATACTTGGTTAGAGAAGATGGAAAAATGGTGAATATGGAAGGAAGAAGAATGGTGAGCGGGGAGATGGATATTTGGAGGTCTGTTATGGTTGGTGAATGGTGGGGAAACGAAAAATGGAAGGGGTATATGGTGGTGCAAGGTTTGGTTGCGTGGGGGGTTTGGAGGTTGGAGGCTTGAAGGTGATGAGGGTGTGGTGATGGGTTAGGGAAGCTTGAGGAGGTGGCTACGTGGAGGGGAGATGGAGCTTGGTTGAACAGGATGGAGCTTGATGGTTATGGTGTTTATGTGTGAGAGATGCGGTGTGTGAATGAGTGAGAAACGTGATGATGATGAAAGTGTGTGAATGAGTGAGAAACGTGAGTGATGAAAGTGTGTGAGTTGCTTGGAGAGTAAAGGGTGTTTGAAGTTGAGTTGTGGGTAGAGCTTGAAGGATGGAGTGATGGTGAAAGGAGTTAACTCAGTGGATTAAGGTTAGTGGTGCAAGGTGGTGAGGGAAGATTATGGTGAGTATTGAAGGAAGAAGAAGATGAAGGTTATGGAAGATAGGTGAGTATGGATGTTGGAAGGAAGTGTTTCTACGTGTTCAAGCTCCCTCGGAAAATGGAGTGGAGTGGTTTTATAGTGAAAATGAGAATGAATAGCACACTGATGTCCCTCCCTCCTTTTTCTACGTGAGTGCATATTTGTGAGAGTGAGAATGAGTGGTGCAAGTGAGTGAAAGTGTGAGTGGGACGTAAAATAAATGAGATAAAGAGAGTGGGTGTGTGTATTGTCTGCATTGCTAAAAGAAATTAAATGAATAATGGAGTGGGTGAGAGTGAGTGGAAAAATGCGAGAGGATATGCGTGTGTCTTTGTGAAGTGGAGAAATTGAGTCTTGAGTGAATTGCTTTCTTTTTTTTTATTATACCCTTTTTTGTTATTTTTGATTTTTATTATTTTTTATTTTTTATTTTTTTTTTTTTTTTTTATATTTTCATTTTCTTGTTTCTTCTTATTATTTTTTGTCTGGACAAAATTGAGTGTTCATTTTCTCTCTTTTACTTGTTTCTTATTAGATAATAAGAATAACCGTAGTTTTTCAAATTATCGTCGTAAGAAATGAGTAAAGATATGAACTTCAATTTTGTCCGAATGCAAAACAAGGCAAGAAATTGAAATGCATGAAGTCGATGCACTCAACAAAAATTTTAAAAAGAATGGAGCCAATGCGCTCAATGAAAATTAAAAATGAACAAAATTAAAAATGAATGGAGTGATGCGCTCAATGAGAAAATTAAAATGCATGGAGCCGATGCGCTCAACAGAAATTAAAAATGAACAAATTAAAAATGAATGGAGCTGATGCGCTCAACAAAAAATTAAAATGTATGGAGCCGATGCGCTCAACAGAAAATAAAAATGCATGGAGCCGATGCGCTCAACAAAAAATAAAAATGCATGGAGCCGTCGCTCAACGTAAATTAAAATGCAAGGAGCCGATGCGCTCAATGTAAAATTAAAATGCATGGAGCCGATCGCTCAACATAATATAAAATGCATGGAGCCGATGCGCTCAAAATTAAATGACAATGGGAAAACCTGTGTCCCGAAATTTAAATGAAAATTTAAATGACAATGGGCAAACCTGTGTCCCGAAATTTAAATGACAATGGGCAAACCTGTGTCCCGAAATTTAAATGACAACGGGCAAACCTGCGTCCCGAAAATTAAATGGCAATGGGCAAACCTGTGTCCCGAAAATTAAAAAGGCAATGGGCAAACCTGTGTCCCGGAAATTAAAAAGGCAATGGGCAAACCTGTGTCCCGAAATTTAAATGACAGAATTTAAATGACAATGGGCAAACCTGTGTCCCGGAAATTTAAATGACAATGGGCAAACCTGTGTCCCGGAAATTAAAAAGGCAATGGGCAAACCTGTGTCCCGGAAATTAAAAAGGCAATGGGCAAACCTGTGTCCCGAAATTTAAATGACAGAATTTAAATGACAATGGGCAAACCTGTGTCCCGGAAATTTAAATGACAATGGGCAAACCTGTGTCCCGAAAATTAAAAAGGCAATGGGCAAACCTGTGTCCCGAAATTAAATGGCAATGGGCAAACCTGTGTCCCGAAAATTAAATGGCAATGGGCAAACCTGTGTCCCGAAAATTAAATGACAATGGGCAAACCTGTGTCCCGAAAATTTAAATGACAGAATTTAAATGACAATGGGCAAACCTGTGTCTCGAAAATTAAATGGCAATGCAATGAGCCGATGCACTCAAAAAATTTAAAATGCATGGAGCCGATGCGCTCAAAGAATAAATGACAGGAGCTGATGCGCTCAAAATTAATGACAGGAATTTAAAATGCATGGAGCCGATGCGCTCAAAGAAATATGGAATTAAAATTTTTCTTTTCTCTCTTTTTATCTTCCCTTTTTCTTCAGAAAACAAATACGAACCAACAGCGGCCATGGAAAGCTTTGACCAATCAAACCCTTTGCCCACATGTTTTTCTTCATCAGATCCTTTGTCAGCTGAGACTCCCTTAGATTTTCTCATTTCTTTTTTCATTTTTCTGACCACCTTGTTTTCCTTGGCAACACATCACAACCTGTATCTTGAATTATTGAGATCCTTTAATCTGAATTAATCATTGATGGATTGCTGCAAAATTGTCAGATCAAATTGTTGACCTTAAGTTTATTTTATTTGAGACATAAATTAATGAGTAAGCATGCATTCATGAATGGATGAGAAATTTGTTGAATGAACAAACTTCCTTTTATTATTTTGGTAATGTAATCGTACATGACTTTTGACAAGACACATACTTGAAAGACAAAAGAAAGATTGCAAGAAAAATAAAAACTTTGCCCCAGTATTGGTTCCTTGTTCCTCATTCAATTGATTCACTGCAAATGCTTGACAACTCAATCACTGCTTCTCGATACCTCCTTCAACATGAATTCTCTTTAATTCCTCAAAAATTTTGCCCCGGATTGCCAATTCAATGCGAACAACTTGCCCACGTGTAACGATTGGACGCACATCAAAAATTGCCCCGGTTTGGTGAATCCTCGAAGAGTTTCGACCCACTTCCTTTGAGATTTTGCCTATTTATTTGTCCTAACTTTTGCTTAGACTGCCTTTTCAGGATTTCAGCCTAACGGACTTTTTCTTTTTTCGTTTTTTCAATTGCTCTAACTTTTGCTTAGGTCGCCCTTTCGGGTTTTCAACCTAACGAGCTTTTTCTCTTTTTTTTTAGGCATAGAATTTCTTGACAACATCAGTATTCACGGGCCTTGGCACTTCTTCTCCATCCATATTCTCGCAAAATTAACGCTCCTCCAGAAAATGTCTGCTTGACTATGTACGGGCCTTCATAATTCGGAGCCCATTTTCCTCTGGCGTCCTCTTGGTTAGGGAGAATCTTTTTCAAAACCAAATCCCCTGAACAGAATTCCCTGGGACGAACTTTCTTGTTGAAGGTTCTGGCCATTCTGCTTTGATACAATTGCCCATGACAAATAGCTGCCAATCTCTTCTCTTCTATCATATTCAATTGCTCATACCGAGTCTTCACCCATTCAGATTCCTCTAACTCTGCTTCCATTAGAACTCTTAGAGAAGGGATCTCGATTTCTATTGGAGAGACAGCCTCCATCCCATATACCAAAGAGAAAGGCGTTGCCCCAGTGCTTGATCGTATATTTGTACGATATGCATGCAGAGCATAGGGTAACATTTCATGCCAGTCTTTGTAGTTTACCACCATCTT
Organism: Ormosia emarginata; assembly: GCA_029884605.1. NCBI lineage: Eukaryota > Viridiplantae > Streptophyta > Magnoliopsida > Fabales > Fabaceae > Ormosia > Ormosia emarginata. The sequence goes on along the minus strand of JAQQTP010000060.1, from coordinate 19,198,856 downwards.
AGCAACAATTTTCTTAACATTCTTATTTGCTTGCTTCAACTGCTCCGTTCATCTGAGGCCTGTAGAGCTGAATTATGGTGCTTGATTTTGAAATTTTCACAGAACTTTTTAATCTCAAAGACCATTGAGATTGGTACCATTATCTCGTGATTATCCTTTCTACGGAATTCCATATCTCTGCAGACAATATCCCTTTTGAGGAATCTCAAAAACACCTTTTGAGTGATGCTGGCATAAGAAGAAGCTTCTACCCACTTGGTGAAATAGTCAATCGCCACTAGGATGAAGCGATGACCATTGGAAGCTTTAGGATTAATGGGCCCGATGACATCTATTCCCCACATTGAGAAAGGCCAGGGAGACACCAAATTATGCAAAGGGAAAGGAGGTGTGTTGACTCGATCTGCATACATCTGGCATTTTTGACACTTCCGTACATAATCTATGCAGTCTGTTTCCATTGTGGACCAATAATAACCACTCCTTAAAATTTTCCGAGCCATCATATGACCATTGGCATGAGTTCCACAGATTCCTTCATGAACCTCAGTCATTATTAGACGAGCTTCACAAGCATCCACGCATCTAAGTAAAGTACCATCGTGACTCCTTTTATACAAAACCTCTCCATTCAAGAAAAAGGTTATCGCCAACCGACGGATAGTCTTCTTATTCACCTCACTTGCCCCTGTTGGGTATTCTCTATGCTGAATATACCACTTGATATCATGATACCAAGGTTTACCATCTGGCTCGCCTTCCACATTAGCACAATACGCAGGCTCACTGTGCATCTTCACTTGGATGGGTTGAACATTATTATGAATATCCAACTTGGTCATTACACTAAAGTGGCCAAGGCATCTTCGCAAACTGATTCTGGTCTCGGGTCAAATGGGAGAAGGTCACCTCCTCAAACTTCTCAACCAACTGGATTAAATACTTTTGATAAGGTATCAACTTCGGATCCTTGGTTTGCCATTCACCATTCACCTGATAAATGATGAGTGCTGAGTCTCCAAATACCTTTAACCGTTTGATCCCTAAGTCAATTGCAACTTGTAAACCATTAGCACAGGCCTCATATTCTCGCAATATTATTGGTGCACTCAAATTCCACTTGATAGCGACTGGGTATTGTTTTCCGTTGGTGAAACAACCACGGCTCCTATGCCATTGCCATGCATGTTAACCGCTCCATCAAAATACATCTTCCACCTGGTTCTTCTTCTTCTTTTCTTCTTCCGCCATCGCATTTCTCCATCGGGGAACTCGGATGTCACTAGTTGTCCACCCTCCGAGGGTTTTCACCAGATGATCGCAATCACACTTCCTTTGATGGATTTCCGAGTCATGTACTTGATATCAAATTCTGATAGCATCACTTGCCACTTTGAAACTCTTAATGAAATATGAGGACTTTCAAATATGTATTTTATGGGGTCTATTCGAGAGATCAACCATGTGGTGTAATAGAGCATATACTGTCGTAGCCGTTTTGAGGTCCATACCAGAGCACAACAAGTCTTCTCAATAGCCATGTAACGAGCTTCACAATCATTAAACTTCTTACTCAGATAGTAAATTGCTTGCTCCTTCTTTCCCGATTCATCATGTTGTCCCAAAGATTGCCCCCATTGAGGTTGGTAATACACTTAGGTACAAAATTAAAGGACGACCGGTGTAGGGGTACCAAGATAGGAGGATTCATTAAATAAGCCTTTATCTTGTCAAAAGCTTCCCGACATTCTTCATCCCATTTGCCTGGTTGATGCTTCTTCAACAACTTGAATATAGGCTCACAAGTCTTGGTTAAGTTAGCAATGAATCTAGCAATGTAATTGAGTCTCCCGAGAAAACTTCGCACTTCACGCTCCGTCTTAGGGGCGGACATCTCTTGTATTGCTTTTGCTTTATCCGGATCCACCTTTATTCCTTCTCTGCTAACAATGAATCCAAGTAATTTCCCAGTAGATGCTCCAAACATGCACTTGGTAGGGTTCAACCTCAACTTGTACTTTCTGAGCCTTTCAAACAACTTACGTAGAACCGCCACATGACTTTCTCCTTCTTTAGATTTGGCCACTATATCATCCACGTACACCTCAATCTCCTTGTGCATCATGTCATGAAACAGTGCTACCATAGCACGCTGGTAAGTTGCCCCAGCGTTCCTTAATCCGAACGGCATCACCGTGTAACAAAACGTTCCCCAAGGAGTAATGAAAGTGGTCTTTTCTTTGTCATTAACGTCCATGGGAATTTGATTGTACCCTGAGTATCCATCCATGAATGAGAACCCGTGATTCTTAGCAGTGTTATCAACCATAACATCAATGTGAGGGAGTGGGAAATCATCCTTCGGGCTGGCCTTATTCGATCTCTATAGTCCACACACATTCTGACTTTTCCATCTTTCTTAGGCACTGGCACGATATTGGCTACCCACTCGGGTGTCTTGACACTTCCACAAATCCTGCTTCCAACTGCTTAGTCACCTCTTCCTTGATCTTCGAGAGACATATCAGGATGCATCCTTCTCAATTTTTGTTTCTTTGCCTCAATATTCGGGTAGAGTGGGATTTTGTGCGATGCTATTTCTGGGTCTAACCCTGGCATATCCCGATAAGACCAAGCAAAAACATCCATATACTCTTTGAATAACATGATCATTTCTTCAAACTCTGGGTTTCCCACTACCTTCAATTCTTTTTTCTCTTCCTCTGTCCCCATGTTAACCACCTCTGCTTCCTCGCCATTCAAGTTAAATCCTTTCTCTGAGTGCTCCAGTAATTTTGAAAAATTTTCAACAATATCTTCCTCTTCTCCAGATTCAGGGTCTTCTTCATCAAACATTGCAGGAGAATCAATTGATGAGTTTTCGAAGTCCCTTTCATGAGGCAAACTTTCTACGAAACTCAGATCCCTGGAAAGCCATTTTGTGTGGAGTTGGAAAAGCAGAATAAAGCAGGAATGACAAAGAAAGAACACGATATGGTACGAAAATGTAAAAAGAAAAATGCAAAAGGATAAGTCGAAAAGTGCAACGAAGAAAATGCTTGAATATTCATGCAAGTTCATTTAATCAATGTCTCAAATAACATAAACCATAAGTTCGAACAACTTAAACAGAAATTACTTTGAAACAATCACATCAATAATTGGTTCGATTTCTAGTTCTTTAGCGGCTCCTCATCGAAGAATGGGACGGATTGCCTTGTGCTCTTCTTGGCTTTCTTCATGCAAAGCATTGATAGTGAGGCGGTATCGAGGGTGAATGACCTCATCAGCATAATCACCTCGGCGGTCTTTGGGAATGTTTCCCTCGGATGGGGAATATACTTCACTTTGCCCTTGTCATTCTTTCTTCCAAGAGTCATGCTCCTCATATGCTCCTCCGAGAGATACTTTGTACCCTATCCCAAACTTGTCTGACTTTCCCGGGAGTGACACCGCGACCGAGTACCTTGCAGCTTTGAGCCCAAACCCTTTCCTTCCCGGTATCCACTACTAGCCATGATTCGAGCAACCACCGATTCACACTTGGTGTGAGAGATTCATCTTTACCGAGTCCGGTTTCAACTACTTCGAAACTGTGCCACAGGTTCTCCTCTTCCTTTTCTGCACTCTCCACATATGGCACTGAAACTGGTTTTGACAGCATAATCTCTTCCTCTCCATGTATGGTGATGACCGACCCATTCTCAATATATTTAACACTTTGATGCAGGGTGGAAGGAACGGCACCAGCAGCATGGATCCATGGCCTCCCTAGTAACATGGTATAGCCAGGCTCCATATCCATGACTTGAAACAGCACTTGAAAATTACTTAGACCAATCTCTAGCGGCAACATTATCTCTCCCACAATGCCTCTTCTATTTCCATCAAAAGCTCGTACCACCATCTCCCGTGGCGACAGTTCATCCTCACTTATTGATAATGAGGTTAGGGTCGACACAGGGAATAATATTCAATGCAGACCCCCGTCAATCAAAACCTTTGCAACTATGTACCCTTTGCATTTGAGGGTTATGTGCAAGGCTCGGGCTCTTCTCGGATTGAGAAATGATCTCTTCATCACAAAATGTGATCATGTTAATGCGTTTCACGGGGTCCACCATGTTAACCACACTTTCGGGAGTAACATCGGGCTTCACATAAGCTTCATTTAGAATTTTTAGCAATGCCTTCCGATGCATCTCGGATGTCAAGATGAGTGACAAAAGAGATATCCCGGCCGAGTCTTTTTAACCTGTTCCATCACATCATATTTACTCGCTTCATTATCTTCGGGAACTCCTCTTCACCTTCTTTCTCTCTCTCGTCTTCTTTTTTTGACATTTCCTCTCTGCTCCCTTCCTTAACAATTTTCTCCTTTTCTAACTCTCCTGGGCCATAGCATCGCCCACTCCTGGTAATTCCTCCTACCTTGACTATATTAGTCACCAACTCCTCATCTTTGTGTACTTCAGCAATTTGAGCCTTCGAAGTCTCTTCCCCGACTCCTTTTGTCTTTACCTTGGTTTCATAATTCCATGGTACTGAATGAGTGTCATTATAAACAAATGGCACTGGCTTCTTGATTGTTACCACTACTTTCTCTGATGTTGAGACTTGGTTGAGCGGTGGCACCTTAAGCACAAAGCGTTCGATCACATTAACCTCTTCGGAGGAAGCTAATCCTTGTCTCACATGTATTACTCCCAAAGTAAGCAACCCTTGGACTCGAACCTTGAAGTCCCAACAATTCTCAATATCATGTCCCATTTCTCCACAATGATAAGCACAATTTGATTCTGCATCATATTTTTCCTCTTCTTTCATCATGGCGGCTGGTGCAGTGATATTGTAGCCAGCTTTCTTCAATCCTTCGAATATCCTTGCCATCGGTGTACGCAAGCTCATGACACTTCTTATGGATGACCCTTCCACCTCTAAAGCATTCACCACATTCCCTCCACCATGATTAGGAATTGGGTTGTTAACGATACTGGGTCCAGCCTCTTCCTGGATATCAAGCTTCCCATAAGCAATTAACCTTCTTACTGCAGTCTTAAAGGACTCGCAGTCTTCAATTGAATGCCCCGGAATATCCATGTGATACTTGCAAGTTGAGTTCGGGTTGTACCATGATGGAAATGGTGGCTTTAATGGGCGCACAGGAATTCCTGAAATAAGATGAGCATCAAACAGCCTTTGGAATAGGTCTGCATTCGGAATGGATAACCTTGGAAAAGGGGGAAGGTTTTGAGGACGAAAGCGGCTTTGGTTTTGGAGGTCTGGGCGAGGTTGTGAGTGGTTTGGGTAATTCTGCGGAGGTGCAGGTGGGTATCGGGTATAAGTTGGGCGAGTTGGTATATATGGTTGTGGCGAGGGGACATTGTTAACTTGGAATTGTGGTGTTGGGGTGAAGTTTGTGGCTGGTATAACTTGGTGGGATGGATAATGAGGCAATGGCGGTGTTTGGTATGGAAAATGAGGGTTGGGGTTGTATGATGGTGATGACTTGGGCTATATCGCGGCCCGAAATTTTGTTGAGGTTGGATATAATTTACCTCGGTTCCTTTTTCTTTGGCTGAAATCCTTTCTTGAAAGTAGTATTCTCTCGTGTTACTCATGGGCAACTTCCCGCTTTTGGCTAATATTTCAATTCTTTCTCCGAGGTTATTAAATCATGTGAAATCCTTATAGGCTGCCCCACCATCGCCCCAATAAAAGGGTTTCCTAGGGTCCCCAAGAAATATGAACACATCTCGGACAATGTTAATGGGGGGCTGGACTTGAGCCGCCAAGGCTCTCCACCTCTGCGCATATTGCTTGAACGGTTCTTCATTACCCTTCGCATTGAACTCAACTGTTCTCGGGTTGGGGCTGCGTCCGCATTGAATTTGTACTTGATCCATAAATAAGTCAGCCAATTCTCGTCCAACGAGAGATCTTTGAGCGATCTAACCGAAGATACCATTCTAGGGCGGGACCAAGACTCTCATGGAAGAAACCGATGAGGAACTTATCATCCCTAGACCAAATGCCATCTTAGTCCCATAACCGATCAAATGGAAATGAGGATTGCCGCTCCCGTCATACTTCACAAAATCGGGAATCTTGAAGTTGTTGGGGATTACTACATCCGTAGTAGGACATAACTCTTCTATCCTCAGAGGTCCATAAGCATTTGGGCCCTTTATTGCCTTGATTTGTTCCTCCATTTTCTCCATCCAATCTTCTTTCATTTTATCCTTCTCAGTTATGACATGACTATTCCCGAGAACAAGGCATGGTCACGTGTCCCGGAATGGACACATGAGGTGGTTCCCAAGTAGGGCCGCATAACCGGGGATTTCATTATGAGCGCCTTCCAAAGCGTGATACCCTCCCCAATGGGCATGGCTATTGATGCTGTCTGAGGTGGTCGCTCGTGGATTCCTGCAGCGATGCCTGAGGTTATGGCTGAAAAGATCGGAGCAGATCACGATGGCACATTTGCACTGTTTCAACCCCATTTGCATTTCTATTTCGCCGATTAAGTGGAGAGACTCCCTTATATCTTGCAATATCGCTTCCAATCTCGCTTGGTTCTCGACACCTCATTTATTCTCCCCGTCATTTCATCGACCTCCCTACTCGGGTTTCTTCCTGTCTCAGAATTATCAGCAGCCCATCCTGGTCCGAGATCTGGTATTGTGAACTCGGATTAGATTGGTCTCTTCTTTCCTAGGCCGCGCAATGATTCCTGGACCAAATTGATTTATTAAAGAAAAAAAAGCACTTTAAATAGAGAAAAAGAAAAAGAATTAACACTATTGTGAGGATGTTTGGCAATTGTGGGAAGATTTGCATGGTCATTCAATAGCAAAGTAGGATTCCTGATTTAGCATTAGCGGGTTCACTAATGATGCCCTCTTCAAACAATGCAATCATTCTTTCATCAAATACCAAGATTCCCGAAATTCCACTAAAGGACAAATTGTCTCAGGGCAAAATACGGTTGATAACCTATTCAAGGGGGAATTCACCCCTCAATGAATAGTGCCTGAATGAAAAGCAGTAATCATCAACATTCAAAGCAAAATACTGCAACTGGTCATTCATTTTATTCCAAAATTAATCAATACAAGGTCTTAGTCTCCTCAAAGTATTACATCAATAATTTTGTTTTCTTCTTCCTAAGACCTTTAGCAAGACCTCGACAATACGTCATAAACTCGGCTATCTTCTGTGGTAGCCTTAGCAATGGATTCATACGAGTCTGAAGGTCTGCTTCATCAAAACGACTAACTAGTTGCGTAGTGTAATATTGCAAACTGTTAGACATGTCCTCATATTTTGTCATCCAATATTCCTTTCCAGCCCTTTCATTTTGAGCTGCCCATTGCCATGCGCTTTCATTTTCTTCTTTTTGCAATCTTTGTCTCTGAGCTTCGAGTCTCCATCGCTCATTTTCTCGCTCTAGTTCTTGAACTTTCAATTCCAAACGACTTGCTCTCTTATTTGCTTCTTTGAGTGAATTATAATATTCTGCAACCAATACCTGTCCTTGATCGGAGCGTCGTTTCATTTCAACGAGAGCCTCTTGTAAAGATTGCATCTTTTGGTCTTGTGCTCTAGTATTTAATTCCAATTCTTCTTTCATCTGCAGAATCTTCTTTATCGATTCTTCATGAGCACTTACCTTCACTCGTAGCTCTTGGACTTCTAGAGTGGTCATGTTTGATTCCACCTCTTTTCCTTTTCTTGCCCTTTTTACCCGGCTCGGGGCTTCAGCAACATCAGCTTGTGCATCCTTCAAGTCTTCAATCTTGTCGGCTAACTTCTGGCACCGACTTGAGTGAATGACGACCTTCAACTCAGCGGCTTCCTTCTCTTGTTCCAAAAACTGCATCTGCGCTTTCATCCTCTCTATCTGGGTGGTCATTTGAGATATAATCTGGGAATGATTTTCATCACTTGACACCGCCTGAGGGGTACTATTTTGAGCCCTTCTTGTTGCTCTCCATTGTAGGTACTCAGAAGTAGGAATTGCCACACGTTTTCCCAGTTCTTTCGCCCCTGCCCTATGAATATTTTTCCAAGCGTCCCTGACCTCATTTTCCTGCTTAGTAGTGCTTCCATCTTTCCCATATAAAAAGTTAAATCCTCTCAGTTGTGTCTCGTCAGGCACGTGCTGAGTCCATTGGAGCTGTCTAAGCACAAGGACCGGTGAGAACGATACACAACCTCTCACACCCATTAAAGGAATGTTAGAGAAGTCACCACAACTGAGCAATATCTCTCCCCATGATACCATGAGCAAACCCATTTGAAAGAGTTTGATCCCATCTTCATGAACTCATCTTTCCATTCATGGGCTTTTTGCTGCTTGACTGGAATGCGACCAAAATTTCTTAGTGGATCAGGTAAGAGACCCAGGTGATTGTGTACATCCATGTGCGTCATGATCCAAACATACAACATGTGTGTGCAACATTGAATCATTCCCCCACCTTTTCTGTGGCAAATCTCCATGGTCAAGAAAGTGTCAGCGAGAATAGCAGGGATTGGATTTGCCCTATGATTCTCAAACTTGAAGAAGGCATCCATTGCCGCTTGATCCACTATATCTGAAGTGAATGGGAATAAGACTAATCCAAAGATGGTTAGTGCCAATGTCTTGTTAAAGAGATCCCATCTTCCTTGTTGCGCTAGTATCTCAAGATGCGCTTCTAGGTAACTCTTCTTCAATCCTTGTGTTTCCCCTCTCTTTTCCATGCCTAACTGATTTGCCTGAACTCCTATGAGTTCTGCTATTTTTTCTTCTGACACGTAATATCCTTTATAAAGATAAACATTGGGGTACTTGCTCATTGAGAGTCTCAACATGATGGCATATTCTTCTATGGTTGGTGCAATATCCAAGTCGGGCAGCTCAAAACATTTCAAAGAACAATTCCAAAACTGGGCTAGGCCACTCAAAACAGGTTCTTCCACAGGGATGCGTAACAAATCTATGATTTGTCCATAACTGTTTAAAAACTCTGATCGAGCCTTAGGAGTCATGTGTTGAGTAATGTCCCTTACACGCCTTAAATCACTGCCATTTACTGTAATCTTCATATTCCTTTTAAGATCCACTGCACTGCTGGTATTTCTCCTTTGGCGTATCTCGTCCATTACTTGCTATTGAATGAGTACTAATCCTTCCACTTTACCAAGTAAACTCACCCTATTGAAAGTAAACAAAGAATAACGTAAGCAAACCAAAAAAATGAAGAATGCATCCTAAGGATACCCCTCATCGAGGTAACTCTAAAATGTACCCTAACACCCTACATGAAGAAATCCTTATAGGGTCGTAGAACCCAAAGGATTATAATGATTTGTCATGCCCTCCTTATTTTTTCTTTATGCATGAGATTGACATGAAATTGTAAGATGATGCATTTTTTTTTTTTTTGGGAATGTCATGCAAATGCAAGGCAATGCATGTTCTTTTTTTTTTTTTCTTTTACTTGAGAAATGCTATGAATGTCATGATATGAAAATGCAAGATGAAACATTCTCCCTTTTTTTATGATGATTTTTTTAACAAATAGTGAATGATGTGAGAAATGCATAGACAAAGAAGAAATACGCTCCCTTTGTGTCCTAATCAGGTGAAACTTAAAGGTTGGATTTCCTCAAAGTCACAACTCTAATTTTGACTGTCACTATATTCTATCTACCAGTGCAAGATTTTTAGGACAGATCTAGACCTCTAAAAGTCATGGTCCCCAGATTGCCCCTATCTCGAAAGACAAGGATCCAATTCATGAATTAATCACAAGTAGGGATAAACCCTCTCAATATGACTAGTCCATGATACCGGTAACAATCTGAGTGGTGTCCCAACCAATGTCAAGTGAGCGTGAAGCCCCTCAGTAACAGAAGTCGAGACCCCTCCTATTCCTTGGGTTCGCACAGACTCGGGTATAGAGCCCTAAAAAAAGTGTGTGAGGTAAGTGGCAGTGATGTGTGTGAGGGAGCATACAAACCTGTACCAAAATTTTAAAAGACCAAAAAAAATACCCCCCAACCTGCAAAACATATATACAAAAGCCAGCCAGCAATCATCTACCCTAGGGTTTCAACAATTAATCACAAAATATATACAAGTATATAAAAAAAAATATACAGCATAATGATTTCAGATATTTACAAAATAAGATAAAATCTATTTACAAACAAATAAGAAAGCAAAAACAAGGACAAAAAGGGTAAAATGAATAAATAGAGATTATTATCAGTTTGCACAACTAAGAAAAAAACAGGCTTGACTCTCCAAGTTTCCCCAGTGGAGTCGCCATCTGTCGCGACCGGATCGCGGCGGAAATAAGCAACTCGCGTGATTTTAAAATGATTAAAAATATGGAGTCGCCACCAATTTTATTTAAATTTAGGAAAAATTGGAAAACCTTTTTAGAAAATGGTCTTTGGAACCAAATCGGATTCGAGTCGGTTATGGATAGGGAAGGGTGGAAACTTAATCCCACTGCACCCCTATCACATCCGTCCTGAGACGGTACCTTAAATCAGTTGTGCAAAAATATTGATAATCTCAAATTTATTTATTTTATCCCTTTAAAAAAACATTTGTAATTATTTTATTTTTATTTTTTATTATTTTTTATTTTTTTAAAGAAAAGAAAAAAAACCAAATTGAAAAATTTAATTTTTGATTGACAGAATGAAATTCTGCTCCTACGTACTCCTCGTGCAATGAGGAACTCAAAGTCACGTAGTTACTGTAAAAATGAGTGTGGGTTGGTTGTTTTTTTTAATTTAACAAATGAATCATCAAGTCAATTTGCAACTTAAATGATTACAAAAATTATAGGATTAACGAAATTGTAGCATCATGATTCAATTAACATCCTTTTACATTTAACAAAATATTTCAATTATTCTATATTTTTACTTTTGTAATTTTTATATTTTTATATTTTTTTATTTTTTAAATCATCACATTGTCACAACTCGATGATTATTGAAATTATAGAATTAACAAATTATCATAACTCATTAATCCTATTTTATTTATTTATTTATTTTTTAAAAAAAAATATTTCAATTATTCTACTTCCTTCACTTTTGCTATTTTTTATTTTATTGTTTTTTGTTTTTTTACTATTTTTCTTTGTCTCATTTATTTACCCTTTTATATAAACAACTACTATGCTTGATTTCTTTTATTTTTTTTTTCTAGATCTTCTAACTTCATTTTTTTATTTAGTCATAATACACAACTTAAAACACACAAATAAAAAAAAAACATCAAACAAGAACTAAACATTACACACATATAAATATCACTTATGTAACACAACACATATTAAAAAAAGAATCTATACATATATATATATATCATTTACGTAACTTTACGTAACACAACACACACAAAAAGAATCTAAATAACTAAAGAAGGAAAGAGAACTTTGGCCCATTAAAACTATCAAGGCAGACCCTATATACTCCACACCAACACGTGAATTATTGCATGCACATGAGTGTTTATCATTCTTTTGTTTTTCCGTTTAACATGGATACATATATATATATATATATATATATATATATATATATATATCATTTACGTAACTTTACGTAACACAACACACACAAAAAGAATCTAAATAACTAAAGAAGGAAAGAGAACTTTGGCCCATTAAAACTATCAAGGCAGACCCTGTATACTCCACACCAACACGTGAATTATTGCATGCACATGAGTGTTTATCATTCTTTTGTTTTTCTAGTTTAACATGAAGTGCATAAAACAAGAGAAAATGAAGAGCAGGGTAGAACTAACGCTTTGGAGTTAATAGGTTCTACACCAAAGACGTGAAGACAGGAGTCACGGTGGTGCGGCTTCAACAGTAGCAAAAAGGGAATGGAGACCCGGTGGTAGCTGGTGGAGCAAGTGACTGGCTCGTATGGCTGCTACTTAGACGGAGGTGAGTGGAGTGGGTGCAAGATGGTGGGGAGTTTCACGTGAGAATGGTGCTACGGTTGCCTGTGGGTGAAGATGGAGAATCATGAGCCGGCTGGTGGTGGTCACGGTGGTGACGGTTAGGGGTAAATGGGTGTGAGTCACGTAGAGGGTGGAGTTTGGAGATGATGGTGGAAGGGTGATGTTGATTGAGGTCGTGAGTGATGATGGAGGGGTGAGTCACGTAGAGGGTGGCTACGGGTGAAATGGAAGATGGTTGGGGTTACCGAGTTGACTCGAAGTTAAGGTGGTGGGGGCTTGGTTTTACGTGGTGGTTCCCGAAGCTGGTTTCGGTTGGAGGTTGGTGGAAGTGGCTTTACGGTGAAGGGTGAGTGAGGTTGGGTTGCTGTTTTGTGAAGGTGGTGGAGGGTGTTAGGTGGTAGAGGGAGATGGTTTATGAGTGAAGGTTGGTGGAGTCGCACGGAGGCTTCTTTGGTTTGTTTGTTTTTTCGTTTGAAGAGGGGATGGACGTTGGGTCCTTCACCGGCTTCACGGTGAGGGGTCTGTGGTGAAGTGAGAGTGGAAGATGCTAGCTTGGAGGTGAAGGTTGGTGTTACGTGGAGGGAGAATGGTGAAGATGGAGGTGAGGGGGTGTGAGTTTGGAGGAGTGGCCACGGTTTTCGGTTTGCGGGTTGGTTGGTGAAGGTTTGTGGAGATGAAGGATGGTTGTTTTGAAGTTTTGAATGATGGAAGTTAATGGAAAGTGTGGGAGAAAGGTGAAGGTGAGTATGATTTTGGGTGTTGGAGTTTTTGGACGTATGGCTTTACGGTGAGAGGTCATTGGGTGAAGAAATGGAGGTTGGATATTTGGTGAGTTAGACGAAGATGGAGAGAAGGAGAGTAGGGTGGGAGTGAAAGAAGAAAAAAAAAAAAAAAATATGTCAAAATGGGAGTATATGGAAGCTTGAGAGTGAGAGGTTGGAGGTAAGAGTGGAGGGATTGTTTATGGTGTTGAAGGATGAAGGAGCTTGGAGAAGGTGATGAGGTTGGGTGGAGGTGGTTACGTGGGAATGGTGAAGATGGAGGTGAGGAGGTGAGTTGGAGATTGATTGGAATACTTGGTTAGAGAAGATGGAAAAATGGTGAATATGGAAGGAAGAAGAATGGTGAGCGGGGGAGATGGATATTTGGAGGTCTATGGTGGTGGATGAATGTGGGCTGGAAACGAAAAATGGAAGGGGTATACGGTGGTGCAAGGTTTGGTTGCGTGGGGAATGTCATGGTTGAATGGCTTGAAGGTGATGAGGTGCTTTGGTGATGGGTTAGGGAAGATGAGGAGGTGGCTACGTGGAGGGAGATGGAGCTTGGTTGAGAAGTGATGGAGCTTGATGGTTATGGTGTTTATGTGTGAGAATGCAGGTGTGTGAATGAGTGAGAAACGTGAGTGATGAAAGTGTGTGAATGAGTGAGAAACGTGAGTGATGAAAGTGTGTGAGTTGCTTGGAGAGTAAAGGGTGTTTGAAGTTGAGTGTGGTAGAGCTTGAAGGATGGAGTGATGGTGAAACCGAGTTAACTCGGAAGGTTAAGGTTAGAAGTGCAAGGTGGTGAGGAAGATTATGGTGAGTATTGAAGGAAGAAGAAGATGAAGGTTATGGAAGATAGGTGAGTATGGATGTTGGAAGGAAGTGTTTCTACGTGTTCAAGCTCCCTCGGAAAATGGAGTGGAGTGGTTTTATAGTGAAAATGAGAATGAATAGCACACTGATGTCCCTCCCTCCTTTTTCTACGTGAGTGCATATTTGTGAGAGTGAGAATGAGTGGTGCAAGTGAGTGAAAGTGTGAGTGGGACATAAAATAAATGAGACAAAGAGAGTGGGTGTGTGTATTGTGTCTGTTGCTAAAAGAAATTAAATGAATAATGGAGTGGGTGAGAGTGAGTGGAAAAATGCAGAGGATATGCGTGTGTGCTGTGAAGTGGAGAAATTGAGTGCTGAGTGAATTGCTTTCTTTTTTTTTTTTTATTATACCCTTTTTTGTTATTTTTGATTTTTATTATTTTTTATTTTTTTTTTTTGTTTTTTTTTTTTATATTTTCATTTTGTTTCTTTTTATTATTTTTTGTCTGACAAAATTGAGTTGCTCACAAACTTTAATTAAATATTAATGTAATCTTTATATTAATTAATGACAAAATAATGTCATACACACTTGTAGTAACTCATCTTTTTATTTATAACAAAAATTTTGGTACATAATTTTTTATTTTGAATTAATGTTAAAAGTTTAGGAAAAGTAGATATTGCCTCGTTCAAAAGTCAATTATACTTAAAAAATGATTTACAAAAGAAAAATTATCGACAAAAAAAAAACTTAAGACTTTTTTAATCAATGTTATTGGATGATACTAATGTATTTTCACATGTTCAAACTATAGTTGTATGGATTATACTAACAGGTCACTTGAGAAACTTGCAACTTAGGTTCTAGACTGGTTCAATTAATTTATTGGATTTACTTTTTCAATAATTTGATTAAGTTCGAATGACCCGATGACCAATCTTACTTGAATTAGTGCCTTCTTTTCTTTTTTAAAAAGTTTGATAAAAATGTAATTTTTATGATTTAAATACTATACTTAAAAATTTTTGTCATAAAATACATTCTACCATTAAATTATATGTTTTTATTGAATATTATTTTTAATTTTTAATTTATATTATTATTTAATTAATATGTTATTATCATCACTTGTTTGAAAGCATATGTTTTTCATATAATATTTTTTTAAAAATTATTTATTTATCTACATTTTTCAATTTAACTATGTAATTCATAATCAAACCGTTGACTGGAAAACCCGACATTCTTACGGGTCGAACTCCTGCTCGATTATACAATTATATGGGTCAAACCCCTTTCCTTAATATTACATAGTTCCTTCAACAATTAAACTTGTTAAAACAAATAAAGAAAAGCTTTATTAGTTTTTTTTTTTTAAATGTGTTGGTTTTTTTTTTTTAAATTTTTGTGGGCTCCCACTCATGCAGGTTAAATAACACATTCATTTCAATTGCTAAAGCTCTCCGTGTTCCTCTTCCCTAGCCCCGAGATTCCGTGATCAACCCCGACGAGCTTATCAAAGCCAGGGGTTTTTCTCGGCAAATTAACCCACCCCTTCTTCTTCTGATTCATTTGGTTCGCACTCCAATTTTCCTCTTTTGGTGTTTTGAAATTGAAAATGGCACCGGTTTCAGCTTTGGCAAAGTACAAGCTGGTGTTCTTGGGTGACCAGTCCGTGGGCAAGACCAGCATCATCACTCGCTTCATGTACGATAAATTCGACAACACCTATCAGGTTTCTCTCCTACTCCTAACTATCAGATCCATTTCCCCTTTCACTTGCCTCCTAATACCACTTCAAAAACTTCACTTTTCACTGTCTAACTGATATATTGTTTTTGAATGGCAAGGATTTCCCATTCCCTCTAGTCTTTCCACCAAACTGTGGATGCTGGAATAATTCAACAACATTGATTGTGTACTTGTTATGTTGAGCGATTATTATTATAATTATTGTTTTATATATAAAAAAAAGCTGAGAACTCAACTCAACTCTCTGTTCTAGATTTGATGATCATATGTTAGATTCAGCTTATGCACCCTGACCTTTCGTATTTTTCCCTTTGCCTTTTAGACTGCTTTTTGACAAACACAACCTAGACTAAGAAATTATCCAAAAGTCCAAACCAAGAGAATACGCAACCTATTTTTGTTTTCATTTTTGTATTTAGTGTATGCATATTGCATACTTGTGTTTGCATGGTATGCTTACAATCCGGTTAAGTAAGTTCAGCTTGAGATCACCTTCTAAGCGTAATCGGCATGCTACTTCTTTGATTGTATGTACTTTCATTTCCTTAACTTGATCTTAAATATTTTTGTTGAACACAAACTTATTTTGATATTTTTTATTTTTTTCCAAACAGGCTACAATTGGTATAGATTTTCTATCAAAAACTATGTATCTTGAAGATCGAACTGTTCGACTGCAGTTGTGGTAAGATATGGGACCAACATCTTATAATATAAAATGGAAGGGAAATGAAAGTTTCTTTAGAAAGGGGTTGGAAGAGGAAGGAAAGTAAGGATTGAGATGTATTAAATACAGACAGTAAAAGGATGGGAGAAACTATTATAGTGACATTATAATTATATTTCTCCCTAATGTGGGGGTTCAATCCCCGGTAGGTCTCAATGCCTACACTTTACTTCTGCTGACATGAACGAAGTTTACTTATCCTGTCTCATCCCAAATAGGAGCAAAAGTATTTGTGTTTTAACTTTGTAGGCATATGGGGAGAGATTAGGTAGCCAGACCTCAGTTTCTTCTCACCCCTAAAAAATATATAATAAAAACTATGGTACAACGTAGTTTTCTTCCCTCTAGATTACTGAATTTATACATGCATGAAATCTTGATATTTTGCCTTGTTTCTTTTCATCTTTCATATTTTTTTACTTTGTTCACAATCAATTTGACTTCATTTATTCACATCATGTCCTGAGTTTTATCTTTCATATCTTATGTCTTTTTCTATCTTATTATGGTGGCTCTTTTTTTTTTTAAAGTTTTAACCATCCTTGTTCTTCTGTTGTTACTTGTTGCTAAATTTATATTTACAGAAAGAAAATTTGTTTTGATTTAGCTGGATATATTGCTAAACCTGAAACTTCTATGCATTTTTCATGCTTCTATCATCTGTACTCTGCTTTGAGTGTTTCCTCAGTATCCATACTTCTTCATTATGTTGAAAATATATACTTTTTGTGCTCTTTTCAAACTGTTCATCCTTTTCACTTGTGTTCTGACAGGGATACGGCAGGACAGGAAAGATTTAGAAGTCTTATTCCAAGCTACATTAGGGACTCATCTGTAGCTGTTATTGTATATGATGTTGCAAGTACGTAATTTGGGATTTGTTTTCTTTTCACCTTTCATTGTTGCTCACTATTTTATGCCATCTTACACAGCTTTTACCTTAATCTGATCAAAGCTGCTAATTTAGCTTCTTATTGTTTATTTATTGAAACATTTTGTTTGTAAAGCTATGAACTATACATTATGTTAAATGCTGCAAGCTGTTGTGGCAGGATGTCATTTTTGGTGTGAACCATAGGGAAGTAGCAATATGATGAAGTGAATAAGCTCTATAACTCCTAGTGTATATAACCTTTTATCACAAACCATGGGATCCAAATTCCATTCATGATCTCTCTATGATTTGAATGATGCGTTGGCTTAAATGTTTGTTAAAAGCTCTGTGAAAAACACTTTCTGATAAATCTGATGTTCTTGTTGTATAGGCCGGCAGACTTTCCTAAACACAACAAAGTGGATTGAAGAGGTGCGAACAGAGAGAGGCAGTGATGTCATTATTGTTCTTGTTGGGAACAAAACTGATCTTGTTGAAAAGAGGTAATGGATAATGATAGAAGAATGATTTTAGGGAGATTCAAATTTGGGAACTATTGGCAAAAATATTTCCAATTTATGAACAGTTAACCAGACCACATATATTGACTTAATTAACCATTTGTTTGGCTAATTGTTCTTAAACTGGAAATATTTTTACTGAGAATTCTTAAATTGTAATCTCCCATGATTTTATCAGATGGGTTACACTGGCTTATTTTTCTTGACTCTTTCCTTTCCCCCTTTTGTCTCTTCTATATTATTCAATTACTCGTTTGATATATGGATTAAGTACTTACCACTGCACATAGAAAGTTGTAGGGAAGAAAGAAAGGAGTGTCTATTGCCACTCCTATTTGTCTGTTGCCATTCCTCTTCGACTAACTTTTTTTTTTCATTTTCCTAAAATGCCCTTTATTAAATAGATAGTTGAAACCTCTGAAGCATGGGTACTCCTCCCAGTACGTACCCAATTTTTTTTTTTTAAATTTGGGTACGGCTTCGGTGCGGCTGGGTACGGCTTTGGTGTGGCATGGGTACGGCTTCACCAACTTTCAAAGGAATGGTGGGTCATGTATGGAGCTTCAATCTCCAAACCATGGTTATCGAAATCGTCTGATTCGCGATTCGGCTTGTACGGATCGATACGAGTCAGCACCAAAACAATATAGAATGGAGGTTGAATTGCGGTGTGGCCGGAATCGCACCGCGAATCGTGCAAGTTGGTGCCGGAATTGTGAATAGCAACTTTCTGGCGATTCAGAATCCATCGCAAGCTTCTGGGTCATTCGGGTTGCATTTGCGGGTCGTGTGTGACCCAATGCTACCCAACTCAAATAAAGTTGTTAAATAACTTTTTTAAAAAAAAAATAAAACAAAAGAGGCAGATCGTCTAAACGAGTGTTTTGTTAAGTAGGAAGGCTTTAAAAGTTAAAAAAACCCTAATTTATTCCTTTGTGTATTCTGCTATGTGAACTTACATAAGCCATGGAGCAGAATAGCAATGTGCAAACTATTCATTTATATCATTATGGGTTATTTTAATTATTAGCTTATAAATTGAAACTGTCTGAGTTTGATTTTTATAATCATCTTTAAAAGTTGTCATGTTGAACAACTTAAGTATTGCAATTTCTTATTGTGGATGTTGTCTTGGTTGAACAATTTAAGTTCCTTTTTATGTTTTATGTTGAAATTTGTGTATTTTAATTTTTATGTTATGTTATGTTATTATTTATTATATATATATATAAGATATATATATATATATATATATATATATATATGACGTACCTGTACCCTAGTTTTTAAAAAATTTTCGTACCCTATACCCGTATTTGTACCGAGTACCGGTACCGTACCTGTACCCGTGCAACGTAGGTTGAAACTACCACATTCATTAACAAATAAAGGACACTTTAGGAAAATAGTAACAAAATTAATTAGCTAGGAGTGGCGAATAGGCAAATAGGAGTGACAATAGGTACTCCCAAGAAAGAAAATGTCGGTCCGAAAGTAGGAAAATTACGCTGAATAGTCTTTGTATTTCTACTGAAGCAAGATCGCATAATGTGGGAATGGGATGTAGTAATGCTTACAATTAAGCCTTTCCCTTTCTCTAGTAGTTTTTGGGATGCTTACAATGACTGTCAACGTGCAGACTTTCTCCATCTTTGGCTGTATGCAACTTAGAGAGCATACTAAGGAATTAGGATGTTGCTAACTAGTTAAAGATGTACTGCATGCAGGTTAATCCTTCCATAGAAGATAGGTCTTGGTCATTAGTGAAAGCCTTTATCTAGTTTTAGTTGTTCGGAAAGAGATCTCAAATTTCTTCTGGGCTTTGGCAGCTTGGGTTAGTTTGACCCCTAAAGACGCTTCATATGCATATATGTTCGTGTTGTATGGTTGTGGAGATGTGCTAGTGTTACTATCTGAAATTCACTGTGTTCTGTTTTACTAACCACCTTCTTTATGAGTCTGCAGACAAGTCTCTGTAGAGGAAGGAGAAGCAAAAGCACGTGAGCTCAATGTCATGTTTATTGAAACAAGCGCCAAAGCTGGGTTTAATATAAAGGTGACCTGACTTCCCCTTTTTCCTTTTTCCATACTTCTTCAGTAAATTCCCTGTTTCCCGCCAGAGTGAAATGAATTAAACAAAGTTATGATGATGGGAGTTTGGTTATATGTATGTTTCTATGAGCATCATTGAAAGAATGGGTGAATAAAATGTTCTTCATTATACATCATATGTCTGTGGCATCCTCTTGGAGGACATTTCTCAATGAGGTTTATATTGCGTGTCCAGTTAATTTTGCTACTAATCAACCTACTATATGTTGCCTAACTTTGGGCCTCTGAATATTGGTGATCTACTTGTTACAGTTCTGATAATTTTCAAGCCAGTAGTGTTCTGTTACCTAGTTACCTTCAAATTGCTTACATTTGTCATTTTTGTCTCAACCCATGATTCTTCTGCGTCATCTTTTTCTTCTCTCTTTCCTGGAAATAACTTCTGAGATTCTTATTTAGTTCTAATAATTTTCTTGCTTCCCACTTACCATGTATTTCTTTATTGGACATCATCTATACAGGCCCTGTTTCGAAAAATTGCTGCTGCGTTACCGGGAATGGAAACACTGTCTTCTGCAAAACAAGAAGACATGGTTGATGTTAACTTAAAGTCTTCAACTGGCAGTGTTCAATCTCAACCACAGTCAAGTGGATGTGCCTGTTGAATGTGCTTTAATCTTGTACTCGTTCACCTTTCTGTGTCATGCTTTTGTTTTTATGCAGGTTTCTCTATAGTCTTCTACAGCATTATTTGAAAGGGTCAAAGAATATATAAGGGGTGCAGGGTAGGGGTTGAAAGAAAGTTCTAGGTAGAAAAAATCTGTTGTTAGTTGGTTATTCCTGCGATAATGTACTAATGTAGTGCAGTTGGCCAACTTAACATTGAATTATGTTCATTGTACCAATGTACCCTATAAAACGTGTGATAAAGTTAAAGTTTTACTTGTTCGTTTGGATTGACATATGCTTCTGTTTGAATTTATTGGGAACATTCAGCTACCTCGATTGTCCCTCCTACCAACACTTTCCAACCATATACCCACAAAAAATTTAATAATAAGGCTTCAAATCAATGGCCGGCAGAGACCAAGTCCAGTTGTTGCATATCCGTGTCCATTACTCCCTCCACGAAAATATACAACCAAAACAATGCTCATTGATAAAGAGTGCTATCAATGTATGTCTATAAGCTATTCAGCCTGATCGGCATCAAAGGATGATTGCATATTTGCATGACTATATATTTGTCTAACATTATATGTTGGGAAGTGGGAGCATTCGGCTATCAAGCCTCGCATTTGAGTTGCGCTCCGTCTAGCCATCCGCGAATTTGGATTTTCTCGTATGATTTGTGCTCCATCTTACATTGCTACTCAGGACTGTACAAATTTTGTTGATCTGTGTCTATATCTTTTTCCATTATTTTGTCGTGTAAAAAAATCACATGGAAGGATCGAAGCCTGGCCTTCCTACCCGTGTAAAATTCACCAACAAAAAATGCTCATCGATCAATCATGTTTGATGCCTTTAGATAACATTTAAAGGGAGAATATTTTAACTTTTTTTTTTAATCTGAAATTTGATTAAAATATAAGAGGAAAAATGAATAATTTGTGCAATTATTCAAGTCATGTAATCATTTCGTTAACAGTAGAAATTAAAATTAAGGTCCTTAAATAATAACTACTCCAATGCATTACATGAAGAGTTGCTGAATGCTTTTTGCAAAGAGGGACCAAACCAGTGTGTGGTTATTTAGGATGGTCGACTGAGGTTTTCACAGTCCAGCCTAGCAGATTATTTCCATAAATATTCTCGTTGATTAGAGCTACAACCCAAACGGGCCATCGTGGCCCAAGATAGTTGGCAGGGAAGGGAGAATGGTCTACAAATTTGGAGTCCGGTCATGGTTCGGGATAGCCCAACCAACTAAACGGCTTCTGTTTAGCAATAAGTATATTTGTTATATATGGAAATAATCGATGGCAAACTGACTAAATCACCTCTAGTTGAAGTATTGATTTCTCCATATCCTTTGGTTCTTGGTGGTGAATCTGTGTTACCTTGTTAGGAAGCTTCCCCGGTTAAAGTCCTTCCCGTCAAAGCGCCAATAACGCCTACTTCTAATACTCAATACAAAACTTATACACAGTATGTATGATGGCCTTATACAACAAAATGTAAAAACAAAACAGCACAATGCTGTTTTGTTATGATCCTTATGAATTAAAAAATTGAAAGAGTAAGCAATAAAAAGCAATTAAGGAAACTTCCTTTACAGAAGTACTTCCTACTTAACGAAATCCTGCATGCATTTGAATCATGCATTCTCTCTATAAAACTAGACCAACAACACTTGCCGTTTAATTATACCAACAATGTTGCAATCTTCTTTCTTGTGCTTCTCTTTCTGTCTTTCTTTGTTGATTGTCATCACAATCCCTCTTGGAACAAGCTCTACCTTAAGGGCAATATCCAATGACATAATTGACCAAACCTGCAAAAGATGTGCCAACCAATCCACCGTCTTGAGCTACAGCTTATGTTCAACATCTCTTCAAGTGATTCCGGCGAGCCATGCTGTAAATCTTCAAGGGCTGGCATTAATTGCAATGGAGCTAGCTTTAGAGAACGCGAGTGATACATTGTCAACCATAGAGAAACTATTAAGTAGTACAAGTTTTGATAACTTTGCGTTGGCCTGTTTGGAAGACTGTTTGGAACTGTACTCTGATGCAGCGTGGACAATAGTGAATTCCTTAGGAGCTTTCTTGTCAGGGAAATATGAAACAACTAGGACGTGGTTGAGTTCAGTTATGGACGCTGCGACAACATGCCAGGAAGGATTTGAGGAGAGGGGTGAAGTGTCTCCTTTGACAAAGGAGAATTACAATCTCTTCCAGTTATGTGATATTGTACTTTGCATCATCCACTTGTCAACCCTTGCAACAACTTCCTAATTAACTTATCATGAAAGGTTATACATTATATTCCGTCTTCCTGAATCCTGACAATGAAGAGAGACATTAATAGAAAGTGAGAGCCGGTGACAATAGTTATTCTGTTGCTCTTCATATATATATATATTGACTATTGTTTTCTTTATTTTTAACCCCCTTGTAATTCTAAGAACATTCTTTTATCTTGGAATGTTCAATTATTATATTTTTATATTAAATAATATATATTTTTTTTTTCACTTTATTTAATATTATATATTATATATTTTTTTTTATTATTTTTTTACATTTAATCACATTCTTTAAAAAAGATATAATTAATACTTACATTATTTTTAAAACTTAAGATGATCTTTATTCTCGAATGTTTTTTTGGGTAAAAATATTATATTGGCTGGCTAGGTCTATTAACCAGTAACTTAATTGCAACAATATTATTGTAATAAGTTGTATACTATTGAAATAAATATTTTTTCAAGTAGAATCTAACAAAAATGAGGGAGGGTGCTAATGTGTATTTTATTAAATTTAGATGTATTATACATTCAAATTTTTATATATAATAATAGATTTTTTTAACAAATTACCTCTTTTTATATATATATTTTTATTTTTTAAGCTATCATTATTGGATATTCTGTCGCTATCGCCGTCGGCCAATCTCCGACCACCGTAGCCAATCTCTAACCACTGTCGCCAGCCAACCTTCGCCATTGTCGTCAAGACCAACTTCCGACTAATTATTATTTACTTTTTAAAATTATACAATTGTATAAATAATACTTATTAAAATTATATCAATTTTTTTTTATAAATAAATGTGCATATTATTTTTTTTTAAACTATAACTATTAATTTTTTTTATAAATTTTAATTAATAATATTTATAAATTTTAATTAAAATATTTATAAATTTTAATCGATTTTCTGTAATTGCATCGATTCAATTACTATATAAAATTAAAATAATAAATTATATAACTTGAAGCCGACGTGCTATGATCATACATTGATATCTAAAAGACTCTGACCTTAACCAAAAAAATCTAATAAAAGACTGCAACAGTTCAGCATAATTAAATCTACTATTATATTATATAATTGAATGAAAAAAATAATAAAAAAAAATATAATAAATAGTATTAAATAAAATATAAAAATAAATAAATATATTATTTAATATAAAAATATAATAATTAAATATAAAAAGGACAAAAAAACAACTCATTACAATTGAAATCCACGTATGCTTTCAAAACAAAAAAAATGCACCTAAACAAAAAGGAAAAAGAGTTCTTGTAAAAAAAAAATGAAAGAAAGAAAAGAGAGTTATTAATTTTTTATTAAATTATACTAATAAAAAAAAGTTTCACATAATTCAATCATAGCAAATCTGAATCAGAAGGAGCATTTTGTTGAGTTGGGCATCAGTGAGAGTGAGAGTGATTTTGTGAAACGAAAATGGCGCCAGTGTCAGCTCTTGCGAAGTACAAGCTGGTGTTCTTGGGTGATCAGTCTGTAGGCAAAACCAGCATCATCACTCGCTTCATGTATGATAAATTTGATAACACTTATCAGGTATTCATTTCAGATCCACTTTCTCACCCATTTCCAAGTTTCAATGTGTTTATTTTGATAAAAAAAAAGGGATAACAAATGCTGTACCTCACTGAATTACTATCAATTTTTAATGTGTTGTGCTAAATGTTATTGCTGACCATTGATCTGAATCATATGTCAGATTCTATTTATGCTCTTTTTTTTGTTGTTTTGCTTTTGAGGAGCAATTTAACCAGATCACGGTTTTCCTGTGGGATCATGGGTTCTAGTTTGTGATGATTGATGACATTTTGTCACCCATAAATACTGCTAATATTAGACTGTGGATCCAAATGGGATATATTTTGTAGGTATGCTAACCAAGTAAACATCTTATGGTGTATATGGCAATTTAAGGGGAGCTTGTGTGGAGGAACATGACAGAAAGGTGAGCGAATTGAAAGTTTTAAGGAGAGAGAATAATTTCCATTATGGGTTCTAAGGGTCTAAAGTGGATGGAAAATGTGACCTTTTTGTCAAAGAATAAAATTTTCTAAAAGCTGTTAGGTAGAAGCCCATGAATGGCTTTATATCACTAACATGCCCAATTCAACTTTATTTAGAAGAATGGGGTGGCAAGGGTCGAGCTCCTGATAACACATTAAAAAACTAACTCTCCTAAAAGCTTAAGTTGTTGGGTAGAAGCCCATGAATGGCTTTATATCTCTAACATTTATTTTTATTTTTTGTATTTTAGTAACAGGGTAACGTGACCTTCTGATTTAAGTTTTGCAACTTATATCTTGAAAGTTTGAACTATTAAATACTCAAGTTTTAACAGTAAATTACCTATTCCTGCTTGGGTTACCTTTCTTACTGCTTATGTGAGGATGAGAATAGGACCCACTTGAAAATTTTCTATGATAATTTTAGTTCTTTCTCTTTACTTCATTTTGTAATGATGAAAAACAATGTTCAGCCTTCAATATATGTACTCCTGTCTTTAATTCCTTTTCCACCTGCAAAATGAAACCATAGATTAGCAATTAACATATTTAAACATTATTTGCCAGTGTGATCCAGTCATTCAACTTGATTATAGTAATATACATGTTACTAACTTGCTGTCCATATATTAATCTGGGTTATTTAAATCATTTGCATTCTTTGCTTCCTTATTTGCGCACATGCATGTCTGCACTATAAGGTTATCATTCGACTAGGTTGTCTTTTAAGCATAATGTGCTTGCAAATTCCTGCACCATATGCATTTCCCTTTTTCTAAATTGATTATACATTTTTATCTGTGGCTTGTACTTAAACTTATTTTGTTTTCTTTTTTCCCCAAACAGGCTACAATTGGTATTGATTTTCTATCAAAAACTATGTATCTTGAAGATCGAACTGTTCGGCTGCAGTTGTGGTAAGATGTGGCATGATCATTTTGGGAATTCTATCTGGAAGGGAAAATAATGGTATTAGGGAAGAAAATGGAAGGGGAAGGAAGGGTGGACTAGCTTTCCTCTCATTGTTTGGTAATTTTAAATGAAAGAGGGAAGGGGAGTGGCAATACTATGACAATCTAATTTTGCTCTTCTTAATTGAATATGAAGAGATATTAGAACACTAAATTTTGAAATCTTGTAGAGTTTTTGGAGAACAAAATTTATTTCCGCTTTAGCAATATGTGAAGGATGTAACAATTGCCTATTGGGAAGATATGGGATGATATTGGGTTCCCTTGATTCTCTCCCCTCTTAAAAAGCTAAACTTCTATACAAGTGAGGGAGCATAACCATCTCTCCTTTCCCTTTATATGTATTCTCAGCCACTTGTCCAATATGCAAATTGTTGAACTGTAAATTCATCATAATTTAATGTTTGTCATGTTTATCTTCCATTTGATTCATTTTTCATAATTTATACTCCAAAGATTTATCTGGTATATTCAGAGTGCCTTTGTGAGGATATGATATTTTATGAATGCTAACATCGATATTCTTTCATTCACTTGTTGAAAATTTTATCAATTTAGTATTAAAATCCCTTGCCGTTATCTCATACCTTTTTATCTCTCTACAATGTCCATTTGCAGAGGCTTTTAACTATTCTTAACTATTCTGCTCTTATGTGTTCATCTTTATTTTGATTTAAAGAATAAAAACGGGTTTTTGAAGTTGATGGATTTAATGCTAAACATGATGCTACTAATAATAAGGCATATTTGAATTTGCAGCATTTGGTACTTATAAATTTTTTATTTGTATCTTGCTTTGTATGTTTAGCTTTATGCCCTACCTTATGTGTTATGCTACTAATAAGGCATATCAGGGTGAGGTCCATGAAGTTTGATGTGTTTAATTGGCAATTTTTAGGCTCCATATATTAGCATTACTCGATTCCTTCATCATTTAATTTTATTTTTTATCTTTTTTTTTCCCCCAAAACCTTCATTTTTTCTTCATGTGTGTACAGGGATACAGCTGGACAGGAAAGATTTAGAAGTCTTATTCCAAGCTACATTAGGGACTCGTCTGTTGCTGTCATTGTTTATGATGTTGCAAGTATGCCATTTAGGATATGTTTTCCTTTCACCTATTCCTTTCTTTTTGCTGCTTTTGCATTATAGTAGTTGTTAACTAGACTTTCTGAAAGGAATATGTGGCATATAGAAAAGTTTTTAATATTTTAACCTTAGATTACTGATTCCTTTGTTTTTATTTTGGATATCATATCAGTGAAATTTTCATTTTTCACATTCCAGGAAGCCGAATACTCCCCCCCCCCCCCCCCAAAATCCCCCCGGTTACTTTTTCAGATTACATCAAAGTGAGTGAATACTAGGACTCCTAAAACCTGGGAACAGAAGATGTTCCTCAGGGTCAGGAGGTACCAGTATCAATTAGCTGAAACATTGTCAAGAACCAAAACTTTCTCTAGAAGTAACCTTCTCTAACAGCTGCAGCCTATTATCCATAGTCACCTTCTTGGATCTCTCTGGATGATTTTAACATGCATGCTTAATTTTTTGGGCAATTTGCCAAAAGACTTTGAAGGTTCCATTCTGATTATTCAGTATTCTTATGATATAGGCCGTCAAACTTTTCTAAACACATCAAAGTGGATTGAAGAGGTGCGCAGTGAGAGAGGCAGTGATGTTATTATTGTTCTTGTTGGGAACAAAACTGACCTTGTGGATAAGAGGTAATATCTAATCAATGGTAGAATGACTTCCTCAGATGGCTTATACTTGCCTGTTTCATGGCATGGCTCTTTTGTTTTCTATTATTACTAATTCATCATTTTTAGGGCATTTTTTAGTCTCTTCTTTTCTTCAATATATTTATTATCAGATATGTGTGGATACGATAGGGATGGGGCTTGGGGAAAGGGGAAGAGGACAGTAAAAACTATTATTCACAAACTTTATCCTGTATGGCTTTTTATCCTTTCATTGTGGTTGCTTAGATTGCCTGGAAAAACTGTTAAAATGTGTTTTTTTTATTTTTAATTTCTTGCTCAACACTAGTTATAAAATAAATATCGTTTTTTTGACTTTTGGTGAACTTGGAAAATGCTTCATTCTCCTAACCTGTGCACTTAGAATGTTGCTTACATTTTAAAAAGGAGTTGGCAGGTCACAGTTACTATACAAGATGAAGTCTTAGGAATTAGCAGAGCCCTTATCATGTGATTGTCCTATGAAAGTGAGAGCTAGATTTGCTCTTAGGCTTTGGTTGCTTGAATTGTTTGGCCCTTGAGATGTTCCATGTTTGCTCTGCATTGTTGTTTTGATGTCTTCTATGAGAGTTATTTTAAATTTCCATTCAGCTGCTCATTTCTAGTGTTGCCTTTTCTTTATGAGCAATATTCTTTGCATGAGTCTACAGGCAAGTCTCTACGGAGGAAGGGGAAGCTAAGTCTCGCGAATTAAACGTGATGTTTATTGAAGCTAGTGCCAAAGCTGGCTTTAATATAAAGGTAAGCCTCCCCCTTCTTTTGCCATAAATATGCAAATGCAATAACTTGCTTGTTTACCATCAGCCTGAAATGTTTAAGAACAAATCTATATTATCTGAGTCTCTGCTCACTGGGCCCCGGGTGCAATTATTCTTCTTTCTAACCTTGGAAGAACAAGTCAATAAAATTTTCTTGTATCATTAACTATATAGCTCTTGCAGTGTCTTGGGTGAGATATCGGAAATGGTTCCAAATGTGTGATAGTAGATCTCATCCATATGAACTATTGTGGTAGGTGTCATTTCTTAATGAGATGTCTTGCAGAATGCTGACAACAGTTGGTTGTTTCTACTAGTCAAGTTAAATTTTTCTAAAAAATAGCTTCCTGTATGTTGGAGTCTTGGAGATCTACTTGTTGCTGTTGCAAGGGCTTTCAAATGGCCAACTGTTTCAGCTACCGGTTTACCTTCATTTGCTTGCATATAACTAGATTTTACATATTACCTGGTTCTGATTTATTGTGTATTGCTTTATCAAACCTGTATTACTATTTAGGCCCTCTTTCGAAAAATTGCTGCTGCATTACCTGGAATGGAAAATCTATCTTCCACAAAACAAGAAGATATGGTTGACGTGAACCTAAAATCTTCTGGTGGCCGTGAATCTCAACCTCAGTCGGGTGGATGTGCTTGCTGAATGTGCCTTGTCTTAAAGTTTTGTATCTTTCTGCTTCATGCTATTTGTTTTGAAATGTACTTGCCTCAGATCTGTAAAGGTTCATTAGTGTTTTAGACTTTTAACAGCATTATATGAGAAAAATTAGAGAAAACAAGTGGAAGGACTAATATTAACACAGTTGGTTGGTTAATTAGTTGGCTATTCATTACTATTTATTTTATTTGAAATATAAACTTTGACAAATTCACTTTCTTCATCATATAATTGTTAAAAGCCTGCTAGAGATGCTCATACAATTTTAGTTTGCATCTGGAGATACAACACATTCCCGAGCTATTGAATAAGTCATCTGAATTAAATAATTTAAAATCTATTAATTATACACATTAGATAAACCGCCGACAATGTAGGCATGTAGCAAGCTAGAGCTTGGTTGGATTCTTTTGGGTACACTATCCTTTCCACCACCTAAAACTTATTCTCACATACTCTGATCACTTGAGTTACTACTTGGACTGGCATGTTTCGAGGGGCGGTGTTTGGGGCTGTCTGGCACGTGTCGAAACGAAGTCAAGCTCAAGCAAAGCAAAACTCAAAGTCTCAAGCCCAATCTGCCCTCTGAGCTGTGACCATTCCATGGCTGTTGGTTTGGTACAGACTACAGTAGTAATAACTAACACTCATGTCTAAAACTGAGTATGAAAATTGGCCACAAATCATATTGACATATAATCAACACTCTCAGGGCTGTTAGTAAATTGGGTCTGGCCCAATCGAATAGCCCATTTGTCGTGTAAATTTTCACAGATTGGAAAAAAAAAAGACAATTCTCTTTGACATGTCAACAACAATCTAATTCTAATGTAGTTAAGCTTTTGTCAAATCTTCTGACTCTTTTACTTGTTTCGAATTTTGTACTCACAATTAAAAACTGATAATTAAGCAAAAAAAAAAAAAAAGAACACTTATTTCTTAATTAGAAACAACTTTTTTTTTTAGTTGGCTATAACATTTATTTTTACTTGAGCTGTTTAATATTTTGGGAAAGTTGATTTTATTCTGCCCTTGTATAGTTATTGTGCCGGTGCCATATTTATTCCAGACTCATTTGAGCTTGTCTGAAAGAAATTAAAGCATTATCCTTAAGTTACTTGAGCTTCTAATATGACAGATTCTTTCCTCCTCTTGGAGCAAATTTTTTCTTCCTTATCAATATATCACCACCATCCATTTTCTAGGAGCCTCACCTACTATGCAAGTTTCAACATCATAAAGAAACAAATCATTTATTGTCTTCATTTTTCATTAATTCTTCACAACTTCTTTCTGCTTGCAGAGGTTAATTCTGATCTCAAAGTACTAATATTCTATATGTTTTTCTAAGCAATGAAGCTGTATTAGTGCAATGACTGCATCTGTCTCTGGTCTACCTTGTGAGTTATGAATGATATGATAAGTCCATTATATTGGCTCAATATCAATTGAAAGCTAGGTGGAAAAATAAGTGATCTGTCAATATGTTTCAACATTGTAATGAAGTTTATGTGATTTAGAGATTTCAAAATGTAAAATAATTACTTTAGTACAATGGAGTTGGGTGACATGCATAGTATGTGTTGCCCATATGCCGTCACTACTTATTAGGAGAAAAGCAATATCACAAAGAGGGGAAAAAAAGATTAAATCGCCTGGACTTATATGTGATGACTGACTTATTTCTTTTATTAATAAATCATTCTTCGCTGCTTCTCTCTATTGGTTCACTTGTACCCCTGAGTCGTATGTTTCTCCACCCTTCCAATCTTGGGGTATGTTATTAACAGGAACAACCCATGTTTCTTCTCCCTCTTCTTCATCACTAAACAACATCCTTACAGACAAAGGACCACTTGGTGGAGAGGTAGTAGTCCAGACTGCCCCATGGCTCCGATCCAGTAACTTGCAGACAAAGTTCTGAGTCTGCACATAGTAGAAGAGATTACGGTCGTCATTAATTATCATTATCAATGCTGATGCACTAGTGTTGTTTAATTACCAACATGAACGGCTACAATGCGTTTCACTTAACTAATCGTGCTATTCTATTTGACATTTTTTCAAAAACTAGGAACTGAATTAATTGGTACTTGTAAATTGTAATAAAAGAAAAGGGAATGGTTTGGTTGGGCAATTAAGGATGTCTATCTAGTGATTTCAATATAAAAAGCAATGAAAAATCTATGATTGTTTCATTATAGATGAGTGTATAAGTCTATAAGATCTTGAATACTCAAATTTTAGCTACGTCCTTCTTGACTAAAATTGGATGGTTGAAAAATTGAGTTGATTCAGCACAAGGATTTGACAAAATTGCAACTTATCACAAGACCAGGAAGCAGATAGTACCTCACAGAGCTGCACAGCAGTTATGTCTCTCCTTCCTTGTTGATACAATATGACAAAAGCCAAGTAATGAGGGTTGCTGCTGCTCTCATCTATCTTCAATGTTATGTTTTTTAATGGGTAACTGCATGCAATACTTGAGAGAGACAGAAAGACAGAAGCCTAAGTCAAGTCTTTAATTTCTGGAATACTTGCAGTTTTACCCAATAACAAAACAGCAAAAAAAATAAAAATAAAATAAAAAAATAGAAGACAAATATCAATGCTCTATGTGTAGGAGCTGAGGATCTTAACAAGCAATGGTTTAGATGATTAGAGTTCTTTCTTACCGTCTATATTCAATATCAACCACGCCAAGGGCTAATAGTGAAGCAGCTGCATCAGTGGTCTGAGCCATCCGACCAAAGGCATGTTTGCTAAGAATGAAATCAGTGTTATCGCTTGAGCCTTGGTCAGTTATAACAACGGTGACACCGTTGTCTGAGCAATAGGCACTATTGGTACACCTTACCTGGCGATTGACCAAAGTACAAACATAATAGTAAGATTTAATAAATTACTTTCAAACTTTGGATGTATACTTTTAATAAGTTGCAAAGTGCTGTTGAAGATTTACGTGTGTAGATGTCAAAGGACCAAATGACAGAAATAGAAAGAACATGATAAAAAAATAAAAATGCTGAGTGAATATATATATATGTGTGTGTGTGTGAGAGAGAGAGGTAAGTCCACGTATAGGTTAAGCATTATTCGTTCCATTACTTTCTTCAGAAAATATGCATTATCATTTCCTTTTTTCTTTTGAAAACATGCATAGTAAGTTTACGGCCTAGCTAGAACCATAATGTATATCTAATTATAGGCACATAAATTTTATCAGAACAATATATGCACATCAGTTTTACACCGAAAAGTACAACGTGTGTTGTTTAATTAACCGGCTAATAATCAATTAACACATTATATTGTGATAATGATGTGCTAATTCTGGTGTGCAAGCATCATTTTCCTTATGTGAATTCTCTTCACCGGAAGTAATGCTAGCTTGATGAGCGGTTTAGCACTCACCTGGTAACAGGCGCCACAGCCAACACCATTTCGATAAAGATTAGATGCAGCTGATACGTCCCCGCCATTGACGGTAGCACCAAAGGAACCAAACCCACATGCACCTACTGCAATGAATTCAAAAAGAGCATATACATGAGAGAACATATATATATATTTATGTTTACAAATCTCATGCATGTTTGTGTTTTTTGTTATCATTCTTTCAGTTTTCTTACCGTCTGTCCCATGTTCTTCAGAATTTGGGTAATATGCTGCCCGAGAATGAACAAAGCAATCGGTGCATGAAGTATCTGCCAGAGTTTGCATGAAAATCAAGGTGGCAACAAGCAAACGACACAAAAGATAGAGCGCCATGTAGGACAGAAGGGAAAAGGAAAATGAAGTGGAGATTATAAGGAAAGTTTGGTGATGCATGAAGCGTAACAGATTTCTCCTATTTATAGAGAATTTGGTCAATGTCACCAACTTTGACATTCCATTCCAAAGATAAAGAAAGAATGTGAATGAGAGGAGTTTTGTTACCATCGTTGTTTCTCAGCTACCTGCTTAGACTACAAGAAACTCGTCTATATGATGCTGAAAACCACTTTCTGACCTTTCAAAACTGTAATATTTTCCGTCTTTGATAAGATCTGTTCTATTTAATTAGTTGTCAAAATAGAAATGATATTTTCATATAATTTCCTCTTACATCATTGTTTAAGGTGAAATTCTGGCGTAGACTCAATTCACACACAACTTATGTTGATGCTGCTTCATATGGCTTTTTTAAAATTTGACAGAAAAATGTATAAGTAAGTCTGGTGCTATTCAAATAGAATTAGCCAAGCCATAGACATTTGACTGTGAAAGCCAATTGACCTTTGCTTACCTAACAGGTAGGTTAAAACCAACGATTCAATTGTTCTGAATGTTAGAATATGTAGGTGTAATAATAGGAGAAAAGTTAGGCCCTTGTGCACTTCGATAACAGACCTATATGTAGGCATCTTTTAGTGTTCCCACTAGGCCAAAGATCACATAATGCAGAATAGAAATCTGTGCAAAGTTCATGAGAAATATCCATCAAACTCAGATAATTTGTTTAAAGGTACATTACCTAGGGACACAATGCAAAAGGAGCAGACTCTCTTGGAAGGACGAGAAAACGACCTTGGTGAGGTTCCTCCCCACGTCTCCATATAGCACCTTTGCTAGGTCATTTAAAGGAGAAATTCTTAGTTTTTTCTCGATATAAATGATTTTTCTTACAGTGGGATAATAATTATCATCTGATTATAGAATTTCTATAATATTTTTTTTATAAGATGCACCATGTTACATTTATACACACACAAATTGGAGAGAGATGATGAATGAGTTCCACTAAATCCATTTATCACAAAAAATCATCCTCTCTCTCTAATTTTTTTTGTATGCATAAATGTGACATGGTGCATCTTGTATGCACACAAGAATATCTATTTTTTATGAGTTTATATTTATAAGATTCACATCATCCTAATAATTATTATCTCAAGAAGAGTGCTAGGAACACATTCTTTATCACATTTATTTCAACATATTCTTTTTTATTAAATCACATCACATACTAAAATATACACTCAAATTTGATTACGCACTTATCGAATTGATTATACGTTAATCGAGTTGATTACATATTAATCGAAATTAAACGTGTATTTTAATGTGTGCCATGGTCCAATAAAAAATAATGTATTAAAAAGAATATAATAAATAGTGTATTGCTAGCATTCTCCCTTATCTCAATGCTAGAAAAAGTCTTACATATATCTTATACAAATATATAAGAATCTCTCCACTTAAAAGGTCATGTCATACATTGTGGGCATATATTGATTTTTAGAAGCCATCTTCCTTTAAATTCATGGCAACCAGCTCTGTTGGCTGAGCGGCCGTGCCTCTCTTGAAATTTTAAAGTCCTGCGGTCCTACTGATAAGTTTTTAATAATATTTGTGCAGAGAAATTTAGCAAAACGCGACTGCAGAGTTCTATGTAGAGAAATTTGTATGCACTCTTTATTATGAGCACTTAAATCAATAGTTAATATATGTAAAGGTATTTCTTGAAATAGATGCAGTTCTGACATAGCTTATACAATTTTACTCGTTCTATGTATTGTCGATTTAAAAAAGATGCGTATAGAATGCTGACAAAGACTGGCATGAAGGAAGTCCCTTGAACCTCATCAGCTATGACATGGAAACCACTTTGGGGCTTTGGACCCAGCGTTCAATTATGATCAATTTGAGATGTTAAGCAATGGGAATACTAATATCAAGATTCTCAACTTGCATTGCATCCAATAGAAGTTGTCCCTGATGCATAGTTTATGTTCTTATTGTTTGAAGTAACCCCAGTTCCTTCTACACTAAGTTATCCCTGCTGAAGCATTATATAAGGCTACTGGATGAGTGTTCTCGGTGTGGTCTATATCAATTTTTTTAATGATTGCATAGTCTATATATGAATTAGCAAATCACCATAAGAATGGGCTTATTGGAGCATATATGAAAACAAGTAAACAAGTGGACTAGTGTGGTAATAATGTTACATACGTTACCTCTGTCCCGTCTTCAAATGAGATGCATGTCCCTCCTGCAAATCAAATGATCTAAACAAAAATGCATGCATTATAGGATAGGGGTGACATATGTAACATTATATATCAAATAGAATTGAGTATGGTGGTAAGCAAGTCACATCTCTAAAAGATGATTAAAATTCAAACATTAAATAAGGCAATTGTTAAGATTTCTTAATTTCAACAAAGTTCAAAAATTAATCTTATAACAATATATGTTAAAATATCTTGTTAAAATAAATAAATAAAGTTATATTTATTCTAGAGTTACTATACCCGTTAATAAGCCAAGAGCAACATGAACAATATGAAGGTGAATATGGATCAAGAACATGGAGCATGAAGGACAAAAAATTTTATGTGGAAAATAAAACTTTCAATTTTTTTAATAAATGAAGTTAAAATTATTAATTGAAATCGTATTAAAAATTCATTGAAAATACTTGATCTAAGGGGTGTTTCCAAAATTATAAAAATAAGATCATTATAGATATTTTAAACTTTAATATATTTTGTAATCATTTAAAATGTGAAAAAATCAGGCTGTATCTCCTGGCACTGCCAGACTATGACATCAGAAACTGGTTCCACTTAGTCTCGCTTTTTTTAGGCCAAAGCCCAATTATACCAATTCCCATACCAAGTTGCGACCTTGACCAAATCCACCCAATTCGTCCAGAAGAAGTAAAGAGTGGAGCGGGGTTTGGGCTTTTAACTGAGTTTTACTTTCGTTCCCTGCTTCTCTTCTTTTGGACTTTTTTACGAAAATTGTGAATTTTAAAAATGATTTTTTTATATAAGTGAAAATTTATTTTTTAAAATGGTAAAAGTTAAATACTGTTGTATAATAAGTTATAACTGGGAAGAATGATTTACTTACATTTTTTATATTATATTTTAGATATATCGTGTTTTTTATGTATGACTTTTTTTTTATATTTTAATTTTAAGTCATACTTGTGAGATATGACTTTTTTTTTTTTTTAAAAAAAAAAAATCATACAAAGTCATGAATGTTATCTACAGTTTCTATTTTTTTAATTTCAAATGAAGTTGTGGGTGTCATCCACACCTTCTATTATTTTTTTTTAAAAATTCATATGAAATTGTGACTTTGGAGGTTTGTGTTTATAAATTTCAGCATCTCCTTTCCGCTGCTACTTCATATTTAACTGTTTTTTAAATAATCTCTAACATTGATACTTTGTATCAAATTTAGTTCATTTTCATTTAATTCTATCTATTAAAAGTATTTATAAATAATATTAATTATATATTTTTTTATTATTAAAAGGAGGTCAAACACAAAGAGTTGAATAAGAACGAAATATTCAATCACCACGCACAAGGAAAAAAACCTCTTTATGGTATCGAATCCCTACCTAGAAATAAATCAAGTGATGAATAATAAAATTTGTTTATTTTACTTATAAAATATCTTGTATAATTTTTAACTTCATTTTTCCTATAAATTATTTTCCTTTTAAGTTAATCAATTAGCTTAAAAAAATTTTCTTATTATTAAATTACAAACTCCAATATGAATTCACTTAAAGGAAAAAAAGGTTACTCACCCAAATATAATAAAAAAAGGATAAGTCGTGGTTCCATCCATGACTTACTTAAAATTTAATTAAAAAAATTATAAGGTAAGTTATAGATAGAAGATATGATTTACTTAAATATAATTAAAAAAATTGTCGTTGGATAAGTCATACCTCAAAAGCATGACTTACTATTAAAAAAACATATTTAAATGTAAGTCGTGCTTGAGATATATGACTACTTTACACTATTTCAAAAATTAAATTTTAACTTACACCCAAGTGAGAAATTGATTTTCAACTTGTATCAGTTAGATAAAAATAAAAATAATTATTTCACTATTTTTTTACACTACTTTTGACAGTGATTAATAAAGTACAAATTTGTGGTTAATCATGTGTATTGATTGGTTAACAAAATTTATGTGTATTGATTAATTAATAGAATATTCATTAATTAATTTATATATACTAACTAATTATGAATTTATATTTTATTAATCAGTATAAAAAGTAGTATAAAAAAATAATGTAAAAAAATTGAGATGAGATAAAAAAAATCCTTCTTTTGTTATGTTTGTCTACTTTGTAATGCCACAAAATAATAATACAAAAAAAAAAGGGAATATGGCTAGGGATGGCAATGAGGCGGGGCAGGGGCGGCGGCGGCGGCGGGTAGTGCTCTCTCATCCCCGTCCCTGTCTTGTCAATGATACTCATTTGTGATCTCCACATGTAAGCGGGAGTATCCACAAATATCCGCAAGTAGTTAATAATTTAAAATAAAATCTTAAAAATTATAAAAAAACATAAATAAAATAAATTTTAACACCACATACTACAACTTTATTCAACAGTCTAAGATTTTTACAAAATTAAAAGAATATTATAAATAACAAAATTAATTTAATTATATTTTGTAATAATCGATTTATATAAATAACTATTATATAAATAATATATATTTTTTCAACAAGTTTTATTATTATAGATTCATTCAATAAAAAATATATTTTAAAATAATAAAAATATATGTATTTTAAATCTTATCTCAAAAAAATAATAATAATATATGATATATATTAAATAAAAAATATATTTAATAAGTTTGCAAATCTTTTGGATGGATACTATAATTTCTGCCTTTGCCTCCATTTATTAAACTAATACCTATTTTTCGTCTCATCACAAATAATTCTCATAATTTTTTACTAATACAAATAATTTTATCATCCTTAAATATAACTTAGAAAGCATAAAGTGGCCAACTTGAATTTGAATTGTGGAAGTGAAGTTGAAAGTTCAAAGGAAATAGACAAATGACGTGGTTGATTTTTTATAATTTTCTTTTATTATGGTATTACTATAAGTCTATAACGTAATAACAATTATAGTAATAAAAATAAAAAAAGGCATTTGATGCCTGAAAAAAGGAGGCTAAATTGACCACACAGTGGGAGATTATTCTGGTTCCCAAGTTTGGCGAGGAAAAAGCCTAGCCATTCGCTGTCGGACCCTCCATTAGGTTTGAAACAAAAGGAAGAACCAAATCCGTTCTTTGCTTCCCAAAAAATAGCCAAAAAAAAAGAAGGTTTTTTTTTTTTTATATAAAGAACCAGTTGATATTATAAACATATAAATTTGATGGCCTTAATTTTGACATAATGCTTATATAAAAAAAATGATTTGTTGCAATTTGCTCATACGCACATTCTTAAATAATTGTAGGCAAATTAACTTATATTTAATCCCAAAGATTGAGATCCTTTAGAGTTGTAAAAACAGCTACATTCTGTGCAGTTCCTAATTTAGTGGATAAATTTTTTTGTTATATTTTTTATTTATATTTAATCATTCCACAACTTTATTTTTACTGATGAAATTGCCTTAAAGTTAAAAATAAAAAAAGAACTGCAAGTAATCAGTTTCTTAGTCCCAATTTTTGTTCCGCTAAAATATTTGAAAATAAAAAAAAAATCTGCATATTATTTATATCTATACATTTAGACAGTATTTAATTATGTATCACTTTTTTTTAACCTGTAAATCTCTTATCGTACTATTATTTTTTTAATTCATATAATATAATATAATATAATATATATGAGATTAAAAAAAATCATATAATATAACTAAAAAATCATTTAATATAATATAAATCAGATAAAAAAATCATATAATATATAATTTTATAACTATATCCATATTTTTTTAATTTAAAAAGGAATTTAAAAAAGAGAGAAAGTGAGAACAAAATAAGCGCACAGCATCTCATGATTCCTTGGCAGATTCCATTAACATTCTTCTTCTTCTTCTTCTTATGAAGTAACTACCTCTCTCTCTCTCTGACACACACCTTGCTCTTTGATCTCTTCTTCTTTTCTTTCTCTGTATACATACCACAGGCGGTAAACAATGACGGCTTCTTCTGCGAATTGCGTCGAAAGGTAACGTTTTTGCTTCCATACATTTGCAATACATTACAGATACAGTGTTCATTTTCGAGTTTCAACGACATTGGGTGTCTTCTTGCGTGTATTGTATCATGTATTCTATGTGCTTATAGAGATTGCCCCTCTTGGTGTTGATTAATTGATTTAATCATTCTATCATTAATAAGGATTTGTTATTCATATGATTACCTTTGTAATAGTGTTGGACATGGATCAATTACAACAGTGACAGCCTGACCTGGATTCTTCTTCGTCCTTCACTTCCCTAAGATAAGAGCTTATGCTCCTTTCATGTAATATTTGATGGATGGAATGGATCAATACCCCACCCTTTTTGTTTGGAAAAATAATAAATTGTGTTGTGAATTCCTGCCACTGATCTATCTTTTTGAGTTAAGATATATTCATAATTTTGAGCCACGAGAAAAAAGCTTGTACGTTGGATGCCAACTACTATTAGCTAAGGAGATTGGATTTATATATATTTATAAAAACCCAAGTCAATCAATCTTTTTAGCTATTATTGAACAGGAAGCCAATTGAGGGATGTGAACTAACAATTTGTGCCATTTATAATGAAGTAGGTGCTTTTTCTGCTGTGATTAGTATTTATATAGTAGTTTACTTTTGAATTTCACTTTTTTTCTGCAAATTTGCTGAAAGTATGTGTAGTATGTTGCTAAGTGGCGTCAATGTTAACTTTGAGATCAGTTAATTTATCAGGTTTTGTGGGCTTGCCACTGTTGCTGTGGATTAAAGCAAAGTAGCAAATCTCCATTAGTCATGTTGTGTATGTTTGTAAAGACTCACTCTGTCTTGGAATTAAAGGTGGAAACTGGAAATACCTGTCACTTCTGTAGGGTAGCTTCCAAATTATGATCAAGTGTCCTACTGTCCTTAAATATTTAATCTTAAGAGATATCCAATAATCAGTTACCAGATTATCTATTCCATTGGTTTACTTGCCTTTACTGTTATAGCTATATGAATTAACACTCGATACCCAAACTAATGAATGCATGGTGCATTGATATGTCAAGTTCTTTGTCATAATTTTCGTATTGCTGTCTTCTTGTTTAACTGACCAGCTGCAAAGGCTGGCATACTAGCAGACGGCGTATGCTTTGCTTCGTGATAGAAAGTTTAGTATATAGGCATATTCTGCTTTATCATTTGCAGCACTTGTCACTCATTACCTTCATGTTGTGGCAGCGGCAAGAGTTCTCTCACCAGACTTGCTCCACTTGAAGCAGTGCTTTTTGATATAGATGGAACTCTTTGCGATTCTGATCCACTCCACTACTATGCTTTTCGTGAAATGCTCCAAGAGGTAGTGTTTCTTTTCTTAGCAGAGAAGTTTTAAGGCAAAATATTTAGAAAATATATGTTATATAGTTTTTTTTATTGCAATATTCCTTTCATCATATTTATAAATCACCATGTCAAAGCACATGATCAATAGCTATTAGAAAACTAACAGAAACTTTGGTGGTTGTCAGATTGGTTTCAATGGAGGTACTCCTATAACAGAGGAATTTTTTATTGAGACTGTTGCTGGCAAGCACAATGATGATATTGCCTTGGCTCTCTTTCCTGGTGATCTGGAACGAGGTTTAAAGTTTGTAGATGATAAGGAAACCATGTTCCGAAAGTAAACCCTGCTTTCTTTTCTTTTTTCTTGTGGTTTATTTGAAGCTTCAGAAGATAATTCTCTTGATGAACTATCCAGATTGGCGGCAGAGCAACTGAAGCCTTTGAATGGCCTTGATAAAGTGAGGAAATGGATTGAAGATCATGGGTTGAAGCGGGCTGCTGTTACCAATGCTCCAAGAGCAAATGCAGAACTCATGGTCTCAATACTTGGTCTCTCAGATTTTTTTGATGCTGTTATTATTGGTGGTGAATGTGAACATGCCAAGCCTCATCCAGACCCCTACTTGAAAGCTCTTGAAGTTCTGAAGGCATCAAAGGATCACACATTTGTATTTGAGGTATGCATTTTTTGTGATGCCTTATTATGATGTAATTTATTCTAGATCTGGCTTTGACACACGTTCTGTTTTGTTGTCATAGGATTCTGTTTCAGGGATCAAGGCTGGAGTGGCAGCTGGGATGCCTGTTATAGGTTTAGCTACCCGAAATCCGGAGCATTTACTGATGGAAGCAAAGCCGGCCTTTCTGATTAAGGATTATGACGATCCAAAATTGTGGGCAGCTTTGGAAGAACTTGACAAGGCTGGTGCTCGTTAAGTTTGAATTACTAGTGCAACTGACACAATTTCTTGGAAAAAACAAGTAGCAGGTTTCATATTAAACTCACAGGATCACCTGGATAATTTTGTTGCTGGGGACGATATTATAATACTACTCCATAATCAATGTTGATTTGGAACACACAGCAAACAGTTATATTCTATTTGTATTTTGTAATGCCATTGTTGGCTATGAAAACGCGGGTGAAGCCCAAGGAAATTGCAACACAAATACAAACATATCGTTCACAAATAATTGACAATATTTTTTGAGTCATTAGATAAGAGCTGGACTATAATTTAGATCTTTCACGATCTTTTCATACACTTGTCCAACAATTATCTTCCTACTTTCCTTCTTATCTACCAAAATGTGGGCCAGTTTTGCTAGCAAAATCCCACTAATGGGGAAAAGAATGCAAAATCTCACACCTTCAGCACCCGAAAATGAAAGCATAAATAACCTCTATTCTAAAACATATAAATTATAATAAACTTTTGTCCCCCGAATGGGGAAAAAAATACAAAGGAACGGTGATACACAAACATAAAGCATAAATATGATTGTGGCGCAGAACTCCCAGTGTCCCATACAGGATCCTGGATTTGAATATGGATTCGGGTATGTTTGGATGGAAGAGAAAGGAGAATAATTATACAATGTCATTTTGCATTTAATTTTAGAATTAGAGGATTCTCATGTTTGTTAGTGGAAAAAAATATATAAAATGATAGTCTTATTCTGAATTTCAATTTATAAACTTAGGTTACATTTGGTGTAAAGAATGTAATTTCATCGAATCAGGATAAAAATAAGAATGAGAATCAGTCAATTGGAATAAGAATCATATCTCAATTCTATAATTTGGTACAATTACAAATAAAATATTATAGAAAGTGATTTTATAGTTTGGTGTATAGGTTATAATACAAAATGGAATCCAAATTGATTTAAATAACATAAATACTCCAAATAAAAAATATGAAAAATTAACTTTTTTTTCATATTATCTATTTTTAAATCAATATTTAAGATCATTTTTAAATAACTTTAATAAAACAAATATTGATAATATGTTTTTTT
Source organism: Ormosia emarginata (assembly GCA_029884605.1). NCBI lineage: Eukaryota > Viridiplantae > Streptophyta > Magnoliopsida > Fabales > Fabaceae > Ormosia > Ormosia emarginata. The sequence goes on along the minus strand of JAQQTP010000060.1, from coordinate 19,156,834 downwards.
CTTATAATTAATATGTTATAGTTATGGTCATTAGCTTTGTCATATCGGTACAATATTAATTTTAAGATAAAAATTATGATTGGAAAATAATCTAACTTATTATAAAAATAACCAATAGTTTTATAATAATCTTAAATGAAAATCACACTAAAAAAAGCATTATATAGTCTATTAATATATATATTCAACATCAACGAGAGAAACCACTCATAAGCATATTGTTTCATGATTAACTATGTAAAAAAGCACACATATATTTGAATAGAGATAGGAATACAGAGAGATTTAAGCACATATGCTTGAAATTGAACCAAATCTAGTGATGAATTTGAGGTGGAGAGATCATACTTGCAACTAGAAATATGGTCTTCAAGTAATAACTATTGAAGACGACGTAGTGAAACAAGTCAAAGGGAGAGAGAACTTTGTAAATTATAAAAACGTTAAGTTACGTTATTTTATAAATTAGTTATTAAAAAAATGTGTATGAAATCTTATTCCATAAAAATGTGAAATCATAATCTCATTTTTTTTAGAATAAGATTCCATGAATTTGTGAAATTGAATTTACAATAAAGATCAAGATCCTCTTCTTTTCTTTGAGAAAATAAAAGAGTTATGTTCCTGATTCAATGACTCAAGTCTATTAGATCATAATAAAATAAAAATTATAAATATAACTTGATGAACTTAAGTAATTGAATTAGTGACATAACTATCTCTTTTTCTTAAAGAAAAGGAGAAGATCCTAATCCTTAAAATAAGAATGTTATTTTATATTTTTTAATCAACAAATATAAGAATACTATGATTTCAAGATTAAATACCGAATGACATTTCATTACTTCACACAAAACATAACTTTATAGAATCACATTCAAAAAAAAAAAGTTGAGATTTCATATTTTTGTAAAATAAGATTCCATATATTTTTTTTAATATATTCTTATTTAACTTATAAAATAACACCAATTACTGTCATGTAGTTTACACAATATGACAATATTCCCACTTTCCATATATTGATATATTTTCTTAACAATTTTTTGGCTTAATTTTTATCGTAATTTTTATCTGGCCATTTGGAGCAGCTCTTTCTGCAGCGCCAGCAGACTTAATAACATTTTTCGAAGACGTTGCGCCGGCTAATATACATTTCCAGTTAGTTTTCCACTTCATAGTTCGAACTAGTGTAGTCCTCCAGAGTATCATATGTAAGTCTAGATAACTAAAACACAAGCACCAAACGTAGAGAGTACATTCAATGATAAATGGTCGATTTTTCCTTTGGACCTTGGATGAATTGCTCAATTAATACAACCATTTTAATACAGTCACAGATATACTACCACCATGCCCAAAAAACACAAAGAATCAGACATCCAGAGTATGCAGAGAAAACAAAAAAAAAAAAAGAAACTAATGCTGCCAGTAGTCTAAACTCTATCTCTACCCTTGTCAGTTTTCTACTGAAATTCCCTTCATATTCCCTTCATATTTTTTTTTTAAAGATTTTCCTTTTCATGTGCTCACTATAATTCGTGATCAGAATAGATATTAGCACTTAATTATTTAACTTTCTTTCAGGGAAACCAAAATTTGATAGAAAATAACGACAAGAGTCTAACTTAATGTCCATAAAAATTGATTTAAAAATCTCACTTACTCGAGCCTGAAATTCGATGTGCAAATTGGGGACAATCCTCCGCGGAACCTCTCTCAGTTGGTTGTTGATGATAGTGTGTGTGTGTGTGTTGGGGGGGTGCTTCCTTGCCCCAACGTTGCATGCGTAGTTTTTTGTTGTCATTTATGTACCAAAAACAAATCTCACTTACTCTTCCATGTCTAAAAGAAATTATCTGGAAAAAAAATACATTTTCTTCAAAATCACTGAAAGAACATATACATATAAACTTTAGTCCTTTTATAAGTTGGTGCAACATTTTAATATTGATTGAAGTCTTGAATGCCTGATTTCTAAGTTTTTTAACTTATCCTGCCACAAGCTAGTGAGAATTTGATAGACGTCTAATTTTTTACCCCATGCATTTGCTCTTCTTTTTAGTTTTAAATTTTTCACCATTATTTTTAAATAATAGCAATGAGGAAGAGCCTTAGCGCATCGATAAGGTTGTTGCCTTGTGACCTAATGGTCACGTGTTTTAGTGGCATAAACTGCCTCTTTGTTTGCAAGGTAAGGCTACAGACATTTTACTTTCTCCAAACTCTACAATAGTGGAAGCCTTGTGCACTAAGTTGTACTTTTTATTTCCAAAATAATAGCACTAACATCTCTTCAACTCGCGGATGTAATTTATCACCTGATAAGAAAATATGAACTCTCCCCTTCACCAATATCCAACAACATCCAGGTGCCTTTTTCACTCCTTTCAACCTCATTTTCTTCCTCAAATTTGTAGCAACATATCTTCTACTTGTGATTCTAATCTATCTCCTGATGAGAAAACATGAACTCTCCCCTTCACTAATATCCAACTACATCCGGGTGCCTTCCTCACACCTTTCAACCTCATTTCTTTTCTCAAACTTGTCTCCTCAATGTGCCTATCATTTGCGGCATATATGTTACAAAGGGCCACATGGCCTGGGGCGTTTAAAGGATCCAACTCAAGCAGTCGTTTGGCTGCACGCCTAGCTACATCTGCATCTGTTTTACTCAACCCACATACCCCAATCAATGCCCCCCAAACGGCATAATTTGGTTCAATAGGTAGCCTCAAGACAAATTCCTCTGCATCCTTCACCTTTCCTGCTCGGCCCAGAAGATTGATCATACTAATGTAATGCTTCAGGCCAGGTTGAAGTGCATAAGCATTAACCATTGCACTAAATAACTCCCACCCTTTATCAACAAGACCCGCATGAGCACATGCTGTCAGGACACCTAGGAAAGTAACAGAATCTGGGTAAATCCCAAATTCAAGCATAGTTCCGTACAGCTTTAAAGCTTCACTGGCCCTCCCATGATCTGAAAGGCCCATAATCATGGTGTTACAAGAAATTTTGTCCCGGTTAGTCATGTTGGAGAATATCCTATATGCATCGTCTATCTCCCCGCACTTTGCATACATTGAAATCAGAGAGTTCTCAAGAATCAAATCATATTCATATATTGTCTTTAACTGCATACCATGCAATTGCTGCCCCTGATCGAGATATGCAACTGAACCCATGGCTCCAAAAAGAACAGCATATGTAGAATTTATAGGTGAAACACCATGAGCCATCATTTCAGCAAATAAGCTGATGGCTTCAGCAATCAGCTCATTTTGGACAAACCCATAAATCATTGAAGTCCATGCAATGGAATCCCTGTCAGGCATGCTATGAAAGAGATTGCATGCCTTTAATACTTGCCCAGCACTAAGATAGCCAGCAATCATGCAAGTCCATGCAATTCTGTTTCGAATGGGTACTCTGTCAAACAACTCTTGAGCCCTTTCTAACTGACCAGCCTGAACATAACCATTTATCATAGAATTGAAAGACTGATCATCACAGTTATTCAGATTACCTTCAAATATATTGTATGCAGAGTCCATAAGACCAAACGACGAGTACATTCGAACGAGACTTCTACGTAACCTGCCATCATAATCATCAAGCTTGCAGCTGTTAACAATTAGCTGAGCATGTAACTGCTTGCCAAGACAAGGAAAACCCAAACCAGCACATGCATAGGCAAGTGAAATAAAGGTCTCCCCATTTGGTTTTGCATCAGAAAGTTTCATCTCAAGAAAAAGCAACAATGCCTCTTTGTACAAGCCATTCCAGGTGAACCCACCAATCATAGCTGTCCAAGAAACAACATTTTTCCCCGGCATTGTCTGGAACAAACAATAAGCCCCTTCCACATTGCCTACACGACAATAACCAGATATCATGCTAGTACAAGTAATCACATTCCTAAATTCCATCTCGTCAAACAAGACTCTTGCTTCATCCATTCTACCATTTTTGGCGTAACCCGCAATCATAACATTCCAAGAAACCACATTTTTATCTGGGGTCTGTTCAAAAACCATCCTTGCTTCCTCCAAATCTCCATTCCTAATCAACCTCGCCACCATCGAATTCCAGGAAACCACATTCTTCTCCGGCATTTCATCGAACAATGTCCTTGCATCTTCGATCCTGCCCGCATCCGCTAACCCACCAAGCATTGCGGTCCAAGAAACAACGTTCCTCTCCGGCATCCTCTCGAAAAACCGGCAAGCCTTGTTCAGCATGCCGGATTGCAAATACCCCGACAACATTGCATTGCAGGTGACGATGTTTATGTGAGGCATTATGTCGAACAGCATTCGAGCTTCGTCAACGTAACCGTCTCGGGAGTACTTGGTGAGCAAGGAAGTCCAGCGAACAACGCCGTCGTGGAGGTCTTCTCCTTCGGAGAAATTGTGAACGAGGCTTCGTGCTTCGTGATGCCATCCCATGGATAGATAGTGGAGGAGCAGAGAGTCGTCGAAATCGGAATTGGGTTTTGGGTCATTGATTCTCGGAAACGGCAATGGAGCATTGAAGAAGGGTTGAGAATGGTTGGTGCGATGATACTGAAGATTGGAAGAGACATTCGAAAAGGGAGAAACAGGGAAGCGTCTGAAAGTGGAGGCGCGCATCAACCGATTTTCAAAATGGGACCTTTTTATGTTGTTATATCAATACCATTGATCCTGCCACACTGGTCAGAAACTGCAGCTGCGCAGGGGGATTGAATTTGAGGACTGATGAAGAAACAAAGCCGATAAACGACAAGTCGTTTTTCATAAATTTTGTTTATTTTGTATTCTACTTCACAAATACTGCTTATATAATCATTCTATATAAAAATAATTATAGTAAATATATATACAAAAAAATGATCATAGTAAATATAAAATTATTTATATAATAAAATAAAATAATTGTATATTTTATTGTGGAAAAATGATAACTATTTCAAATAAATATAATAATTATTCAAAAGTTATTTAACACACAAAAGCTTTATTCTCCTACCCCAACTATGTTGTTTGGTTGAAATAGACAAGGACGGACCTAAAAAACAAGTGTTGCGGAGGCCAAAATAAGTATCAAATAAATAATAATTGAAAATAATTTTATTTTATTTAATAGAATGCATAAATTTATATAGGATCACATTAAAGTTAAATTATATAAAATCACTTTATTACTTTTTTATATAAATTTAAAATGTAATCTAATAACTTCACACATTATTTTCTTTTATATGTCAAAGAGTTATCTATCTATTTTTCATTTATATAAGAAATGTAAGAACAAAAATAAAAATTTAAAGAAATATAAATAAAAAAAAAATTCATATACTACTAATTGAATCTTGAATAAGTGGGGAGACCAAGGCTCTCACTTGCCCTCCACTGGATCCGTCCCAGATAGATATACAATTGAGATGGATATACATCATATTAAATAATACAATCCAAATTGTTCCCAAAAAAAAAATTCCAGTGCAAGAGAATGAGAAAAAATCACGGTACAACATTATTTTTCTTTTCTTTGCTGAAAAATTTGACACTAATTCACTCATAGATAAAATTTATGATGGTAAAGAATATCACGCTCAACTTCGATATATGTATATGTATGAATATACATTTTGTTTTTAAACTATTTATTTTATATAAATATCTTAACTATATAATCTTGACCCCTCAATAGTTAATTTCTGAATCCGTCCATGCTTGAGTTTAGCATTCCATATATTGGTGATTCGGCGAATAGAATCTAATAATTATAACCTTCATTTTAAGATGTTAATATACAGAAGTACATTTGAATAGAAATGAATTTAATAGTTAAACAAGAGGCTCGATTATAGCCAAATTAAGAATACTGTTAGTGGACATGCAAATAAAGAAAAGACCCACCATCTTAGAGTAAAATGCAAGAGAAATTTTATTGGAGATTCTCCATGGTTAGAAAACTTTCAAAACCAAGTTGATTATATTCTGATGAATCCTGTCAGCTGAAGATAAAAATGAAAACACAGAAGGAGAAGGAGGTACGTCAAGAGCTGTTGCACCCTAAGAATTGGTCCAAAAGTTTAGCCACACACTTGGCTAGGCTATCTGCTGCTTCCTGCGTGGATGCCTCAGCATATACACGAACAACATCCTCAGTGCCAGATGGTCGCACAAAGCAACGACCTTGAGGGTACTTAGCTGTAAACCCAGAAAAGAAGAGGTTACCAAGCTGCAATATCAGTAAACTGGTATTCTCAAAGTATCTTCTTGCTAAAAGGCACTAGTAGATGGAGGAAACTGACTAATATTCTCACCCTCATGCAATTTTGACAAGCCACTTGGACTGCATAACATTATTAATATAATCCAATAAACAATGAGGCACCAAGTTTTCAGGAATTGTCTATGGTAATATTCGTTTTTGTATTGTTTTTGCCTCCTTCCCTCCCTCTCTCCTTCACTCTGCCCTTCTTCTTTGGGTTGTTGATTTCACAGGTAAAATGAAGCAACAATCGGTTGTTGGTTTAACAGATAAAAGCAAGCAACCAATAATGAAGCTAATGATAATGCAAATGCTTTGACTAAAACAATGCAATATATATACATTATACATATATAAAAACAAGCCTCAAACAAATCTTGCAAAATTGGTGTGGAGAAATGCCACTAGCCTCCCTCCTTCAATTGGTGGGGAGAATTGCAACTGGCCTCAATGTCTGAATGAGTGGTGCTATACTGCTGTTTCTACACCCTTTTTTTTCACCAATCTTAGAAATTCCTTGACATCAATGTGACAGTTGGTAAAACACATTGGTAACTGAAAAGTCTCGACAGAACTCACAAGTTTCAAACAAACATATCATGGCAAATAAGAGAAAAAGGGAAAGAGCAAAGAGGATACCAGTTTCTGCATTGATGGCTTCTTGTAGACCAGGGGGGCTCACAACCACAGTTTCTGCATTTGCTGTAATCACGGCAGTTCTGTCGGCAACTTTAACCTGACAGTTAAGAAAAACCAAAGGAAGCATTCCTTTCAGAATTGAACCTAATACATGTTAAAACTTAAAACAAAGACTTTCAAACTAACTAAGTTTAAACAGTTGTGAGAGCAAATTGTTGATGTTGAGCCATTAAGCATATCAAACTAAAATCTCTCATTCTTACAATTACAGAAAATGATTCTAAGCACAAAAACATCTGGAATAGCAAAATTCATTGCCTATTACACCAAATCTTGCACTAGAACCAGCCAGTAATTAAGTTCAAGTTCCAACTTTGACACTGAATCCAAAGCAAAGGACATAGGATATTAAGGTTATAACTATGATTAACATTTCAGGTATTGCAGGACCACAGAATTAAAACTAAAGTTATGTACTTCACTATTAAAAGAAATTATTATCTTAAATAGGAAAATATCAGGGGCATATATTTATGATCCAGATGAAGCTTCTGACTGCAGTAAAAAAATTCTAGTTACAGAAAAGATAAATGATAATGATAACTGACCTTGAGCTGCCTGCTGGGTAAATCGTGATAAAGTTCATTCCATTTATGTATTGACCATCCCATGTACTGTAATATAACTTCCACCAAGAGCAATCCACTCAAAGCATCTCCAACTGCTTGGTTGATCAGCTTACTGACTGCCAATAATCTCAAAGAAGCCTTTTCCGCTTCTGAACCTTAAACAAACAACCAACAGATTTCATTTTTGTTCCGCAGTTGAATCTTATAATTGAAGTGAGAATAATCAGAAACCACTGAATAAACCTTTGGCTCCTGAAGAAAGCTTGTTGGTTTTGACCTCTAACCACCCTATGAAAGATTCTGAAAATAAGACAGTTCCATGGCCATTTGCCTCAAAATAGATACCAATATCAGATTCAGCAGCTTTTTCATGCAGGTATTTCACTCCAGTTGGAGTAAAGTTGACTTCAAGTCCCAACTGTTTAAGGTAATTAGTAGATGCTCCATTTGCATAGGCAGTCTGTACAACACCAAGACGGGCTTGGGGACTGTTTTTTATGTGTTCATTCTCATTAAGAATGCTTAGTTGCTCCTTAATAAATAAGGCAAACAGAGATAGTATCTTGTCCCCATCAACAAGATCAATCGTATCACTGCTTTCTGGTGGTACAGAAAAATAAACAAGTCGATCAGCATCTCCATCCAAACTAACACACCTGCAAACTAGCACTAGCTCCATTAGTAAGGACCATAATAAATAACATCAATATAGCAATGCTTGAAGAATACATATATTAAATTAAACGGTAGGGCTAAGTTCTCAAGCTTTCCCTAATCCACCAATGTAGCCAACACCCCCTACCAGATTTTTTTTTTTAAAAAAAAAATCAGATGACTTGCTACCAGGAAACTAGTCTTTTTATGTCGAATGGTTTTTGTTCATTTTTTTTAAGTGATATAATTTCAGGGATTATGTCAACAACCGTCAATCCTTAGTTATGAATTTGTACGTTTCAATGAATGATTATCCTTCCATTTCAAATTTTGATTACAATTGGAATTACTAGCAGTAACTATGCAGATTGATTAAATCATTCAAAATCTCTAGTTAAAAAGATTATCTCACCTGTTTTAATGGAAAATTCCTGGGATGCAGATATACACTTCATATTGGTATAAAAACTCAGGCAGCATACTTATGCTAACTTTACTTTTAGCATCAGATGATGAACACACTAACCTTATACCAGTATCTTTGGAGCTAAAGCCATGCGGAACAACCTTCTCTTTCTGCACATAATCAGCGCCAACTCTGTCATTCAGTACGCCTCCATCTTCACCGCTATTGCGAACCTCAATAACCAAAGCATTCAAAAATTTCTCTAACACTTTAAGTTTTACTCCACCTACACCATTAGCTCCATCTATAACCAATTTGTCATTCATCCCATCGAACTTACTTTTATCACTTGGGATCAAATCCATTAAGCACCTGATCCAATAACATAATGATCCTAAAATGATGTGTTCAGTGATGAAATTTAATATCAATAAAAGAAAGGAACAACAAGGGGTTATGACTACGTGTATCAATCATAACAATATCTGGACTGGATTGGACTAAACCTGAACGAGCTTGAAAGCTGTTCAAAGTAATCCTGCTCTGAGGCCTTCATGCCCTTATTCCTAGCACGAACCATCCAATGTAGCTGTGGAGTTGTCAAAATCCCCATGTCCATCGCAACAGCTCCAACAATTGAAGTGACCCCCTTCATTTTTATCCAATTACATGTGATTTAAACTGGCAAAAGAGAATACAATAAAAGATGGTACAAGTGCAATATTGGTTATGGCACCCATACTTGTCTAGCAGCTTCAAGCAAAGCATCTCCGCTTGGCCTGGTGTCTCTCCCCAAAAGTATTTCGGCCGGCCTGACCCCATCAAATGGGATCCTTTCTTTCTTGACAAATTCATTTATCAACTGTGGGTAACCAAATTAATTGGGAGTTATTTTTCAGAGATGCTGATGCATCTCAGAAAATCAATACAAACAAACACAACATCAATGGCAATGCAAAATGATCATTGATCCATTACCAAATTCAACCATGGAGATAAAAAGGAGAAAAATTTGTGCTAACCGGGATGAGTTGGTGGGGAGAAGGGGCATTAGCGATGGCATCAGCAAAGGGCTCCCAATGTTGAGAGAGCATGCCCCCATTTGGGTCAGCGATTTTGACACCGTTGTCGGAGATTTTGTTATGGGAGGCGGTGATCATGACGCCGATCACAGACTGGGTCTTGAGCGATCTGAGAGCTGCGAGAATCCCAACCCTGTACACCGTCGAGGGGAGAAGCGATGCATCGGCCCTGAAACCAGCCGTACCGTATGACAGCTTCACTCCTGAAAACGAACGAAACATCCAAACGTAAGGGAAAGATATAAAGAGGAGGAGATAGGAAGTGCGACCGAACCTTGAGGGGGTAAGAACCGAGAGGATGAGTTGAGAAGCAGAGACTGTTGTTCTTCGTTCATGGCGGAAAGGGATACAGATCAGATTAGATTATATTACTACTACTTCAACTTCTAGATCCTCTGAATGCTACTACCAAACCATCAGTGCTGCATCTTTCTAGTTCGTTCATAGTTCGAGGTTACCAATTAATTAATTAATTAATTTAGACTGTACCAAGATGTTTTTTTTATTAATTAAATAGATCAAAATAAGCGAAGATAGATTAAAAAAAAAAGAGAAATAATAAAATATAAATACTTTTCTTTTGTTTAAAATTGAATAAAAATAATTATAGAAATTTTAAAAAGAATAAAAGTTAAATTTTTAAAAAGAAAAAAGATAAATAATTTTTTATATGTTTTTTATTTTTTAAATATTTTAAAATTCATAAATAATAAAAGTTATTTATATTTTTTTTTTATCTATTTTTATTTAAATATAATGTTATATTATATTTAGATATTTTTTTATTAATAAAATAAAATAAAATAAATGAAAATAAATCAAAAAAAAAAAAAAAAATAAAACATATTTTTTTTTTTATTTGTAAAATAAATAAAAAAATAGAATAAAAATAATTTTAACTCAATTTTAAAAAATAAAAATTAAATATTTTAAAAGAATAAAAAAATAATTTTTATATATTTTAAAATTTTAAATAAAAAAATTATTATTATTCTCTTCCTTTATTTTTTCTTTCACCTTATTATCTATCACTCAAATAAAAAAATAAGTGAAAGGGGCAATAAAGTCATTTTATTTGACTAAACCTATCTCCAAAATCCAAAATCCAAAATCCAAAATCCCTAGTTTAGCTTCTTATTCTCAGCATCAGAGAGAGAGAGAGAGAGAGACGCATACGCATAAGCATGGGTATACTGTCGTGGTGGAAGGGAAAGAAGTCCGAACCTGAAGCAGCAAAGTCGTCATTGTCAACTCAGAACGTGAACGCCACAGCCAAACCTGGTGAAGTCGGGGTCCCTGGCATGAACGGCGCTATGGAGGTTCCTCGACCCCCAAACGCCAGCGTGTCGGTTTTCGAGTTCGGCTCAGTAGCCGCTTCCAACGACAAGGTCACACTCGCAGGGTATTGTCCGGTCTCCGAAGACCTCGAACCATGCCGCTGGGAGATCCTCCCTGCCGTTGAATCCAACGCGCCCCAGTTTCGCGTCGTCTTCTGACACCACACTATTAATTACATCGTAAGCTCAGCCCAGTATATTCAATTCAATAATCTCTGCTCTGGTTTGTTTTGCTTAAAAGGAACAAAATTGATGTACTTTTTGGTCAAACAAAATTGGGCTCTTTCTTTATGTTGTTATGTGTCTGTTTTCTTTTTGCTTGTTATGACTGTGACTGTGAGTAGAAGACTAGACATGTTAATGTTAGTGCGGTATATATGTGGTGTGCTATTTGTGTTCTGTTTATTCCTAGTATCTGATTCTGAGATATATACATCGTCATTTGACTCATATAATATATCTCTGTTGACTTTAGGGTGTTGTGTTAAGTTATGATGATTGACAATCTACCCCATCTTTCCCAGGGCCAATGTATGATAATAGTTTGGTTGTATAATAGTTTGTACCAAAAAAAAGTGTGGAACAAAATTACAAAATTGATGATCAGGTTCTGGGTGTCATGATATGAATCTTGACGGAGGTCAATAGTTAGAATCATTCATTCATTCAGTGGCTGTAATAGATTGACTAATCATGTATGCTTTTTCTTTTCATTCTATATTTGAGCCTGGGTAATTCCTACCAGGCCAGCTTTCATTATCATTATTAGTGATATACTTTAAGTTGCTAAATCCTACTTTTCCTGAACTTGGGATTGCATAAACTAAAACTAGTAACTTGAAGATGTTTTGCAGTATATCTCCTCCTTCCGGAACAAGTGAAGAAATTGCTCTATAGGTTATGTTGTCAGTTATTTCCTCTTCATGGTTCATGCCTTTCTAAGGTGCTTACGTGTTCCTCTGATCAGGTCATGGCATTCCATTCATAGTCATCACAACTTTCCAGTTCATTATCTAATTTTAGTTTAGTGAGATTGCTGCCATGGTCAAATGAACTGCTTGTTGGAATATCATGTTGTGGTTATATTCTATAATAGAAGTTCGTGACATTCCTGTTATTGGCATTGTCATATGTCTTGAACCCTTTGGTGGCAATAGCGGATGTTTACATCTAGATTTTGTACCTAATCTCTCTCCTTGCGTCATGCGCTAACAAGCTACGGATGCGTTCAACGACTATTAGACTTTAGAGAATGATCTCAATAAACTGAAACGCAAACATCATTACAAATATTATTTTGGTTTATATTTTTATTGATATTGCAATTTTTTTAAATGATATGATATTGTAATTACAAATCTAAGTACAAATGATATTGTAATTGTTTTTTTTTTTTAAATGGGAGAATATATAATTTGATGTAGATTGGAAATTTGGCATTGTAAGTGTCGCATGTCCGGTAAGCAATGTTTTAAAAATCGGACTCGATAAGTCAATTAAACTGGTTGGACTGTGAATTAGATATGTCGATTTAATCATAAATTTAATATGTTGATTCAATTGAATTATGGATTATAGGTTTTGCCGGTTCAATTTTTGGTTTGTTTTTAAAACATTGTTAGCACTTGGTCAATTTAATATGTTGAATCAATCGAATTATGGTCTAGAAGTTTTGTTAGTTCAATGTTTTAAAAATCGGACTGAGTAGGTCAATTGAACTGTTAGACCGTAAATTAGATATTTCTCTAGTGTGAACATTATTTGATTTAAGTATGATTTAATCATAAATTTAACATGTTAAATCAATCGGATGGTCAGTTCAATTTTTGGTTTGTTTTTAAAACATTGCAGCACTTGGTCAGGTTTTGCCGATTAAATCTTTGATTTGGTTTTTTAAACATTACAAGCACTTGCTCTAGATTTGAATTTTTTTTTTTCATTTATACTTACAAAATCTATTAGAAAGATGAAATTCACATTTAAGATGCCAACCTACCTATTACCAAAAACTAGAAGTTGCTAACCTACCTCTTTTCTTTCGGGAAAACAAAGATTGCTACCTCTTTTTTCTTTTTTTCCTTCTCGTACTCAAACGACGCATTGCCACATGGGAGCAGACATCGGAACCAACGGCAATCCTGTTAATTTAACCCCAAACAAAATACTAACAGTGATGCAGTTATGGGTATGCAAAAGAGGTGGCAAAAATATGTCTTATTTTCCTGTACAAGATTTTAATCACAGCAAGCGCACGTCACATATCTGAGTGTTCTACATTCGAAAATCCTACTCCTTTCCTGGTATACCTAAGAACTCATCCCACCAATGCTACCGGAAGATGATCCTCTCCTGTTGGCCAAAATAAAAGAAGATTCTGTTTTTCTATTTTGGGAGAAAACAGGTGGTTAGAGGGTTGTTAGATGGTGAGAGAGGAGGGGTAGTTGGAAGGTGTTTTTTTTTTCATAATGACAAAATAAGATCCTCTCCTGTTTTGGCCAACAGGAGAGGACCCTCATCCAATGCTACCAACCCGCAGGTGCTTCTCTTTAAATAAATGACAGAGCCGTAAGTTAAAGGAAAGCTCGGAGTCTTACACAATGTGAATTTTTAATGTAGATCAAACTTGAACACAATTAAGATGCTACAAAGCCGCCTCATTCCTCAACTGACATATATATATATACCCATATATTTGGCTGAAAGCTCCTCCCAATTATATTTGGCTGAAAGCTCCTCTACAATTGGTCAATGTTAACGCAATTTAATAGAGGCTCTCAATTTTTCAAATGGGAAAAAAAATGTTGAGGTGAAGCTCACAAAAGCAAAGAAACCAATAGCTCACAAAAGCGAAGAAACCAATAGCACACAAAAGGAATAAATCCATTTTTACACTGATGAAGCAAGCCCCACTAAACTCCCATCTCATAGCATACTGTAATCATCTTCACCACTCATCCACATGTAACACATTATGGCTAATACAAACACAAAGAAGGAGGAGAGTTCCATTGCGAGGGCTCCCCAACCAATAACACCAGCATGCTTTAATATGCTCGGAATGGCAATGCTTCCAACAGTTGAGACTCCAGTCAAGAACTTGGTAAAATTCACCCAGCTGCTCCATCATTCATGAGACCACAAAACAAAAAGTTGAATCATTAACCCCCCATCTTGAGATAGGACCTTTTCATTTTTCTGATAACATCCAGATCTTGCTTTTTAATTTAGGCTAAAAAACATAACGGTTTACCTATTGTCAGATTCAGAAAATATAGAAGAACCATCAGACCCCGCAAAGAACAGCAAAGGCATTGGAAGGAGCACATACGTTATTGCTGCAAGGGAACAAAACACCAGATGTAATAACAAACAACGGGATGGTCTTGTCACATAACAATCCCATTAATGAAAAGTATACTGGAATCATATTTCAATGATGCTTTATCTCACCACTTAGCATTGGCCACCAATTATTATACAACGCACATGCCTGTCACATATGACAACACGGATGTAAGTAAACAGTGACATTTTTACCAATAAGTTGCCATCTATTTATGCATTTATAAACAAAAAACAAGAAGAGAATACCAACCAAAATTTGCAAGACGATTCCTCCAGAGACCAAAATTGCCAAAAAGGCAAGTTTCCCTGTGTTCAAGCAGGATTGTACATATCCTGGTAAGTCTGCCATCTCCAACTCACCTCATGTTATAGGGAGGAATAACTGAAGCAAAAATCTCATTAACATAATGCTATAACTATAAGGGTATTAGATCAGAATAAAATACTAAATGAAGAAGCAATTCGAGTAAATACATTATAAATAAGATGAAGTCAAACAACATTCACAATCTACATTCAAAAGTTTGTCTTTATCTTTGTTATATCACATTCAATTCACATATTGATCATATATATAAGTATATTACACAATGTCTGTCCAAGCACAGAGAAAGAAGACCTAGTAGCTTAAGATCAAGAACGAGCAAGTCAAACACCATGCTAGACAACAACAACCAAGTAAAACTAATGATATCAAATAGAGAATAAAAGCCAAAATTTTTGGGAGCCAACAACATTAAAAGCAATATGATTTTAAATGTTTAAACAACATTACATTTATTCAATCATAATTTTGGACATAAGAGATCACCTCCATTTAATAATGGAATGACATTTCAACACATTTTTACAAGCCTTAGCATATCTGAGACAATTTAAATTGCTGATATTAAATGATCTAAAACCCGAGCATATAAAAATTTGAGCATAAAATCATCAAGGCACAAAATTGCATATGTTTGGCAGTTGCCAGCGTAATGGGGTTCATATACAGAATCAATACAAAACATCATTCTCCCCAATTTGATTAACTGGATAATAGAATACAATATATCTATCATACTTTAGAGTCTTAGACAGCTACAACAGCAGCACCAAAGCTTTATAATATAAGTAAATTAAGAAATTTAATCAATCAAGCAACCTAATTGCATAAATGATAAATACTTTCAGAGATGCAAAACATCCAAATAAGGCCCATCAACCAGAGGCGTCCCAGGCATTTTGTTTTTCAGATAAATTAGTGTCTGTCAGGGTAAAGAGAAAACAAATTGACAATCAATGTCATACAGAGTTTAGAATTAGAAAAATATGCTATTTTCCCTAATATTATTACAAGGTGAGAAGAAGAAATTTAGATAAAGGCACAAAGTGATGGAACATATGGTGTTGAAAACCAAGATAGGAAATTGGAATAACGTCGGAGTTTTTGAATCAGAATTCCAAGAAACCTTGAGAAATTCGTACCTTTACCTAAGTAGATTTTTCGTTTCAGATGCTGTGGTTTTGGTTTTGAAACGCTCTCGCACAGATACAGAGCAGCCTACCGGTCCAACCGTAGAAGGCTCGTCTGTCCTCATTCTTTAACCTGTAGTTATAGTACTGCTTTTTTATGCATTTTAAGTCATCTAGCGAATTCTTTCGTTACCCTTGTTTTAAAAAGAAAATGATGAATAGGATTAAAAGAATAATATTAAAAAAAGTATATATATTATTTGTGATAAGAATATAAAAATTATTTTAAAAATAATACGGTACCTTTTTTATTTTCCAAAATATTATTAATTGATTTTATAAAATATTTTATTAGTAGTAATTTATAATTTGATAAATTGATTTATACATGTGTTTTTTATCTATGATTTATTCTCATTACTCTAAGAATGTTATGTAACATAATGAATGAAAATTTTAAGAATAAAAAGTATAAAATAGAAAGTTAAATTTAAAATAGTTAAAATTTGTAATATTTAAAATTTGAAGTCAAACTTATATTAAATAAAATTAAAATAAAAGTCAACCAAAATAAAAATTTATCAGATAAATGAATACAAATGATATAATTTGATTGGTTAGTAGGGTACCAATACCCTTACAAAATTAAGGGTACCAAAGAAAGGCCAATATTAAATTTAGTCTTTTTTTTTTCAAATTAATCTTAACACTTATAAAAGATTTTAAAATACTTATCACTATTAATTTTTGTTATAATGTTGTTATAATCAATGTTGAAAAAATCAGATCGGACCAATTGGTTCGACAAGAAAATCGGTGAATCGGTCACAAATTCGGTCCAATTGACCCATAGAACCAACATGTTCAAAAATGGTCAGAATTAGTCAAGAACCGGTCTAACCAGTCAAAAATCAATAAAATCGATAGTAAACTAATTCGAACTTAAATTATTTTTTTTTTAAAATAAACTCTCTGTTTTTTTATTAACACATTTTTAACTCATTCAAAAATAATTTGAGTAAAATAGTGGTTCAATGTCAAGGTACAAAGACCTACATATAAGGCTCAAGAAAAGCATAAGAAGGTTTGCCTCTCTCTTGACTTTTATATAAGTTATATGCTTGGATGTTCCACTCATTACTTTATATGAAACTTGTAAGTGTAGTCTCATATTAGCTTTTATATATATTGTATACTTTGATACTTTTCTTATTGTACAATATGAGACTTTAAAGTACTAAATAACATAATATGATATATTAGTATGTTACTTTATTATTTAATATATTATATAATATTAAAAATATATATATATTTAGTTATCATCGGTTCAACCACGCTTCAATTATGGTTGAACTGATGAACCGAAATAAATCATCGTGTCTTTTCTAGTTCAATGACCAGTCCAATTTTAAAAATATTAGTTATAACATCATTAGTTGGCTAACGAAGTAAATATTTTTTTATCCATTAGAGACTATTTTAAATGTTTATTTTCTCCATAAAACGTCAAATATGTGCTCTATCATTTTAATAAGTACTTATTTCTTCTGAATAAGTACTATTTTATCCTATATGTGTTTTTTTATTCAAGTAAGTGTTTATTTCTTCTAAATAAATATTTTTTTGTTTAATAAGTATTCTTTTAGATATTTTTTTACTCAGTAAAATGTCTAATATGAATTAAATTAATGGTATTAGAATAAAAATTTACAATAATAACTATTTTGAGAATTTTTATAAGTGTGAGAACTGATTTAAAAATAAATTATAAAAACTAAATTAAAAATAAATATGAATTATAAGAACCAAAATTTTAATTTAACTAAATAAAAATTGTCAACAATGCTCAGTCCATCTACCAAACATGAATTACGTTAACTAAATTGATCAAGATTCAAATTTTAGGATGATGATTGGATAAAACTCTCCCTAAAGTGATACTTTAAAATTCAACTTTCACATATTTTAATCACACTTACCTCTACTAACCTTAAATTTTATCTCCACAAACAAAAGAAAAGTACATAAAAATTTACTTAATATAATGGGAGGTGCTACGGAAACCTTGGCCCATGCACTTTTTTTTCCTCATTTGATAACAAAAAAATATTCGTTGATATAAAAAAATTATAAGTCAAAAAGGTAAAAGTTTGAGCACAGTATTTTAAAAATTGGATTAAATTATCAACCAACTTAAATTGAAGACTATTTATGTTTTTTATTTGAGTATTTTTTTTATTCAACTGCGATTCAATGAGAGTTTACTCATAAATCTAACTGATTGAATCAATCAAATTATAAATCAAATGATTCATTAGTTAAATTTCTCATTGAATTTTTAAAATATTATTATTCTTAAAATATAAAACTTAAATTTTTAATATTTTTTATTGGTTAAATTTTCCATAATTTACTTAACGAGTACATAAAAAATTTCTTAAATAAATATAAAAACAAAATTACTAGTTTTTTATTCAAAACTCTTACCACAATATTGGAAAATAAATTTTAACTAATTTAATCATAAACTTGAAACTAAAATAGTAAAAAACATGAATAACATTTAATTCTTAAGTTTAGAGCTTAAGAATTAAATTATTTAATTTTAAAAAAATATTTATAAATATAGTTGTCATTAATTAATAAAATAATTATTTCAAAGTATTTATTCTTAATTTGGAAAATGTATTATATAATTTTCATTAAATTTGGATTGGATTTGAATTTTATATATTTTATTGCATTTTTCAAGTTAAAAACTTTAAAGTAAAAAGCAACGAAAAAGAGAGAAAAGGAAGCGTGCTTGTGTTTTTAAGCTAAGCAAATGGCAATGCTGTCCCCGACCCGACCATGAGCAATGAGCATGAACCGGCGGCGGCGAAGTGAGTCGAAGTATAACTCCAGTGCGAATGCGAATACTCAACGTTGGAGTGGTTGCGTGAAATCGATGATGGGAATGGAACCCCCTCAGAATTTGTTTCCCTCCAAGCACGAGTTCCCGAGACTCCTGGTGGTGGTTGCAGTCGCATCCCTAGTTGCTTGGGCCTGCAACCTCTTTTTTACCTCTCTTGTTAATCCCCCTACGAAACCCTTTTGCGATATCAACCTCGAATCCCCTGATTATTTTTCCGGTGACAGTCTCTCTCTCTCTCTCTCTCTCTCTCTCTAAAATTCACTTGCATAAGAATTTCGTTGCATTGCATTGCTTCCCTCCCTAGTTTCTTACTAATCACTTCCCTATTATTTGTAATTTTTATTTGGTTTCATATGCTTTTCCCTTTATGTTACGTTCGAGCCATCTTAATGTGACTTAAATTTGACTACGCCACTCGATGATGATTAATGAATCACACATGTATAGTCTCTATGTATGTCTTCTCAGGCTTTTTTTATTTTATTATTATTATTATTATTATTGCTTATCATGGGTGCTTTTGCGCACCTGAATGTTCTTTTAAAACAAGTCCATTGCAGTATTACTCATCAAAATGAAATGTTGTTCTGTTTTCCCTTTTTTGTTTTTTACTTTAAGAAGAAAGTATATTAGAAAAAGGGAATTAATACAATGAAAAGGAAAAGGAGAATTCTCATTTCAGAAATTTACAAAGAAAAAGCAGTTGATACAAACAAAAAGACAAACGAATTATAGTATGGTTTAATGTGTGGGTGTTCCATTTCTTATGTATATTGATGTTCATTTTGAAATGCTATACATCTTTTTGTTGTTTTATTTAATTTGGTAGGATACAGATGCCTTTCTAATGCAAGCCCCCCACGCGATGTTTATCTGCTTCATATTACCTCTAATCATTTTCTTGTGAGTTTGTTCTCTGCCTTGTATCATCATTAGCATACTGTAGTCTCAACATATAGGTTTCAGCACAATATTTAATTCTTGTGTAGACGATATAATTTCTGAGGACTGGGAATTGTTACAGATACTTGTGAACCTTGTCCGAGTAATGGAGAATGCTATGATGGCAAGTTGGAATGTCTTCAGGGTTACCGAAGGCATGGGAATTTGTGTGTAGAAGATGGAGATATTAATGAATCAGCTCAAAAGATTGTATGTCCCTAGAATTTGATTTAATGTGGTTTACTGGTTCTGGGAAATGAATACTGTCTATTATTCTTTTCTTTTTCCTTCTTTGCATTTTGTGTATATCTTTCTGATTTCTTGTGTATGGTTTGACCACAGGTAGAGAGAGTGGAATATCACCTCTGTGAAGAATATGCTCAATTTTTGTGCCATGGAACTGGATCAATTTGGGTTAGTTGTGTCACTTTTAACCCTTGGATTATGCAGGTTACTTGTATTTATGGTGCATTTAGCTGTATTTATTACTGTTTGAGTTATTGTTGGTTTCAAATTCCCTTTTGTATTCCCATCTCAGGTTCAAGAGGATGAATTGTGGAATCATTTTGAGCCAATGGGAAATGTCGTATTGGACAATGCACTTTATAATTATACAAAACGAAGGGCAGTTGAGACAATTGGTAAATTATTGGAGATGAGGTTAAACTCTTATGGGTAAATCATCTTCTCCTGCTTTTTAATCTCTAAGTCAATAGTGGCTTTGTGACTTTTAGTCATATGTTTCCTAAGACTTCTGCTTAGCATATTACTTATGGCTCATATAGGATGAAGGAGTTTAAGTGTCCAGATTTGCTGGCAGAGCATTACAAGCCATTTGCCTGTCGCATTCATCAGTGGATCTCACGGCACATTCTAGTTCTTTTGCCCATTTGTGCCATGGTATCCCTTTCTCAAAGGCATACTTTAATGCATATATTTCTGTTATCAATGATTAAACATGTTAACAATATCGTGATCAAACAGCTTGTTGGATGCACAACTTTGATCTTGAATGTCCGGCGGAAACTACAAATGTCAAGAAGAGTTGAGGAGCTTTACAACCAGGTATAGTGGGATTTTTTTTTGGGGGGGGGGTATATTTTGTTTATTTCCAGGTGTTTCCAACTGATATGTTCATGCTGTAGGCTAGATTTTTGACATATGGTGATATGGTTCATTGTTTGACTTCAGATTTTATCATCTTTTCTATATCCATGTCCTAAATAAAGTTTTTTGATTGATCATTTCAAGCTGTGTGCTGGTTATTCTTATCATATGTATTGTGACCAGAGCAAATGAGTGATTATTACATGTTTCATGAATGAACTTTTGTTTCTTCTGTTTAGCAAGTGCGATTTTAAGTTGTGATGATCGATGGCCTTAAGAATGTATGGAAGCAGATATATATATTCTTATAGAATAATCATGTTAGTTAGAGTTCACAAAATAGTATGGTGTTTATTAGAGGGAAGTTCTGTGCATGGTGAGTATAGGATTCGTGTGCCCCACTTTTTACAATTCGATATGTATATTTTTTAGGTTTAGATGAGTGCAAAAATATCCCTATTCCCTAATTTTCGTAAGTGGAGTTCATATGAACTAGGATTCTGAATAATGCAGTGGGCCAATAGCTCAGATGACAAAGTAAGTCTATCGTGTGGTTTTTATCAAATAAATATATAAATAAATGTGTGGCTTTTGTCTCCTGTAACTGTAATTACAGCAGTTGTGCACAGGTTCTTTTGTCTGGATGACTAATTGTGACTTTATTCTGATTCCATCTCTGTAAAAACTTCTTTGTTTGCTGATGTTATAGGTCTGTGAAATACTTGAAGAGAATGCATTGACGTCAAAGAGTGTAAATGGTGAATGTGAACCCTGGGTTGTTGCTTCTAGGTTACGAGATCACCTACTTTTGCCAAGAGAGCGGAAGGACCCTTTCTTATGGAAAAGGGTACTTTTGTAGTCATTTTGGAATTTGTTGCACTTGATTTTCCTGTATTATCATAATAATAATTAACCTATTAGCAAAGCAGAGCAAATTGATTCATTTTGTCTGTATTAGTTAACTCCATGCTTCAGTTGGTCTTCTGGTGCAGCAGAAGTTGCCCTTGTTCATGGGCTGATTTTGGAATTAAGTTTCAGCATAAGATTTTTATCTGTGCTCACATCCTGCATTCTCATTTTTTCTGCTTCTCTGCATTTTGTTTAACCTTCCGCTGGAAAATAGCTATTCTTCCATTCTTGAGGAATTCAGCTAGGACCAAGTCATACTTTCTTATGGCATATCCCTGTAAATCATCAGAGTTGGGTTTTTCTTTCTTTTCTCATTCCACATATTGATTGATAAAGGGTGCAATCTTTGACCCCAACTATTTGTAGGGCTGCTGTTCATGACTACTTTTTTTGCTTTGTCATTTAATCACTTCTGTCCTGTAATTAAAACTAAATATTTTAATGGATTTTAACTATTAGCTAAATGAATGATAATTTTTGTAATAACTTTGTTTGGGATTACAGGTAGAAGAATTGGTTCAAGAAGATTCTAGAGTAGATCGCTATCCGAAGTTGGTGAAGGGTGAATCAAAAGTGGTATGGGAATGGCAAGGTACATGGGTGTACAGTGTACTTAAAAGTTTGAGTACTCGATGCAAACAAGATGTTCCAAATAAAACTACGTCAAAATTGGGCAGTTTAATAGCTGCAAGGCAGTCTCTTCATCTACCATTCTGATTATTTTTCTATAACTATTACTAGTTATTTATACTTTTTCTTCCCCCATACTCTACAGTTGAAGGCTCTCTGAGCGCCTCAAAGATGAAGAAAAAAAGAGATGCAAGCAAAACCAGGGTCAGTGAAGGCATGGACCTGAGTTATCAACAACATCCCACAATGAAAGCGGGTCAGTGGTTATGTTGCTTGCATATGCTTTGTAATCATGCTTGTTTCCTGATATAGTAAAAATGATTTGTTGTGCCATCAATTTGATGCAGAGCCTAAGGAGCCACTTTTTTGATACAAAGACTTCTTCGAATATTGACTACTGTCCCGTGTAAATTATGATGGCCTAAACTCATGTCCCGTGTACAAAGGGTAAGATGTGTTGGTTATGTTTACAGCATCAAGGGGCAATATGTGCGGCATTGTTGTGAGTGTGACCTGCATTTAATTAAACATTTATTCACCCCCAAAAGAAAAAATTGTAGATTCATGGGACCTGCATGCTTATGGGATGTGCTTAGGGAGAAGAATCAAGTCCTTGAAACTGCTTACCTCTGGGTCTCCGATTGACGGTTAATAAGCTGGTTATGTGGTGCTAAGTAAATTCAATTAAGCATTTTTCTTCTGAAAGACAAAATCCAATGTATTAAAACTTACACAGAATGACATGATAAAATATGTGGAAGAGTTGAGTTTATTTTTTGTTTCCCTGGATCAGAAGAGTTGAGTACTTGAGTTTAGTTAAGGGCACATCACATATGTATGTGATAATGTGAGTACGAATGTTTTGGGCCCGTAATGTTTTCGGAATTGGCGAATGAATTATCGAAGAGGACGTGCCTTTAACATCTACACGTATTATAATCTGTTTACAGTTTTGCCCACATTAATCTATCTATATTTAATTAATTAATCTATCTATCTATATATACAAAAAGGCCCAATCCAACTGTATATTTTCGCCCGTAACTATCCCATCATAACTTTTCCTTTCAACAAAAAAGCCTGACTGATGATTATTCTTTCATTTGAATGGTAGACAGCAAGCTTATGATACACTCTTCATTCTTTTTATTTCTTAATTAATTCTTACATGCATCTCTTCTCAGTCTTACAATGTTTTATGTTTTCAGTAAGGATAATACTTGACACATTATATGTGCTCATATCACCTCACATTTGGAGTTTGTGACAAAATTAAAATGTATGCATGTAAGAAGTAAGATGGGACTAACTATAGTCAATAATACAAACTTTGCAATGTGAAATAATGTGTATATAGTAAGTATTATTCTTTTAATAATACTGAGCAACAGACGGTAGATTCAACTAGTTTTATGTAAACATTTAATATACATAAAAACTTCACATCAAAAAATATTTATATGCATAAAAAAATTAATTTACTTTTGAGTTGGTCTCTTTTTTTAAAAAAAAAAATCATACAATTCAATAATTATTAACACTTGAATCTTTTTAATTTTCTTTTTATATTTCTCTTATAATATAATATTTTACTTGGATGATTTTTACTTGACATTTTATACCAGGCTAATAGTTTGTTTGTTTTAGA
This sequence comes from Ormosia emarginata, assembly GCA_029884605.1. NCBI lineage: Eukaryota > Viridiplantae > Streptophyta > Magnoliopsida > Fabales > Fabaceae > Ormosia > Ormosia emarginata. The sequence goes on along the minus strand of JAQQTP010000060.1, from coordinate 19,132,864 downwards.
TTTCCTATGAATGCCAACTGACGTAGAGGAAGTAAGAATTGTTTTACTTCTTTGCAACGTTAATGGGAAATATGAAAAGACGGTTTGCGATGGAAAGAATTTAAGCTAAACAAGTATTAAGGTGCCATTACGTTGAAAATTACATATGGTGAGCTAAATATTATGCTACATAATTTTAGCAAGAGGAAGTCAACAATAATAATAATATTGTAATGATAAAATAAAATTTTAGCAAACAAGTGCCCGTCTAGCTCAGTCGGTAGAGCGCAAGGCTCTTAACCTTGTGGTCGTGGGTTCGAGCCCCACGGTGGGCGTATACTTGTCAATTTTTTCGTCTTGCAAGTTAAATATCGTAATTAATCTCTTGACTGTGCTCATAAACTCTGACAGTGAGTGGTGAAGCTACACTAGTTGAAAATAATAATTTGGAGGGGGGCTTAGCCTCTCTATGTAGTATGTACTACATGCCGGGCTAAAGCCTCCTATGCACTACGCGCCGCCCCTGGTCATTTGAACTCTTGGAGGAGATTCAACCGCGACATTGGGATACAACTCTGTGGATGTGAAGAATGGACCAAGTGAGTGTACGTGCAGTAATCTTCCTATAGAAACCCCACCATCGTTGATTTGAGTTTGAAACCAGAGCACAGAGTTCCCCACAGAACTGATTAACTTGCCTGCCTACCCCAACCTGATTTGTCTCCTTCCCATTACCATTGGTGCCATGCCATGCATGTTTGACAAATGTAAAATAAGACAAGCACCTCAGTGATTCACTATAAACAAACTGTTTTCTAATAAGACCAACATAATTTTACGCGGAGCAATTTTTAGATAAGTATAGTGTGTGTTTGGATTGCAGTTGATAAACTTAAGTTTAGTTAAAAGTATATTTGTAAACTTAAGTTTGGTTGAAAGTAAGTTTATAATAACGTAATTTATGTTTGAAAAATTTTATTTCAAAAGTAAATTGGAACAATAATTTTAACACAAAAAATTTTAACTTCTTCTTCAACTGACGTTTGGGCAAAAATTGATTGAGCAATGAAAAAAATTTTTTTTCGTCAAACATTTTTTTCTTTCAAATTTCCAACTTACGTTTAAGCTGAACTGTATAATAATCTATCATATCATTATTTAAATATTTAAATTATTATTTAATATGTATAAAAATATTATTGATAATTAATATAATTTTATAATAATTTTTACTATTATATACGTGTCAAATAATAATTTAAATATTTATAATATACCATATTTATTTAAAAATTATTATTTTTATGGGTTAAAAGGAAAGCAACACCCCAGTCTTACCGTAAAACCAGCACGAGATAACAAACCAACATGCAAGATTAAAAATTTGAAAAGCATGCAGCCAATTAATTTTGCTTTCCTGGACCTTTAATATTCACATGCGATATATTTATTTATTTTAATTTGACCATCCATTCTCACTAGCAGCGCCAACCCAATCACCTATTTCCCCCCTAGCTTTTTATTCACTTACTTCCTTATTAATTATTATTATCGATACAAGAAAACAAGCTACAAAACAAAAGCACGGATGCGGGGGACACCTCGTTCATGAGAAACTTCTACAGGCTGTAAAAGAAATGTAGACTACAGCAACTACATGGTCTTATAGGAAGTTGCATGAATTCACTTACAATACAAAGAGTTTAATGAATTTTGTGAATCTCCTAGAATTTATTGAAAAATAAAGCAGTTCTTAACATAATTAAATGTATGTTAATTAAAAGTTAAAAATATGATTCATAAATTTTGGTAACAACTTCTTGCACTTGTTGTCATGCTTAGAAACTTGTAAAACGACCGTCATTTACCACAAGTGAAGGATACATAAATTTACGTTGACAGTAAGTTCGCACAAGCTCTTGTTAAAAAACTAATTTTTCATGGTCGAAATTAGCATATATTCACAAGATATCATTGCATCATTAGTTCATTACCAAGAAGAAAATAGAACAAAATGTATGTGAATCCCAATATCAAGTTGCAGCTATATTTTTACAAAGTCTCTTAGGTTTGAACATCTTTAAGGATTACAATTTTTTTGGATACATCTAAAAGAAGGAAAAAGACTAACTCTTAAGAAAAGAAGCTCTCATGGAATCCGCTTAAGATACATGACCCTGGTCAAATGAAAAATTATTGCATAATCCTAAAACAACACGTAAGATTATATTCACTCTAAATATATATTGACATTTTGGTTATAAATTATAATTAATAATAAAATTTATCATTAACTTACATATTTATTATTTTTATTTTAAAAAAATTAAAATTAAGATAATAAATATATAAATTAATGATAACTTTCATCATTAATTATGATTGAAATGCCAAAATATAATTGAAATTAACATAATCCTTCGCAACGCTATGATATTTCGAGAAGAGGGGAGTAAGTCTTCTCACTCAAGTTAAAGGGGTATTCAAAATAATAATTTTAAATTCGACTTATCATTTATGTACTATCTTCCATAACATAAGATGCTACCTCCATATATAGAACTAGGTATTTGATTTATGAAATAAAGACACTATATTAATTTGTTATTTTTTTTTTCTAAAATAACACTACGCATTTATCAGACTTGTAACTTTTCAATTCACGTAAAAACACTAATTCTAAAGCTTTCATGATATATATATATAAATATATATATATATATATATATATATATATATATATATATATATATATATATATATATATATATATAAAAAAATGAATAGAAAAAATTGTTCGAATATGTGACATTTTAATAAGCATATACTCATAATTTCAAATCTTAGTTATCTCAATTTCTTTAAAATAATTTATAAAAAATATTTTTGTAAATCTCTTAATTCGATGTGAATAATATATATATATATATATATATATATATATATTATTAATTTTTTTTAAAATAATTTATAAAAAATATTTTTATAAATCTCTTAATTTTGATGTGAATAATTTATTTTTAATTAAATCAAAAAAATGAATTAATTTAAAGTGTATACAAACTAATTCAAACACCACTTTGCTGCAATAAAAGAAATGTTATCAAGATTTCGCCAACGCAATTAGAAGTTCAAGTACACAGCTAAATCTTCTTTTTTTTTGGGGGGGGTGGGTATAGGTTAACCTTTTCCTATTCCGCCTTTTAACTTATTGAGACACAAGTAATAAAATTAACTTTTTCGTTGCATAAGATGATAAGGGAAAAGCTGCCATAATTATTTTGCTATAATCATCATTATGAGTAGGATTATGCCAATAATATAGGTTTGATCCGTAAGAATATCTTCAAATAGAAACGAACAAAAGGGAAACCAAACTCACGATCGAAAATACCCGGGTAGAGGCTTAGAGCAAATGTGGTTCTCAAGTGAAGTGGTAAATTAAGATCCCAAAACAAAAAAAAAAAAAAAGAGGAGTAAAGGTGTGGCAGTAAAACTAACCAAAAAGATGAGGCTCCGTTATTGAACTATGGCAGGACAAGGACACGTTCCTTAATTAGGCGCTATATTTGAATTCTGGGTGTTTTCACCTTGAGTGCTCTCAAGTCTCACCACATGCAGACGAAAATGATTGAACGTTTGAACATATTGAAGTATTGAGCAATTAAGGAGAATAGGACCAATAGGTGATGGAGGAGACAAAGATCCATGGCATGATCTTGTATGTTGGACTTCCACTACCTCAAAGATAAAAAGAAAAGCAACCGAGACAAGTATAGCCCTTTGTTTTTGTCTACCGTTACAAACAAACTGTAGGCGATGGGTTGGTGAGTGAACAAGTGAGTGATCAGTCACTGATCCACGATTCAGCATTTATCTTTTCTTGATTTCCTGTACGTCTTTGTGATTGTAATACGGACAATGTCTAAACTGATATGCCTGATTTTGATTTGGAAGATGTAGACTTTGCTTAATATCGGGATCATAGAGCCAATCTAGTCTTTTGGTTAAATTAAAGGAAAAACCAGTGCTTTGTCTTGCATAGTTGATGTATTTTCATATAGTGGAATTTTCACTATTTGTTTCATGATATCTAATTCGATTTATCCTTTTTTTTTTCTTCAAAGTAGGTGTTCATGTGTGTGAATTCAGAAGGTGTATAAAAATAAGTTTTTTTTTTTTTAAAAAAAAGGTAGTTTTGATATATACTTTTAGAATAAAACTTTTTAGACTAACCATAATTAATTCAATTATATTGTTAAATCATTAGAAGAGTTTCATTATCATAGCAACTTTCAATGAATTAATCTAACTCTTTTAATAATGTGTTATCATATATTATTAAATAATAATGTACAAAATTTTACACTACCAATATATTAAATTTGTTTTTTAAGAATTTAATTTTGATGCAATATAAATATAAAAAAGTTTTACATTTATATTTTATGATGTATTGACACGTTATTTAATGAATTTAGTATCTTTTATATTTGTTAGTGTTTTACCGTATTTCCCATACTGAAGGATCAACCCGACACATCACCGAACTCTTTTGTAGACACATTAAATCAAAAGGCATCACACTTACGATGCTACCTAAAATTCCCCCAAACAAGATAGTTAACGGTCCCGACAAATCGAGACGGACCTCCACGATCGTAGGACAGCCCCGACAAGGTCGAGACGGACGTCATATCGTGGGTTGAAACCTCTACCAAGGTACGATCCTTGACCTTCGTCCCATTAAACTATTTTATATATCGTGCTAAGTAAACCTAAAAAGAGGGAGATCTATGACTATCGATATATTCTCCTTTACTTAACATCTAACTTTACATTAGTCCCATCGCAACCCACCCCCGGGCTTCATTCGCTTGGTGCACCGCATAAGGAGAAACCACCATATACGTGCTGTTTCGCACTGTTTCGAACATTGGCGTTGTCTGTGGGAATTTTTTCGATAAACTTTCATTCCTACGTTAACTATGGTGAGCACAAGACATAACCAGAGGAAGGGAAGCACTGCGCATGCTGCCCCTGGCCAAACACAGGGCCCAGTAGCCCAGCGTGACCCTCCTTCCATCACACCACCAGAAACCTCCGCTACCAGAAATGGGCCCGTTATAGTTGAAATTCTCGATGGACATGAAACTTCAGCCTCTGAAAGCCCTGTCCCGTCTTAAAGGGTTTCCATTCGTAACAAGCTCATCTTCCCTCACGGTGGAGCAAACAATACGAACCATGGAGCTAGGATCCCTATCCATGCTCGTTTGGGAGCCTCCCACGATAATGTGGACCACACGTCTCATTACGAAGACAATGTCCACTCCGAGATTACGAGAAATGGCCTCCGAGAGTTGTTGCACCAACAAACAGCTCTCATCGAGGATCAGCGGCGTCAACTAGAGGAACAACGCCGCCGTTTAAAAAACCTTGAAATATCGGCAAGGGCAGAGAACGACAACGGAGGACGGGATGCAGCTCACAACGGGCATGCAGCCCAAGGCGCTGGGGCCCGGATTATTGGAAATGGTAACCCGGCCCCCGGCCGCCTACAACAATTCTCGGACGCTCCAATGTCATACAGGGTTCCGAGGAGTTTCAAACCTCCGAGCAATTTGGAGGCTTACGACGGAACAATGGATCCCCAGGAGCACTTGGACGCCTATACGCAGTCCATGCAACTCCATGGATACACCCCGAAACTTCTATGCTGGGCCTTCCCCCTATTCCTGAAGAAGGACGCCCTCCGATGGTTCGTCACCTTGCGAACGAGGATCACAGGATGGGAAGACCTGACGCAACGGTTCTTGCAACATTACACCACGGCAAAGGAGCGCCCGAAGTCGATCGGCTCCCTCTCCGGGATCCGCCAGGGAAGTTATGAATCCTTGCACGAATATGTCAGAAGGTTTAACCAAGCCTGTGTGGGCATAGAGAACCTCGACGACAGGATAGCCCTCCACTACGCCAGGAACGGGCTCCAGACCAACTCTAGCTTTTTTGCGTCTCCAGCAAAAAAGAAACCGGAGAGTCTAGAAGAGTTTCACCGACGGGCAGACAAATACGTTGAGTTGGAGAAAGTCACCAGGGCTAAAGAAAGTTTGGAGAAAGGTGAAATACACCAGAAGAAGAACCAAAGCTCCAATCAACCCCGTGACCCCTCAAAAGGCGAGCGATACCGGCCCAAATATTCTATGTATACTCCTTTGAACACCCCTTGAGAGACGATCTTGAAGGAGGTCCTTCAAACCGAGTTCCAGAATATCAAGAGACTGCCACCCATGAAGAAGCAGTTCCAAAGGGATCAGTCAAAACACTGCAGGTGGCACAATAGCTACGGCCACGAAACAGAAGATTGCAACCAATTCTGAGACGTTATCGAGTCCCTGATCAAAGAATGACGTTTGCAAAAATACATCAGTGGTTTTCGAGAAAACGAAAACCGTGAAAGGCGCAGAGACCGGAGACAAAGCCGCAGCCCCCGGTGAAGTTCGAACCAGCGCCCAAGAAGAAGCAAAAGTCCTGCAAGAAGGTCCCGGACCCTTCCGCGCCGCAACATTGAAAACAGGCAGGACCTGGAACGGGATACTCAAGGTGGGGGCAACAGGAAGGATAAACTCGCAAGCACTATCTCAGGGGGATTTGCAGGGGGCGGTCTGTCAAATAACTCGAGGAAAAAGACACTCCGGACTGCGATCCTGAGCATGTCCAGCTCCTCTTCCCGAAAGCCTCATGTGGAATACAAGGACGCACCACCCATCTCCTTCTCCGATAAGGACTACAGTGACATTATCCGAGATCACGACGACCCCCTGGTCATTCCGGAATAATCTCCAACGCCGAAGTCCGTCGTATCTTTGTAGATCAGGGGAGCTCAGCGGACATCATGTTCATGGACGCCTTCAAAAGATTGGAATTCCCTCTATCTGCGCTTACACCATATGAGGGCGAGCTAACTGGATTCTCCGGAGAAAAGGTAACCCAGGTGGGTTACTTTGAAACTTTCCTTACCTTGGGTAACGACAACACCTATAAAACGGTGAAGGTGAGGTTTCTAGTCATGGATTGTCCCTCGGCCTACAACATCATCCTAGGCCGCCCTACGCTAAATGGCATTGCCGCTGTGGTCTCTACCGCCTACCAGGCCATGAAGTTCCTCAACAGGAACAATGAAGTGGTCACGGTCAAGGGCGACCAGATTGCAGCCCGCAAATGCTACAATGAAAGCTTGAAGATCGGCAGGACCTCCAGGAAAACAAAGACACGGACATCTAGTACCACCTACGACCAAGTCAACATCCTGATGACGGAGTTAGATGTCCGTGAAGAGATCCGGGGTACAAGACCCTAGCCCGAAAGAGAACTGATCCCACTCCAGCTGGGCGACAAACCCGACCAAGTCACCATGTTAGGAGCAAATCTCGAGGAACAGGAAAAGATCCATTGGACTTCTGGCCGACATACTGGAATCGACCCCGCTTTCATCCGCCATCGTTTATCTATTAAACGGATGCGGCTTCTGGCCACCCCGAAGAAGAGAAAAGTTAGCCCCGAGAGACAAGAAGCCATCGAGGAGCAAGTCAAGAAGCTACCGAACGCCGGCTTCAAGAAGAGAAATCTCGTACACCACTTGGCTCTCGAACGTCATCCCGGTTAAAAAGGCAAACGGAAATGAAGCAACTACACCGATAACAAGGTATGTCTCAAAGATCCATACCCCCTCCCAAACGTTGACAAGTTAGTCGATAGCTCCTCCGGTTTCCGGACACTGTCCTTCATGGACGCTTACTCGGGGTACAATCAAATTCCAATGTACCCTGGAGATCAGGACAAAACGGCCTTCATCACCGAAAGGGCGAGCTACTGCTACAAGGTAATGCCGTTCGGGCTAAAAAATGCCAGAGCCACATACTAGAGGATGATGAACAAAGTCTTCGAAGAACAGATGAGAAGAATGCTAGAGGTCTATATCGATGATATGATAGTTAAGACCCTGTCGTCAGGATCACACACCTCGGATCTAGAAGAAGTATTCGCGCAGCTGAGAAGGCACGACATGAGGCTCAATCCAGGAAAGTGCACATTCGGGGTCCAAGCAGGGAAATTCCTGGGGTTCATGCTGACCCACCACAGCATAGAGGCAAACCCCGACAAATGCAAGGCGGTGCTCGATATGCATAACCCCCAGAACGTGAAAGAGGTACAATAGTTAAATGGACGAATCGCGGCTCTCGCTAGGTTCTTGGCCAAAGCCGCTCACAAATCTCTCCCTCTTTTCAAATTATTGAAAAAAGGGGACCAGATTCAAATGGACACAAGACTGTGAAGAAGCTTTTACATCCCTGAAAAATATTCTGGCATCCTCTCCCATCCTTACAAGGCCAGAGGCATAAGAAACACTCTACGTGTATCTCTCCGTTCACGAGGAAGCCGTGAGTTCAGTACTCATTAGAGAGACGCCGGAGGGGCAACAACCGGTTTATTTCGTAAGCAAGGTACTGCAAGGCCCCGAACTCAGATACCAAAAGATAGAGAAGGTCGCCTTCGCACTCATCATCACGGCCAGGAGACTGAGACAATACTTCCAGTGTCATCCCGTGATAGTGAGGACTGATCAGCCTATCCGGCAGATACTGCATAAACCAGACTTAGCGGGAAGGATGATTGCCTGGTCCATTGAGCTTTCCGAGTTCCGGATTGCCTACGAGCCTAGACTGGCAATCAAGGCACAAGCGTTGTCTGATTTCTTGGTCGAACTCACTTCAGACTCCGGATGCCCCGAAGAATTGTCCTGGACAGTGTTCGTGGATGGGTCTTCAAACCCAAAAGGATGCGGCGCCGGGGTAATCCTGGAGAACTCAGGGGGGGTGACCATTGAGAATTCACTAAGGTTCGAATTCCCCATCTCCAAAAACCAGGCAGAGTATGAGACATGCATCGCGGGACTGGCAATGGCCAGAGACCTGGGGGCCACAAAGATCAAATTTTGCAGTGACTCCCAGCTCGTAACCTCCCAGATCCGAGGAGAGTATCAAGCCAAAGAACCCCTCCTGCAGAAATACCTCATGAAGGTGCAAGAACTCCTCCCAAACTTCCAACTGGTTAAAGTGGAGCACATACTCCGGGAACAAAACTCCAGGGCCGATCTCTTATCCAAGTTGGCAAGCACCAAAAGTCCAGGTAACAACCGATCGGTGATCCAGGCAACCCTCTCACACCCTACAGTTTCCGACGTAGCCGTCTTCCAGGTTGATGAGCAAGAATATACCTGGATCACTCAACTGATGGAATACTTGCAATCTGGTAGCCTCCCCGAGGATTCTAAGGATGCGGCCAAATTGAAGAAAGTCGCGGTCAGATACACCATCTTCGATGGGCAGTTATACCGGCGCGGATTCTCTTCACCCCTCCTGAGGTGCCTCACGCCTAAAGAAGCTGGGTACGTCCTAGCTGAAGTCCACGAAGGAAGTTGTGGGCACCATTTAAGAGGTAAGGCCCTAGCATTAAAGGCACTCCGGGCGGGCTACTACTAGCTCACGATGGAGGCAGACTTCCTTGCACATGTCCAAATGTGCGATAAGTGCCAACGGCACTCTGACCACTACTACGCCCCGCCGGAGGAATTGTCCACGACATCCATCCCCTGGCCTTTCTACCAGTGGGGCATGAATATCTTAGGACCTTTTCCTCAAGCGTCCGGGCAATTGAAGTTTTTGGTTGTTGTTGTGGATTATTTTACCAAGTGGATAGAAGCAGAGCCCCTGGTCAACATCACCTCGGCTCGAATCCAAAGATTCACTTGACGCCACCTCATTACCAGATTTGGAGTCCCAGAATCCATCGTTACGGACAACGGGACGCAGTTCAAAGACAAAGGTTTCGAAGAATTACTTTGCGGGCTGAAAATAAAACATCACTGCAGCGCCGTGAAGAACTCTCGTACCAACTGACAAGCCGAAGCAGCAAATCGTGTTATCGTTAGAGGGTTAAAGAAAAGATTGGACGAGGCCAAAGGAAACTGGGCCGAGCAGTTAGACTACGTCCTTTGGGCTTACCGAACCACTCCTCATTCTACAACAGGTGAGACCCCGTTCAAATTAACCTATGGGTGCGAAGCAATGATCCCGGTAGAGATAGGGAAACCGAGCTGGCGTCTCCAGAACAGTTAGCATAATCAAACTCATTAAATAAATGTCAATGCATAATTAAATGATAGTATAAAAATGTTTTATATATACAGTGAATGGATTGAGATTAAACTATTTTTTAATTACATTTGTTTTGATAAACTTTACATTATGAAATTAAAACTTGAGCTGTCACATTTTATTTAACTCAGTGTTCTAAAATCTAAATAATATATATGTTGTATTTATTTAAAGAATTTATATTCTTCTTTTTTTTTTGAAAATTGAATCAAATTGCTATTTCCTATATTCTTAATTTAAAAAATAAAATAAACTAGTACAAGATAGGTATATGTTATCTCAGTCTTTTTTATTGGAAAAAAAATCTAGCATTATATTTTTTATACGTGTTACTTTTTTTGTATTAATGTTTCAAAACCAAACTAAATTAGATTAGTTGAACTAGTCCATCTGTGCACTAGTTATATATTTAATTAGAGAAGATATTTATTTATATTTAATGTAAGTAAAAAAAATTTACATTAAATTTTATATTTTATTATGATTATATAATTATGATAAAAAATAAATTATAATCATATAATCATAATAAAATATAAAATTAGATATAATTTTTTTTACTTACATTAAATATAAGTGAATTCCTCTCATTTAAATATGATTCAAACATAAATTTAATAAGTTGAATCAATCTAATCAAGAGACCCAATGCTGATCTTACCTGTTCAATTTCCTTTTCGATTTTCAAATCATTGTTTTGAATAGAAATTATTCCTTATGGGCAAGAATTGATCCAATCCTGATGTAAAGATTGACGTAATGTAACTTTTATACGGCAAAAAAAACTGGTGCAAGAAGAATAATATTTTTATATGAGTAAGTAGAATAACATTATATCAACAATACTTGAATTCAAAAAAAATATTTAAGAAGATTAAAAGAAACAGACACGTAAATTCATGTTTCTACAAAAAAAAAAAAACTTGCTAATGTAATATTATACAAATTAATGACAGATATAATATCGCAAAAATATTTATATTTATACTCTAAAACTAACAATGACATGTAAGAATTTCATCTTCATGATCATTTTCATTAACAATGACTGGTTCATAGAAAGAATTAAATTGAAATGAATCTTCATCAGTGAAGTATTTTAACTTTGTTTGGTATGCATAAATCCAATAAAAAGAAAAGGATGAGAGTTAAGGATTAGCTTTTTCCTTTGTTTTGGGATGAGTTTAAGAAATAAGAGAAAAGGAATTAGAGTGAGATTAAATATATAAGTCTCACATATTTTGTATCTTCAGAGGAAAAGAGAAGAAAAGAATATACTTTTATAGATCTTATCAAAATTTATAAGTTTTGAATAGTAATATAATAATTTAATAATAATTTATATGTTTTTTAATCATTTTTCAATAAAACTAAATAAAATAAGAGAAATATCTCTTTTTTCATTGAATAATACTAAATAAAAAATGATAACTTCTTATTTTTTTTCTTCTTTATTATATCATTTACATTGAAGCACGGACACACTTATTTGTTATAGGTGTTCACCTGTTGTTGAATACGTATCTAATATAATATACGAGATACGATAAATACATGTATATGTATATTTGAATGTGTCTAATTTTAAAATTTATTTTTTTAACTTAGACACAGTTCGAATACGTTTGGACACATTTTGAACACGACTCATTAATATTTTTTTTAAAAAAAATTTCCATGTAAGTTTGTAATACACAAGTCCAATTACATGTAGTTATCATCACTTAGACACCGATCCTCAAGAAAAACATAATCCTCAATATAATGTATATCATTTTGCCGTTCATAACTTACATAGAGTACCATGAAGTTAATATTTAGATATTCTCTTTAGTTAATTTTTTTTATACATATGTACTTGTACATGATTAGTTTTATTAAGAAAAATTGATTTAAGAGATTTTTTAAAAAATATCAATATATAAAGTATGTTCTATATTTTTAAAAAAGACTTACTAAGTAATAACTAATAAATATTGACATTTATAATATATTAAGATATTATAAATATTTAAGTTTATAAAAATGATATTAATAAATTATGAATATATTTTTTAAATTTTACAATTATATATATACATAATCTAAATTCTTTAATTTATTTTTATATTAAATTTTTAAATTTATAAAAATAATATTAATAAATTATGAATCTTTTTTTAAAATTTTATAATTATATATATACATAATCTAAATTCTTTAATTTACTTTTATACTAATATATATATATATATATATATCCTACACATTTTTAAATTTAACGTGTTTTCGTATCATATCCCATATCTACATTTGTAAATATAGGACTTACTTTCTTTTTTCCCTCCTTTGACACCAATTTTACAAAGCAAATTATAGTCGTGAGAATAAGTTTTGTTTATTTTTTATTTTTAAAAAAAGTTTCGTTCATGTGAGCAGTTACAACTCACAAGACTCACAAGCTGTGTCACGTGACTCAAACTCACGCCTTTATCAATTTCTGACGTGACATTTCGCTTCAGACCACACACAAATTGCTTTTGATAGTTTTAAGTAGGCGTGTAATGCAACGGGTTTATTTTACCCCAACTCGGCTTCATATCTTGATTGGATTTTATTTTATTTTTATCTAACCTTGAGTCCGATAATGATCGAATTGCAAATGAAGAATTTGATAAGTTGATGTAATATATAAATTTAAATATTATGTATAATTAAATTATAAAAATAAGAAATTAAAATTAAGATATATTTTAAAATAAATAATATAAATATAAATATAAATATAAAATTTATTTTAATATATTATTAGTGTAAAAATTTTATATTATCATTTAATTATAAATAGTTATGTTATTAAAATATTTAATTCTTTTAATAAATATCTCAAAATTCATATATATAATAATGTATCATTGATTAATAATTTAAATAATTTTACATTTATGATGTATAAAAATTATATTATATAAATATATCATAATATATATAAAAACTATTAATTAATTTAAATTAAATTTTTTTATTATTTATAACTAAGTATTGAAAAAAATAAGTTTTTAAAAAATGTGTAATACTAAGTTAGAATAACTTGAAATATAATCTGATCTCAATTTAAAAACATACTAAATTTAATTTATAAAACTCAAATTCGTTTTAATTAATTTAAAGTCAGAACGAGTTAATAAAATAAATTAAATCTTAAATATTTCTAATTTTAAGATATTTGTTTTAAAGAATTAAAAATAAAAAAGTTAAATAAAAAGTTAAATATTTAATATATTATAAGCAAAAATTATTTAAGACTTTTTTTTAACTAATTATAAAACGTATTAATGTTCTGGAACGTACACTCCTTAACAAGATCTTAATTTTAATATTTGAACTATTTTTTAACTTTTGAATCTGTTCTACTGTAAAAACCGTGGAATCCTTGCGTGTCACTCTTTTGTTCGTTTGGTTTCAAGTTACAACTTACAAACTACAAACTTGTTGTGAGTGGTTGCTAAGGGAAGTGGAACTCGGTGCATGTGATTACTACAATTAACTTGCATTATAATTAACGAACTAACTGCCTAGACATGCTTAAGCAACTCTTCAAGCTTGGGCAGCACCCTTTTAATTACCAAAGTGCCCTTATTCCTACGTAACGTAGCAATGACTTTCAAGTGTCGGTATCCGGTTGTGATTTTTTTTTTTACCGATCATGACAAATGATAAATAAGTTCGAAAAATGCAATTTACATTAAATGATTCAAAGAAAAAAAAGGGTTCTTTATTACATTATTTTTTTTTATTGAATTTTAATTAATCGATATACAATATTGTTGTATTACGTTTGTATAATGGATGAAGAGGATCTTATTTTTTCAAAACAGAAAAAATTATCCTCAAACTCTCTTTTTATTCTATTCTCTAACTCACTCTTTAATGATTAATTTTTTCTGTTTTAGAAAAACATAATCCTCTTGTTTTGATTAATAGGAAAAGTTCCTCATCTTTGTATAATTGCATTGTAATGTGACAAATCATTTTTCCAAATTTGTTTTGTGGCATCTTTATCTAGTTGTAGCATCCATCAACTTCAAGATTTATTACACATTAAAAATGTGTACCTGAGAGTCAATTATTTACATCGATCTTGGTCTATGAGACGTGATTAGCTTTATTAGGCTTGAAGAAAAGTCTGCTGGTATTTTGTGTGGAAAGAAAGAGACCCTTTAGCAATGCCTCACTTGCAATTTGCATCAGGTCATGAGGTAAAGGAAAGCAAAACACTGTTAAGGTGGGCCAAAAGTCATATCATTTTTTTTTTCAATTATTGTCACGTTGATTTAGTAAAAAGAAATTAGTGATTATTTTCTTTTGAGATATTTTAATGAGGCCACTTTGCCCAGGCAAAAATCAACTTTTTTGCACCTTTTGGGGTGGCCCAAAATCGATTTGGGAGTTGGTAAACGCAGCATGCATCAATGTGATTAGAGAAAGATTACATAAGCTAAACAAATTATGCTGAGGAAATTATATGTTCAGTAATCTTGGTAACTAGTCATTTTTAAGCTTTTAACCAACATATCAATAATTTTTCGTTTTCTTAAAAGCATATTTATGCCTATTTTATGTAACGTTTTCCATTTTTGGATTGTGTGAAATGCTCGCCATTATGAACTTTCTGCTGCTGCTGTACTTGAATTTGGATCATCACCAATTTTCATGTCAAAATGCAAACACTGTGGAGAGAAATTCTTAAATGCTGGTAGCGTAAGAGTTTTATTTTATTTTTTTTCTGTCTTTTATTATGTATTATTTTAATTTTAATATTAAAATATTATTGATGTGAAGATATTAACGACCTATCTGACTAATTTACCTAATTCACTCCGTAAATGATATATAGAGCATCAAAGAATTGAAAAATTATTACATATTATTGAAGCACAATAAATATATGTTTTAAAATAGATATTTACTATTAACTTTAAATTATTTGTTTAAAATTTATATAAATTTATTTAAAATTAATGATAAAAATATTTTTTAAATCACACATTTATTATATTTTTATAACATGCTAAAATCTCTCCAATTCACTAATTGAGAAACTCTCATAGTGAAGATACATTATTTTGGATTATGATTTCTATAGTATCCATTTTTTTTTAAGATTTAGTATTTAAGGTAATTTATCAAGTACTTTATTGGCTATTGATTATTTTTAAATATTTATTATAAATTTAATATTTAATAAATACTTAACAACTAATTATAAGTATCAAACCCATCAAAATATCTTAAAAAATTTCATTTCGAATTTAACTTAAACCCATGCAGTAATGATATGATGCCTACTAATCTACAACTTATATATATATATATATATTTTATTATATAAAAACTTGATTTCAATGATTATGATCCTGTCTAGTTTTTTTTTCAATTGGAGGATCCTAATCACATTATTCTTTTTTATTATTAAATTATAATTTTAATCCTTATAATTTACACTAATTTTAAATTTTATTCTTATAATTTTTTTTAAAAATCAATTCTCACACTTATAAAATTTTTTAAATCATTATTATTATTAATTTTTATTACAATTCTATTATAACACTGTCAGTTTATTAATAAAATAAATATTTATTTATAATAAGTGTTTTTAATGTCAAATAAGTCTTCTTTCATTATTATAGATGCTTATTTATTTTAAGTGAATATACTCAATAAGTGATTTTTTATTATGTGTTTATTTTTTTATAAGTATTTTTTATCTAATAAATATTTTTTATATTTTTTTACTCTATAAAATATTTAATAAAAACTAAATTAATTGTGATAACATAAAAATCAATAAAAATAATTATTTTTAAAACTTTTTATAAATTTAACAACTGATTTAAAAAAAATTAAATTGTAAATAAGTAAACGATTGGTATAAAACTTTAATTTAGCATTTTTTTAATTATTTTTGGGTAATAATAATAATAAAAAGTAAAATCTGAGGGTGGATTTGGAATATGAACCTTGAAATAAGTGGCAGAAAGGTTGATTGACCCTTATGAGAGGCTTCTTTTCTGCATACTCTGTGGTTCTTAAGAGCCGGTGGCAACTGTTCAGTAGTCACAGACACCCTTTCAACGACCGCAGTTAAACCTCCCTCGTCCCTCTCTTTCCCTCTCTCTTGATGCTCTCTTTGTTATCAATGAAATAAGTGGAGAAAGAGCAAAACTTTGTTTCTTTTCAACCAAGGTAGCAAAAATGGCTTGGAAAACAACAATTTTTCAGAGTTTTACTTTGTCATATGCATGCTGATTCTCTCTCGGTTCAAGTTTTCATTTTTGGAGAATTCAGTTTGGTTTTGTTTTTCTTTTTTGGATTATAATATGTGCATGGCATTTCATGGTTGCCACTTTGAACTGCTTGCTTCTTTACTGGGTTCACGGTTACGAATTGCTTTGGTTTCAAACTGACCCGGTTTGTTCTCAAATTTTCCTTTGATATTTTGGAGTTTTCTTTTCCTCTTTGCGAGATCTTATCTGGGTCGTTGTCTGTTTGCTGTTTTGTGAAAGTGTCATCAGAAAATGAGATCTTTACAGTTTACACTATAAAGTACAGGTTTTTATTTTCTTTTTGTTGAGGAAATGCTTCCAGAAAAATGAGTAGGAATCTGTTTTTTGATGTACGAGCTGCTTCATGCATGATCAGAACTTACCGTTTCACTTGATTCTTGAACTAACTGAACCTCGTTTTGGTTTGATCTTCAGAGTTTAGAGGTTATGTCAGTATTCTATTATTCTACATTATCTGCTAGCTATTTGAAAACATTTTACCATGTGAACAAATTTAAGTTTCAACGGAGTTTCTGCTTGTTCTTTTTTCTTTTTTTTTCCCTATGTTCTGTGATTTAGATTAAAGTCTAGCTCCCTGAATCAAGCTAGTGATCTCATGGATCTTGCAGAATGGATTGGATGTTCCTAAGCAATATTGATCTGTTACTTGGGTAGGGGACTGAGAGACGATGCCAAACCAGCTATGGTTTGCACTGCCAGTGATTTACAGGGATGGAAAGATTTTCCAAAGGGACTTAGGGTTCTTCTCCTTGATGGAGACAGCAGTTCTGCTGCCGAGATAAGAGCAAAGCTCGAGGCCATGGACTATAATGGTAAGACTTTTTGGATCCTCTCTTTTCTTTTTGGCATGCCTCACTTCCTTATCCACTTGAAATTTTGGCCTAGCAATTCCCACTTTCCTTAATTTGTGGGCTAAGTTGGTCCCCATCTTTCTGTAGAATGGCATCTTGTAAAGCAGCATTGCTTTAGATAGTCCTTATATGGTTCTTTGGAAAATTGTGGTATGAGATTTTAGTTGCATAGAAGGTTGGAAAATTTAATAGAACACTTTTTTTTCCTTTTCCGATGCTTGATGTTACCATATGTGGTATTTCTCTAGATGGCTTATAAAGCTGCAAAAACTTTCATTTGTGCTTAAACTATATGCTCACTGAAAGTGGTCCAAATTCTAAAGGTATTGAGGATAAAAGCATTGTCAGTTATCTGACTTTATGAACTACTGAATCTATTCCATTTTGTACATTTGGATTTTGGTGGCCTTTTAGTTGCTAAGCCGGGCTGCATTAGTTGGCTGCAGAAGATAGGCATTTATTATGGAAAACAAAAGTTTCCACGAATCTAAGTTTAATTGAAATTATATCTTAAGAACCAACCTAAGTATAATTTGACTGTTATAGTGTTATTGAAATCCGTAGTGTTCTTTTCCTCTACTCCCACACCCCATCCCTTCTTGTTTCCTATACATGCTTGTTAATTCCTTTAATTTTGTTAAGTAAGCCTCAGAGTTTCTGTACAGTTTCTACCTTCTACGATGAGAATGAAGCCTTGTCAGCAATCTCAAGTAGGCCTGAAGGCTTTCACGTTGCTGTAGTGGAGGTAATGAACTTTCATTTTCTATATAAATGACAAATCATCATGTAGTTGTTGTAAAATTTGAACTGAAAATGAACAAAAATGGATGCTGTCTAGTATGCTAGTTGAAAATGATGTGAATCTGGAGAAGTTGATAGTTCTCTTGATTATAATTAGTTGCTGCTAAACTTTAGGCTGTAAAACATGCTTTCATCAAAGAAGTCATTTATCTTGGAATTTGTGAAATGCTAGTAATAAGTAATTACTTTTATCATCTTATGCATTTTGCTCTAATAACATCATGGCATTTATTGTCTCACTTTGTCGATCTCTATCTTAATCTTGTCATTGATCTCTTTTAGATTGTTAAAATAATGCAGCGTTGATGATGTGATTTGTAACCACATGCATCCATCCTAATTGCAGGTGAGTACAAGCAGTAGCCAGGGAGGTTTCAAATTTCTTAAGAATGCCAAGGACTTGCCAACCATTAGTAAGTTCAGAACTGAGCCTAACTTTGCTGGTTTAACTTCTTGACTTGTTGTCATTCTTTATAACCCCGCCCCACCCCAAAAAAAAATAAAGATTTTAATGGTGTTTACAAGTCAATTGTCTAGTTTGAATGTTAACCCAAATTTACTTCCTAGAAGGAGAAGGAACATCATCGTACCTTTCATATCCAATTTTAACAATCACCTATATCTAGGTCTTGAGTAATAGTAATACTTGTAAGTTCTGTTTTTTCTCTCCTTTTATTTGTTTTGTGATTGTTGCTTGCTGTTGTTTTTATATCATTCAAGTATTCAACAACTTATTTTTCCCATGTGAAACTATTAACAATTGAAATGGATGAATGGTCTACAAGTGAACATGACATGCGAAATATGAAAAAAAGGTTTACTTCAAGGCTGTCTTATGCTTGCTGTAAATTTTCTAACCAGTGATACTTGCAATTTTTCATGTAGTGACTTCAAACAATCAATGCCTGAGCACCATGATGAAGTGCATTGCAGTAAGATTTTGCTTTAGTCATCTCAATTATTTGTGGGTTAATATCTGATTATATAAATATTCTTTAACTACAATTTTCTATTTTATCATCTTTTTTTTTTGCTTTTTGGTATTATCTTTTGTTAACTCATGCTTTTGGATCTTTCAAATTATAGGCCAAATTTAAGCATCTCCTTAAAATTAGTGCACTAATGAAACTAGTTTTTGTATTGTTTTTTGGTTCAATATTTACTGGGAATATGATTTTTTTTAACTCATTTAAGTCAGGCATAGATTACATTTTCAAACTGTCCTGTTAGTTGATGCATACATCTTGACTCTTTGATCCACTTTGTTTTTTAAGCTTGGTGCAGTTGAGTTCCTCAATAAACCACTTTCTGAGGACAAGCTCAGAAATATCTGGCAGCATGTGGTTCACAAGGTCTGTTAATATTGACAACATTATGTTGGCATTAACTATTAACATAATATGCGCAAAATAGTTTCTAATGTGGTTGAACTCAAGCAGGCATTCAATGCTGGGGCAAGTGTCCTGTCTGAATCACTAAAACCTGTCAAAGAATCTGTAGAATCCATGTTGCAGCTCCAAACAGACCATGGACAACATGAAAGTAGAGTCTCAATAGATTTAGAGGATGTGCGCAGGTTTAGTGATAATGACTATGAGCAGTCTGCTGGAAGTGATAAATATCCAGCTCCATCAACCCCACAATTAAAACAGGGGGAAAGGTTACTGGATGATGGGGATTGCCAAGAGCAGACTCTTTGCTCAACAGAAAAAGAAAGTGGGGAACATGATGGGGAATATAAATCTGTCGAGACTTCATTTGAGAATTTGAATGCTGAAAGTACTCCTCAGCCAAGGAAACCTGAAAATACTTTGACTAAGGAGGAAAAGGACTTTGCTGATGGTTCCAAGGGTGAGAGTGCTGTTTCTCTGAATCCACATAATATAAAGTTTCTCAGCAACGCCGATGGTAATACTAAATCTCCAAATAAAGTGGGTGTTATCAGTGATTCGTGTGAGATTAAAGCTAATCGGAAGAAGATGAAAGTAAGCTGCATTATGACTTCTAGTTCTTATCATTTTTGTGACTGTGATGTAACCCTCTATCCACGAGTTGCAAAATACTGACATTAACACCTATGCAACCCTTCCCCTCCATCTTACCCTGTACCATTTGCTTACACTTGCTCATGAAGTTGATATCAATGACACAAATATGGCACACATAACCAGAAAGTATTTCCAAAATTTTGTTTAACCTGTCAATCTTCCCAATACGTTGTTATGCTTTGAGTTATTCAAGAAAGCAAATCCACAGACATATCGTCATTTTCATGAAGTGATTAATGGAAATTTTACAATCAAATTGTTATATATTAACTGCTGTCTGATTGTAAATCTTAGGAAGGACGCTTTCAAAGGAATTTCCAACTGAAATAGCTTGATAAAACAGCATGGCTTCAACCATCACCTCCTTTCCTTGTATTCAGTTTTAAATAGAATGTGTTGTCCGGTTAAGGTGAAATTCCTTGGTAGATTTTGGAGCTCGAAGCAGTAACTTATGATCCACATATCCATAAATACTTATTAAACTTGAGAAAAATGGCATAGTTATCAAAAGTCTTGAAATATTTCAACTGCATCGTGTCCATGAACTGTTGTTTCACCTGGAAGACTTTGTTCTGGTCTTAAGAGTTTTAGTAAATATTTCTGAAATCATATTTTTCTGTGTTGTTTGTTGCTTATCCTTATTTTTTCCATATAAGATTATTTGTTTGTTGTATAAGTGATCTGCTGGTTATGATTATCTGAATACAGTATTGGTATTTGGTTTTGGTCTCAGGTAGACTGGACGCCTGAGCTGCACAAAAAATTTGTGCAGGCAGTGGAACAACTAGGTGTTGATCAAGCCATTCCTTCTCGAATATTGGAGCTAATGAAAGTGGAGGGCTTGACAAGGCATAATGTGGCAAGCCATCTTCAGGTCATTATTTTGCTTGCTGGTTTTAGATATCAATTTCTTTTCCAAAGCTGCGAGTAGAATGACTATTTTCAACAACTTTCTGATAATAAACAAAAACCATATCCATATATCCTCTTAGGTAAGATTTAGTAACAGTTTTTTGTTGAACAGAAATATAGGATACATAAGAGACAAATCGTGCCCAGGGAAGAAGATCGAAGATGGCCAAATCAAAGAGATCCAATGCAAAGGAGCTATTGTCTGCAAAGACCAATTATGGCCTATCCTCCATATCATTCTAATCACACCCTCTCTCCTGCTCCTGTATATCCTATGTGGGGACAATCTGGAAGTCAAACAGCTGGTCTACAGATTTGGGCCTCTCCTGGTTATCCCTTGTGGCAGCCTACAGATAGTTGGCACTGGAAGCCTTTTCCAGGGGTAATTTTTTAATTCGGAATCAAAACAGGACATAAGTTTTTCTTTTATATTAGCAAACTTGCTTTGGGGCCTGTGATGTAGAAATTATGGATGTAGTTTGATATGTAGTAACTTGATCTTTCAGGTGCATGTGGATGCATGGGGTTGCCCAGTGTTGCCACCTCCTCAAGCTCCATGTTTTTCCTACTCTCAAGTGAGTATTAGCGAATTGAATATCTTAACTTTGTTTCTATGCTATTTTTGTATGTTACTAGTTAATGTAACCATGCTTGCATAATTTATCTTTGCTAGTTATTTAAATTATTTACCGGAGTGATGCTAATTGGATATTTTCATCAAACTGCAGAATATGGGTGGATTGCACAATTCTAAATCAGTGGATTATGGATTTGGCATGCCACGAAGTTCCTTTGAGCATCATCCGGTAATGCAGTACTTTCCTTTGACCAATTGTGTCTAATTACGCATATTAGATTTAGATCAATGTTCTTTGAGTGCTGAATCACATGATTGTTGACTTACATTATGTTTGATTTGTGCACGTACAAATGGCTTCACGTGAAAGTATAACCTTGCAATATCCAAACTCCCAATGAACTCTTCCTGATAGAGTGTGTTGCATGTATGCAGGCAGAGGAGGTTGTTGACAAGGTTGTTAAGGAGGCAATGAACAAGCCATGGCTACCCTTGCCCTTAGGCCTAAAACCTCCTTCTACGGATAGTGTGTTGGCTGAGCTCTCCAGACAAGGCATATCCAGCATCCCTCTTGGCACCAAGGGTTCTAAACCCCGCTGACGTGTACTACAGATGACTGGCCCATTGGGTCCCACTGAATAATGGTTCTGATGGTGATGGACAACATGGCTGGCTGGCTGGCTGGCTGGCATGGTCCAATCATAATATCAATGCCTTTGTTGGCTTCTGTAATTATTTTGTTTCTCAAATTTATCTCTCAGGTTCCTACTGCAGTTGTAGATAGGCTGGAAGTTGGGACCATTTATTTTGCCTTGTGATCCCCAGCGCAACACCAACCACTTATGATGTCTCTCCCCAAGCTGTTGAGCGTTGATGCCAGGTCATACAATACGATGTAACGATGATGCGACACAAATGGACATTGATCCTATCAATCGCCAGTCACCTAAACAAAACACAAAAAGAATAGGAAAAAAAAAGGTTCAGCTGTTTTAGTGCAGTTCATTTGCATGACACCTAGTAGGCAACAGGCAACTTGGGCGGCTGAGAACAGGCCACGCATTTGTTGAAGCTTTCTACAAAAATGTTGTGGCTGTAAATGGATCCTGATGCAAACTTTTGATGGGGATGTAGTTGGGTGTTTCTGGGATGTGAATGTGCAATTCTTGGGGCCATAAAGTCTATGAAAGGGATAGGGAGTGTCTCTGTTGGTGTTGTTGGGCAGGGGCCTAATTGAGGTACCTAATAATGGAAAGGGTCGATTGGATAATGTTGTGAATAAAGATGAGTCCAGGCTTTGCTTTTCTCTTCCAATTCAATTTGTTCATATTTTAGCTAAATTCAGAATTGAGGACACTCGGCCGTGCAGGTAAAGTTGTTCTTATAACACTCTGGGGCTATCCTCTTTTCCTCAATTTATCTTTTCCACGTTTTGAAAACTATTCTGAAGTACTGGACATAAATTATGAATATATGATCGGTAATTGGTTTTAGAGGAAACATTTTTTTAAGGGAGTTGATCACTTGTACATTACTAGTAAGGGTGCCCCACCCTTAGGCCTTAGAAACTACTTTTAGTTAATATTTTGTTCTCTTAAGACACGATACCCGAAATAGTATAAATTCAATTCAACATGACATAATATGTTGTTCTCTTAAGAAACACAATACCCGATATAGTATACATTCAATTCAACTTAGCATCAGGATGAAATCAAACGTAACGGGTTTAAAGAATGCCAAAGTATTAGCAATGTTCAAACATTTTCCTTATTGTTTTTTAAAAAACCAAAGTGGTAACGTCGTTAAGAAAGCTCGTGCTTGGGGCCAAATATTCATTAAATACTCATCGTGTTAAAAGTTTTGATCTATTTTAATCAAACATTTTTAAAATATAATAATTAGGTAAAGTTCAAGCTAACCCCGCCCATGACTTAGCCAAAAAGGTGTAGGCGCTGGTGATGGTAGCAATCTCTGTGATGCAGCTACACAAACGGTGTGGCACATTTTTAGTGAGTGTAGCTATGGCTTGAAGGGGATGCAAAACAGGTCCATGACTCTTTCTGTGGAAGTGACCAAGATATGTCTTTCAATGGAACCATTCTCAACCATATTCATGTAATAGCTTCATGGTTTAGTCACTTTAAATCTTATTATGTTCCTCACTCATCTAATGCTGTGGCTGATCAGCTAGCTCATTTTGCCAAGGACAACGGCCTTGGGATTCAACTCTTATATTCTTACATCAAACAGTATATATATATTTTTTACACCTCATCTAATATCATTCATTATACATATTTTTTCTTATCACTTTTTCTCATTCAATCACATCTCTTAAAAAGTGTGTGAATAGTATCTACACCCTATTTAAGGGTGTAAAATAATCTTTATTCCTTGGGATTTGGCTAGAGGAGCATCCTGATTGTATTGCTGAACTTTTGGCATTTGATTCTATTAATAATACAGGAGCTAGCATTGGACATAAAAATTAAAAATAAAACTAAAGTTCATGAGTCAAAGTTCAAGCAAAAAAATTATAAAGAAAAATTACTTTCTTGACATTGTTTATCAATAGAACAAGAAAAAAAATAGTGAATTAGCAATTTCAAATAAAAGACATTTAAAAAGTTGACTTCTCTATAAAAGATATTAAAGATATAACAAAAAAATATATTTTTTTTTGAACTGGATATAACAAAAAAATAAATTATTCTCTTAACAGTAATGCTTATATAATGTGTTAAAATTTGTAATGATTGATTTTGAGTTTTTAGTAAGAACCAAAATGTTTCTTATGCATATAACACAAAATAAAGTGATGAGAAAATAGGATAAAAATATCTATAAATAATGAATAGGTATGTGTAATGGAAAATGCTTCCCATGCATTATTAAACTCCTCACACCTTAGAATGTAAATGTGTAGAAAATGAAGTGGAATGAATTAAAATTAAATGATAAAAATTATGTAGATGTGAGGTGATATGTGTGTAAATGTGTATTTAGCATTAATGATATGTAATTAAGTTTAGAGTCGGGGTGGAGTTTTTTTAAAAGGAAATCAGTTTGGCCAAACAAATTTGTTTTCGGCCAAACAGAATGAACAGCATTACATACAAACTATATGGGCCAATAGCTCATGCACTAAATTTGAATTACATAGAAGAAGCCCAGCCATACACGGTTTAAGACTGATCGTGGGTAACGGAAAGAAGCAAGGCTTGCTAGAAGTAGATAGAGTTGAAGATGCAGCAACAAAGCATCTTTATCTTATTATTAGGGATGACAAAATTACCCACACTTATAAAGATATGTGAAAATTATTTGTGACTAAAAAAAAAATAGGTATCCATTTAATAAATAGAGACGGAAGCTTGAAGCGGATCATAATATTTCGCTTGTGATACTCTGCAAACCTCAGTTAAGTATATTTTTTATTTAATATATATAATATATTATGATTCTTTTTTTTAATTTTGAGATGAGATGGAAACACATATTTTTATTATTTTAAAATATTTTTTTTATTGAATGAATATATAATGATAAAAATTATTGAAAAAATATATATTATTTATGTAATAGTTATTTATGTAAACTGATTATTACAAAATATAATTGAATTTAATTTATTATTTATAATATTTTTTTAATTTTGTAAGATTCTTAAATTGTTGAACAAAGTTGTAATATATAATGTTATAGTTTATTTTATTTATGTTTTTTTAATAATTTTTAAAATTTTATTTTAAATTATTAACTATTCACAAATATCCGTGAATAACCCATTTACCAGCGAAGATCATAAATGAATAGTATCTGTGATGGAGACAGAGACGGGGGTAGAAAAAACACTACCCGCCCCGCCGCATTGTCATCCCTACTCATGATGCATGTTTTTTTTTTTTTTTGAGTTATGGGTGCGTCATGATGCATGTATTAAATTTTGTGAAAATAAAAAGAAGAATTTAAAGGGGAAAATAAAAGAAGACATTCCGTTTGCCTAAAGCTTGTTGACGGGTAGTTACTGTGTCTTAAAGGATGGTTAGATGGTTTCTATCCAGTACGAACCTGGATTAAAATAAATAAATAAATAAATAAAAAAACTGCTGGTGTTGCAGTTTCGATCTCACGGCCAGCTTCACTATTCCATAATTATATTTTATATTTTATGATAAAAAAATGTGTTTTAAGTGGTTGAGATCTCTGTAATTTCAAAACAAATTGCGGATGTTAGATTAAAAAAAAAAGGTTACACACAAAATTCACGACTTTAAATCGAAAGACCAAATTATTAAGTTTGTGCAATTATCAAAATTAATGTTAAGGACAGCTCAAAAAGAAAAATCATATATTTAAGAAATAGAAGAATTAATGGTTCAATATAAAATTGATGTTAAAGATCGTTAAAATATATTTAGTTTTAAGAGTCATAAAAATTTTAAATTAATAAAAAACATACAAAATTTATATACTTATAGTTATTAAAATTAATAGCTATTAGAATTTAGAGAGAATTGATGGAAACTAAAAATGTAACTTCAATCTTGTTGCAGAAGAATGACTACTAACTAATTAGTATACTGTACATATACAACTATACATCGTATATACAGTAAACTAACAATAGTATTAATGTTTGTATGATTAATTATTAATTCCATACTTCCAAATAAAAAAATTGTTAATTCCACACTTAATTTATATATGCATAATGCATTGCAACTTGGAAGGAGCACATACAGAAATTTTGGGATTGGCCGTAACAAATAGAAATAGAAATGCCAGAGTGTCACGTATCACACTTTCTCTGTTTTTCTTTTTCTTTTTCTTTTTCTCCCAGTTGGATTGGACGTTGTACTCCCCGTTTCTCTCTATTATCTTCTCTTCTCTCGTCTCCGGGTGATTTCAATTTTCTACACCCCCTCGAAGCTTCGCAAATCCATATCTGTAGAAAATTCTCGATTCCTTGTGTAAGTTCTTGCAGCTTCCACCCACCCCACCTCTCCTCAACTTTTTAATTCATCAATTTATTTAATCTTTCTTTTTGGTTGCAATGAATCAATATATTTATTTCTTTCTGAGCTAGAGTTTACTGGGAATTGGGGTCAATTGCATTCTATGCAACATGATCATTTTTTCAAAATAAAAAATCGGGGATATAAATTTGCATTGATTATTGATAGCGTTATTGTTTTCAAGTTACGAACTTTTTTTTTCCCTGAGAGAAAGATTGACAAAAATAAGCTTAGGGACTTGAATATGGCAGCACAATTGACCCCGCCAAGCAGAGAGAGCTTACCATTCTTCGTTTTAGAGATGTTCCAAATGCTTTTCTTTGGGAATATCCGACCCCTAGGTTAATTTTTTGTCTAAATCAAACGATTAATTTATTATTATTATTTCCTGTCTTTTTGAGACAGTAAAGTGTAAAGTGAAAGGAGCACAACTTAGCACATCTCTTAAAATTCAACTTGAATTGCAGGTCTTGTTGTTGCTGTGATAGTTTCTATTTATTACTGATCTGATACTTTATGGAAATGCCTGTTTCTGCAGAAAATATATTGGGCACTGCTGCATTGGTCTCCCCTTTGAATTCTGGTTGAGGGATTAAGCTACAATAGTAGGTAGAGGATGGCATGTAGGGGGTGCTGGGACTGCCTTTTGAAGCTTTTGAACTTCATACTGACCCTCACTGGTCTGGCCATGGTCGGCTATGGGATCTATCTGCTGGTTGAATTCACTAAAGCTTCAGATGACACTCCGGCAACTCCTCCTGTCAGTGATGATCCTGCTCTAATTCAACTTGGCCGACCCATGCTTATGGCTGTGTCTCTATCAGACAGTATTTTCGATAAGTTGCCCAAGGCTTGGTATGCATGCTGCTTTTCTCCTTGCCATTTTTGGGGCATATCGATTGAGTATTGTGTACTGTTGACTTGCAAAAGGTTTTGTTTTTGGTTATATTTTGCTGCATCAGTTTGCTTTGTGTTATCTAGCCTGGCCCCAGGTTATATTTATGCTGCTGACAAAGCTTTTTTGTTTTTTTGTTTTTTTTGCCCAAGGGATTGGGGGTAAGTTTTATTTAATAACTCGTAACCATGTAATAATCAGTATCATATAAGATAAAATCCGTAGTTGAGTTAAAAAAAACCAGTTCTGACTTGCTTTAGAAAAATTATGGGTAAAAATGTAAAATGCAACGGTGACTTTCTGCTGGAGGTACTTGGGTCTTAGGATTTAGGAATCCACCTCTTCAATTAGGTTCTGGGGAATGGCCTATATCTTAAGGTATTTCCTTCATTCTGTTTGCTCACGTTCAGTGAGAGCTTCAAGGTGGAACTTCTGGAATGGTTGACTAATAGTTTGTGGTTATGTAATAATTGGAGCTTCAGAAGGTAAAATTAGGGCTAAGCGTGCTTCATTATTTGGTGTAATTGGTGCATCATTGATTATTCTTGCCAGAGCAAAAGAAAACAAACTTGCTTTGTACACTTTATAGAATGGTATACAATATGTGAATTTGAATTAACCTTTATTTCTTCTACTTTTAGTGGTTTTTATTAAACCGACAGACTACTTCTATGTATTTTTGTGAGAGAAAGAGAATCACCAATAAAATACCGCATGCAATATTATTTTCTCCTTATTTTTTATTAATGTAAATTGATAAAACAAATTGCTTGCTTTTTTTGTAATGACTGATATGTTACATTTATATCATAAACATCACTTTTTTCACTTGTGCTTGTACACTTTATAGAAATGGTTGTTATACAATATGTGAATTTGAATTAACTGACTCTATTTCTTCTACTTTTGGTATGGAGTTTTCTGTGAAAGCTGTGACCTACACCTGAGCTGTGTAGACTACTCTATGTATTTTTGTGAGAGAAAGAGAATCACCAATAAAATACCGCATGCAATATTATTTTCTCCTTATTTTTTATTAATGTAAATTGATGGAGCTTTGTGGCCCCATTGCTTTACTTTTTGTTCATGAATGACTGATATTTTACATTTATATCATAAACCATCACTTTTTTCACTCATAGTGCGCATTGCCTTACTTTTACCCTGATGGAATTATTGTTACATACACATATTGTTACTTTTGGATGAAGTTGACAAAGACCAACCTATATTGTCTTAGTACTGTCTGACTCTAATTGTATATTTCATGTTTGGCAGGTTTATTTACTTATTCATTGGTATTGGAGTAGTTCTGTTTGTTATTTCTTGTTTTGGTTGTATTGGAGCTGTGACACGGAATGGATGCTGCCTGAGCTGTGTATCCTTATAGAATGTCTTATGCTACAACTTACAGCCAAAAATATTTCAGTGGCTTATAAATTTCTGCTAATATTCAAAAAGCATGAGTTGAAGTTTCTCTTCCACTCTCATAAATTTCCACTAATATACAAAATTCCTTTGAGATTAATGCATGTCTGTGCTGTGCAGCTCTGTGTGTGCAAATACATGCATTAATCTCAGAGGAATTATTGTTAGTTTCCTTAAGTCAACAAAGTATTCAATTTTGGTGGTATTATTGATCTTGGTAGAGCTGGGATGTGCAGCCTTTATATTCTTTGACAAAAGCTGGAAAGAAGTAAGTAAAATTGTCTGTGGTCATATATGATCTGAAATTAAAGAAGATATATTTGTCATCTTACAGTTATATTTTGTTCAGGAAATTCCAACGGACAAAACTGGAGATTTCGATATGATATATGGATTTCTGAGAGAGAATTGGAATATTGTGAAATGGGTCGCTCTTGGAATTGTTGTCTTTGAGGTAAGCAAGAACTGGTATGATTGGCATTTAGAAGAAAGCAATATTCAATATGTTTTTGCAGACACGCATGTGTCCTTGTGCCTGTACCCACAGAAAATAGGTGCTACCGTGCTATGACTATAACTAAACTATCAATTTTACAAAGGATGGTAAGAAGTAATGTCTTCTTTTTTTGGAGTGGGCCAATAACAGATTGAGAATGTTTGAACTCCTGATGAGGAGAATACACTGGTTTTTACATCTGAGAGACCAGGAAGACAAGGAAAGTGATTTGATTTATTACCACCATCCTGCTAATAATTTCATGGGAGTCCCTCATCAATCATCAACAATGATAGGATTTTGGTTTTTTGTTTTTTTTACCTTGGATTTATGCATAAGCTGGTCCGGTGGCCAAATTTTTATAATATTTCTTTATTGCTGAGAAATGGAGTTATAGGGATATAGTTCCATAGGGACTTAATTTCTTGACAAAAATAAAAGCAGTTTCGACACCCATTGATGTTGGAGAAGAAGGTAGAGGGAATAGAGAACAGAGAAAGTTAAAATGCACAAGTTTAAGTAATTCAGTAATAATCAACTTTGAAATTGAGGAATTGTGGAAACAATGTACCTGTGAGAAGCCTTATCTTATCTGATGGTATACCAGTATTACTTCTAGTTTAAGTAATACAGTATTACTTCTAGTTCTCAAATGTATTTGTGTACCGTATTTAAAATGTCTTCTACCCCACTTACCTACCACCAGAAAGAAAGGGGGGGGAGGGTATAGTAAAGAAGGCTTTATACATGTATGTGATGTAATGTGCCTGTTGTTATGTTTATCGAGCATAATAAATTTGGTGGAATTCATATCATATGTTGTCTAAGGAATGTGTATGGAATTGCAGGCCCTTCTTTTCTTTTTAGCCCTTATTGTTAGGGCCGCAAATAGGCCAGCAGATTATGATAGTGATGATGAGTTCATTAATCCAAGGCAGCAAGCCCGGCAGCCCTTGCTCAACAAACAAGCAGGTCCAGCACCAGGATTACCAGTTGCGGGGACAATTGACCAGCGTCCAAGCAGAAATGATGCATGGAGTGCACGGATGAGGGAGAAGGTGCAATCCTTTTTCTCTTCAGTTCACTTTATCTAATATTCTTGTTATAGGGATTTTTCATATGTTTGTCTTAACAGGTATGTGTACACACGAGTGATCCCGGATTGCACTAGAAACTACCTCACTTGTGTGAGTGTCTGGTGCAATCCATGCTTTGTAGTCTTCGGATTACCAAACATCTGCCTACACAACAAATATACACATTCACTCATATATGTTTTATATGGCTTTGTCTTTTGGCTTCCTGAGTTGGAATCTTGGCTTTGCCCTGCTTATAACATTGCCATTGAGAGCCAATATATGATCTTTACATAGGATGTTTGGATTTTTACACCAAATATTTTTTTTAATAGTAGTTTGTTCGAGTAAATGAACTTGTTGAGCATTTTAATGAGTTTCCTGATTATTTTATTATTGCATTTTCGAAAGAATAGCAGTTTATAGAATTTTGTGAGACTTTATAAAATATTGCAATCTTGATCATTCTGTTGAATTAATGTCTTAATGAATGGCTGAACCTGAATTATATCTAATGTTTTTCTGATGTCAAACAAGTACAAAGCAGGATATCCTTTTCACATAGGACATTATTCGATCAACTGTCATTTAGCGATCTGTAGTGTAGGTTTATTATTCACATAGGACCATTTCATTGCATTAGGAGTGATTGGAAGAAAAAACACATTAATATTGTTTTGTTATATGATTATGGCATTGTATGTGGTTTGTACTGTCTGACACTAGTACCGCTCCTTATTCAGTATGGGCTTGATACTTCGGAATTTACATACAACCCATCCGAGTCACACAGGTTCCAGCAAGCAAACTCACAGCCAACTGAAGAAAGGAGCCGCTGCACCATCATGTGATCACTTTGTGGATGCCGTCCAAAGCCATGGAAGGTTGACTTTCAAGGATTATTTTTGTGGTCAATGGCGTTGAGACTAGAAGTTTGTCAGAAAAATATCTTTCTTCTGCTGAGTTTGTGTACAACTCGTATTTTACTGGATCACTCCATGACATAGCAACATCATCTTTATTTTGGTGTGTAATATTGTGCTGTGACATCAGAATTTATTGTGGCGTTGCTTATGTTCATAGCTAAGGAGAGTAGTGAAGTCATTATGATGCTGATGTCGTTGGCTTGAAATCAATGCGTTCTTTCTTCCAATCTCCCTTGTTGAAGTGGCCATCACTGATTGGTTATTTCGTGTGTATGCGGGGGCTATTTGTTCAAATTAAAATGTGCCACCAGGATAGGTGTTTATTTCTGAGTGCAAGTGTTGTGACCAAAAAAAACTTTTTTAATGTGTAAGAAGTTTTTTTCCCTGTACATTAACATGTTTTCTAAGTAATAAGGTGCAGTGCATAATTGTTGAAGAAAAAAATTATTTAATTTTTTTCATACTAATGATCTGGATTTCTAGGATGGATAAATTGTACATCACTCATTTAGGTTTTCTGATATGACATTAAACTTAATTTTTGTCTAAAATTTGCATTTCATCTTACTTGACCAGATTGATTAACTTTATCTTAAGTAATGTCTTAAGCCTAACCTTAAAAATTGTTAACATTTTTTTTATCTATGTATGCCTTGTGTGTAATTTTACAACTGTTAGATTGCAAATTTAATTGTGTAAAACAGGAAAGTAAATTTTTTATAAAGGAAATGTAATGTGTGAATAGAAGAGGGTGAATGGCCAAAAAAAAAAACCGTAGCTTTCCTTTGTCCATAAACTGGCTTCGAATAATGTTCCAATGCAACATGATCGACTCGTACGAGGACTCGTGGCCCAAAAGTTTATTTCTTGGGTTGAGAATTGAGGTCTAATGAGCTTTACAGAAGCACAATTGGTTCAACCAAGAGTGGCAAAGACTTGGGCCTCGTTTGCTCACGAACATGTTTCACGCTTCGTTCTTAAGATGTGAGCGTCATTTAGTTGGAACAAGAGGTATTACTCTTGGGTAGTATGGTATCCACATCAATTGTCAAGCATCTTTTTTACTGTTAATTATATTTAATACTTCATTCGTTAACTTTTATTTGTCTATTTAAAAATTTTAATTTATCTAACATTATCTGTCTATATAAAACTAAAAAATATCTATTAGTCTTTTTCAATTTTACTATTTTATTATTTCTACTAAACTCAATAAATACATATTAAATAATTTTTACAACTTCTTAAAATTAACTACTCTAATCAATGGAGTGAGAGGGGGAGAGAGAGAATGTGAGATTAATGAAGATAGATGGAGAGAAAATATTAATCAAGTGAGAGAATGAATATTTTAGTTATGTTAAATTATATCTTTCTATCATTTAACATATTTAACAATTTTATTAATCTATGCTCATTAACCTTAACTAACAAATAAAAATAGATAAAAAAAATAAAATTTTAAACATTTATTATAAAATTAATATTTAATAAATAATTGACAATTCACTCTACCTACTATAGACATAACCCGTTAGAATACTATAGCAATTTCTGATAACAAGACATCTCTTTCCTTATATGACATTGGAAAATAAACACAAAAATGGCGAATAAAATAATGTAATTCAGGTGGTTGGAAATTAATGACGGTCCAGTAAGAGGAGCAAATTCGTTTTAGACATCCTGCCGTCAATTAAGTCTCTTGATTATGAATTAATTAAATATGTTTGAGAAGGCTCTGGAATGTTACATGGTTATTATTCTAACATCTCTTCTCTCTCCGCTTAGTGTAGAAGAAAGCTTATGAAAAAGACCGAATAGTGAATGAATATATGTAATAGAATTGCTCTTCATATAGGGATATTATCATGTTAGCTGGACGTGTTCATTGTCACTCATTTAATTAATTTTAGCATGAAACGTACACCGTATGTCAATGCCATGCATAATACAATATTCATTCTGCAACTAATAAACTCACGCAACTCAAGCTGCGAATCATATGGTACCAAAATATTTATTTTCTAGTGAGTCTACTCACTTTCTCTTTCTTCCTTGTAAGAGGGACAGATGCTCACAATTTTTATATTTTTTTAAATTTTAGGTACATTGATTGCTCTCAATTTTTATTAAGCATGTAATGGTGAAGATACAACCCCTTTTATTTTTTGTGTGGTTTTGCTGAGTGGTGACGAGTTGGTTGAGTAACATTTCCATTTGTTTTTTTTTTTTAACTTTATATCTTCTGTTTCATTTTTGGTACCGTCCTAAACCTGTCCTGATCATTATTTTGTGCGTATGATTTTTTCAAGTCATTTTTTCTCTCAAATAGTTAAATAAAAAAAAAATAAATATAAAAAATTTATTAATAAGATCTAATTAAAATTTATAAAAAAAAATTTATAATATTTATATTTATCTTTTTTTTTTATTTGATCACTTAAAAAAAAATGATTTAAGATGATCTAAATCTTTGCGTGTGGGTTGCTAGCTAGCATCCAAAAACCAGTGTAAGGCAACTTGTTTTTTTGGGAGAAAAAAAAACAGAGAAAAGAACAGAGGAGATAAATCAAGTTTAATAGTGTCAATAATAGTAGGCTCAATTGTCAAGATTGACTTGTTTATGCAAAGATGTTGAATTTGATTCCTCTTGTGATCCCTTATTGTTAATCATTCACTTATTGTGGTGAGTCCTGTCTTAATCGTAGAATAACCTATACATTTCCGAAATTTTTTTCTTTACCCATAACAAATCAAAGTTGGATGGTTTCTCCTCCGTTCTATCCGTACATACTGTCAAATTTCGGAATTTGTCAAAGGGGTGGCTCGTTATGTGCTCATTTTCATCACTATTTACATTTGGTAGAAGAAGTGCATGTCCTTTTCTCTGCCGCTTATGAATCGTTTCTCGATTTGCCTATTGTGGTCCGGGAACAATATCTTTTTAGGATGGGAAACTATGTGCTCTCTCTTTTAGTTGGAGAATGACCGTTCATTGAGTCTTTCTTTTTGTCAATCACATCTATTGAAGAAGCTGATCATAAGGGTGTTGATGATAAGACTTCCATTTGCAAACCTCCATGGCAACAGCTATATGTGCACAAATTACATCGCTCATGTCTACACTATAGCCGGCCAAAAAGAAAAACAAGTCAAATTTAAGAGAAATAATTATGTAGATTAAATCAATTAATAATTAATATATTATTACTTTTAATATAAAAATGATTATGTAATACAAAAATTTATGTAATTTTTTAAGTATTAATTGATCTAATTTATATAACTGTATAAATAAAATTTACACAAATATTTCTCTAAATTTACACGTTTGGAAGCTTTTTTTGTGTCAATTGAATTAATTGATTGATTTTGAGTCGAGAAAATACGATGTTTAGTAGAGGTCTCGGTTTAGGTAGTGAGTTCAAACTTGTTCTCATACATGGTTGGTTAGATCTACTATATTTAAAAGGAGTTTACTTAATTAATTGCCAAATGCCACTACCGTCCTTAGGCCGTGATTTGTTCTTGGCTGCTTATTAAGAAGTGTTAGAGGTATACTTTATTTTAAATTTATTTATATTTAATATTTTTAAATGACTATTTTTTTATATTTTAGCGGAAAGTACATTTTAAATAAAATATACCAAATTCACCAATACTTTGAGAAACCTGTAAAAAAAAACTCTTTTCAATACCTAATTATTATTTTAAGAAATTCTATTTTCTCACCAAAATTTTGATCTAAAAAATGACTTACTACGCCAGTTTCTTGTTTAAAACATTCATTAAATAAGTGGCAAATATTTTATTTTATAAAAAATAATTTAAAGTATTTTAGTTCTTTAATGCAAATTTGTAACTTTTGTCTTTCATGTAAAAAACTAGAAATTATATACAATAATTATAAAACTTTTATACTTATAATTAATAGCTAGGATTATATACTTTGGAAAACTTTTAAAATTTTGTATTAAAATATTAAAAAAATTAATAAATATTGCAAGTTAATTACCATGCAAAAACCTTAAATTGTCACATAAAGTTAATTAACTGAAGTTGGTTTAATTGGTAAAAATTAAAGTACCTTCTTTGTTAGATTTATATTTGATGTTTGCATGCTACTAATATTTTGCTTTGGCAAGTTATATGTGAATAACTGAATATTAATGTAACCCTCACTTTGAAGACAATGTGTCGAAGGCTTGATCCATATTTGCTTACACCAAATTGGCTAGTGTTTACATGAAGAAAATTTTAATCGGATTATGCATTCTATAGGGTTAAGATAATTAGTATTTGTCTACGTCATTGATATCAAACCATCGCAGCAGCATCCACTAGTTTCAACAAATGAGTATTTTATGGATTATTTGGCCTTGGTCGGTTTTTCAATATCATTGTGTCATATTTGGAGTTGAATTTAATTTGTAGGTTTCTTTCCGTTGTTGTTCTATTCTCGCTGCGGGGTCTGATAGCTGATGGAGGCAAGCAGTATGAACAACCTTTAGCAAATTATGATCACTATAACGGACAAAGATGAAAAAAAATAAAAAAAAAGTGCACCCACCGCAAGGTCAATGCATATCGATCCTTAATGAAATCCTTATTCAATGATGGATACTATACCAGACAGCTACGATGCCAATGGCACGTTGTTTATTGCCCAATAACATCACACATCACAAGTTAGAATTGTCCTTGCTCACCAATAGCTATTTGCTTATTTGATTGGGTTCATCTTCTAGTAGTGTTGAAAGTGGCAGCACCGGTTGGTGCCGCCCTCATAAAGCTGAAAAGCTCATACTTTGACGATGGCTCTAGCTCTTATATGGGGTCTCATACTTTTGATTTTCAAACTTGCCTTTTTGACCATGTTCACGTACTGCATTGGCGTTATTCCGATAATAATGCCTACTGCATTGGTGTTAATCCTGTTGGCATTATCAGTCTATATATTATTTTATTTTTTAATTTTTTTTGTACATATCATTTTACAAATTATAGGAACCATACACAAAAGAGATTTTTGTAAAAATATCATTACGGTAAGCGTTTTACACATAATAACGCAAGACGCATTAGTCTTATCTACGTAATAACGCTTAACACGTCAGCATTATTCATGTACACTACTTTTAAAAAAAATATATAAATAGAATTATTCTCTTATTATTTTATTGAATTCAATTGTTTTGTTGGATATTTTAATTTTTACAGCATAGAAAATTTTAGTCATGTGATAAATAAAATTATTTAATAATTTACTTGTAACCTGCTGCTAAATTAAAAAAAAACTGTAAACAAATTAATATAAGTATATCCCAATAACGTACGTATGATAAAATTGTGACCACTCAAAATCAGGTCATGACCAATTTATGAAGTAGAATACAAGCCTAACAAGCCTATCAAAATCAACTAATTAACCTTAGTAGTTTAAACATTCTGATTCTATGATAAATTTGACAGAGTTTCTCTTAAAAATTGTACGTTCTCAAAAGTATTTTATCTTGTTTAATTAAACATATTCATATATATTTAAATATCCAAATTAATAGAGCATTTATAAGATGCATAACAGAAACATTTGTACATATACATACAGTCATCCCAGATTAAATAAATGTAATAAAAAGTAGATAAATTAATCTAAGTATAATGACCATATCAATTATAAGGGTCAAGATCAGAATGTGGTCGTCTGTGAGAAGAATCAGAAGAAGATCATGGCTGTGATGAGTGACGATATGGTGGATAACTCATATATGATGGGTATGAAAATGATAATGTAAGGGTAAATGTCAAATGATATAGTAGGTAAGTGTAAGTAGGTGATGGGTCGGGTAACTTGTAAGTGGTGGGTAACCTGGATATAGTGGATAAGATGTAGGTGGTGATTGAGATGATAGGTAAGTAACACTAATAGTAGTTGGGAGCTAAATCCTATGCACACTTGAAGAATCAGAGTCCTCTGACTGTCGAAGTCTTGTCTAAGTACCTGCTAATCTTGTCATTCTTCTACGACGCGTCCTCTATTCGTCAGACTGCTCGAATGACCCTGGAATGTCATTTGTATGAGGAGCTAGATGAAGTTGCATCACTGTAATACGATCATGTTCTTTCAATGAAGATAAGATTTGCTCGGCAGATTCTCGAAGACTATTTTTTCTAAACCCTACTAATTTGAATTTCAATAAACCCATAATTTTAATCAATTCAAAACAACAAAAAAATACATAATC
Source organism: Ormosia emarginata (assembly GCA_029884605.1). Taxonomy (NCBI): domain Eukaryota; kingdom Viridiplantae; phylum Streptophyta; class Magnoliopsida; order Fabales; family Fabaceae; genus Ormosia; species Ormosia emarginata. The sequence continues at coordinate 19,095,063 of JAQQTP010000060.1, read as the reverse complement.
AGCACATGTGTCAACTAAAAAAATTTGTTACCCTAATAATATTCAAACTATTAGTTTTGGTACAAACAAATTCAAAATCCTCCTAACCAAGAAAATTAGTCAACCATAAAAAATATACAATACACAATTAACATAATTACAATAAAAAAAATAAGCAATAATTATAACAATAAAAATAACAATAAAAATAATTCAACGATAAATAAAAATACTTATATATATAATGATCTAAATATCTTCCCCACAAGTTATAGCCAAAGGAAGGTTTGAGAGAGAGTTTAGAGAGAGCAAATATCTAGAGAGAAGGTAAAAATTTGAGAAATGAAGAGTTTGTACGTGAGAAGAAGAGGAGAGTTATATCTATAACGACGTATATAGATAACGTCAATGTGTGTGTCATTCTTATGTGACTAACGTCAATGCATGTGGTGTTATTACATTGAAAATGTCAGAATCACTGGCACTTAAAAAAAATATATAACGTGACAAAAAATATAACAATTTGATATATAATTTTAAAAATATGATAATTTGATAAATAATTTTACCACTAAAAATAATTTAGTCAAAAAGCCTTTCAAACTTTACGTGATCATCCTCCTACTTTCTCTATTCCTCTTTGATGGGTAGATATATAATTTCATTTAGGGTCCGTTTAGATAACGAAATTGGAATTGAAATATAGAATTTTAATTTCAATCCAAATTCTTTCAGAATTAGAATTGATCTAGAATCTTAAATTCTATATTTGAGGTTCTCAAAAGATTAGGATAAGAAATTGTAATTCTAAATTTAATTTTATAATTTTATTGTTTAAAAGTATGAACTAAAATATTAAAAAATTATTTACAAAATTAAAATTAATAAAAATATTCATACAATAATATTTTTATAATATAATAGTAATTTTTTCATAAAAAAATTTTTCTTAAATTTTTTTAGAAAAAATAGCTATTATAATAATTTTTATATAAATATAAAAATAATTTTTATATAAATATAGAATCTCAATAAATATGATTATTCATAAATAAATGTGAAGAGAGAGAGAATTTAACTTTTAAGGTATGAAATTAATAATTTTTAAGGTATAAGTTAAGAATTGAAAAAGTTTAATTTATTTTTTTTAATTCCATAAAATTGATTTATAAAATTTAATTTTAATTCTAAATGATATTCTAAATATAAAAATTAAAATTAAAAACTTTAACACACATTTGGACTTATTAATTCTTTTAATAAAGAAATAAGAATCACATTTGACTTTTTGTTTTTGGTACAATGGAGGGGCTGAGGCCTAATAAACAACAATAATTCTTAAGAAAGAAATACCCGAAAGTTCATTTGGTCTTTTAGAAAATATGAAATTATGAGTTATTATTTCTTTTTTTTTTTTGGTAGGATGAATTATTACTTCTTGATAGAAGGTCAAATACTCGGACAGCAAATTGGCAGTATACTCAAAGTTGGATTTTTCACCCACAAAGGGTGGACCTCGATCCCTTTGCCAATATACAGGTTTAAATTATAAGATAGTAATTTTTTTGAGAAGATATATATTTTTTGTGTTCTTACAATTAAATAAAGATTAGTCATATAAATGATTTAAATTGGTCGAACTTATAAAAATATTTTATGGTCTTAAAAAAAATTTGAATTTTTCTAACCACTGCAATTAAACTAGTGATAAGAAATGTTGGTTTTTTTAAAAGCAAATTCACAATATACTAGAAGTTGGATTTTTCACCCACTAAAAGTGGACCTTAACACCCTAGGACCTCGATCTCCTAGGACAAGAATACAAGTTTAAATTCTAAGAAAACAATTCTTATAAGAAGACTACATAATCCTTGCGTTCTCGCAGTTAAATAAGAATTAGTTTTATAGACAGTTCAAATAAATCAAACTTGTACAAGTACCTCGTAGTCTCACAAAAAAAAAGTTGGATTTTTCTAACCACTAGAATTAGGCTAATGATAAGAGATTTGAGTAATTTGTATAAGATCATATATTCAAATCTCATTGCCAATATTTATATATAAAAAAAAGTTAGATTTTTCTATGACACAATCCTAGACATTTCTCATCCAACTGCATTTTTCACTTTCTTTTATTTTCTTGGACAATAGTCATTACTCACATTGTTAAAAAAATCGGACTGGACTGACTAGTTTAACCAAAAAACTAGTGAACCAGTCACAAGTTTAGTCTAATTAACTCGCAAAATCGGCTAGTTCAAAAATTGATCTAAGAACCTACCAAAAAACAAGTTTTAATCAATTTTTTTTAAAATAAATTATTCTTTTATCAACAAATTTTTAACTCATTCAAAAATAACTTTTGAACCAAATAAAGGCTCAATGTTAAGTTATAAAAATTCACATATAAAGTCAAAGAAAGATATAAAAAAGTTTGTCCCCTCTTACATTTAATATATATTATATACTTGAATGTTCTACTTATTATCATATATGAAACTTGTAAATGTGATCTTATTTTAATTTTTATATATGTTATATGTTTGAATATTTTACTTATTATATAATATGAAATTTTGAAATACTAAAAGATATAATATAACATATTAATATATTAATTTATTATTTAATATATTATATAATATTAAAAACATTTAATTATTATCAATTCAATTACAATTTAATTATAATTGAATTAATAAATCATAAACTAATATCTTTACCTATTCAATTATCATTTTAAAAAGATCGATTTTTCGTTTGAGATTACATTTTTTTTTTTTTTGCGCTCTTCATACAGAATCTAGGCAGAATGGAACATTATAGGGCCGTTAAGGTCTTAACTTTTTATTACACATCGCAGCAGAAGATGCCGTTGACAGCTGTTTATTCAGTAGCAAAACGCTTATTTAACATATATGTGCTGCTGCTGTCTTTATTCTTAAATTCTTTATATTTTATTAATAATCTTTGATTTGATTGAATTAATCATCAAATCCTCGGCTGTCAGTACGATGACACAGGCAGAATTATTAGACAACATCACAAGGAATGCTCCAATGGAAGGATATATCTATCGGAAATGCTGATATAACAACAATAAAAAAATACTTGTTACACATTTTTAAGTATTACATCTATTCACATTGAAGTAGTTATTAGAAATAGAATATAAATATATAAAAATAAAATAAAATTAATTGTAAAATTTGTCGTAATTAAATAGTAAAGATTATATAAATATAAAATAATATATTTATAAATATGTATTTAATATTATTTGGAACAATTTTTTTTTTTCAAAAAATGCTGTCTTGGGACAAACTGTACGATGTAAGTTGTAACAAGATGATTTTATTGCACCGGATGCCTGATCTACTGTGTGTTACAAAAATTAATTTCGGTGGATAAAGAAAAAAATTTACAACTTGATATAAATTTATTGAAAGTGATATAAATTTATTGAAAGTACATTTTCACCCAAAAAAATAATTTAAGTATGACCACTTCACTTTATTATTATTATTATTATTATTATTATTATTATTATTATTATTATTATTATTATTATTATCAAACTAAAATTTTGTGATACAAAGTACAAACTTTATCACACGGACATTGCATTGCACTGTGCAATAAGCCCTTGTTCAATTAAAATAATATTGCTTTTTTTTTTTTGTAAAAATATTATTGTTCTAACCATCGTGTTTTTGTGATACAACTCATTTTAGTATTATTTCTAATACTGATCCGAACCTAGATTAGCAGGAAAGGGTCTATTGAAGACCCAACGAGCAAGCAACAGTAGAACCCGCCGAATCTTAATTGATCAGCAAGATGTAAAGTTCAATTGTAGTTTGATTGCTTACCGTGTCAAGAATAGAGTGGAACATACCTGGTTTAGACTACCAAACTGACCTTTATAGGAATCCGATCTCCCCTCTATTGGATTCCGACCGTTGAAGATATTCAAGATTATGATTTTATTATGCTCGGATTGAATGGCACCAAGCCATTTCCGAACATTGGTTATCAAGGCTTATAACCGTTTGACGCCTATGTGATGGGAATGACGATCGATCGAGATCCCTACCAGTCGGGTCATAGGAAACCGAATCTAGCTATACAAGACCGTTAATAGGCAGGGCCAGCGGACCATAATTCCATAGGCTGATCAATAGTCAGAGCAGGCCGACGTAAAATAATGAGCCCGATGATAACTGGGCCAAGATGGTCCACCACATCAAGTCGATTATTTGCTTTGGGTTGACCGAGATCATGGGCAACCCGATATTCAGACAGGTTGGATGGTCCACAGACCCCCAATTTGGTTAATCATTGCAGGATTAACCGAGCTTATAGGAAACCCGATATTGAGATGGACAGAACGGTCCACAGCCCCCCAGCTCGGTTAATCATTGTAGGGTTCACCGAGCTTATGGGAAACCTGATTTAGGGACGGGTAGGACGACCCTCACGCATATCGGTCTACTGCTAATGTTTGTTAGAATTAACAAAAGATCCGCTAATATTTGAGCCGAAAGCCGATGGGCCTCATTTGCGTAAAGAAAAACAATTGTACCAGAGCTTTTTTCAAGATTTTGAATGCTTCGAATTTCGTGTGGCAGTTTTCAATAGTAAGTTTTCGCCACGTGTCACGCATTTATCCCTCAAGTGTCATTTCTATCATTTCACAATTAATTTCCTCATTTCACTTCATCAAAACTATTAATTAACCACAACTTTGCTTCTTCACCGTTGGATGTATGAAGAATCTTAACTGTAGAGTCCGGCAGTTCACTTCCATTTAAACATTTCCCCTTCAACTACACTTATAATTTACTTCTACTCCTACTTTCTTCTTCTTCACCAAACTGTTGCGCTTTTTCTCATTTCCTGCGCAGCCTCCTTCGCTACAAGTACTACCAGTTTCTTTACTTTCACAACACAACTCTAGGTAGCTTTCTTAGCCATGAACTATTATTTCTATTCAACATTCGTTCTTTTTATATTGATTTATGATGAAAAACTTTTTGGATTTTATCACGACTGAGAAGTTTCGCGAGTTATAAAATTTCTAAAGTCAAAACCGTAGTGAGAACAGGATACCTCTTTATTTTGCTATATGAAATATTAAACATTAATCTGTTATTACTGTAAATATATATTTAGGAAATCTAAAAAAACAGGTTTAATTTTCAAAAAACCTCAGTGTAGGATTCGAAAAGTTCTCTTGAATGATGGCTGATACATCTGTTCCCTAAGGTCAGTCATTCAGTCGAAGAGACATCAATACCGACCTATAATTGGGTAAATTTGGATGTAAACAAATATACATCGACCTTAAACTCAATTGATTCCATCGACATGCTTCGAAGGCGCATAACGATGAGCAGAAGTGGCGATGAAACTCAATTCGTCTGCCTTCCCTACCGAAATGAAGAAAGAATTTTCCTATCACCCCGATTTGATGATGATGTCGGTTGGGTATATATGTATGATACGTTTTTCCTACGTTTACACTTGAAGTTGCCATTTACCGACTTTCAAAGTTCAATTCTCACCCGACTAAATGTTGCCCTGACACAAATTCATCCCAATAGTTGGGCATTTGTGCGAGCTTTTGAAATTTTGATGGATTTCCTGGGTAAGCCCCCGATTGTCCAAGTATTCCTATTTTTCTTCCAATGTAAATGATTTGGTAAAGGAGTCGTACAAGAATTTTAAGAATAAATTTTTCCGAGTCAAAACTCGGGCAGGAGACCTACCCTTCTATACCGACCAGTTTAGAGTAGAAAGGTTTCCGCTCTATTGGAGGAAAAAACCAACATCCATATTAAGTATAGAATACCGACGTCTTCCTTTGGCCGATCGAGAAATCATCGACTTTTTAGAAGATTGCCCCTTACTGGATATTAATACTTTCATCAAATTCGAGTATAATTCGGACGAGATGGCAAAAATGATGAGTAAGTTCGATATTCACCTTAACTTTTTGAGTTTATAACTAATCTCACATTAATCCTTGGTTTGTCTTTCCAGAATCCATGGCACCTCAGATTTCCCTTCGGCAATTGCAGAAGTTTGCAAAGAAGAAAGAGTTGTTTCCTCTGACCGACAATGCTGAAGCTACTACTAATGTTGACTCCGCAAAGACCGATTTTCCAATTAATGTCGATGATTCCTCCGAAACCCATTCGGAGAATTTAATTGGAAAAAGGAATCGGGAAGATAGTGAAGTCGAGGTTGAAAACACAAAATCGACAACTGTACCACCTCCAAAACATCAAGCAATAGGTGAGGATTCTTCCTCTAGAAATTGAGAAACTCAATTCGCTCTTGAGGCACTGAACGGGTTTGATACTGATGCAGCGGGTCCTTCGCTTTGGGCGACATCATTTCCCTATGAGTCTTTCGTGGAGGCTCAAACCGCTCTCCCGGGCGACAAGGAGAGAAAGGATAAAGTCGGTGGAATAGGTTTGTGCCGGTGGACCGAAGTACAACTTCTTCATGCAATGAGCGCCGTCAAATCGGTTGAAGACGAACTGGAGGACTCGAAGAGAAAGATATCATCTTTTAACAGGCTCTATAAGACCGAACTTGAGAAAGTTCAAAAGACCCATTCAACCAAAGTTCTTGAATTAAAAAAAGAGATTGAAGCCCTGAAACAAAAAACTTCCTGAATTGAAGGTCTGGAGGCTACGGTGGAACTGTTAGAAGATGAAAAGAAAAAAGTAGAGGAAGACTTAGAAAAAATAAAAAAGGAAGCAGAGAACACTGAGATACGAAAAGCAGAATCCGACCGTGCTTTAAAGGAATCTTTGAAATTAAGGGATGACTTGAAGATCGAGCTGGTGGGGTTGAAGCAAGAGGCAGCCAAACAAAGAATTATTGGCTTTGAATTTGGAATCGAGCAAGCTAAGCTCCTGAATCCATATGGGATTTTTGATGACCGATTAGGTGAACTCGGTCCTTTTAAAATTATATCTGATGGCCGGATTGTTGACCCTCCAGAAGAAGAAACCGACGAAGAAGCATAAAGCTTTATTTTACATCTTTTATTTTTGGTAAACTGTTGTGCTGTTGCATTTGCAACAACTTTATGAAAATTAACGATGAAATTTAATGATAATTTTTTTTGAAATTGTAAATCGTCAATCTTGTAACGACCGCTCCGCAACAATTTTCAAAATTGAAAATCTTATAACGATTAATTGAGAATTATAAGAAAGTGGGTTTTAAATTTGACCTAATCAGCACATTGCAGCGTCAGCTAACTTTATGTTAATTAATAACAACCAATTATAATGAACTAAGTGATAAGTTGATCGGGAATTTTATATATCGGTATGTTCTGAGAACCGGAGATTCCATCAGCATGTTGCTGGGATCGGCCGGTGTGTGCCCGAGCCCGAAACTTTCATCAGCATGTCGCTGGAATCGGCCGGCATGTGCTGTGAGCCAGAGATTTTCATCAGCATGTTGCTGGCATCAACCGCCATGTGCCGTGAGCCGGAGATTTTCGTCAGCATGTCGCTGGCATCGGCCGACGTGAGCCGTGAGCAATGTAATTGGAAACAATGATTTTTTCATTTAGTATGGTTGGGATTAAGACGTGCCTCGTTAAAACCTTCCAGGCAAAACCCAATGGGAAAAAATCCTGATAAGGAAAAAGAGTACAACATCCTAATCCGTTTATTTTACAAATAAAAACAACAAACAAAAGAAGTAATGAAAACCTGACCGATCGAAATCTCTAGCTAAAATATTTCCTCAAAGAAGCCGAATTCCATGATCTGGGTAGGACATTTCTGCTGAGGTCTTCAATCTTGTATACTCCTCTGCCGATAACTTTAGTAACTCAGAAAGGACCTTCCCAATTAGCCGATAATTTTCCTTCGCCATGAGGTCACCTAGAGTCCTCAACTTTTCGCAGCACAAAGTCCCCTTCTCGAAACTTCTTTATTTTGACCGTCCTATTATATTTTCTTGTTGTTTTGATCTTGACCGCTTCCTCTCGAATATAAGCAATCTCCCTTTCTTCCTCCAACAAATCAAGATTGGGCTTTCTCTGTTCGTCATTGAGTTCTTCACAAAAATTCATCTTCCTGAAACTCGGTTCACCGACCTTGATTGGAATTATAGCGTCGGCTCCAAATGTTAGTCGAAAATGAGTCTCTTTGGTTGACGACTGTAGTGTGGTATGGTACGCCCAAAGAACATTTGGTAGTTCCTCTGGCCAAAGGCTTTTGGCCCGTTCTAATCTTCTTTTGAGTCCGGACAGAATGACCTTATTCGCCGCTTCTGCAAGACCGTTTGTTTGTGGGTGCTCGACCGAAGTAAAAACCTATTTAATACCATTCTTTGAACAAAATTCTCGGAACTTTTTTGTCAGTAAACTGCATTCCGTTGTTAGATACAATAATAAATGGTAATCCAAATCGACATATAATGTTCTTCCATACAAACCTTTTGACTTTCTCTGATGTTATACTGGGAAGGGGTTCAGCCTCTATCCATTTTGTAAAGTAATCTATTGTGACCACCATGAACTTTAACTGTCCTGATGCAAGTGGAAATGGTCCTAGCAAATCTATTCCCCATCTACAAAATGGCCATGGGGTATCCAAGCTATGGAGCTCCTCTGGTGGAGCTTTATGAAAGTTCGCAAATTTCTAACATTTGTCATATTTTTGGACATATTTTAAACAATCATCCTTCATTGTTGGCCAATATAGCCCAGCTCGTAAGACCTTTCCTACCAAAGAACAACCTCCAATGTGACTGCCGCACACACCTTCGTGAACCTCCTCCATTACTGATTCAACCCAATCTTGTCCTATGCACTTTAAAAGGGGTAAAGTAAATCCTTTTTTTAAATAACTCGCCACCAATCATTGTGTAATAACTGGCAAATTTTTTGAGCTTTTTTACTTTTTTATCATCCGTTGGTAGCTCTCCATCCTGCAAAAATTTAATGATCAACATCATCCAAGAACTCGGGTCATTGTCAATGACGAAAGATTCACTCACCTCGATGCTCAGATTTTCAATCACCTCCTGAATGACTGATTGGTTATTCCCTGCTCTTTTAGTACTAGCTAACTTGGATAAAAGGTCAGCACGTGTATTCTGATCCATTGGAATGTGCAATATTTCAAACTGTTCAAATTTCTTAACAGGGTCCTGCACCTTCAACAGGTATTTGATCAACTGAGGATCTTTAGTGTGAAATTCACCCCTAACTTGTCCAGCCATTAGTTGAGAATCCGACTTAGCTATAAGTCGGGTTGCTCCCATCTCAACAGCTAACACAAGTCTAGCAAGGAGAGCTTCGTATTCTGCTTGGTTATTACTTGCCCTGAAGTTGAACCTCAAAGATTGTTCAATCAAAACCTCGTTCGGTCATTCCAATATCACTCCTGCCCCGCTTCCTTTCAAATTTGATGCACCATCAACAAAAAGATACCATAAATCACTGTTTGTATCCTGTGAATATGGTGAAGATAACACCACTAAGAAATCAGACAAAATCTGTGATTTGATCGATCCTCTGTGCTGATATTGAATATCAAATTCAGAAAGCTCTACCGACCATGAGATCATCCTTCCGGCCAGCTCCAGCTTTCTAAGTACCTGTTTGATTGGCTAATCGGTCTTTACGACTATCTGATGACTTTGGAAATAGTGGCGGAGCCGTCTTACTATCACCACAAGCGCCAGAGCCATTTTCTCGATCTTCTGGTATCTTGTTTCCGGTCCTTGTAAAACTCGACTGACAAAATAGATCGGTCTCTGGTCTTTTCTATCTTCCTTAACCAAAACTGAATTTAAAGCTTTATCAGAGACAGATATATAAAGAAAAAGTACATCACCTTGCTCCAGCCTGGTTAAGATCGGTGGTGTGGCCAGAAAATGCTTCATGTCCTTGAAAGCTTTTTCACATTCCTCAGTCCATCGGAAATTGTTTGGTTTCTTCAAGCATTGGAAAAAAGGTAGAGCCCTATCAGCAGACTTTGATAGGAACCTTGACAGAGCAACAATTCTTCCTGTAAGCCTCTATACTTCCTTGATCGACACAGGGCTCCTCATATCCATTATAGCCCTACACTTGTCTGGATTGGCCTCAATTCCTCTATTGGTAAGAAGGAATTCGAGGAACTTTCCAGCCTGTACTCCAAACACACACTTCTCTGGGTTCAGCTTCATGTTATATTTTTGCAATTGGGCGAAAATTTCAGCAAGATCAGAATAGTGGTCTGCATTATCAGGGGTCTTTGCTACCATGTCATCAACATATACCTCGATGTTCATGCCAATCTGGTTTTCAAAAATTTTGTTCATTAACCTTTGATATGTCGCCTCAGCATTTTTTAAGCCGAAAGCCATAACTCGGTAACAGTAGTTTCCGAATTCAGTGATAAAAGCCATTTTTTCCTCATCCTCCGGATGCATTCAGATTTGATTGTATCTTGAATAGGCATCCATAAAGCTGAGAAATTGATATCCCGAAGCTCCATCTACTAACCGATCTATGTTAGGGAGAGGGTAGGAATCCTTCGGACAAGCCTTGTTCAAATCAATGAAATCCGTACACATCTTCCACTTCCCTGTTGATTTTTTAACCATAACTACGTTGGACAACCAAGTGGTGTATTCTACTTCTCTAACAAAACCTGCCTCCAACAACTTTTTTGTTTATTCAATTACAGCCTTCTGCCTTTCAGCCCCAAGTTTCCTTTTTTTTTAGCAACAAGTTTTATTTTTTGACTCAAAGATAGTTTGTGGGTAATTACCTCTGGATTAATCCCTGGTAAATATACTGTGGACCATGCAAATAAGTCAGAATTCTGTACCAATAACTCCTCCAGTCTACGCTTAACATCAGTCGGAAGATGGGCTTCGATATATGTTACTTGTCTAGGCTTTGGGCCTAAAAGGATAGACTGCACCCCTTCAACTGGTTGAGGTCAGTCTTGCTCATCACTCCTTGGATCCAACTTGGCCATGTTAACATGCATTGTCCTACTGATTGGTTTAACTCGATCAAGTATCTCCTTTGGCCTCGGTTTTAAACTTTCATTGTAGCAAATTCTTACTTCTTTTTTATCTACGTGAACGACACTGACTTCGCTTTTGGAAATGGGAAACTTCATTGTCAAATGTGGAGTTGACACTACAGCTCCAAGTAAATTCAAAGAGGGTCTTCCAAGGATAACATTATAAGGAGTATGTGAATCAATAGCCAAATATTTAACAGGGATCGATTTCAGGAGAGTACCTGTTCCGAAGGTTGTTCGGAGTTCAATATAACCTTTCACGCTTACCTGTTCTCCTGAAAAACCAATCAAACATCCGTTGAAAGGACTCAACTCTTCCTCTAGTATTTGCAATCTGCGGAGAGTTGATAAGTAAAGTATGTCTGCCAAGCTTCCTTGATTGACCAGAACCCTCCTTATTTGAAAATTTCCAGCAATGATGGAAATCACCATCAGATCATCCAGATTCTCATCAAGGCCAGAAAAGTCTTTGTTTGAGAATGATATGGCTGGTCCCTCTTCATGTTGCATTGTTTGGAGTGGAGAAATATGACTTACTGACATAACAGCTCGGAGGCTCTTTTTCCAAGATGAATTTGAACTTCCTCCTCCAGCAAATCCTCCGGTTATAGAATCTATCACGCCCCTAATCATATGATCTCGAGAATCTGAAACAGAAGCGATGGCTTTGCCTTTTGCTCCTGGACTCGGGCTCTTTGGTCTAGCTTGATTGTTTTCTTTGGCTTCTCTGCTCCTGCTTCTGCGTCGGTGGACATACTTTCGGAGGTGACCTTCTCTGATGAGCTGTTCGATTTTATCCTTCAACATTATGCATTCTTCGGTGGAATGTCCATACATTTTGTGAAATTCATACCTTTTACTTTTATCAATATTAACCGGAATTCTTTGTTTCCTAACATACCTCGGCTTTTGAATCAAACCGGTATTATAGACTTCTCGAAAAATCTGATCCTGTGAGGTGTTCAATAGGGTATATTTGTCAAAAGCATATTGGTATCTTCCGAGCATCATCCTTGAACTTCGATTGAAACCATTATGTCGATCATCAAACCTATTTGGTCTGCCTCTTTGACTTGGTCTTCCCTCTTGGTACCTATTTAGGATCGGACGGATGGATATGTGTGGGTTTCTCCTGCCTCATGTGGCCTCTGGCTCAGAAAAACGTTGCTCCATTTGTCTTCTGGCAAGAGCAATTTCTTCCATGTTAATATACCCAGTAGACCTGTTTCGCAAATCATCCAGGTCCAAGGGCGGCTTTCTAGCCAAAGAATCCGCCAATGGGCCTGGACGCAAGCTGGACATAATTGCATATAAGGACACGGCCGGGTTAAGATCTCTTATCTGAACCTCCTCTTCCCCAAATCTCCACATGAATTCCTTGAGGGATTCATCTCTACCCTGCCACAGATTGATAAGACTCGTTAAAGTTTTTTGATGTGTCTTGCTAGTAAAGAAATGGTTAAAAAACTTAAACGACAATTCAAAGAAATCATAAATGGAACCTGCTTCAAGGCTTGAGAACCAAAGTAGTGCCGATTTTTTTTTTAATGTAGTCAGAAATGCTTTGCATTTGATTGGGTCAGACCCACCGTTCAATAGCATCATGGAGTTGAACATTGTGAGATGCTCTTGAAGGTCAGTCGTCCCATCGTAAAGTTCCATTGTTGGTAGTCGAAAACCATCTGGAAGAGGAATCGACATTATGAAGTTGGAAAACGGATGATCAGTGATAGGTGGATAACTTGTATATCGTCGGACTTCCTGATTGGTCACCCTTGGCTGATCATGTTGTCCATGAAACTCTCCATTTGAATGTCTTCTTTAGCTTCCCCTTCCTCGTCCTTTTCCGGTTCCTTCCTACGCTGATCCTTGCTAGACATCTGATCAAATCGGTCCATGCGGCTGCTAATGTCTTTGATGGCTTGCATGATCATTTCCAGAGGATTGGTTTGAGAGCCTCCAACATTTGTCCCATCCAGAATGTGGTTCTCATTGGAAGCCATAACTAATCGGAACGTTGGTTGATCGCGGTTGATTAATTGTGGAGCAGGAAAGTTTTACCTGAGCTCCATGGTGGGTGCCAGATGTTCCTGATACTGATCCGAACCTAGATTAGCAGGAAGAGGTCTATTGAAGACCCAACGAGCGAGCAACAGTAGAACCCGCCGAATCTAAGTTGATCGGCAAGATGTAAAGTTCAATTGTAGTTTGATTGCTTATCGTGTCAAGAATAGAGTGGAATATGCCTAGTTTAGACTACCAAACTGACCTTTATAGGAATCTGATCTCCCTCCTATTGGATTCCGACCATTGAAGATATTCAAGATTATGATTTCATTATGCTCGGATTGAATGGTCCAAGCCGTTTCCGAACATTGGTTATCAAGGCTTATAACCGTTTGACGCCTACGTGATGGGAATGACGATCGATCGAGATCCCTACCAGTCGGGTCATAAGAAACCAAATCTAGCTATACAAGACCGTTAATAGGCAGGGCCAACGGACCATAATTCTATAGGCTGATCAACAGTCGGAGCAGGCCGACGTAAAATAATGAGTCTGATGACAACTGGGCCAAGATGGTCCACCACATCAAGTCAGTTATTTGCTTTGGGTTGACCGAGATCATGGGCAACCCGATATTCAGACAGGTTGGATGGTTCACAGCCCCTAACTTGGTTAATCATTACAGGATTAACCGAACTTATAGAAAATCCGATATCAAGATGGACAGAGCGATCCAAGTATATATATTTTTTAATGGAAATAGTTCCTTAGAGTCGTGTTCCATTTTTTTTTTTTTTTTTTTTTTGAGTTTAGAATCGTGTAACTTAAGCAATTATCAAATTGTCATCGAAAGAGAAGACCAAGTAAGAGTGACGGTGGTTAATCTAATCCAAAGCTGCTACTAAACCGATTACTATTTCACTAGATTCTCTGAGTGAGTGACTGAGTCCAATCAAGTCACATCATTATTAAATCATGTGATTTAATTAAATTAATAAGTTGCCATTACTTCATGGGATTTGAAGGCTCGTATGTCTGTTTGTTTCGGATTATTCGGAACGTTCAACAATTTTTTTTGCAAAAAAAAAGTTATTGGGTACATAAGTCTTTATATTTGAATTTAATAGAAAAAATAATTAACAATTTTTTTTAAGGAAAAGTTGTTGATTAAAAAACAAAAATTTGAGCATTATTTAAAAAAGTTATTAAAATTATTTTTAATAATGATATGTAAATATTATTTTATTTTTAATTAAATTTTTTTAATTATTTTATATTTATTTAAATAATTTAATATATAAAAATAATTTTTTATATTATTTAAATAAAATATATTAAATTAAAATTATTTTTTAATTAATATATTTAAATATAATTAATTATTAAAATAATTAAAATTTCACAATTGATTATTAAAATAGTGAAACAGTTTCCTAATGTTGTCCCTCTCCCTCTCACCCTGCAAGTCCCAATGGTTAGATCTACTGTTAACATTTCCACATAAGATTTACAAAGAGGACCTTTTTCTCGCTCAATTCCAATTTTGCGGGGATGTAGTGTAGTGTACTTGTCCTGTTACTCGAAAAGTTTTTTAATATTATTTAATCTGTTCAGTTAAGCTAAATGTTAATCTTAGTCAAAGTTCGAAGTTCAAACACATTAGTGAGACTGAGTCTGAGAGTAGGATTCTCTTGTCCATCTGCTGTTGTCTATTCGGCCCGACCGCGTTGCTTCTTCAATTGAGTCGACATAAAATGGATTACAATAAAAGGAAAAAGTTATTTTAAAATGAGTTTCTCGGTAATATTGTATTGGAATGAAGATGGGGAATAATTTTTTGGTGGCTTATCCGGTGGAACAAAAAAATGTAAAGTCATCAGTGCACTTTATTTTTTTAAAATGATTTTGGTTTTTTGTTTTTATAATAAATTATCAATTCTTATAAGATGATAACTTATTTTTTTTTCTTGATTTAGCCTTTTTGTTTTAATATAATATTTTAATTATTCATCTAATCCTTTTAATGCGCTAATCATATGTTGGATTTCTATTTTATTCATTGATCTTTAATGTTTTGATACCAAAATTGATACCAAATTTCATATTTTTTATTTTAAATATTGTGTTAAATTATTAACTTAAACTGCTAATTTATTAATTTCATTTTCATCACTAATTTGTTCTGGTTCATTAAAGCTTATAGGTTTACGTATTTGTTCTTCTTGAAATTTTGGAAGTTTTGGTATATTAGATGTTCTTATTTCTGTTATTTCATATTTCTTTGGATAATAAATTCTTCATATGTCAAAAAATAGATATGATATATCTATTTTATCATTATTTCTAAAAGTAATACTATGATGTGAATTTGTTAATGTATATCTAATACAAAAAGTTACAGAAAATATCTTGTCTCCAGGTCTCATTAAAGTTCTTTTTAAAAATTTATGTTCCAGTGTTAAGGATTGTTCTATTCTTTGTGTATTTAGAGGTATTCTAATATTTGGTCGTATTTCAAACTTTAGTTTTCCATATGTTAAATTTTTTTCTATTATACTTAATATTTTATCTATTGGGTCGGTAATTCTATCATCCTTTAATATTAGTTCTATGAGTGAATTTATTTTTTCTTAAAATGTTGATTTTATTACCACTTATACGGCTCCAATATGAATATATCCAATTTTTCTTTTATCTTCTTCTTTCTTTATGTTTCTTTTTAATTCCACAAGTTTCTTTTTATTAAGTAGTTGTATACATGTATTTCTTTGAGCATCAGATATATTTACAGGTATTTCGCTACTTAATTTTTCATAGTAAATAATATTATGTCTCTGATTAAATCTTTTTATAATGCTACTTAGTTTTTCTTTTCCTTTCATATTTGCATTTTTAGTTAAATCTAAGTCTTTCTTTTGTATTTTCTTAAATAGAGATCAATTTATTAAAATATTTCCTTCATAATTTCATTCTTCTTCAGTGATTTGTAAGTATTTAGTTTCATATGCTTTTTCAATCTCCATTTATTTAGTTATTTTTAAATATTCTTTTATTGTATGTATACTTAAATTGATTCTAGGAATTCTTATCTTTTTTTCTTGTAAAGTTATAATTAATTTTTTAGATCTAATTTTGTATGGTTTTACAACTTCCAAAAATTTATTCCTAAAAGTAGTTTAATATTCGTTTTATTTTCAACATATACTTCAGTTTGAATTTTTGCATCTGGGTTAAAATAACATTCTATAATTACTTTTTTTGTAAAAATATTTTCCTTTTGCTTATATCCTATTATTGTTCTTGGTATTATTTCTTTTGTTTTACATATCAATTCATTGCTTATATAACTGAGACATGATCCAGTATCAATAAGTATAGACATAATAATTTCATTAACAATTCCTAGTATATGATATTGACAATGATTATTCGTTAAGGGTTGAATAAACATACCTAGTCGAGATTTCTAAAATCTACTGATTTGTTCTTCTTCTTCTTCCTTTGCACCCACTGCTGCTTCCGTAATTACGCAAAAAGTTTATAATGAATTGATTGAAGCAAATAGCTTGATGGTTTAAGTAGAGTAAATAGTTCTAAGATGTAAATAAAGAAGTGTTTATTTATAAGTGGTAATAAGTACATGATAGGTGGACATACTCTCAAATGTCCGACTAGATCTCTAAAGAGACTACCACATTTTTCCTAAGAAAACTTTCTCTCAACTGAAATTTCTGAAAGGATTTTTTCCCTCCCCTTTGCCTCAACATAAGGGGGCTTATTTATAGATAGAAAACAAAAGAGTAATTTACAAGGATATCCTTACAAACGTAAGTGCTTACATAAGAGTTTTAATAATTTTCATAGTGACGTAAGGGCTTACATCACTATTCTGTTATTGCTTCATCTTACTCCTCATCTTTAGTTTTGTCGGTGTCGACCATTCCTTTTTCTGATGCACATCTTTCACATGCATGGTTCCCACTAACTTTAATCATTGCACAAAGGCCATTGAGGACAGCTGGCCTATATTCCATCTATGGTCCTTGTAGTGCGTAGAAAGGTAGCTCAAAGTTTGTTAGGAGATTCATATCTTTCTCCTTTATGATTTTGCCACTTGTTTGCTTAAAAACAAAGTATTTGGTCCTTTATACAGTGTCTTGATAAAAGATTTCTTTATGATATTTTGGCATTGTGAGTAAATGCTTGCCAATTGGTTCGACAATATTTGAGTGATCTGATTTTCATCATAGACAACGCCAGTAGGTTAATCTTTTAGTAGGAAGTTATTGTTGCTTATTCCAATGAAAACTAGATGCTTGGTCGGCTGCTTAGTGATGAAATATAGATAAGTTGAGTAGAACTTCAGAAAAATGCTTCAATCTTTTGTAACATTTTTTTTGAACATCTAAACTGCTTCTTTAAAATTGTAGGAAAAAAAGTAAATTTCTTCTAAATTTGAGCTTAAATAAAGACAGTCAATAAAGCCAAATTGATACATATTGAATGTCAGTATTGGAGGAGCTCCTGGGAGGATGATTGCTTTGATGCCGAAGTGTTTTCGATCAACCATATAAGAATAGTTAACCTTTTTCTTATCATTCCAATTAACAAGTCTTTTAAAATTTTCCTAGAAATGTTCTTCTGAGAACTGTACTTGTAATTCATGCTCCTTTCTTGATGTAATTTGAAAATTATCTAGAGAAGAAAGAATCCTTCCTAGAACTTTAAGTGAGGATTGAGTTACCAATGGATTTTTGGTTATGTCAGAAAAAGTTCTTGGTTTAAGATAAATCTCTTTTCCCTTAGATGAATACTTCTTGAGTGCTTTTCTGCTTCTTCTTTAGTTGAGTATGATTTATGTAGAACTTCAGAAATCTTTTGACAATGCGGTGCTGTTTTGAACCAATCATCATAGATTACTAGGAATGATCCATCGAAAACTATGTATGTTGGTTTATTAACCGTAACTCTGCAAGCGTACGGGTCGACAAGTAATATATATTTGAGAGTAGAGTAGAGTATCCCAAGGGATTGACAATTAGAATAATGCTAAAACTTAATCAAATTCCACAATATTTTATCCAAGCAATTGAAATGTGAGAGTGAGTTGCAATTAAAATAACAATTTAAAAGAAACAAAAAAAGAGAGCACCAAACACCAAATCCACAAGAGAAGATGAGAATCATTAAAGCCTAAGGGTCCCTATTCACTTGCTACTTCAATGAATAATTACAATTAACAAGCACCAATCAATAAAATGATATTTGTTGGCTAAAACCGTTAATAGATAAGAGCCTATGTCTAGGACAATTACCCATGTGAAACTTAACTAATCCACTATGTGTCCATGTGAGTTAACATAAGAATCATTCATTGAGACCAATTATCAAACACTTGCCATGAATGACCAAGAGGTATGTGTCCATCCCTTTAGTTAAACATACATCAACCATACCATATCCATATTCACAACACCCTACTTCTAGTTCAATTGGAATATTAAAAATCATGCAATTGATGGTCAAACAATAACAAGCACTAAGCATAGATATGGATGAACAAAACCAATTTTATTGAAAGGATACTCAACTAATTACAAGTTAATCAAATTCATAGCAAGATCCTAGAGAGCCCCTAGATTAGAGTTTAGTTACACATCATAAAAGAGGAGCAAACTAAGGAATTCAAGAAACCCATCAAATTACAAATCAAGAGAGAAAAGGGAAAGAATGAACAAGAATGGTGAGAATCTAATGCTTGTTCTTCCTCCTTGATCTTGATTCTTCACTTGAATCCTTCTTTCTTCCAAGAGTTCCTCCTCCTCCCACTTGGTCTCTAGAAATCATGCTTAGGACCCAAAATAGAAAATCCCCTAAAAATGCTCTCCAAAATCAGATAAAAAAGGCCAAAATCGCAGACCAGGGTTTTAACCACGCCTAGGCGTGGCTTTCCCACGCCTAGGCATGGTTATGAATCACGTGCCCTTCCTCTGCTTGCCACGCCTAGGCGTGGTGGTCTCTGTCTGAAATCCTGAAAATTGAACTTGCCATGCCTAGGAGTAGATGTCTTTGGCTGGGATCCCTGGGAAACTGCAAGGGCCACGCCTAGGCATAGATTTGTCACGCCTAGGCATAGGTTGGCAGCATCTTCTCTTGATGTTTTCTTCACGATTTGAGCTTCTCTTCACTTTCCTCATCCCTTCCAAGGCCTTTCTCATCTTAGATACTTGTATCAAAATAATGTTAAAGTCCATGAAACCATAATCCATTCAACTTCCATAAACAAGATCTTTAAAGATTCAATTCTTAATCAATTGAATTAACAAGCCTAATTCACCAAAGTCATGCAATAATTGAACCTATGGCCTTGAAAACTTAAGGATTGCATGCTCAAATACAATCAAATTCAAGTAAATTAACTTTATTTTCTGAAGTTATCAATGTACCACTTGTTATTTTCTTTTCTTCCTGCTGAAGTGTTTCTGCAAGAAATCCTTCTGCTTTGAGCTGTAATTTTAGGACTTTGATATCTGCTTCGATAAGCTCTAGTTCTTTCACCTTCTGTCCTTTAAGCGTTTCTTTTAGCTCCAATTGCTGCTTAATCATTTCTAATGTACTTCACTCCATTCTCTTGATAAAATATTTGTAAGGACATTTTTTTCACCTTTAATATGTGAAATTGAATAATTATATTCAGTAAGCTTCATTTGCCATCTAATGAGTCTTCCCTGCTTGTATGTTCCTTTATGATTAATATTTTTAAAACTTGTAACATAAGTAGAGTCTGTTCAAACAATAAATTCTTTATCAAACACATATATCCGATGTTTTTCCAACATTCAAATAAGTGTCAATGTTTCTTTTTCATGAGTAGGATAATTAATTTCACTATCTGAAAAAGTTCCAAACAAATATCGACATAGTAATTCTTTCTTTTGTCCAGGGGGTTTTGCCTTCATAACACCACCCCAATGTTCATTAAATGCGTCAGTCTCAATAATAATTAAATCATTATCCGAATGATGATATAACTCAGGTAGATCCTGGCATAAGTACTTTAATTTAGTAATAATTACTTCGTCTTCCTCTGTCTAGCTCTAGAGAGCATCTTTCTTTAGCTTTTGTTGAAGTAATTTTCGTTCTGCAGTAAGATTCTTAATAAAACCTTCATTAGAAATATATGTCAGTAAACTAAGAAATCTTTGTAATTCCTTTTTATCCTTTAATTTTACCAAAAAAATTTTGAAGTTTTTTTAATACATGTTTTTGCATTATTATTTTTCCTTTTTCAATTTCTAATCCAAGATAATTAATTTTGTTTTGGGCTAGAATAGCTTTTTTCTTACTTAGAACAACTCCATACTCAAAGCATTTATTAAGTATTAATTCAACTTTTTTAAAATGATCATCCAACTCTTTCTTGGTAAAAACTAATGTATCATTAATATAAATTAGACAAAAATCTTTATATTCTTCGAGTATATAATCCATTCTTCGTTGAAAATTTCCTGGTGATTGCTTCATACCCATTGGAAGTACATTCCATTCATATTGCCCTTGAGGACAACTAAACACTGTTAAAGCTTTAGATCTTTCTGTAAGCCTCATTTGATAAAATCCTGACTTATAATCAAATGTGCTAAACCAATTCATATTTCTTATATGCTCAATAATTAAATCTTTTCTTGGTAAATAATATGCATCACCTTCCATTGCATCATTAATTTGTTTGTAATTAATTATCATTCGTCTTTTTACTCTTTTTATTTCATTATGGTTTTAAACATAAAATGTTAATACTGAATGTTTACTTTTAGATGGTCTTATTAATCTTTTTTGTTCTATTTCTTTAATATCATTTGCAAATTCATCTATGTCTTGTTTTGCATAAATCATAGGTTTACATTTTATTTCTTTTGTTGAATCTTTTAATTTTAATTCAATTAGTTCAGTATTTTTATTAATTTTTTGGTCTAAAGGATTTTCGTTACATGTGTTTTCTAAAAGTTCTTCAATATGGGCTGGGATTCTTCTATTTGGTTCTAAATTAATTAATGCATAGTAAATTTTTCAGCATACTGTAACACCCTCCCTAGGGCATCACATTTCCGACTCCCGACTCATAATCTGAAAATGTTTTCATAAAAGGTTTGAGTTAAAAATGTGGGTTTAAAAATTTCTTTCTTGTTGAAATATAAACTTACTGAAATTTATATGTAATACTGAAAAAGACATATATTGAAACTAATTCATATACAATCATTGACACCAATTAATATTTAACAATTTGAAGAGAAATATAAAACTAACAGACTCTTCTTCTTTTTTTTTTTTTAAGAAAGTAAACCCCATGACGGTCCTACTAAATAACTCGACGGTATAACAACTAACGATAAAACTTAACATACTCATTCCTTATCTTGTATCCAAATTGTTGCATCGAACTCTACTCTTTGTCTACTCGTAACACCTTCGAACTTGAGATGCCCATTCTTCAATGTTTTCATCAATCTCTCGAGTATCCATCGCCCGTTATGTCTAAGACAACTCGATCCTTCTATCATTTGATTTTAACAAGATGACATTAACATAACAAAGAGGTGAGATCACCTACGCCAATACCAACATGGCAAAGATATAGAGATAACACAAACAAAGATATCATACGATAGATCATACCATAATCATGCTATCGGCATTAATCAACTATCATACATCTAATCATTTATTAGTTTAATTATCATAAACAACAAATTACAATAATGTTCTAATTGTCATTATCATCATCCAAGTATTCAAAACAATTGTCATAACCAATATCCCTCAATTAATATATCATGCGATATAAAATGTTCGGATTATGCATGTACACAAGACTCGATTTCTTACTTCATGGAGCTAAACTCGTTGATCGAAAAGACTGCCGGCATACCACGTGCCTCGACCACCACGTGCTTTAATTCTCATTTCAATTTTTGCACATCTAAGCACATACACGATGGTCTTTTATCGATCTTGAATAAGAATAGTGTCTCCGGTAGGAGATCATCGGTGTGTTGCATCGGCCTAACCTACGGGAAGAAGCGCGACCAACCACCCGTAGGCAACCCGCACCCCGATGCGCCCAAGGTCAACAAGTGACTTACACTACGCATATCGCACCCACTCAAGAGGTGTGTTTCTCCTAGGCAATCAGCCATATCCAAATTCTCTCATCTGACCATTCCAATGCATGTATAATGCACCAAATACCAATTACAGGTATAATACCAATCACAGGTATATCTCATAATTTCTCAGATATAGTTTATATAATGCACGAATATATCAGTGCAAGTCTAACCACAAGGCCATTCTTTTCAAATTCATTTGTTAAATTAAATCATCTTATCATGTTTTCATAGTTATAAAACACTTTTACCGTATTTTCACAATCGCGTAACATTCAAGCATTGTTTTCACAATCCAAAAACGTTTGTTATGTTTTCACAATCTATAACACTTCTTTTATATTTTCACAATATCATAACACTTTTGTTACGTTTTAAAATTCCAAAACGTTTTATTACGTTTTACAAGACCGTAACACTATCAAGCATTACGTTATAAAATTTTGTAACATTTACATTACATTTTCAAAATGTTGCAACTTTTCACAGTTGCACTTTTAAACCACGTACTAATTTTTAACATTTTTCTCAATCGCGTAAAAACATACGTTTCTCAAATCGCATAGTTTTTCCAATTGTTTCAAAATTGCGTAACTTAAAAATCATTCTTTTACGTCACGTAAATCATTTTCTATCATTCTCAAAATAGTTAAAATACTTTCCAAATCTCATAACAATTTTCTATCATTTTCACAATCACGTAAAAATATTCTATCACTATTCAAATCACTTGTGATTTTTCAACAATATTTCAAATACAGTAAAATATTTAAACGCTTTTCAAATCGTGTAGAAATATTTAAACATTTTTTAAATCGCGTAAATATTTTATCAGTATTTCAAATTATTTTTAAGATACGTAAATTTTTTTCAACATTTTTCAATCACATAAAATATTCCTCAATATTCCAAATATTATTTTGGACTTAAATAAATCAATATCATTTTTAACATATTGTTCAAAATCGTAAATTTAAAAATCACGCTTTTAAGATACGTAAAACATTTTTCATCACAATTTCATTACGTAAAATACTTCTTAACCTTCAAAAATTCTTTTCAACTTTTCTAAAAATAATATAACGTTATATTTCATTTAATATATTTTCTTACTCAAGAAAATATTTTTCCACAGATTCTTTACTCAAGAAATTCTTTTTCAAAATATACTTCACAAAAATCACTTTTCCATTGATGTAAATCAACGTTTCAAAACTTAACATTTTTTTAACGTATTTCAAAACTTGAAAATAAGTTATACGTTAGTAAATTTTCAAAACACCATTATATTCTTCATTTTTCTCAAATCAATTCTAAAATCAATTCTTTTTAAAACAAATTAAAATTCAAACCCTTGCAACTTTTCATTTTCATTTTCATTTTCATATGAAAGTTCATTTCTCAAGTGATAAAATACTTTGATTCCCTTTTCAAAATCCTTATACTAAAACATTTTGTTCAAACATTTTGTTTCCACTTTAAAATTACTTTGTTTCATAAAACTAAAATTATTCCAACCTCCAGAAATCGTAGAGTCTTTGGCCATTGAAGCCATCAAATATTTTTCTTCTAAATTGATATGATTTTACACAAACAAAACTATTAAAAATTCTTTGTTTTCAAAACCGAAATACCGATGGTCATAAAAACCAAACCCATTTGTTCAAATTCATTTTTACTTTCCTTACAAATCCTTTTTCACTTTCTTTGCTAATCCTTAAAATTATCATTGCTATTTTCATTTAAATCTCATGTTTAGTAAAACACTTAGAAACTTTTTACACAAAATAAATCAATAAAAATCCTTCTAAAATCGTATTCATGTACTCTTTGAAAAATAAATTCTTTGTTTATTTTTCTTACTTTTCTAAACATCCATTTTCATCATTCAAGAAAATATTAATTTTGTGAACACCTATTTTGAGGTGTCTTGTTCAAATCAACCATGTTCTAAGTACTCAAAAATCAATTCTTTTTTTGTTCTTGAAAATTTTCAACATTTAATCAAGGGCATCAAAACCGTATTTCTTCCTTGGCTATTGGAGCCAAAAATCAATTTCCTTTCCACCATCAAGTCATGACATATACATATATATTTCATCATAAATAATATAAGCATACCATCAAAGCCATAAAAGCATGTATAGCATATCAAGCATATCATCAAAGCTATAAAATCATGCAAAGCATATCAAGCATTTAATCAAAGCTCATAAACACCCACAAATTAATTACATGACCATGGATATGAATCCTCACATGGATTCCATATCCATCAAATAAAATACCATCTCTCACCACCATGCTTGGTTGGTGAGATGGATCTCCTCTTACCTTTGAAGATCCTCCAAAGCTTCTTGATTTGTTTCTTTTTCCAAGTCCTTCACCACCAAGGGCTTCTCAAATACAAAACAAAACACAAGTTAATTAACATATCAAGCTTGATTAAGAGGAACCATGGATCAAACATGGCTTAGATCATGAAAAAGAGAGAAGAAATGAAGTTTCCTTATACTTCACCTCAAAAACCCAAAAACTTTGATCTTGAAGAAACTCCTTGAAGATGAATGATTTAGAAGAAGTCTTCAACATGAAAGTTGCTTAGAATATCATGGAGATTCAAGATCTAAGGTTGGATGAAATTAAAAGAGCTTGGATGGTGGTTTTAGGTAGTATGACCGAATGGTGTATTTTGAAGAACAAAGATGAAATTTTTGATTTTTGATAGAAACTTGAAGCTTGGATTTGAAGATCAAGATGAATGATTTTGGAAAAACTCATAACTAGAGATGTTCTTAGAATGATGTAAGGATTCAAGAAATAAGGTTGGATGAAATTAAAAAGTGATGGAAGAGGAAATTGGAGTGCTTGGCCGAATGGTCTTCATAAGGAGAGAAAATGAAGTTTTCTTGGTTTGGTTTTCTTGAAACTTAAGTGAAAAGTGAAGAAATGATATTATGAAGTATAGAAATGAATTCTTTTGGTCTTCAAGAGAATGCATTGCCGTAGCATGCATTAGAAAGAATGAAAAGTGAAGTTTGACAAACATGATCATTAATGATCAATAGTAAAACAATTAATCATTACGACACTTGGTTTTGTTTTTTTTTTTTTTTTTTTGGCAAAAAAGCCTATTCTAAAAGGTCTCCTTTCTTCCTTGCTTCTTCAACCGTCCCCCCCTCCAAGAAGTCTTCTAAGGAAGCAAACAAAGCAATGAAGAAACCAAAATTGACTAAAAAAAAGTAAAATTGACATAAAGTATCAATTAATGCATTGAAACTTTTTCTTTGTCTTCAAAAACATGCAAAACCGTAGCCCCCTCCATGCATGCATTAAATCATGTTGTCATCTTTTTCAAGCCATTATTTGAAGCATTTCTAGCCATTGAATAATTCAATGGTTAAGATTTAGGTAGATTTTTAATTTTAGAAGACTAAATCTAGGCCATTGGATCTTTCTCCTTTAAATTCTAGCCCTTAGATGTGTCTCCAAAATTAAGGGTCAAGATTGCTTCTTCAAACTTTAAATCCAAAGGTCCTAATTAGCCTTTGCTACTTTAGAAGACCAAATCTCCACCATTGATTGATTCTTCATCCAATGGTCATAAATGGTCTTTGTTACTTTTTAAGATTAAATCTCCACCCTTGATTTAATCTAAATCCAATGGTTATAAATGGTCGTTGTCATTTTTTTCAAGACCAATTCTACACCTTTGATTACATCTATGGTTGATATCAAAGCCTTCCTAACTAAGCATTATTCTCACACCATTGATTAAATCAATAAGGTTATTATCCAAGACTTTCTTTATTAAGTTTGTTTTAACCTTTGATTAAATCAATGGTTAATATTCAAACTAAGTATTCTCATCCAAGGGTATAAATCAAGTCAAGCTCTCTTTGTTGACTACGCAGTGTAGTATTTATTCTTGTATCCTTCAAATAATATTTTTACTGTATTTTTATCATCCGATAAATTAAATACAGTATAAAATACAGTATAAGAAATTTTCTAAAACTGTTTCCGGATTCAGGTTTAGTAAGATCTCCTGTCTCCGTCTAAACAGTACAAATTTTTCTATGTGTAGAAAAATTTTCACTTTGTGGGACCCACCTGGCCCCACGTATGGCCACCTGGGCCCACATACAGTAAAAAAATTCATAATCATCCACAAAAATCACAAAAATGATAAAATGCACAAATATCAAATCAGATTACGCAAAATAATTACCTAATGGTAAAAATTAAATTACGTAAAGTTTTCTCCAGCCCGAAAATTTTTATTTTCCTAACACGGAGTAAATCACTCAAAACAATCAAATACGTTGATGAAAAAATCAAAATAATTTTACAGTGCACAGAAATTACTAAACAGTAAAATTCTGTTAACTGTCAAAATTATTGTTTAAGAGATTAGAAATTTTGGGGTGTTACACATACAACCTCAACTATCTCATCACGTTTCAGCTTGCTAAACTTTGATTGTTTTTTAGAATAATTACAATTTGAAGAATGTAAAATTGGGATATTAATAATTTCTTTTAATTGCTTTTGACGAATATAAAGTGTTTTAAGTGAGATATAGTCTAAATATTGACAAAAGGGTTAGTATAATCGTAAGAAATTATTTTCTAATATCATGTCTAAACCTGTTTCTTGTTGATATATTGTTGGTACAATAAATAATTTAGTTTGAATTTGTAATGTAATTCTTTTTACTACTAAATATAGTGGATGAATAGATCCATTCGCAATTTGTATTTTCAATGATTTTTCTAATTTTTTCCATTTATCAAATAATACTTTAGTTGCAAGACAAATACTTGCACCCATATCAATATAAGCTTCGATTTCTTTATTGTTTTTTTCAATGGTTATTTTTATGTAAATACTATTCGGATTCTGTTTCTTCTGTAGATAATTCATCTTCCGAGTATTCATATACACTATTTTCATTATCACTTAATTCTTCCTCAAATGGTTCTAAATTATATAGTTTATATACTTGTTTTATTAACTTTGATTTTTCTTTAAAATCTTTTTCTTTTTTCTAAGGGAATTCATTGGCATAATGTCCTTTGACATTACATATCCAACAGACACATTTCTTTTTTCTTTTTGGATAATATTTTCTAGGTGTATTTCTTTTTCGTCGAAAGTATTTTTTTTAGTATTTTTATACACTTTTCTCTTAGGATAAGTTTTTCTTAATCTTGGCTTTCTTTTATAATACTTTGTTCTTTTGGTTGTCTAATTACATCCATATTTTCGTGGATATTCTATTTCTAGTAAATCACAACAGATTACATTTCGTCCTTTATTTAATTGTATAATTGTTTCTCTTTGTATACATTATTCTCTTAAGTCATAATAAAGTATTTGAATAATTCTTCCTAGAGTATTAGCTGTTTCTTTTGGCTGGATCTGCCAAATAGTTCTTATTTTTGTATTAAGTGGATATGAAAATTTATCTATAAAAATATCCATATATGTTTGTTTAGTATCAGTATTTAATTGATAATAATATTTTTGGTATTCATAGATAAAACTTTCAATTTGCACATATTACATATTTGTATTTTATTCAGATGTGATTTTACTTTTTCATGTAAAAATCTATTTACTTCATCTATAAGTTCAAAAGTGTTATATCCAACAAATTCGTGGTAGATAAGTGCCATAATTAATCTTGTTATTCCTTACTGTTCTTGAATATTGTAGCCATGTTTCATCAGAAATATTCATTAATTTTTTTTGTACATTTCCTTCTGTTTTATAGACCAATAGGTATTTAATATCTATAAGATTTAATCTATTAAATCTTTCATCTGTTGCAATAAGTAATGTAATTTCATTAGTCCATTGTAAAATTACTTCTTCCTTATTTATAGCACAATCAATATTTAATTTAGTTCCTGTTCTAATATTTTCATAATGAGGATTAAATTCTTCTTGTACTTTATTCTATCTTCCATCTTTTCGATCATATCATTTATTATACAAAATTTTTTGTTCATATTTATTTCATATTTCTTTTAGGTATCCCCAATATTCTTCCTATTTTCTTTTAGATTTTGTTTCGTTTGTTTCCCATTTTTTCCATATATATTTCATCATAATCTGATTCAGATTAAGTGTTGTAATTTAATATTACTTCTTCGTTTTCATTATTTATCTTTATCTGTTCTACTTTTTGTATTTGTTTATTTTCTTCTTCAATTATTTTTAATTGTTCTAATAATTGTTGAATTTCTTCAATGTCATTTGAATTTTTTGATAAATCTATGTACTCATTTTTTATCCCTCCATGAAATTACTGGTTTTAGAAACTTTGAAGATTCTTGTTCAACAACTTCAATTAATTCTTTTGGTCTTATTTTTAATAATTCTTCTAATTCTTGTTTTGTTATATATTTGTTATCATTTTCTCTTTCTAGAAGGTTTTTTAATTGTTTTAGGATTTCTTCAAATTTTTGTATATTTCATTTTGATCAATTTGCTTATCTCTGTGAATATTTTTTAAGGTTTCTCTTATATTTTTAATTTTGTTTTTTTATTTTGTATTTTATCACATGTATAGATAGCAATTCTATTAGTGTTTTCAATTAATAACATAATGTTTTTATTAATTTCTTCTACCATTTACTATTTCAATTTCTTCTGATTATCCCATATTAGTTTATTTTTATTTTTATCTTTATCTTTTAATTTTTTGTTTACTTTTCCAAGCACGGTACCTCGGAGGCACCAGAGATTCTCCCTAATTTCTTATGGTTAGAAGTTTAGTAATAGATAAGAATGAAAAAAAAACTCAAAATGAATTATTTTTTTAATATTAAATTTTTATTCTCTTCAAAATTAAGGTAGAATTGAGAGAAATAAACTTATAAGCTTAAAAATAAATATATTTTACATTTTATTTCGTTCCTTTATATTTTAACTCTTAAACAAAATAATATAATTATGTTTTGTTCTCTTATTAATTTTCAAAACAAGAAAAAAGGTAAATTTGTTCGGTTCCTTTTCTTTCCTTTTAAATCATTTCTTACTCGTTCTATTCTATTCCATTAATAAAAAATATTCAAACATAATGTAAATTAAGTTCAAGTATTTTTCCTTTTATATTATCTATCGAGTTAAGATTATAATATACTTTTGATTAAAAATAAATAAATATACTCTTATAAGTTTATTTTAAATGAGTTTTTTTTCTATTAATTTACATGTGTGCTTTTACAATTGAGAATTTTGGATTAAATGACTCATGTGATAGACTTATGACTTATTTTATTAGTTTAATAAGTAATTAAATTAAGTTAATGAGCTAAATTCTTATTGGGTAAAAGAGAAAGGATAATTTTGCAGTTATAGTAACTGTCAATTTGATGAAAGTTAGCAGCATTAAGAAACAATTTTTGCGTAAAACTTAAGGTTTTGTTCCTGCCATAAAGTTCTTTTTATTCCTCACCATCACTAAAGTATAAAGAAGAGAATAAAGAAATGCAAATGAATAGAAAGTGAGTTTTAAGATTTCTCTAACATTCTTGGAACACATTCATAGATCAAGGTTAGTATCCTCATACATTCTTATTTGTAGGAATTATAAATTCTAAGATCTTTAGCTGCGTTTGGTGCACATAATAGTATAAGACCTTATAGTATAAGATCATAGGATAAAAGCTGATAGTATAAAAGACCTAATTAGCTGTTCTACAATGAGCTGTTTGATGTATGGCTGTTTAAGAAACCTGATAGTGTAATGTTATCCTATTAGGTTTTGTCGTCAAATATGATATAACCTGATAATATAAAAAATTGTTTATTTAGAAAAAAATACCCTTTATGTAAAAAAAGTCAAGTGAAAATCCTAAATAATTTTTATTTATAATATTTTTTATAACAAAAAATTTCAATTAATAATTTTAATAATAAAAAATGATTAATTTTGGCTATTAATATTTTTTATGCATATTACCCATGAAATAAAATATTTGACCTTGCCTCGTATAATGTATGTTAAGTTGTTAAACTTTTATATATATATATATATATATATATATATATATATATATATATATATATATATATATATATTATTATATATAAAAGAAATGAATCTTGAGAGAGAGAGAGAGAATGATCAGAGATTAGAGAGAGAAAATATATTGACTTTTTTAAATGATCATATATTTAAGAACTTTTAATCTTGAGTGAATCTTGTATGATTGTAGATCTTTTGACTATTCTCAATTTCTTACAATAAAAATTTATTTCACTAGATGTGCTTATATATATATATATATATATATATATATATATATATATATATATATATATATATATATAGAGAGAGAGAGAGAGAGAGAGAGAGAACGTATTTGGTAAGATAAGTGTTTATTGTAAGAGTTAAGAAGAGTGAATCTTGACCATTAGATCTTACATGAATGGTTAATATTAGAACATAAATGCATGTGACTTTTTAAGTGATCACATGACCTTTAAATAACTTTTAATCTTGATCATTCATGTATGGTTGTATGATCAATATTTACTCCTCTGACAATAAAAACTCCTATCACTATATATATATATATATATATATATATATATATATATATATATATATATATATAAAATTCAACATGAAAAATTCAGTAACAATCATAACTTTCTCATAAAACATATAATAAAAAGGTAAATACATAATAATCTCATTAGTATATTAGACAACTGACAACAATTCATCAAATAAACATTTTACTTGTCTTAAAAACTACGTACACCAATGAAGTCCAGAAACATTATATTCCAAAATATTGATTTGATAAGCAACAAATCAGTCCAAAAAACATATTTCTATAGAATCTAACTCTCAAGTAATGCCTCAATCATTTTAAGGCAATATTCTTTATCAAGTCCTCAAAATGAGTGCACTAGTTGGGGATTTTGCATAATTTTCTGAGCAGTCATCACACGGTCCCTAGGGATAAGTTCTTTCATTTTTTGTAATTCACTAGGTACTTTCCTAGAGTCTTCATAAAATTCTTTCACAACCTTCACACTTGACCCGACCTCTCCTTACAAAGTTGAAGTTTCTTGCAAAGTACTAGTTATATCTTTTTCAAAGGAAGTGATGCTAGCAGCAAGTTGGTCAATAGACCTTGACCTGTTCCTAGAACGAACATAAGAATCTTTAAGGCTCTTGTTGCTGCCACTAGGTGTTTGGTTAACAGACACTAGTTAGTGATATCTATAATATCATCATCAATATCCTTCATTAGTTTAACTGTTTCCTTTTTTTTTTCTAAATCCTCTATTACATCAGTTGGTGCTTTAGCCGCCTTTCCATTAGCATGATCTTTGCCAAATATATAGGCAAGTCTGTCAAATAAGGGGAATGACTTATCTTTATATCTTGTTGCCTCTGGAAAATGCTACAAGCTGAAGCAAACATAAAACATTGTTATGGTGCACACAAACCTTAATGTAAGTATTCCACACTTCATAACTATCCACTTGAATGCACTTCTTCTCATCATCCCAGCCAAACCCACTCTAGTTTATCATATCATGCACTATATGATACTCATTTTTTAGCCTTTGTAATGCTGACTCAGTATACGGTTTCACCTTAATGCTAGCATTGGAAAATTTGTTAGCCAAAACTTCTTCTAATTGTTTTAAGGTTCCTTGCTTGAATGTGTCAGCATCACATCTCTTTCCTTTGGCCATAGCTTCTTCTAAGCATTCAATCAAGGTAAGTTCCTCCTCCTTAGCCCATGACTTATGCTCCTTTTTAGGCTTAACCTGTGTGCTTATAGGTTCCATACCTATAAAATATTTTAATGAGACAAATAATAACCAATTTCAATTCAATTTGTAGATGAAGCCCAAAATTAAATAGAGCATAAATCAGCAAAGAGCAACAGGAAATCAAATAAAAAGCATCATAATAGGTATACCTGATAAAATATCAAGCACAAAGCATCAACAGAATGTCAGACTAGTTTGTTCTTATACTAAACATGAATTAATGTTTCTAGTACATTTTGTCTCAATACACATTATTTAATAAAATTATTACAAATAGACCTTAAGTTCTACGGCCAACCAATTCATTATACATCTCATTAGCTAATTGATCTCTCCAAATAGACCAAGCATTACTAGTCTCAATTGTGTTTATGTAATCCGTGTTCTCCTCATTATTTGACATTAGTAAATTGTCCAACTCTTCTTCTATAGGAACTATTGGCATCTCTCTCCTAATCAAATTATATAGCAGATAACAAGCTATAATTATTCTGACTTGAGTTTTAATAGGATAAAAAAAAGACTTCTAAGAATTGCCCATCGGGTATTCAACAAGCCAAATGTCCTTTCAATCATATTTCTTGCTACTAAATGTCTCCAATTGAACACTTCTTGACGGGTTATTGTGGCGCTACCTTGTCTCCATTCATTCAAATGATAATAGGTTCCTCTATAAGGTGCAAGAAAACCTTCCACATTCGTGTAACTAGCATCCACAAGATAATAACAACCTATTGCACCTAAACATACCATTCAATCTTAATTTATGTCATACATTACATAACTAAACAAGTTAACTATAAGATTTTACTCGTTGAAACTTTTAAGCCATTTTTCCTAGAAATAACATCGCGCAATACCCTAGAGTTTGAAGCAGAACCTTCCCATCCCGACAATACAGACACCAATTTCATGTCTCTTGAACATACCCCTAACACATTGGTGGCTAATTCTCCTTTCCTGATTCGATAACTTAATTTATCAACTTCGAGAACATTCACCTTAATGTATGTCTCAGCTAATGCTCCAAGACAATTCTATCAACAATAAAGACAAGAATAAAATTCATAACGCAAAACAACCGACCAAACCACTATAGATGCAAAATAGTCATAATAATACTTTGAACCATTTCCATTTATCATTGGTACAATCATCAATAATAGGAGTTGAAGTCTCAAGTAAATATTCGTGTAGTCTTAAAACAAATTTAACACTATATTAAAATATCTATTCACAGTCTCTCCAAAACACTGAAATTTGAACTTGATAACTCGATTCTTAGCATGATGAACCAAAATGTAAAGAAACATTGCAATTTGTTCTTCTATTGATAATAACCCATCTTTTTTCAACTTACCTTCATTACGACGAAGCTCACAAAGCATATGAAATGTTCTCCTATTCATTCTTAATTTCTCAATACATGCAACATCATATCATTTAACAACATTCATAAGAACTCCTCTCTAATATTAGCTCTTATCATGGATTGTGGTATAAATCTATACCTATTATATAGTCTATGACTAGCAGCACACATAAACAAATATGACATCATACAAGCTGCAAGCATCTCCAAGAAAAGCTTGTTCTAAAATTAAATATTGAGCGACATCCTTAATAAACTCATTTGGATCACTAAACCACC
This sequence comes from Ormosia emarginata, assembly GCA_029884605.1. Lineage (NCBI taxonomy): Eukaryota > Viridiplantae > Streptophyta > Magnoliopsida > Fabales > Fabaceae > Ormosia > Ormosia emarginata. Next base: position 19,061,380 of record JAQQTP010000060.1, on the reverse strand, counting down.
TAGTTGGATCCATCATCACCTAAAGCATCAAACACAAATTAAAAAAATATTAGAATGTTTTACACATTTTTTGAGAAGTCTAAATTATTAGCTACCAAAATCAATGTTAGCAAGGAAAAGAAAAGAAATCATGTCATTCTCACTTAGTAACTCATTCATTTATAGCTTAGCCAGAAGAGAAAAAAAAGAACAAAAAAAAAGCAAGTTCACGAAATTTTTCAAATAAAACCTAAGTTCAGACTAGCATGGATCCTGGGTTGACAAAAGTTCAACTCTAGAACTTTTATAATTAAACTTTAAGTTTGTAGTCCTTAACAAAGTAAAAAGGCAGTCAAGTAATAATAGCACTAGAGCACCTTATGCAGAATACAGATACAAACAACCAAAGATAAAAGCAATAAGAGTTAAATAAAACACATTGAAACTACCAAAATAATTTAGCAATCAATAATTTATAAAGGAATGACATGATTAGATTATAAACAGGAACTTGTTTACACCTAAGATAAAATGTAAGAAAAGCATTATGAACTAATACTTAGCAGAATCAACCATTACAGTCATTGAATTAGACAAAAGCTCATCATGTTTTTCTTAACAAATAACTTATGGATTTTCATGCTAATTCACAACACATAATCAAAATTTACCCTACATTCCCTAATCACAACTGCCCTTTTATACTTGCATGCTGCTAGCTTATACTTCTTTTCCACATTAGTAATTTCAAGCCAAATAGAAAACCTTATAATAACTAAACCAACACTCAACCTCACTCACGTGCATGTCACAAAACATAATACACATTGGAACTCCTAGACTTAATCTCTGGTCATTTTCATGATTCAGACTTTAAAACCTAAATAAAAAATGAGTAATCCAATCAATATCACAACACAGATAGAGAGCAAACAAAAACTAAAACTTTCCCAGATTTGTTCCATGAACTTGGTCTGCTCCATTACCTTAAAAAAACCAATATATAAAAGATTAACTTAAGCAATGAACTTCAATTACACTAGTTAAGATTACATAAACTCATGGGGAAACCAATATTGTATAGATTCAATTAAGGAAATAAAAGAAAATAGGACAAAGCCACTCAAGCATATGGAAAATCTAGACCTCACAAAAACAAATAAGACCACTGAATCACTTGAAAAATTATGACCCCATATATTAAATAAACACATCAAAACCACTAAAATGTCAAGAGACAAACCATGTTCCCTGAAACAAGTATACACCACAAATTCCAAGTTCAAGTGAGAACTTATGGACCAACAACACTCTCAAAGCATCATGCAATCCAAACTCTCTAATTTTATGCACGTAACAATTATACATCCCTCTTAAGAACAAACAAAATTCCTAACAACATTACCCCATAACATAATTTATTGCCTTACTCATCCAAGCATAAAACCATAAGTAACAAACAAAAGTAGTAAAGACAACAAGGTGGCTTTGCAACAAATAAATTACCAAAAAAAAATAACATAGTCATGCTAAAACAAGGACCTATTTATAGACAAAATAACATGGGAAGAAAAGTACCAGCAATTAGCAATTAACAGAATTGATAGCACTCAATTAAAACTAAATATACATTCTTTACACCATGTATGCCGTTTTATTATTTACAGGCTGCAAACACCATTCTTTCTTAGAGACAAATAAGTTTCAACATAGAATTCACTCTTAAAAACAATATGCACACCTAATATATACACATATGGAAAACCAATATTTCACATTGGCAGGATATGATATCCTTCAAAACAGAAAAAGTAAAAAACAAGGGAAATGAAAGAATCAATAATGCAGCAAAATTGTCTAATATCTTCACAAATCAAAAATGGAAACTCCCTTGAAACAATATGATCAAAGCACCAGAGAGAAGCTATAAACATATTCCTATCTTAAAGAAAATCTAAAACAAGAGAGATGCCATAAAAAATTGTCATTAGATTGCTTAATCCAGGCTAAAATAAATGGCAAACCAATAATTTTGGTTTGGAGAGACCAAATACACACATATACCTCAATCATTTATATCTCTAGCCTTATCGACACTAAAAAAAATAATAAACAATTTTCTTAAGGGAAAGCCCAAAACGAAACAACATATTATACATAGACCTAAGATTAAAGATTACATAGAAGAGTAGAGAAGATTACACAATTGCTTCAACGTCAAAAGAAAAGAAAGGAATCGAAAGAAGAAAAAGTTGAGGATAACTGCGCTTACCTTTGGCGAAGATGATGATATTAGGGGAGATTGAAGTAGCAAGATGAGAATACTAGGGGTTACTAAAGTAGCAAAATGACGATATTAGGGGTTACTGAAACAGCAGCGATGGAGCATGTGACATCTTTACAGAGGACAAAGACGAAAGTGAAATTATGTGTGTTATCAGGTTGTTTCTTATTAGGTCTTATCAAGGCGAGAGGGGAGGATCAAGTTAACAAGTAATAATAGGATAAAAAAGGGTGATCGAATTTTATTATACTATCAAATAATTACACCAAACATCTGATAACGAGCGATAACATTAGTTATACTATCAGGTTAGTCCTTATCCGCTCCACCAAACGAGGCCATGTGGTATCAGAATATTGGTTATGGAATTTTAATGGTAGTTTTCTGTATTAAGAATCTTAAGAAAACTACAATTTCTATGTGATATCAGAGCATTAGTTATGAAATTTATGATTCTCCATTGATGATGACTGGTTTTCCTAATTTGTATGAACCCTAAGTATGAAAATTTGGGGTTAAGGGTTTGTTAAATTCCTAATATTCAGATCAAATAATTAAGGATTATTTTGGTTACAAAGTTTTGTGGGTTTCATTCCCTGTTACAAGAATTTTGAACATTTTTTTTTGTTTAGTTGAAATCGAACTTGGTGAATCTGGATTGTTGGGTTTTGGATTTTTTTTCTTTTGTTGTGTTAAAACCATACCCAAACCAAGGTTAGAGGATGAGAATGGCTGGGTTACCGTAGCATGAAACTTGGGTGTTTGCATTAATAGAGGATCAAAGTTTCTGTCAAGTTATTATATATCGCGAAAGAGGGAAGTTTTTCCCCTTGGTGATGCACTGTGAGTTGCAGGTCGATTTTCAAATTAGATCTGCGTGAAAAATCAACAAAGAATGGCTTTTTTCAGCCACTGCGAATGCAACCCATAACGGTGCCATGGTTACTGCTCGATGCAGCGAATTGTTTTTATTCAATGTTTATAGTAATTGTTTGTAGGTTCAATTGATTATGTGTTCGAATTGATTATGTGTTTTCCAATTTGCTGTAATGCCATATTACAATTGTTTATGAAATGTTTGTATTTTAGAATTAAAGTATGATAAATTTGTTTATCACTAAAGTGGTCAATATTTAAGTTGATTTAATTTTAAATTATATTAAAGTTATTTTTCAATTAACGTAAAATGGATATTGTGAATGATATGATGACTATTTATACATGGGTAAATTGAAATTCATTGTTATAAGGCTTTTGTGGATCATCCAAAAGTTGATTACCTGCCCTTATAATAAATGAACATGATTATTAATAGTGTAAGTATACTATTAATTTTATTTATATATCCAAATATAATAAACATTACTAGTTAGTGTATATATCATTGCCAAATAATGTTAAATTTACTAGCATAATTATGTTTGTTGTTGTATGTTGATATATCACCCAAAGGAGAACATTGATATACATTGAATGTTTAAGTGATTTGTTGTCTGAATCTGTATAGTACATTAATTTATGACTCAAAGTATTAATGTTAAGCATGTGATTATTATAGTATTTGTTCTTATTTCCTTAAATTTGCTTGCTTCGTCTGTTCTAATCTTTAATGAGCTGAACTTATCTAATTAGAGTAAATAAGTCCAATTTCACCTTAGTGTAATGGATCTTGATTTAGCACTCCAAGTTGAGAAGCCTGCTGCCATTACTATTGCTAATAGCAATGAAGAGAAAGCCTATTATAAGACTTGGGAAAGGTCTAACAGATTGAGCTTGATGTTTATGTGAATGAGCATAGTAAACAACATCAAGTCGACTCTTCCCAAAACTAAAAGTGCTAAAGAATTCATGAGTTTTGTGGAATAGCGCTCCCAAACTACTGACAAGTCTCTTGTTGAGACATTAATGGGTATTTTAACCACCATGAAGTTTGATGATTTTTATACTATGCATGAGCATGTCATTGAAATGACAAACATTGCGGCAAGACTCAAGTCTTTGGGATTGGAAGTAGATGATAATTTCCTTATGCAGTTCATTCTGAACTCATTACTGTCTAAGTATGGTCCACTCTAAATGAACTATAATACCATGAAAGATAAATGAAATATGCATGAATCGCAAAGTATGTTAGTTCAAGAGGAAACCAGACTTAAGAATCAAGGAAACCACTTTATCCATTATGTGAACCATCAAGGAATTGGAAAGAAAGCTAAAAAGATACATAGAAAGGGAAAATGACCATTAAAGATTGGTGAGTCCTCTGTTAAAATTCAGAAGAAAGAGTCAAACAATAATAGATGTCATTTCTGTGGAAAATATGAATAGTTCCAGAAGAATTGCCTACAACGTATGGCTTGAATCGAAAAGAAATATAAGCTTAATACTTATGTATGTTTCAAATCAAATTTAACTGAAGATACCCATAATACTTGGTAGATTGATTCTAGATGTACAACTCATGTTTTTAATACGATATAGGGATTCCTTACAATCAAAACCATATGCCCAAATAAGAAGTTCATCTTCATGGAGAATAGAGTGAAGGTTCCAGTGGAAGGTGTTGGGACTTACTGTCTAATCCTAGACACTGGACATTATTTAGATTTATTTGAAACTTTTTATGTACCTACTATTTTTAGGAATTTAGTTTCTTTGTCTAAACTTGATGTTGCTAGATACTCTTTTAGGTTTGATAATGAATGTTTTAGTTTGTATAAATATACCTATATGATTGGTTCTAGTATACTTTGTGATGGTTTATATAAATTAAATGTTAATAATTTATATTCTAAAACTCTTATGACCTTTCATCATAATGTTAGCACTAAACATAATTTAGTGAATGAACGTTACACTTATTTGTGACATAAATGCTTGGGTCACATTTTCAAAGAAAGAATGAAAATGTTGGCAAAAAATGACATCCTTCCAAATTTGGATTTTATTGACCTTAATATTTGTGTGAATTGCATTAAGGGAAAACAAATAAAACACACAAAGAAAGGTTCCACGAGAAGCACTCAACTTCTTGAGATTCTACACACCGATCTTTGATGTCAATTCTTTTGATAAAAAAAAGTACTTTATCACCTTTATTGACGATTATTCACGTTACAAATATATCTATTTACTGCATGAGAAATCTCAAGCAGTGAATGCCTTGAAAATTTATGTAGATGAAGTTGAAAGAAAATTAGACAGAAAGGTAAAAATTGTAAGGTCAGATAGAGCTGGTGAGCATTATGGAAGATTTGATGAAATTGGACAACACCTAAGTCCATTTTCTAAGTTCTTAGAAAAACGTGACATATGTGCTTAATACAGAATACTAAGTACACCACAACAAAATAGTGTATAAAAAAGATGTAACCAAACCTTATTGGACATGGTCAGGAGTATGTTAAGTAACATATTTTTACCCTTATCATTATAAATATATGCTTTAAAAACTATCGTGTATTTGTTGAATAGAGTTTTTAGTAAGGCAATTCTAAAGACACCTGCATGTTTAGGAATTCTAGACTGAAATAAGAATATATAATCCACATGAAAAGAAACTGGATGCAAGAACAATCAGTGGATATTTTATTTGATATCTATAAAAGTCTAAAAGGTATAAATTTTATTATCCTACTTATAGTACAAGAATTGTTGAAATTGAAAATGTCTGGTTCATTGAGAATATTGAGGCCAGTAAGAGTGAAGCTTCACAAAATGTGGAGATTAAGGAAGTTAGAATACAAGTTCTTTCGACTTATGCTCATACTTATGAAATTGTTATTCTTCATGTTGTTGAACCGCATAATAATAAAAAAGAACAACAAATTAATGATCCTAATATTAACAATGAACATAATAAAACAACCACAAGAAATAGCATTAAGAATAACACAAAGAGAAATGGGATCTGTTATTTCGAATAACTTAGGAATTAATTGCAATGATCCAATTTCGTTTTCACAACCCATTAATAGTGATAATGCTGAGAAATGGTTAGATGTCATGAAAGATGAATTTAAATCAATGGAACATAATAATGTATGAGATCTTGTGGAATTACTTGAAGGATGTAAGAGAGTTGGGTGTAAATAGGTCTTTAAGACTAAGCGTGACTCTCATGGCAACTTTGAACGCTACAAGGCTCGTCCTGTTGCTAAAGATTTAACTAAAAAAGATGATATTGACTATAAGGAAATATTCTAACTAGTTTCCAATAAAGACTCTTTCAGAATTATCATGACATTAATAGCTCATTATGATTTAGAGTTGCATCAAATGAATGTGAAAACTGTCTTCTAAATGGGAATTTAGAAGAAGATATTTATATGGATCAACCAATGGGATTTTCAATTGAGGGGAAAGAATACATGGGGTGTAAACTTAATAAATCAATATACGAACTTAAGCAAGCTTCCTGACAATAGTATTTCAAGTTCAATGATATTATTATATCCTTTGGATTTAAGGAAAATACTATTGATCAGTGTATATATCTGAAGGTCAGTGGAAGTAAGTTTATTTTTCTAGTTCTATATGTTGATGACATCTTACTTCCAACTAATGATCTTAGTCTATTAAGTGAGACTAAGAAGTTTCTCTGTAATAACTTTGAAATGAAAGATATAGGAGAGACAAGCTATGTGATTGGAATAAAAATATTCCGTGACAGATCACAAGGATTGTTAGGCTTGTCTCAAAAAACATATATTAATAAAGTTTTAAAGAGATTTAGAATGGAAAAATGTTCAGCATCACTCGTTCTAATTAAAAAATGAGATAAGTCCAATCTCATGCAATGTCCAAAGAATGATTTGGAATGAAAACAGATGGAAGCAATTCCTTATGCATCTGTTATTGGGAGTTTGATGTATGCTCAAACATGTACAAAGCCAGATATTAGCTTTGCAGTTGATATGCTGGGTATATACTAGAGTAATCCAGGATTGGATCATTAGAAAGCTGCAAAGAAAAGTCTTAAGATACTTGCAAGGATCGAATGATCATATGCTTACTTATAGAATATTCGATTATCTTGAGGTAGTTGGATATTCAGATTCAGATTTTGTCGGTTGTATAGATACAAGAAAGTTCACATTTGACTATTTGTATCTTTTAGCTGGAGGAGCGATATCATGGAAGAGTGCAAAATAATCAGTCATTACTGCATCCACCATGGAAGAGTAATGACTGATAATTTAGGCTAAGTGTTTGCGGAACTTTATTTCAGGCTAAGTGTTTGCGGAACTTTATTATTTAGCATGGTTTGAGGTCATTATTTAGGTCATTATGACTGATAATTGTAGCATGGTTTGAGGTCATTATTTAGGCTAAGTGTTTGCGGAACTTTATTTCAGGACTTGGAATAATCAGCAGTATTGTCAAGCCGCTGCAAATTTATTATGATAATTTTATAGTTGTCTTCTTTTCTAAAAAAAAAACAAATATTCTAAAGGTGCTAAACATATGGAATTGAAATACTTTTGTCGTTAAAGAAGAAGTTCGAAAACACAGTGTTAAAAGAGCACATTAGCACCAACTTTATGCTTGTTGATCCTTTGACAAAAGGGTTACTGCCCAAAATATTTAGTAGACATGTTGAAAGTATGGACATTGCTGCCAAGTAGATATTATTGTATATTATGTTAATGTTTTATGTACTTTGACACTCTGAGTTCATGAATGAATATGTTTTTGTCTTACTTATTTTCTGAGTTTATATACATGATTGAATATGAATGATGATAACAGGTTCTGTCTTTAATAAAGACATTATTGTTAGATCAATTATGTGCTTTTCATTTATAGGACATGTCAATGAAAAGACTAACTCTGTAGTATATGAAAGAAATTATGTTGATTAAATGATATACGACTGCCATTACTCAAGTTAGTTTTCATTCTTGATAAAAATGAATGATGTGTCAAATATAAAGAAAAGTTCGATAATATATATGAATTTATATTATATTTTAACAGACTTATCAAATTATAAAAAATATAATGTCACAAGAGTCAAGTAAAAAAATATTAGATTAAATGTTTATGTGACAAGCATGTGACTTATCTTATTATTTTAATAAATAATTAAATCAAGTTATTAACTAAACTCTTATTAAATTTAAAAAAATTATAATTATAATAACTACCTAAACTTATAAAAATGATCAGCATTAAAAAACAGTTTTTACGTAAAAATAACTACCTAAACTTATAAAAATGGAATTCTTATATTCACATATTCACATATAGTGCTCTGGGCCTAAATCTGTGTCCTCCCTCTCCCTCTCGCTCTTCCTCATCTTTCAGTTTGTGGGTCAATGTAAATATCTTTTTTTCTTTTGTTAATTCTTAAACACAGAGAGAGAGAGAGCTTGTCAATTTCTAAACCTGTATTTGCAGAACAAAGACAGAGAGAGAGAGAGGTCGACCGGCTAACCAATGGGTGTACAGCTGTCCTTGACATAATGAAATCTTAGAATAGTTTACTCTCTACTTTAGTTGACCATTTGAGCTAACTGCTAAGTGCTAAGCAACCATTTTATCCAAGTGTCAACTCCAGTTTAGTTTAATGATAAGGTTGTTCCTTGTTACTGACTCCTTCCCGTTTGTGGGGTCATTGGCACATCTTGGCTGGGTTTCTACGCTTTATTTGTATGTTTCCTGGCTTCTTTTTGTTGCCAGCCAGTCTTCTTCAGTTTTGGTGTCTGCTGATGTATTAGCTTCTGCATTTGGGGCAATGGTAAATCTGCAGTTCTAGTAGATATTATTATTTGCATTACTATTCCAAAAAAAAAAAAAAACCCATTTGGGTTAGTTTTTGTTATTAGCTATTTTTTTTTTAATTTTTTACCTACCATATTGTTATTAGGCTATTCAGCTATTAGCTAGTTGCTTGATTGGATATGAAAAAATTTAAAGGAAAAAGATAATTTATCTGTAAGTTGTCTTTTCCTACTCCTAATAAATAAATATTAATATCAGTCTTATGTTTGTTGATGCTCTCTCATGGTTTATATTTTCAGAAATTGCTATATAAGTGTTCTACTGAAAATGACATTTGGTTTTGTTGGACTTCCTTCCCGAAATTTCAATTGAGTATGTTGTGTTTTATTATTATGAGAAAATTGCGACGTGGTGTGAGTACCAGCAGTATTATTTTCCTTTGTGCAAGTTGCGGTTGTGGATGTCTTGCTGATATGTTCACACATTTTGTCATTTTCTACTTGGTCCTAATAGGGATCTTCCTTCTGATGGGCATTCAAAAAATAATCCCATTTTTGTTCTGCAACAATCTGATATAGCCAACTATTTAAATATTAACTGCCAAATAGAGCCAAATACATGTCACTGACTGATTCCATATTTAAGAACTTGTGCTTTTGGGTTCTGTAGTAGTCTTTTGACCTGAGGCAATGAAGGCAAACAGAGGGAAACGCTCAGAGGTAAGCTTTATCAAGCTTTGAAACTTACTTTTGACTGATACGTTACTTGCAGAATTCCTCATTTGATTTTATTGCAGGCCTTTTGGCCTTCCATTATGATGAAAAAATGGTTAAACATCAAGCCTAAGGTGAATGATTTTAGTGAAGATGAAGTGGACACTGAAACTGAGAGTGAAGATGATGGTATGATTTGGGTTTTACTGTATTCTTTTTCCTGTTTAGCTTGATTGTTTTCTTTCACTTTTCAAATTTTTTGTTTCCCCTTTGTGGATCTTTCAATTTTCATCCAGCTTGCTCTCCTAAAGATTCAAGAATGCGTATGCGTGAAGATAATCCACATAGAACCCAAGGGATCCAATCCATATTCTCAAGTCAAACATCAGGCAATACTTCTTTCCTTTTCAGCAATCTAGTTCTTTTTAGGAGAGAAGTGGAAAAAAAATAAAAATAAAAATAAAAGAAAAGATTAAAAAAAAATGCTAGTTTCAATAAATTCCAGTTTTAAATTTGTTTGGTCTTTGCTTTGCTCTTATAGACCTTCTGCCATCGCTTACTGCCACTGGTTATAAAAATTTATAATAGTAGCTTGTTATGAAATCAAGAATCTGAAACTAGCATCTTCTCATGGCTTGCATAACTTTGTTCCCACCTTTTGGTAGACCGAAGACATTGAAAAATTGTGTTCTTAACTGTAGTCAAACTTAGCCATGCTACACATAACTTTTTGATGTTTCTGATGCAACTATAAGCTGAAAAGTTCCTTGCCAACAAACAAGGGTAGTCTAAAGCATATTCAATGTGTTACACTAACCAAGAAGTGTATGAAGCCAAAGAAACTTCAAAGTCAACCAGCTTGTTAATTCTGTGAACTTCAAATTATTTATTGCTTTTGTTACCTGATTAGTTCAGAGTGTTAAAATCACCATCGTCCGTGATTTGATATTTGTAATTCAGAAGCATCTTGTAAGAGCTACAAGATTAGACACAGAAGAGGAAAATCAGAAACTCTGCGTGCTCAGTACATAAATACGAAGGAAGTGAGGTCTGGTGATAATCTGGTTATGCAGCATGAGATTAGAGTTATTAATTTAATGATATCAATGAAATGCATCTGAAATTTGGTTATTCTGCAGAGTAACAATTGGTACTTGGAATGTTTCTGGAAGACTTCCACATGCGGATCTTGAGATTGATGAGTGGCTTTGTACTGAAGACCCAGCAGATATTTTCATTCTTGGGTGAGTAGTTTCTGAAGCTGCCAATGCTTTATTATTTCTCCTGAGTTTATGTTTTGTTTTCCAAAATTTACTGTATATAACTTTCAATGGTATCTTGCGCCTGCACCTGTTTGTACTTTGTACATTGGTGACATTTGTGTGTCCTATGTTTGCTTCTGAGACATAATCACAAGTTTTTTTATCACTCAGTTGGATTACATTTCATTATAACCAGATAGGTTACACAGACTTACTCTTACATTTATCTTGCTTATGGTGAAGTTCATGGACTTCCATTTTTGTTCACTGTATTAATTGATTATGATGATCTTTTTCTCCTATTTATCTATTTTGTTTGTTTTATTTTGCTTAGAGTTCCTGTCTGCTAATTTTTTTTATTGAATTAGTTCATAAAAGAGATTAACTGATGCAATATTCTACTAATGGCTATATAATTAGGTTAGTGATCCAAAATTCTGAATGATCATAAGTTCATAATTTGTAGATGGAAATGCCTATTTATTTTCCAAATAATGGCTGCTTTTAGGAATAAAAGAAAACTCACATAATCTTAAAAGTGAAGAGTAACTACCTTTTAGCTATACTTGGTGATTTCCATGTCCCTAAAAGAATCGCCTAGGACCCTATGTATGCCATGCTTTAAGTGAAACTGTACTGCAGGGGTGCTGAATTTAAATTCCTGTGGTTCATGAGAGTGGATCTAGTCTTTTAAACCCATTAGACATTTAGTATGAGAATCTTCTGCTACTCATTATGAATGGGTTGTCAGTGTTGCAATCCTTATTTGAAGTATAATGGCAAGCCTAATTTATTTAATTTTTCATGGGTATGTTATTGATAAGGTGTGATAATAATTTATTTAATTCGAGGGTTTGCATTCATTTTCCCAAGTACCTTTTTACTGGTTGTTTTATATAATGTACATGCATGCAATATGTCTATCCATGTATTACCCTTAGCATGGTCTTCTGATAGGGTAACTCTATGCTATTCACAGTTTCCAAGAGGTAGTTCCACTGAATGCTGGAAATGTATTGGGAGCAGAGGATAATACACCGATCCCAAAATGGGAGGCTATCATTCGAAGAACTCTAAACAAATCTTCTGAGCCTGACAGTAAACACAAAAGCTACAGTGCCCCTCCTTCTCCTGTGTTAAGGACTTCTTATGCTGCTGATGTTCTAGCAGACAATATAGATGCTAATCCAATAGATATGATGAATGAGGAGTATGTGGAAACTGTTGACAATTATGAGTTGGAGCAACAGGAAGTGAAAAACATTATTGGTATAGGGAAGAATTTACAGTTGAGGAGAATATATGGCATTGATCTTCAGACTGGACTTGACTGGCCTGAACGTCCATTAGATGCAATGCTCCAAATTGTTGATTCTGATTCAAAGTTGCGGAGAGTACTAAGCAGCTCAGCCAGAATTGGCTTTAACTGGACAGAGAATGCTTTAATATATGGTGGCCGAATAAAACGTTCACACCACAGTTCTGGAAATTTGGGTTTGTTATGGAAAGAGCACCAAGTGATGCCTGAAATTGTTGATTCCTTAGCTGATATCTCTGACATGTTATCCGCTGAGGATGATGATACTTTTGTTGAATTGCCTAATAACCAACATGATAACGGATTAGGCACCATTAAATCACGTTCAAGATATGTCCGGATTGTCAGCAAGCAGATGGTGGGGATATATGTATCTGTTTGGGTGCAGAGGAGGATGAGAAGGCACATTAATAATTTGAAAGTTTCCCCTGTTGGAGTTGGTCTTATGGGCTACATGGGAAACAAGGTAAGGCATCTTTCACAGTGAATGTGACATCATCATGGCATAGACATATATTCAATGCATACCAAGCCTTTAGCAACTCCATGCCAAATGTTAATTAGCCATCATAAACATTTCTGTATAAATTACTAGTATATAGACGTAATACATGCATTGACTAAGTCTATTAATGTGTATTTCATGATCAATATCAGTGCAAACAGTCTGTGTAGACTGAATTGCACCACATCATGCTGAAGAAGGGTGCTTGCAGCCCCCTTAATACTTTTCTTCACATATTTTGCTGCTTTTGATACAAAAAGTAGTGCCTTCCAAATGTTTTAGTCATAATGTGATCAGTGGTAAGCTATGTGCATTGTTACATTATATGTAGAGCATAAAAAATCTCAACATATGTGTGCACTTAGAGATAGAACTTGCTCATTTTGACATGAGTGAATGTGATAACAAATTCTCACTGGTGCAGGGATCTGTTTCAGTTAGTATGTCTCTCTTTCAGTCACGTCTGTGCTTTGTTTGTTCCCATCTGACTTCTGGTCAGAAGGATGGGGCTGAACACAGGCGAAACGCTGATGTTCATGAAATTCTACGACGCACTTGCTTCTCATCTGTCTTTGATTCAGATCAACCACAAACAATCCCATCTCATGAGTAAGCTTTATTATATGTTGAAACTTGAAAATTTTCCTTTACAATTTTTTGCAAAGTTTTCCTTACAGCTTGTGTGTTCCTTGATGGATTGTTTCCTGCTAACAGTCAGATTTTCTGGTTCGGGGATTTGAATTATCGTATCAACATGTTAGATGTGGAGGTTCGAAAGTTGATGGCTCAAAAGAAGTGGGATGAGCTGATGAATAATGATCAGGTGAGACTTATAAAACCCCAATTCTGCGCAATATGCGTAGTTTTCAGTTTGCACTTAGTATTTCTCTAAAGTGATCTGTTAATTTTTTAAGTTGATCTATGTTATAAAAGATTTGACAACATTTTATAACGCCACAGACTCATTACACTAACCTTCTCTTTTATCTGGGCTTGGGACCGGCTTTGTAAAGTTTGTTGAAAAATTAAGCCTTAGAGAAACCCCACCTAGTGACATAGAACTTAGTTGTTTTTGTTGTTGATATCTTAATTGTTATCAACTAACCACAGCTCACCTTGAAAATGTGCATCCTACAAAATCTAAATATACCTAGAGTTGCAAAAGGGGCTGAAAATCTTGGGACCTATCTTGGATTCATATGCTTTATATGTATTTCTGACATTTTCATGCAATGCTTTTCTCTCATTTGACACTTAAATTCTACTTCTCGCCCACATCTGATCTGATAGACTTTGCCAGTAAGGGTAATAATTAATATATTGAAAGGTAAAGTTGATAATAAAGTACTCTATTCAAATTATTTACTTACAGTAGTGGCTCAGGGATCTAAATTAGTCAGCAATCACGTGGAGGGTAAATAACCATTATTCAAGGCAATATCAAACAAGTAATCTTTTTGCTCTTTTAACTGTTATTATGACTAAGGCAGGCAACTGTATTTTTTTATATCCTGTTCTTTTTAATGATTACAAGTTATCCTAGATAATTTCTAATTGCTTCACCTAATTTGTAGCTAAGCAAAGAATTACGTGTTGGGCATGTATTTGATGGATGGAAAGAGGGGTTGATAAACTTCCCACCTACTTACAAATATGAAATAAACTCTGATAGATATGTTGGTGAGAACCCAAAAGAAGGGGAAAAGAAGAGATCTCCAGCCTGGTAAGTGCAAGACTGGATTACATACCTATTAATATTTTGTTGTGCATGTATAATAATAACTACTGATTAGGCAAAGTAAGATGCTTTAGTTGATTCTAGGTAAGATTATGCAGGTGTGATCGTATATTGTGGCTAGGAAAAGGAATAAAGCAACTTCAATATGGACGTGCAGAAATTAAGTTCTCAGATCATCGACCAGTTAGTTCTATCTTCTCGGTTGAAGTTGAAGTATTTGACCATCGCAAGCTAAAAAGAGCTCTAAATTTCACTAGTACAGCAGTACACCAGGAGATCTTCCTTGATGAAGATGGCAAATTATAATCACATCGGACATCCATTGAAGATGGGGATCTACAATCATATTAGATACTGGTAAATATATTTTTTCCATCTTTTCTTTTCAACAATCCAATTCATGACCTCTTTTCTAGGAATTGCTTTTGGATAATATAGAAAAAGACTAATATTCAGTTGATCCATCATGGTGCTTCTCAGATATATGATTTGGTTTACCATAATTCACTTCAATTGAGAAAAAAAAACATTTCACATTCTTTTTCATAAATAGTGTTCTGGGCCATGGTCCGGAGTCTCATCCGGAAAGGATCGACCTGATACACGAACCACCGAACTCCTTCATAATCATCCCGGCAAATGCCTTATGATCTCGATCCAAGGCATCGGACGCTAACAATAACCAGACCTATGCGGATTCCCCTAAAACAAGGATTGACCACTAAGGAAACAACCCTGACAGATCAGAGACGGACCTCCACGATCGTGGGACAGTTCTGACAAGGTCAGAGATGGACCTCAACGATCGTTGGACAGTCCCGACAAGGTCAAAGACGGGCCTCAACGATCGTGGGCTGAAACCTCTGCCAAGGCACGATCTTAATGCACCTTCGTCCTACGTGGATTGCATGAGGATTCCAGTCACGCTTTCTATATATACCAAGCTAAGTTAACCTAATAAGGGATCTGCAACTATTCCATTATATAACACCTTCTTGTACACTGCTTGACTTGAGCGTTAGAGTCTCATTGTAGGTACCCACCCCCCTAATTCCATACGCTTGGCCGTAGCTGCGCAAGGAGGAAACCACCATATACGTGCCTAACTCAGGTACCTTCTGAATCCATTTCAGAATATTGGCACCATCTGTGAGAAACCTGATAAACTTCTATTGCCACGTTAATCATGGTGAGCACAAGACATAACCAGAGGAAGGGAAGCACTGCGCATGCTACCCCTGGCCAAATACAAGGCCCAACAGCATAGCGCGACCCTCCTTCCGTCACACCACCAGAAACCTCCTGCCAGAAACAGGCCCATTATGGTGGAAACTCTCAACGATGGACACGAGACTTCAGCCTCTGCTGAAAGCACTACTCCATCTCGAAAGGTTTCAATTCGTAATGGGCTTATCTTTTCTCATGGTGGAGCAAACAATACAAACCATGGGGCTAGGATCCCAGTACACGCTCACTTGGGAACCTCCCACGACAACGTGGACTATGCGTCTCACTACGAAGATAATGTCGAATCTGAAACAACGAAGAATGGCCTTCGAGAGTTGTTGCGTCAACAAACAACGCTCATCTAGGGCCAGCGGCGTCAATTGGAAGAACAACATCGTCGGTTAGAGAACCTCGAAAGATCGGTGAGGACGGACAACGACAATGGAGAGCGGGATGTAGCTCGTAATGAGCACACCGTCCAACGTACTGGCGCCGGGGTTTATGGAAACCATAACCCGGCCCCTGGCCGTCAATAACAATTCTCTGATGCTCTAATGGCATACAGGGTTCCGAGGAACTTTAAGCCTCCGAGCAACTTGGAGGCCTATGATGGAACTACGGACCCCTGGGAGCACCTGGACGCTTATGATCAGTCCATGCAACTCTACGGGTGCACCCCGGAACTGCTATGCTGGGTTTTTCCCCTCTTCCTAAAGAAGGACGCCCTCCGTTGGTTTGTCACCTTACACACAAAGATCACCGGATGGGAAGACTTGATGCAACGTTTCTTGCAACACTACACCACAGCAAAGGAACGACCGAAGTCAATTGACTCCTTCTTCGGGATTCGTCAGGGAAATTCTGAATCCCTGCGTGAGTAAGTCAAAAGGTTCAATCAGGCCTGCGTAGGCATCGAAAACCTGGACGACAGGATAGCACTCCATTACGCCAGAAATGGACTCTGAACTGACTCGGGCTTTTTCATGTCTCTGGCAAAAAAGAAGCCGGCAAGCTTAGATGAGTTTCATTTGCGGGCTGACAAATACGTCGAGCTAGAGGAAGTCACCAGGGCCAAAGAGAACCTGGAAAAGGGCGAACCGGCCCACCAGAAAAAGAACCACAACTCCAACCAACCCCGTGACCCCTCCAAAAGTGAACGGTATCGGCACAAGTACTCTGAATACACTCCTTTGAACACCTCTCGAGAGACAATCTTGAAGGAGGTCCTTCAAACCGAGTTCCAGGATATCAAGAGGCCTCCGCCCGTAAAGAAGCAATTCCAGAGGGACCACTCCAAACACTGCAGGTGGCACAAGAGCTATGGCCACGAAACCGAAGACTGTTACCAACTCCGGGATGTTATCGAATCCCTGATCAAGGAGGGACGACTGCAAAAGTACATCAGCGGTCTCCGAGGAAGAGAAGACCACGAGCCGCAGCCCCAGGCGAAGTCCAAACCAGTGCCCCAAATGAAGCCGGAGTCCTGCCAGAAGATCTCGGACCCCACTGTGCCATAATGCTGAAAGCAGGCAAGGCGAGGAACGGGATACTCAAGGCGGGGGTAACAAGAAGGACAGACTCATTAGTACCATCTCGGGGGGATTTGCAGGGGACGGTCCATCTAATAACTCCCAGAAGAAGGCACTCCGGATATTGGTCCTGAGCGTATTTGACTCTTCTTCGCGAAAACCCCACGTTGAGAATAAGGACGTGCCATCCATCTCTTTCTCTGATAAGGACTACGACGACATTATCTGAGATCATGACGACCCTCTGGTCATGTCCGGAATAATCTCTAATGCCGAAGTCCGTCGCATCTTTGTAGATCAGGGGAGTTCGGCAGACATAATGTTTATGGATGCCTTCAAGCGACTGGAGTTCCCTCTGTCTACACTTACACCGTATGGAGGCGAGCTAACCGGTTTCTCTGGAGAAAAAGTTACCCCGGTTGGTTACTTCGAAACTTTCTTGACCCTGGGTAACGATGACACTTACAAAACGGTGAAGGACAGATTTTTGGTCGTGGATTGTCCCTCGGCTTATAACATCATCCCGAGCCGCCCTATGCTAAATGGCATTGCCGCTGTAGTCTCTACCGCCCACCAGGCCATGAAGTTCCTCAACAGGAACAATGAAGTGGTCACAATCAAGGGCGACCAGATTGTAGCCTGCAAATGCTATAAGGAGAGTTTAAAGATCAGTAGGGCTTCCAGAAAAACAAAGGCGCAAATATCCACCCCCGCCCGCGATCAAGTCAACATCCTGATGACCGAGTTGGATGTTCGTGACGGAATCCGGGGCACAAGACCTCAGCCCGAAGGAGAATTGATCCCACTTCAGCTGGGTGACAACCCCGACCAAGTCACCAGGATAGGAATAAACCTTGAAGAGTAAGAAAAGGCCCAGTTGATAGAGCTCTTACAGAAAACAAGGATCTTTTCGCCTGGACATCCGTTGACATGTCTGGGATCAACCCCGCTTTCATCTGCCATCGTTTATTTATTAAACGGGATGCAAAGCTGGTCTCCCAGAAGAAGAGAAAAGTTGGCTCCGAGAGGCAACAAGTTATCGAAGAGCAAGTCAAGGAGTTACAAAACGCCGGCTTTATCAGGGAGATCTTGTACACCACTTGGCTCTCAAATGTTGTCCTGGTAAAGAAGTCAAACGGAAAATGGAAGATGTGTGTGGACTACACCGACCTGAATAAAGCGTGTCCTAAAGATCCATACCCCCTTCCAAACGTTGACAAGCTAGTTGATAGCTCCTCTGGCTTCTGACTACTATCCTTCATGGACGCTTACTCCGGTTATAATCAGATTCCGATGTACCCCGGAGACCAAAATAAAACAACCTTCATCACCAAAAGGGCAAGTTACTGCTACAAGGTAATGTCATTCAGGTTGAAAAATGCCGGGGCCACCTATCAGAGAATGATGAACAAGGTTTTTGAAGAACAGACATGGGGAATGCTAGAGGTCTATATCGACGATATGATAGTCAAGACCCTATCTTCTAGATCACACACCTCGGACCTCGAAGAAGTGTTTATGCAGCTAAGGAAGCACGACATGAGACTCAACGCAGTATCGAGGCAAACCCCGACAAATGCAAGGCAGTGCTCGACATACATAGTCCCTGTAACGTCAAAGAGGTACAACAGTTAAACGGACGAGTCACGGCTCTCACCAGATTCCTGGCCAAAGCCACTCACAAATCCCTCCCTCTCTTCAAACTACTAAAAAAGGGGACCGGATTCCAGTGGACACAAGAATGTGAAGACGCTTTCGCATCCCTGAAGAACCTTCTGGCATCCCCTCTTATCCTCACAAGGCCAGAGTCAGGGGAAGCCCTTTACATGTACCTCTCCGTCCACGAGGAGGCTGTGAGTACGGTACTCATCAGGGAAACACCGGAAGGCCAGAAGCCGGTCTATTTCGTGAGTAAAGTACTGCAAGTCCCCGAACTCAGGTACCAGAAGATAGAGAAGGTCGCCTTTGCACTCATCATCACGGCCAGAAGACTAAGGCAATACTTCCTGTGCAATCCCGTGGTGGTAAGGACGAATCAACCCATCCGACAAATACTGTATAAACCATACTTAGCAGGAAGGATGATTGCTTGGTCTATCGAGCTTTCCGAGTTCGGAATAACCTACGAACCCAGAGTGGCAATCAAGGCACAGGCACTCTCGGATTTCCTCATCGAACTCACTTCGGACTCCAATAATGACGAGGAGATCTTCTGGACGGTGTTTGTGGATGGATCCTCAAACCCAAAAGGGTGCGGCGCTGGGGTAATCTTGGAGAACTTCGAAGGAGTGACTATCGAAAATTCGTTAAGGTTCGAATTTCCCACCTCGAACAACCAGGCGGAATATGAAGCATGCATGGACTGGCAATGGCCAGAGACTTGGAAGCCGCAAAGATCCGACTCTGTAGCGACTCCCAGATCATTACCTCCCAGATCCGAGGCAAATATCAAGCTAAGGAGCCCCTCCTGAAGAAATACCTGGCGAGAGTGCAAGAACTCATCCCAAGCTTCCAGCTAGTCAAAGTAGAGCATATACCCAGGGAGCAAAACTCTAGGGCCGATCTCCTGTCCAAGCTGGCAAGTACTAAGAGCTCGGGTAACAACCGATCGGTGATTCAGGAAACTCTCTCGCACCCCGCTGTCTCCGACGTAGCCGTCTTCCAGGTCGACAGGCAAGAGCGTACCTGGATCACACCACTATTGGAATACTTATAGTCTGGTAGCCTCCCCGAGGATTCCAAGGAAGCAGCTAAATTGAAGAAAGTCGCGGTCAGATACACCATCTTCGATGGGCAGTTATACCGGCGTGGGTTTTCTTTACCCTTCCTCAAATGCCTCACGCTGAAAGAAGCCGAGTACGTCCTGGCCGAAGTCCACGAAGGAAGTTGTGGACATCACCTGGGAGGTAAGGCTCTAGCGTTAAAGGCACTTAGGGCAGGCTACTACTGGCCCACGATGGAGACAGACTCCCTTGCGCACGTCCAAGTGTGCAATAAATGCCAACGGCATTCCGACCACTATCACGCCCCGCCAGAGGAACTGTCCACGACATCCATACCTTGGCTTTTCTACTAATGGGGCATGGATATCTTGGGTCCTTTCCCTCAAACGCCCGGGCAATTGAAGTTTTTGGTCGTAACCGTGGACTATTTTACCAAGTGGATAGAAGTAGAGCCCTTGGTCACCATCACCTCAGCCCAGATTCAAAGGTTCATCTAGCGCCACATTATTACCATATTCGGGGTCCCGGAGTCCATCGTAACAAATAATGGAACGCAGTTCAAGGACAAGGGGTTTGAAGAACTACTCAACAGGCTGAAGATAAAGCATCATTGCAGCGCCGTAGAAAACTCCCGTACAAATGGGCAAGCTGAGGCGGCCAACCGTGTTATCATCAGGGGGTTAAAGAAAAGACTGGACGACGCTAAAGGAAACTGGGCCGAGCAGTTAGACCACATCCTTTGGGCCTACCGAACCACTCCTCACTCCACAACAGGTGAAACCCCATTTAAATTAACCTATGGATGTGAAGCAATGATCCCAATGGAAATAGGGGAACCGAGCTGGCGTCTCCAGAACTTCTCACCAGATAATAACCCCGGGTTAATCAGGGAAGACTTGGATCTGTTGGAAGAAAGAAGGTGCATCGCGCACGTACGCGATGCTGTAACCAAGCAAAGAACGGCAGCCTAGTACAACCTGAAGGTCGTTCCCAGAAGGTTCCAGCCAGGCGATCTTGTACTCTGCAGAGCTGACATCGGCGAAAGGAATGCCTCCCAAGGGAAATTAGCCCCTAATTAGGAAGACCCCTACCGTATCGTAATCAGTACCGGCAAAGGAGCTTACGCTCTAGAAACATTGACAGGCAAGCCAATGAAGAATTTTTGGAACGCAGACAAATTCAGAAAGTACTACAGCTAAGTGCCATTCAAGGCCTAATCTCCTAGTCTACTTTATGTCTGATTTGCCCAAATTATTATATGGACATTAGTTCTTCCAAATATTTAATGAAACACCCATCACGAAGTTAGTGCAAATTGTTAAACGAAGTTTTCAAAGACCAACCATGACGACCCAAGACTCATCGTACCAACCGAGGAGTTGTCTTGTGCTAGATAGGTCGTGCAGTAGAAAAATACCGACCTGGGAAAATTCTCGCACCAAACCATAAGCACGAAAGACCCATGGTACCACCTGAGAAATTGTCTTGTGCTAGATGGGTAGTGCAGTAGAAAAATCCTAACTTGGGAAAATTCTCGCACCAAACCATGAGCACGAAAAACCCCGGCATGGACCAGTCCCCAAACCAAAGTCACGCGGCATCCTAAATACCAACAGAAGGTAATGGACCCCGGACAAGGTTTCTTGCCTTAGGCACGGATCCCAAATGCCAATTCGATGTGGACATCGGATTCTAAGCCAAGGTCAAGGTCTCTTGCCTTAGGCACGAATCCCAAATGTCAATCCACTTTGGACATCGGATCTTAAGCCAAGGTTCCTAAAATCTTTTATCACGTGAAGTCCTAAAGGGAGCCCTAAGGCGCTCAACAGAAATGGGCGTTGGACCCAGACAGCGGTCTCTATTCACAAAGGGCATTGAACCCCGAAATAGACAAAGAAATACAACAAAGTCAATTCGATTACAACTCCAAAAAACAGAGCAACATTTCTGTCCATACAAAAATAAAACCCCACGCAGGGGGCAAAAATAAACATCTGAATCACTCTACAGGAGGGTCTGGACCACGAACCTCGATGGAAGAGTCTCCAGCACTTGGACCCTGAGCAGCAAGACGAGGAAGGACGAGTTGGCCATCCAAGACGACCTTCCCAGAGTCCAGGGAATTCAAAACCAGATCAACCCCAGGATTGAAGAGCTGAACTTGGTTAATGGCATTCCGGAACTGCTGTTCCTTGATATCGGTACAGACAGTAATAAGCGTCTCGACATCGCCCTTCAAGAAAATAACTTGGCCGCCAAGACGTTCATTCTTGGCACGGAGACCTTCATTCTCAGCTCTTAGTTCGGCCATACACCTTCTGACCTCCGCCAAGCTGGCCTCCTTTTCCTTCACTGCATCCTTCAGGTCGGCCACTTCATTCCTCAGCTCTCGGTTCAAGGCTTCAACATTATTCTTGGCCTTAATAGCCTCCTCCTTTTCCCCAAGAGCTTGGTTTTCACCCCGCTCCGCGGCAGCAACCCTCTCCGTAAACATTTGCTCATGGTCCTCGATCACATGCTCCAAGTACCGAGCCTCCAAGGCAAGACGGAGCCCAAGAGTCTGGAAACAAGAGAGAGCATCCTTCCCGCTACGCGAGGCCAGTTGAGCCTCTACTTCTTCATCTAGGAGGTGGAGATCGATGAACTCAAGGGGATCCGGATTCTCGCGGTACAGGATGATTGGCCCCCCGCTACTTGGACCGGTGCCTTCCTCAACTGCGGTCCTCTTACCTCGGTTGCCTGACTGCCCCTCACCAGCCGCTTTCCTCTTACGCCTCGCACGTGGGGGGGGGGGGAATCCTCCACTTGGATCGGTTCCTTCTCTACAATTGGTACCTCGGTTCGACTGGGTAATGAGACTGGCACCGCATCCGCGGTAAGATCTGAAGGCCCCGGTTCACTTCTAGCCCTCAGAGCTTCAAGAATGACCAGAGCGTTTCCTTCTTCAGACATCTCGGCCAAGCTCTCTGAAAAGCAAACACGAGCAATTAGATCCACATAAACGGCAAAGGAAAAGAAATTAAACATGAATAATGGCCTATACTACCTAGCACAGCCCAAAGTTCCACATCATCCACAACATCCAATATATCCATAGGCCGGATTTTATCGACCTCGGTAACCCACATTTCGAAGAAGTTAACACATTCAATCTCTTCGTCACACAGGTGGCCGATCTCCCTCTCAACCGATTGAGTTGGGATGCTTTATGCCGCTGGATTCCAATACAGACTGAACGTTGGCTCCCCACCACTCCCCAACCAGAAAGGATGAGTGCTGCCAGCTGCCATTAACTTGAAGAACTTTTCCTTGAAGTCCTTATAACTTTCCAAATATGGAAAGAAGACTGTTCTTCCCTGCTGGGATCGCACCGACAACCAAGATTGTTGACGAGCGCGGGTGCCATGAATAGAATACCTCGTATGGAAATAGAAGAACGCCCCATCAGAGCATCGCAACCCCAACAACTTGCATATTCTCTCGAAAGTCAGGATGTTTGCCCAACCATTGGAGTGGATTTGACTGGGGGCGGCGTGAAGAGTCCGGAGGACGGCAATGTGGAAATCGTTGAAAGGGAGCCAAAGCCCAAACCTCGTGAAGAAGTCCTCGTAGAGAAACATGAAGTGTTCCCCCGCTTGACGGGTCAAACATACTCGTTCTCTCCCCGGGGACAAGATCAGGAACTCATCATCCCGGGATCCTCCCTCGGTAATTTCCAAGTAATCTTTTAACTTGTCCAACTTGGCCCCAGACTCGTAGCGGGAGATCCTATCGAAAGCATCATCCGCGACCTAGGTATAAGGCAATCCCGGATCTCGGCGAATACAAACCGCCTCCTCCTCGACCTCTTGATTCTCCAGCTCCAGAACTTCTGGAACCGGGGCGGGCTCTTCAATTGTTAGCACCCTTCTCCTAGCCATTTGAATTCCTGGAAGACACACAGAGGCTCAGGGTCAGAACCAATTCAAGTTCAAAGATCCAAATGTAGCAGTGGACGAACAGAGAAAACTAAATCACACCCACGTACTGGCCTCCGCACCCACCAAGGCAAAAAGCCTCAGAAGGACACCTCCACCGCACACGATGCGATGGAGGAGGTGTTCCATGAAAGGCAAACGCCGTTGGCAGGAAAGGAAAACAATATTCCTCCCCCTTTCGTTTGCAGAAAAGAAAGAGAAATGCGCTCCACCAAAAGTGTGCAATCTCTCAAAGTAACAAAAACAAATAGAAGCATAGCAAGGGCAAGGGAAATACCTTGAAGAAAAGAAAGAAATCAGTTCTGGGAAGTCCAAAACATTCTAGAACCGCTTCGCACAGTCGCAATGCTCGTCAGAAATCACCTCAAGCCACTAGTTTCTGATGAAAATCAATGAAACAAAACAAAAAGGCTGACACCCTACTTATAGGGGCTACGGTTAGGGGGCAATTTCGTCCAAGCACCTCAAATTCGAAAAGATATTTATTATGACGCGCAAAGCACTATGCAAGTCCCTTCAACACAAAAGCGCCACGTGGCCCACGTAACCGTCATGGCAGTTCAAAGGACAGTTACCCAACAGACTGAGAGACACGCAACCGCAGGGTCCAAGAGCTCGGAAAACTCGTTCAGACTCCGAAATATTGACTACCCCGGTAAACGTTCCCCTAAGGTATAAAGACCCTGGATCCAAGTATTTAAACTTGGCACTTCGCCAGTCTCAACTAAGTACCAAGCTGGGGGCAACTTAATATCGCGTTGTCAAGGTGAGCGTTGGACTCACCCCGGTATAATATAAATATCACGAATAAACAGAAGAAAGAAAAATAGAAGACATGAGATTTAAAGGAAAAGAAGAATTTTATTAAATCTCTCATTCCATACATCATCTTACATTAAAAAAGAGGGAAGTGGAAACATTTGAGACATGGAACATATAAGAAAAAAGACCCCGGAGGTGGGAATCGACATTAACATCATTGGCATCTCTGGTCATGTCGCATCCATATTTCCTCCAAGAACTACCACCGGTCTCTTCCCCCCGAAGCAGCCTATTAAAAAAGTGGATAGACTTAGCAACCAGGAGCGGAACACTGCTGCCGAACCCCAGTACCCCACCACTTTTCTTCACTTCCTCCTTCGCCATGATAGAAGAGACTGGGGAGCACTCCCCTTTGTTGGACGGGGCATGGCTCTTTCGTGGGAAGATCGTTCCATCGGAACCTTGATCACCCCACGCAGCCTTAAACCATGGAGCAGTCCCAATAGTCCCTCATGCAGATTCAACTGCTCTTAGGATCTGCCGGTAAGGAGAGCGACTTTGGACCCTACCCCTCCAGGTGCCTCCATCTAACACGACAGATATCTCAAGCCTCCCCAGCGACGAGAAATATCAAACAAGCAATCAGGGTACGCTGGGAAAGTGAGACATCTACCGTTAATACGCTGAGAAAGTGAGATATCTACTCAAGGAAACTTTCACAAAGACATGATAGAGTTTCAGAGATCTGGGGAAGAACAAGAAGAAAATTCTCGTAAGAGACAAAACTCTCCAGAAACGCATAGGAAAAGAAGGAACCATTTCTCTAAGAGAAGTCACTTCCAAAATGAAGGCGCAGAAAGGAAAAAGGGGGATACCATAGTCTAACGCAAATATCCTCTATTTATAGAGGGAATGGAACGCTTTGATTGGTTCCTAGGAAGGAAGAGCCTGTCAAACCATAAAATTTGCGTTTAATGCTCTCCCTTTCCCATTGGCTACAAGAGCAGCGGATGGTTGGAAACTGTGCAAAGCTGACGCTCCCCATTAAAGGCTCCTCAATTCTCGAGGAAATTAAGAGCAGCGGTTTTCAAAGGATCCAACGATCAACGAAGAACGCTGCTGCAAGACAAAAGACCCTGTGAATCACACTCGGGGGCAACAGGAGGAAAACCTCGGAACAAGGAATGGCAATGTAGGCAAGGACCCACCGCGGTCTCCAACCACATCCCAACCTCCAGGGTACCCCGCACTCAATAATGGACCTCGCTCTCAATATGAGACACCGCAAAACCTGGCTTCAAAGCTGGGGTGAAGTCCGTGGCGAGTCTGATGATCCTATATCTTGACACTTAGGTCTTATCCAAGGGCCAAGCTGGGGGCAACTGTTCTGAGCCGTGGTCAGGGGTCTCATCCGGAAAGGATCGACCCGATACACGAACCACCGGACTCCTCCATAATCACCCCGGCAAATGCCTTATGATCTCGGTCTAGGGCATCGGACGCTAACGATAGCCAAACCTATGCGGATTCCCCTAAAACAAGGATTGGCCACCAAGGAAACAGCCCTGACAGATCAGAGACGGACCTCCACGATCGTGGGACAGTCCCGACAAGGTTAGAGATGGACCTCAACGATCGTTGGACAGTCCCGACAAGGTCAGAGACGGACCTCAACGATCGTGGGCTGAAACCTCTGCCAAGGCATGATCCTAATGTACCTTCGTCCTACGTAGATTGCATGTGGATTCCAGTCACGCTCTCTATATATATCAGGCTAAGTTAACCTAATAAGAGATCTGCAACTATTCCATTACATAACACCTTCTTGTGCACTGCTTAACTTGAGCATTGGAGTTTCATTGCAGGTATCCACTCCCCTAATTCCATACGCTTGGCCGTAACTGCGCAAGGAGGAAACCACCATACACGTGCCTAATTCAGGTACCTTCTGAATCTATTTCAGAACAAATAGCGATCACTTAATTCAAGTAAAGCATGTAGTTGACTCAATTTTTCGAGAATTCTGTGTATAAACTCTGAGGATATAAGTAAAATGATCAATCTTTTTATATGTTTAAAAATTGAAAAAGATTATACTTTGTCCAAAACAAGGACAAAGTACAATCTAGCATTTGCTATCAAGCATTAGCTACCTAAAACTATATGGAGAATCTTACCGCTTGCTAACAGGGGGTGTGTGTGTGTGTATTATGATTTAACTCGCCTGCATGTGTTGACATGATTTATTCTCCCGCAGGGTGTTAAAATCTTGGCTTGTCTTTGAAGTCATGCTGCCAATGAGAGACAACTGGTGTACTCTTTCCAAACTGAGCTTCAAGATGTCGAATTCAAGGATCACTCCTCTCAAGTTAGCTCAGTAGCTCTGCACGAAGCCTCCATTATGAGATTAATTGGGATATCGACCATTTTGCGATCTGAGTCAGTAATATAGAATCCACTGAGATATTTATAACAGGAAAATGTATAGTCATACAATAGGATGATGTATAGGGCTTTTATTTCCCCCTTAATCTCTAGTAAACAACAATAATTCGATTTTGGCCTCATCAGTCGTGCGTCCCATTTATTTTATCATCGGACAATAGACTTTAGGATGGGTCGTTTTTCTGTAACACTATACACATTCTATGTAAGCTAATATATATTTATACAATGAACTTCAACTATTAGTGATCTTGGTTGGTCTCTGCCTGATTGTAGCAAATTACATATTACCACCTTGCTTCACATATATACACGTCTGGTTCTAGTTGCCATCCCTTGTCCCTCAACCTCAAAACTTACGTCTCTTATAAACCTCATGCATTTCTGCGTAGTGCATTACATATAAAATAAATAGGGGCTGTATGCGACTCAAATTTGGATGAGATCGATCAATATCATCCTAACACATACATTGGTTGAGAGAATCCATTTCAAACTAATCCAAATAAGTTTCACTGCGTCAAATTTGTAACCTTTGTTTTGATTCTCGCGCGAAAGGTTTGGTGTCCATGTACTGGCTTTGAGTATCAACCCTGAATATAAGTAGTTTTTTTTTTTTAAATTTAATATCAATGCTGATTATAAGTAGTTACTAACATACAACACAAACTCTCCTAACACTCATTAATATAAATAATTTGTATAGTTTTGTGGAAAATATACATCAGAACCTTGAAGGTTCATTTACAAATGTACATGTTAGTATGTTCCCAAATGTTCTGTTATGAAATGAACCGATCGATCCTAGCTTGCGAGTATCATAAATAGAATCATTTTTTTATTTTTGTCATTAGGAAATAGGATTGAATTAACATTGCAGAGCAATTAAGAGATCACTGCAGAATCGATCTGCCAAGTAATAGTTTATTGGAATTCCCTTTACTTTATTTGTTTTTTAACCAAAGCCAGTACCAGAAGAAGGAAATTACCTCCAAAACTGAATTAAAAAAACAATTGGTCAAGTTGGTTGCATCAACTCTTGGTGAACCTAAAAGCACCTGAGAAAATTCTACTACCATAAGGTTGGTTTGAAAATGTAGAAAGAAACACTAATTAACAAACGGTACAAGAAAACATCTTTATCAGAGTAGAGCAGTCTACGCACATTGAGCACTACAACATTCCCTCTCCCTTTCTTCATCATTTCCTTCAAATTCAATGGAGCATATGAGAATGAGACTCTTACTGATCTTGATAACTATTTTTTTCAATACCCCAACTCTGAGTGGTGATGAGTTTCTTGTTCATGAGTACTACAAGGAGAAGTGTCCCTTGGCTGAAGTCATCGTGAGGCATAACTTAGAGGTAGCAGTTTTCAGAGATCCTCGTTTGGCAGCCTCGCTACTTCGCTTACACTTCCATGATTGTTTTGTCATGGTAACCATATGTGCATTTTTTTTCTTATTATTCCTCTTCTACATTTCTTCCTTATGTCATTCTTTGTTTGTTTGTTTTTTTTTTTAACTTTTACTTCTCTTGTATTGTTGAAAATCAGGGGTGCGATGCATCGGTACTCTTGGACAGCGTTGAGGGCATGACAAGTGAAAAGGAGGCAGTTCCAAATCTGAACTCTTTACGTGGATTCGAGGTCATAGACAAGATAAAGTATTTGCTAGAAGAGGAATGTCCTGTCACTGTTTCATGCGCTGACATCCTTGCCATGGCTGCTCGTGATGCAGTTGAACTGGTACACTTTCACACCTCTCCTTTTTCTCTTTAATATTTCTCTTTGCACCAGCTCTACCATCTTCTTCAATTGAATTCCCTACATTGTTTAAAGGGTCTTGATAAAAAATTCCTCTTTTACTGCAACAAGTACTTTGGAATGTTTGTAATTCAAACTTGTCTATATCAAGTTGACGTGGAAGACATAGTTTGAAGTAAAAAAGAAGAATTGTCTTATTTGAACAGTGAAATACAACATTCATATGCCACACTCTCCTCTCATTCGTACAGTATATGAGAACAATGAGTCATATTTATATCAGATATGATTCAAAAAAAACATTTTCCAAAAGTAAATACCATTGTCTAGAAAAAATATTACAATTCGTATCTAAATAATATTTTCTTTTTGTTCACTAGAAAAAATGATTTATTTTTAATATGATGACATGTATAATTATGTGGTACCTAGTGTTATGTTTTTATTGCATAATATAACACTCTAGAGTATATAAGAATCTCTCATTGTATAGGGGTCAAATGAATGTCGTTAATTTTTTTTTTCCTTTGCAACAAATTGCTATTGTTTGTTGAGAAGAGAGGAGGACCAAGATGGGATGTCTTGTTGGGGAGGAAGGACTCTCTCAAGTCAAGCTTCAGCGGAGCTAACCAGTTCATCCCTGCTCCAAATTCCTCTTTACATGTTCTCATCGAGAATTTTATGCAACAGGGCCTAGACATAGAAGACTTGGTAGTTCTATCAGGTATTTTTATTATTTATTCATACCAATTGAATTAATATTTCAGTGCACCAGAAAAGAGGAAAAAAATAAGATGAAACACCTAATCACGTAGAGTTCCTGCTTAATAAAAAACAGGTAGCCATACCATAGGAAGGGCAAGATGTCTAAGCTTCAGGCAGAGGGTTTATGAAGCAAAACAGGAATATCACTATGGTTATGATCGCTACAAGCGATACACAACCTTCAGAAGAATCCTACGGTCCATATGCCCTGTTACTGGAAGAGACAACAAATTTGCACCGCTGGATTTTGAAACCCCAAAAAGGTTTGATAACCACTACTTCATAAACATTCTCGAAGGAAAGGGCTTGTTAGGTTCTGATAATGTCTTGATCAGCAAGGACTTCGATGGAAACATTACAGAACAGGTGTGGGCTTATGCCTCAAACGAAAAACTTTTCTTTGCTTCATTTGCTAAATCTATGATTAAGATGGGAAACATCAATGTTCTAACAGGAAATGAAGGAGAGATTAGGAGGAATTGTAGGTTTGTCAACGCTTAGTGCCTTAGTTGGTGTTATGTACTGTACAAAGGTTATAATAGAAACTTACTCGGACCTAAACTTATTACTTGATGTTGAACATGTAATGTATAATTTTCTTTTAATGTAACGATATGACTTTCTGTTTAAGGTATCAGCAATCAAAATGACTTTCTAAGAGTAATAAAGTGCATAAAATTCCAAATCGTTAATCTTCTCATCGGTTTTCAATTATGCACCAAGTGCACTCCTCATTTAAAAGATGAAAATCCACCTGACAAATGGAAACACTACTTATTTACATTTTTTGGCAAACAAAAGAGGTGCTTTATATATTTTTCTTTTATCAAAAGAATCAACACCGAAATTTGACATGACGAGTGAAATTTGCAAAATACTACCATTTTTTTACCCATTAGAGGCTCCAATTTGGCTTCAAATTCAGGGTTACCAAATGAGAAATGAGAACTGATATTTACACACCAAAATTTTCACACCACTTTTTCAAGGTTAATACGCCCGCGTTGTGATCGGTAAATATAGTCGGTAGTATTTCTTCTGCATTTTGTTAAGGGTATTAATAGTATCAACATACATGCACATTACATTAGAAAGCAAACTTGTAAATAGAAGGGGCAAAGGCAATAATCACTAATACACACTCATCAGATTGGAATGCCAAACATATTGTGTTGTAAATCAGAATTTCATTGGTACTCGACAATCGACATACTGCAGCTAAATAAGGGGGGGAAAACTGTCCATTGTATCTTCTTATAAATTTTTTTAATAATTTTTTTAATATTAAATGAAAACTATTAAATAAAAAAATAAATATATTTAATATTTTAAAAATATAAAATACATTCAATATATTTTTTATTTAATAATTAAAAAAATTAATAGAAAAATTGAATAGAAAAATTTAAAATTATCCTTAATTGTCAATTGGCAAATAGCTGAAACCTGCAAATAAGTACCGTCAGCTTTTAAACCCCCGCTCCCCCTCCCCCCAACACACACAAGAATAAACTTTTAAGGTTGTGATTGATGGAGAAAATTGGGTAAACCAGGGAAGCATGTTTGACCAATGCAATCGGACTAGATCCTTTTCTTCTTTCCAGATCCCCTCCACCAAACGTAGCCTAAAAACCACAGAAACACAACATACAAACACCCAAATAAATCACTAAATTATAGCACAAAACCCATAAGGGGCTTCAAAAATAAACGATGTTAATGGAGAGAAATATGACCCCAAAAAAACCCTTAGGAAAAGGAAACAATTGAAATAAGGATATGGGCATCAGGTCTCCAAGGTCATATAGCATCAATGAAATTAATTCAGACGCAAATTACCCATTTGTTACGATGAGATTCATCACATGCCCATAACAACTTCGATTTCAAACATAAAATCGTTAACTTTCAAATTCCATAACCTAAAATCTCAAACTAAAACACGGTACATTGAAAATTGAAAAAAAAAATGGACAAGAGGGAATAAAGGTAGCGATCAGAACCTGTCGGGATTCATGAATACATCACGCTAGTATCAGCGGATTGACAGACAAATGAATTGTTATCATCAACTCGCTTTTCCCTCTCAACTAAACCCTAATACTATTTAACTAATCACTAACCAAGTTTGACGCTTTCTTAATTAATAGAAAAAAAAAACAAAAACAAAATGACAATAAAGAGTTGCGATGTTGAGTTCTCAGAACTTCTTAGAGGAAAAGTGCACCATCAAAGACGAGCTCATCAGAGACTCGCCTCTGGCACAATTATATCTTCATCACAGACTCAACATGTTCTTTTTCTCTCTTTGATGAATAACCCCTGAATAGTGAATACAGAATTGTAGCCCATAGATGACCTGCGATTCTAGGCAGGAAGAAGATGAAGATTGTGCGAATTTTATAGACACAGATTAGGGTTTTCACCTCAGCATATAACTAGAAGGACGGGTTGGGTTGGGTTGTGTTGGGCTGGGTTGGTCTGGTCGGACATAAATCAGAAATCAACTCTGCCTTATCGATAATTGGGTCTACGGTATGCTACCGGCCCATTCTATTCATGAGAAAAAATAAATTATCTAAAATTGGGATTTTTTTTTTATTTTAATCTTTATTTATATTCGTCTACCACCAAGCTTTATGAGCCCTAATTTTTATATAATTTTATTTCTGCCCAACTTTTGAAAGTTTTAAATTCCGTTTGAATTTTGTTTTAAGCCTTTTGAATATAATTATATAACTTAGACCAAATGTCAACTTGATCAGAAGGTTGAGTCACCGGATCAATGGTTCAACCACAGATTAAGTGATCAAATCAAAAACTTAAATAAAGAATAAGTTATATATATATATATATATATATATATATATATATATATATATATATATATATATATATATATATATATATATAATTACTACATAAAAATATTATATTAAAAAATATTAGTAGTGATAATAATTAAATTTTAAAATTGAGAAAATTATTTAACAAGAATATGTAATTTAATGACAAAATATATTTAAAACATCAATTAAATAAATAAGTATAAATTAGATCAAATCAGTAATTCATCCAAGTCGCTTCAATTTGAGTCATGATTTTTTCAATCGAACTGACTTGTACAACTATGCTTTTGAGTTACATAGACAACACAATGATTATGGTCTTAACTACATTGATAATGTTGAAGTTGGAGGATAAAATTATTACAAAACCCCTTAAATTATGATATTTTCCACGGTAGATCCAATTTGTTAGAGTATAGGTTTTCATGGCAGATTAATCATAATTTGAACTGGATTGTCATGAAAATCATTTCCAACTGGTTCGCTTTATTAATTTTCTTATTGTTCGTCAATCATTACCTTGAGACCAAAGCATGGATAAACGACAAGTGAATTATACTTAATTATATTTAAAATTAGGTGTAAGGTAGATTGATAGTCATAGTCTCACTCTCACAGATAAGGGTGGAAATAGGTTAAGCTGTCGGTTAAGGATATATGACCTGACTTGCTTGAAACCTGTTTACTAAACAAATTAGGTTAAAATTTTTTTAAAAATTTATTTAACTAAAAAGGCCAAACCTTAGGCTATTTAATATGCATTTTAGGTTTGACATGCTAACTTGATCAATTTAACTATATATAATATAATATATATTATTATAATATTATAATAATTATAGTTATTAATGTATTATAATATATTAATAATTTTTTAATTAAATTTTAATAAAAATCAATAACTAAAACCTAAGTTAATAAATTAAAATAGTAATAACATATTGAAATTATGTTATAACTTTATATTCACCCTCTATTTTTATATATGTTTATCACTTTTTTACTTTAGTCAATATATATATAGAAGTGTATCGGGAGATGATTGTTTATTATGAGAGGGGAAGAGGAGTGAATCTTGACTATTGAATCTTACATGAATAGTCAAGATTAGAATATAAATGCATATGATTTTTTTAAGTAGTCATTACACGACCTTTAAATAACTTTTAATCTTGGACCATCTATATAATACAGTATCAAGATTCACTCCTCTCACCCTGATCCACTTTCTCACTAGATATATCTCTTATATATATATATATATATATATATATATATATATATATATATATATATATATATATATCAAGTATTTAGAAATGAAGCAGTTGATCAAAGTCGTCTTACTGAGTTCCACCTAATAGAAGGTATGTTTGAACTACTAAATTACTGGGGTTGACGAGGGTTTAATATTTTAGATATCTGTACTTATTCTCATGTTATGTGGTAGAATTACATAGCAATGTCAAAGCTTGCTAGCTTTACTACAATTGTCTCAAAGTCAAACCCCACCACACATGTCCAACCAAGTCAGCATTGTACTTTATTCGTTAGCTTTATCAGCGTCCAATACTCGTACTAATGTTCCAATACCAGGCAACATTCTTAACCAGTCTTATACCTCCTGGAAATTAGATAGTGGTGCTACTCACTATATATGTTCATCACTTTCTTCTTTCACATCATACCATCGTATTAAACCTGTCTCTCAAATTGCCCAATGGTCATGAGGTAGTTGCATACTTCTCTGGTAGCATCTCTCTCTCTCAGCATTTCATGATTCATGATGTTTTGCATATACCATTCTTTTCATTCAATTTAATTCCATAACCAAACTAACCTCATCTCTGTCATGTACATTGTTATTTGATCCTTCTCATTGCATCATTCAGGATATGACTACATCGAAGACGATTGGTACAACTAGTGTGCACAATGGACTATATATTCTCAGGGTGCCTCTAAATCCTTTTTTCTTATTGTCAATTCTGTTTCAGTTTCAAATTCAAATCTATGACGTTATTTTGTAATTTGTTATATTTTTAAATTCCACGTCGACTAAAAATTAAAATAAAAAAGTGATAAATATTTATAAAAATAAAAAATGAATATTAAGTTATAATAAAAATATATAAAAGTCAAGATTTGTTGGCTTAAACTTGTTAACGTATAGAAAAATATGTTACTATTTTTAAAAATATGTCTATTAGGCTTTTATTTAAAGACTTATTGACTTATTTAAAGATAAACTTGTTAATATATTTAAAAATTTTATTACAAAATAAATCTTTAAATAAATTTTTAAATCAAGTCAAACTTTTAAAAATATCAAATCAAACTTTAAAAATCGATTTATTTCAAACTTATCATAAGTCAAACACATTCTTTATAATTAAGATACATGTCAAACTTATTTAAAACTGAACCTAACCTCACCTAATTTCACCCTTGCTCACTGGCCTTATCATTTTGTCATAAACCCATAGAAGCATTCGAGACCTGACCTATTTTCACCTTGCTCACGAGTATCATTTTGTCATAAACCCACAGAAGCATTCGAGAATCATTTGTTGAATGGCTAAGCGCTACTTTTAGACTGCCCCTGGTTCATTTATCACTATTAGGTCTGGTTGCTAACCTAGGAGCCAAATTCTATCAGATTATCATCCATAACGTCAGAAATTGAACATTCCAAAATGCTAAATAGAAAATAATGAGCGAGAGCTCAGTAAAATTGATACGAAATGAGAAGAAAATGCTGGGTTTAAAATAAATAGACCAGACATGTATTGATTAAATGAAATGTCATAAAATAATTTCAATTCATCATTGAAAAATGCTACTGACAGAACTATCATCATGAATACGCCAAATAGTTTCACCCAACAGGTTTGCTACGGAAAGAATAGTTAACTGCGGGAAATAGTTCTTCTCTGCAACTGGAATGGTGTTTGTAATAATCACCTCTTGAAATAAGCCACCAGACAACCTCTCAATTGCAGGAGGGCTGTGATTATTTAAAAAAAACAAAACAAGTATTTAGCATAATATGAATATTGAATACTGGTTCAGATATAATTAATTAACATAAATGCCACTAGTAACACCTAATTATGCAGTGAAGTTCTACAATAGGGTATATAAGATATCAATCAGTACTCAAGCTGCAATTGATGCAAGGGAAAGAGGCAATGCCCTGGCAATAGGCTGACTAACAATACTGGATAATTTGCAATTGAAGTTCAAACTAAAGTATGTAAACTGTTGGAAATTGAATAACGAATGATTAAGTGCGTGTTTGAAATAGTTGTGAAAATTTGATTATTTTAATAATCGATTATTGTATAAAATTTTTTTGTTATAATTGATTATAATAAAATCAATTTTATGTTTGGATATATTAGTTGAAAAACGATTTTTAGTTAATCTGTTTCGTTTGGATAGTAAAAAAAGAATCGTTTTTATGCATTAAATTATCAAAATAAATATAGAATGATTAAAAAAATTATTTAATCGAAAACAAAATAATATTTATATCTTAAAGTATAAGGAATAATCTAAAATCTAAAATCATAAGCTGAAATTTTAGCATTATAAAAAAAAACTTTTATAATACATTGAATTTCTTATAAAAACTAAATCTGATTTTGCCAAATATATTATAACACTGTTGAAACAAATTTTTTAAGAAAAAAAGCTTTTTGAGAACGAAATAACCGTTCCCAAACACGCTCTAAACACACATTTAGGCAGTAGACAGTAGACCACTGAGAAACTTCGCTTGTTTCTAATATCTAATAGGGAAAAAACAAGAACAAAAACTGTATGGCACAACCAAACGTGATACCTAAAAACAGCATGCGTGCAGCATGCATACACTTCCCTGGCTCCCTCTTCATGTAACAGTGCAGCACCTTTAGCAATGGTCCCTGACGTACAAAACAATTAGACTTTGAACAAGGCAGATCCCAACAAATATCACCCAAAAAAAAAAAAAGCAAAACTGATACTATCATCATGCTTCCTTATGCAACAAAGGAAACATCACTAGTGCTTCTTAAGAAGGAAACACAAGCTGCACCTTTCTAGTAACAACCAGCCATTTCCTCAGGAAAATGCATGGGATATAATAAGATTATCATGAACTTCAGTTATGTTTGATAAAATTTATTAAAATAAATAATATAAAATAGCTATTGAGTTCAATACTAATACACTTTTGAAGATGTTGAAAGGAGATTGGTATAAACTTGACAGGTTAAATTTAGTTAATGAAGTCAAGGTAATTATTTGTTTGCCTAGTTAAACTCTTTCAAGCCTGTATACCAAAAAAAAAGTTAATTTTTGAGCCAGCAAGTGACCACTCTGTGCAAGAAAAATTGAGGATCAATAGTCTGTCTCTTCAAATGTTTAAATTGGGCACTGAAGATCGATGGCCTACCAGCTGTGTCAATCATATCATCCACCATAACTGCAACTTTTCCTTTTACATCACCAATCAAGTTCATCACCTGCAGGACAAACATAAGAAACATATAATTAAAAAGGAAAATATAATAAAATTCAATGGTAAAAAGTAAAATCATAATTGACAACTTTACAATTAAAGGGAAGAAAATGATTATACTCTAACACATTGCTACAAGCAAAATACATGCATTAATTAAAAAACAAAGCTTAATAACTCTCTAAAAAGTTTATTAAAAGAAAAAATTGGACGAGCAAACTGTCTACACACTAGACAGTTAATGGAACAAAAGATCCAAAATCAAAGAAACAGACTAAGTAATGGGCATTTCTCAAAGAAATTTAGTATGCCAATGATAATGCACAGGTTTTGTTCCAGCTATTACCTCAGCTACATTGTGTCCTTGACGCCTTTTGTCTACAATAGCTAAAGGTGCGTCAGATAACTTCTTCGCAAAAGCTCGTGCCCTTGCAACACCACCAACATCAGGGGAAACAACCACCAAGTCATTTGAACTTATCGTCTTGCTGGAAAGATAATCAAGGATGACAGGCTAGTGGACATCATAAACAGCAGTATTAGAAAACATGTAGTTGTCAAAAAATCAACTACAACCATTCAGAGCTTACGTACTTGACAATGTACATGATCCACAGGAATATCAAAGTAACCCATGGATTGCCCTGAATGAAGGTCACAAGCAAGAACACGATCTGCACCAGCTTTTGTAATAAGGTTTGCAACAAGTTTAGCTGCAATGGATTCACGCCCTTGAGTCTGAAAAGGAATAAACAAAATTTTTAATAAGATCCGATCATTGCTTATAAAATCCACTGGTTAGCTTTAACTGCGTCATCAGTCAAACAGTGAAATTAACCAAAACTGACAATTTCTTCAATAAGATAAAAAAGACAACACCAAATTCTTTCTCCATTATAATGTGCATAAGAGAAATTGAATAGCTACTTGACTACTTTACAAAACATCCAGAAAGAAGAATAAAGGTAAACTAAAGTGGTAAACCAACAAATAGCAGAACCATGTCTACAGGTTACACAAGTTTATATTAATTACATGCAAAATACTTGCCTTTCTATCAGCCCTGGCATATCCAAAGTATGGAATCACAGCAGTGATATTTTTTGCAGACGCTCTCCGACAAGCATCAATCATTATCTGCAGCTCCATGAGATTCTCATTTGCAGGAGGGCAGGTTGGTTGTATAAGGTACACATCGCATCCTCTAACACTCTCTTGTAACTGGACATAGATTTCACCATCAGCAAATCGCTTTATGGAAATCTTTCCAAGTTCTAGGCCCATGTACCAAGCAATTTCCTAGATGGAGTAACACGCAGTTAGAAACAACAAAACTCAGCAGCAACCAGTCCAATAGAGAGATAGTTCATATCAACTATATTTTATTGTGGCGATTAACATTATCCACATACATGCTTAAAAGCAGGCTTGCTGTTTTGGTTTTTATTTAAATTAAAGGGTAATAATGGTAAAGTGAGTTTGATGTGCACACAAAATAATAAACCAAAGATTAATGGAAATACCTGGGAAAGTGCAGGATTGGCGGTGCCAGAGAGTAACTTCAACCTGTTACCGTTTCTGTTGACTGTTTTCTCCATCCGTGCTGATTCCAGGAATTTGGGGAGCGTCCGTTCATTAAGAATTGGAATGATTGGTTTCCCATTTACACACTTCGATGCTGGTTCCACCATGTCACATTTCTAGCACAAGAAGGGCATTCATATGGACTAAAAGTGCTCAATAGAAGAAACAAAGTAGCCAACCAAAACCAACACTAAAAATTAAAACATCGCCATCTTCTCATTTTCCTCAACACAAAAGAGAAATGCAGAACTATTTTTTTTTTTTAAAAAAAAAACGAAACCCATCTCCTGTTTAAATAAAAATAATAATAATAATTTTGATTGCACTACAGTTGAATAAAGTGAAATTAAGAAAAGTTCGATCACAGTGTGTTTGAACCTATGAAGCAGGGATACACTATTTTTTAAACGTGTCGGATACGTGCCTGTATCAGACATATAAGAACATCCGTATGACAACATGTCTTATGTGTTTGAATGTGTCTAATTAAAAAGATTATTTTTTTTCAATTTGGACACATCTCAGACACGCTTAGATACGTCTCGAATATGTTTAAGACACGACTTGAACACGACTCATAAATATTTCTTTTAAAAAAAATTAATTTTCATGACTAATATTCAATTAGTAAGCATGTAATTTATCCAAGCTCAATCACATGACTGACATTCAAAGTCACTATTTTCACATATTAATATTTAAAATTTTATCTTTTCACACGTCATTATTAGAATTTTAAGTTTTATCTTTTCACATACTAATATTTTCATCTACTCCTCTCATCTATGTTTGTACAAAGTCGCCTACTTTGTCATAAACTTACCTTATATTAATATTCCCTCTAGTTAATTTTTTTTTTTTTTTGAAAATACATATACTTATACATAATTAATTTTATTAAAAAAAGTTAGTTTAAAAAATTTTTAAAAAATATCAATATAAATTATACTTCATAATTTTGAAAGTAATTTACTAAATAATAAATTGATATATATAATATATATTAAAATATTATAAATTTTTAAATTTATAAAAATGATATAAATTAATTACAAATTTTTTTTAAATTTTATAATTATAAATTTTGTGATTATATATATATATATATATATATATATATATATATATATATATATATATATATATATATATGATATATCTATATCTTATAATTTTTTAAATTTAATATACTTTTATGTTCATATCAATGTGCGTGCTTCATAGGTTTGATCAAATGACAACATTATAAATGTGTAAAAAAATAATATAAAAAAGTAGAATAGGTAGTATTACCACAGTATTACAAGCGAACATTGGAGTGCGGGAATGATCAAAAGATAAAGTTTGAAGAGCGAAGCCACGGTAAGAGGCAGTGAATAGAGAAGAAGCAGAAGAAGCAAAAGGCATGGACATGGACATGGTTGAAGAAGACGAAGAAGATGATTGAAGGAGTGAGGACGCCATGTGTGGAGGAACCACAGAACTATGTCGCCGTTAGGGCTTTTTCCTGTGTGTCTGTGAGAGAGAGATGGAGAGTGCGCCTTCGAGTTTGGAGTTTGGAGCATAGCAGACCAAATTTCGAGCTCTTTGTTTTTTAATCTGTGGCGGGTCTCTATTCTTTTCCACCAGATTCGGATTTACGCGTGTCGTTGGACGGTGGGGATCATTGTACGACGCCGTATTGGGGGATGGTTTCACTTCCATTTGTCCCTTTCTCCTAGCAACCTCATTTTTGGACGGTATTTATATGCTACCAAAATTAGGGTTGTTTTGGGTTGGTGAGTTAGGCAAACATAGCATTGAGAAAAGGAAAGCCAATTTCACTACATTATGTTATCTTGGCTCTCTGAATATATTCATGCACCACTGGTCCTTCTTTTCTTTTCTTTTTTCCTCATTTTGGCCTTTCCTTTTCTATCAAAGAAATTAAAATCTCACTATCACACAGAATATAGTCATTTTTATCTTAAATAAGTATGAATATTGAAAACATACACATATAATTTTTTTTCAAATTTATTTTATAAATCATGTGTTAAATATTGAGAATAGATTATCTAATTGTGTAATATTTGTTACATGTTGTTTTTTTAACCTCTGATTCAAAGAATGGGAATTCCATTTAAATTTCTTTGGTAGGATGTTCTGGGTGTGAGCACCCCTAGAGTATATAGTCAGTATTTTTGCGGGTTTTGGACGTGTTGCTGCCTGGTATATATTAAAAAAAGTAAAA
Organism: Ormosia emarginata; assembly: GCA_029884605.1. Lineage (NCBI taxonomy): Eukaryota > Viridiplantae > Streptophyta > Magnoliopsida > Fabales > Fabaceae > Ormosia > Ormosia emarginata. The sequence goes on along the minus strand of JAQQTP010000060.1, from coordinate 19,020,489 downwards.
TAAAAATTAATAAATTGAAATAAAAACCATATTCTCACTTTATAGTGTGGCAGTTACTCTTAATGTTAATTTTTTTATAAAACATATTTTCATTTCATAGTTTGGTGTAATTAGAAGAGAAATTTTGATAATACTTTTTCTTTTCAATTATTTTTTGTCTTTTCATACAATTAATATATTATAACTATGGCCTTATGCAAGATTTGCTAAATTTCAGGTAATAATTAAATAAATATTAAATAATTGTATATTAAGAAAACAAATATATGAAATTTTATTCCTAAAAAATATTTAATCTCAATCTCACTTTTTGGGGTGGGGGAGAATGCGATTTTATAAATTTGTGAAATATGAGTTAGAATAATAATGTCATTTCATATTTTATTCAAGTAACAAACATGAAAACTCTCTAATTTTAAGATTAAATAAAGAATGACATTTCATTTATTTATACCAAACATCATTAATGAACTTTTTTTTTTCGAGATTTTTTTTACTTATAATCAAAATTTAAGGACACTTACAAATAAAAAAAATATCAAATTTATAAAAAGAAATAAATAAATATAGTCTATCTTCTAAATTAACCAACGATATAGAAATATGTTCTTTGCCTAAAAATTATCGATGTCTAAACATTTTTTACAATAGAGACTAGAGATGTTCGCGATTCAGTTTGGATCATTTTTTAGTTAAAAAGTCAATCAATTCAAACAATATTATTTATATCGATTTGAATTGAATTGGACTTGTTACATTTTGAAAATTGAATCGATCCAATCTGATTTAAATCAGTTTGGACTGAATCAGTTTAATATGTTTTTTACCTAAATCTTTTTTTAAGTAAAAAATTTTGTAGTTAAAAATAAGGTAAAAGAAAATAGAAAATAGAAATAACTTATTTTACATGGATAAAATAATATTTGATCACATAAAATGAGATAAATGTATGAGAAATTAGAGTTATTATAAATAAAAATATAAATTATATAATAAACAAGTATATTATATAATATTAATTAGTTTGGATTAGATGAGACCAATTTTGAAAATCAAATATGAAATTCAATATAATCTAATTGGTTTTCAAAAATTCAATCAAAGAAAAAAAATATTAGGTTTTAATTGGATTTCAATTTTTCAATTTGATTTTTAGTTTAATTTTTTGTTTGGATTAGATTTAAACACCCCTAGCGGAGAACAACACAAAAAGTGTTGCAACTTGAAGAGTGTCTCTTCCCAAAGTAGATTTGAAACTCTTCTCTACCTGTAAAACTATCAAGATACGACTAACTATAAGGAAATTGACAAAAGACACCTTAAAAATTAAAAACTAAAACACCCATAAAAGAGACAATAAAAGCACACATAAATGGGACAACAAAAACACTCATAAAAAGATAACAAAATCATAAGATCTGTCATTGAGAAAAATCGATCTAAACAACCAAGTTCAAGATCTATCATATTTGAGCAAATTATTAAAAAAACACACAAATAAAAAAAAAGAAAACAGTGGAGCCGCCACCACATAAAGAGAATGACAACCCCTGGTCCAATACTCTCATGTAAAAAGGCTCAGAACAAGAGAGATATAGAGAAAAAGACTCTAGGATTTTGAGATATAAGTGTGAAGGATAAAGGCTAACCCATTAAATTCAGTTTTCAGATTAACTAATTGACAGTTAGTAGTTAGGAATTCAGTTATATTTAGTTTGTTAGTTATGTTTTCATAGTTAGTTGAATGTTAGCATTGGTATATAAATACCTTCACTTTGTATATCGAAAATATGATTGAAGTCAATCAATAACAGTTTTATATTCAGATCAATAACAGTTTCTTTGTTATTCATTCTTTCTTCAACTTTCTTGCATTTTCTCAGCTTTGGTTCTGGTACCTTATATGGTATTAGAGCTGTTTTCTTTCCATGGAGACCATCTCAAATTCCTCTTCCATGCCCTCTTCCGTACAACCTTCTTCAATTTCTCAATTTACCTTACATACATTCTCCAATCCAGTTTCAATCAAATTAGATGAAGAAAATTTTCTTCCTTGGAAGCAACAAGCTTTAGCCACAATCAAAGGTCATAAGCTTCACAAATTCATTACAAGCACAACAATTCCCAAGAAATATGATTTTGATGAAGATCGGCTCAATGATAATCTGAGTGAGGAATTTTTGAATTGGGAGCAACAAGATCAACTGCTACTGTCTTGGTTGCTTTCTTCAATGAGCAAATCTTTCACGACAAAAATGGTAGGATGTGAATACTCTCATCAGATTTGGAAAAAGTTAGAAGAATTTTTTGCATCACAAAGTCGAGCCAAGGTGAGACAATTGAAACTTAAACTCAGAAATACCAGAAAAGAATATTCTATAGACTCATATCTTCTAGAAATCAAGAAAACTGTGGATACTCTTGCTTCTATCAGGTCACCTGTTGATGAATCAGAACATGTTGAAGCCATTTTAGATGGTTTAACAGAAGAGTATGAATCATTTGTGACAGCAATCATTTCAAGATCAGATGCAATCAGTGTGGGACAAATTGAAGCTCTTTTGATGGCTCAAGAAGAAAGAATTGAAAAGTTCAGAAAATCTGAAAACAGTTTAGTACAAGCTAATATAGTTCAATCTGGTCAATCAAATCAGCAAGTTAGAAAACAATTTTTCAATGGAAATGGTCAAAGGTCTCAAGGTTTTTACAATCATGGCAAATCTAATCCAAATTTTAGAGGTCAATCCAATTTCTTCATCAGAGGTAGATGTGGCAGATCTGGTGGTAGGTTTACAAATAAAATTTCTTGTTAATTATATGGAAGAAATGGTCATCTTGCTCTACAATGCTGGTATAGATTCGATCAAAACTTTATTGGTTCATCTTAAAGTTCAAATACTTCAAATCTGTCTCAAAATTAGTCATTTCCTCCAACTGCTCATTTGGCTACAAGAAATGAGTTAGCTTCTCCAACAACTCTTTTTGATCCAAACTGGTATCCAGATTCTGGAGCTAGTCATCACCTCACACCTGACTCTTCAAATTTGTCAACAAAGGTGGATTATGGTGGCACAGAACAAGTCATTATAGGTAATGGATCAGGTTTGTCAATATCTCATATAGGGCATTCAAATTTTTCTTCCTCTTTTAATCCTGTCTCTCGTTCATTCTCCCTTAATAATTTGCTACATGTACCTTCCATTACAAAATTTACTCAGTGTTTCTCAATTTGCAAAAGACAATGCTATATTCTTTGAATTTCATGCTAACACTTGTTTTGTCAAATGTCAGGTTACCAAGGAGATCCTTCTCCAAGGAACCATTAAAAATGGACTCTATGCATTTCAGAATTTCAATCATATTTCATCTACTGATCCTATTCAGTCTAATGTTGCTTCAACCAAGTTAGATTCAACTTTTCAACTGTGGCATTCAAGACTTGGTCATCCTTCTCCTTCAATTGTTCTTAAAGTCTTAAAACTTTGTAATATTTCATTAGATTCTCCTATTTCTAATGTTGTCTGTGCTGATTGCTGTAAAGGAAAATTACATCAGTTTCCTTTTTCTAATTCTGAAACTGTGTACACTAGGCCCTTAGAACTTATATACTTTGATATTTGGGGACCAGCTCCCATTAATACAATAAGTGGTGCTAGGTATTAGATTCATTTTATTGATGCTTACTCCAAATATACTTGGATCTATTTGTTACATTCCAAGTCACAAGCTTTTTCAGTATTTCTTAACTTTTAGAAAATGGTTGAATTACAACTTGGAGTAAAATTAAAAGCACTTCAAACTGATAATGCTAGGGAGTACCTATCCTTCTCATCTTACTTAGCTTCAAATGGAATTGTCCATAGGTTGTCCTGCCCTTATGTTCATCAGTAGAATGGCAGTGCTGAGAGGAAACATAGGCATATAACAGAAATTGAACTCACACTGCTAGCTGCTTTTGCTCTTCCTTTTCAATATTGGGGAGAAGCCTTTCTCACTGCCACTCAGCTAATAAACTCTCTCCCTACTCCTGTTCTTGGAAACAAGTGTCCTGAGCAAATTCTGTTTGCTAGATCTCTTTCTTGTACAACATGTAAAATCTTTGGTTGTGCTTGTTTTCCATTTCTCAGACCATATAACAAAGTCAAGTTTGATTTTAAATCTCAACTCTGTGTCTTTCTTGGTTACAACAGTTCCCACAAAGGCTACAAGTGTCTTTCCTCTTCTAGTAAAATTTTTGTCACTCCTCATGTAGTGTTTGATGAATCAATTTTTCCTTTCAAAATTCACTCTCATATATTTCCTTCTCAGTCATCTAATTCTTCTTCTGTTAATCAGTTATCTTCTACAGTCCCCATAATTCCTTTAATTTCAAAATATGCCCTACCTAGACAAACTGATTTAATTGCAATTACTACATTACCTTCTGCTACTAACCATGTTTCTGAGCAGCTAATTTCGAATCAGTCAAATTCAGCACACTCTACTGATGTTATTGCTGGTTTATCCAATTCATCTATTGTTGCCACTGACTTACCTCCATCTCCTATCATTACTGGTATTAATAATCATCCAATGGTTACTAGGGCCAAAGCTGGTATTCATAAGCCCAAAGCTTATCAAGTTTCCCTTGAGCCAACCACTGTCAGTCAAGCTCTTTCTGATCCTAAATGGAAACAGGTCATGACAGATGAGTATGAAGCATTGATGAAAAATAACACTTGGCATCTAGTTCCTCTATCCTCTGACAGAATTGCTATAGGTAGCAAATGGGTGTTTCGTGTTAAGTATCATGCTGATGGCACTATTCAAAAGTATAAGGCTAGACTTGTGGCAAAGGGCTTCAATCAAAGACTAGGATTTGACTTCAGTGACACATTCAGTCCTGTAGTTAAACCTGTTTCAATTAGAGTGGTTCTCACCCTTGCCTTAAGTAACAATTGGCCTATACACCAACTAAATGTCAATAATGCCTTCCTAAATGGAGAATTAGAGGAAGAAGTTTATATGACTCAACCTCCAGGATTCATAACAGGTAATAAGAATCTGGTTTGCAAGTTAGACAAAGCTTTTTATGGCCTAAAACAGGCTCCACGAGCATGGTTTCAAAAGCTCTCTGGAACTCTTTGTTCTCTTGGATTTACAGCCACCAAGAGTGATGTTTCTCTATTCACCAAATTCACTGCAAACTCCACCATGCTACTCATTGTTTACGTTGATGATATAATCATCACTGGCAGCTCATCTTATGAAATTGCTGCACTAATAAAAACATTAAACTCAGCATTTGCTCTCAAAGATCTTGGTCCTCTTCACTATTTTCTTGGCATTGAAGTTAAACCTACAAGGTCTGGCGGTTTGGTTCTTTCTCAGTCTAAATATATTCAAGATCTGCTGACCAAAGCTCATATGACAGACTGCAAACCTTATTCCACACCTATGCCTGCCAACCTTAAACTTTCAGCTACTGGCAGTACTCTTTTTTCATATCCCACTCTATATAGATCTATTGTTGGTAGCTTATAATACATTACCATTACCAGACCAGAACTCAGCTATTGTGTAAATCGTGTCTATCAATTTATGCAAAATCCATTGGAATCTCATTGGAAAGTGGTTAAACGGATTCTCAGATATCTACAAGCTACATCAACTTTTGGTCTTCACTTGCAGAAATCGTCCAAACTTGTTCTCACTGGCTTCAGTGACTCTGATTGGGGCTCAGACCCTGATGACCGCAAATCAACATCTGGTAACTGTGTTTATTTAGGATCCAACTTGGTCTCTTGGTCCTCCAAAAAGCAACATGTTGTCTCCCGTTCTAGCATTGAAGCTGAATATAGAAGCTTAGCATCATTGGTAGCTGAGTTAACATGGATTCAATCACTTCTAAGTGAGCTTCATCTTGTTCTTCCTCATCCTCCTCAAGTGTTCTGTGACTATTTAAGTGTTGTTCTTTTAGCAGCCAATCCTATTCTTCATTCCAGAACCAATCATTTTGAGTTGGATCTTTACTTTGTCCGTGAAAGAATCATTCAAAAACAGCTAAATATCAGCCATATACCTTCCCATGAACAAGTGGCTGACATTTTTACCAAAGCTGTTTCCAGCTCTCAATTTACTGATTTCAGGAACAAACTCAAAATTGTTGATTCCAACCTGCTGAGTTTGCGGGGGGATGTGAAGGATAAAGGCTAACCCATTAAATTCAATTTTCAGATTAACTAATTGACAGTTAATAGTTAGGAATTCAGTTATATTTAGTTTGTTAGTTATGTTTAGTTGAATGTTAGCATTGGTATATAAATATCTTCACTCTGTATATCGAAAATATGATTGAAGTCAATCAATAACAGTTTTATATTCAGATCAATAACAATTTCTTTGTTCTTCATTCTTTCTTCAACTTTCTTGCATTTTCTCAGCTTTGGTTCTGGTACCTTATAATAAGGCATAAAATAAATGTTAATGAAACTTCTTATTTAAGGATTAAATTGATATTTGATTTATTTATAAGATCAAATTAATGTCACCTTCTAAGATTAAGGGATTAAACAATTTAAATTGATATCAACTTTTTTATTAATGTTAAATTTGATGACAAATATGTTACATTTTCAAAAACTAATATGATGATAACAATATATTTATAAAACTAATTAGATATATTTATAAACGAAGGACTAATATAATGTTACACATATCTCTATCAAAATGAACATAATAAAAATGACAAAAATATGCAAACTATCGAACAGTACCTTAGAGGCAGCATCATGTTATATACTTCTATTGCCAAAGTTAGCTCAAATAGTGTCAGCTTAAAATTCTTAAGGTTAATTCTTTGGTTGGTGAAACAACTTATTCGCCTCCTAATTTTTTTCTCCACAAAACAAGAAAATAGTGTAACTACTATTTTATTATAGGAAAATGATAATTTTCCTTTTAACAAGTAATTTTGTTAATTGAAAGCACGGTAAACACCAAAATGCTTGGATATTGAATAATACTTTCAATTGCTTTCTCCCAAATTGCAATTACACCAAACAGATTATGAAAGGAAATAACAATTGGATAGAACTTGATTTCAACTCAGGCAGAAGCTATCTCCCTTCAACACTCTTAATTTGCTGTCATATGTTTATTTGATTATTCACTCATATCACTTAATTAAATTAATGAATACATGACAACAGATTAAGAAATTGGAAAGAGATAACTTCTGTCAGGATTTGAGTCAAATTCTGTCCATAACAAATATAACACCCCTTCTTCTTCTTCTTCTTTTTTTAAAGAAACGAGCCATACCTTATGGGCGAGTGACTCAAATATGTATTATGCCATAGTAAAGACACTATTAATTTACAACATAAACAAATTTTTCAAGTTCCCAACTTGAAGAAAACGGAATTCTCAGGCATTTTGAGAGGCGGAGAGAGACAGGAGAGAAAGGAGAAGATAGATGGTATGGGACTTACAGAAGCATAAGTGCGAGACAAGGTGAGGAATAGCATAACCATAACTCACACAAAGACATTGTTAATATTTGGTTGTCTAAATTTTAGACTACTACTTGTCGCAGCTCTTTATCACTAATAAGAGTTTCTTAGAAAAGACTTGTGCCAACATAACAAAATATGAACTGCAACGACACAAAATTTTACTTCAACCAAGTTCTTCAGTGAGTTAAAAAAAAACAAAGGATAAGTAGGTGATTCAAACACCTACGAGGCTTCCTGTCAGATATAAATATAATTACCAAGTAAACATAGGATTGGATATCAGACGGAGTTCAAATATCAGTATAACCTAGTTGCAGACAGTTCAATATCCATCAAGATGCAAAAATACAGAATGCAGCTTCCCGGCTCAGCCATGGAATTTAAAGTCAGCACAAACAAACTATAACTACAAAAATAACAACATTCCTTCTTCCCATCCTTTGTCATCTAACAAATGATCTGATTACACTTGACCAAGTGATGATATCCTTCAACTAGTATATAGAAGTATCATTGATCAATTATTGTTAATATGATATTAAGAAACGGAAGCTCAGATTTTTCATTTTTATATACATTGAAAGGCAGACAAACTGAAAGCATTAAAAAGTGGTAATGACCTTGCTAATGCTATGAGGAAGAGGAAGAGGAAGCAGCCTTTATGGCTTTCTGCAATTCAGATTCCACATCACTCGCTAGACTTTGGGACTTCTTAGGTTCTTTTTTCTCATTCTCTTCTCTGCCATTATTCTTGCTTCTCCAACGCTCAAACTCGCTAGAGCTTTCACCTGAATACTGAGACAACTTCTTCTCAACACCATTGCTCCCCTCACGATAATTCCTGGTTGAAACTCCCATTTTCATCTCATCTAACAGTCGCTTCATCTCCCTATTTTCCTTTTCTACAATCTCCAAGTCTCTTCTCATCCAAAAACACATACCCTTCAACAGCTGCAAATCGCTGTCAGAAGTGTCCGTGCTCTGCTTATTCTGTTTCACTTCCTCAACAACCCTCTCTAACCCAATCTTGTTCACAGTCAAATACGGCATTTTCAATCCCAAATTCCCAGGGAAATTCACACCCCAGCGCAAACTCAACAATAGCCCTTTGGTCACAGGCATCACTGTCCTAGCCATAACAGCAACACCAGGCGAAAGACCATATTTTTCACTGTTCTTTCCAACCAATGACCTCTCACTCTGAGGGACAAACCCAATTCCACCAACACCAGAATGAAAATCATCACAGTTATCCATATGGTTATGTGCCCTGCCACTGCCACCACAAGGCTCCAATTTCAACACGTGCCAAGCCGATGAAGAACCATCAGCTACAAACCCCTTTCCAATTTCACCATTACCAAGTGAAGGTGAAGTAGAATGGGGTGGAGACCCAGAAAGGTGGTGAGTGTTTGGGTCAGAGAAGACGGTTTTGTTGAGAGAGAAGTGACCAAATTGGGGTTTAAAGTGAAGGAAGAAAGAAGGGAGGGGGGTGTAGGTAGGGGAGAGAGAGAAATTGGCAGAGAAGACGAGAGGGGAGTGGCGAGGGGAACCGAAAATGCCCAGGCCTGATCTGAGGGAGAGAGAAAAGGGGAGAGAGGCGGTGGAGGAGGTGGGAGAGTAAGAAAGCTTGAAGGATGGACCAGATGGGAAATTGGTGGAGAGTGAGAATGAAAATTCAGAAGCGGAGTGGGTGGTGGTGGTGGTGGTGGTGGTGATACCAGAGATAAAGGGATGGTTGAATATAGTAATTGGTACCTTTGCTGTCATGATTTGCCTGCTGTGTTTATCTTCATCCTCAGCCTGAAACTTGAGGGACAGCTTCATATTTGTCTGATTCACTGGACTGGGATTGCAGAGCTGAGGTTGGGACTAGAAGGATAAAGGAAGGAGCCAGAGAGAGAAGGAGGACGATACGATTCAAGATGAAGGGAGGAGCTCGTATTTGGGCCACAATTTGCAACTGGAAGAAAAGAAACAGATGGGCTCCTAGCTTATTAGCTTTACACACAACCCATTATGTGGTTTCGTGCCCCTTTCTTTGTCTTATTTTCAACACACGTATTACATTTAAAAGTTGGATTTATAAAACATTTTCTTTTTGGTATAGTCTATTTCTATTCTAAAATGCCGTCAACACAAAGTTATCTAACCTGCTTTGTATGTGAAAAGGATTTTTTTTTTCGTCGGAGAAATTAGAACTTCAATAGCATGGGAAATAATGTATTAGTCTGTGAGATAAAATTAGAATATTTTAGATGGTAGTATTCCCTGATTGTCTCTTTCTTCTAAGATAATGGCTTGTTTTGAATGGTTAAATAATCTAATTAAGTAAAATACTTATAATGATTGTAAAACTACAAAACGGATTCATCTAAATGTTAAGAGTGTGTTTGTTTTAAAAAAGAGAAATCACTCTTTCTAAAGTATTTTTTTTTGAAAAAAAGAAAGTAATATTTTTTATTTTAGTCAAAAAAAAATTTCACTAAGAAAATGTAAAATAAACGTTCTGAGTAAATAATTCTAACGTTTGGTTAAATTGATTTAACTAATTAAATTAAATAATATTTAAAATAAAAACATAATTAATTTAAAATCTCACCAAATCTATCGACGATTCATTTTATTTTTAACACATATTATTCTATATAATTATAACTAATATTAATTTCTTTTATGCACATCTACACTTTCATTTTACGGTATATGATAAAAAAAACCCATGTGCAACTAATATTTTCCGGAAAAAATAGAAAGGGAAAAGGGTAGAAAGGTGGCAAATAGGATATTTATTTATTATTATCGTGGCACCTCACCTGGTTGGCGGCGAGTTGCGAAACGTGCGTGTTTAAGTCGAAACGAGACTTTCGCTCTGGTCCTAACGTTGGAGTTGAACGCTCCTTCTCGTAAGTGGTAACTGTTCACACACACCTTCTCCTTCTGAGTTCTGACCTTGTTTGTCTCTTTCCTTTCCTTGTGTTTCTGTCTCTGTGCCTGACTCACTCCTAAGCTGAAGCTGAAATTTCTATCATGGCAACCGTTCATCTTCCTCCCGCTATGTCTCTGTTGAAATCTGATCTCTCTTCTTCCAAATATCTGTCCGACCTTGTATTTCTCTCTAAGCCCCGAACTAAATGCATTCCACGCCGACAATCTTTTGTTGCGCCATCGATGAGGATCACCGAGCACACCCCTGGAACCCAAACTACGTCCCCCAATGGCTCTGCCACTGTTGTAAGTTCTATTTCTGCAAAATAATTTACTACGTTCTGCTCTGTTTTCTGATAAAGAGTAAAAGGTTAATAATTTTGATTATTCGATATCATTGTTTTCAAATATTATTCAATTACATAGTAAGAGAGACAGTGCCCTTCAAATTTCTCTGTACAAATTTATTTAATATATGTACATATTGCAATCTCTAATCTAACATGGATTCTGTTTGTTTGTTATGTTTTCCCCCTCTTATCTTAAATTTACTAGGGCAAGACTGACACAGATTCTTCGTTTGAGGTGCTGTCTAGTAATTATGCTGTGGGGCAGGCAGGGGCAGATTCAGATGCTCGTAGGAAAACTAAGATTGTATGTACAATAGGTCCGTCTACCAGCTCACGCGAAATGATATGGAAACTGGCTGAAACTGGAATGAATGTGGCACGTTTAAATATGTCGCATGGGGACCACGCATCCCACCAGAAAACTATTGATTTGGTAAAAGAATACAATGCTCAATTTCGAGACAAAGTTATAGCTATCATGCTTGACACCAAGGTAAATTCGTTCTTATACATTTTATGTTCCATTTTGATTGTTGGAAGTGGGGCTAAGTCATGAGTGTTCTTTGTTATCTTGATGTTAGGTGAAGCAAATTTTGTTTGTTACACTTTTGAATTTTTCTTTACTACCAAAAGTCAATTTAAATGTTAGCATAAAACTCCTCACTACCGCTGTTCCAAATTATTGTTTATCATAGTATCCTTCTTTTAGTAGTCATTACACATCACTTATGTAAGAGGGTAATTAATGTGTTATAACGCTTGAATACTTGCATTCTCCCTTTCTTGCTTACCATTTTCCGGTCATCTAGCATATTTGCCTTTCTACTATCTGGTCGCTCTATTTTATAACTTGTATTTAGTTTTGAAGTTAAAACAGATGCATGAACTGATTTTCTTCACAGGGTCCTGAAGTTAGAAGTGGGGATGTACCTCAACCAATTTTACTTAAAGAGGGTCAAGCATTCAATTTCACCATTAGGAGAGGGGTCTGCACAGAAGACACAGTTAGTGTTAATTATGATGATTTTGTGAATGATGTGGAGGTTGGAGACATACTACTGGTTGATGGTAAGTACAGTTGCCTCTTGCATGTGTTGAAACTTGAAATGGACCTTGAACTGTGGATGTCAGAAATACTGTTATTAACTTACTGTCAACTCTGCTAATAGAGTTTCTTAGTTTAAATCTGGAGCAATGTATCTGGTAATTTTTTTTTTAAAAAAAAATTGTATTCAGAAAATTCTTGATGTTACTTCAGAATATATATTATTGAATCTCTGACAAGTTTTTTTTTTCCTGCCCAAATTCTTTTTCACATAGTTTTTTGCTGTACCTTAGTATATGTGGTTCAGATATTTTAGAAAAATGGGTTGATGTTTACATTCAACTGGCATGTAGTTGGCCATTGTTAGGATAAGGTTGTTATGAACCAACTCTCCCAAAAGCTTAAGCTGTTAAGTGAAGACACATGAATGACTTTATTATGTCTCTAACATGCCCCGTCACGGAAGAGCCCTTTGGGCTTGAAGCGTGGATAATGCACAAGCCCATATTTACCATGTGCTAACATTTTATTTTTTGTTTAGAAGAATGGGAGCGCCAGGGATCGAATTCTAAACCACTTGGTCATAGAGGTTTTGATACCATGTCATGAATCAACTCTCCCAAAAGCTTAAGCTATTAGGTGAAGACACATGAATGACTTTATTATATCTTTAACAATTGTTTTCTGGAATCCATTTATTGTATTAGTTGATTGCTACCCTTGCATGAACTACCAGTAAGATAGTCCTATTATTTTAATAATATATATAATCTCAATATTTTAGAGGGATTCATTAAATTGTTGCATAACCACCGAGTTTGATTATCTATAAAGAAGAATATAATCTCTTCTAGTTGTTATTTTAGGAGGAATGATGTCTCTTGCTGTTAAGTCAAAGACAAAAGACTTGGTTAAATGTGAAGTGATTGATGGTGGAGAACTAAAATCTAGGCGTCATTTAAATGTCCGTGGAAAAAGTGCAACACTTCCTTCCATAACTGGTATAATTCTGTTATATTTGTCGGTGACACATAGCACAGGCATTAAGTTTCAGTTATTCACTTGTAGATACTCTTAGAATGCAAATACATGTAACAATTTTATGCACCTTTTCCATATTTTTCAACTTAACAGACAAGGACTGGGAAGATATCAAGTTTGGGGTGGACAATCAAGTAGACTTCTATGCTGTCTCATTCGTCAAGGATGCTAGAGTGGTTAATGAGTTAAAAGACTACCTCAAAAGTAATTTTCTAGATGTCTAATTTCCTTGCTATGCTTGTGTCTCTAGGTGTGAGCATCTGTGTGTGTATGTTTTTTCTTTCTTGGGGTATTATTGCTTCTCAATAAGAACTAAATTATTGTAAACCTTTTCTATAGGTCACAATGCTGATATACACGTGATTGTAAAAATTGAAAGTGCGGATTCCATACCAAATCTTCATTCAATACTTTCGGTTTCGGATGGGGTTTGTTTCTTACTGTTCAGATTATTTATCGTGGATATTACATATATTTAATACCTTCCAGTTAAACGGATTGAAATTTGTATCATATTGGTGATCATTTATTTCTTTGGCCTGCAGATTATTAATTATTTATTTTTTCTTGGTGTAGTTAGTATTGAACATATAAGAAAAGGATGGGATTTCAGGGAGGAATGGATATTTACCATGAATAACAGTTCTGTACTTCTATTACTTATGCTTCCTGTGCAAAAAGTACCCAAAAATGAAACTAAAAAGTGGAACATTTCAAGTTAATCTTTTCACTGATTCCACAAGAGAGGTCTTAAAAATTCTCTTTAGTCCTTGGGTAAGGCACAAATTCAAGTAATGAGTTTGCTGTTTTTCACAGTAAGTTGATCAGGCTGTCAAATAATGGACCAATGGTGGTTTTTTGGGGCTTGTTTGTTTCTGCACTGTTGGTTGGTTTCTTTTATTTTTTTATTTACCGTATCAAAATACCAGCTAACTAGGTATAATGGAGATTTTCTATTAACTTTTGGAAAGTATACGGATGTGATTTCTTCTTTAATATTTATAGACTTATAGTTAACCTTACAGATACCCTAAGACAATCACATGTTTTCTATTCATACTTTTTAGTAGATTCCTGCAGACTTAATAACATATTAAAAATGAATTTATTTGTTAAATGCCAAATTTTTTAAAAAAAAAATCTATTGCACATCTTTTAACTAAGCTGTGGTGAAAACTTCGACTTACAACTGATTTTACTATTAGGTTTACTCTGAACTGGTCTGAACTTACTGGTATTCCAATACGCCCATAGTCTATATTTTGGAGAAAGTCATTGAAAGTTATGCAATATTGTGGATCAAACTTTATCTGTCGTGTAGCATCCAGTTTCATTGTGAGAGTTTTATTTATTTTGCAGGCTATGGTTGCTCGTGGGGACCTTGGAGCTGAACTTCCAATAGAGGATGTTCCTTTATTGCAGGTAATATGATGCTCAGAGTAACATGATATGTATGCCATTTTGTTCAAAGTTGGTGAGGTGTATACAAGTTCTTTCATGAGATAATCTACAAAGTGTGTTGATAATTATTGCTTTGGTACATCTAATTAGGGATGCAGTGTTTAGTGTCACGGGGAAAATTTAATAAAATAAGAGCAACTTCATCAGCTGTTGCGAATTTCGCTTTGTAGGATCATATTAATATCTTTAATCATGTGCATCAATTTTGAGGAAAGCCCTTCTCTTGCTGCTTGTAAACTATACACTACTTGCTGACATGATGTTCTAGAAAGCAATGAGCTCTCAAGTATGGCCTTTCTCAAGTATGATCTTGCCTTTTTGTAAAGGGTGAGATCGACCCTATTAATCACAAGATTCAAATATCTGTCCGTACATGCATGTAAAGGGTGGTTTTTTTTTTTTAAAAAACTTCAAAACCGTACAATTGTTGATGAAGGAGTTCATTGGATGTCTTAGGTTATTTAGATTTTCAAGTAAGCAATGTGATATATAGAACCCATGTAACAATTTACATAAACTGGATGGTGGGACTATGATGACATATACAGCTTTCAAACTGATGTTTCTGTTCTCTGTTTTAATAGTTTTCTATATCAAGTCTGCATAAATGAGCTGTTTCTCGTACCATCTTTGTCCTTACATATTACTGGAATGATTGTATTTCTCTTTTCACTGATATTTAGTAAGTGGTACTTTTGTTTAATTCTGTGTTCTATGTAGTTCATTCCCCTTTTTTAATCAAACAGGAGGACATCATTAGAAGATGTCACAGTATGCAAAAGCCAGTTATTGTGGCAACAAATATGCTGGAAAGCATGATTGGTCATCCTACACCAACTAGGGCAGAAGTCTCGGACATTGCAATTGCAGTAAGAGAGGGTGCCGATGCTATCATGCTTTCAGGAGAAACTGCACACGGAAAGTGAGTTTGCTGTTCCTTGCTGACCTTGGTTCCTAGATTTTATTTTTGTTTAGCAGTTCAATTTTTTTTCAATATTCATTTTTACTATTTATAATTCAAAACAGATACTACTTAACTATTTTGTAGATAACATATCCTCTTAGGGGAAACCAAAAAATACAAAAATAAGAACATAGAGAAAAGGACCCTCAACTAAGAAAAGCTTGGGAATCCCTCAGCATGTCCAACAAAGGGGAACTATTTACCTTGATTTAATATATTTGAAAATTGCCTTTATTTATTTAATTAATTTTATAAGTTTCATTGATAAAATGGTTTTTGGTGGTTCATAATTAGCAGATTTATCTATTTTTGGAGTGTAATGCTTTCAGGTAGAAATTTTCATTCGTAATAAAAGTTAGATATTGTCCTCAAAGTGAAGAAAGCCTACAATGCCTACAAAACCCTAATTTGTCATCCTTTTAATATGTATAACAGAACTGCTTTCCATTTAAAGATGTATGTCATTCAATTATTTATTTTTTTATTTTTGAACTTTGTAAAATATGGACGTTTAACCTTATGTGTCTTGTGCTGATGAATTTTGCATGATGTACTTCTTTTCCAATATTTTTAATTTAATAAAATTATCTTAAGAGGATTGCAACTGCTTCAGATATCCATTGAAAGCTGTTAAAGTTATGCATACGGTGGCTCTAAGGACTGAATTGAGTGTTCCAAGTAGTGATGCTTCTCCAAATCAATTGAGTTCACATAAAGTATGTGCTTAATTCAGAAATAAGTCTCCATGTAACTTATGAATGCGGTTTCAGAGTTTTGTTTCATATGTTGTAGATGATTAATTGCTATAGATTTGATCAATAATATCCTAAAATCTAATTAGTTTGTTTCATCTTTTGACAGAGCCATATGGGAGAAATGTTCGCTTTCCATGCAACAACTATGTCTAACACTCTTAATACTCCTATTATTGTTTTCACCAGAACAGGATCCATGGCTATTCTTTTGAGCCATTATAGGCCTTACTCAACAATCTTTGCATTCACAAATGAGTGAGTATTAGCAGTATGTGTGTTTTATTTTATTATTCTTTCCAGTTTCGGTTTTAATTAGGTGCAGTATATACACTTCATATGCATCTAAACAGAATAGTCAACTTTTGTTGATGAACTTCCCCTGTACCTTGGTCGTATTCTTGCTATTTTTTCAGGAGCTATAGTGCTTATTAATGATTTTCAAAATAAATAGTAAATTTTCTGGGCTTGAGCTTATGCATACTATCTACAGAAAGTTCCCAATCTCAAGTACTGTACAGATTATCCAATGAATAAGAGTTATCATGCCATATTTTTTGTGTATGATTAAAAAAGGATAATACTTTGGGCAAATTTATTTTTTTTCAAATTTAGTCTTCTAACATGAATTTTGTTTTATTGGGCCTTTGATCAATCTGGTTCAATACCAGAAATCCTGCTGGATGAAATTTTATCCTATCCTACCCTTTTTTAATAATATATTGT
Organism: Ormosia emarginata; assembly: GCA_029884605.1. NCBI lineage: Eukaryota > Viridiplantae > Streptophyta > Magnoliopsida > Fabales > Fabaceae > Ormosia > Ormosia emarginata. Next base: position 19,003,723 of record JAQQTP010000060.1, on the reverse strand, counting down.
TCTACTTACCAAGTTTCTGAGGGGTTGCTGGAGGTTATCTTACTCAGAACACAGACACACATACCTTCCCCCCCACCCCCCACCCCCTTTCAAAAAAAAGAAAAAGGCAGAAGAAAATGGGAAGAAAAAAAATTGAATCATAGTGACTCTGAAGGCCACCCAACATAGGCAGTGATTTTTTTGTTCTCTGCTATCTAATTTTTGGAGGATGGTATAGGTGCTTACTTCAACGTTCTTTTGCATCCACAACTTGATTTATCTAATATGATTTCATTATTCGCAGAGAAAGGATAAAGCAAAGGTTGGCACTTTATCATGGTGTTATGCCCATATACATGCAATTTTCAAATGATGCAGAGGAGACCTTCTCTAGAGCCCTCAAGCTACTATTGGTGAGTAATATCTCCATCATTTGCACACATTTTCCTTTTCTTGATGGATTTTCTTTTAAATGTTGCTGAAATGTCTCCATGCTTCAGAGCAAGGGTCATTTACACGAGGAACAGCATGTTATACTTGTCCAAAGTGGAGCACAACCAATCTGGCGCGAGGAATCCACTCACCACATACAAGTTCGTAAGGTTCATGGATAAAATTCTTTGAAAGGTCTTTCTATCCCATGAGCGTGCAATAGTTCCTTTTTTTCTTTTTCTTTTTTGGTGCTACTCTCTTGTAGCTAGTTATCTTTGAATCATAGTTATACCTTTGTGAAACACCAAAGTTGGATAGTGTAGGAATTTTCATAATGCAAATAGTGATATTAATGATTGAGGAAATTCCATAGCCTCCATGAAGTTCTTTTTTGACTGGTTTTTTGTTTTTAACATACTTGTCATCTTTATATATTTTTTGGCTGAAAGAAATCATATTGACCTGTTGCTGTTTGTGCAACCATTGTGGCATAGATTTGATGATATGACATTCCATTGTGGCATAGAATTGCTCTCTGCTCACGAGGGTAAGGCTGTGTGCTTTTGACCCTCATCAGATCCCATAAGACAAGGCCACGACGGTGGGACTTGGGAGCCACATGCACTGGGCCACCCTTTATAATTTACTTATATCGGTTTCGTCCGTTTTAACTTTATTACCTTTCCCAATTTTCGGTCTATACTGAGTACCAAAGGTGACGTTAGATATCAAAAGAAGAAAAAAGAATAAAAGAAGAAAATGGTGATCTCGACCTTGTCCTACTTGATGAAAGAGAAAACAGACCAAATAGGTCTATCATTTGTGCCAGATGATGACATGGTGGAACTTGATGGAATGGAATGAATGGCGAACAAAACCAAACTTTGGAATAGGAATGTTCATTCCATTTCAACCTATTCCCCTTTTGATTATGCAAAGTTTGATTCTGTGGACCAAACATTCCCTAAGTTCCTCTAGTTACCACAACAAATCTTCCCTTGTAGTGTTTGTGCTGGGGGAGTTGTTGGCACCCTTAAATTGTCTTTTTTTAGTAAGTGATCTTATACAGAACTCTTCGTTGTCTGTCCACGAAAGACCTTATTAAAAATGTCTTTCTCTCTGTCTTTTGAAATTAGTTCCTTAATAATTAGTGGATTATCCACAATTGCTATGTAAAATAGATTCCAAACATCAAGGAGAGAAATGCTTGTGTTAGCTTTGGGGAGGGGGGCGTAGCTAAGGTCTGTAAAAAGTCGGAACAATTTAACACTTGGAAATCCAACTAGCATATTTAACACCATCTTTAGCAATGGAACTTAAAATGAGAGAGAGACCCTAAAACAGTCATTGTCTCATCGAAGTTCAGTTTTACACAATTGGACTTCAAGAACATAAACAGAATCAGTAGGTGTCATAAAAACAGTGAGCACAGTTGTACGAGAGTCAAAGGAGAAATATTTGTGTAAACTTGTGTAGACTAACCAATCAACACTTAAATAATTGCATGGATTCTTGTACCATACAATTATTTTACATCAAAAATAACAATTGGTTTAATCTTGTATAGACGTTGTCTACACAAATATTTCTCAAGTTGGAGACTGGTGTAAGAAGGGCTTCTCTTACTGCAAACCAGCAAAATTTTTCTTCCAATGGCAGCCATAACCAAGGTTATTTTGACTAGTTGCTCCATTCTTTCTCTTATTAATATATGCTGTTACCATTGCCTTTGAATGATGTCCCTTTCAAATTAGACTTTGAAGCTTCCTGGATCATTGTTCTCTTCACATTTCCCTTCCAGCTGTATACACTTGTACCACTTTGCACAAGCAATATAAGCGATCAAGTCAATCGATGTCAAGGCTGCTAAGAGGAAGAAAAACCTATCTAGGTGACCTCTGTTGAGGTTTCCGGGGATCCACCCTCTCATGTGATACTCGGTGGAGATCTTCATAACGATACTAACAAGTATGCTACTCACATAGTTCCCAAGCGACATGGATGTCATGCAAAGTGCACTTCCGAAGCTCTTTAAGCCATCCGGTGTCTGAGCATTGAAGAACTCTAACTGTCCTACATACATAAACACCTCAGAAGCTCCAATAAATGCATACTGAGGAATTTGCCAGAAGATGCTTAAAGAGCTCGTGTCATTGCAGTGGGTGCATCCTTGTTCTGCATACTTAAGCCTATAGCATTCAACTATCCCAGCCGAAACCATTGCCATTACAGCTATAACAAGTCCAACCCCCATTCTCTGAAGCTCAGTAAGTCCCTCAGAATCTGACTTTTTAAGTTTTCCCACAAATGGATCAAGAACTCGACGGTAAAAGAAAATGAAGACAGCTACGCTGAGGATATCAAAGCTAGACATGCTAGCCGGTGGTATTCCGAAATGGGAAACAGTAGTTTTCATGGCAGCGCCTTGCTCCACAAAAAGAGAAGCCATTTGTGTGAAAACCACTGAGTATATTATAGTGCAGAGCCAAATTGGAAGAAGTCTCAGTATGCACTTCACTTCTTCAACTTGACTTATAGGGCAGAGACGCCAGGGGTTGTAAAGAGCGCCTTTCTTGTCCTCAAGATCTCTTGAAGATATAAACGCTGCCCTATCCAAGAACCTGCAATACAGATAACAAATGGCAAATTGATCAAATCGTTATAGCTCAGTAGAATCAAGAATGGCCAATAATATTGTGTTTAATTTGTAATCCACGCCACAGTTTTAGCAAAATGATCACATAAAATACAGGAAAAGCATTCTATGCAGCCTCAGAGCTATAAACATCAACTACATATGAAAACATTCAGCTGAATCTACTACTTACTTGAACCCATGAGTGTGAAGAATTTTTCTGTTGCCGCTGGAGTACCCCTTTGTATCCATGTCATATAAGTCCTCTCCGTTTGATGCCATTTGAACTTTCCATTTCCTTGACGCAGCGACAAAGACTTGGCAGAACCTGGAGAGAGGGTTGCCACTGGGCTTGAAGTGCCTATACCTCGGGGTGCCAGCAAGAAACAAGATCAGTGCAGCAAAGGCAGAGCCTGCAGATACCCAGAACCCAAGAGCCCACATTCCTTCGTCCTCAAAATAGCCCAGAATGGTGTTTGAGAAGAGGGAACCAAGGTTCATAGCTAGGTAGAAGTAGCTAAAGAAGGCCACCTTTGAGTGACCCTCCTTTGAGTGCTCCTCATCAAACTGATCAGCCCCAAATGTGGCAATATTTGGTTGATACCCTCCATTCCCCAAGGCAGCGAGATAGATTGAGAGGTAGAACATCCCCATCTCCAGTCTTGAATGTTTCCCACATTGAATTAATTCATTCCCACAACCTTTAGGTTTAATCAAGAAGAGGTATGATGACAGGGATAAGGACATTAGACCCTGTTATATCAAGCCAGAAGATTCGTTGATTAGTCAAGGAATGTACCAGCTAGAAATTAAAGAGAAAGATTAAGGAAAACAAAAAGGACAGAAATTTTGATGGATTACTCACTATTACAAAGATGACCTGAAAGATAGCACAAGTTTTATATCTTCCCCAATAAGAATCACTAAGAAAAGCACCGACAAGAGAGAAGATGTAAACAGTTCCAGTCCACTTGCTCACATTGTTAGCAGCATCAGCATTATTTTGTCCTACCACCCTTGTCAGGAACAGCACTAGGTTCACTCCGATCCCAAAGAATGCAAGGGTTGCCAGACCTTGGTTCACTGATTAATGCAATCAACAAATTATAGAACAAGCAACGTTAGCACCATGTTCTTAATACTGTGGACCACGTGAATTAAATACACTCACATGCATCATTGTGCAATATGTATATGCATTATGCACTGATAAGTATCCATCTCAGTATCCGAGGTTGTGTCTATGATTGATTACATATAGCAAAAACGAAACACTTTTATAAGGCAGTAAATTCAGTTAAGATCATTTACTACAGTTCCTTTTAAAAGCCCGCATAGCAAAGAAATTGGAAATAATTAACGCATAGCTTGTTCAGGTGGTGGAAAAGGAGGTGTAAAGGAGTTAAGAGAAAAATATTCATAAAATGTTATATATGCATGGCTAAATCATGAAAAATATCATCTTACACTCTTAAAAATAGTGTAAGAATTATTAACATCTTTTTTAAGAGTGTTGATTAAGTGAGAGAAAGTGAATAAAAAAAAGTATGTATGATAAATAATATTAAAAAAAATGTAAAAAAAATGTGTATATATTATTTATGATAAGAATATAAGAGTTACTAAATCATGCACATAAGATGACACCTCCATCGCCTTTTCACTGAGATTAGTAAATTGCCACTAATAAGCATTATGGGTCAAGATTCACTCATCTCATTTTCTCATAATAAACACTCATTTCACGTGAATAAGATCCTATATATATATATATATATATATATATATATATTAGCAAGTACTTTATTTTATAATATATTGTTAGGTATTTAAGGGTTTGCCTTTATAAAGCACACCCTTAGGTGTCTACGGAGGACTAGTAATGGTTTCACAGGCGGAAATAACACTTTGAAAGGCTGGGTTTGTGAAAAGAAATCCTTTTTTAAAATTAATTATATTATTTTAACTATTATTTATTTATTTATTTATTCTATGTCATGATTCATGAACCTACTTTATGAACTTTCCTATCGCGTGAGGAGGAAGGTGGCGCCGTGTCGCAGGTCGAAGAAACTTTACATAAAAAAAATATTAGTAACATATTTTTTAAATATTTTTAATATTTATTTTATTATTAATCAAAAAATAAAAATTATCAATATTTTTTTAATAATTTGTTTAAAATATATAAGATGAATTGATAATAAAATAAATATTTAAAAAATATTTAAATAATATGTTGCTAACATTTATCTGTACGTAATCTTTCAAGTCTAAATATGAAATGTTAAATATGAAATTGAACATGCAAAATTTGAGGCATATTACCCCAAAAAATAATTTGAGGCATATATAAATAAATTCTATGTACACAAAAATTTAATTATTTTTACAATTATATTATATGTATCTCTAAATTTTTTCATCACATCAAATTTTTTCTTAACAAATTTGTAAAAACTTGATACTCTGCACACTTGTTATTTAAAATATTATTATTATAATATTATCTTTTTAGGACTCGGAGGAGACAGACCTGTTTATTTCCACACACAAACAAAAAAACCTCAATTGGCATGATTTTAGTATAAGGTATTATTTAATTTAATTAACTGCCTTCTTTGCACAACCACAATAGCAAGTGGCAGGAGCGCTAGCTACAAAAATAATATTATAAAAGAAATATTATTCTATATAATTTGATGTGGAAATTATATTGTTTGAGTTTTTCTTTTGTGATAACATCAGCGAACTATTAGACCACTAGTAAATTAAAATTGTTTTATCATGATGCCCAACCCCCTAAAAAGAAAATATAGTAAGATATTTTATTTTTCCACAAACATTTATTGAAATAAATCACATACTTTACACTTGCATGCAAGCATATTACTTGTTCACGCTCTTTATCTCAGCATAGACGAATTCAGAAATAACCTATAACATGTCTAGAAATCAATCACATATTTTTACACTTGCATGCAATTATATTACTTGTTCACGCTCTTTATCTCAGCATACACGACTTCAGAAATAACCTAAAAGAGGATTCTAAATAGTTGTATATGATTGTGACCTATACCAATTTTCCTTAACCTTTGAATCATACTTATACAACGAACTATAGCAGCGAGCATTTATCAACTAACTAGCCAGTATATCATACTGAGCTATCATATGTTCCCTTTTCTATCATATGCCTATGCTTCATAACACATGGCAACGACCAACCTCATGTAAAACCCTGTCATCGATTACGTGTCAGGAACGTATTTCTCTCAAATGCATGCTTAATTTCCTCACTCTATCTTTTCCAATTCCAAGTTACCACAGTTCCCGGCCTCTTGTCGTTTATAGTGAAAGCCCAGCCAAAAGCCTCTATCAGCATTCAGAATTTGTATCATCTTTCTTTCTTTCTTTCTCTTTCTAAGTCTCTACAAACAAAAGAAAAAGTTTATATCTCTAGAAAGATACATAGTGCGGTGGAGGAGCTAGCCAGCCAAGGCCTAGTTGTAGCTAGCTCTCTCACCAGGCATGCAACAAAGCTGAATGATATGCTTCGTTTGGAATTTGCATTACCAAATGGAACACGTTCCTGCATTTAAGTTGTCGTTTTCTCTTATCTGGAACTGATAAGATGACTAATTAAAAGCTTGTTTGCTTGTATTTATAGACTAACTTAAAAGCAAGTTCCTTTTACTCCCTCTGATAAGCTATCTAAAATATATGTAGACAACCGCGCATTATTCAATATGAACATTTCTACTGAACAAGGTTCCTGAAACTCAGCCCTATCAGAAACTATACGTATACTTACGTATCACATATATGTATTTTTGCATGTGTATTTTTTCAAGACCCTTGATTAATTATAAGCTCAAAGAACAAGATAAATTAATCTATATACCCTAGTGATGGAGATTCAATTGATCTTTGAAGTGACTGATGAAAGGATTCCTCCTGAACAAAATTAATTTCTTTAAGAAAAAAACAAAAAAAGGAAGTAGTTATATAGTGCTATCTACGATTTCCATTACCTATTTATAGGGACACAACACAAGCTATTGTATTTAAAGGACTAAAGAAGGCGTAGGTCATACATATGGTTTAATGCATTACCAAGTTTCAAAAATAAATAAATAAAATAAAATATACTTAAAAAAAAAAAGCCCTGCAATTAATGTTTGGAGCTTACAGAGTATGATAATTCCAGCAACCCATCTTCCAGATTTGGCTCTGATTGCAGGGCGACCATGCAAATCAATACTCCCATCAAGAGTGAATTCTTCTGGCTCTTTTTTGAAGTTGCCCTGCAGAGAGTTTTGAACACAAAACAAATGGCAGGATTTTTAGTACTTATTGCATTCATAGTTGATAATTAAGCCTGATGTACATGCTCAAAAAATGCACTTGGTGATCAACAGAATATAGTGACAAACACAACAAGGGTTCGACGTATAAACGGTGCTAGACACAAAAGAAAGGATAAGGCAAGAACGTGTACTTTCAAGTTTTTAAGAATTAATAAGGAATACATGCATTTATTTCTTTATACTGACCCCTTTGCAGACCTCTAACTCTAAGCAGGCCATTGGGGATCTCAAAGAAAGAAGTTCAAGTTCTCAGTCTGCTGAAAAATACAGGGGAGGGCACTCGAGCAGGGGAAGGTTGTTGATTGGGGTGAAGGCTGAAGAGATGAATGAAAGTTACACAAGAAAGAAGGGTGGGAGTAATCAATAAATAGGGGAAGAAAGAATGGCATGAACGGTGTAGATTTCAGATAAAGAAAAGTGGGGACATCCATATGGCGCAATCATCCACAACTGTGTAAAAAATGCAATTTGATAAGATTATTGTTTGATGCGCCAATTTGATAAAATTATTGTTTGATGCGCGAATAGAGATACTATATATTTTTGGTATTACTCACACAAGTTCGGGTTTTGAGTAGTAGTTAAATAAAATTCTATTTAAAATAGTAATTTTAATATTTGAATTTATGATATTGTTAGTAAAATTCACTTGGAGTCACGTTTCACTTCTATTATGACTAAGTGTTAGATATAAAGATATTATATATAAATAGAACAAATATCTAGTTTGTATTTATTTAAGATTTAATTTAATTTAATTTAATTTTTTTGTTATCTTTAATTTTTTTTATCTCTTTTTATTTTTATCTTATTATATTATTATTTTATATAATTTATTTACCTATATGATATAAATACTTTAACCTTTAATCAACATTCTATTCAAAACGTCTCGTCTTCATATATAAGTCTGATAGTTGATGTAACATGTTTTTTTTTTTCCCTTTTATACAAGTGTATTTATTTGTATTTAATTTGTCTCAGACATTTATGACATCTGTAACTGTTTGAATAAGATTTAAAAAAAATAAAATTTTAAAAAGTTTTATGAAAAATGCAATAGAAGAGAAAGAAAATAAAAAATATTTTTGTAATTGCATTCCAACGCAAAAACTTTTATTTTTTATAAAAATCTTTAAAAAAAAAAAAATAATTCTTTATACTATCTTAAAATCATTTTTTTAAAAACTTACTCAAACACACCTTATATATGTGTATTTTTTTTAATAACATTTATTTTGTTAAAATTTTATCATATAAGTTTTTAACAAAATAATTACGCAACTTATTATTATATTAATAATTATATTCGTATAAAATTTGATTATCTTAAAAAATAAATGTAAAACCAAACTAAAATATGACCTATCAATAGATGCAATTTCTTTGGTCTGAAATATACGACAGGTCCATTATTTTTCTAATACCAAACATCAAAATTTATTCTCTTTTTTTTTTTTTTTTGGGTTCATCGCTTCATTTTCTTTTTAATCCTCACTTCGAGATGCAAGCTAGGGCACCGGGGTCCTAGTATGCATATGGTGATCTCTTATTGTAGGGTAGCTAGTTTTGATCTTGACAGTTTTCAAGCACTCCCTTAAATGCATTCCAAATTGGCGTGCACACATTTTGGTTTTACAATTTAGTCCCCAGCCCAGCACACATTCTGTAAGATTAACAATTTAAAGCACCTGTACCCGAAAAAACATTATCTATATATGGTAGATTCTGATACTCTTACAACATGACAGAATTAATGAGAATGTTAAATTTAATGATCAATACTACAAAAATACCAAAACTAGGATACTCTAGTCAAGAATTTAGTTTTGATATATTATAAATAGAAAAAAAAATATTATCATCTAATAACATGTGACCATATCATATAATGAATTAAAATTTAAATAAAATTTTAAACTTATTAAATGATGTAACAACATATAATTAGATGGTAGTATAAATTAAAATTAAACTCTACCATAAATATCTTCATGTATAATGAGATTAATTAACTCGCTTTTGTTTGTTAAGTTGAGGAACCATTAATTAGAAGCTTGATATAATAATCCTACATATTGAGAGAAGTTTTAGTCAGAAGATACCATATGTGCCTGGAGTAATTTCATCCATTGAATTCCGGGTTTGTTTCAAGGAGGACGGAATAATAATCTAATCAAAGAATATGTCACATGAGATTTAATTTAAACCTGTTCAAATTGCAGTTTCCTCACCACAAAAGAAAAAGTTTCTGGGTATTTGTATTATTCCAGGTATTTAGGATCGTTCGTTTTATATCTTAATTACGTAGGTACTACCATATTTTGCTTATTAGGGTGAAGGCTCATGAGAATCACAATAAAAAGATGAATGTTATTCCTTGGAATAAACATAATCACATTTTCTGTTATGATTTGCTTCTAATAACTTTAGCTCAATTATTTTAGGGACATGGTTCCATTATTCCGTAAATAAATGCTTATTTCATTCCCCGACACAAAACAAGGTTACAATTCGATGGTATTTCTTTCCCTAGTGGGAAACAACGCATATTAAATACCTCTCTTTTAAGTGAATAATGTTGATTAATTATGAGCTAATAATCGATATCTTTATTGACTTTCTCTACCTCAAGATGCTGAGACATTATCTAAAAGCTTCAGTATATAGTAAGATAAGGTTATGAATGAATGATTTAACAAAAAAAAATCTATTTCATAAAGAATCCTATAATTGCAACATTTTTTTCTCCTAATTTTGAATATTGCTTCAAAACATGAATTCCAACCACGCCCCTAAGCAAAAAAGAGGTTGAAAAGTAAACAAGTTCTCCATTACAGTTTAACAACCCTTTGGGTATTTGTATTACGAGCTTGCATGATTTGTCTGACTACTTTCACAAAATTACACCGGCATTAAGAATTTTATTCTATATTTTGCATTTATATTCTTTCACGTCAACCATAACCTGCAATTTCATTAAGCTTTAGACATAAATTTTAACTAAACCCAGGAACTAACAAGGTCGGCCTAGTAGCATTATGAGGTTGATTTGTCTGATTGCTTTAACAAATTAATTATTAAATACATACATATATATGTATATATATCGCACAGAGCTTTGTTTTACATTTGTATTTCAGGATTTCTATTTCACCCACACTGGCTTCACGTCAAGTACCACAATATACGAGTATACAACAACATGCAATATGTCGTTATGTAGTTAATGTGAAACATAATTACAGTTCAAGTAAAACCTTTAACAATCTCAAAGTGTTGAAACCCCTAACTTGCAATGAACTGAAACAGTAAAACACTGAAGCTTGATGCGTGTGAAGCATTGACTTCAAGAATTATTTCGGTATAATAAAAAATTTTTATAGTACAGCAGGTTCTTCCTGACAATGTCAATGTTTCAAGAATAGCAAAATAGTTATTATTATGTAACCCAATAGAGAGAAGAGAGAAGAGCAGATGAGAAGATGAAGAAGGAGAACGTAATTAAAAATTGAATTAGTGGATGATTTTATAAAAAAAAAAATAGAAGGGACATCTGTTAACAGAATTTGCACGTTAGAGACTTGTTCTGCATGTTGAATGACTAAGTCAAAATCAGTTTTTTACACATTAGAAGAAGAGCAGACCAAGTCAAAAACGAGGATAAGACTAAGTCATTTTAAACTTCTTCAAAATACTCATTTTCAAGTAAGCTCAAAATAATTAAATTTTTGACAAAAGCCCAAGTCACAAGTTGATATATAAATTCTTTCAAAATCTTACTTCCAACCAATATGAAACTTTATTTTTTTGAAATATTACTTTTTTCACAACAATCTCCCACATATTTCAAAAGAATACGAAATAAAATAAAAATAAAATAAAATCAGTAATTAAAATACAAATTATGAGTTACATCATGAGTACAAATACTTTGAATCTGGTATCTTCTAGACTATGAACCAGACCTAGATAAATAAGACTTTAACTTACAATGTAATTGTTGAAGTTTAAACTTCTATGAACCAAAACATCTTTCGTGTAAATTAGAATCTCACTTGATCACATTTACACCATCACTTATCTTTTGTTGTTAACGTTGTTTTGCACTTTTCGGGTATGCGTGTGCCTAGTTGTTCATGAGTGCTCTAGAGACTATGTCATCATCTCATAGAAGCAGTCCCACTTCACACTCATATAGGTGTTTTCACCATGTGTATATTGCACTTTATACACCACCCATAAGGAATATGAAATTCATTAACAACATTTAGTTTATCCTCACATTAAATGTAGTCTAATACTCCTCATGCTTCTCACACCATAGAAAGGGACAAATAAAGTGTTAGCAAAACTAATAAGTGACTTGTTATCACCCATACGAACCTTTTTTTATGGGATCTCCACTCATAAAAATTAGGTTACCATCACTGTTAATTTCAAATTGACTTAATTATCATTCCCCTGGATATGGTATTTATTAAGTTCCTTCCCAAAGACTTAATCAGAGGATTTGCCAAGTTCACTTATGACTTCACGTAATCAATGGACATAACTCCATCTTTCAACAACTGCTTTCACTACAAGAAAAAATGAGATTTGCGAAGGATAAATCTACCGCAAATCACTCAAAATCCGCTGCAAATTAACAATTTGCGGCGGATTTGTGGTGGATTCGGGTCCACCGCAAATATGGTCGACGCAAAATAGTTTGCGGTGAATTTTTATTTCCTCCGCAATGCGCGGATTTTTTCAAAAATCCGCCGCAAAACTCTCAGGTGACATGTCGGCATAGTTGCCGGAAAAGGTCTAATTTGCGACGGATTTTTCCGCCGCTAATTTGCCGGGGATTTTTTCGCCTCTAATTTGTGGCGGATTTTGCGGCGGATTTTTTCACCGCTAATTTGCGACAGATTTTTCCGCCGCTAATTTGTGGCGAATTTTGTGGCAGATTTTTCCACGCCTGATTTGCGGCGGACTTTTTCGTCGCTAATTTGCGGCAGATTTTGCGGTGAATTTTTCAATTTGCAAAGGATTTTGCGGTGGATAATCTGCCTCAAAAATCTACCCAAATTTGCGGCTGATATTTCTGTCATAAAATCCGCCGCAAATTTTTTTGAATATTAAAAAAAATTAAATTGGATATTCTAAATCCACAATATAACAAAATCCACTCAGACATCAATTTCAACCTGTCAATGCATTTGACCAATCCATAAAACAAACATAACAAATCGCATACAAAGTTTGTTCAAATACAAAGTTTAATAATCCTCATTATCATTGTCATCTTCATCATTATCATCTTCACTATTCTGATTATCTTCTTCTTGTTAGTTGTAGTTGTTGGCTTGGTTGAGTGCCAACGGCTTGTACATATGATTTCAGCTCCTTAATCATTTGGTTCTGTTGACGCTGGTATTGTTCAAATCGCATTTTCCACTCTGCCTCACGTTGTTGGCTTTGCTGCTCCATTTGCTGTTGAATCTGCTGAACCCGATCCAACATCTCCTGCTGCAACTGCTCCTTAACCTGATTAATATATGTAAACATAAATTCATCAATTCATTTCACGAATAATGAATTAACCAAAAATATGAAAAATAAAATGATTGACTACATCTATCAAAATACAAAAATCAATTAATAAAAAATATTACAGCTATTACTTAACTTGATTAATAACGTGCTCAGGAACTTGACTCGACATAGGCCTTGAGGAAGATGAATCTCCATGATCATAAATAGATGCTTGAGAACCAAGGCCATAAACACGACCCTTCTTAGGACCGCCAACAGTTTTAATCCAAAGCTGTCGACTGGTCATTTGTGTACCAGATGTCCCTTCTTCATTTGAACACTGAGAAGATTGTTCAAATTCCTTTGTTTTGAATTCCTCCTAAGGATGGAAATAAAAAACTTCTTATGGTTATTGTTATAACATGATTATAATATTAAAGGTAATAATTTCTAAAGAAATACTAACATATAAATCCTTATCTTTTGTAAAAACCCATGCAGTATAGTCTTCTTTCCTCAAATGTACGTGATGAAATGTTTCATCAACTGTGGGCTCTCTACCCAAAGTCTTAACCTGTAATAATGAGAAAAAAAGTTAATAACAAAATAATAAAACATATTGCTAAACAACTGGCGATAATAGTTACCAATTTCTGCGCACGAGTGCCTGTAGAAATGCAACCACCAGTGTGCAAGCATCCACCAGTGTCAGAAGCACGATTCATCTTTGCTTGTTGACATTTCTCCTTATACATGCTACTAGCCCAGTGCCTGCATAAGTCTTCCCATATGCCTTCTCCAATCCAAAAAGGTCTTTCATTTAAGTTGCGTGCCTGCCCCAACAAACCTGATAGTCTCTTTGAACTACGACTATTATATGCCTTCCGCATATGGTTATGATGCTGAGGCATCCACCAAACATAACCCTTCAAAAAAATTATGTAAATAACGTTAAAGTTTAAAAAAAATTGCACTATTACAAGACAAACAAACATAATTATGAGGAATAAAAATTGATACATACTTGAAACTCTCGAAACCACATTTCTCTAGTATCCTTGGGTATTTCTAACCAAGATGTCCAGGGTTGATTATACCTAGATCGTATAATCTTTGTTATGGCATCGGCAGCAGGTTTAGATGGTAGAAATCTACGAAACTTAAAAAAAGAAATGTAAAAATTCTCAACAAAAAATTTGAATATGCATTAACCATAAATGAATAACAAATAGTTGTCCACATACCCAAAATGACCATCTGGCTCAATAAACGTCTTGTTGCTTTGATTTGTTACTTCCACATTAGAATCATGGGTATCCGGCGACTGACGGGTACTCGGTGATGGGCCAATAGTAGGTGACCCTGAATCATATGTTGTACCATGCGGTGTATGGGAAGTTGGTGACGGACGTTGAGGTCCAGGTGTAGGTATCATAACGTACTCAGCAGATGGTGGCTGATGCAAACCTGTTGTGGGTGATATCGTAACAGAGGGTGAAGATGATCCTGGCGATTGCCCCCTAGGTGGCCTCCCTAAATTGATTCGAAGACGTCGAAGTTGTTGCTTCTCCTTCTCCTTCCCTTTCCCCTTATCTCCTCGTGACGATGACATCTATACAATTAATAAAATATAATGTAAATATAATTCCAAGCACGACACAATAATGTATAACTAGTAACTACAACATCTTAATATAATTTTATACTCACAGTTATGAGGAAACATTGTCCTCATCACTATTTGTTTCATATTCATTATTAGAGGAAGATGTTTCATCATCATCATCATTAAAACTTTCTTCTTTTTCATCATTTTCAGCCTGTCTACTAGAACCAACATCTTGGACTACATCAAAAACCTCATTAGTGTCTTGCAAGTTATCAAGGAGATCCACATCAACAATTGGATCCACAGGATTCATATCATCATCTTAGAATGCAAATTCTTGGGGACTTTCAATTTCAACTCGACCTCTTGCCTTGGTCTTTATTACCACTCACCATTGGACCTTATCATTTTTCTTTCCAGGATAAGAAACGTAATACACTTGTCTCGCAGAGGAAGCAAGGATAAAAGGATCAAACCTCTCATATTGTCTAGTGTGTCGAACCTCGACAATCTTATAATCTTTGTGAACTCTTGTACCTCTATTGATTGTAGGATCAAACCATTCACATTTAAAAAGAACAACTTTTTTTTTTGGGTTCCCCAGGATATTCTAACTAATTACATCTTTTAGTATTCCATAATAATCATTTTCATCTTCACCATTAGTTGAGCCTTTAACACACACACCACTATTGATTGTTTTCTTCCCATCTGACCAAGCATCTTTGTGAAATTTATATCCATTGACAAAATACATTGGCAAAGATGTCACACATCTACTAGGCCCCCATGCCAAATCATGCAAGTAAGAATTATTCACCATATTTTGTGGATTGTGAACCTAGAAAAAAATATAGTTAATATTAATGATCTAAATCATATATAATGATTGCGAAAGCGAATTTAGTAATGTTTGAATACTCACATAACTTCTGAACCACTATATAAAATCTGCATTAATTCTTTCATTTGAATGTTCCTCAGGAATGTTGAAATATCGTAAAAAAACACTGAAAAATTAAAAGTTTATGATTTGGTTGTTAGTGAGCAATACATATGTCAGAATTTAAGGCAAAATTAATAGTACTACTTACTTGAAGTATGGTTCAACTTCATCACAATTTAGTAAGACGTGTAATGTCGCAGATTTCATCTCAGCATCATTTAGCCACTGTTTTTTTTTTATGTTCCATAACCTCGGCCGGGTTGATTAAAAATTGCCAAAGTTAATTCCATCGACATATTTTCATCTATATCATCATTTCGTCGAACTCTAATTCTCATTGACTTAACATGAGACTCAAAGTAAAATGAACAGAAATGAGATATCTCTTGAATCAAATAAGCTTCACAAATAGAACCTTCAACCCGAGCTTTGTTCTTGACTGTTTTCTTTATCTTGTTTAAGTACCTCTCAAATGGATACATCCATCTGTACTGAACTGGCCCCCCCACTCTTGCTTCATAAGGTAAATGGATTGGTAAATGTTCCATGGAATCAAAGAAACCTGGTGGAAATATCCTTTCCAATTTACACAAAATCACCGGAATGTTCTGTTCCATTTGGAGCATGTCTCTTTCTACCAAAGTCGTTGAGCACAAGTCTCGAAAAAATTGACTCAATTCAGTCAATGGCTTCCAAATCTGATCTGGCAACAAAGAAAAAGCAACTGGAAGCAAACTCTCCATAAAAACGTGACAATCATGACTCTTAAGTCCAAACAATCGTAATTGATTCATGTCCACACATCTGGCCAAGTTCGAAGCATAGCCATCTGGCATTTTTAAATGTTGCACCATTCATAAACCATTTTCTTTTGCTCTTTTGTAAAAATATAATTAGCCTTTGGTTTCATGATCTTACCATTGGGCAAATCAATAAGCTCCAATTCTGGTCGTTGACAATATTCTTTTAAGTCCATTCTTGCCTTCACATTATCCTTTGTTTTGCCCTTAACATCCATAACAGTGTTGAATATGTTATCGAAGACATTTTTCTCAATATGCATGACATCTAAATTATGTCTAATTAAATTATCCTTCCAATATGGTAACTCCCAAAATATGCTCTGCTTAGTCCAATTATGATAAACACCATACCCATGGTGTTTGCACGACTGAATTTCAGTTATTTTACTAAAGGCACTAACAATCTCACTTAATTCATGTCCAGATAATCTTGGTAGAGGCAACTTAGTCACAATAGTTTTCTTCTTAAATGCATTTTTATTTCTTCTAAACATGTGATCAACGGGCAAGAATTGACGATGGCAAATCAAACCACAATTTTTTCCCCATGCTTCAAAGTGAATGCATTTGTCTGATCCATGCAATATGGACATGCTAATTTACCAGCAGTCATCCATCCAGATAACATTCCATAAGCAGGAAAGTCATTTATTGTCCACATCAATGCAGCCTTCATCATAAAATTTTGTTTGCTTGACACGTCATAAGTTAAAACACCCACCCATAAAATTTTCAGTTCATCGATTAATGGTTGTAAATAAACATCAATCTTGCTCTTAGGATTATGAGGACCAGGAATAATGCATGTTAGGAATATGTATGGGGCAGTCATACACATTTCTGGAGGTAAATTATATGGAGTGACTATCACAGGCCAACAAGAATAATGAGAAGCAGATTAATTGTAGGGAGTGAATCCATCGCCACACAAACCAAGCCTAATATTTCTAGGATCAGATGCAAATTCAGGATATGTCCTATTAAAATACTTCCATGCTTCACCATCAGATGGGTGCGACATGTCTCCCTCCTTCCTATTGTTTTCAGCATGCCATCTCATGTGTACAGATGAGCTCATAGAGGAATACAATCTCTTGAGCCTAGGAATAAGAGGTAAATAATGCATTCTTTTCACCGGAACTTCGTTGTTATTCCCATTATTGGTTTTACGAAGTTCGTATCTTTTAGCACCACAAAACCTACATTGTCTGGCATTATCATAGTATAACATACAACCATTTATACAACAATCTATTTTTCTTGAAGCAAGCCCGAGTTTAGCAACCAATTTTTTGTTCTATAGTAATTTAGAAGAATTCGTGATCCTGGTGGAGCAACCTCTCTTAATATATCCATAAATGAATCAAAGCATGCATGCGTTACATTATAATCAGATTTGAGGCTTAACATTCGAACTGCTAAGGATAATTCAGAATGAGTTTCGCAGCCAGGCCATAATGGCTGACTTGAAGCATTTAATAGATCATAAAACTCTTTGGCCTTTGGATATGGAGCATCCTCAACACTCCGTTCAAAACGACTCCTAAAATCCCCAAAGTCTGTTCCAACCGCATCACAAACCATATTTTGATATCTATCAACCACGTCTTCGTCCTCTAATATAGGACTATTAGCAGTATTCACACCAAAGTTTATATCTACACTAATTGGATCAGGCTCTTCCTCTCCATGATCTGTCCAATACCAATACCTAAGTTTGAATCCTTTTTTATACAAGTGAATTTTCACAATCTCAGGTTTCAATAATTTTCCACTATAACATATCAAACAGGGACACCTAATTGTTCCTTCACTTAAGTAATGGGAAGATCGACATGCATAATTCACAAACTCTTCAACTCCACATACAAATTCTTGTTTAAGTCCTCTACGACCCGAATAAGTCCTATTATACATCCATCTACGATTTTCTGGAACTACCATTTTCTGCAATGATAATTTTACACTTAAATCAAAATACAAAAATGCAAAATGCACAACATGTGTTACATAATTAATATATTTTAAAATTATACATGTATAAATATTTCAATCGAAACAACTAGTATTCTCCACTAATGTGGTCAATTTAGAAAGCCAAAAATGCAAAAGTGTTCTCTAATAAAAGTCCAAATCCGATGCATATATTATACCAAGCCTAACTTTTAACAAAAGACTAAGCAAAAACAATGCAGGTTAATTAACACTAATCAAAAAGAAGAAAGGGTGAATCAAAGAGTAGATCAAACCTGTTGAGATTGCCACACACACCGTTGGAGATCTCCTCCTCAAGGTGTCACAAAATGCAACGTGATGCTAGCTTTAACAAAAACACAAACTGGATTTATACAAAGTCTTTAATGCCTTCTTTCGGTCCTGCTTTGATCATATACTGGATTTACCATGAAAATAAGAAGTTGGGGTAAGAATTTGAAATTCTCAATAATAGATTTATACAACATAATCTCATAATAAATCCAATTACTGTATATAAAACAAGTTACTTAATTATTAAATAGAAAAGTGGCATAAGTCAAAACAATTCGTCTTTTCATTTCTGACATAAACCATTTATAAATAAAAACAAGAAATGTTTATAATACCTTTCTAATAAGAGTCACCTTGATGTGATTTTTAAATATAAGTTAAGCTAGAAATCTCATTTGTACCTGAACTAGCCATAGCCTTCTTTAAAAAGGAGCACCATTCTATTTCGTTTATTACATTCAATAGATTCCCAACAATTGCCACAATTCCAAATATTTCCAATCATATATGTTCATCAATTAATCTTTAAACTTATCTATTAGGATAACAATTGATTTACATGCATCACGAATAAACTTTATTAAACACTCTTACTAAGGTCTCATCACACTTATAAATGCATACAAGAAAGGTCCCCACTCTTAGGAAAGCTAGTTTTTCCCAAAACAACATTTTAGCATTTTTTTCAATTTTAACCCTTGACCTTTGCTCAGTAAAATGAGCATAACTTGAGCTACGTATGTCGAAATGAGGTGAATTAGGTGTCCTTGGAAAGCTAAGAGAAAGAGCTACAACTTTCATGAAGAGCACAAAAGCTAATTCTCATTATATCTTGAGACACGGGCCGTGTTTTTTGACACGGGATGTGTTGTTTGACACGTGTCTGCACGTTTCCACTAGATTTGAACTGGCAGAGAGGGACACGGCCCAACCCGTGTATTCGGACATGGGCCGTGTTCTTGGGACAGAAGTTTTGCAGAACCGTAATTACGGTTCCATTGACCAAAATCTTAGATTTTGGCCACTCCAATCCAGTTTCTAGGTAAGTTTAAGTCCCAAATAAGTTCACAAACATGAAGGGAACATAAAACACCAAAAGATTTTGCTATAAATGGATCAAAACACTATAAATCTCATCCTTGGTTATTCAAAACCTAAAACTCCAAATTCTAATTTCAAATGGAAAATCAAGGTATACAAGTAATGAAAAATTGTTCTCATGCCTCTAGTAAACCAAATCTTGTTATTCTCAAGTTTTCTAACAAGATTCAAGTCAAAACAAGCAAAAACAACTCAAAACCCCAATTTCTACATCAAGTCACAACTTAAGAACAAGATGAAAAGAATAGGAAAGTGAGTCAAGAACAAGATTTTTCCCCTACCTCAAGGTCTTGAAGATGACGAAGGTTGCTCATGGAAGCTTTTATCTTGAAAGGGGAAGTGAGAAAGGGGAAGGGAGAGAGGAGAGATAATTAGATAAAGAATGCCTTATGAAAAATGAAAATGGCAGAAGGAAAAAGATGAAGTAGATTTAATTTTGCGGCAGATTTTTTGCGACGAAAAAATCTACCGCAAATGTATTATTTGAATTGCGGCATAATTTGCGGCGAATTTTTCCGCCGCAAATTATTTTAATATTTTATTTAGAATTTTTTATTATATTTATCAAATTTTGCGGCGGATTTTTCAGTCGCAAATTTAAATTTAGATTTTGTTTTAGCGACGGATTGTTTTAATATTTTTGGAATTTTAATTATACTGATCTATTTTGCGGCAGATTTTTTCGCCGTAAATTTTTTTTAAATTGCGGCTGAATTTGTTGCGGATTTATCCTCTACAAATTTTTTTTATCTGAAAAAAAAATTTACGCCGGAAAAGTCACAGGAGAATTTTAGTGGCGAAAAATCCGCCGCAAAAATCTGCCGCAATTTTATCCGCCGCAATTGCGGAGGATTCGAATCCGCCGCAAAAAATTCGCCGCAAAATCGTTGTTTTCTTGTAGTGTTTATCACCTCATGTCTCAACCTAATGTGTCTGTTTTTACCATTAAAAATTTTATTATTTGTAATAAATATTGTCGCATTGTTGTCATAATGCACAGACACGGAAGGAGTTAGTTTTATTCCTAATGGAATATTTTTTAAGAAATTTCTCAATCACTCGGCCTCATTACTAGCCTTCTCCAAAGCAATAAACTCTGATTTCATGGTGAATTTTGCAATTATTATTTGTTTGGATGATCTCCAAGTCACTGCTCCACCATAAAAGGTGAACACATAGTCACTAGTGGATTTAATCTCATTTGAATCTGAAATCCAGTTTGCATCATTGTATCCTTCTAATACATCGAGGAATCCACTATAAGCAATATCATAGTCCATGGTACCTCTCAGATATTTCATTAGTTTAGACAAAGCGGCCCAATGATTATTATTGGGATTATGTGTATATATACTCAATCTGTATACAATATATGCTATGTCAGGTCGAGTGAAATTCATCAAATGCAACAGACTCTCAATGATCTATGTATACTGAGATTGAGCAACAAGATCACCTCTATTTTTCTTTAACTGAGTGTTAGCATCATAAGAGGTACTTACGAGTTTGACATCAAAATGTCCAAACTTCTTTAGAAGTTTCTCAACATAATGTTCTTGTGAAAGTATTATATAATCACACTTCCTTATGACTTTAACACCTAGAATTACACTAGATTCACTCATGTCTTTCATGTCAAGTTTAGATGTAAGAAAACATTTTGTTTGATGCACTATGTCATGACTAGTACTAAAAATGAGCATGTCATCCACATATAGACAAATAATCACACATTGATCATTTACTAATTTTGTATACACACATTTATTAACTTCAACAGAAGAAAACCATCACTAATTAAAGTTTGATAAAAATTTTCATGACATTGTTTCGGTGCTTGTTTTAGACCATATAAAGATTTGAGAAGTTTACATACTTTATTTTCTTATCTAGGAAATACACACCTCTCAAGTTGTACCATATAAATTTCTTCTTCTAAATCATCGTTTAAAAAAGTTGTTTTAACATTCATTTGGTGAATAACCAATTTATATGCAGAGACTAAAACAATCAAAACTCGAATAGAATAAATTCTAGTTACAGGAGAAAATGTATAAAAAAAGTCAACATTTTGTTTTTGAGTAAAACATTTTGTTACTAATCTAGTCTTATATTTTTTAATTAATCTGTCAAGGTTATATTTCCTTTTAAAAATCCATTTGCAACTAATTGGTTTTGCTCCAGGATGTAAATCTACTAAAACCAAAGTATTATATTTTGTAATTGAATCAATTTCATATTTAATGGCTTCTTTTTAAAAAAAGTGCATCAAGTGAGAAAAAGGCTTCAGAAACAGTTAAAAGGTCATCATCAACAAGATATATGTAAAAATCATTTCCAAAAGAAGTTTCTTTTTTTTTTAATCTTTTACTTCTTCTCAAATCCTCATGTAAATTATCAAATAAATTTTGCATGTGCTGGAGTTTTAGAAATATTTTCTAATTTTAAGGGAAAATCATATTCAAAAAATTCAGCATTTTTTGTCTCAATAATAGACTTGCAAATAAGCACATCACTTTTTAAAATTAAAAATCTATATGCATTATTATGATCAGCATACCCAATAAACATATAATCTAAAGTCTTAGAGCATATTTTCCTCTTTTTAGGTTCAGGCAGCATTACTTTATCTAAACACCCCCACATTTTTAAATATTTTAAGTTAGGTTTATAACTCTTTCATAACTCATATGGTGTTTTACCTGTTTTCTTATAAGGAATCATATTTTGTAAATGACATGCAGTTAATAAGGCTTCATCCTAAATGTTATCAAATGCATTAGAACTAATTAATATGGCATTCATCATTTCTTTTAAAGTCTTATTTTTTCCTTCAGCTACTCCATTGAATTTAGGTGAGTTAGGGGTGTAATTTCATGAATTATTCCTTCTTTTCCACAAAAAACATTGAATAAAGTGTATTCACCACAACTATCTGATCTAACTCTTTTAATTCTTTTATTTAATTGATTTTCTACTTCTGCTTTATATAAAAGAAACATGTCAAACGTCTCATCTTTATTTCTAAATAAATATACCTTGGTGTACCTAAAAATATCATCAATAAAAGTCATATAATATTTTTTACCATTTCTAGTCATAGTTTGTTTAAGTCTCCTAAATCAAAATGAATTAATTCAAGTAGTTCAATATTCTTTCTACGGATAAACAATATTTTTTAATTATTTTTTATTTTACACATATTTCACATTTATTTAAGCATGTATCACTAAAACTAGAAATTAATCCAAAATATTGTGTTTTCTTAATATAAGAAATACTAACATGTCCTAATCTAGCATGCCACATATTCATAGAGTCAATCAAATACGCAAAAGAAGATACATTTTCGTTAATTATTTGAGTAATATTGAGTACAAACAGTCCCTGATTACAATAATTTTTTTCCATAAGTACATTATTTTTTGTTATCACAATTTTATCATATTCAAAAGACACCTTAACCCGAACCTTTTCTAGCAAAGCCACAGAAATTAAATTTGCCCTTATGCTAGATACATGAAGCACTTCGTTGAGAGTTAGGGTTTCGTCAGATGTGAGTTTGAGAAGAAGTCTTCCTTTTCCAAGAACTTTAACAGTTCGAGAATCACCAAGATACACACGTTCTTTTCCATCCCTCATAGAATTGTAAGAGGTAAACATATTTCTGTTTACACAAATATGTTTGGTAGCCATAGAGTCTACCACTCTATCATTCACATTGGCCATCAACATGGCTTGAGAAATAACCGCAACAATTATATCATCTCCTTCGACCAAGTTTGCCTTTGGCTTAGGAGGATTGTCATTTCCCTTCCTATGTCTGCATTGAGCTGCTCGATGACCTGACTTACCACAAACATAACAATTTCCTCCACTATTTTTGAAAGTGAGATTATTCACTTTTGGCACATAGTAAAATTTATTGTAATCAAACTTTTTGTTAGGTTTATTATCGTACCTTTTCTTATTGGTCTGTACCATATTTGCCCTTGAAGCCAATGTTTTGCTCCTGCAACTTTGATTTCCTTCATGTTCATGTCCTCAATGATGATGTGGGTGATCATATTGGAAAGAGACAACTGCTTGTTCTTGTGCTTGAGTTGCTCCTTGTAGTCTTTCAAAGATTTTGGTAATTTCTCAATGAGTAATCCTGCATCAAACTCATTCGATAGTGTGATCTTCTCAACTTTCAACTCTTCCAACAACTTGTGATATTCGTTGATATGAGTCTTGATGTCGTTCTCATTAGTCATCTTCCACCTGTAGTAGTTTCCAATGACGAACTTCTGCCTCCCAGTATCCTCAGCAGTGTAATTAAGAAGCATAGACTCCCAAATTTTGTTGGTTTCCTTATATCAACAATATAGATATTAAACAATTCGTTAGATAATGCACTAATTAAGAATTATATGTCTACAAACCTTGTTGGGATAAGTTCAATCCTCTAATTTTTTCGGACCAGCAGATGAGTTTGTTTTTTGATCTGTGAGAGCATTAGCGACGTCGTGCATGTCAAGAACATAGTAGACATGCTCTTGCCACTGTTTGAAGTTTTGGCCTCTAAACATCTTGATTTTAGAGACATTAGGGAAGGGCTTGGCATAGGTGACTGTGACAAAAACTAGAGGAGGGGGTTGTGTGTTAGGACTGTCGGATCTGTTGTTGACTGAGGGGCTTGCACGGGTAGCGGTGGATAAGACCAAGTCATTTTAAACTTCTTCAAAATACTCATTTTTAAGTACGCTCAAAATTATTAAATTTTAGTTTCGGACCTCATGTTATCACACACAGGAGTGGTGCAAATTGAGAATTTGCACTAGCCATGAGCCTTCGACCTATTTTTGTACTCGCAAGCCCACCTCTTAAATTGCTTCATACCAAGCTTAAGTCACAAGTTGATATATAAATTCTTTCAAAATTTTACTTCCAACTAATGATATACTTTATTCTTTTGAAACATTACTCTTTTTTCCACAATACAAACTACAAAGTAATAACATTATGGGCTTTATGTGACGGAATGTTTTAACAAAATTGCGCTACATAAGACTTTTATTTTTTTGATAAACCAGGAAATCCATCAAACCAAATAAGAAAGTTCAAGAAAAAGCAATAGTAGTTATGCCAAATTGTTCTCACGAGAATTCCTACTAGCTGCTAATTGTGGTGTGGTGCACCCATCGCATCAAACAACAAATGCGAAGCCAACAAAGCTGGCCGGATCAAATGAAGCACAAACTCAGAAGAAACGTCTACGGCAGCTTTTGCTAGCTGGTTTTTGCTTTTTGTCAATATTTCCTTTGCATCAATTGTTGTACGCCAACGATAATATATTACAACATGCAATGTTGGCGTAACATTATATTTGACTTTCTTCTGAATAGGATCCCTATATCTTTTTCTTGTTTTGTATGAGTACACCCTTAAGTTCTGATTTTTATCAATGTAAAGCTTATTGGGAATGGTGTAATATGAAAGTAAAATGAGTATTGTACAAAAAAAAATGAGTATATTATTTGAGTAACTATAATTTTTTTATATCAATTTTTTTTATATTATTTTTTATATTATTGATTACATTATTTTTTTCATTTAATCATAATTATTAAAAAATATTAATAAAAGTGATATAAAAAAAAAATAATATAAAAATATCATTTTTTTATTTGGATCTATGGATTTGCGTATAGTGAGGGAATCAAAATAAAAATATTTAAAATATTTTTAGGGAAAAAAATCTCACAGGAGTCAATCATATATTACATAAAGACAAGGAATTGCTGATATGTTGGCTTGTGTCTTTTTTAAAATAACATGAGAGCCCTAGCTAATTAAGAACTTTCATAGCTTGATTGGCTTCTTCTGTTTTGGGAAGGATGTTAAATTCTTCGTGAATCTATCAATCAATAACATTCTCACGAGATATATTGTTGCCAGATTAGTATGTAGTGACATTTCTTTTCAATGTTAAAAGTTCAAAACAGGAACTACATTAATTGATGACTAGCTAAGATAAAACTCATAAAATTTCGAAGAGAATGAAGAATATTTTCCAGTAGTTTTTTTTTTTTTGGGGAAATGAATGCAGGCTATAATTAATTGTACTAGTAGTATATCAGGTCCAATATCCAGTATGCATCCCATGCACTACAGCGGTGACATAATTAACTTGAGATATGGCCCGTCTATCAACCTCCCCTCTCCAAAACAAAAAATAAATAAAAAAATGGGGAAAAAAAAAAGAATGGAAAAATATATATGCCATAGTTGGCAACTGCATGCTTCCTAATTTTGTGCCTCCATTTGAAGTGGCAGAGCAGAAACTAATCAGCTTAGTAAAGTCCATTCCCAGCATTTATAATTTTTATTCAGTCATTACTGTAATTCATCCTACCTTATATAAGCACCACAAGCATTTTATCTTAGTGTGTTATATTAATTGGTTATTGAATTCTACTGCTAGTGATCGATTAGATTCATTTCTTTCCGAGGAACTCTCCTGTCTGTCCTAATCAGAAACCATTTATTCACAAGATGTCAAAATTACAAAGTAAAAGAAGCTCGTTACAAGGAATACAACTGTTAAGCACAACCTAACACGCTCCAATATCCACCTTTTGTCACAGATGGAAAATCAGAGAGAGAGAGAGAGAGAGAGAGAGAACTGACAAAAGCAAGATGACCATTCACAGAATGTATGGGGTGAAATGCATGGAGGGTAGGAGTGACAAAAGCTTAATCGTAATGTTGTTATAACAAGGCAGTTTTAAGTTAAGAATAATTATAAATATTTTTACCTAATTTTTTTATTAATTCTCTTAATTATTAATTAAAAAATAAAAATTAATTTTAATATTTTTAAGACATTAAATATATTTATTTTTTTATTTAATATTAAAAAAACTTTTAAGAAGATTTAATAAAACTCGTTAAGTTAAAGAGTCTCATGCCAATAAATTTCCCAACATCTGCTTTTTACTTTAAGACGATTGCAATATGAAGGGTGAGGATTGGAGGTTAGCAAGTCAGTAGGTAGGACCTCAAACCAAAACTTGAATCTTGCCATTATCATTAATAAGTTAGTATCATTCACTAACTGCGGCTGTGAAATGGAATTGTTCGTATTGCGTCTATGTAACTGACTTATCAATACAGCAACACCGTAAAGCAGATTGTGGATTTTCTTACGCACTAGAGCACTAAACAAGCTCCCCCTCCAATAAAAGAATTCTTTCATTTTAATATAAAATCCACGTCTTATCATATGCTACCATGTTTCAAGTAGTTATTTTCTCTCTATATATATATTTATTCTTAATAAGATGTCACTAGTCAGATCCCACCCACTATTCATAAACATCAACGTCGTGACCAAATTTTAATCAGGATATACATTTCATGCAACAATATTAATGATGTCTCATGAGGTGGGTTGAGGTTGACAATGAATGACCTGTTTTGAGTCCATGCTGTTTGGCACACTTGTGCATATTCATTGGTTGCCATTCCGTGGGCTCTTCTGCTTGGTCTTTCTCTGGGCGTATAATAGCGGGACAAGAAGTCAAATATTTTAAACGTTGATGTTTCAATCTTTGAATTCACTTATCAGTCTTCTCTGGTCTCTCTCTCATATTTACAGTCATCAGCGCTTACTAGCTATTTTTCTCTTGGGTACTAGATAATGTCATAAAGGTGGTTTAGAATCATTGTTACCTTTGGTAAACTATGGCATCATTGGGAACCTGACTTAATTAGCCAGTCTGAACCACAAATATTTGATTTGAGGGCACTGCTTTTTAGTGTTACATTTATTTTCTCTTCCTTTCTGATTCGGTAGGGTCCATCACACAGAAGCTTTCATTCCCCATATTCTTCCATGTGTGTAGTTTGGATTATTAATTAATTAGTGCACTAATAGAAACCTGCGCATGCTTGCCATTGATGCATACATCTGAACAGCAAAGGGAAGATGGCAAATGATATCCTTTTTAAATGTGTAATCAACAATGGTTGAATACTAATGGTGGACACAGAACTTCCTAGCCACTGCGGTGGAGGCATTGTGAATAAGATTTGTTTTCACTTTGGTCGTCCCACAAACAAATTAAATCCCATTCTCTAGAATGTTTAGTTCACTCCTGTTTATTTAATTTTCATATTTTATGATACGGAGTGAGAGATTGTCTCTTCTTATGTTTAAATATGCCCTATATATAACCCGATTATAGGTTATAGCTCAAGAAAACTTAAAAAAAATATCTGAAAAGCAGCAGAATATGTTACTTGTGCGAGTTGGTTTCAATTATGGTTGAATAATGCTACTCACATACTTATATACAGATTATCTCATCTGTATAATTTTTATTATTTAATTATAATTAAGTTTATTTCATTTTTTACATATTTACACTCTAATTCTGTCATATCAACAAATATAAAAAATGTAAAACAAAAATTGATGTGCAAAGAGCATTACTCATTATGGTTTAGCATAATGAAAACTAAAAGTGAAGACATTTTGAATAAAAAGGTTAACTCAGTCATAATGATTTATTATATAGATAAAGTGATTACATAATTAGCAAATAAACTAAGATAATAGCAATAACAACAAGATAAGATAGACGTAACTTACGAAAACATAAATAAATTCAAAACTAAATCAAAAAAATCTTGAGATAAGATTTTACTCTATTATCCCCTTCAAACTGGATAACGCTACGTAAAGGCTAAGTTTGAACCTTGAAAATTGGTGGGTCCAAAAGATAAAAGACATATTAATTGGAGTGTCAACTGAACTTTATGTGAGATTTTCATGTTTATGACCAGATCAAAGGGATC
This sequence comes from Ormosia emarginata, assembly GCA_029884605.1. Taxonomy (NCBI): domain Eukaryota; kingdom Viridiplantae; phylum Streptophyta; class Magnoliopsida; order Fabales; family Fabaceae; genus Ormosia; species Ormosia emarginata. The sequence continues at coordinate 18,975,213 of JAQQTP010000060.1, read as the reverse complement.
CTCAAGAGTATGACTAGAGATGCACCAAGGTTGAAAGTGATCAAATCTCTTACCAAGTGACATGCATGTCCGAGGAGAGGGGATCATGGGAAAGGCGCTGAAGTTTTTCCGATAAAGCCACCAAGGTTGAGAGACATTTGAGTTTCTCCATTGATAAAACTACCAAAGATTCTGGTGGTAAGTATGGCGTTAGCCATTAAATAACTTTTTTGAGATAACTTGTTAACCATACACGATCAAGTATATCAAATTGGCACCAATGGAAGTGGTTAGAATTGGATATATCCAAATGCATCTCTGCATTTCCAAGTGTTATAGGAGCAGCAATCCATTGTTCACCACTAATGAAGGTGGAGGAGGTGTTTAACATCTTTGAATTAAGACATCAACCATAATAGACTTTGATACTATGAAGACGTTTGAATAGAAAGATTGACTGAACTCAAGTGAGTTACAACCATAACGATTTATTATATAGATGAAGTTGTTATGTACATAGTTCACAAATAAATTAGGATAACAACAATAACAAGATAAGTAAACATAACATAAGATAACAGAAATAAATTTCAAATTAAATCAAAATAATCCTAAAATAAGATTTTACTCTATCAAAAAGCAGTAAGGTACTAAGGGGCATGCTGCTAAAGTATGCTCAAGCGCTCGAGTTTCAACATTGTTATAATTTTTTTTTAAAAAAATCAATTAAAACACACATCTCTATGCAAAAATATTAATCTAAAGGCTAGAACACTCAAGCATTCATGAACTCAAGTGTTTTCTAGCAAACTCCAAGCAGTAACTCAACAATCAATAGTTACACTTTTTATATGCAATAGACTTGTTGTGCAGTAAAGATAACAAAATCTTCTTATATTTAGAGTCTTTACGGGGATTACTCCATTCAAAGTCCATAATTCAAGAAATTTTCTCCTACGGAACGTGATGGGGATAAATATTCCTTGAGATAGATTCGATGACGGTGACGAGGATTATATCCTCCACCTCGCGAGTCTTCCGTCTCTAAGAAATTTATAAATTATTCTTAATAATTATATTATATTATATATATATATATATATTAATACTTTGTCTTTATAGTAATTTTGATTTATACTTTTTATATTAAATTAAAATTAAAAAAAGTAAAAAAATATCACTAAATGATAATTTAGTATTTTAATTTGTTAGTATTGTAAACTTAAAGTAAAATTATATATATATATATATATATATATATATTATTCTGTTTAATTTCTTTTATATTTTTAATAATTTCAAGGTCTCCCAAAGGAGTACTCGAGGAGGGAGAATAGAGAGAAAAAAAAATCTCAAGCGAGGATCAAAGATAGAGACATGAAGAAGCTTAAGGACGCGGGACCGAGTGCGGGGACCCGCCCCAAGCGTGCCATCCCTATTGTGCAGTGCCTGCACTGTGCTATATGTCATGTGCCACTACCTGAAGAATTTGAAGTGGTAGCCTTGTATGGGTGTCTTTCAGGGTCAAGCAATGAGCACGTAACGTGTATTATAAACCATGAAAGAAGACAGTAAGCGAGATTTGAAAATGAATTAGCTCATGGTGTGGAAGACCGAAATCTAGCCACAAGAATGGATGTGGGAGTACCCACCATCTATCTTGTCAATTAGGTCATTTCTATAAATCAATAATCACATTTTTGTCTTTATATAAGCATATCAGAAACGTCATAGTCACCCTTTTAGGCGGGCAATAAAAATAGATAATAAAAAACTGTTAAATATGTTTCATGGTCTTTTTAGCTAAGCACCTCTACTTTCTGGTTTCCGCTAAACTGCGCGCTAGCTGGGGAATGAGGATCATCAAAACTCAATGTTATTCACATGGTTATTGGTTGCTATTACAATTCTAGGTCTCCAACTTGTCATGTTTGAGAGAAGAAATGTATGGTTAATTAATCTAATGGACTTTGACGTGGATCTTCTAGTATGCGGGCCAAGCATTAATGTAACTCGAATTACTAAAGCATTTTTTATTCAAAGAGTTCTATCCATTAAAATGGAAATTTTGGGTCAGGAAGTAAAGTCATCTTATTATAAAATTCTTTTTCCCCGCTCTTTTTTTTAAGTGTTTTTTTGCTTAGCCTTGCAGACAGGTCTTCCACGGAATCAATGATACGAAGTGATCATTAACTTCTATAACATTGATTGACTGCAAGTCTGCAATTGTTTCATTCAGTGAATTAGAGAAAAAAAGGTTTATGCGTATGTGGTGCTATATTATACAGGATTGGAATAAAATTGATAATCAAGAACCAAATCTGATTATTGAGATTAAATTTAGGCAACCAAGTTGTAGCTAACATATTGGTAGGTCAACTACTATATACACACACAATCATCCTAATTTGTGCCTTTGACATGGACGTCGACGAGGTGGCACCAATTGGCACTATGCAGTAAAGCAACCTCCTCCTGGAGAAATGAAAAAGCTGCGACTGATGATGACTGTTTCTATGCTGTATGTGTCTCTATGCCATCTGGTTGAGGAAACACGAAAAGTTTAATCACTTTGAGGGCTTTGTTTTGTTCTGCCATTAAGGATCTCAAATTTGTGTCAGAAAAAGAGGAATGGGTAAATAGGAGTGCCTGAAACGCTTGAAACTCTATTAAAACTAGTAAGCAGAGCTTTCTTCAAGGCTCTAAAGCTTCTTTAATCATCCTCTTTCTTCTTCTTCTTCTTTTTTTTAGGGTTTTTTGCTAGCTATCTTTAATCATCATCATCATCTGTATGAAGGAAAACACCACTTGATGTAGGTACTGCATTTAACTCAGATGTAACGCTTTGTGCTCCTTCAGCTTTTCCTCTACAATTTTAATTTCTATAAATTAACAAACTGTTGTATAATAACGATATTATTCTAGCATTCATTATTTTTTAGTATTGGTACTCAATATTTTTCAAACATTTATTATTTATTAATTATATTTAATATTTTTTAAATATTTATAATAAAATTAACAATTAATAAATATTTAACAACTCATCTTAAATATATCGATAACAACTTCCTAAAGAAATGATAGTTGCGTAAACAATCAAGGGTGAATCACGGGTTGGAGTGATAATGGGACGAGAGAGTAACAAATACAAAAAAGTGTCATTACGCTAATTCCTTCATGTATTGGGTTTAATCATCGGATGGCCGTGTTCTTTCTTTCACTTTTTTCTTTTTGGGTTCCAATCTCACCGATTTTTTCCTTTTTGGAATTTGGATGGGGTTAGTTAGCTGGAACTCGTGTGGTGATAGCCTATAAAATAAAGAACCTAATCGAACAAAAGGTAGATAAATTCACACTTAGAAGGAGCCTTCTCCACTTGTTTTGATTTTACATTATAGGTGATTAAAAAAACATTCTTTTTCTTTTTCTTTTTTTTAACAAGATATGGTTAAAACTAGATTAAAAAATGAATCAATGAGACTTTCGGTTCATATTTAATTACTTCAATCATTTAAATTAACTGGTCAAATCGAATACGTTATAAGAATAATTTACATCTAATAACATGAAATATGTTGAAAGAATATTGATTATTTTTCATTTGAATTTTAATTAGTTATGATTGATTTAAAATAGTTCAACTATCAATTCGGTTATGAAAGACTATACTATAATCGATTAAGTTTTTGGTTCACAGTTAGACCAATTGAACCATTTGGTCAAGTTCAATTTTATTAACACTAGTTTTAATTTACCAAAAAAAAATATATAAATTGTTTAACTGCCAAAAATCAACAGAAAATTAAGAAAATTAGTGAAAACTAATGAATCGACCGGTTGAACTTGTCAATTTTTAATTTAAATTTTTTAACTGAATTTTTTTATAAAAAAAAAAAAAAGAAAACTTTTTTAACTATAATACCAACAAATTAATAACTAATTGAACCGATTAAATCATATATCTCTCACTTCACCAACGGTTTAAACTGATTTTAAAAACATTGTTAGCTAGCTGGAGCGCTAGTGTAGTGATGGCTACAATTAAAGAAGATAATCAAACAAAAGGTAGATAAGTTTGCTCTTAGATGGAGCCTTCCCTACTTGTTTTGATTTACATTAAAGATGATTAAGAAATTTTTTATTTCTTTTTTTTTTTTTCCAAAATGTGGTTAAAAAACTGGATTAGACGATTAATCAACAAGGCTTTTGGTTCAGTTTTAATCAGATAAAGTATTTAAACCAGCTAATCAAATCGAATGATGTTATAAGAAACTAATTTACATATAATAATATGAAATATATGAAAACATTTATGAAATATGGAAAAAAAATTGAGTTTTTTAAAAAATATATTGGTGGTCAATTGATTCAGTCGAATGAACCAGATAATTTTACTGAATTTTAATTGATTTTAAATGATCTAAAATAATCCGATCATCAATTTAATTATGAGAGATTGAATTATAATTGGTTAAGTAACTAACTCACAGTTAGACTAATCGGATCATCCTATCAGGTCTAATTTTATCAACACCAATCTTACTACTTTTTGTTTTACGAAAATTGGATGGGGCTAGCTAGCTGGAGCTGGTGCAATGATTGCTGCAATTAAAGAACATAATCAAATACAGGTAGATAAATTTACCCTTAGAAAGAGCCTTCCCCACTTGTTTTGATATATATTGTGGGTGAATAAGAAAACCACAAAGGCCTCTAAATTTGGGTTTTCCCTTCCCAACCCCATAAAATGGAAAGGAGCCTGACTTATGGACAAAATTAATGAATAAGCAAAGCACTACGTTTGGTTTCTCACAATCTCATTTGTTTTCCAATATTCATTACCCTTAGGATGTTCCACTAAATTAGGTTGCCTAATAAGCTTGTTTCTTAAATAGAATCTAAAAAAAAAAGGTTAATAAAATGAAAAGTACTCAAACTTACACTGTCCGCTCTTTTTGATTTTTGGCCATTTGGTAATCTTGCTGGCATTCAAAATCAAATCTAATCTAAATGTAGGAGTTTCTTTACAGAGCTTTCTGTTGACGATAGCGCACTTTGGCAAGATTGCCGAAAAAAAAGACGGGAAAAAAAAACAAAACAGATCGAACACTTTGTATTATACTGAAACGACAGCATTATTACAAATCTGAATATTACCTCTTGACAGTTTATGTTGGAATAAATATTCTCCTCCACGTATCCTCCAAATCTAAAATAATCAATCAATTAATATATAATATATAAAAAGAGAATTCTGATTTGTAATTTGTAGAATTTTGTCAAATAATAACTTTAAGTTGTATCATTAATATTATTTAAATTTAAATTTTATTGTTATTATCCTATTAAAAATAATTAAATAAAAATATAAAAAAAATTGCCAATTGTCATCTTAGGTTATGCCACTATTTTGGATCAATTTTGAGTTAATAATTTATGAGTAATTTGACTCGTTAGAATTGAATTTCAAATATTTATGAATATTATTAAATAAGTAAATTTACTTATTTATGATGAGTAAATTCCTCACAGGATCTCTCATAAATAAGAAAATCAATTGTATCCCTTATAAATAGAGAAAATATATATAAGAGATAACAATCTCATTATATTCTTATCCTAATTAACGTCATTTAATGTAAATTTAACTATGATTCTTATCAACTAAGATGTTCTTATAAATATCACACAAGATAGCAAATATATGCAATCTAATTAAAAATACTACTCACATTGTGTACGGTCTAACTTGAGCGTCGGAATACATTTTGCAGGTATCTATCCTCTCACACTACGATCGCAACCGTCGTGCATCGAAAAAAACCACCATTATCAACCTTATTCAGGTATTCATCTTAACCTCGTTCAGAATGGTCACCAATGTAATTTAAATTCGGATTTTAATATTATCCTTTTAACGAAAATTTAAAAGAAAATGTAAATTATTTCATGGTTCTTTCTTACAAGTGTCATTTATAGACTATGTTACTAATTGCTCATTACAAATTTGAATTGGAATTTCATTGTTGTTATCTTATTAAATTTATAATATATCTATATTATATGAAAACTTTTTTGAGATATTTTTTTATAGAAAAAAATATTTGTTATTGTGTCAAACCATACTATAGTATAAAGAGTTAAAGCTAAGGAGGTTAGTAATGGTCGTAACCCTTAAAGCTTAAAACACTCTTCAATATATAAACTTGATATTTGACGCTCTAAAAAAAACTAAACAATTATTTAAACTTCAATGTGAAATTTCTACATCATTACTCATGATCACTTATGAAAACTATAAATGTATTTTTTTATAATAATAAAATAATTATCATATATTATTTTTAAATATTTTAATTTTTTATAATCCGATGCATCGCACATGTGTTATTCTAGTTTGGTAAAAGTATTGTTTTTTTTCTTTGTTGGAATTATTGCTTAAGAAGAGAAAAAAAGAAACGGAAGAAGTGAGATTTTTTTTTCTTTTTCTTGTCATAAAAATAGATAATGTCTTCCTTTTAGATTTGAAAATAAATAAGTTTGAACTCAATTCTTTTTATTTTTCATTTTGTCATTCAATCCTTTGCGTTTTAGACTTTAGAGTACCTTCAGAGTAGTCGTATTGTTCTAAATTGGGCTTTGGGTCCATGAATCTGGAGTAATTCTACCCGCCAGAGTGAAACCCATACAATACATAAAGTAGTTTATTTACTAGATGTAACTTCCTCAATAGAAATAAATTATAATCATACCCTGCACAAACTAGAGATAATGACAAGGAATAACAGTCTCCAATATTTCAGGTAACAACATTCAATACACACTGAATACTCAGATCATTCACATCCTAAAACACTCATATATATATATATATATATATATATATATATATATATATATATATATATATATATATATATATATAAGGTATGACCTAATTCCCAGTATTCTCATTACTCTCATTGCGTATATACTGACTTGAGCATCGGAATGCCTTTTGCAAGTATCCACCCCTCGCTCTATTGTTGTTGTTGTTGTACCACAGATGAATCCACAATCTTTTACCTTCTTAGGTAACCCTCAGAACTCACTTCTGAACATTGGAGCATTTATGAGAAAAGATAAATTTCAACTCCCAACACCACCATCAACACCCTTATAATTACCATCATCATGGTTAACACAAGGTGGAGACAAACCCTAACTAATTAGGATCACGCTTTCACAGTGTGCAACCTACCTTTTGTAAATCACCGCCTAACATATATCCTCGCTACTCATACACCACACATGGAACCTGTCGTGACCTATTAGGAACCCAAGCAGGACAGGCTGAAGACTTATTCCACTAGAAAGAATCTCCCCTTTCTTTCCATGATATTTCCGGTGAGGCAATGCCTTGGCCCACCAAGGTCACCTTCTGGGGATGCTGGACAACGATTATTAGTGTTGCAACACCTTGGAGATCAAATGGAAGGCAAGATTCAGGAAGACGTCTATTGTCACGCTGAAGTAACCCGGACAGTGAACACCATCTCAGGAGGCTTCGCAGCGGTATTTCTGGAAACGCTAGGAAGAGGGCCCTCCATCAGTGTGGCATCCCTTACAGATACTAGGTCAGGCATAGGGTCACAAAAATCCCTACATAGCTCATTTCTGATAAGGATTATGGAAACATTATCCTGGATCATGATGACCCAATGGTCATTACCGAGATAACTACCAATGTTGAGGTCCGCAAAGTGTTTATCGATCAAGGGAGCTCAACAGATATTATGTTCTTAGAGTTGTTCAACAAGCTAGGATTATCAAAAGAAGAACTAATCCCATACACCAGTGAGTTGATCAGATTTATAGGTGATAAGATCACCCCGGTTGGGTACATTGAGACCTATCTGACTCTAGTGAAGGACTCCTTCTTCAAAATTGTCAAGGTCAAGTTATTGGTGGTTGACTACCTTTCAGCTTATAATGTTATATTGGGACGCCCTTCACACATTACCTTTGGGGCAAAATCTCTACCCCGCACTTGGCCATGAAATTTTTGGACCAACAAGATAGAGTTGTAACGGTCAAAGGAAACCAAGCTGCGGCAAGGAAATGCTACAATGAGAGCCTAAAAATCACAAAAAAAAACCCCAGACTGCGGACTGACACAAAGATTCGACTTTGGTCATTACAGGAACAGCCAATGTCCTCTTGACCAAGTTGGACGTACGATAAGAAATATACGGTACACATCCGTAACTTAACGAAGAGCTCCAGTCCCTTCAACTTGGTTCCAAGTCAGACTAGGTAACCAAGATTGGAGGACAACTTAGTCAGGAGGAGAGATCCCAGCTAACTGAGATCCTACAGAAAAACAAGAATTTGTTTGCCTGGACCTCTATTGACATGTTAGATTTAGACCCATACTTTATTTGCCACCGACTTTTTATTAAAAAGAATGCAAAATCTATGGCCCAACATAAAAGGAATATCAAACTTGAAAGGCAAGAGGTAATTCAAAAACAAGTAAAGGAGATTTTAGACGCCGAGTTTATTAGAGAGGTCTCATACACCACATGGCTCTCTAATGTGGTTTTAGTCAAGAAGGCCAATGGGAAGTGGCGTATGTGTGTTGCTTACACTGATCTGAACAATGTGTGTCCAAAAGACCTTTATCCACTTCCCAACATCGACAAGCTGGTGGATAATTTGTCTGGTTTTAGGCTACTTTCTTTCATAGATGCATGCTCCGAGTATAATCAGATCCCTATGAATCCAAAAGATGAGGATATGAATGCCTTCATAACCAAGATAGAGAGCTACTATTACCGAGTCATGTTGTTCGGACTTAAAAATATTGGGGCAATTTATCAAAGGATGATGAATAAAATATTTGAAGGACAGATTCGTGAGATATTGGAAGTATACATTGACGACATGATAGTCAAGATGACGACCACTGATAATCACATCAAAGACTTTAAGGAAGTATTGGCCGAGGTTTGGAAGCACAACATGCGACTGAATCCAGAGAAGTGTACTTTTAGTGTACATGCTGGCAAATTTATGGGATTTCTATTGACAAACTGTGGTATTGAGGCCAACTTAGAGAAATGTCAAGCCGTGCTTAATATGCGCAATCCCCGATCCATCAAAGAAGTGCAGTAGCTCACAGGTCGAATCGCAGCCCTCACATGTTTCTTAGCCAAGGTTGCTCAAAAATATCTCCCCCTCTTCAAAACTTTAAAAAAGGGAAAAAACTTTGAGTGGACATCGAGATGCGAAGTTACCTTCCAAGAGTTGAAAATGATGCTATCCACACCATATATTCTGACGAGACCAGACCCCAGTGAGGTATTTTACACCTACCTTTCTCTCAACAATGAGGCAATTAACTTAGTTTTGATAAGAGAGACAGACGAGGGTCAGAGGCCGGTTTACTTCATCAGCAAAGTCCTGCAAGGCCCTGAGATCCGTTACTGAAAAATCGAGAAGCTAGCTTTGGCGCTGATAATCATTGCAAGAAGGCTGAGACAATACTTCTAATATCACCCCGTAGTAGTAAGGACAGACCAGCCAATCATGCAACTAATGCACAAACTAAATCTCACCAGGAGAATGATTGCTTGGTCAGTAAAACTCTCTAAGTTTGGAATCACCTATAAGCCAAGGCCAATTATAAAAGCTCAGGTACTATCTAACTTCTTAGTTGAACTCACATTAGACACCGGTCATCCTATAGCACATTCCTAGATCATCTATGTTGATGGATCCTTGAATCCCAAAGGGAGTAGTGTCTGTGTCACGTTGGAAAACGAAGTCGGCCTCATATTGGAACATTCATTGAGGTTCAAGTTTCCTACGTCAAACAACCAAGTTGAATACGAAACGTGCATAGCAGAAATTAACATGGAAAAGGAGATGAGAGCTATAGACATAATTCTATGTAGTGACTCCCAGCTAGTGACCTCCCAAATCCGATGGGAATATCAGGCTAAGGAGTCTTTATTGCAAAAGTACTTAGCCAAGGTTAAAAAATTGATGGAATGTTTTGATAGCGTTAAGGTGGAGCACATTCCAAAAGAACAAAACTCTAGGGCTAACATCCTATTGAAACTTGCTAATACCAAGAGCCCCGACAACAATAAGTCTGTGATCCAAGACACCATACTCACTCCCAATATCGCGGACAATGAAGTCCTCTTACTGGAAGATGAAGAAACCTAGATAACACCTATATTAGCATACCTCCGTAATGGCTCACTACCCGAGGACAAAAAACAAGCCCAAAAAATAGTACGAATAGCAGCCTGGTACATCATTTATGACAACCAGCTATATCGCCATAGATTCTCTTCTCATTTCCTCAAGTATCTTGGTTCCAAGAAGGTAGAATATATCCTGGCCGAGACTCATGAATGGAGCTTAGGGCAACATCTAGGGGGCAAGTCCTTAGCATGAAAGCATTCAGAGCTAGATATTATTGGTCTACCATAGAAGCTGATAACAAAGAGCACGTGCAAAAGTGCAACCAATGCCAATGTCACTTAGACGTCTATGTAGCTCAACCTGAGCAATTATCAACAATGTCCGTTCCTTGGCCATTCTATCAATAGGAAATGGACATCTTAGGCCCCTTTTCCCAAGCACTAAGGCAGGTCAAATATTTGGTGGTGGCCATTGATTATTTCACCAAGTAGATTGAGGTAGAAACGTTGGCCATAATCACTTCCGTGCAAATCCAAAAGTTCACTTACAAGAATATCATTAGTAGATTTAGAATCCCATAGTCTTGTCACGGACAACGGAACCCAGTTCACTGATAAAAAATTCAAGAGTCCTCTGAATAGGCTCAAGATCAAACAACATTTCACCTCAGTAGAGCATCCAAAAACTAACGGACAAGCTAATACCTCCAACCGAGTTATACTTAGGGGGATGAAAAAGAGACTTGATGACACTAAAGGAAACTAGATGGAACAACTTGACCATGTCCTATAGACATATTAGACCACGCCACACTCCTCTACGGGAGAAACCCCCTTCAAATTAACCTGCGGTTGTGAGGCCATAATCCTGATGGAAATAGGCGAGTCAAGCTAGAGGAAGTAAAACTTCTCTGAATAAACTAACCCGGACCTCATCCGCCATGAACTTGATTTGCTATAAGAACAATGTCGAATTGCCCACGTATGAGAAGCATCCTTCAAGCATAAGGTCACCGCCTGATATAACTCTAAAGTGATCCCACATCAGTTTAACCCCAGACACCTCGTGTTGCATAGGGCGGATATCGGAGAAAAAAATACAAAAGTTAGGAAGCTAGCTCCTAACTACGAAAGACCGTACAAAATTACATCTAAAACCAATACAGAAGCCTACACCCTAAAAACCCTCTCGGGCAAAAGATAAGTTATTCTGATATATATACATGAAGGCCAAACAAGGGAATCCACTTGACAACTCTCCAGGGTCAACTAGTACATTCAAGGGTTTTCACCCGTACCCTTTTGAGCCTGACCTTAACCCATAAGCCGACTAAGTTTACATAAGTTAAGCGTATTTTTATATAACATCCAAACAGGGAAATTCACTTGACTACCCTTCGGGGTCTAGCAACGCATTCAAGGGTTTTCACTTGTATCCTTATTGTTTGACCTTAACCCATAAATAAATCAAGTTTACAGAGGTTAAGCGTAGTCAACTATAGCCCTAGACTGTGGACTTTACACTAAGAGGCTTTCGTGTCACTCTCACCTAAAGTTCGATGGTCAACTATTCCTAAACAAACCAGACTATTGAGAATGAGCTTTGAACTCATCTTGATCAGGCAAAATGAGTGTTCGTCAAACTAAATGAACACGACTACTGAGATCGAGCTTTAGACTCATCTCGGTTAGGAAAAATGAGTGCTCGTCACACTAAACAAATCCAACATTCGATATCGAGCTTTGGACTCATATCGCCCTACAAAACAAGTGTTTGTCATTACGACAATGAAAAGCAAAATATTCAAAAAGTAAATTTATTATTATTCACATTCCAAACATCATCTATTTTACAAAAAGGACCTATAAACTACTCCCATGCAAGAGTGCCCAAAGTATTGCTCACTTAAAACATAGTTAGTCCAAACTCATAATTCAATATCTTCATATAATCTATTAAGTATATCTATGTAGCATTAATATCATTCTTTTTATCTTGTATTTATCATCATTAAAACTTAACATATTAAACAATTGGGACAAACTTATTTTCACAATCTCCCCCTTTTTAATGAAGACAAATTACCAAAGAAAAATATGTTGAGCAATATAAGCATATCAAACAATAAGCACAAGAGCATCTATCTTGTGAAGGGTTTGATAACAACAAAGACATGTCAAAGACCAAGTCTAAAGAAAGATTAAATGGTATAACTTATAGGACTTAGGATCTTTATGTAAGAAGCTTTCTAGATATTTCAAATATGTTTTTAAATCTTTATAAATGATTTTTACATGGTAAAATTCCCAACAAACAAGTTTTGAAAAGCTAGTTATGGTGGTAGTTCAAAACTATGAAAATAGTCAAGTTTGAGTTTTGCAAAACTGACCTTTGGTTACTCTTTTGATCATAATTTTTAAAATACTTTGAGTTTTGTTCTAAAACTTTTTAATTTGAAAATAGACTTAAATATATTTCCAATGAGTGATTATTTGTTTTAAATGAATGAGAAATAAGGAAGTTATGACCATTTAAAGTCAGATTTCGAAACCAGAGTAGTTTATTCGAATAAACATGTATATATTCGAATAAAAACACCTCAGAAAACGTTCTAGAACGTGTTTTTGAAGATTTATTCAAATAACTGAATGTTTATTCGAATAACAAGTTCCAAAAAACATTTCCCGGTATGCTATAAGTGAGTTATTCGAATAAGACTATGCTTATTCGAATAAACATGCCCATAAACACGTAACGACTATTTTTCTATACATTTAATATGATATTAAATGATACCTAATGACTATTTTCTCATGAACATTATAAATACATGGTTTTGGGTCATCTTTTACACACACCCAACTATCTAAAATAATTCTTTCTTGCTTTAAATCGTGATTCATCTTTTTACATATTTCTTGTGCTCTTTTTCACCAAAATTTGATATATCTTGAAAGAGCTTCATAGTGCTTCAATTTGTATCATTTACTCTTGTAAGAGTTTCTCTTTTCTTCTATATCTTGATTCACTATAAATATGGTGAGGTATCCCTCAAAGAAATTGTAAGGATGAAGTATCCCTGTTTGTTGAGACTCAAACACAAAGGGTGAGATATCCCAAGGTGTGAAGAATGCTCTAGTTTGTAAAGGTTTCAAGAACATATTCAAGCTTGAAGTGATAGTGAAAAATCTTGGGTGGTTTACTTGAGGACTGGACGTAGGCCACATGTGGTTGGTGACTGAACTAGGATAAATATTGTGTTTGCCTCTCTCAACTCTATCTCATTTACATTTGTGCTTTAATTATATATGCTTGAGTTGAATTTGATATCTAGTTTATTTGTTTGATTTATCCCATAATCCAAGTTGTATTTGAGTAATCTACAATAGTTGTATCTTTATTAAACTTATTCCGCTGCATGTGTTGATTGAAAATATCAACATGCATAATTTTCCAAAGTTGTTTTAAAAATTTGTAATCACTCAATTCACCCCCCCTCTTGAGTAATGGTTGTCATGGCTAATAAGAAACATGTTGGACATCAACTTACAATTATGAGTAGCAGATCCCAACCTTCATGGGACTTTGCACCCCAACTTGCTAAGTTTCTAAATGATAAGTCACAAATATCGAACCACGGATCCCAACGAGGACTCGAACTTAGATTCCTAAATACTGCAACAATTCAAAGTCTTAGTACTAAGGTCGAGCATTGGACCCATCTCGGTGGACTACACTAGCAAATTGCTGAGCACAATACGAATACCGAGATTGAGCATTGGACTTATCTCAACTTTACAATGACAAAAATTTAACCAAGTATAAAAAATGCACCAGAATTGAGCATTGGACTCATTTCAGCGAAAACAAGAAGGCACCAGTATGAAGAAATGCTATCAAGATTAAAGGAAGGACACCTGAGGTCAAGATTCGTCCATATACATCAATGAAACCCCACATAGATGATAATTACATATTTTATACATTAATAAATTCTTATTTTTATTCATTTACACTCTCCATGTACTTAATTGATTAAGTCTAGTTATGTTTTGTAAGTTTGGACTCAAATTGGACTTAATTGATTTTTTCAGCACTATTTTGATCTTACATTATTTCTGTATTTCGGTCATATCTTGAGTTCTAGATGTCTTATAATTATGTATCTTACCTTGTAGGAAAGATAAGAGATATCTCTACAACTTTCATGAAGAGCTCCAGGGAAAAATCGAACATTTAGTGGAGCTAATTGGGCTTGGAAATCAGAACACAAGTTTTGTGACTGTAACCCGAAGAGTGTGCAGTAATCATTACATAATTCGAGTTTAAGGAACTGAAATGGGCTGAAAATTTGGCATCTGAAAGTTAAGACTCATATCTACAATTTTCATAAAGAACACAAGAGCTCAATCAAACAGCTTATAGGTCATATTGGGTCTGGAAGTCAAAACAGATGTGCTGAAATTAGGCCTGAATAGTCTGTAGTAATTGGGTCGTATCTTAGACTGTAAGACGAATTTTTGGATGATTTTGGTGGCATTGGAAAGCTGAGACAATTTTCTAGAACTTTCATGAAGACTACTTTGCTTCATTCTGACGTTATCCATGAGTTCATCACTGAATAATTTCGGAGACAAGAAATTTCAATAATTTTCCACTCACAAAAGTTCTTTGGCATTTTCCACTCATCCACCCACTCATTCACTCACTCATTAATCAATTCCCTTGTCATTTTGTATCCCTAATCCTCTATAAAAGGGACCATAGGCAGATCAATAATTTTTCACTCACAAAAGTTCTTTGACATTTTCCATTCATCCACCCACTCATCCACTCACTCATTAATCAGTTCCCTTGTCATTTTGTATTCCTAATCCTCTATAAAAGGGACCATAGGCAGATCATTTGGGTAATCTTGACTTAGCTTAGATTATGTTATTGTGTTATTTATTGTAATTTTCTTTTATTCTAAGTTAGAATTATGTTCATCTTTTTCTTCTTTTCTCTTTCTTTCTTCTTGTTTATGGATAACTAAATCTTCATCTTGCTTGGGTGAATGAATGAAACTTTTGGTAATAAAATAAGGTTAGATTAATTTCATTCTTGTGCTTAAATGATATATTATCAAGTGATCATTATACGTATTGAATTTTGTTTTTAATCAATTTAAAAACCCTCTTTGTAAAGTGGAGTTCTTGATTCATTGTAGACAAGTGGATTGACACAATGAATGCTTGAACTCATTTACAAGTGTAGGTGTTGGTAAATAATTAAAGGAACCATAATATAACTACGTATATAATTCTAAATAGACTTTGAATGTTTTATTTTCTGATTGGAACCTCCGTTGTGCGTGAATTTCAATTAAGTTACAAAAAGAATTAATATTGTCCTTAATTTATTACCAAAAAGTGAATCTTCTAACCCAAGCAAGTTCTTTAATTTAATTGTGAACAAGTTTTTTTTTATTATTGTGACAAATCATTTCTTTACCTCAAATAATTTTTCTTCATCAATTCCCTGTGGATCGACCTCAGACTCTCGAGAAATTTATTACTTGAGACAACCTGCACTTGGGTTTGCATCCTTTAATCCGCATCAAGTTTTTGGCGCTGCTGCCGGGGACTTGATTTGAAGTTTTAATTTATTGAAGTTCTCTTTCTTTAAGTAAATTTCATCATCTTGTATATTCATCATCTGGTAAATTCTATCTCTACTCTTTTAATTTACTAACTTATTAACTTTCTAATTTTTTATTTATGTCATTTATTTATATTTACTAACTTTTAATGTATGTCATTTATTTTTGCTTACTAACTTTTATTTTCTCGTTTCTAAACTTTTAATTTACGTCATTTATTTTATGTTCTCTAACTTTTTAATTTCTGTTATTTATTATTATTTTCTAACGTAATGAAATAATCTTTCTTCTTCTTTTCTCTTTCTCTTTCGCCGACTACGGTGGGGCTCTGTCTCTCTCCGTTTTTATATTTTAAATTTATTTTCTACAATTTACTTTCTCGCACTTTATTTTTTGTATTTTACTTTCTGCACTTTTAAACTTACTAATTATTAACTCTCTAATTATCTAACTTTTTAATTATCAGTTATCTAACCTTTTACTTTATCAGTTATCTAATATTTTACTTGTTAATATTTATTAGGTGGTTGGTTTATACCACATCTTTGTTAATATTTAATGGCTGGTGTAAATTGCTAACTTATACATTATTTTTTCTATTTTAAGTCATTTATTTATGCTTAATTGGTATCGTGATTTAAATTCTGGTCGTTTAATTAAAATTAATCATGGTACTTTATATATTGATTTGTTTGAATCACAATCACACACAATTGACACAATGCCTGAAAATAAAAGCGTATATGATAAACATGAAAATCAACCGTTGCGAACCATACGTGAATATTTGCAACCACCTCGAAATTCTAGTCTAGCGTGCTTTATCTTTCCACTTAATGCCAATAATTTTAGATTTAAGACAAGTATGATTTCTTTACTTCCTAATTTTCATGAATTAGAATCTGAAAGTCTATATTTACATCTAAAACAATTTGAGTA
Organism: Ormosia emarginata; assembly: GCA_029884605.1. Taxonomy (NCBI): domain Eukaryota; kingdom Viridiplantae; phylum Streptophyta; class Magnoliopsida; order Fabales; family Fabaceae; genus Ormosia; species Ormosia emarginata. Next base: position 18,958,454 of record JAQQTP010000060.1, on the reverse strand, counting down.
AGTACATATTGCTTTCAATAATCAAAATTGTACTGAATAGATTATTAAGCTTAAATTATTTCATTTTTCTTTAAAAGATAAAACAAAAACTTGGCTTAACACTTTGAAACCAAGATCAATTGACACATGGCAAGAAATGCAAGGTGAGTTCTTAAAGAAATATTTTCCAACACATAAAACTAATGTTATGAAAATACAAATCTAAATTTTTTTTTCAAAATTCAAATGAAGCATATTTTCAATGTTGGAAACGGTTTAAAGATTTGTTAAATTCTTACCCACATCATGGTTTTGAGAAATAACGCACTATAAGCTTCTTTTATGAAAGTTTAACACTTGAAACTAAACAATTTGTGGAAACAATGTGCAATGATGTATTTTTTGATAAAGAATCAGATGAAGCTTTAGACTATTTAAACCAGTTGGCTGAAAATTCTCAATATTGGCATAGTACTAATATTTCTGAAAATTCAATTAGATCTAACCTTGCAAGTGCTAATAAAGGAAAATATCACCTTAGTCAGAGGAGGATCTAAATGCTAGGTTTGCCAGTTTGGCTAGAAAAATTGAAGCAATAGAATTAGGAAAAGCAAAAGAAATCAAATCTGTACAAAATTAAGAAATTTGTGGCATTTGTGATGACTTAGGACACTCAACACATGAATGTCCTAAGATTCCTGTTTTTAAAGAAATTGTACATGAGCAAATAAATGCAATGAATAATTTTAAAAAGTCATTTACTTTTTCTTTTTCAGATACATACAATCTGGGATGGAGAAATCACCCGAATTTCAGCTTGAGGAATAATAATCAGTCACAATTCGTGCAACTACCACCTCTTCAGGCACAACATGACTCTCAAAATTCTCAAGGATATGTACCTTATGTCCCACCATATAGGAAAAACCTTGAAGAAATACTACATGCATTTATAGAAAAGCAAGAGGCCATTAATAAACAAAACAATCAAACCATGATTGACATAAAAGAAACTCTTGCTAAACTTTCTTCTGCATTCACCATTCACGAGAAAGGAAATTTTCCTTCTCAACCTCAATCAAATCCCAAGGGTTAGTACAGTCTAAATGAGGAGAGTTCAGAAAACTAACAAATGGACCAAGTCAAGTCAGTGATAACTCTTAGGAGTAGAAAGATTATTGAAAAACAAATTCTTGAACCTTGTGAGAAAAAAGATGAATTAATTCCCCTAGAAAATAAAGAAGTTGACTAAAAAGAGACTAAACTCTCGCTTGCACCCCCATTTCCTTAAGCATTAAACAATTCAAGGAAATTGAATCATAACACTGAAATTTTTGAAATTTTGAAACAAGTGAAAGTCAATATTCCTCTGTTAGATGCTATCAAACAAATTCTTTCTTATGCCAAATATTTAAAGGACTTGTGCACAGTTAAAAGGAAACTAAATGTGAAAAAGAAAGCATTTTTGGCTGAACAAGTAAGCTCCATTCTTCAGAATAATAATACGTTGAAATATAAAGACCCTGGTTGTCCTATAGTTTCATGTATTATTGGAGAACATAAAATTGAAAAGGCTTTACTTGATCTTGGTGCTAGTGTCAATTTGCTACCATATTCAGTTTATCAGCAACTCAACTTGGGTGAGTTAAAACCAACTTCTGTAACTCTTTTACTTGTCGATAGATCAATTAAAATTTCAAGAGGAATAGTGAAAAATGTGTTGGTTCAAGTTGATAAATTCATATATCCTGTGAATTTTATTGTCTTGGATTCTGAACCTATGATTGATAGTTACAAGTCAATTCCTATTATTTTAGGCTGTCCATTTTTAGCAACATCTAATGCTTTGATAAATTACAGAAATGGAGTGGTGAAGCTAACATTTGGAAACATAACACTTGAGTTCAATGTTTTTAACATGTGTAAGCAACCACAGAAAGTCCTTGATGAAAAGGAGGAAGTTGAAGGAATTGAAGCCATTATAGATGATCATCTTCAAACAAGGAGTTCTTCTAACCCATTAGAAATTTGTTTAGTCAATTCATTTGATTCAGGCATACAATTAGAAGATGATATCTCTGAAATATACTCTTTGCTTGATTGTACACAGGTAATGGAGTACAAGGGATGGAAGCCAAGATTTGAAGAGTTAAAACTCATGAATGATAGTGTTCATGAAAAAGTACCCACACCGGAATTAAAACTATTACCTATTGGGTTGAAGTACACATTTTTAGGAGAAAAGCAAAGCTTTCCAGTGGTAATTTCCTCGTCTCTTACTAAAGAACAAGAAGGTATGTTAACAGAAGTACTTAAAAGGCATAAAAGTGTAATTGGATGGACATTAAAGGACATAAAAGGTATTAATCTATTAATATGTACACATAGAATACATTTAGAGGATAATGCTAAAACATCTCAATAACCTCAAAGAAGATTAAATCCACATATAAAAGAGGTATAAAGTCCTTAAATTGCTTGATGTTAGAATTATTTATCCTATCTCTGATAACTAGTAGGTAAGTCATACACAAGTTGTGCCTAAGAAATCTGGAATAACATTGGTTAAAAATGATAAAGGTGAATTAATACCTACGCGAGTCTCATCTAGTTGGCGTATGTGTATTGATTTTAGAAAATTAAATGTTGCTACTAGGAAAGATCATTTTCCCTTGCTATTTCTTGATCAAAGTCTGGAAAGGGTAGCAGGACATCCATACTACTATTTTCTTGATGGTTATTCGGGTTATAATCAAATACCAATTGCATTGAAAAATTAAGAAAAGACCACTTTTAGATCTCCCTCTGGTACTTTTGCATATAGAAGAATGTCTTTTGGCCTTTGTAATGCTCCGGCAACATTCCAAATATGCATGTTAAGCATTTTTAATGACATGATTGAGCATTATTTAGAGATTTTCATGGATAAACTGACAGTTTTTGGAGATTCATTTGAAATTTGTCTTGATAATTTCAAAAAAGTTCTTAAAAGATGCGAAGAAAAATGATTTGTGTTAAATTGAGAAAAATGTCATTACATGGTTACCTCAGGAACAGTGTTAGGTCATGTGATATTTTCTAAAGGAATTGAAGTCAATAAGACCAAAGTTGAATTAATTGCCCATTTACCTTCCCCAAAAATAGTCAGAGAATTTCGTTCCCTTTTAGGACATGCAGAATTTTACAGTAGATTCATAAAGGACTGTAGTGTCATATCTAGACTATTATGTAATCTTCTGTTGAAAGATGCACCATTTGATTGGACTCAAGAATGTAAAAAATCTTTTGAAAAATTAATTGGCCTTCTGACATCTGCTCCTATCATGCAATCTCCTGATTGATCTTTATCTTTTGAGTTGATATGTGATGCTAGTGATTTTGCTGTAGGCGTTGTTTTAGGCCAAGGAAAGGAAAGTAAGCCTCATGTGATTTGTTACACAAGTAAAACTTTAAATAGTGCACAAATGAATTACACCACTACTGAAAAAGAACTACTTGCTGTAATTTTTGCACTGGACAAATTTTGATCTTACTTAATTGGTTCTTCTATTGTGATTTTCACTGATCATGCTGCCGTTAGATATTTGATGTCTAAGCAGGATGTCAAACCAAGATTGATACGGTGGATCTTGTTACTTCAAGAATTCAACATCACAATAAAAGGTAAGAAAAGAGCCAAAAATGTTGTTGTTGATCATTTGTCTAGACTTACAATAGACTCACCTTTTGATAGCACACCCATCAATGATTCTTTTCCCGATGAATTTTTATTTTCTGTCAATTCTATGTCGTGGTTTGCTAACATACTCAACTTTCTTGTAACAGGAAAGATGTCGCATCAATGGACGCATCAAGATAGAAGGAAATTTTTGATAGAGGTGAAATTTTTTTATTGAGATGACCTATACTTGTTTAAATATTGTCCTGACCAAATCTTTCGGAGATGTGTGCCCGACAGTGAGGTAGATAGTGTCATTAAATTTTGTCACTCAGAAGCATGTAGAGGTCACTTTTCTTCAAAGAAAACAGTTACGAAAATCTTGCAGTGTGAATTTTATTGGCCTACTTTATTTAAGGACTGCTATACTTTTTGTAAAAGTTGTGAAAATTATCACAAATTAGGCTCAATTTCAAAAAGAAACATGATGCCTCTGAACCCTATCTTTGTCATTGAAATTTTTAATTGTTGGGGAATTGATTTCATGGGTCTATTTTCATCTTCATTTGGATTTGTGTATATTTTGGTTGCAGTTGATTATGCCTCAAAATGGATTGAGGCGATTCCATGCCGACACAATGATCATAAAATTGTTCTCAAATTTTTAAAAGAAAATGTTTTGTGTTGATTTGGAATCCCTCGAGCTATCATCAGTGATGAGGGAACACATTTTTGCAATAAACTATTTGAATCTTTAATGAAGAAATATGGTATTACACACAAAATTGCCACCCCTTATCACCCTCAGGCATGTTGACAAGTTGAATTGGCAAATAGAGAGATTAAACAAATTTTGAAAAAAATGGTTAACCCAAATTGTAAAGATTAGTCTTTAAGACTAAATGATGCACTTTGGGCTTACCGTACTGCTTTCAAAACATCTTTGGGCATGTCACCCTATCGGTTAGTCTATAGAAAACTTTGTCACTTGTCTGTAGAATTGGAACATAAAGCATTTTGGGCCATTAAAGCTTTCAACCTAAACTTTGATGATGCTTGCAAGATACGCAAATTGCAATTAAATAAACTTGAGGAATTGAGAAATGATGCATATGAAAACTCAAAGATTTATAAAGCTAAAACAAAAGTTTTTCATGACAAAACAATTTTGAGAAAATCTTTTGAAATTGGTCAAAAAGTTCTGCTTTATAATTCTCGTTTGCACCTATTCTCTGAAAAATTGAGATCTAGGTGGGGTGACCTTTTTGTTATCAAATATGTGTATCCTTGTGGGGCCATAGATATTGAGAATCCTATGAATGGTAATGTGTTTAAAGTCAATGGACAAAGACTCAAACCATTTCTGAAAAACCAAGTTGATGAGTTCTTTGTGTTCCCGGTTAAGTGGTGGATAACGGTACTTCGTGCCTCTTGAGTCGGTTTGTTTTTCAGTTTCCCAAAATAACTGATTCTTTTTCCTTTAAAATGGATGTTATTCTTTCAAACCTGAGAAAACATTTTCTTTTCCTTCCTCAAAATGCTCTGACAAAAATCTACAAAGCTAGATGTGAAAGATTGAGACTGTTAATGTACAAGGGTATGCTAGAAGATATATGCTGGATAATTGAAGCAAAGGTCTGACTAGCAGGTGAGTCTTCAATTTCATTTGACTCATACATGTCAGGTCTTGGAAGAAGTTTGTATTCTAAAAGGAGAAGAGCAAAAAGGTTACAAGTCTATCACAAATGTGCACGATGGAATTGTAACAAGCGATGTCGTTCTTTGGGGATGGTTTCCGCAAACAGAGAAGATAAAATTTTATTCATTAAGAATGGACTGAGTAAGGAGTCATTAGATGATATCTTATTGACTCTTGAGACACATTCTTGTGGATTTGTGCATCGTGAACTTCTTAATTTGTGGAATCTCTTCAATGATGAAGAAAAATACTACAGTCTTGGGAATCTGACACTAAAAGACCATGTTTGCCAATTTATAAGAAAATTGGATGGGAAGCTTATCCTCGACTCATAGAAGGCGTGTAAGTCGTTATTAGACGTGAAACTAGAGGCAGATGAGACTCATATCCACAACAATCTGTATATATTATCTTCTTCTTCATGTTTTTTTTTTTAAAAAAGAACCAAACAAAAGAAAAAAAAAACAAGGTTAAAAGAGACAAAAATGAGAAAAAGAAGGCGAAACTTCGGTTTAACTTGGTCTTTAATTAGATTAGGAGGCCCTGATGGTTGTCCATCTTTTCATATACTCAGGAGGAGACCTTCACACACCGATATATAAATAAGGTTCGTGTGTCATGCTCTGTAGAGAGTTGTTCTCAATGTCCCAAAGTTTACCTTCAAGGCAAGCTGAGATGATGGGCAGAAAGAAGCGTCTCATGTTGGCATACTCGTGTGACTATGCAATTGAGCTGGATCCTGTGATTTAACGATATGGGCTCTCCAGTGACCTCTCACTAGCTGTGGTCCGTAGATGGTGGCTGTTAGATTTACGCACTTTAATTAATTGCGTCGTAACTCAATCCAATATATTCCACAAGCGGGAAGGAAAAGAATTCCAAGATTGGCTGAGCTGTCTTGGTATTACTGCACTACTGCACTCATGACGCGCAGTATAAAGATACACCATGAAAAATGTATATAAAGGTATGTCATCATTTGCTATTATATTTCTTTTATCTTTGTATGATTTTGCTGTATTTTAGTTTTAGACAGACGATCCTTTGAGCAAGGTCTTTTAGGGGTTTCTAGACTTATTTATCCTAATGGTTTTCTTGAAGTAAAAAAAAAACAAAAAAAAACAAAAAAAAACCAAAAAAGAAAAAAAAACCAAAATAAAAAAATTCTATGTTTCTTAATTTCAAACTTTTCTAACAACAGCCAACCTATCATTATAGGTGCTATTATTACCTTTTCCATTCTTTTTCCTATTTAAACACTCAATTTTCTCCACTTTCCTCCAACTCAAAATCATTCGAAGGGAAGGTGAGTATAGAAATAGAAGGTATTTCTGTTTGTTGACTTAAAAATATCTGTGTATTTTATGGGTCTAAATATGGGAATGGTTTAGAGTTTGTAAACGCAACTACCACTCTTGGTCGATCACTTGCTGTGAGGAATATTCATCTTGTATATGGGGGAGGTTGTCGTGGGTTAATAGGGGTTGTATCACTTGTTGGATATATAGGAGACAGTCAGGTTTTAGATGTTATTCCTAGACCTTTAACTCAACAGAACATCACTAGAAAGACAATTGGGGAGGAACTTAAGGTATCATCAATGCATGAACAAATGAAGATAATGCTTGACAACTTTGACGCATTCATTGCCTTACTAGTTGATTTTGGCACCTTGGAAGAAGTTTTTCAAATTGTCTCTTGGTCCCAACTGAACATCCACCATAAATCCATAAGTTTATTGAATGTAAATAATTTCTTTGATATTTTGTTACTTTTTCTTGACCATGCTGTGGAACAGAAATTTATCACACCTTCGGCAAGACAACTTCTTATCTCTTCTTCCACTATTGATGAGTTGATTGATAAATTAGAAGTTTTTGCTTATAAACCTGACCCAATAATAGCTCAGATAGATTGGTCAACAGGAAGTAGTGAGGGAAACAAGATGAAAAGAAAGCTAGATTTGACACTTTATTTATAATTTTTCTTTATCTTTGATTTTATTTATCGTACTTTGTTTCTGTTTAAATTTGTGTCGGATTTCTCCAATAGGTAATATCTTCTATCCTTTATTCATCTATATTTTAACATTGAGGACAATGTTGTGATCTGGTTGGGGGGGAAGGATAGTTGACCAAAAAAAAACTTTCTTTTTTGGGAAGTATAATATGATTGTCATGGACTTACTAAACCAATGAATGATGTCTGAGTAAGGAGTAATTTTACTCTTGAGACGTATCTAAATTAGGAAGTATGTTTAGTGATATGACTGTCAGAAACCTATTCGTAGTAAAACCAATTAAGGATGACAGAGTAAGGAGTAAATTTTGCCCTGGAGATAAGTTTACTCTTGAGACGCATCTTAATTGAGGAAATAATTATTTTGTGTAGAATTAGCAACTGGATTCTTAGATCTTAGAATAAATTGTCTTCTTTCTTAAAAATTACAAACTTGGATATGAATGTTGATATGGTAGATTGAGAATGATAGAAATATGTCTTAGGAGATTTTGAGCCTATTGATGAATGAATTAAACATTTATATCATTCTATTCTTTCTTGTGTGATTTCACTCACGGAATTGTTACTCTAGAACTTGCTTTGATTCTTTTTTAGGCTACATTTTCACATGCATACATAAATATGATTGAGGCATTTTGAAATAGCTACTTTGACCAAATAGTCATCCTTGTATATTTTTCCTTGTGTAACCCCTTTGAGCTTATTTAATCATTCTTTGTTTTTAGCTTATTACATGCTTTAAAAAAAACATGTTTTTACACAACTTTAGGGAATAAGAGAACATTGACCTTGTTCTTGAATAAGTGTGGGGGTGTGTGTGCAAAATGATTAAAAAAAAAGAACTGACCACTGTTGCAATCAAAGGATTATCAGAGTCTAGAATAAAGGTGGATGCTTAGAAACAACAAGAAGAAAAGGAGAAGGTTTAGGCCTAACAATGAATTCAATTCACCAATTTGGGATTGATCTGCAAAAAAACATTAGTCAAATATTGCTCATTGTCCTTTATAATGAATATTCTCAAATATCTTCTCCACTCTAACTATACCATAATGCTCTTTTATTCTATTTGGTATTTATCTTCTCATATCTATATTATCCCCTCTCCTTTACCATGACCTCATTACAATCTTGAATAAAGTCCTCTTAATTTTTGTATGCATGTGTTTTGAGTAGCAGAGAAGTAGAAGATAAGCAAGCTTATGGTAGTGCAATTATTCATGGGTTGAATAGAGTAGACTACTTACCTTTTAAACACTTGAGATATTAAGAATGAATTCTGTGAGGATCTATCATTCTTGATTCATTCTTTTCAACTGAAGTTTCCTTACTTGTTGGTTTGAGATGTGAAGAAATGTTACCTCATTAATGCTTTGATCCCTTGAATTTCTGGTTGCTCTTCTTGATTCATCGAGTCTTTTAGAGTTTTTAGCTTTTGAGTCTGTGTCATTTTTTTTTATTTCCTAGATTTGGTCTTATGTTTTTTGCCCAGGAGTGTAAAAAGCTAAGTGTAGGAAAATTTGAAAATCACATATTTTATACATTAATAAACCTTCATTTTTAGTTAATTACACTCTCCATGTACTTAATTGATTAAGTCTGGTTATGTTTTGTAAGTTTGGACTCAAATTGGACTTAATTGATTTTTTTAGCACTATTTTGGTCTTATACTATTTCTGTATTTCAGTCATATCTTGAGTTTTAAATATCTTATAATTATGTATCTTACCTTGTAGGAAAGATAAGAGATATCTCTACAACTTTCATGAAGAGCTCCAGGGAAAAATCGGACATCTAGTGGAGCTAATTGAGCTTGGAATCAGAACACGAGTTTTGTGACTGTAATCCGAACATTGTGCAGTAATCATTGCATAATTCGAGTTTAAGGAACTAAAATGGGCTAAAAATTTAGCATCTGAAAGTTAAGACCTATATCTACAACTTTCATGAAGAACACAAAAGCTTAATCAGACAGCTTAGAGGTCATATTGGGTCTATAAGTCAAAACAGAGGTGCTGAAACTGGGTCTAAATAGTCTGCAGTAATTAGGTCATATCTTGGGCTGTAGGATGAATTTTTAGATGATTTTAGTGGCATTGGAAAGCCGAGACAATTTCCTAGAACTTTCATGAAGACCACTTTGCTTAATTCTAGCGTTATCCATGAGTTCATCACTAGATGATTTAGGAGACAAGAAATTTTAATAATCCACTCACAAAAGTTCTTTGGCATTTTCCACTCATCCACCCACTCATCCACTCACTAATTAATCAATTCCCTTGTCATTTTGTATCCCTAATCCTCTTTAAAAGGGACCATAGGCAGATCATTTGGGTAATCTTGGCTTAGCTTAGATTAAGTTATTGTGTTATTTGTTGTAATTTTATTTTGTTCTAAGTTGAAATTATGTTCATCTTTTTCTTCTACTCTCTTTCTTTCTTCTTGTTTATGGGTAACTAAATCTTCATCTTGCTTGGGTGAATGAATGAAGCTTTTGGTAATAAAATAAGGTTAGATTAATTTCTTTATTGTGCTTAAATGATATATTATTAAGTGATCATTATACGTGTTGTATTTTGTTTCCAATCAATTTAAAAACCCTCCTAGTAAAGTAGAGTTCTTGATTTATTGTAGACAAGTGGATTGACACAATGAATGCTTAAACTCATTTACAAGTGTAGGTGTTAGTAAATAATTAAAGGAACCATAATATAACTACGTATATAATTCTAAATGGACTTTGAATGTTTTATTCTCCTATTGGAACCTCCGTTGTGCGTGGATTTGAATTGTGTTATAAAAAGAATTAATATTTCCTTAATTTATTATCAAAAAATGGATCTCCTAACCTAAGCAAGTTCTTTAATTTAATTGTGAATAAGTTTTTTTTTATTTTTATTATTGTGACAAATCATTTCCTTACCTCAAAGAATTTTTTTTTATCAATTCCCTGTGGATCGACCTCGGACTCCCGAGAAATTTATTACTAGAGACAACCTGCACTTAGGTTTGCATCCTTTAATCCGCATCAACAGGGTAAAAAACAAAAGATAGGCATTAAAAGTTGGGGCTTGAATCGTCGGATCTCCTCGGCTAACTCAATCTCGGTCACCTCGGCCACCGCAACATCGGCCTCTTCCTTTCAATTGAACACTCAACAGACCCTACAAACTACACTTAAGGGCAACTTATTACATACCCCAGATAATGGAATGATTACATAAGCAAGGTGATCTAACTCGGATCCCAACCTTACTCATTTGACTTGGGAAACGTATCATGACACATTACAAACCTCGGCCCTTTGGAAAAAAATATTGTGAGATCCGACGTTAACACTATGGCTAGGATTCATTTGTCCACTGAACACAATGTGCTCCTATCAAACTCGGATATCTGGATACTTAGTTGTCTCATCTAAGTGCCAAGTTGGGGGCAATTATTTTGGATCGGGTTTTAGATCCACAGGTCTGGAGCAACCCAGCCCACCAGAGTGGAATCCATACATTACTGTGTGCGTAAAGCAGCCTTTTTACTAGGCGTAACTTACTCAACAGAAATAAATTCTAATCATACCTGGACAAATAGGAGAATAATGACAAGGAATAACAATCTACATGATTCTATGTAACAACATTTAATACACACTAAATGTTCAGATCATTCACACTATATATATATATATCCAGCAAGGAGAAAAATGTACGACTTAATTCTCAATATACATACTATCATCCTTGCACACATACTAACTTAAGCATCAAAGTGTCTTTTGCCGGTAATCTTTCAATCGCTCCATTGCTATTATTGTTGCGCCACGGAGAAATCCACCATCTTTTACCTTCTCAGGTAATCCTCAGAACTCAGTTCTGAACATGTACTATATATGAGCCTAATATATCTAGCAAAATGCATTGTTGTAGGGGTGTGATTATATTGTCAGAATTTTTCAATTATTATCCATTTGACTCTTGAAATTGAGTATGAAATTATAGTTTGAAATTAGAATTGAGCATCTTAATTCTAATTTTTATGTTTGAAATGATATTTAGAATTATAATTGAAATTTCATGGAATTGAAAATCAAGTAAGGTTGTATTTGGAATGAATAAAAATGGTAAATAATTTGATTTGAATTAATTTGATTTGATTTAGAAATTAAATTTTGTATTTGGAATTTTTTTAAATAGGATTTGAATTGATTTAGAAATCAAATTTTATATTTGAAATTCATTAAAATGAGAATTAATTTGATTTGATTTTATTATTTTACATTTTAAACCTTATGAGAGGTAGTTACTAAGAGTAAAATAATCTACTTACTTCAAATCTTATCAAATTTGATAGAATTTCCAAAACAAAAAGAATGAAATTCATGAGATTTTAGAAATCAAATCATTTCCTATTTTTTAATATTCCAAATACAAGATTTCATTAGATTTGATTTACAAATCAAATCATTTCTTATTTTTTTACATTCCAAACACACTCTATCCGTTTGTATAGTAGAATTGGAATTGAAATATAGAATTTTAATTTTAATTTTAATTCCACTTCTTTCACAATTAGAATTAGTTCAAAATTTTAAATTCTATATTTGGGATTGTCAAATAATTAGGATAAGAAATTGTAATTCTAAATTCAATTATAATTTTATTGTTTAAAGATATTATCTAAAACATTAAAAAATTATTTATAAAATTAAAATTAATAAAAATATTCATACAATAATATTTTTATAATATAATAGTCATAATTTTTTCAAAAGAAATTTCTCATTAATTTTTTTAAAAAAATAAATGTGTTTTTATAATAATTTATATATAAATATAAAATAATTTCTATATAAATATAGAATCTTAATAAATATGATTGCTTATAAATAAATGTGAGAAGAGAGAGAGAGAGAGAGAGAGAGAGAGAGAGAGAGAGAGATAGTTTAATTTTTAAGTTATGGAATAGATAATTCTTAGAGTATATACTAAGAAATGAGAAAGATTTAAATTAGTTATTTTTTAATTTCATAGAATTAGTTTATAAATTACAATTAATTTTAAATGACATTTCGAACATAAAATTTGAAATTATAAAGCCCAATTTCAATTTGCTCTAACTCCATACTAAATTTTATGAGCCAAATAGACATTAAGTTAATCATTTTTTTAATTCTTAACTTATACTTTAAAAATTACTAGTTTCATAACCTAAAAATTAACTTATCTCTTTCTACATTTATTTATGATCAATCATATTTATTGAAATTCTATATTTATATAATTTTTTTATATTTATATAAAAATTATTATAATAACATATTTATTATTTTCTAAAAAAATTAATGAGAAATTTCTTTATGAAAAAAATAGTATTATAAAAATATTATTGTATGAATATTTTTATTAATTTTAATTTTATAAATAATTTTAAATATTTTACATCATTCCTTTAAACAAAAAAATTATAATTAAATAAAAAATTATAATTTTTATCATAATTCTTTGATAACTCAAATATATAATTTAAGATTTTGAACTAATTTTAATTCTGAAAGAATTAATATTAAAATTAATTTTTTTGTTTCATTTCTAATTTTACTATATAAGTGCGTATTTGTGATAACTATGAAAATTAGATTATTTCAATAATCGATTATTATATAAAATTTTTTTTATAATCGATTATCAAAAAAAAGTTTTATGTTTTGATATGTTAATTTGAAAAATAATTTTAAGTTAATTTGTTTCGTTTGGATGATATAAAAAATTATTTTTATGCATTAAATTATCAAAATAGATATAAAATAATTAAAAAAATTATTTGATTGATTAAAAAAATTATTTGATTAAAAACAAAATATTATTTACATATTACTATCGAGAATAATCCCAATAACTTTTTTAAATAATGCTCAAATTTCTGCTTCTCCATTAACAGCTTTTTTCTCGCAAAAAAAGCTATTGATTATTTCTTCTATTAAATCTAAACATAAAGACTTATGCACCCAACAGCTTTTTTACCGAAAAAAACTGTTGGACATTCAGAATAATAAAAAACAAACAAATGCTAAACAAACTTTTCAATTTTTTTCTTTAAAAAATGTAGAGATGTTTTTTGATTAATTTTATGTTAAGTCCAATAAATTATTTACGGAGTCATGATGCTTAATATTGGAATTAAATTCTTAACACTGCCTTATGGTGAAAAAAGTTTGACGAGGCGGTTTTACAAATTGCATAGCCAAATCACAGTTGAGTAAAAAACGAAATTAACGATGGATTATGATCACTTTTTGTTCTCAAAGAATAAGAGAGTATCTTGTTGAAATAAAGATTATAGGATAAAAGATGTAAGAGAAAAAAAAAACAAAAAAAATACATGATAAAATTGTAAAACAAGACCTCTCCTGTTCATTAAGCACAGGAGGTGGTCGTGATCCATTAACAATATATGAATATATGAGTTGGGTGGTTAATAAAACACAACTATATAATAAATAGATATTTGAATTCGTACGTCACTTAACAATTTGCTTTCGTACCAAAGAGCATTTTCCTTGAATTATAACCAAGTCATTTTGTTTGCGCTTTAATTTACCATTCCCTCCCCACATTATATAATAAACTTCATTCCATTAAAAAAAAAAACATTTTATTTGTAAGAAAAAAAAAAGTTTATCATCGTATTGGGTATTATTTTATTACGCAATAGTATAAACTTTTAAACAGATCGCATAATGCGTACATGCATCAAAATTGAAATAATAAGAGAGAGAATAAAAAAAGAAAAAGAGATAGAAGCATTCAAAAGAAATTAAAGGCTTTTATCAACCAATGATAGACAAAAAATAAAGCTCAATCAAAGTGACCAAAACGTGGCAATTTCTTAATTCAAATATGAAACAATCTACTCATGAGGAAATTATTAAAGAGGTCCCAAAAGCCACTTCTGATAATTGCTCACAATGTGGCAAAGATTAGAGAGTTACTCAAGCAAAGGAAGCAATCATGTATGAACATTAAATAATTTAAAGATTTTAATTAATGTGTGTGCTTATGTTAGATGTTAAAGAATTAAAAATAAAAAATTATTAAATAAATATGAAAAGTATTTAATACTTTATACTTTAAATAATTAGGATAATTTAATAAAAAAATAAAAATATTATTTATATTTATTAATCTGTGTCTTAAATCACACGTTAACAAAAACCCATAATTTAAAAGTATTTAGCAATTAGCGTGTTGGAAGTTGGAAGGTCATCATACAGCAAGTGGTTCTAGATCAATACGCAAGCCTTTATTTATTTATTTTTTTCCAAAGAAGCTTATAAAGTTTAGTTAATGGTATGTGGTGTCCATAAGCTTTTATGTTCATTTCTAGTTACGTGATTAGTTAGACATATATATTTATAATTAGAGTAATGTTATTTATACACATATTATTTTATATTTACACAATTTTTATTATTTTTTTCATAATTAGTTTCATCTTATTTTTTATACACTTATATTTTAATTTTGTTACGTAATCAAATATGAATTATGTAAGCTATAAAATGATGTGTGAGAACTATTTTCCTTCTCCGTATATCTTTATACTACTTCATACTTCATAGTTAGTTTTTTTTTCTTTTCTTATATGGATTTTTTAATGATACTTGTTAAGAAAATTAAAATAAGAAGTTTTATATAAAAGTAATTTTTTTTTTTAATTTTTAATGCATTGAATATACTATTTTTCATGAAAAACTTCTATTTTTAAATCCTTAACAAGTGTTCTTAGAGCTAGCACTCTTTGGAAAAACCCTTTTTATATTATATTAATCCAAAAAATTTTTTTGGACGTGATCAATTCAATTTTCTCGTTACAACCTTTGAAGCATTTAAATTGAACGCCAAATATCATATCATATGCTTCATAATTGCAATTTTTTTTCAGTGTATTTCATTGGCGTAAACTCTTAAGTACCCTTGTAAAAAATAAATTCAGAATGACATCTACTAATAAAAGAGAAATGTGCAAATGCGTCCACTCTGAATTTGATAACTAATATATTACGGAAATCAGAATTCAATAAATCTCAGTAGAAAAACATAATTTAGGAAAAACTAATTATAATAAAAAAATATTTAATAAATATTCAAATAATAATTAATAAATTGTTTTTTTTCATTAACCAATTGCTTAAGTAATTTCGAGTATAATTAAGAAAAATATTCCTCAAAGTGAATAAATTGTGTTTGTTTCAAATGAAAAGGATTATTAATTAATTGAACACCGACTGGGCTAACTTTGATTTTTTTTTTATTAAAAAATGTACTTCAAGAATTCCTAAATTGGTTAAAAAAAATTTAGGTAAGCCCCATGACAAATATTCCATCTTTTTTTTTTTCGTTTGATTGTTGGCTGTTTCAGGACACAAATTACTTTTTCTTTTGTTGTTATATTGATTATTCATATTTTGGTCTTTGCCTTTCAAGTTTCAATGGCCAAGTTACCAATCTTGAAAACATTGAACCAACAGATCCAGATGGATATCTTCATTTCCTCACGTTAGAAAATTATGACCCAATGTTCCAAGCAAGTGTGCTGTGTGTTCCCTGTCTTTATAGTTGAACTGATGAGTTGCTTGTATTTGGGCTTGGCCCATGATTCCTTTGTTCCTCTCAGCCTTGGCTCTTACGACCAAAAAAAAAATTCTTCACGTTAAAATGGAAGCGAAGAAATTGTTACGTCTCCTTAGAAAATCTACTGGTGAAGACCCAAAAAAAAAAAAAAGCTACTGGTGTTCTTGACGCTTTGAATCTAGTTTAATCAGATGATGAAGATAGGGGCACTGCAAAAATAAATTTTGGTTTTTTCTTACCCTTTTATGTGTCTATCTTCGCAAAAGTTTCGAAGATATTGAATTATTGAAAATTTTTACGTAGGCACACAGAATAGTATAAACACTTTCTGTAAAATATAAGTATTGAAAAAGGCTAATATATAATGAATATATTATTTATTAAACAAAATAACTGACTAACTCAAACCTCAGTAATTAATTGATTATATTTTCATAATACAATTAATAAATCAAATAATTAATGAAGTTTATTTATATAAATGACACCACCCTGAACTTCTTTAATGTAGTCAACAACACGATACATCTTTCGGTTTTGGCTCCATCAGAATCAATTGGGAGCACTTTTTTTTCGGACATTATTATTATTATTATTATTATTATTATTATTGGTGGTGGTGGTGGGAAGAGGTTAATTAAAATTTTAATTCTTATAATTGTAAAAAAAAAGTTTTGATTCTTATAGTTTATATTTATTTTTAATTTAATTCTTATAATTTTTT
The DNA here is from genome assembly GCA_029884605.1 of Ormosia emarginata. Classification (NCBI taxonomy): domain Eukaryota; kingdom Viridiplantae; phylum Streptophyta; class Magnoliopsida; order Fabales; family Fabaceae; genus Ormosia; species Ormosia emarginata. Next base: position 18,941,745 of record JAQQTP010000060.1, on the reverse strand, counting down.
TTTCAAATTAATTCTCACATTTATAAAAGTTTTTAAAATAGTTTTTATTATTAATTTTTATTCTAATACCGTTAATTCAGTCTCTATTAATATTATATAGAATAAAAAAAACATCTAAAAGAAAGTATCTATTGAACAAAAAATATTTACTCAGAAAAAATAAACATATATTAGAATGAAAAAATATCTATTAGACAAAAAAATATATATTCAGGAGAAATAAATACTTATTAGAATAAATTATTACTTATTTGACTTTTTATAGAGAAAATGAGCATTTAAAAGAGTTTTATTGGATAAAAAATATTTATTTTGGTAATCAATTAATAATATTATAACAAAAATTAATGATAAAAATTATTTTAATTTTTTTATAAATATGAGAACTAATTTAAAATATATATATATGAGAATTAAATTAAAAATAAGTATAAAATATAGATACTAAAATTTTAATTTAACTTTATTATTATTATTGTTGTTATTTTTTTCATTTTTGTTTGGTGGATGTTTCTTTTTATTTTTATATTCAGCACCCCGCACCACAGCCACACAAAATAATGAAACAGATAATTATTGAATTTAATTATGTTTAGGGGCCCATTAGTTTCTCGTCCATATCTGATATTAGTGCAATATGATTCATGATATGATTTTCTTGGTGATGCTTGATCTTCTCAACTTTCTATGAAGCTATTTATTGGATACTTACCAAGTTTTTTTTTCAAAGATAAGGATTGCATGTTATTATAAATAATAATTTAGAAGAGACATTTCCAAATCACTTGTCCGACTTGTGGTGCTAGGTATCTTTCTCATGATTATATGACACATTTTTTATATTGTTATTGTTATTTGTTTAAACAAAACATTTTCCCTTATTTGATAAAAGAGGAAGTTAGTTTGATTCTTAAGAATTAAAACACTTAATTTGTTGAAAAAAAAAAACTTGCTTTGCAGATTGCACAAGATGCAGTTGAAGTGTTAAAGAGAGGAGAAAATAGAAGGGGACAGGAAACCTAAAAAGAGGGAGGAAGAACATTGTGAGAAACGAATGAGTTGCACATAAAAGTTGTAGAAAAAGATGCTAGATATACATCTCATTGTTTCGTATCTCTCGTATCTTGAGGTATGTGGCAGAATGGTACGTAAAAAAATAAAGTAAGATAAACTTTAATTAATAAATAAAAATTATGTAAATATAAAATAATATAAATATAAATTGTATATATGAATAACATTATTGAAAAATGACATTGAGCTGTGACTTAGTTTCATGTCTACGACCCCCAACCCAGGCCAGGCCCCAGCTAAGTGAAGTAAGTATATGCAAAAGAGATTACTTACTGAATGCGTCGCAGTCGCAGTCACGTGACTCAGTCACTTGCAATATGGTGTGGGTGAACAACAACATTTGGGATTGGGCATAAACAAAGCATTCAAGAGTCAAGCTGGTTTTTTAGTTTGAGCTTGCTTTTATTGGTTTCTACTTTCTTGAATGGGTTGCTTACACTCCAAAACTTCACATCCTCAGTCTCCTGACGACCCATCCTCCGCCAACAAACCCGATCCAGGTCCCTTCATCTTGGATTTATTTTCACATTGTTTTGTTTAGTTTTGATTTGGTTGGGTAATTGTGTTGTGATTAAAGGTGATGATGTTGATGAAGAATGGCAAGTTCCGGTGTTCAAAGAGTACAGTCTGAGTGAACTCCGAAGGGCAACAAATGAGTTCAGCACAGATAACATTGTCTCGGAGAGTGGGGACAAAGCTCCCAATGTGGTGTACAGAGGCAAGCTCCACAACAATAGCTTAGTCGCCGTTAAGCGCTTCTCCAAACTCTCTTGGCCTGACGCTCAACAGTTTATGTTAGAGGCAGCTGGAGTTGGGAAAGTGAGGCACAACAGACTGGTCAATCTTATTGGTTCTTGTGCTGATGGAGATGAACGCCTCTTGGTCGCCGACTACATGCCTAATGATACTCTCTCCAAGCATCTTTTTCATTGTAAGATGTAACTTCCTCCTCAATATCCTCCTCTTTTTCAATTTCCTTTGCTATCATTAATTCAAGAAACTCCTTACTTCTAAATTCTAATTTATTTTAGGAATGTTTCAGGCTATGTTTGGTTGGAGTGAAAATGAAAAAAAGTGCAGAAAGACAATGTGTTTGGACTTTGGACACAATAAAATCTAATTACTTTACCATTTTCCACCTGCTCGTATTCTTCCAACCAAGCAGAGCCTAAGTGAAGAGTTCCATTTCTTGTACTAGCTTGACTTTATATGTGGGAACTAAGATAACTCTGTTCTTTTCTGGTTTAATAGTTTTGTCAGTTGCAATGTACATTGCTTGGTCCTATATTCTATATGCAATAAATCTAAAAGGTTTTGGGCACTGTGCTGAATGATCATCTAAATTGACATATGAGAAAATGCTCCAAGCTCTATGGAAAAAGTCAACATTCACCAAATATTCCAAAGAGTCTACAACACAAATGTCTCGCAGTACGGCAGTCTAAATATAAATGGCTCGGTGAAAATTACAAGGACCTTGTAAAGTATCCTTTCACATATTATATTTTTGGTGCTTGTTCTTTGAAAGCGCCATGGATTGAAAAGAGAAGAGAGGAGAAATATAAAGAAAGAGCAAGCAATTTTTTAGCAATAAGTAACCAATAGCATCTCCTTTACTTGTTGATGGGATTTTGATAATCAGTTGCCATAACTTTTGGTCTTTAAATGTTAATTGCTGACTTTCTGATTCCCTGTCCTAGGGGACAAGCAGCCATTACCATGGGAAATGCGTGTTAGAGTTGCATACCATGTTGCACAGGCACTGGATCATTGTAGCATGGAAAACAGGAAAATATATCATGATTTGAATGCATACAGGATTCTTTTTGATGAGGTATGAATCCATCATTATGAACTCAGTTGTTTGTTTCATATATTATGTAACCGTACTTGCAGTGTTTGTCATGAAATATAATCTGCATAAATGCATTTTTCCTATCTAGTTTTATCTATTCATTATTCTTTCTCTAGTTCCGCTCTTGGTTGTTTGAACTTGATACTCTCATTGTCGTGTTCCCCTCCAGATCATAGGGGATCTCTAATTGACGTTATAAAGATAAGCTTGTATATAGAGACTGTTATAAAAACTGTGAACATCATTCCTTCATCAGTAAATGTCTAAATTATTCCTTTGAATTGACTTGTTACTAATTTATTCACTCATGTCAGGATGGTGAACCCCGCTTGTCAAGTTTCGGGCTTATGAAAAATAGTCGAGATGGAAAAAGCTACAGCACTAATTTAGCTTATACTCCACCTGAGTTTTTGCGAACGGGTATAATACTTGCCAATATGTATTTTTCTGGATAACGACATTGATTGAAGAGTTTATTTTATGCTTCTTATGGAATTCCCAATAGCAATGGTCGACATGGATTATATACATTTGATGACGTGGGCTAATTACGTGTCAGTCTGTCACTTTTAAGGTTATCTCACTTGACATGTTGTTCTTTAGTGTCTAGAAAGAAAAAAAATATGGTTGTTGTATTCGCAACATTGTTTTGCTTGAGATTACATTGATTGTGCCAACACTTTCTCTTCAGATGTATCACTCGATATTATTAATGGCAATAAGGTACTTCACAACATTTGCAGGCAGGATTATCCCAGAGAGTGTGATATACAGTTATGGAACAGTTCTTCTGGATCTTCTGAGCGGCAAGCCTATTCCTCCAAGCCATGTATGTTGCTATTCTTCCAAATTCCCTCAAAGTTCTTGAAGTGTTAAAATTGTTTTCTTGTTCAATATCTCATAGCATAAGAAAGTAGAGAACTGAATGATCCACATTATTATTATTATTATTATTATTGTTGATATAGAGAGCCTATTCATGCTGTGTTGTTAAAATCACATGATATTGAATATGCTATATCCAAGGATGTGAAAGTTGTTAACAAGACTGATTTGTTCTTCAGGCTCTGGATCTGATTAGAGGGAAAAATTCATTGTTGTTGATGGACTCATCCCTAGAAGGGCGATATGCACATGATGATGCCACAAAGTTGGTTGAGCTTGCTTCAAAATGCCTCCAGTTTGAGGCCAGAGAACGACCTGATATTAAGTTTCTACTTACTGCTGTTGCTCCTCTTCAACAGCAGAAAGAGGTTTTTAGTGTTGATTTTGCTCTCAATTTTGTTCATCTGTCTTTTTTCTTCATTCCAATTGAGTTCAGTTTCATTTCAAAGTTTGTCATCTCTTTTAAGTCTTCATTCCTCCTGTTGAATTTCCCTCTCTTTTTCCAGGTAGCATCTCATGTGTTGATGGGCCTTACAAAAACTACAGTAGTGCTGCCAACCATGCTTTCTCCTCTTGGAAAGGCTTGTGCAAGGATGGATCTTACTGCTGTGCACGATATATTGTTAAAAACAGGTTATAAAGATGAAGAAGGTGCAGAAAATGAGGTATGTGGTTTCACTACATTTTTACCTTCAAACTTGCTGGTCTAACTAGTTACTTTTGAGAAGCAATATTCTCATTCAGGTATGTGGATATGAAAATCATCGAGGTTGGTTCATTATGCTAAAGTGTGATGCATATAGCTAATTTTATCATCATATTTACCAGGATAATAAATATTTGTGGTATTCCATTCATTCAAATCGGAGTAGTTCTTCTGTGTCCTTGGTTGTCTCATTGCCAGTATATAGCATGGAAGTTATAGTTGAGTTTTTAGCTTTCCTTTTTTTATGTCACTTGTCGACTGTTGCATGACTTTGTTAGTGACATGAATGCTTCTGTAGATGCCACATTGTAGTTGGGTTGTTTCTGAACATGCTGCATTGTATTTGCATTAATATATAACGCACTGTTTCTGCAGTACATGATGTTTAATTGTTTCTTACTTCTGAGGCCCGAGTAAAACTTTACAGTCTAAACTGACTTGTTATGGTTGTTTTGCCAACATTTTTGTGCTTGCTCTTGTCTATTCACTAAGAATGTAATTGCAGCTTTCATTCCAAGAGTGGACACAACAAGTGCAAGATATCTTGAACACAAAAAAGTTTGGGGATATTGCATTTAGAGACAAGGATTTCAAAAATGCAATTGAATATTATTCTAAGGTAGCTGCGCTTTTTCACTTTTATTAGTGTTTGGTTGATTGACTGTCTGAATGTGGATAGAATCTTTTAAAGGAAGACCCATTTGGGGCTCTTTCGTAGTTCTCTTTCCATGCTTGGCCTCTGTATGCAGTACAATATTTTCTCTAAAGTTTTATTGGATAAAGTATTTTCTGTAACAAGGATCTTATACGTTATGATCCTTGAAGAAGAACGTTGCATTTCTTAGCCCTTTAAATTAAAGAAATGAATCTATACACCAGAAACATGCTTCGTTATCAAAGCATGCTGTAAAAAAAAAAATGTTCCGTAATTTTTGTCCAATGACCGATGATTATGACTATTTTTTCTAAAGTTGAACATAGTGTGAATGTCCCTTATTTCTTTGCTCTATACAGTTGGTGGTTATGATGTCTGTTCCTTCGGCTACTGTCTTTGCAAGGAGAGCTTTCTCCTACTTAATCAATAATCAGGCAGAACTTGCGTTAAGGGACGCCATGCAGGCTCAGGTATGCATACCTGATTGGCCAACTGCATTCTACCTGCAGGCTCTTGCTCTCTCGAAGCTAGGAATGGAAACTGATGCACAAGACATGCTTAATGATGGGGCAGCCTTTGAAGTTAAGAGATCTAACAGCTGGCGTGGTTAAATTCTAATTTGCGGTTCTTTGCTCACTAAACTAGTTGAGTGGCATCAGAAGATTTGCTATTTTTGCTAGAATAGGAATATGTAGGGTGCTAGTTTAGGGGGCAAGAAAAAGAAATCTGGTATAGATTTAGATTTTCTCGTACAGATGAGTCCTGTAGAATGAAATTTCTCCTTATTAAATAAGTTCATTTATCATATTTTCTGTTACTGTGTGTGGATCCTTTCCTTGTTCTCAAGGATTCTTTAGTTCATTTCTTTCATTGAGGCCACGGGGTAAACAAGTTGCAGATGTAAAGATGTTTTGTGCTTGGGGTCCATATATGATTTTTATTTATGTCTGTTGACAATATTTGAAGTTCAATCCCTCTTATATACAAAAGAAAAAATAGTCTTGATAAGTCAGATGAGATTTATTTTTTTGTTGGTATTAATACATATGGGGGAGTGATTAAGTTACATCAATGTACGTCAAAGTCATTTTTGTATTATTGAATAACATTTTATTGAATAATTTTTTTACTAAATTTATCATTAAATTAAAAGTTTCTGTCATATAGAATATATTTATAAAATTTTACGTTAATTTAAAATCGTTTATTATTTATTAATATACATCAAGATTAATGTAATATATAATTTTGAAATATATGAAAATAAGAATTACTAGATTACATTCTTATTGATGTTTTTTTTTTTTCAAAATTTGATACAAATAATCAAGATGTTATATAATTATAATTTAATGGTTTGATTGATAAAAGTCACATTTTATAAAAAGTTATTAAGTGGTGAAAGTATCTCAATTTTTACAATGATATAACTTGATCTCTCATATATATATATATATATATATATATATATATATATATATATATATATATATATATATATATATATATATATATATATATGAATATTTAATGAGATAAATTTTTATTGTGAGAAGATGAAATGAGTAAATTTTGACTATACAATCATACATGAATGATCAAGATTAAAAGTTATTTAAAAATCATATAATCACTTAAAAAAGTTACATGCATTTATGTTCTAATCTTGACCATTCATATAAGATTCAATAGTCAAGATTCACTCATCTTACCTCTTATAATAAAATTTATCTTACAAGATATGCTTCATACATGTGTGTGTATATATATATAAGATCCAATGGTCAATACTTACTCATCTCATCTCTTACAATAAACACTCTTCTCACCAGAGTAAGATCATATATATATATATATATATATATATGAGGATGAAATGAATAAATCTTATATATTATACGTGAATGATCAAGTTTTATTTAAATATCATGTGATCAAAAAAATCTTACACTATGTATATTAATTATACGTGAAAATTCAGTCAAGATTAAAAATTATTTAAATATTATGTGTGTCACTTTAAAAATATATAGGAAGATCACATATATGTTATATTTTTAACAGTTAGATCCACTTTCATCTAATTTCTTTTAATGAAAATCTAATTAAATGAAAGTGGATCAACGGTTGAAAATTTTTTACTTCTTTCACCTCTTACAATAATATATATTATATATATTAAATATATATATATATATATATATATATATGGGGTTTAAAAATCACATTTTGTCACTTTAAATTTTGATCCATTAATAATAAAAAAAAATTGGTGACTTTTTTTGTCTCTAAAATGTGTCCACTAATTTGTCACGAAAATTTATTCTCCTCAATACGTGAAAATTAATTATTTTCTCTTTGGGGTCAGAATGGATTGTAATTCGTAGCCTCCCAAAATAAATCTTGAAATAAGATAAGATAAACATGCTATAATTAATTGTGGTCTCGTCTATCCAAAAAAAAAAAAAGAAATACTAAATTGTGGAGTCAAGAATTCAGTTATCCAAATATATACTCAAAAGTTATTTTAGGAATGTCAAGCTAATTGTAAAATTTAATTTTGGGCGTTTACCGAAAATAAAAAGTAACGTTATATTTTTCTATTCAATTATTTTAATATTAAATAAAAAATATTAAATAAAAAAATAAATATATTTAATATTTTAAAAATATAAAAAATATTTAATATTTTTTTATTTAATAATTAAAAAATTAGTAAAAATATTAAATTCAAAAAAAAGAAAAAGGAAAATTAATTTTTGGCGTACGTAGACGTACAGATTGATCACCAACCACGTCGTTGGGGTTGGTAAGAACTGAGCTCCCATTCCCATATATAAATTCTAGAAACATCCATCCTGGAATGCAAATAATTTTCAAAGGCGGTGGCAAAAGCGTAGTTTGATTGGTAAAGAGGGAACTTTAAGGTCACTTGAGGAGAGGGTTGAATTGAAGGGCGAAGACGCGAACCCGAATCTAAAGAGCTCGAAAAAGGTACCTAACTAAACCATGATTCCACCCGAAAATTTTGTTGTGTCTGTTTTTCGTAACCTTTATCATTATTTTATCACATGTGCTGTGCTCGTGTACTGATCTTTTCTGTTTCTGAACGGAGTTTACGAATACCAGAGGAGGAAAAAATAAAAAAAAACTCGTTATTATTTGAACTTCTGTTCTTCGCTTCGTTTTCTTAGGGATTTCTTGTCTCTAACAAATTCCGCATATTTTGTCGGACATTTTCTCTCTGATTCACCATATGTTATGTTCCCTTGCGATCAAGGACCAAATATTAGGGTTCCTTTAACATTCTTTTGGGGATGTTGATCCCCGAATTCTAAAAAATCAATTGCAAACTGATGAAGGATTTGTTGTTTACCGATCCAACGGAATCAAACCCGTTTGGTTGCTCCAGTTTCATTCACTTCGGTTTGAGGATTTTTATTTATTTTTTAATGTTATTCATGGTTATAAGTGAATAACTCCGATGAAATGAGCGGAACCACGTGTAACTGAAGCACTAACAAATATTTGTAAAGATTCAAAATAGCCGATTGAGTAAAAAATGAAAAAAAAGTAAGTATTTGATTCTAAAAAATAAAATAAAATGTATAAAAAATAAAAAAATCATAAAAATAGAAAAATTATATTATTTTAATAATTAATTATTATATAAAATTTTTTTTTATAAAATCGATTATAATTGATTATAATCGAATTAGCCGTTTTATATTAACAATACTATTAATTAAAAAGCCGATTTTAAGTATGTAATGATTCAAATTATTTTTTAATAATTAATTATTAAAAAAATTTTTTTGTTATAATTGATTATAATCGAATCAATTTGGATATATTAATTGAAAAATAATTTTAAATTAATATATTTTATTTAAATAATATAAAAAAATCATTTTTATCGTTAAATTATTAAAATAAGTATAAAATGATTAAAAAAATTATTTGATTGAAGATAAAATAATATTTACATATTAAAATGTAAAAATAATTTAAAAATTAGAATTATAAAATTCAATCTTAATGCACTAAAATTATTTTCGGCTAAAAAAAGTGCAAGTGAACATGCACTAAAATTATTTGGAGATTTGCTTTGGTTATTTGCGCTTTATATCATATTTTGACCTAGATGAATGGAGCTATGTTAATTTAGCATTGGATAGTCACACTTCGTCTTCAACATATATAAAAAATTGAGGTTAATTATCGATCAGTGACGGATTAAAAAATTTTAATAAATGAGGACATAATATATATATTAAAAAAAATCTTCAAATATTTATATTTAATATTACATACTATTATTAAAAATATAAATAATAAGAGATCTTTTGGATATTGTACATATGATTTTTTATGATTTTTATAACATATAAAATTATTTAAACCATAAACTTAAAATCTTTAAAAATAACATTTAATATATATTTTATAAGTCTTTTTTTTTGTTTTCATATTTTAAAAAATTAAATCAAATCAAAGTAGTAAAATAATATTAAATTGTAATTGTCTAAAGTTTAGAGTTATTACAAAAAAGAAAAATGATTGGATAAATTGAGTTATTATTATTTTTTACAATTACTTATGTGGACAGTAAACAAATAAAATAATATAATAAAAAATAGAATAGATTAATATATATATATATATATATATATATATATATATATATATATATATATATATAATACAAATTTAATTTAAATTTCAATTGGGCAGATGCTCCCATTACTTATAACGTGTATCCGTCCCCGCCGGCAATGGACACAAATAAACATGCAAGAAAGAAATGATGATGATAATAATAATAGTAATTGGGTGGGAAGAAGTGAAACACGTGATGTTATGTGTCTGTATTGGAAATATCTGATCCTTTGGATGATCTCTCAAACGAATCTTGGGTTTTACATGTAGGAAAAAGCAGGAAGTTATATGGATAGCAAATCACCAAGCAAGAAGGCATCTAAGGAGGTGGCACGTGAGTCGCTTATTGCTATCTCTAACTCTTTACCAGATAAGATTCTTGATTCAGATTTTGTGCTTGAAAGCAAGAAAGGAGATGGGTTTGCAATACCAAACGGTGATGAGGATGACAAGTATAGGTCTGAACTGATTTCAATTTCTTATGTTGAATCTCTTGATGTCAAAATCTAATCAATTACAATGGGAGTCTAGGCTCTGTTGAGTGTTAGTATTTATGTGTAATGTGTCACTCCTGGTTTGTCATGTGGTTGAATGTCCGCTGCACCAATATTATGACTAAGTTGGTTATATGTATCAGCTATCCTGCAACGCCATTTAGTTACATATCAGTCACATGTTTGGTTTATATGTTGTAAAAATGATTGTGATAATAGTATTGTCTGTGTTATATGTTCGTTCATGGAAAGTTCAAACTGCAGCATCTTATTCTTCACGTGTTCAAATTACGCTAAAATCTTGGTTGATTGTATGATTAAGATGTTTCACGTTCTTGCAACGAGGGATGACTTAACTAGTAAGATGAACGACAAAATAATTTTGTTGGGAAATGTTAACATAATTTTTCTCTTCTGTGAACTAAAAAATAAATACTATGCAAAAACGTAAAATAAATGTAATAACAACACCAGAAATTTTTAGCGTGAAAAACTTTCCCAATGTGAGTAAGGAAAAATCACGGGACTCGTAGACCACTTAAACTTTTACTATAAAATAATGATAATACAAAAAAATACAATAAAATTGTATCTTCAATTTGTGGATAGAACTCTCATAAATTAGCTCACTATTTTTCTCTCTGTGGAGAGAATAAAACTCTCTCAAGAAGTTGCTTATGCTTCTTCGATATGTTTCTTGTTGCATTTCTCGGATGGAGCAATGTCTCTATTTATAGAAAAACTCTTCAAGCATTTAATGCTTCTAGCTTCCACCGAATGCTTCAGGAGACAAAATGTCTTCCACTCCTTTTTGACAAAAGCATGACTTTGTTGAAGCCATCGAAATGTTGCAGCCTTCCACTGAAAAATTTTGTATCATTACCTTAACAATTGCAATCACGCACATGGTTGGACTCCACAATTCTCCCCCTCCAGCCGAATGGGAAATATCATTTAATCAACTTGGGATTGATGCTAAGCCTGCAACTTCTTTACAGATTTCTAACTTCTCTTTTGGTAGCGCTTTTGTCATCATATCTGCCTCGTTGTCGTTGGTGTGGATTTTCTCAACCTGCAGCAGTTTACTTTCCAACACATCACGGATCTAGTGATACCTTACGTCGATGTGTTTCGACCTTGAATGAAATGTCGAGTTCTTGCTGAGATCTATTGCACTTTGACTGTCGCAATAGAGAACATAGCTTTCTTGATTCTGACCTAACTCTTGTAGAAACTTCTTCATCCACAGGATCTCCTTGCAACCTTCAATGATTGCGATGAATTCAGCTTCTGTGGTGTTTAAAGCAATGCACTTTTGTAGTCGTGATTGTCATGAGATAGCTCTTCCTGCAAAAGTAATCAGATATCCCAATGTAGACTTTCTTGAATCCACATCTCCTGTCATATCTACATTTGAATACCCAGTGAGCATTAGATTTCCATTGTCAAAGCACAAACACCTTTTGACAATTCCTTTCAGATACCTTAGTATCCATTTCACAGCATTCCAATACTCCTTTCCTGGATTCGATAAGAATCTGATTACAACTCCTACACTATAAGCAATATCTGGTCTTGTGCAAACCATTGCGTGCATAAGGCTACCAACAACAGAAGAATAGGACACCTTGCTCATTTCTTCTTTTTCTTCATCATTTCTTGGATATTACGTCTTACTCAGTTTGAGATGACTAGATAATGGAACATGCACAGTTTTGGTTTGATGCATGTTGAACCTTTCAAGAACTTTCTTGATATAGTCTTCTTGTGATATCCACAACATTCTTCTAGAACGATTTCTAATGATCTTCATTCTAAGAATCTTCTTTAGTATACCAAATCTTTCATGGCAAATGATTTGTTTAATGCCTTCTTGAGAGCAGCTATCTTTGTCTTATCTTTTCCAACAATCAGCATATCATCAACATACAACAATAGTATGATAGATTCACCATTTCCACAGTTCTTCACAAACACACAATGGTCTGTGGAGGTCTTCTTAAAATTGTGTTGAGTCATGAAAAGATCAAACTTCTTATACTATTGTCTTGGAGCTTACTTCAAACCATAGAGACTTTTCTTCAGACGACACACTAGGTGTTCTTTGCCTGGTTCTTCGAAACCTTCTGGTTGTTCCATATAAATTTCTTCCTCTAAGTCTTCATGTAAGAATGTTATTTTAACATCAAGCTGTTCTATTTCCAAGTCTAGTTTTGCAGCTAGACCAAAGATCGCTCTAATGGATGTCATCTTCACAACTGGTGAGAAGATTTCTTCAAAATCTATGCCTTTGTTCTGGTTGCACCCCTTCACGATAATCCTTACTTTGTACCTAGGGTTTGGGTTGTTCTCTTCAGTCTTAAGTTTGAATACCCACTTATTTTTCAATGTCTTTCGTCCATCTGGTAATCTCACCAAGTCATACGTTTGATTCTCTTTCAAGGACTGTATTTCTTCTTGCATGGCTTGCATCTATTTCTATTTATTATTCATCTTAATGGCTTCCATGAAACTTTGAGGTTCCCCTTCATCAGTGAGAGTGACATAATCATCTAAGAAATACTTTCTTGATGGTTGTCTGACTCTCGTTGATCTTCTCACTTGAGGTTCTTGTTCTACCTGATCAGTCTCCATTTGTTCTCCCTGCATTGCTTGACTTTGTTTTGTCTGGTCAGGTTGTTCCGTCTGATCAGCTTGCTCCATTTGATGAGGTTGTATTGTCTGATCAAGTTGCTCATTCTTTTGAGGAATCTCTCCCCTTGAATTGTGTACCACAATGGTCTTTGGCTTCTTAGATTGCTGAATATCCTGGATTGTCTGATCTTTATAGAATACCACGTCTCTGCTCCGAACAATCTTCTTGTTTACAGGATCCCATAATCTGAAGCCAAGTTCATCACTTGGTGAACCAAGGCATATGCATTCCTTCGTCTTTGCGTCAAGCTTTGCTCTTTCATATTTAGGAATGTGGATAAATGTCCTACACTCAAAGACTCTCAAATGACCATATGAAGCTTTCTTTCCAGACTATACTTCTTCTAGAATCTCTCTATTTAAAGGTCTTGAAGGAGACAATTTGATCAAATCAACTGCAATTTTTACTACTTCACCCCAAAATGCCTTGGGGAGTTTTGCATGAGAAAGCATGCTCCTGACTTTCTCTGTAATCGTTCTGTTCATTCTGTCAGCTAGTCCATTCATCTGAGGTGTCTTGGGGGGTACTTTCTCATGTCTTATCCCATGAGTCTTGTAATAATCCTCAAATGGACCTCTATACTCTCCGTCATTGTCAGTTCTCCAGCATTTCAACTTTCTTCCAGATGCTCGTTCTACAGAAGCATGAAACTCCTTGAAAACTAGAAGAACTTGATTTTTCGTCTTCAATGAATACACCCACACTTTCCTGGAGTGATCATCAATGAAGGTAACAAAGTATTGGGCACCGCCAAAGGACCTTTTAGATGTTGAGCAAACATCTGAGTGAACAAGATCCAGAATATGCTTTCTTCTTATTGCATCATCTGATCTTTTGAAAGATATTCTGTGTTGTTTTCCTGCTAGGTAGTCTTCACAGTGGTGTTTTCTAAGATTTCCAGACCATCTTCTCGCTAGTGGCCTAGTCTTCATTCATTGATTCATCTGGCTTCATCTCCCCCTTTATATCTTTACTTGCATAATGTACGCCTTCCTTTCTCCCGCGAGCAATAATCATGCTTCCTCGGCTGAGTTTCCATCTGCCGGCTCCAAACTGGTTTATCATCCCAGCTTCGTCTAGTTTGCCTGCTGAGATAAGGTTTAGACGCATCTCAGGTATATGTCTTACCTCTTTCAGCACAAGCTTGATTCCATTTTCACTTATCAAAGTGACTTCACCAATACTGGTAATTTTACTTGTGACGTGGTTGTCCATCTTCGCTATACCAAAATCTCCTCTTTGGTATGATGAAAAAAATTCTTCATGAGGAGTTACGTGGAAGGATGCTCCAGAATCAATTATCCATATGCAATCATCAGATGCAATGTTTAGATAATTTTCTTCTCCTATAAGAAATATATTCTCATCATTTGAGGCCATTGCAGTAGTTGCTCCATCTTCCTTCTTCTTCTTTGGGTTAATCTGGTCAGGGTGGACTGTTCCAGCCTGTTGGTCTCTCTTCAAGAATCTGCAATCAGACTTTCTGTGGCCCGGTTTGCCACAGTAATAACAATTTAGTCTAGTGCGAAATTTGGATCTACCTTGTGATTTTTCACGACCTCTTTTTTCACGATTCTTACTCCTTCCTCTGTTGTCAACAACGTTAGCTTCAAACTGGTTGTTCAAACCCCTTTCTCTCCGTCTTGACTCTTCATTCAGCAAATTGTCTGTAACAGAATCCATGCTTAGTTTTCCTTCAGGAGCAAAATTACTAATAGTGACAACTAGAGTGTCTCAACTCTCAGGCAGAGAACTGAGGAGTAGAAGAGTTTGCAACTCATCATTTATCTTCATTTCTGTCTTTGTCAGTTGATTCACAATACCTTTGAAGGTATTCAAATGTTCGATCATGTTCTGGTCGTACCAGTATTCCAACTTCACCAGTCGTCTAACAAGGTGGGCTTTATTCCTGGGCGTCTTCTTTTGAATCAAGGATTCAAGTTTCGTCCACAAATCATATGCATTGGTATAAGTTGATACATGTTCGAACAAACTTCTGTTAATATATTTTCGGATCATAGCTACTGTTTTTCGATTCTGGAGCTCCCATTCTTTGTCGGTCCTCTCCTCTGGTTTATCTTTCTGGGTGATTGGCTCATGCAAATCTTTGCAGTATAAGTGGTCTTCCATCATCAGCTTCCAATAAGAGTAGTTATCTGCAGTTAGCTTAAACATATCTCCATTATGAGTGACAGCTCCCTCCATCTTGAGTTACACAAGCCAATACCGTATATGTGAATAGTGTAGTACAGGTAAATAGTATTGTATACTGAAACAATAATTGTAGTATGCAAACAATGCATCATGTAAGTTCCTAGGAAAGAGAGGTAGGTCACTAATGGACACACTTAAATACCAAGTCTTTCCTAGCCAAAACTTTTCTAAATAGCACTTTCACACCACCACACGTTATTCACAGCAACGAGAATAATTCTTTTCTGATGTGAAAGATCAGATAATGCTGCAACCACAAAGCATACTAAGAATTTTCTTATGAATCTGACACCTAGTATCCAAGAGCTCTGATACTACTGTTGAGAAATGTCAGCATAATTTTCCTCTTCTGTGAACTCAAAAATAGGTACTATGCGAAGCATAAAATAAGTGTAATAACAACACCAGAAATTTTTAGAGTGAAAAACCTTCCTAATGTGAGTAAAGAAAAATCACAGGATCCGTAGGCCACTTAAACTTCCACTATAAAATAATAAGAATACAAAAAAATACAATAATATTGTATCTTCAATTTGTGAATAAAACTTTCACAAATTAATTTATTATTTTTCTCTCATTATTTTTCTCTCTGTGAGAAGAATACAACTCTCTCAAGAAGCTGCTTATCCTTCTTCGATATGTTTCTTGTTGCATTTCTCGAATGGAGCAATGTCTCTATTTATTGAAAAACTCTTCAAGCATTTAATGCTTCTACCTTCCATCGAATGCTTCAGGAAACACAATGTCTTCCACCCTTTTTTGACAAAAGCATGACTTTGTTGAAGCCACCAAAATGTTGCAGCATTCCATCGAAAAAGTTTGTATCATTTCCTTAACAATTGCAATCACGCACATGGCTGGACACGACAGGTTTTGGGTTCGAATTTTGCTAGTTGTCTTTTTGTTTGTATGTTTTCTGTAAATATCATTATACGTCTTCAAGCCTATCATGTACTTACTTTTAAATTTGACACCTTCTTCTTTTCTATTCCAAAAAAAAAAAAAAGAAATCCAAATTTTGAGGCATATAATGTATTTTTATATACATACAAGTATATCTTATATATATTTATATGAGATGAATTTTATTATGAGATAAGTCTCACTGGATATGAGTGTACTTAAGATATATTTATATGTATATAAGAATTTTTTTTTTATATTATAATATGCGCCTGTGCTCTTTTTATACGACGTGGCCTGAACGTGTGTCCATCCAAGTGGGCTAAGGCTCATGGCTGGACCTGTACTATTCAAGCGCCGTAAATGCAGCTACAAGGACTTGGGCCTTCACGTGATGAACGGAATACAATCCATAGTGCAAGATAGTTGCTATAACAAATATGGACTTTGTACCCAAAAAAAAAAAAGGGGCTCTACATCAAGGTTGAAATATCCCTTCACTATGGGACAAAAGAAAAAAGCATTGTAAGTTTATTGCGATTTTAGTGTTTGCACAAATTTATTGTGCAAGTTATTTTTTTCAACACAAATAATGAAAAAGTTATTTCAAGGAAGAAGACGAAAAAAGTTTCTAGTTTAGTCAAATAAAAATATGCAATGATTTCTACCCAAAAAGAAAATTGCAACGATAATAGGGTTGATTCACTTAGTCAACCTTTTACTTATGATAATTGTATGATTTAAGTTTAAATTAAAAAATTTCTTGTTGATTAGCGATCTGTAATTAGTAATTCTATTGTACGTCTTCATTAAAGTTATTAATTTGTCTTAATCTTATAAGGAAAAAGCTTTCTTTCACCTTAAATTTTTTATGTTCCAAAAAATGTATTGCAATAAAAAATGTGATTAAAACACTTGTTAGCATGTTGTTGGAAATTCAAATGCGAGTGAGATATAAGTCGTTGGAAATTCAAATGCGAGTGAGATATAAGTGAATAAGTCATATATTAGAAATGAATGGACAAGTTGAAAACTATATAATTAGAAGAGACTCATAGACTTAATACTTTAAGGTTTAAGATCAAGATGTGACATCAAACTCACTTGTGTATTTTTTTACTTAATTCATTATATGCAGATCTCTTTGGCGTTTTAGACTCCCTCAATTCTAACAACTGGTATCAGAATTGTTGTTTGAGAAGCTACGTGATGATACGATATCCTTTTGACCCATTGTATCAAAAGTCTTCCTAATAATGTAGAGGCTAGGCGTCATGTTCCGTTGTGGATGCTAGATGATGGCAGTGCAAGTATGAAGAAGAGCAATTGTGGCTTGGTTTAGAGGATTTGTGACTCTTGGATGTGGGTTAGGCTCTTGGTATAATACCATTAAATACTCAAAAGGCTTCCACTTGAGAGTGAATGACCGTGTGTGAATGACTTACACTTGAGAGAAAGATTATTGATAATTCAAATGTGAGTGTGATATGGGTGATGAAGTCTCACATTATAAAAGAATGAACAAATTAAATGCTATATAAATACAAAAGATCTAATTCCTTAAAAGTTTGGGTTAATATATGGTGCTAAACCTACTTATATAATTCTTCAGTTAGTCCATTAGATACAAATCTCTTCGACGTTTTAGACTCTCTCTATCCTAACACTTGTCACCCTTCTCTTTCCTAAAAATACCACCAGAACCACATATATAGGACCCTTCCTTCCCTGAAAACAACATTGTATACGGATTTGTAACACATGAAATATTATATTTTTGGTACAATTAGTTTAGAGAAACAATTCTCAAATAACAAAATAATCATATTATTGAGTGGAAATATCATTATGATTTTTTTTAAAGAGAGAATATGTAAGAGAAGATGATAGGTTTCAATAATAGCTATTTATTTTGAAATGTTTATAATTTAAACTGCCTTATGATTCTATAATTAAAATATTTATCTAATAATATATTAATTATGCAAACATTTTTTATTAACAAAGTCTTCCCACATCACTTTCAATAGAATATTTTTTTATTAATAATATATATTAATAATTAATCATTTTAAGGTCTTTATTAATTCATAGGTAAGCTTAATGATGAACTAATTTAACTGAAAATGAATGAATTTGATAAAATCTAAGATAGTGATTTGGTTTATTTTTTACTTTTACTTTTAGTCGATATGTCTTTATTATAATTATAAAAATATCACATTATCTTTATTTTTTATTTTCAAGATTTTGAAAAAAAAAAAATGTGACATCTTTTAAGATTAGAAGAAAAATTAAAATAATATAATATTTTTAAATATATATCAATTAAAAATAAAAACACAAAAACAAATCAAACGCCCAAAAAAAAATTGCAATGGAATATGACGTTATGAACACATTAAGTCCACGTCAACGTCTAGGGTCTAACTCAAGACTTGCTAGTTGCTATTTCTTACAAAGGCGTGATCCAACCACGTCATTTGAAGCCAACTTACACAGCTACCAAAATGGGTTGAGTATGATGGACATGTTTGAATAATTCGATAAGAACTATTAGTTGAGTTAAAAAAAATTAAAATTTAATTTAATTTAGTCTAACATAGTTTAATTTGATTTAGTTTAACTTGAAATCAAGTTAATTTGTTTTGAATTACTTCATACCTTTAATTCTTAATTTTTATCAAATAAGATACACCTAAAAGAATATTATCATTTTTTACATGAAAAATTAAAACACAATTGATAATTAGATTAATTATTTAATTTATTTGTTATTGACTCAAAATTAAATAACACAAATTTTTTATTTTTTGCTTATTTAATTTTTTTAATATTAAATTCATTATTTTAAAAAAATTGAACTAGTACACAAAGTTGCAATTCACAATAAATTAGATTAAATTAATAAAATATTAATTCAAAATATATTTGGCCTAACACTAAAATGGACTGGCCCAACATGTATGAATAATGATCCAAACATAACCCTAAGTCTAGCCCCAAAAAAAAAGTTCAAGGAATTTAAGATTTTGCCGTATAAACTATAAAATTGAGAAATCCATCATTTAGTAGTGCTAAAAATAGTGACAAATTCCAGTAAAAAAAATATTGGCAAATGGATTAAAACTTAAGTGTGTGTTTGAATGAAAGATTTTAAAGAGGGAATGTATTTATTAGAAGAATTTAAAATCCTTTATAACATAATGCTTTGTTTGAATATTTTGCAGAATTATTTTAAAAATTTCAAATATTTTAAGAGAGTATTTCATCAGTTTAAAAAAAATATAAAATACATATTAAAGAAGTAAAATTCTAAAATCCCTCATTCTTCTTCACTCTTCTCCACCGTCAATTCTCACTGACGGTAACAATGTCGATGTCATAGGGCACAGCGAGATCGTCGAATCTGACGATGGTAGCTCGACAAAACGGCTAGAGCGAAGACAAAAAGATATAAGAGAAGAGTGGGGAGCTCGAGATCACTATTCGTGAGAACATAGACAGCGTCGTAACCATTGAGGCGGATATGCAGCCATAGGTATAGGTCGACGAAGATGCAAAGGCAATGGCGATGTTGGATTTGACTTAGGGAGAGTGGGGTTGGTGGATTTTGGGTCCGATTGGGTTCGTGTTTGGTGGCAACTTCGTGGCAGCCATAGATGGCATGACCGGTGCCGATCTAGACCATGGTGAAACGATAGCTATTCTGTTTCGATCTAGGCATTTTCTGGTTAGGTGGATTCGATTTGTGAGGCTGGTTTGTCTAGGTCTTGAGTTCTTAGTTATGAGTCCAATTTTTTACTAGATCTAGTGGGTTTGGCTGGCGATTCTGGTAGTTGAGGATGGTTCCAGCTAAGAACAACAACTTGGGGTGGAAGAGATAGTGGTTCGAACTTGGTGGTAGGTGGCTTAGCTATGGTGGTTCGGGTTTAACAGCTTCTTATTTTAAAATTCATAAATAATAACTCAAACTAAAAATTTTAAGACTCATCCAAAAACAATCTAAAAGTAGACAAAAATTCAACGTTTCAATCTGGCCTGCAGGTTTCTTGGCCGGTTTTATTTATAGACAGAGATCAAGGAAGAAAGCAACCGCTTGGACCAAGGATACAACTACCAAACGACAACTTACGGTGCAAACGTAATAAAAGTTGACAATTAGGCATATATCCATACAAATTCGTAAAGGATACTTTAAAGTATATGTACTGTTGTGTGTATATACATATATATATATATATATATATATATATATATATATATATATATATATATATATATATATATATAGAAGGTATTTAGTGAAAAAATATTTATTATTGAATTTTGATTATTGAATTTTATATGAATAAATAAAATTAAAATATAAATACATATGACTTTTTAAATAATCATATAATATTTAAATAATTTTAATTTGATCATCTATATATGATAGTATGATCAAGATTTACTCATTTCACTTCTCTCGAATAAAAACTCATCTCACTATTAATGAATAATTATAATTCAACAGGTAAATCAATAAAATTTACATTCTATAAATAGTTATTAAGTTGTATAAAAATATCAAGTTTTACACTAATATAACTTAATATCTTCCTTATATATATATATATATACATATTCATTTTTTAAATAATTTATTTATAAGATGTAAAAAATAATACATATATTATATTTTTATTAAAAAATAACAACACGAACACTTAAAAAAATTTATTACCTAAATTTGGTCCCTTGAATACCGCAACTAAGGGAAGTCCAAATTATGGTTAATGCACTGTTACTTTTTATATGTATTTTAAAGTTATTATAGAATTAAAAAAATCATTAAATAACTTTAACAATAAAGAAAAAAAATTATATTTAAATAAATTACTTTTTATTAAAATACTTAAAATAATATTATTATTTTATTAATCTTCTCTTATTTATTATTATTAAGGGTAAAGTTGAAAAAATAATCAGCCTTACATTTGACTTATGCAGTGAACAATATGTGTTCATATACTAAATCCTATAAAGTTGCGTTCGTTAATGAATAGTTGTTTATTACATGTGATGAAACTTACACCAGCAGGCAAATGGATCAGAATCCTCTCATGTAGGAGAGAAAAAAAACACAGAAATATAATTAGTAGACTCTGCATAAATAATATCGAATCTTATTATAATAAAATTTGTATTTTTTCTCTCATAATATAACATTTTTATGTTAGTAAATAATATGAGAGATTCCTCATCCTAATTGAACATTTTAGAGTGGGAAGAAAAATAAAATAAGAGCAAAAACCGGTTAACGGATAAGCTACATATATTAAATTCGGTTTCTTTATTATGTAGCTTAGCCTGGTTTTAATGTTTCATATTGAACTTGTCAGTGTCACTATATGGCCACATAAAGAAGGATTCTTCCGATGAATGTATGTTTGCGTTTAAGGAAAATATGAAACAAACAGGTTATTGATTTCATAAAATTTATTTAGTTATTACATAGCTATTTTTATATATATATTATATATATATATATTGGCCAGATAAATATGATAAGAATGTGCAACATAAAATTAAATCATTTTAAAGTATTACATCACTAAAAAAACGTTATTTTGTGCATACACGAGTCTCTCATAAGCTAATTTATGTTAATTGACAGAAAAAATATAAAATAGTTACGTACTGACAAGATAAATCTTAGGAGAAGGAAATTAACAAGGTTTCAAACCATAAAGTAACACATTAAAATATGAAAATATGATTTTTTTTTCTTATATATTATATTGTACTACTAGCTAGGTTTTCAATGAGAACTAGCCACATACATGTTTACTTTTTGCTTTTTTAGTTGAATATATGTTTAGTTAATTACCCACCATGGAAAAACAAACAAAAAATTTCTGAAATTTTGATACGTTATACTGACTCTTTTAAGTTTTATTTCTCATTTTGTTACTTCAAAACAAAGTAATATTTCTCATTTTAATCCATTGTTACCCTTTATTATTATTTTGAACTAGTAGTTTAAGTCGGTTTCTTGTATGAATTAATCAACCAATTAGGGTGTAAGCAGGAACATTGAACGACAGGCAACAACGTCAAGCTTCTTGGGAGAGTTAGACAAGTTATATAAAATATATATTTAAATAATTGATTTAATTTGATTTTGATCAATTAGTCAAATATGTATTACTAACTAGTTAAAGTACCTTGCGCGGGTGATTTGTCATCCAATGAAAGATAAAGCATACGAATATAAAATAATAGTTAGTAGCCATATATTTTGGGTAGTAGGAATGTGAAGAAAAATTGATTAATACAAAATAGTATGAACAATTACATTGACATTAGAATCATATTTAAAATCGATTTAGCAAAGATTGCAATTGACTGGGTCTCGTTTATTTGAGAAAATAAAATTAGATTGATATTAAAATGTTATTTAAATAATTTAATCCATTTTTTCGATAGTTGGGTATAGAATAAAAATAAAAAGAGGGCAAAAATTGACTCCCTTAAATATTTTTTCCCGTCAGAAAAAAAGGGGGTAAAAAGTTAAGGGCAATAAAACATTTTTATAATGGTAACATTTTTTTTCATGAGGCAATAATAAGTATTATTAATGTTATAATAATAATAATAATAATAATAATAATAATAATAATAATAATAATAATCTGTTTTTCATCCAGGAGTTATAATAATGTCAAACATCAAATAGTATGACCATATTCTTTCAAATTTATAATTGTAAGAATAACAAATGCAATTGACATAGACATGTCAAATATGTTTTTTTAAGTTTGTTGTTGAACATGAAATAGTGGCACACTTAGCTGAAATTCACACAACATAATAGATGGTTGATACGTGTAAAATATATTAAAAGCAAATGTACTATATGGTAAAGTAATATAAGACTTGAGTCTTAGTTATCGATCCTATAAAGAATAAGAGATAATTATTAGTTTCGTTAATCTTTTAGTTATTTAGACAATCAGAAGTGTAAGAAGAAATTTAAAATAAAATTAAACTACAAATAAAGAAGAAAGATGGACAATTAAATAATATAGAGAGAAATTAATTAGAGAGAAACTAAGACGCAAAGTTCACTTGAATCCAATTAATTATATTTTTATTCATTTATGATGTAAGCTAATTTTATTGTCAATATTCTCTTAATTACTATTGAATCCCAATGGTCATGGATAAACAATATTTTATTCCTAAATTAAATCACTTATTTGGTCATTTAGTTAAATTAATTATGAATGCATTAAGCACCAATTCAAGAAATAAACTAACATATCATCAATTCGATTGATAGAATAAATTGATGTTTAGTCATTCACTAACTTAATCCTAGGTTTATTATATAAGTCTACTCATTGGTTGCGGATGGTCACCGGTCAAACAATGAATTAAATTATGTCAAAAGTGATTAAGTATTGACAAGAATTCAAACAATATAATAGACCCAAAAGAAATTACCTTAATCAAAGGGAAAACTCCAAAAAAAATCCCTTGTACTATATACCATGTGCATTTTGATCATGTTACTTTAAAAATGTGTCAAAATGACCTGTTATTTTGTGTTTTGTGCAAAGAAGTATAAAATGATAACAAGCGTTACATTTTGGATGGAAACGTGCACGTGCCTGAATTTTTGACCCCCAAACACGGTCTTTTTCTTCCTCTTCATCTTCATATGAAAACATTAGAACTCCATAGCTCAAAGCCAACGAAACATTAAACCCTAAAATAGAGACCTATCTGGGCGGATCTACGATGGGGCGGCTGGACAGTGGGTCGTATGGAAGATAGAGACCTATGAGTGCATCGCGGTTGGAGAATCGATGACGAATCTGGGTGACGCAACGAAGCTCGTGGGTTGCGGATCTGGAATAGTGGTGTGCAGTGGTGGCTTGCAACGGTGGAGTGCGGTGGCTCGTGGATGGTGCGCGGTGGTAGTTCACGCAAAGTGGATATGAGTTTTGGGGGGTTCTGTTTTGGATTTGAGTTTCTGAGATTGGACAGCAAAAATTGAAATCTCAAAATTTTTAAGCCCTAAATCCTGAGATTCGCGTGTAGAAATTGAAACCTCCAATTTTTCACCTCCAATTTTGCAGGTTTTCAATTAGGCAAGAGGTTGAAGAAGATTGCGTTTGGCACTCAAGAATTCAGACACGCACGTGTAAGTTTCCATTCAAAATGTAACTTATGTTATCATTTTGTACTTCTTTGCACAAAACGCAAAGTAACAGGTCTTTTTTGCACATTTTTGAAGTAACATGACCAAGGTGTACATGGCATATAGTACCATGAGATTTTTTTTAGAGTTTTCCTTTAATCAAATTCAAAATCAAACTCAATTAATCAGAAAAACAAGATCCTCCATAACCCTAACTATGAGATTAGTTACTCATGTTCAATAACAAATCTATATCACAATACAAATTCATAGAAAGAAAAACCCAAAGAAAGGAGAAAAAACTAAGAGGAAGAGAAATCAAAACCCCTTTTACGGAGATTGTGATCTTCAAGCCTTCAAGAATGTCATCCTCTCTTCATGATCGTCCTCCAAAGATTCGTGACAATTCTCTCTTCTGAATTATCTCACTAAAGTTTGTTGTCTCTCTCTCTAAATTTCTGTTAGATGATCTGAACCAAAGAGAGCTCATTTGTTAAACTCGTTTTCCCTTTTTTATAGAAAAGTTGACAGCTTTTTGTGTATGACTTACACAATTTTTTCTCACTCTTTAGATGACCGAATTTGCCATCAATCTCAACAAAGAAGTTTTATAATTTTCTGTTATCTTTTCAATGTCATAAACAACGCCTCAATCTGATCTCTGTTGCTCAAGATATGTTCTAATTACTGAAACATGGTCAGGAAAGTGTAAGAATCTGAATTTGCAACAAACTTTATCTCTTTGAGAATTCTTATCTAATCTTCAATATAATCCTTATTTAAGATTTTGCATTAAAATAGAACTCTAATTAGAATCTAAGAATATGATAAGAATCCTTCAAATATTTATCTTCAAGAATTTTCTATTTTTACACAAAATCGATGATTTATCTTAAAAATTTAAATATGACTAAGTGAAGATATAATTATTTAAAAAAATAAAAAAATAAATAAAAAAAAGTTAAATAAAAATTAATTAAAAATCTTAATAAATAAATTCAAAAAATAAATGTATTTAACACTTATCAATGGTCAGACTTCTTAATAAGAATATAAAGTTAATACAAAAGCACTGTCATAGTTTAAAAACCAATAATGTCGTTACACAGTGGCAACATTGATTTATTGAAGGATCTAAAGAAATAAAGAGAAATACATAATATTTGTAAAAGAGGAGGTTAAAGATTCATGAACACTGTATAATATAATTAAATACTAAAAGATAATTTAACCAAATGCAAAGAAACTATATATAGGCTAAATAAGGAAAAAAAGACTATTCTACCCTTAATAAACAATAAAGCAAAATAACCTAATATTTCTTAACATCTCCCATCAAACTCAAGATGCGGCAGCTACAAACATCGAGAGTTTGCCAACTAGAAAATGAAAATAGGAAATAGAATGTGACTTGGTAAAGAAATCTATAATTGGCAAAGAAGAAGAAACAAAGGGCAAGGTAAATGGTGTCATGCTTAAGATGATGACGAGTAGGGCGACAATCAATTTCAATGTGCTTAGTTTGTTCATGAAAAATTGAGTTGAGAACAATCTGAATAGAATTCCGATTGTCACAATACATAAGAGTGGGATGAGAAAGAGAAACTCTCATATCTGCAAGTAACTAAACAATCTCTTTGGTAGTAGATGTCATAGCATGATATTCTACTTCGGTTGAATATTGAGAAATAAATGATTATTTTTTGCTCTTCCAAGAAATAAAAGAATCACCTAAAAAATACAAAAATTAGTAACAAACTTGCAATCTATGAGATCATTGCAATGATCAACATCAGACTATGTACGCAACTCCAAAGAAGAGGTGGATGAAAGTAAAAGACTATGAAAGACTGTACCTCGAAGATACTGCAAAATATGAAGAACAACTGCCTAATGAACTATAGTAGGAGAAGCAACAAACTGACTAAAACATGAACAATATATGCAATATCTGGACAAGTAATAGTAAAGTATACCAAGCTTCTAACAATAGTATGGTATAAAGTAGGATCTGACAAATGTAAGTCATCAGAAGAAGAATACTTTGCATTAACCTCAATGGAAGTATCTACAGTCTTATTATCAGTAAGTCTAACTCGCTCAAGAATATCTGCAACATATTTCGTTTGAGAAAGAAGATAACCTCTGGGTGAGTAGGCTACCTCAATATCCAAAAAATATCATAGAGAACCCAAATCATTCATTTCAAACTGTCTAGCTAACTCTGTCTTCAAAATCGAAATACCATCAATATCATCACCAGTAATAATCATGTCATCAACATATAAAGACAAAATGATACAACCTGCATCATGCACTTAACAAAAAGAGCAGAATCATGACTACTAGAAGTAAATCCAAGGGAAGAAATCACAACAGAAAATTTCTCAAACTAAGCACGGGGTGCTTGTTTAATACCATATAACGTTTTCTTGAGCTTGCAAACATATCCAGAATCATGTGAAACACCAGGAGGGAGCTCCATATAAACATCTTCTTGAATATCTCCATTCAAGAAGGCATTTTTAACATCAAGTTGAGATATATATCACTGACGAACTGAAGCTATTGCAATAAGAGTATGAATAGTAGCCATTTTTGCAACAAGAGCCAATGTCTCCTCATAATTCATATCATATTGTTGAGAGTACCATTTTCTAACTAACCTAGCTTTGTATCACTCAATAGATCCATCAGAATTAGTCTTGATCTTATACACCTAACGACAACCAACAACAGCCTTACCAAGAGGTAGTTTTACCAATTCCAAAGTATATGTCTTATGCAAAGTAGAAAGTTCTTCATTCATAGTTTGCTGCCAAAGAAGATCAAGAATAGCCTTTTTATAGGAAGAGGGCTCAAAGAGACAATGAATAGAAGCTAAAAAGGAAGAAAATGATGAAGAATAACAAGAATAAGTAAAATCTGGTAACTTTGTGGACTTACGAATGCGTATGGAATGACGTAGAGGCGGATCCATAATCTCAGACGGAGCTTGAGAGACCGTATGAGAAGAGAGAGCTTCAAGTATGCCAGAAAGTAAAATGTCAGTACCTGTAGAAGGGGCGTTTGAAGTACTAGGAACCTGAGATGACAACCTATCAGAATCCTCAGAAAAAGGATCTATAAAAATAAGGTCAGATCTGGTCAAGTTATGAGTAGTGGATGGAATAGAAAAGAAAAATATATGCTCGAGAAAAATAACATGACGAGACGCATAAAGTTTCTGAGTTATTTGATCAAAACAAAGATACCTTTTTTTACTTTCACCATAACCAAGAAAAACACAAATAGCAGATCTAGAGGACAACTTGCTGCGTTCTACATGAGGAAGAAGAACGAAACAAGTGCAACCAAAAACTCTAAAGAAAGAATAATCAGGAGCATACCCATACAATTTTTTAAAAGGAGACAAACTTGAAATATGAGAAGATGGAACTGTATTAATCAAACTTACAGTAATAAGAACAGTTTTACCCCAACAAAATTAAGAACAGAAGCAGACAACAAGAGAGAATGAGTGATTGCGGGATTTAATGATGCAAACTCAAGTACAGGTTGCCTCAAGTAATAAATTTCTCGGGAGTCCGAGGTCGATCCATAGGGAATTGATGAAGAAAAATTAAATGAGGAAGAAAAATGATTTATCATAACATCAAAAGTAATAAAAGATGTTCACAAATGAATTTAAGAACTTGCTTGGGTTAGGAGATCCACTCTTGGTAATAAATTAAAGGTAAGATTATTTCTCTTTATAACTCAATTGAAATTCACACGCAACGGAGGTTTCAATCGGAAAATATAACATTCAAAGTTCAATTATATATGCAATCATATTATGATTCCTTTAATTATATACCAACATTTGTAAATGAGTTCAAGCATTCACTGTGTCAATCCTATTGTCTACAATAAACCAAGATCTTTATTATACAAAGAAGGTTTCTAAATTGATTGAAAACAAAATACAACACATATAATGTCCATATGATAATATATCATTTAAGCACAAGAAATAGAATAATATAACCTTATTTTATTACCAAGAGCTTCACTCTTTCACCCAAGCAAGATGAAGATTTAGTTACTCATAGATAAGAAGAAAGAAAGAGAGAAGAAGAGAAAGATGAACATAGTTTCAATTTAGAGCAAGAGAAAATTACAACAAAGGAAAACAATAAACAAGCATAACCATAACTTCTAAAAACTAAGCCTAACACCAAGAGCACCAAATGATCAGCCAATGGTGCCTTTTATAGAGGATTAGGGATACAAAATGACAAAGGGGGTGATTAAGAGTAGATGGATGAGTGGGTGGAGTCGTTGGATGAGTGGTTGAGTGGTTGAATGAGTGGTTGGATTATTGAGATTCTTTGTCTTCGAAATCATTCATTACTTAACTCATTGATGTCGTCATCAAATGAAAAAGTCATCTTCATAAAAGTTGTAGATCAGGGTCTTAACTTTTAGATGTCCAAATTTTAGCTCATTTCACCACCTACAGCCCGAGATATGGCCCAATTGCTAAAGATTGTTCAGGCCTAGTTTCAGCACCTCTGTTTTGACTTCCAGACCCAATATCATCTCCAAGATGTTTGATATGAGTTTTGTATTCTTCATGAAAGTTGTAGATATAAGTCTTAACTTTCAAGTATCCAAATTTCAACCCAAGAAAGTTCCTAAAGCTCGAGTTATGCTCTGATTACTATACACTATTCATGTTCTAGTCATAAAACTCGTGTTCTGACTTCCAAGCTCAATTAGGTCTACTAGATGTCTGAATGAGACTTTGAGCTCTTCATCAAAGTTGTAGAGCTTTCTCTCAGCTTTCCTACAAGGTAAAATTCATAATTTCTAGACATCTAAAACTCAAGATATGACTGAAATACAGAAATAATGTAAGACCCAAATAATGCTAAAAAAATCAATTAAGTCTAATTTGAATCCAAACTTACAAAACATAACCAAGCTTAATCAATTAAGTATATGAAGAGTGTAAATGACTAAAAATGAGAGTTTATTAATGTATAAAATATATGATTATCAACGAGCAATTTCAACATTGTGTCTATGTTTTCTTTCAGATGAAGTTTGGTTAATAGTTCCATCTAAGGCAAGCAACTCACAAAATTTATTAGAAGTATATTCCCCACCTAAATCACGCCTAAAACATTTGATAACAACAGAATTTTAAGTTTTAATAAGACGCCAAAAAATTGTATATATCTCAAAGAATTCAGAACGATGTTTTATTAATTAAACCCAACAATAACGAGTATGATAATCAATAAAAGAAACATAATATCGAGCCCCTCCTTTTTTGGCAATAAGAGAAGGACTTCATACATCAGAATGAATCAAATCAAATGGAGAAGAAGAAACAGGAATACTTCGATTAAAAGGTAAAGCTGAAAATTTTGCCAATTTACATCCACTACAATCAGAAATATCACAAGTTTGTAAATTTCCTAAAGCCCCTATGGATGCCAAAAATCTCAAACGAGAAGGTGAAACATGACCTCTACGAGAATGCCATACGTAAAAATTAGAAGAAGAATGACTCAAACGAAAAGAAGACAAATCACCATTAGTAGCAGTAGTAACTGACACTTTTA
The DNA here is from genome assembly GCA_029884605.1 of Ormosia emarginata. Lineage (NCBI taxonomy): Eukaryota > Viridiplantae > Streptophyta > Magnoliopsida > Fabales > Fabaceae > Ormosia > Ormosia emarginata. Next base: position 18,911,796 of record JAQQTP010000060.1, on the reverse strand, counting down.
ACTCATCCAAAATATATAGTCCCCCCTTCCTACGGCATGTCCCAATCAACTTCTGAGAATGTAGATCCTGCACATAACAAGAAGAAGAGGAAAATGCGACTAAATTACTAAAATCACATAACTGACCAACAAAAGTAAGATTTAATTTGAGTTTTGAAATATGATAAACATTAGGGAGAGACAAGTGAGGTGTAACAACAGAACCAACACTTGCTAAAGAAATAGGAGTGCCATCAGCAGTCATGACAGGAATAGAAGATGCACAAAAGCAAAATATGAAGAATCTTGAGACATATGATGTGAAGCACTAGAATCCAAGACCTATACAGAATGTGACATACCTGAAGAACTATGAGGTAACTGACTTACTGAAGAAGAGGCAGACATAACTTATGGTTGTAAGGAGAGATACTTCTGAAATTGCTCAGCCAAAGTACTAGGATTGGTGAAAGAACTTGATGAAACAACTGTTGTAGTATTAGATTATGGTGGTTTGTAACCCTGAGGTGATCTATAAGCATTAGATTGTGACTGATTGCCAGGCTTCCAAGCTTGAGATTATTTTTGCGATTGTTCCAATGACCTTTTTGCTTACAGAAACTGTACTCGTCGATGGCAACCTATTATGTAAGGCTTATTCTGATTACTAGAGAGTGACTTAGAATGTACTGCTAACACATAATAATTAGAAGTTGAAAGAATCCCTTTTCCAAAATAAGACTTAAGATGTATTTCTTCAGTCAATAATTCACTGACAACTGAGTCAACAAAAAGAAGTGGAGAACAATACAAAATTGAACCTCTAAGTCCTTCAAAATTACTGCGAAGTGCAATTAAAAATTGTACCAACCGTTGCTGCTCTCTATGAGTAATATAGTTACCACATGCCTTTAACTCTGTCGATTCTGTAAGAGCCAATTGATCCCAAAGATCTATTATAATAGAACAAAACTCCTGAATACTCATATTCTTTTGCTGAAGAGCTCGTATGTCATTCTCCAATTGATACTACTTTGCAAAATTTGACTGAGTGAATAACCTTTGTAGATGATCTCAAACCTCCTTTACTGTCTCATACTTCGCCAACTGTGTACCTATGGAATGCTAAACAAAATTGTTAATCTAAGTAATAATTTTTGCAATGTGTGCTTCCCAGGTATCTATCAAAGCAGCATACCCCTCATCAGTATTCTTAGGTTTCACGAATGGTCCACTAACATATCTCCATATTTTTTTACCCTTAAGAAAATTTCTCATTACATAACTCTAATATGAATAATTCTTTCCATCCAACCTCACACTCACAAACTGAAGTGAATCGTCTCTTTCAATAGTCATAATAAAAAAACAAAGAAAGCCAAAAGGAATACCAACTTATAGAAACTGAACGAAATACCAATTGTACTGTCACGCCACAAAAACCGTACGGTCACACCCACGCCACAAAATCGAAATTGTACAGTTATGCCCACACTACCAAAAATTGAAATTGTACCATTGTCAACGCCACAAAGAATCGAAATTGTAAGCTTTGTCTTATGACTTTCTCTGATACCATATTAAAGAATCCAAAGAAATAAAGAGAAATACAGAACATTTGTAATAGGAGGCTAAGGATTCACGAACATTGCATATTGTAATTAAATACCAAAAGATATTTTAACATAAATACAAAGAAATTATATATAGGCTAAATAAGGAAAGGAAAAGACTATTCTACCATTAATAAACAACAAAGTAAAATAACTTAATATTTCTTAACATGATTAAGTAAGCAAAATCTTAGAAGCCAACTGTTAAGTTGAAATACTAGTTGGCATAAGTCAGTTGGTACATAGTCTTCATCCAAACCATCAAACATTGTTCAAAAAAGTACAGGGGCCAAAAGTCTAACAACGTGGTGATGAAGGCATTGTGTCTGACCTAAATTAGGAAGAAAATGGTTGTCAAAATATCTTTTTGCATCGAAAGTTAAGTATTCAACTATACTGAGATAGAAAATGAATTGAAGACAGTAATGCATGCAATCCACCAATCTTTCAATGCTAAAAAATTATAATAAAATTATGGCAGTATATTGAAGAACTCTAAAGTGTAAATGACAAACCCCAACTTTCTTCAAAATGACAAAACTTGATCTCTAACCCAGGTAAAACAGGTTCTGGATTGATAAAACATGCTCATTTTTGTTTTTTAGATTCAAATAGGATACTCTGAGTACCATGGAACAAAAGTTAAGAGACCAACCTTGCAATTCCCTGATCCACCATCAACTCATTCCCCATAAAACAATTGTAGACCCCTTCTCTCTCTCATAAAACCACTCCGTGTTAAAAACTTGAAATGTGTAATCCTCAATGGCTCTTCCTGGTCCATGGCCTTTAGCCCCTGCAACTCTATCTCCATCATGAACTGCGATACCAACACCAAATCAACCCCATTCTTTCACCCAATGCGAGACCTAACTGCTATGGCAATTGGAAGTATATAAAAAAAAACATAATAATAAGAAAGTAACAAAAAAAACCCTTTATATTATTGTGTAAGGAACTTAAAGAATCAAACTGTAAATTTTAGAACTGGAGATTAAAAGTGCATAGGATTAATGGATTATGCACAACCTAAAGCCTCCAAATTCATAGAACTACCTTATATTTGAAGTGATTAACCCAACTTCATAATGTAAAAGGAAAAATACAAATAAGAAGTTTCAATTCACCAAAACAATAGATTTCATATCACTAATTATAGAATTCATGTCTTCTTCAAAACTCCTCTTGAGAGGAGTCAACTTAACTTGGGAACATTCAACAACTTCTTCCAGACAACTATCACTGTTAATTCAGAACCATGCATATTTACTTAAGAAAGTTTAGAATACATCTTCGGCACATGCACTTTTTCTTAATTGACAAGATTTGGCAGCAAAAAAACCTTTTGTTCATCTATTTTATTGATCAATCAAGGTACACACACACACAGATATATATATATATATATGCCATAGAGTCCTATTTACAGAAAGATTATAACAAAATCAACAAAATCTCCTAAATTGGCTCTAACTCAATAATCTTGATTGATTATGATTGATTTGATCGAGTCATGCAAATCCATGCATATGTTCCATGCTTTTATCTCCGTAATTTACTCACACCTATCTCATTACCCCCCTCAAGTTGGTGCATGAAGATTACAAATACCCAACTTGCTCAGTAAAGAAAAAAAATTGGGAACGACCAAGAGCTTTAGTTAGCATATCGGCCAACTGCACATGAGTTGAGACGTTTTAGGGTCTGATGTGTCCGACAAGGATTTCATCTCGAACAAAATGGCAGTCCATTTTGATATGCTTAGTGCGTTCATTGAAGACAAGATTCTTGGCAATGTGTAGCGCGGCTTGGCTATCACAATAGAGTCTCATAAGTTGTGGATGAGAAATTCCTAGACAGCTCAATATGTTTTTCAACCATTTCAGTTCACAAGTCATAATGGCCATGGAGCGATACTCAGATTCAATAGAGGAGCGAGAAACAATATGTTATTTTTTGGTTTTCCAGGAAATAGGTGAGTGTCCTAGAAGAACAAAACAACCTATGAGAGATCGCTGAGTCAACGAGCAACTAGCCCAATCTGAATCGCACCACACATAAAGAGTTAAGTTGTTGTCCCTGCGTAACAAGATCCATTGTCCTAGGTTCCCATTCAAATACCAGATCACTTGTAAAATAGCATCCCAATGTGCTCGCTTTGGTTGCTACATGAACTGAGACAATGTATGAACACAATAGGATAACTCGGGTCTAGTAAAACATAGATAGATCAAACGACCAACTAGACATCGATATTATTCTAGATTAGGAAGAAGATATCCTTCATCAAGAGCCAAATGGTGATTTTGCTCCAAGGGTGTAGGAGCTACTTTGCCCCCAAGTAATCTAGTTTCACTAATAATATCTAAGGCATATTTTTATTGGCATAGAAAAATACCTGTAGCAAATCGTGCCACTTCAACACCAAGAAAATATTTGAGTGTACCTAAGTCTTTCATATGAAAACATGCATGCAAGTATGTCTTGAACTGCCCAATAACTGCATGGTTATTTCCAGCCACAATTAAGTCATCCACATATACTAGAACAATAATATGAACTCCCGGCTTCTGTAGCATAAACAAAGAGTATTCGGACAAAGATTGTTTGAACCCATAAGTCTTGAGTGTGTGAGACAACTTTGCAAACCAGCATCTAGGTGCCGGCTTGAGTCCGTATAGGGATTTTCTAAGTTTATATACCATCCCAGGTTGAGAAACGTTAAAACTAGGTGGGAGCTTCATAAAAACTTCTTCTTGCAAGTCCTCATGAAAGAAAGCATTGTAGACATCCATTTGATGTAACTCTCAGTTCCTTGCAGCAGCCACTGCGAGCAATACGCGCACTGTTACCATTTTTGCAACAGGAGCAAAGATCTCGTATAATTAATCCCTTCCACCTAATGGTTTCTGAGAATGACCAAACATGCTTTGAACTTCTCCACTGTGCCATCTGACTTTTGTTTGACTTTATATACCCATTTAGAACCAAGAGCCTTTTTCCCAGAAAACAGAGGCATTATCATCCATGTCTGATTATTTTCAAGGGCACGAACCTCACTGTGTATGTCTTCGCGCCACTTGTTGTTTTTCATTGCTTCGTTGTAGGTCACTGGCTCCTTTTCCTATTTAAGAGATGTAAGAAACACACGGTGTGCTAAAGAAAAAATTTCACAATTCACATAGTGTGTAATGGGATAGGGAGCACTTGTGGAGGAAGGTGGTGAAGGTGAACGACTAGATGTGCTCAATGTTTAGATGGTGTTGGTGACAATCACAGAGTCGAGAGGAAGGTTTCTTGGTTCTACACCTTCGTCCCATTTGTTCCTCCTCACGGTCAAAACTGGATTCTTCTTGGGTGTCACTTGGTAAGCTCTCTATGTGTGAATGGATTTCTGTATATGCTTCGATTGCTCTGTCTGTGCCCCCTTGTCATCGGTACCGGATGAATTTTGGTTAATACATACATCCAGCTCTACATCATCGCCCATGTAATCTGGGACATTTACTTCTCTTCTGTGGCTACGCGATGAGGTTTGATCATGCAAGTAGTCACTCAACTGATTGAAATGATACTCATTTTCAACAAATACCACGTCTCGAGAGACAAAATATTCCCTTGTATCTAAGTCAAATAACTTTCATCCGTTTTTCTCGTAAGGATACCCAACAAAAACACACTTTCTACTTTTGCTGGTAAATTTATCCTATTTCCTTCCTTGATTATGAGCATAACATAGACATCCAAACGTTCTTAGGTGTTTGAATGAGGGGGGTGCCCATGTAGCATTTCATAAGGCATTTTCCTATTGAGTACCATAGATGGTATCCTATTAATCAAGTATCCTACTGTCAGCACACACTCTCCCTAAAAATCAATTGGAAGATTTCCTTGGAATTTTAGAGCTCGTGCAATATTAAGAATATGCCTATGTTTTCGTTCAACTCTCCCATTCTGTTGTGGTGTTCCAACACAAAAGGTCTGAAAAATTATACCTTATTAAAAAAAAATAATTTTTCATGCAAAGAAATTCAGTGCCATTATCACTTCTAAAAATTTTCACGTGTTTATCAAACTGCTTTTTGATCAAAACAAAAAAATTCATGAGCATCTGAGGCACCTCCTTCTTATCAGCAAACAAGTATATCTATACACCGCGAGAATAATCATCTACTATTGTCATGAAATAAAAAGCACCACAGGAAGAAGGATCTTTATATGGACACCATAAATCACAATAAATTAACTCAAAAATACCATTAACTCTGTGTTCACTGACAGAAAATTTGTCTCTTGGTTGTTTTGCTCTAAGACAAACATCATAATTTTTATTTGACAATTCTTCACACTTATTCTTACTAAAATCAGGTATTGACCGTGTGATCTTGAAAGACGAATATCCTAAATGCCTGTGCCATAGATCCACTTGATTTATTCCATCTTTTTTGCAAGCCTTCACCACTCAAACTCCATAGAAATAATAGAGCTCATCTTTACATTCACCCACAATAATCAGTATCCTCGAAGTGCGATCCTGCATAACAAATAATTTATCAGCGAACTATACAATACAATTTGACTCATCTAACAATTGTGACACAGATATCAAGTTGTAACTCAATTTGGGAACATAAAGAACGTTTGTAAGCTTTAGTCCCCCTTCTAACAAAACAGTTCCTTCATTTGTAGCATTTGTCTGTTCTCCATCTAGCAAGCCAACTGGATATACTACAATGTCATGCACTTCACACATTTTCTTTAAGTTCCTTGTCATATGATTCGAGGGGCCGATGTCGATCCATGAGACGGATTGGAATTTATTTGTCATCTTCTCATTATAGTCTGGCTTATTCAACATGTCCACGAGCCTTTGCCATTGATCAGTAGTCAACTCAGCGAGGCCAACTTTGTTGGCATATGTTATGGACATGGAAGCACCTCCATTCACACCTACTTGTACTGCGTTGGCTCGTACACCTGCTCTTTTTCCTTGTCCTGCACCAGTACGCGATTGTACCTTTTCCACCAGATTTTCCTTCACCTCTCGGCCTGTCCCCCCACCAGTCAGGGTACCCAATCAACTGGAAGCAGCTTCCCGTATCGTGTCCTATTCTATTGCAGTGGATACAAATTTGGTTCTTATCTTTGGTATCCCCACGTCCTCTTCCTTTGATCTGTGCTGCAAGTCCCACAACTTCACATTTTTCCTCCTTAGCCCTGGTGATTGTTCTTATATGTTCTTCTTGCACCATAGTTGAGTACAACCTATTTAAGGAAGGTAGTGGATCACTTGCGAGTAGGTTGGAATGTATAGTTCCATAAGTAGTATCATCCAAACCCATAAGAAACTGGTGCACCTTCTCTTTTTCTCTTCGCTTCTCCAGCTTAGAGGCTATTCACATGTGCAGCCTCCACACCCACAAACCAGTATATGCTCATAATTAGCCAATTCATTCCACAGTGTTTTTAGCTTGCCATAGCACGTAACCATTGTCATTCCTCCTTGCTTGCAATCTGCCAGATCTAACTTTAGTTGATGTATTCTCAGGCCGTTGATGATCGAAAATCTCTCCTTGATGTCTTCCCATAAATCTTTCGCACTCTCCATATATGAGATCGTAGAGCGCAAGCTAGGCTCTATTGTATTCAAAATCCATAATAGCAGCATGGATTGAACTGTCCACCACTCCTCCATTTCAATCGTTCCTTTCTTTGGTCATTCAATGGTGCCATCAATAAAACCCCACTTTCGTCTGGCACGTAGGGAGGTCTGCATGGCTCGAGCCCATTCCTCATCGTTCTCACCTCGAAGCTGAACTTGAGTAATGATGTTTGCAGGGTTGTTGTTTGAATTAAGATCATAAGGAGAAAGAACACGTTTCCCATGATCACCGGTCTGTTCACACTTTCTTTCCATCTCAGTTTCTGCCATTTATATCGGTTTAGGTATTCAACGTACCAGAGACCCTGCTCTTGATACCATGACAAGATTTGTCAGCAGAAAAACCTTTTGTTCATCTACCTTATTGATCAATCTGTTAGTGTGGAAGAATAATAGAAGAGACACTTAAAAAATTTTATTTCTTCTTCACAATCAACTCTAAAATACATAGGATACTTATAGAAGTGAAAGACACAACCTTACATATTCTATAACTCTCTCTAATTAACAATAATAATTTTCTTTTAATTCATGAAATAATTCTCCCTAATGACACACCATAATTCTTCATTACTCATACAATAATTTTCATAATTTCCATAATTCACATCCACATCAAAGGGCTCATAACTACCAAAATTCTGTTAACTTCAAATTATTATTTTAATTAACACTCCCCCTTAATTTGAAGTCTTCTTCTTCATTCCAAGTCTTACTCACAATTTTCGAAATTCTTCAAACTTGAGAGGCTTAGTAAAAATATCAGCAACTTGATCTTGTGTCTTCACATATATGGGCTCAATCACCTTGTCGTCGACATACTCTCTTATAAAATGAAACCATGTGTCTATGTGCTTGTTTCAATCACGGTACACTGGATTTTTAGCAAGTGATAGTGCAGACTTGTTATCAATACAAATCTTTGTTGCTTCCTCTTGTGGAAAATAAATTTCTTTCAACAACCTTCTAAGTTATATAGCATGACAAGTGCAAGAAGTTGCTGCCACATACTCGAACTCATAATTTAAAAGTGTGACAATTGATTGTTTCTTAGAACTCCATGAAATAGCACAATCTCCCATGAAGAATTAAAAATTGGTAGTGCTCTTTCTATCATCAATATCTCCCACAAAATCACTATCACAATATCCCACAAGCTTGAAATAATTAGAGAATGAATAAAATAACCCAAAATCAATTGTACCTTTTAGGTAACGAAGAATCCTTCGAGCAACTTTCATATGGGTCGAAGTAGGTGATTCCATGTAGCGACTCACTACTCTAACTGCAAAAAGAATGCCGAGCCCAGTTGAAGTCAAGTATCTCAAGCTTCCCACAAGGCTTTTGAAAATGGTGGGATCTTCTTTCACTCCATCATTAAACTTTGATAATTTAACTCTACATTCCATGGGTATGTTCATGGAGTTACAATCAAACATGTTGAACTTCTTCAAAATCTCCTTTGCATAGGCTTTTTGAGAAATAAAAATCTCATCCTCCATTTGCTTCACCTCTAGGCCTAAATAATATGACATGAGCCCAATATCGATCATATCAAATTCATGTGTCAAAGCCTTCTTGAATCCTTCAAACAAAGTAGGATTAATTCCGGTGAAAATAAGATCATCAACATAAAGACAAACAAGCAAAATATCTCCATTGTCATATGCTTTAACATAAAGAGCATATTTATGAACACATCGAACAAAGCCATTATCTTGAAAATACTTGTCGATACGGCTATTCCATGCTCTTGGTGCTTGCTTTAACCCATATAATGTCTTCTTCAATCTTAAGACTTTATCTTCATGCCCTTCTACCACAAAGCCAATTGGCTACTCATCATATACCTTCTCTTCTAGATAGTCATTAAGGAAAGTAGACTTTACATCAAGTTGATAAATCCTCCACCTCATTTGAGTCGCCAAAGCAATGATCAAACAAATTGTCTCTATGCAGGCAATAGGTGCAAACACTTCTTCATAATCAACTCTATGCTTTTGCTTGTAGCCTTTTACCACGAGTCTTGCTTTATATCTCTCTACATCTCCTTTGGCATTCTTCTTTATCTTGAACACCCATTTGACTCCAATTGCCTTATGACCCTTGGGAAGAGATGATAACTCTCAAGTGTTATTCTTTTCAATGGCATTAATTTCCTCTTGCATGGCTTGCCTCCACCTTTTGTCTTTGAAAGCTTTATCAAAGTCTAAAAGTTCACTGTCAACAAGAAGACAAAACAAATCAAAAGGCTCAGTTATATCATATAATTCTTCAATACTTCTCATTTTTCTTGACTTTCACTAGAACTTTCTTCGGAAGATGAGGATGCTTCATGAATAGGAGATGGTGGTGGAGTCTCTTCTTGGAGAGGTGTCATGGTCTCTTGCTCTTCATCTTCAAAGTATGGAAAGAAATCATAACTTCCTTCTTCTTGTACTTCTCATCTCCAAGTGGCTTTTTCATCAAACTTCACATCTCGACTCACAACTATCTTGCCATTGCTTTGGTTGTACAACTTGTAGCTTTTGGAATTTGGATCGTAGCCAATAAAAACATGTTTCGTACTTAGATCATCTAGCTTGAATCTCCCTTGATCGGGCACATGAACATAAGCAACACTTCCAAAAATCCGCAAATGATTGACATTGGGTTTGGTCCCATTCCATGCTTCTTGTGGTGTTAGATCCTTCACATTCTTTGTTGGAGAGCGGTTGAGCAAATAAACTGCACAGGAAACAGGTTTGACCCAAAATTCTTTAGGCATATTTTTGGCTTTCAACATACATCTAACTATATTAAGAATAGTTCTATTTTTTCTCTCAGCTACACTATTTTGTTGTGATGATCTATGAACCATTAGAGGGCGATGAATTCCATTTATTTCATAAAATTCATTAAATTCTTTATATGTAAATTGGTCTCCTCTATCGGATCTTAGAGATTTGATTACATAATCATTCTTTTTTTCTACAAGAGCTTTGAAATTTTTAAAGGCTACAAATACTTTAGATTTTTGCTTTATAAAATAAACTCAAGTCTTTCTACTATAATCATCAATAAAAAGTAAAAAATATTTATTTTTACCAAATGAAGAAGGATTGATTGGGCCACACACATCGGTGTGAACAAGTTACAATGGTTTGGTTGCTCTCATAGTTGCCTCCTTTGGAAAGCTTTCTCTTGCATGTTTGCCAAGGAGACATGCTCCACATGATTGATTGAGATAGTTAATTAAGGACATCCCTTTCACCATCATCTTTTCTCCTAAGACTTTGAGTGTTTCAAAATTCAAGTGATCAAATCGCATATGCCAATACCATGCTTCATCTTCAACATTGGCCTTCAAGCACTTTGCTTCAATTGTATTGAGATTCAATATGAACATTCTATTTTTTGTCATAGACACCTTAGCCACCAAGTTAGCATTATAATCTCTAAGCCAAAGATAACAATCTTTCATATGAATTTCATATCCTTTCTCAATAAGTTGTCCCAAACTCAAAATATTACTTTTTAATTTGGATACATAGTAAATATTGGTAACTAACTTGTGACCATTATTTTTAAGAGAAATTAAAATGGTACCTTTGCCTTGAATTTGAACTTTTGAGGTGTCTCCAAATGAAACATTATCATTCACCTTCTCATCAAACTCCACAAATTTTTCTTTGAAACCACACATATGATTACTTGTACTATTGTCAAGATACCATGAGTTCTTGTCATCCTTTTCATCATCTTTGAGTGCTAACAATAAGGTTGGCTCTTCAACCTCTTCTTTGTCAATAAGATTGGCTTTTTCTTCAATACCATTAGTACCATAATGACATTCTGATTAATAATATCCAAATTTATGACAATTGAAACATTTAATATTGGACTTGTCATACCTCCTCTCATTTGTTCTAGGATAGTTGCATCTTCCTCTAGTCACTCCTCTTCCACGGCCCCTAGTTGAATGATGGCTTGTCGCTTGATTGTTGGAATTGTCATGATTGCCTCTTTCTCTTCCACCTTAGCCACGTCCACGCCATCTTCCTCGTCCACGTCCACGTCCTCTTTGACTCTTGTCTCCTCCATCATCTTGCAATGAAACCTTGGCTTTGAGGGCTTGCTCCAAAGGCTCATTTTGCCTTTTTAACAATTTTTCTTCTTCGACTAATATAGCCCCAAACAATTCCCAATTGTCATGGTGTCTAAATCATTTGAATTCTAAAAAACACAAGTCACATAATCAAACTTTGGAGTCAAAGAGCGAAGGATCTTATCTTTCACACGATCATCTTCAATGTTTTCATCATACATTTTCATTTGATTAACATTAGCCAACACCTTTGAGCTATAATCCGAAAAACTTTCGGATTCCGTCATGTGCAAAGTTTCAAACTCACATCGTAAAATTTGAAGTCACACCTTCTTCACCTTGTCTGTACCTTGGAGAGACTTTTGTAAAATTCCCCAAGCTTCTTTCGCGGTGGACACATTGCTCACCTTCTCGAACATCAAATCATCCAAACCTTGATGGATGAGAGACAAGGCTTGTTGGTCTTTTTTCTTTGACTTTGCCAATGCTTCCTTCTCATTTTGAGACAAAGTGACCTCATTTTGTGGCTTAGTGTAGCCATTCTCTACAATCTCCTAAGTATATTGTGATTTAAACAATGCCTTCATGCGACGAGACTAAATTTCATAGTTATCTTTTGTAAGACGAGGGAATTGAAATGGAACCATTTCATTGTTTGTCATCACTCAAATCTCACTAGCTATGATACCACTTTGTTAGTGTGGAAGAATAATAGAAGAGACACTTAAAAAACTTTATTTCTTTTTCACAATCAACTCCAAAATACATAGGATACTTATAAAAGTGAAAGACACAACCTTACATATTCTATAACTCTCTCTAATTAATAATTTTTTTTTTTATTTCATGAAATAATTTTTCCAATGACACACCATAATTCTTCATTATTCATATAATAATTTTCATAACTCACATTCATATCAAAAGTTTCGTAACTATCAAAATTTTAAATTATTATTTTAATCAACACCATCACGGTATATATATATATTATAAAAGTTGACTCTAACTCAATAATCTTGATTGATTGTGATTGATTTGATCGAGTCATGCAAATCTATGCATATCTTCCATGTTTTTATCTCCGTAATTTACTCACACCTATCTTATTATTAATCAAATTTTATTTTTAATGAGTTTGGACCAGAATTCTACTTCTATGTGAAGCTTATTCATCTATGTATGTGCTTAAAGTGGTTCGTTGCTCAACTACAACTAGGTCTGATGTAGAAGCGGGTAAAGTACTCCTCAACCCTTCTTATTCATCACAAAATGTGATAATTTTTTTTCACATTTTAAAATACTTTCAAGCGCGGAAAAACATGTTAGAACATTAAGAATTTATATGTCAGGCAAAGTCTCAAAGTCAAGGGAGATAATTATATTTTATCTACTTAAGTAAACAAAACTTGCTGTGCACTTCGAATCGGTTACCATGTAAAGATCAATTCAATGAGGTTACTGAATTTACAACGTTACATCAACTAACCTGTTGCCACCTAGTAGACACATTTAAGGAATACGTTACTCAATGGGAAAAACCCATAAACAAATTAATAGATGGAAAAGTAAAAGGATCATCTAGAATAAGAAGAATTCGTCAAATCCCATCAACTATGAACTGGTTGAACTTCTAAACAGCTTTTGATATGTGCATTTGAAGTCAAAACTATCGTTTAATTGTTACTTGTGATAAGCGTGAAAGTGATTTCGTTATATAACACAGTGAATTGGTAAGCAATGAAATAATTATTAGAGTTGTGTCCCAACTTAAAAGGGCTATTAACAATAAAAAATTAAAGATAAAAGGACTAATAAGCATTCACATAAAAGTAATGACCATTTCAAATGATTAATTGACCACTTGGAGTGGTTAATTGATCCTTCCCATTAATTATGTATTATTAGGGGTACTTCCCATTAATTCTCTCTAAAACTAAAATTTTTACTTAATTTTTCACTTAAGGCAACCACTTAAACTAATTAAGCCCAGTTGATAAGTCACTATAGCGTTAACTAGCCGTGACTAGTCAAATATTAATCACAAAATGCGGAAGACTAGATCATCATCAGCAATATATTTCAACATGCAAAAGGAAGTTGTACGAGTGTGGCACGGAACGGTGACCACGGGCACTATAAATACCCCTGAACCTGAATCTTGAGCAGCAAGGATAGTAGTAGGAGTCCCAGAAAGAGGTCCAACCAAAGGTGTTTATGAGGGGAAAGTGAGAGAGAGAGAGAGAGAGATTGTAAATAAACAGCGTACAAAAAAAATGGTGTTACTAGATTCCTTATGGTTCATCCCAATAGCAGCTTTGTTGGTTGGATATGCATTTGTGTTTGGGTTCCTTAGGAGATTGAATGAGTGGTACTATGTAGGCTGCCTGGGAAAGACGCAATACCCTCTCCCACCTGGTGATCTGGGTTGGCCTTTCATCGGCAACATGCAAACCTTCCTCAAAGCTTTCAAGTCTGACCCTGATTCCTTCATCTATGACCTTGTTTCCAGGTCCCTTTTCTCTTCTCTCACGTCTCCCTCATACACACATATCCACTTGCACCCACAATACCAAATATAGTGCTCACTCGTAAGTCATAATTTGGACTTTGGTGTTATATATATACCTATATACATAGATATGGCAGGACAGGCATGTATAGGACCTACTTGTTTGGGGGGCCCGGCATCATAGTTTGCACCCCTGAGACGTGCCGTAAAGTTCTCACCGATGATGAGCAACTCAAGCTTGGATACCCTGCTTCCACCATGGCCCTTACAGGAAAAAGATCATTCCACAGCATCTCAAATGCTGAGCACAAGCGCCTCCGCCGCCTAACCACATCTCCCATAACTGGCCACGAGGCATTGTCCACGTATATTGGTCTCATAGAGGGAGTTGCTGTCAAAGTTTTAGATGACATATCTAGCATGAACAGGCCATGTGAGTTCCTCACAGAGATGAGGAAGTTCGCTTTTGAGGTTATCACCACCATCTTCGTGGGCTCTGATGCTCATCATGTGGACCTTGGCTTGGTCGAGAACTTGTACATCGACTTGAATCGTGGAATGAAGTCCATGGCCATCAATCTCCCAGGCTTTGCATTCCATAAAGCACTCAAGGTTTATTAATTATACCTCTATAATCTTTGATATATAAACATAAACTAGAACCTTAATTAGAATCAGGAATGTTAGAAATAATTAAGAGATATAAAATCATTCATATAACTGTTTAAACTTTTGAGATAATTGGTTCATACATGATATATATCAAAATTTCTATGATCAAGTGATGTAGATTTTCTTCATTGACCCTTCTATTATTCTAATAAAAAGAATTTATAATTCTGTGATATTGAAGTATATCAATTATCAAACATATAGACGAAAACGCAGTTCTTTTATGTTATATATATGTGTCCTTAGCTTACTCGTGTGATTTCACTACGACTTTGGTGCGTCAATGAGGAAATTGATGGTATAAAGTTTTATTATTTAATAAATATTTATTCTTGTTTATTCAGGCACGAAAGAAGTTGATGAAGCTGCTGCAAGCCCTGGTGGACCGAAAGAGGAGGACAAATAAGACAGAGACAAAGACGAAGAAAGATATGATGGATTTATTGATGGAAGTCAAAGATGAAGACGGTAGACAGCTCGAGGATGAAGACATTATAGACCTACTTCTGATATTCTTGTTAGCCGGTCACGAAAGCTCTGCTCATGGCATTTTATGGACTATAATCTACCTCATGGAACATCCAAATGTCTTCCACAGAGCTAAGGTTTAATATTTTGAACACATTTTTTCTTATAATATGTTGTAGAGTTCTCAATCTATCCATTGTTTATGGGAATAGGCCCATGTATGTTATGTGCATTAGTTTCAATATTAATTACTCTAATGTAAAAAATTTCACAAAACTATGCACCTTTCAGAAAGAACAAGAAGAGATCATGGAGACAAGACCTTCCACTCAGAAAGGGTTGAACCTCAAGGAAATTAAGCAAATGGAATATCTTTCAAAGGTATGTTATGTACGAGTTCTTTATTTTCAGTTAATGTTATTGTGTTGGGGTCTAATATACGTATAATTTACAACTATATCTGCATAGATAATGAAGTTATAAATGGCATATAATCTATATATATATGAGAATATATATGAATCTGCATCATTCATAAATTGAGCTGCCTGAAGAAATCTATGCTTTGACTTGATATATTGTATGGTTTAGGTTATTGATGAGATGCTGCGCAGAACAAGTATCTCGTTTGCGAACTTTAGACAGGCAAAAGTCGATGTCAACATCAATGGTCAGTTATTCAATCCTATATATTTTCAATGCTTTCCTACCGTTGATATTTTATGTTCATTACAACCCCTTAGCATTAAAAAAAAAAGAAAGAAAAGAAAAATTGCAGGCTATACTATACCAAAAGGATGGAAAATTCTGGTTTGGAACAGAGGCGTTCACATGGATCCTGAAACTTACCTCAATCCAAAGGAATATGATCCTTCCAGATGGGAAGTATGTATGATAATTGATATTGAAATTTTGTTTTATTACTTATTCTTTAACAATCCAAAGGAGTATGCGTGAATTTAATTTAATGAACAAAAGATGAAATATGTTATGTGCTAAAAATGTGGTGCAGAATTACAGACCAAGAGCAGGGTCTTTCCTTCCGTTTGGATTAGGAAGTAGGCTTTGTCCCGGAAGCGACCTGGCCAAGCTTAAGATCACCATTTTCCTCCATTATTTTCTTCTCAACTACAGGTTAGTAAAACTCGTTTTCATTTGCAATCATTGTGACTTATTGAAGGGAAGCAGTAGAACAATGCTGTTTCAATTTATCAAAAAATAAAAATAAAAAATTGCCAAGTAAATCTCGAGATCGATATGCTGAAAAATTGATAACTAATCAACTCAATTTTGTTATGTCTCGGTGGAAAACAAGTTAGGAAAAAGGAAGGAACAACATTTCTAACCCATTTACATTTTAATGGTGCAGGATGGACAGAATTAATCCAGAATGTCCAGTAACTTACTTACCAGTGCCACGGCCTTCAGACAACTGCCTTGCAAGAATTATAAAAGCCACATAAATCATGGGATTATTGAGCAAAGGCAAGAAACACATGGCAAACTTGTATGTTCACACCTTATTATATATTCTCGTAATTAATATTTGAATAATTTCAAACATGGAATTTGAATAATTTTGATATTAGCATATATAATAGGAAAAAGAGAGAGAGAGAAATCAATTGTTGGTACTTGGTTGGTAGTGCATTTTGATATTGAATTTTGATTAGCTAAGAGTTTGCCCATACTGGTTTATTATTCAAATAAATTCCTATCACGAAACCGAGTTATGAAACTTCAGAAGAAAAAATGCCTCTTCTCAATGTCTATCAACATCAAACCACATATGCCAATTTCTCTCAAGTCTGAGCATCTCACTTTTCTTAGTCTTTGTTCTATTGTCAGCCCAATAAATGGTAAGTGGTAACTTATCTCATTTATTCTCTATTATTTGATAAAGGAGTTTGTTTCTTATTTTACTTGGTGTTGTCTCAAAGTTTAAATCTTTTTGGAGGTTTAAAAAAGTTAAATTTTCATAAATTTACTCGATCAGAGAAAAAAGAAAGAAAAGAAAACTTCGAATGATCCATCAAGGAGAGAAATGTTGAGCAAAATTCAATAATTATTTTTATCATATATATATAAAAAAATACTGTCTGGACTGTACATATATTGTTTAAGATTCTGAAAAAACACAATACATCACAAGTGCCTTATTTGATTGATTTTTTCCCCGATCAACTAGTTGCATTTAAATAATAGGGATAAATTTTATTTTTTTTAAGGCATGGGTATGTCCTTGTATTCAAGTCAATGTTCATATTTGAAACCAATCCAGGTCCATTACTTCAAAAGTATTTGAAAAAATCGGGGTACGATTAATTTAACAAATACCGTTCCTAGAGTGCCAGACTAGTCCTGGCTATAGACATCTTTTGGTATATCAGAATAGAGTATCTTTAACACTCCAAAATTTAGCAGCATTTGTAAGTGCATTACGTCAATTCGTGTATCCCATAAAGCCGGAATATCGCATTAATATATTTGTACATATAAAAATTTACATTATTATTATTACATCATTTCTTTTTTAAATAAAAAAAATACACATTTCGATATACATTCTTTAACTTTTTTATCTCAAGACTAAAAGAGTGTAAAAATGATATAAAAATTTTGATGTGCAAATAAGAAAACTCAAAATATTGTATTCCTGACCGTGTCAACGAGAAAGTAGAAATGCATGCAGCCAGAGGCTTGCTTAGATTATAGAAAGATTAAAAAAAATTTAGGCTTGCTTCAAGCAGAATATTGTATGAGCTCTGTTCTTTTAAAATGATTCATTTAGGGTACGTTTGACACGATAAACGATTTATTTATGGTACGTTAGACACGATACATAAAATTTGACATGATAAATTTATATAATATATTATGATTTTATTAGTTGTTTGGTGTAATTATAATATTTTATAAATTTATCAAGTATATTTTTTTTATATATTAAAATAACGTATAACTTAATCAGACTTTGAGATGTGAAATTAGGTTTGATTAAGTTTTGATAGATAAGTTCATCTAAAAATAATTCTTTTACAATCATATCACTCAAACATCGATCTTTCGTTGTCTCGTCCTTTAAAATGTCACCCAAACTCGTTTACACTAGTCGTCGTTGTTCCCCGTGTATCGATCTTGTCCAAACCACCATAACTAGGATTGCATCACCGCCTTTCTCCGTTACAAACAATTTCAATCACCTTACGAACCACCTTCTCCGCCATCAATCAAAATCATCGTTGCCTAGCCGTCGAGCACTGCCTCCACACCTTTACTCCAGTTGAACCTACAACATTGCTACTTCTTTTCTTATACTCTGTGTCATCTCACATCCAGAGAAATTTGTTCTTCTTATTCATTTTTTTTAATTTGAGTATGTTATTATGAGTTAGGACATGAGTTAACTTAAGTCCAAGTTTGTTATCTAAAAATGAGCTTTTGTTTTAGTATGGATTAGAGAATAGAGATTATAAACTAGTATTTTTTAAATTTTTTCAAAAATTAGTATAACATAATAAATTTAGATAAATGTAGTATATTTTTTATTAAAATATATTTTTATTAAAAGTGTTATTTTTTTATTATATTTAGTATTATATAATATATCAACAAATACATGATAATATTATCTTATACAACATAATATTTTATATAATATTATGTCAAACATTAAATAATATTAAAATTTTATTAAATCTTATATTATCAAGTCTTATACTATCAACCCTAATATAATTAACGGGCCATGAGTTACGAACATTTTAAAAATATTATGGGTTATATCAACTACTTCGTGTAATTGAAAACACATTGTCAGTTTTCAACTACTGGTTCCAACCAAGCCTTCAAAGTGAAATATTGAAAGGACCGCAATTTTGAACAGATAGCGGACAGCCAACAGAAAATAATAATGAATGGAAGTAAAAGAGGAAATAGCTTCTTAATTACATGAGGTAGACACACTGAAGTGTCGGTGGCAATAGCAGGGAAAGAAATTTGGAGTGAAGCAGCAAATGTATTGCACTTAAAAAAAAACTATTCAAAAGATAATAAAGATCATAAACATCTGAACAACAGTTATTCTCATATAACTGCAGAAGCGAATTCAAACTTTAATGTGCAGCATCTTCTTCCTCACAAAATTTTGTGTACTCCTTTGGACCCAGCAAGGAATCTAATTCAGATGGATTATTTGGCTTTACTTTGATCATCCATCCATCTTCGTATGGGCTTGTGTTGATCTTAAAGTGAGAAAAGTAGAAAAATAAGTATGAGCAAGGACAATCAGCTAATTAGAAGACAAGACATTAACAGTGTAATTCAATTCAATATCAAAATAAGCAGCCATATAAGTAACCTCATGCAGGTCTTGTAACAAAATCCTTCTTAGATCAAATAGTACTAAGAATAAACTGTATGTTCTGTTCTGCTTGCTTGGGTCGAAGATGCAGGCAAAGAGGAATGGATGTTTGAAAAGTTTTGATTTATCATATTAATATTGGGTTAAAGGTTAGAAATAATTACCAGGCCAGGCGTGACCTGGAGCTTTGAGTTAACCTCAAGAATCTCTCCCGAGATTGGAGAGTTTACATCACTGGTTGCTTTGACACTCTCAACTGCTCCGAAGCTGCCATCCTTGGCAACTGAGCCACCTGGTTCTGGCAGATCCACAAACACAACCTCTCCAAGATGGTCCTGCAACAAGTGCAATTTGACAGCTTCAGCCTTCGCATGTGTACCAATGTTAATTAATTAAGTTGTAGGTCAAGTTTAATTAAAAAAATACATATATATGTAGACACACACAAAACATATGCAAAATTCTCCACTAAATTGTAAAGAACAAAATTTTAAGTAAACAGGAAATCGATTGGCTATAGTATCCTTGCATCCTTGCCTTGCCTTGCCCACTAACCATGACATTATTAAAACGAATGTAACACAGTACTATAATTTGACGTTGTCTTCAACACAGATAATAATTAACGAAAGGCAACCAAAAACAAAAAAAGAATAGAATGGTGTAATGGGTTAGCAGAATGAAATTGAAAAGATGGGGGTTAAGGAGAAGAGATGCAACCAACCTGGGCATGATCAGTGATACCAATGGTAGCCACTGAGCCTTCATGCTTGACCCATTCATGTGAAGTTGCGTACTTGAGTCCATCCAAGACTGCGAATGAAGCAAACAGACGTGAGTAACTCAAGTGAAATTAATAGGCCTCTGCATATATATGCTTTCCACATTCAAATTTGATTAGAAAAATCAAAGATGAAATTAATGTGAAGAAAGATGATGTATACATACCGGTAGAGAAGCATCTGGAGAGAGAAAAAGGAGGAGAGAGATGAGGTCTGGAGGCGGAAGAGATTTTGAGTGCATTGGCAGTTGAAGAAGCCCACATCCTGAGTGCCATTACGATGTTTCTCTCTTTCTATGTTTTGGTTGTGTTTGTGTTTGTGGGGAGGGGGCAATATCACTGAAAAAATGAGGAGATGGAGCTCTTCATATCATATTTGTTTTCTCAAATTTTATCTTGGATGAATGGTGGGCAGCGACTACCTCATCCTTATGTCTCCTCCTCCTAGTGGTATTACAATTCTATT
Organism: Ormosia emarginata; assembly: GCA_029884605.1. Lineage (NCBI taxonomy): Eukaryota > Viridiplantae > Streptophyta > Magnoliopsida > Fabales > Fabaceae > Ormosia > Ormosia emarginata. Next base: position 18,891,193 of record JAQQTP010000060.1, on the reverse strand, counting down.
ACACCGCTAATAAATAAAAACTAGTTCTCTTTTTCTCTTTTTTCTTTTTTAATTTCATAAAACTGAGTTACATAACAACAGATAATCATTCTTTTACAGTCATCTCATCTCCTTCCGAATCAAGCTGTGGATTCAAATCCAGATTCTTACTCTCTAGCTCTACCACAACAGGGCCGGCTCTATTGAAAGCTAGTCTAGTTTTAGCTTTAGGACTCCCAAATTTTAGCCCCAAAAATTATATTATTATAATATTGTGTAATTATTATTTATTTATAATAAATTAAGGCTTTTAATTTTCTAATTAATGTTTGATAAACTATATTCTCTCTCACATTAATTAGTTAATTAGATTTAATGACTTTCATACTAACTCTATCTAATAACCCTTCTGCCTCTTTATTTCCTAGATTTTCATGTGAACAAAAAAAAATTCTCACTTATCATTTTTCTAACACAGCAATACATGTTAGCAACATTAATTAGTCTGTTGACAAATTCCAGCCATAATTTATTAAGATTGAAATGCTGTTATGGGATAAATTGAAGTAATGAGGATTAATCATCTTTATAAAAAAAACAAAACAAAACATGAGAATTACTCATCTATCCAATAATTAATAATAATGATAACTCATTTTTTTAAAATATTCTAAAAAGAAAAAACTGGTGTCTAATATTTCCCAATTGAATTAAGTTACTTATTATGTCAACACAATCAATGTTGATTATGTCACAAAAACAAGGGCAACTATGTGAACTACATGTAACGAAAAAATTTCAAACATACCAAAACCGACAATATGTTTAAAAATAAGTATATTATGATATATTTTTTTGAAACATAACATTATTGGGTTAAAAGAATCTAAATAAATCCTACTACATTTTCTTATTTCAACCATTGAAAAATTAAAGAGCTAGTCAAAACCAAAACATGGTAGTCAAAATCAAACTTAATGGCTAATCCTTAAGACAGTAGAATTATGCTATATGTAAAGAGAGCAGTTGAACCCCACAATGTATTCAGCCCCTCTTTCCATCCTCCTCCCCCTCCGGGTAGAAAAATTCTTATATATTGATAGTATTATTCTCAACAATTTTGTAATTGTTCAAATTTAATTATATAATATTTTATTTTTCAATTTAACAATTATGTGGTTATTTAATCTTTACGTGTTACTTTTTTACTGAACAAAAATATTACTCTTAAACTATACAATAATAAATAATTATAAATCTTCTTACTCAATCATTCTACTAATCATTCTAATTATTAAATAAAAAAATATTAAATATTTTTTACATTTTTAAGATATTAAATACATTTATTTTTTTATTTATACTTTATTTATTTAATATTAAAAAATTATTAAAAAAAACTTGTAACAAGATATAATAAAACTCTACAGTAATTTGTCCTCTAAGTGGGACTCCATGTGGACTTCTCCCAGGGCCACCTAGTGATGTGCCTTCCCCTTCCCTGGAGAAAAAAAATTAAAGGCCTGTTACATTTCTTGGGCTTTCTTAGTCTCTTAGGCCATTTGACGGAGTGTTTCTCTGATTCAATGTCATGCGCCATCTGGCCCAAAAAATATATGCTGTACTGGTGTATCTCAGGCCGGCCCGATTGATCAGGCCGTTGTATCAAAAAATATGAAAATTCCTTCATCTCTATTATTTTTGTCACAACATTTGTGTAGGTTTCGTTGAACACTGTCATGTCAAACTGATGTGCATCTGCACTAATACAGGAGATTTTGACTTTCCAAAGAGTTTGCAAGCATAAAATTTCCTTTTTAGCTCTATCTTGTAGCTTAGTACCATGAAAGCGATAAAGTTGTTTCATAGTTTTGGCGTTCTTTCTACTAGAGCTACATCCGTACTGTATACTAGTGCAGTATGCTGAATCGATATGTACATGAGATGAACGTGTTTTGATGGAGTAATTCTAATTGTTATTACTTTTATTTATATCATTTCATATTTACATAGTTATTATCATCTAATTACATCATGTCTTACATTATTTTTTACATATAACTATTTTGATTCTACAACGTAAATAAATCTGAGATATATATCTCTCTAACTTTTTTCATTTCGTTGTTGTTAACTGTCTTGTCCCGCCTATTTATGAGTTTCAGCTTATACTTTTTGTGACTGTTGACTCCTTTGAAAATCGATGGGAAGCTTGGGGACGGATGCAGAACCTTATGACAAGGTAAAAATTCGTGTATAAATTTAGTAAATTATTATAAATTAAATATGATAGTTTATACTAATTAATAATTGATTATTTATAATAATTATTTATTAATTAATAATTTAATTGATCTAATATATTTAATTTAAATACTCTAAATTTATATAAAAATTTCTCTATTATCAAGATCCAAAAGTTGACAGCGGTGTTAAATTTGTGATTATTTTAAGATTGTAAAGAAGGAAAAGAAGGAAATTATCTTGCCGTGTCACTTCATCCAATGATGTGGTATTGGTTTATCCTGTTCAATTCTAATTTTTCTAATATTTTTTTATATTATTTTTTATATTTTTTATATCATTAATTATATTTTTTTTTTATTTTCTTTTACTTGATCATATCTTTTAAATATAGTGTAAATAGTTATACACTTTTAAAAAAGAATATAAAACTAACATTTTCTTATTGTGTTTTATTTATATATATAAGAAGAGTCTATCATGGATCTAACAAGTGATTGAAATTTAAATCAATTTAATCAAAATTAAAAAATTAAATTAAAAAATTTAAAATTTGAATAAATTAAAAAAATAAAAAAAAAAAAAATAATTTGATTGAATCAAAATTCATATCTAAATTTAAAGATCAATCCAATTTAAATTAAAATAAAATTTTATATATATTTTTTAAAATATTATTGTATATAAAAAAATTTATGTAACCTATACTTATGTTAAATTTTTTTATTATTCTTCAAATTGAACTTAATTATTTCTCTAAAATTTGGACATTTATATTAAGATTAACTATTAATTTGGACTTGTACTTAAAATTTAAATTTAAATTTTGATAAATTAGTTTGAACTTATATTTTTGTATTTTGATAAATTATTTTAGATTTATATTTGATGTATTTTAATGAATTTTAATTTCTATATTTTGATGAATTTATGTATAAAAAATTATAATAAAAAACCAAAAAATCGATATAATCCAAATTAATTTAAATTGAATTGGATTAGATTTACATTTTTAAATCAAACTAATCAAATGATAAAAATAAAAAAATTAATTAAATTAGATTAGATGATTTTTTTCCTAAAAAATAATAAAATGCAATCTGCGAACACTTTCTTAAACTATTGCTTATGTATCAATTTTCAGTTTACTTTTTTATCAATGATATATATATACACAAATATTTTTATTTTATTTTATTTTTGACGTGCACAAACATTTTTATTAGTTTTCCTTAACCACACATTCATGATCTGTGTAAGATTTGGGCAAAAAAAACAGTCAGTGCAACTAAACTTTACCTTCTAATGATTTTTTTTTTCCTAGGAAACTTTACCTTCAAATGATTACTGGATTGGGTGCGTTTTCAGTTTGATTATTAAAACTACTCATTTTGTTTTAAAATATCAGTCATTTTAAAGAATAAATTTCTTTTTTCATTTTATTTACCATCTTTGAAAATTAAAAAATTATTAATTATTATTTCTTTCAATTTTATATTTATCTTTCGGTATCTCCATTAAGTAAAATGAGAAAGAACATTAATTGAATGAGAAGATAATTTAATGAAATATAATTATATTTCTTTAAAATTGAAGATATTTAAATTTTTTTTTAGTTCTTGTGCAAAAGTTTTAAATGCCACATATTTAAAAACAGAGAGAGTATATGATATAGCGCAATTTATCTTGCTATGTGTGTAAAAACTTGTGATTGGATGTGTAAATAAATCAAGTACTTGAAACTCAAATTTGTCTCATGAAAAAAAAAAAAATTACTTAAATTGAACTCATTTATTTAAATGAGTTAAATTTAAAGTTTAGATTTAACTTGTTTAAAATTATAAAATTTAATCTTGACTTGTTTAATTCATTTAAGGCTTAATTATTTTTCCTCCTATATCAAAATTTTCTTAAAATAGTTTTTAAATTTATTAATTTAGTATTCAATAAATATCTTTATGTTAGAAGATAAGATAGAAACAAGAGCAGAGTAAAAGACTCTATGAAAATTGAAGTTAAGTAAGCGATAGATAGTAGGAAAAAAATTGCAATTCTCTGTATAGAATTATAATTTACTAAATAATTATTAGCAATATATAAAGGATTTAATTTGAATATATCGTTAGTATAAAAATTTTTTACATTATCATTTAATTATATATTATCACGTTATTTGAAATGTTTGATTCTTTATAATAACTATTTTAAAGTCACATTTATAATTATATACGATCAGTTGTTGTTATAAAAAATATTATATTAACAATATATTAAAATTAAATTCGTATATAAATTATCATTATTATTATATATATATATATATATATATATATATATATTCATGAGCTCTTAATATCAAACTTGTGAATCTTATATAATCAAGTCTAAATTTATATTTTATTTATTTATTTATTAAACAAATAAATTTAATTAAGTATTTAATAAGTAAGTTTGAATATTTCATGAATAATTCAATTTATTTACATTTTTACTGATGAGTATTTGCCGCGCCACGTTGGTTTTGTGTAAAAACTTGTGAGTTGTGACGAATATATTGACAAGCTTTGTCATGTTCCGTGTTCATCAGGGAGCATGAATGCTCTTGTTTATGGATCATTGAATATGATCAGAAATGAATTAATGGATGATGTTATATACTTGTAACAAGATGAAGTGGTAAAAAGATACAAGTAAAAAAAAATGTGATTTGACACATAAGAAAATAACTAGAGTTCAAAATTAAATACTGATTTGCTGCTAAATAAATTTGGATTTGCTGTTTTTGCCTTGTCTTCGTCTTCCCTCTATCTCTATCTATCTCTCTTTGCACCATATTTTATGGTGTATGCTGAGAGAGAAGGAAGGGAAGTAGGTTTGAAAGCCAAAAATGGAATGAGAAAAAGAACATACATTTGATCCTATGGAATCCAGCCTTGGGATTATTCTGACTTTGGGTCTATATAGAACTTGCAACACAGAGAGAAAGAAGGAGGTGATTGGGAAGTCTATTAGAGAGTGATTCTTAATTCTCGCATGAGAGAGAGGCGGGGAAGGGCTGGTTTTTTCCTTTTGTGCTTCAGAAAGTTTAGTGAAAGAACTCAGAGAAAAGAGGAAGCACTGGTCAAAAGAAAAAAGGTGTATGCATCCTAATTCCTAACTAAAGTCTGTATGCGTGCGTTCCTTTAGGCTGCTTGGCTTGGGAATGGAAAAATAACTCTTTTTTATTTATATTTATTTGAATTTGTGAACCGGGTGATGGAAGTTTATATGATCATAGCTTGCATTATCTTCTTATTTTGTTTATATCTTCCGGTTTAGACTTTGCTCCAGTCACCTTCATATCACTGTAAAGGATAGTTAGTTAAGCATATGGTTACATTTGGTTATAGTTAGTTATAACTAATTGATAGTTGTTAAGCTTGTATATAAGAACAGAGTCAGTGGACTTTGTTCCTAATGATTCAATACAACAGATTCATTCTCTTCTTCATTCACTCTCTCCCTCTCTTTCTCTTCTGCTTCACTGCATCTCTGATACCTTTATAGTATCAGAGCTCTGCAACTTCTACACGCTTCCATGGAAACCGAAATTTCTTTCACAATTTCAACGTCAAGATTTGTACTACAAACGTTTTCCAATTCAGTTTCGATAAAGCTCAACGATGACAATTATCTGCCATGGAAACAGCAAGTTCTTGCCACCATCAAAGGTTTCAAATTACAAAAATATATTCTTGGTTCTCAGTCGGTTCCTCTTATGTTTGCTTCTCCAACTGATGAACAAAATGGAGATATCAGTGAAGATTATCTCAACTATGAACAGCAAGATCAGCTTATTGTGTCCTGGCTCCTCTCGTCTGATGAACCTGCAAAATTTATAATTTTTACGGTTCATTGTGTGTATTTTTCATTCTTTTTAATCTTTTTAATTGGGTTTGTTCTTGAGTTTTGTTATAATTTTAGTATTTTAAATTATGTTGTAATTATGTATTTTTATGTATTTTTGTTAAGTAAATGCAAAGGATTGAAGAATGGAGGTGATTGTATAGAAAATTTTCTTAAAAAAAAAAAAAATCTTGAAGCAAGTCACCGTAGAAATGATGTCATGGATGATGTCGAAGAATCGTCATCGTAGTAAGAATCACGTAGCATGATGATGTCATGGATGATGTCAAATCGTATTGTAAGCGCTTGTAGCAAGTCATCAGAAGATCAGAGAAAATTACCTATAAATAGGCAATCGACGTGCGGAATAGAAGGCGTTTAGGAGCAGGCGTTACGTTACGTTTCTTTTCCTTTTCATTTTCCTTTCTTCTTTCTCAGTGTAACTAAATTTTCATCTTGCTTGGGTAAAAAGGTGAAGCTCTTGGTAATAAATTAATGTTAGATTAATTTCTTGCTTGACTTAAATGATATATTATTAAGTAAATATAATATGTGTTGTATGTTGTTTCCAATTAATTTAGAAACTCTTCTTGTATAATGAATATCTTGATCCATTGTAGACAATAGGATTGACACATTGGATGTTTTTGACGATTTACAAGTATTAGTAGATAATTATTGGAATCATAATATGATTACATGATTGAACTTTGAATGTTAAATCTTCCGATTGGAATCTTCAATATGCATGATTTCAATTGAATTATAAAACGAAATAATCTTATTTTTAATTTATTACCACGAGTGGATCCCCTAACCCAAGCAAATCTTTCTTATTGTAAACAACTTATATCATCTTTAATTTTGTGACAAATCTTCTATTTACCTCAATTAATTAGTTTCCTTCATCAATTCCCATGATCGACTCTCAATTTCAAAATTTATTACTGGAGAACCTACACTTGGGTTAAAACTTTTAAATATAATTATATCCCATCAAGTTTTTGGCGTACATTTTGAGTACTTGATTTGAAGTTAATATATTGAGGTTCTCTTCTCGTAAGTAAACTTCACTATCGCAGTATATTCTTCCTCTACTTTTTATTTTTATTTATCTATTTACTAACACACTAACTAGTATTTTTTTATGTGAATAGTAATATGAATAGTACGTAAATAGTAATATAAATAGTAACATGAATAGTAAATAATAAATAGTAAATAGTAAATAGTAAATAGTGAATAGTGAATAGTGAATAGTAAAAAAATAAAAAAATCAAAAAATAAAAAAATAAAAAAATTAACCTTTTGTATATATTAACTCAAATGGGGTAATTCTCCTTTTATTTTCTTATGCAAAGGAGTTAATTCTCCCTTTTATTTTTACGCACTAACTCAAATGTGGGGGGTAATTCTCCTTTTATTTTACTTGTAATTTACTTTTTGCATTTTTTTATTTGGTGGTGGTTTATTACTCCATCCTTCTTAATATTTAACTACCTGTATACCGCCTATTTTTTTTATTTATTTATTTTACTAAATCTAACTTTTAAATTCATTATTTATTTTACGCAATCTAACTTTTAAATTCTCATTTATTTATTTTTCTAATCTAACTTTTAAATTCTATCATTTATTATTCTGCAATCTAACTTTTAAATTCTATCATTTATTTTTCTCTCAATTTTTATTTTTTTTTTATTTTTGGGTGGTCGGGTTTATACCACATCCTCGCTTAATATTTAACTACACGGTGATACCGCCTTACTTGTATATTATTTTTATTTTTATGTCACTTATTTATGCTTAACTATCGATGATTCAAATTCTCGCACGTTTGGTTAAAATTAATCCTAGTAATTTATATATTGATTTATTTGAATCACAATCACACACAATTAACACAATGACTGAATTTGAAAGTATACATGATGAACAAAGAAATCAACCATTGCGAACTATGCGTGCATATTTGCAACCACCTCGAAATTCTAGTCCATCATGTTTTATCTTTCCACTTAATGCTAATAATTTTATATTTAAGTCGGTGATGATTTCTTTATCGCCTAATTTTCATGGTTTAGAAAATGAAAGCTCATATTTTCATCTTAAAGAATTTGAAGAAGTCGTATTCAGATTTTCAATGATCAAAAGTGCATCAAGAGGCATGTTATGTTTAAACTGTTTCCTTTTTCTTTGAAAGATAAAACAAAAACTTGGTTTAACACTTTGAAACCAAGATCAATTCATACATGCAAGGTGAGTTTTTAAGAAATTTTTTCCAACACATAAAACCAATGCTTTGAAAAGACAAATCCAAAATTTTTTCCAAAATTCAAATGAAACGTATTTTCAAAGTTGGGAACGTTTTACAGATTTGTTAAATTCTTGCCCACATCATGGTTTTGAAAAACGGACTAAGCTTCTTTTTTTATGAAGGTTTAACACCTGAAACTAAACAATTTGTGGAAACGATGTGTAATGGTGAGTTTTTTGATAAAGAACCTGATGAAGCTTTAGATTATTTAGACCAGTTGGCTGAAAATTCTCAATCTTGACATGAAACTAATCCTTCTGAAAATTCAATTAGATATAACCTTGCAAATGCAGGAAAAGGAAAATACCATCTTAGTCAAGAAGAAGATCTAAATGCAAAGTATGCTAGTTTAGCTAAAAAGATTGAAGCCATGGAATTAAGAAAAGTAAAAGAAATCAAATCTGTGCAAAGTGAAGATATTTGTGGCATTTGTGATGAATTAGGACACTTGACAAATGAATGTCCTAATATTCCTGTTTTTAAAGAAGTTGTGCATGAACAAGTAAATGCAATGAACAATTTTAAAAAGCCATTCACCTCTTCTTTTTCAAATTCTTATAATCCAGGATAGAAAAATCACCCTAACTTCAGCTGGAGGAACAATACTCAGTCACAATTCGTGCAACCACCACCTCTTCAGGCACAACAAGACTCTCAAAATTTTCAAGGATATGCACCTTATGTCCCACCATATAGGAAAAACCTTGAAAAAACACTGCATGCATTCATAGAAAAACAAGAGGTCATTAATGAACAAAACAATCAAACCATGATTGACATAAAAGACACTCTTGCTAAACTTGCTTCTGCATTCACCATTCACGAGAAAGAAAAAATTTTTTCTCAACCTCAACTAAATCCCAAAGATGTTGTTGAAGAAAGTAAGGAGATAAAGAGCCAAGTGTCTAGAATGATGAACTCCTTTAGTGTGAATGAGCTAGAGAGAATGTAGAAAAGAATCCAGATAGTAGTGATGTCAAACTACCCAAGGAACCTGAGGTGACAAAGAATCCGGTTAACCCAGAAAATAATGACAAGGGTCACCAAACATACATGATTGACTCAATCATGGAGAAGGGACTTTCTACAACCTTTGATTATGATCCCCATAAGAATCTTCTTGTTAATTCTAAGTTTAATTTTATTAGTAATCCATCTAATGTATTTAATGTGCTATTCGAAAATACATTTAAAAGATTTTGGTATATAATTTATTAGTAATCCATCTAATGGCGCTGTTCCAACAACTTGATGGGATATAATTACATTTAAAAGTTTTAACCCAAGTGTAGGTTGTCTCAAGTAATAAATTCTCGGGAGTCCGAGGTCGATCCACAGGGAATTGATGAAGAGAAACTAATTAATTGAGGTAAAGAGAAGATTTGTCACAAAATTAAAGATGATATAAGTTGTTTACAATAAGAAGGATTTGCTTGGGTTAGGGGATCCACTCTTGGTAATAAATTAAAAATAAGATTATTTCGTTTTATAACTCAATTGAAATCATGCATATTGAAGATTCCAATCGGAAGATTTAACATTTAAAATTCAATCATGTAATCATATTATGATTCCAATAATTATCTACTAATACTTGTAAATCGTCAAAAGCATCCAATGTGCCAATCCTATTGTCTACAATGGATCAAGATATTCATTATACAAGAAGAGTTTCTAAATTAATTGGAAACAACATACAACACATATTATATTTGCTTAATAATATATCATTTAAGTACAAGCAAGAAATTAATCTAACATTAATTTATTACCAAGAGCTTCACCTTTTTACCCAAGCAAGATAAAAATTTAGTTACACATGAGAAAGAAGAAAGGAAAATGAAAAGGAAAAGAATATAACATAACGTCTCGCTCCTCGAACGCTGAACGCCTTCTTCCGCACGTCGATTGCCTATTTATAGGCAATTTTGCTACAGTGCTACAGTGACTTGCTACAGTACGCTACAGTACGATTGCTGACATCATCCATGACATCATCATGCTACAGTGATTGCTACAGTGACGATTGCTGACATCATCCATGACATCATCATGCTACAGTGACGATTGCTGACATTATCCATGACATCATCATGCTACAATACTTGCTACAGTGACTTGCTACAGTACATGTTTTTTTTTTTAAAGAAAATTTTCTATGCAATCACCTCCATTCTTCAATCCTTTGCATTTACCTGACAAAAATACATAAAAATACATAATTACAACATAATTTAAAATACTAAAATTATAATAAAACTCAAGAACAAACCCAATTAAAAAGATTAAAAAGAATGAAAAATACACACAATGAACCGTAAAAATTATAAGTTTTGCAGGTTCATCATCGTCCATGAGTGAATCAATGATGGTACGTATGGTTGGTAGTGATTTTGCATATCAGATCTGGTAGAAACTTGAACTATTCTTTGCAGCTCAAATCAAAGCAAAGGTGAAACAATTAAAGCTTCAATTACGAAATATTAAGAAAGACTCCTCTACATCAGTTAGTGTCTATATGTTACAGATCAAGAAAATAATTGATACGTTAGCTGCTATTGGTTCTCCAGTTAATTCGTTTGATCATATTGATGCTATTTTTGATGGTTTGGATGAGGAATATGATAGTTTCATTATGTCAGTAATTTCCAGATCTGAACCCTATTCTGTAATGGAAATTGAAGCTCTATTTATGGCTCAAGAAAAAAGATTTGAGAAACATAAACGCACAAGTTCAATTGATACTCCATTTCAAGCTCATCTAATTCAATCTCAACAGTATAGAGGAGGTAGAAGAGGTGGCAACTCAGCATATTCAAGATTTGGCACTAATAATTCTAGTCAAGGTTGAGGCTATTATCAGAATCAAGGTAGCACTCAGTATCCAGTTAGAGGCGATTTCAGAGGTGGTTTTAGAGGTGGATATAGAGGTCAGTTTTCCTTCAGAGGAAGAAATAGTCGTGGAGGTAGATACAATTGGAACTTTAACAATTTTAACAAACCTCAATGTCAGTTGTGTGGTAAATATGGCCACCTAGCATGGCATTGCTACCATCGTTATGATGAGTCTTGTGCTGATCCAACTGGCTTAGGGACTAGCAGTAATAATAGTCATAATCTTTCAGCTCAATATGCATCAACTTCTTCTCAATCACAGCAACCACCACAAGCTATGCTGGCTATTCCTGAAACTGTATTTGATCCAGCTTGGTATCCTGATTCAGGAGCTACCAATCACCTCACACCTAATGCTGGAAATCTGTATGTGAAAGAAGATTACAGTGGATAGGATAGAGTTCTTGTTAGAAATGGTTCAGGTTTGATCATAAAGCATATAGGACAATCTACAATTCAGTCTCCATTTACTTCTTCTTCTTTACATCTTCATAATCTTTTGCATGTTCCTGACATTACTAAAAATCTTCTTAGTGTGTCTCAATTTGCTAGGGATAATCAAGTCTATTTTGAATTCCATCATTACCATTGTGTGGTTAAATCTCAGGTTTCCAATCAAGTTCTGCTCAAAGGAACACTTAGAAATGGATTGTATGCTTTTGATTATCTTTCTTTCTCTACTCCTCCAGCGTCTGTCTCTCAACCATCCACTCAAAGTACCACACTTCAGTCTTCTAACTCAGAGAATATTCTGTAGCTCTGGCACTCCAGATTGGGACATCCTTCGTTCAAAACTATCCAGCAAGTACTAAAGTCATGTAATATTTTCTTTGAGTCTGATTTTGTTCCTGTATTGTGTGAATTTTGTTGTATAGGCAAAAGTCACAAAATGCCATTTCCTATTTCAAAAACTGTGTATAATACTCCTTTAGAATTGGTGTATACTGATATTTGGGGTCCTGCTCCCATTCCTACTACTAAAGGTGCTAGATATTATATACACTTCATTGATGCTTGTACCAAGTTTACATAGATTTTTCTTCTTCAACATAAGTCACAAGCACTTTCTGTTTTCATAAAATTCAAATCTATGGTTGAATTACAAACTGGTTTTTCAATTAAAATAGTTCAAACTGATGGTGGTGGTGAATACTCAGTGTTTACCAAATTTCTAGCAGATCATGGTATTGTTCATAGGAAGAGTTGTCCTTATGTCCATGAACAACATGGTTCAGTTGAAAGAAAGCATAGACACATTACTGAAATAGGTCTTACTCTTTTAGCTTCAGCTTCATTACCTTTAACATATTGGGGATATGCTTTTCTTGCTGCAACATATCTAATTAACAGGTTGCCAACTCCTATTCTTCATAATCAATCTCCCCTAAAGGCTCTTTTTGGTACACAACCAGATTATCATGCCTTAAAACCATTTGGATATGCCTGCTATCCCTATCTAAGACCCTATAACAGGCACAAACTTCAATTTAGGTCTGAGCAGTGTGTTTTTCTTGGCTATTGTGTTCAACACAAAGGCTACAAATGTTTGTCTTCTAGTGGTAAACTTTTCATCACTAGACATGTTCAATTCTCTGAAACTGTTTTTCCCTTTAAAGATGTATCATCAAAAATTTTTCCATCTCCTCCCTCAGTCTCATATTTCACTCCTCATTCTCAGTTTACTGTTCCTGTCATTCCTGTCATTCCTTCTAGTCGTTCTGTCACTCAAATTGCCCAACCTGATAATGATCTCATCTTACAATCATCACAACAGAATTCCTATTTACAAATAGAATTTTCTGTTCCAACAGTTCCAGTAAGTGGTGCAGGTCCTTCTACTACTGATATAGTTACAGTTCCTAGGACTGCTACAAACAATCATTCAATGACTACCAGGTCTAAAGCAGGAGTTTTTAAGCCTAAAGCTTATACACTAGTTGTTGAACCGAGTTCTGTCTCAACAGCTCTTTCTCAACAACATTGGCTTGCTGCAATGAAATCTGAGTTTAATGCTCTTCAACAAAATAAAACCTGGTCTTTAGTTCAATTACCACCAAACAGATCAGCTATAGGCTGCAAATAGGTGTTTAAAGTGAAGGAAAATCCAGATGGCACTGTCCATAGATATAAGGCACGTTTGGTGGCCAAAGGGTTTCATCAAAGAGCAGGATTTGATTTTTTTTGAGACTTTCAATCCACTGGTTAAACCTACCACTGTTAGAATCATTCTCACGGTTGCATTATCTAGAGGCTGGTCTGTTCACCAACTTGATTTCAATAATGCCTTCCTGAATGACATTCTCAAGGAAGAAGTATACATGCAGCAACCAGAGGGATTTATTCAAGGGGGTGGATCTTTGGTTTGCAAATTGCACAAAACAATTTATGTACTCAAACAAGCTCCTAGAGCCTGGTTTGAGCAGCTAGCTCACTCTCTTCATACTTTTGGGTTTGTTTCCACAAAATGTGATTCTTTTCTTTTTGTAAAGTCTACTGTCACTTCTACCACTTATATCTTGGTTTATGTTGATGACATTCTAATCACTGGATCTTCTCCAACTGAAGTCAAGAATCTCATTTCTTCTCTAAATCACAAATTTGCTCTCAAGGATCTTGGTCATCTTCATTACTTTTTGAGAATTGAAGCTCGTTCTTCTAAGGATGGAGCATCCATCTTTCTTATACAAAATACATTTCAGATTTACTTACCAAAGCGAAAATGTTGAATGCCAAGCCTATTGCTACTCCCATGGTCAGTGGCTTAAAACTGTCTGCTGCTGGCAGTGATCCTGCTATTGATGCTTCTCTTTATAGATCGATTGTGGGAGCTCTACAATATGTAACAGTCACACGACCAAACTTATCCTATGCAGTTAACAAGGTTTGCCAGTTTATGCATTGTCCCTTAGAGTCTCATTGGAGAGCAGTGAAGCGGATTCTAAGGTATTTAAAAGGCACACTGTCTTTTGGTCTTCATCTCAGACCAGCAGCAACTTTGAGTCTCATGGCATTTTGTGACAGTGATTGGGGATCTGATCCTGATGATCAAAGGTCTACATCATGCCATTGTGTGTTCCTTGGTCCTAATATCATTTCCTGATCCTCCAAAAAGCAACCAGTAGTCTCGAGATCCAGCACTGAAGCCGAATACCAGAGTCTTGCAGCCGTAATCGCAGAGTTGACTTGGATTCAATCATTGTTCAGTGAGTTACAGTTACCAGTTTCAACTACACTAGTGGTGTACTGTGATAACTTGAGTGCTGTGTTACTAGCAGCTAATCCAATCCTTCATGCCCGCACAAAGCATTTCGAATTGGACCTTTACTTTGTCAGAGAAAAGGTTGCTGAAAAATCAATAGTCGTGAATCATATTCCTTCTAGAGATCAGGTTGCTGATACTCTCACTAAGTCAGTTACCAAAACACAATTTCTCTATCTTAGACACAAACTCAGAGTTGAAGATTTTCATCATCTGAGTTTGCAGGGGACTGTAAAGGATAATTAGTTAAGCATATGGTTACATTTGGTTACAGTTAGTTATAACTAACTGATAGCTGTTAAGCTTGTATATAAGAACAGAGTCAGTGGACTTTGTTCCTAACGATTCAATACAACAGATTCATTCTCTTCTTCATTCACTCTCTCTCTCTCTTTCTCTTCTGCTTCACTGCATCTCTGATACCTTTAATCACAAGAGCCAGACTTTTGCTCACCACCAAAACTTCACATGAAACATTAAAAAAAAAAAGCCAAAAGTTCACAACACCACGATCAACCCATCCACAACCACTCAAAACGAAGAACTTCAACCTCGTACCATAGTGAATCAATAAACACTAAAACAGCTCAAACTCATTGAAATTGAAATCCTAAAATTCCCAAACATATATTGAAAAAAGAAAAAACAGAAGAAGAATCAGATCAAACACTAAGCAACCACCATCCATGGCCACTGAACGAAAATCACTACCACCCATAATGTAGAATGGAAAAGGAGGCTTTCTCAGATGTATTTTTTAACAAAGAAAAAACAAACAACCGGGTCCACTAAATATTTTTTTATTACATTCTATCAGCAAATGACCACGAGTAACTTCTAATGGCAGGTGATAATTGGCGTTTGACTGAGTTGAGTGTTTGGTAAAAGATAGATTTTTGCATAAATCTATATTATTTAGTTGGATAAATTAAATTAATTAATATTTAATATTTTTATAGAATTTTGTGTTATATAATTTAAAATATAAAATTTTATAAAAATATTAAACATTGATTAATTTAATATATTTAATTTAAATACTTCATATTTATGTAAAAAAATTTCACCGTAAAATTAGTCATTGTTGACATCAGTTTTTCGAATAGAACCCCATTATTATTCCACGATTTCTCATCCCGCAGCATTATATATAGAAAGAAAATGATTATAAAGATTTTTTAAATTTTGATTTTTTCAATTATTATCATAAATTTTAAATTTTAATTGATGTTTTAATAAATTATTTTATATAATTTGAATTTGTTAATTTAATAATGATAATATTATATAATAATACTTTATCTATATTAATATTAATTATAGATTATTTATTAATTAATTTATTTAAAATTTAATTTTAAATATGTTTTAATAGTTACAAATAAATAAAATAAAAAATTTATTTTAAAACAAATTTTATTTATTTATTTTGTAATAAAAAATATATTTATAATCATAATTTAATAAATAAATTAATATATATTTCAAAATTAATATTAATACAAATAAAATATTATTATATAGTATTATTATTAGTGAATTAATAAATTTAAATTAAATAAACAAATTTATTAAAATATTAATTAAAATTTAAAAATTAATTAGAAAAATTTAAAATTCATAATAATAATTTTTAAAAAAAGTCAAAGTTTAATGAGATTATATCATCTTTTGCCTATACGGAAATACAAATGCGATTGTTAAGCAGGAATTGATGAATGAAATATTCGTACATTGAAATTTGTTTTCTTTAGTGTGAAAATTGAAGAGAATTGAAAATTGTACACAATATGACTAATACTATGACTATAAATAAAATAAATATCTTTGGGGTTTCGAGCAAAATTGATGACCAATGATATGGTAGTTGGAGCCTCGCTCCATAGAGAAGTTTTTCTACCATTATGGAGTATTATATTGTTTTAATAAAATTTTAACATTTAATTATTAATAATTATACAAGTGATTAAATTAAAATTTAAATATTTTTAAATTAAGTCTGAATAATTATAAATTTATTTAAAATATTACTCTTATAATACTTTACAATTTTTATACACCTAACGTAATGATGGCGGATCAAACTCAACCATGTGAATGCAATAGACTGATAGTGGTTTTTTTTTTTTTTATTTTTTAACATAAAGTGATATTCTTCTATTTTAAATGTTATTTTGATGCACAACATAATAATTAAGAAACTTTAAACTAAATCTTAATTCTGAATTTTTTCATTAAGCTACTATTATTTAATTTTAATTAATTATTTTACTTTACTATATTTATTTAATTTTTATAAGTAATTGAGACTTTTAAAATATAAGGATAAAAATATAAAAAAATAACAATTAATATTTTATTAGTATGAGAAAATATCACTTATAATTGACTAAAATATTTTCATCAAAATTACACTTAAAATAGACCGAAAGAAATAGTAGTTAAGAATAAGTATTTTGCTAATGGGTTTTTTAAGCATTTTAGTTAAGGAACATTTAATTAAATGTTTTAATTATTTTAAAAAATAGGTATTAAATATTCTTTGTGATTCTAATATAATAATTACTTTATTTTTATTTGATATTTTTACTTTATTTTCTTAACTGATAGCCTGAGATATTTGTTAACAAATTCTTAAGAAGAAATCTTGTTTTTTTTTTGTTTTTTTTAATCCTGAAATGCACCTGCCATCTGAACTAGGGCAAGAGAGATTTTTTTTTTTTGATCAGTTGGAAATACAAAGAAGGCGAAAAAAAAAAAAGTTTGTATACAACTATGTATATTAAACTAAAAACCAAAGACAGAGGTAATTTAATTAATAAATAATATTATTTAATAATAATTGGTCCCCATGAAAATTACCATCCTTAATAAATCTTACTTATAATATAAGATGCTCGAATATTAGAGTCACAATTTCTAATTGGGCAATCACCATGCACGTTCCCCACTGCATTCCCAAAGTTTAAATGTGCAGCTTTTTTGTTATACCTTTGCTTCAAGTTCCAATACCAACCACTACTTTCAAATTTTAAATGGGTTTCCAAAGAATCCAAATCCAACTCCCCTTTCTATGTATTGGTTAGTTGAATCGATAGAGGCCCACAGGCAACCGATGCCAATTCGTTACTTTTTTAGAAGAACATGTAAAATAGACTCCGAGGCCGCCCCACATCGAGGGCGGGACGCATCGTGCGTGAGGTGACGGAAGTTGCAAAACGGTTCGTAGGAAGATTACCATGAATGAAAGCCACACAAAATGCTTAATGCACTCGGGTAGGTGCGACCTCCAAACCAGTTTGACTCACTTTTATTATGAGATATAAGCCAATCATAAGCGCGATTAATACTTCCCTCGCTCTATTAAACATCATCCGAAATCCCATCAATTTACACAAATCCTTGATATCGAAGAGAAAAAGTAACACAATTGTCCCAATTAACCATCATAAAAAACATCCCTACCATAAGAGCAGAATCATGAATAGCAACAAAGGGCATTCATTACAAAGCGGGCAAGAGAGATTTGTATTATGTATAAAACTAATATTTAATTAATAAATTTTATTTAATATAATTATCCCAATGAAAATTACCATCCTTAATAAATCTTACTTATAATATAAGATGCTCGAATATTAGAGTCATTTCTAATTTTGCACGTTTTTCCCAAATTTTTTTTTTTTATATTTTATACCTTTGCTTCAAGTTCCAATACCAACCACTACTTTCAAATTTTAAATGGGTTTGGCTCCCCTTTCTATGTATTGGTTAGTTGAAGATAGAGGTTGGCTATCAGCCAATTCGTTATTTGTTAGTAGATTAGGTTTAAAATTTTAATTTATTTTTATTTTTTAATTCATTCTGTATAATTTATGAGTTAAGCGGGGTGAGGGTAAATTAATTTATTGATTAAATTTTTTTAAAAAATATTATAAATGAATCTTTTTTTTTATATTTGTGATATTTTTATAGGTATGATATTAATTTTATTTTATTTTATTTTTAATCTTTGTAAATAATGTTTTTTTATTTTAAAATTTTTTATAGTTTTTTTGTTTTTTATATATTTTATTTTTATTTTTTAGACGAGTTGACCTACTTAACTTACCCGTCGACTTTTTTTTATTTTTTTTTTATGCAGGTCAACCCGTTAACTCAACCCATCTTAAAGCGGAGTGAGTTAGTTTTTTCTAGGGGTGTCAAAATGGATCGGCATTAGTAATTACTCGATTAACGACAAAATGAATGAATTGAAATTTAGCTAAAAATATTAATTAAACTTACATAATGAATGGGTCGAGCCACCGCTTCTTTTTAACATTACATAAGGTTAAATAGGTTAGGTTGGACTGATAAAATACTAACCCAAAATTTATGTGGCCTGAATGGGCCGGCCCGAAAATGACCCTTGTCCGAATGGGTTGGCTCGAATGGTCGGTTGTTTTGACACCCATAATTCTTCCAACTCATTTTTTAAAATAAGTCAACCCATTTTGTCTTGTATTTTAGTTGATTGAAAGTGAGGCAGGTAAAGTAGGGACAAATTAGCCTGTTTCACCACTTCTAATTGAAGATACTTAGAATACTTATCTCATTCTTGATGATGGATTATCAAATTACAAATATAAATTAGGCTGCATAGACGCTCATGTGGAAAAAATCAAAGTTTAGAGTAAACACTCAGAAATATTTGTATAGACAAAATTTATACAATTATGTAAATTAGATTAATTAATAGTTAAATAATTACATAAATTTTTATATCATATAATTATTTATATTAAAAATAATAATATATTAATTGATTTAATTTACATAATTTATATAGACAAAATTTACATAAATATTTCTCTGGTAAAAAACCATCTAACGTCATCATCCATACACACAAAGTTATGTTCTTTTCCTTGTAGTGCTATAATAGCATTGGTTAGGGCATATGATTTTTCTACTCCGACAAATCTACAATAGAATCTCCTTATTGCATACAAAATCGATGTACATTTCTTTCTTTCACATATCCTTAATTTACATCCTTTTTATTGAGGTGTTTTTAAATCAAAATTAAAATAGTAAGAATTTAAATCTACGTTTTCGAATGAAATTAATTTAGACCATATAATTAGACGAGTGTGATGTGATAAAACTTTTTATAATAGTGTTATAATTTCATTTTTATTAAAAACTCGTATTTATTACTTTTTTATGTTAAATCATATTAAAATCTGCATAATTCTACATTCAAATACAACATAGACTTGTGTTTGTGTTGCCATGTGAGGGCATGTTTGGTATTACAGAGGAAAGAAAAGTAAAAATCAAAAGAATAAGATAGAAAAAAAAAAAAATGAAAGGAAAAGACAAATGAAATAGTTATTTCTCTCATATTATTTAATAAAAAAATTATTTTTTGTTTAATTTTATGAAATAAATAAATATAAATATATGATGGATTATTTCAAGAAAATAATTTTTTATATATTAAATAAAAATACTGTAAAAACTAATATATATATATATATATATATTATAGAACTCATAAAATTCTTTCTCTTACCTCTTTGTTTCTCTTTCATTCTATCTAAAAGAAAATAATTAAATAATAATAAAATTCATGAAAATATTTTTCTTTTTCTTTTTCCCGTCTCTCTTCAAAAGCAATATCAAACAAAGCCTGAGAGGCTGAGACTGGCAAATGGATCCATGCAGTTTTAAAACAACTACAGGAATTCTTAGCCTTGAATATTGTTTGTTGTGATGCAAAATGTAAAAAATATATATAAAATATAATAAGTTTTAGCCATCAAATTAGGAACTACACCTCCGGCAGTTATTTTTATTACTGTAGAGGATCTCAGTCCATGAGACTGGGAGGGTAAGGGTAGGGAAGAAAAAAAGTCCCGACAAGGATGACGTTAAACTCTGAAATGGTGGACCTAAGTTTTAGCAACTCTGTCAAGTCGTTGACCAAGTGGTGTATGTCGTGAACCCCACACCCGCCACACAAATTTCACCAATTTTTAGCACCAAATCTTTTTTACAACTTCTATTATCGCTTTTCTTTTATGAATTTTACTAAAGAATATTTAAGATTAATTGTTAAATATTTAAAATATTTTTTTATAAAAATAGAGTATTTAATATATTAAAAATTAAAAAATATATATTTTATATAAAATCTCTTATTTTATATAAAATCACTCAAATTTTAATATTTCAATATTCATTAATAATAAGATTTACCATTAATTTGTATATTTATTATTTTAATTTTAATTTTTTTTTTAAAAAATAAAAAATATATAAATTAATGATAAATCTTATTATTAATGAAGATTAAAATATCAAAATATAATTAATGTAGATACTTATAAGATCATACAATAATTTCTCTTTAACAATTGACTTAAGATAGTTATTAAAAAATCTCTTCATTTTTTTATCCTATTTTAATATTTATTATTTTATTATTAACTTATTTGAACTTTGAAGTTCCGTAGAGAAGTTGGCATCATCGTCCACGATGCCATAAATAAGACGGAAACCAGGCAAGTCCAACGGTTGTTATTCAATCTCATTATTTATCATACATATATATATATAAAAGATGTTATTATAGTGAAATGAATATTTATTGTAAAAAGTGAGAAGAGTAAATATTGATAATTAGATCTTATATAAATAGTTAAGATTAAACATAAATATATGATTTTTTTAAGTGGTTATACGACCTTTAAGTAATTTTTAATCTTGATCATTCATGTATGATTGTATCAGTTAATATTTACTATTTTTATCATCTCACAATAATAAAAATTTCATCTTACTAAATATATTCTTATATATATATATATATATATATATATTATATATTTTTAAATTACAAATTTATTTATTATATATTTTGTGAAATTATTAACGTCATATATATATATATATTATATATCCCTATATATAATATATATAACTTACTTACAAATTTATTATATATTTTGTGAAATTATTAATGTCATATATAACATAATTTGTTATCCCTCTCACATGAATAAAAATTTAACATACGATAAAAACATAGAAGTTTGACAAAAATCATTTTCCTTTATTATTAGTGTTTTGTAGTACAAGTATTTACAAATAGAAATTTAAAGTGCATTTAATATTTTTTATTTAAATAATTATTAAATAATAAAAGTTATTTTTAATCCTTAATATGTGAATATTATTTTTTTCTTTAAAATCCTTATTATTATTATTATTATTATTTACTTTAAACTTTGACTTTTTATAAATAAGTTTTGTTACAATAATACTACTCACACATATTTATACATACATTATCTCATATTTTTATAAGTGAATGATTAATCTGTTGCAATAATGTTTAGCTTTGAAGAGAGAAATTACTCCTAACTACATTTTCTTGATACACATAAATCAGAAATTAAATTTCTAATCACATACTTAAAGTGCCAAAACTCATTACTATTTGAACTAATGTTATGTTGATCAGCATTTTTCATTTTGTTAACATATGTTCTTAGGTCACATGTTAGGGATTCAAAATGGCATTTATTACTCATTATTAATTACTTAAAGAAGAAAGTATTAAATGTATTTAATATTTTTAAGACAATAAATGTTTGTACTTTTATTTAATAGTTTCTTTTTTATTTTTATATTAACAAAATTTTTATAAATTATTATCATGAACTTTAAAACATTTCTAATCAATTCTTGAATTTTAATTAATATCTTAATAGATTATTTTATTTAATTTGAATTTGGTAATTTACTAAAGATAATATTGTATGATAACATTTTATCTATATTAATATTAATTTTGGATTGTTATTATTTATTTATTAAAATTTAATTTTAAATATATTTTATTTCTACAAAATAAATAAAAAAATAATTTTATTTATTTATTTTATAATAATAAAAACTTATTTATAATCAAATAATAATAAATAAATTAATAAAAAAAGTCTCAAATTAATGTTAATACAGATAAGATGTTATTACATAATATCATTGTTAGTGAATTAATATATTAAAATTAAATAAAAGGATCTATTAAGATATTAATTAAAATTTAAAGATTAATTGATAATATTTAAAAATTTATAATGATGATTTGTAAATAATTAAAGTTCTAGAAAACTGTATGTTCTTTTTTCTTATAGATATAATGTATACATATATTATTTTATATTTATACAATTTTTATTATATAATTATGAATTTGTAATGGATCTCACATGATTTTTTTCACACTTACATTTTAATTTTTTTTCACCCAATTTCTGATGTAAGAGATATGAGTCATAATGATATACATCTAGCAATACTTCCTATTATAAAATTAGGTAAAGATAAGTAACCAAAAGATGGATGTGAATATATTTTAGATTGACTTGGTGACGTCTTCAACCATGGATTGTTTGGTATATCTTGTAGGATGGAATGAAAAGAAAAGCGCGAGGATGCATGCCTTCTTTGGTTGCACTTTAATAAAGAAAATTTTTTTTTGAAAGGACGGAAATTTCATAAGCGACACCATTTTCTTATCCTTCCACTTTTTGATGAAAAATGAGAGAAGGAAAAAGGATTAAAAACAATTGTGGTTCATACCATCTATAACATGTATTTTTATTTATTTACATATATTTTATTTTTTTTCATAAAATTAAATAAAGGAAAAATATTCATTCTTTTTCATTAAATAATATTAAATAAAATAAATAATAATTCTTTTATTCTATTTTTCTCTCTTTTCTCTTCTAGTATGTCTTATATATTTTTGTTCTCTTCTTCTACTTTCCCTTCTATTAGAAGCAAGATGCTTCTATCAGAAGCAAGACCAAACATCGCAGATCTCGTTCCACAAGTTGATAAATGGTGTCTTAATTCCTAGTAAACTAGGATTTGGAGATTTCACCTCCACCAAAAATTTTAAATTTGATCGTACTTTGTTTACCTCTCAATCAGGTATAAATACTATTCATGAAAATAAAAATCATAATAAGGAAATGATATGAACTAAATGATATTTTTTTGTCTTTAATAAAATATTTTCACATGCATTGTTAAGATATTAATTAATTTATTTAACATTATAATCACTAACCACGACTAGATGAAATGATTACAATTTTTTTTTTAAAAAAAAGATATATGAAAAGGTTGGGGGTTCACACTGCTCGCGTGATTTTAGCTCTTCGTCGTTTAGCTCCAAGTGTTTGTCCAACCAACAGAGTCTTTGACTTGCAGACACGGGAAAGAGAATGATTTTTAATTGCAGATTTCGAGTGTATTTGTTTTTAATGATTTATTTTTTATTTTAAATTTATTTAATGACATAAAATAAATTTTTCTGTCATGTCTGGTATATATATTATTGGAAATAAAGTGATTTATTTCCTTTCCACTTTCGCATGTCAATTTCTTTCTACATGTACAATATTTTTTTAAAGACTATAAAAATTCGAGGGCGACAAAGAACAACTTGAGACAAATTTAGTTTGATTTAAATTCGGTCTAATATCTTAATCAAGTTATTTTTTATATTTAAATTTAACCAGATAATAATTATAATCAGACTAATTTGATATATAAATATAATATATAAATTTAAATATTATGTATAATTAAATTATAAAATTATAGAAATAAAAAATTAAAATTAAAGTATCAGATCATAATATATATTTTAAAATAAATAATATTAAAATAAATATATTATTATATTGTATAAAAATTATTAATTTAAATTTAAAAAATATTATTATTTATAATTAATTACAAAAAAAGACATATGTTTTAAAATAATACATGATACCAAACTAGATTAAAACAATTCAAGATATAATTGAAACTGGATCTAAAAATATATTGAATCTAAAAATATAAATTCATCTTAATTAACTTTGAAATAAGACAAGTTAATAAGATGAGTTAATCCAAACATTCATAATTAACACTCACATTAAGTTTTTTTTTTTTGTTAAATCGTGTGTTACAAAACACAATCTCAAATATTTTTTTACAATTCAAAGGTCAAAAAACTCAAGCGATTATCCGCTCGAGTGTACACCAACATCTTTTTTTTTTTTTTTTTCTCTTCATTGGCAAAAACAAACTTACACTATGTTTGGATGACAGATAAAAAGGAGAACGGAAAGGAAATGAGAGGAACAGAATTAATTTTTTATATTTGGGAGTTTTAAAATACATAGGAACAGAACGAAACACAGGGAGAATCATTTCTCCCCTCTTCTCCTCAAATGACTAATTTTTGTTCCCTCCAAAATTGAGGTGGAATGGGGAGAACACATGTTCTGTTCCGTTCTATTAATGAATTTTCCAAACAAAGTCTCATTTCTTTTTAATCCACTCCACCTATTCCGGCAAAAATAAACTTAGAGTATTTTATTTAATTTAATATTCATTAAATAATTAGTTAAAGTATACCATTCTTTGACCACGGGGGAAATTTCCACCATGATTTTCCAAAACAGTTAGTAATAAATTATCTCACCGAACAATGACTGAGATGAAAAAAAATTAAAGATTTTATTATCAAGTGTTTTAAGGATATTTATTAAATAAGTTAAAATAATTTTTTTATATAAAAATAAGATATTGAATATCTTACAAATTGAACAAAAATTTATTATTTATGTTATTTTCATTTAAATTTTTTATTTTTAAATGAATATTTTATAATTCTTTTCTAAAATTGAATTATAATTTTAAAAAAATTGAATATATTACACATTTGATTAAGAGATAATTCTTTTCTCCTTTTATAAGAAGGTTTTATCATAAATGAAAACCGGTCAAGTTAAGATGAATTGAGCTCAATTTAACTTTACTTAGAAGGAATAATCTGACTCAAAACTTGGACTTGAATTCGATATAAACTAATTTTTGTAACTCAAATTTATCTCAAATCAAATTTATAAATTATTCAGTTCAGTTCATTAGTTCAAATTAGATGAATCAAATATCAAAATAAGATAATATAAACCAAATGAATTAAGCAAAAAAATGTTATAAGTTAGTAAATATTTTATATATCTTTTCTCATATTTTTTATTTTTAAATTTTATATATATAACCAAATGAGTTGAGTGGTGTATGACTCAAATTCAACTCATTTATTTAGTGAACTCAAATTTAAATTGAAATTCAACTTGTTTGATTTATAAATCAAGTTTATCAAATTAATTAATAAATTGAGTCTTGAAATACTTGCGTTAGGTTCATTAAAAATCACCATTATCTTTTTTTTTTTTGAAATCCCACTAATTATGGAAGTCTTATCTTTACAGGATCCTGTAAAGAAAAAAACAACTGGAGGATACAAGAATATTCTTTCTAATTCGGAAGCCTTCAAAAGTTGTATCTATTTAATTTTAAAGTCGAAAATCCCATAAAAATAATTTATAAATTCAAAAAATTGCTTCAATTACTTTTGCTTACAGGGTGTCATGCGGGTTGAGTAAATTTGTGGATTTGATCAATCTCAATGAATAAAATATGAGTTAAATTAGATTTATCAGTTAAATTGATTAGAAAATATTTTAATTTATAATTTATGAATCAGGTAGTGAATTTAAAATATCTTAATTTTGTTTTTAAATTAAAAACAAACCATTTAGTTGTATAAAAAAATCTTTTAATCACAATTTTTAATCGGGATTAAATTATCACTAAAAAAATTCTTTTAGTGGAATAACATTATTTTACTTTGAAACTTAATAAAAGGACAAGAACGTTCATATATAAATAGTATATTTATTATCACTAATTATTATTTTGGTTACTTATTTTTAAATTTTTAGTCTTTCAAATAAAAAAAAAATTAAATCTCTAATTTTATATTTTAAAATTGTAGCATTTAAAAAAAATAGAATAGAGTTAATAATTATGTCAATTTATATAATATGTATGATAATATTAATTTTAATTAATTAAAACATTTATTTTTATAAATATTGAGACATATTATCTTAATTTAATTTATTTTAAATTTAAATTAATAAAACTTGTTATTTTGTTATGTATTTATATATATTTAATTTATTTAAAATTTATTATATTTATATAAAATTGATTACGTAAATTAATATAACTTATTACGCTTATATAAAATATATTATGTATAACAAATTTTTAATTTTATATTTTATTTTTTAAAATATATATTAAACTTATAAATTAGAACTAATCTAACTTACTTCTTAAACAAATTAAATTAAATTAATAAAAAATAAAATTACTCTACCAAACCCAACTCTCTACCCAAATAAATAAACAGTTCAAGTTAAAAAATAATACAAAACCACCTAGTCGTCACTCCTATTCGGAGGGACCTGCAAATTGCGGACCTGAAATCCCAAGTGTCATCACCCTTTTTAAATTATAAAAATCCACATACATTTGCAAACAAGCCAGCTCTTGTAACCGTCAACTGAGACAGTGCCAACAACTACACACATCACGACAAATGTTTTGATTTCAAAAGTAAAACCCCAAGATAAAATTTCTATCATCTTTCTCTCGGTCTTTCTTCTCAACTAAAAAAGGTGCATAATTTTTTTTAAAAAAAAACAGAAAAATACAATCAGTCCTGTCTTTTCTTTTCTCCCCTCTGCTTTCATTTCGTTGTTTTGTTTTGTTTTGCTCACCCTTCTGAGTTCTGACCCTTCTCTCTTCTTATTTTTTTTTTTTAATTTTATTTTGTCGGGGGGGCTCCCTCTCCCTCTCCCTCCACTTTTTGTAGTTTTTTTTGTTCTGTTTCACAGGTTGGGGTCCTCGACAGAGAGAGAGAGAGAGAGAGTTTACCGGAAAATCGTTGGAGGATTTTCTGAGCCGCCAAACAGTGGCGCAACTCAAATGTAATGGGAAGTGGATTCTTGAACCTTTTTTCATGCTTCAAAGCAACCAAGCGAAGCCCCAACAAGCAGCAACAGCAACAGCAACAACAATTGATCTTCGCGGACACTGACCCATTGCCGTTGGACGAAACCCTAGGACATTCCTTCTGCTACGTAAGATCCTCTGCTCGCTTTCTTTCTTCTCCCACTCATTCTGATCGTTTCCTCTCCCCTTCCAACTCCCTCCGTTTCTCTCCCTCACACCAACCCAGCACCCGACCTGATTTCCCCGAAACCGCTTTCAAGGCCATTTCCGGAGCCTCCGTCAGCGCTAATAGCTCCGCCCCCAAAACCGTTCTCCAGTTAGACAATCTTTACGACGATGCCACCTCCAGGGGTAGTTTCTTAAATGGCTTCGAAAGCACGTCGTCGTTTTGTGCTCTCCCGCTTCAGCCCGTACCCAGAGGGGGTGATCCCTTCTACACCGACAGGAGGGCTTTCTTCCTTTCCGGTCCAATCGAGAGCGGTGCTCTCTCTGGCCCCCTAGACGCCTGCGCCGCCTCGGACGGCGGAGCCGGCGGCGTGGTCCCTTTCTCGGCACCTCTGGGTGGGGTTTATGCCAAGAAGAAGCGGAAGAAGGGTATTACAGGGTTCCGGAAAGCTTTCCACCGGAACCTTCCGGAGAAGAAGCGGCCGTGGGTGGTGCCGGTGTTGAACTTCGTCGGCAGGAAGGAAGTTCCGGCGAGCGAAGCGAAGACGACGGAGGAGAAGAGCCAGAGTAATGTGCAGTGGGCGTTAGGGAAGGCGGGGGAGGATCGGGTCCACGTGGTTGTATCGGAAGAGCAGGGTTGGTTATTCGTGGGGATTTACGACGGCTTCAATGGCCCTGACGCGCCGGAATTTCTGATGGGTCATCTTTACCGTGCTGTTCACAGTGAGCTACAGGGTTTGTTTTGGGAAGTTGAAGAAGCAGAGGAAGCTAACTTATCGAGTTTGCCTGCGGATGAAACTGAATCGTCAATGGGAAACTCCCATTGCCGCGAAGAGCTTAAAAATCAGGGAGAGGTTGAAGAAGATTGGAACCATTTGCCGGTTGATAGAGGATCAGAGAAGAGAGTAACGTTTCAAGCAGAGGGAACGGAGAGTAGGAGGCGTAGGCTGTGGGAGTTTCTTGCCGAAGATGGGCTCGATCTTTCAGGGTCAGATAGATTTGCATTTTCCGTGGATGATGCTCTTAGTGTTAGCAAGGAGGGTTTGGCGGGTAGTAGACGGTGGCAGCTGTTGTCAAAATTGAAGCATGGGTTATCAAAGCATAAGGAGGGTCATGGCAGGAAGTTGTTACCCTGGAACTTGGGCACAGAGGATAAAGAAAAGGTTGAGGTGGAGAATCGGGCAGAAGAAAAGTCTCGTGGTGGTGGTGGTAGGAAGCGGAAAGTGGGTCCTGTGAATCATGATCTGGTTTTGAGGGCATTGTCTCGGGCACTTGAGATGACTGAACTTGCATATTTGGATATGACGGATAAGGTTATTGATACGAACCCGGAGCTTGCTTTAATGGGGTCATGTCTGTTGGTTGTTTTAATGAGGGATGAGGATGTGTATGTGATGAACGTGGGAGATAGCCGGGCAATTGTTGCACAGTATGAGCCCAAAGAGGTTAATTCTAGTAAAGAATCCGGAAGCAATGGAAATATTGGGTCGAGCATGGAGAGCATAGTTGAGGAGTCCTTAGCTCTAGGTGAAAGCACTATCAAGTTGGGGAATGAGGGTCCTACTCAAGAAATGAAGTTGGGGAATGAGGGTCCTGCTCAAGAAATGAGGTTGGTGGCATTGCAGCTGTCCACCGACCACAGCACGAGCATTGAAGAGGCAAGTTTATAATCTGGCCTTTTAGGCTACTTCTCCCCCGTCCCCTTGTTATTGTTCAGACAGTCAGACAATTTATTATTCCTCTTCTTGTTCCTTCTGCTGATATACTTTCTTTCTTAAATTCTTAATTGACTTGCTGTTCTCTAATATAATTTGCTTATTGTTTTAAATTAAATGTATTAGCCTTCAAGAGTTTGAATTTTCTCAATGTTTTTTTGTTTCATAGTATATTGATTTGTTTCTTCGGTTACTCAAATAGTGCTTCAACATTATTCCTGTTTGGCTTTCTTACCAAATGTCGCACTTCTAGTCACTTTCTGTTTTACTGGATGTGATCACGTAGGTTATAGTGTTGTTATGAATTGATCATTCCTTTGTTTTAGGCTATTTCTGTCCCCTGTCATAGACATGGATCTGTACAAGATTGGTGTCATTGCCTTCTTACTTTACTTCTATCAAGTTTGGTTTGGAAAATATTAGAATATGCACAAGTACCATATAATTGTTTTACATGTCATATTTTCTTTACTTTACTTCTTCCAATTTGGGTCAACTTTTTCTCTGTAATTAATTGTAAATTTTCAGTGCCCTTACAGCTATTCTGTAATTCCTTCGGTAGCTTTGTGGGATTTAATACTGCTATTTATTGCTAGTGATGCTACTTTTTCCCATGAAGTATTACTACTCCTCTGTCCTCTCTCCTCGTGTGTGCTTTTGTATATCATTTGTGTGTTTGTGTATGCTTGTCTTTTTGTAGTTTTCCTTAAGCTGAATGTATTCATATCGGGGATGCCATTGTCTCTTTCACTAAATCCAGCATTCTGCTTTTATGTCAAGTGAAAGTGAAATTTTAGATTTCATAGCTTGCAGTGATGAGTCACGTGAGATGTTATATTCAAGAAGTTAGATCTTTGGCTTCATGCTTATTTGCAGCTCCCTTTTTAATTAATAATTTTATAAGTTCCACTTTTAGTAGTAGTTGCAGTTATTCGTCTTGTTTCCTTTTTCTTCACAAGTGTTATCATCAAGTTATATCAGCTGTCTAAAATTTGGGGCTTATTGTTTTGCAGGAAGTCATTAGGATTAAGAACGAACATCCTGATGATAGCCAATGTATTGTAAATGATAGAGTGAAAGGTCGTCTTAAGGTCACCAGAGCATTCGGGGCAGGATTTTTGAAACAGGTGTCTTTTGAAATACTTTATTGTCGTAATACTTCGTTCTTGCAATACACTTTTTGATTGATGTAAAAGAGAAGATGAGTGATAAGGTCAATTGTTGGTCACTTGGTTGAACTCTGAAGTTGATATCTACTATTATTATTAGAAACATTGATTGTCTTTTTTAGGGGCTATTTATTTTGTAAAATGTTAGCTCTCTATAAAACTTTTCTTTGCATAGTACAGGTTAGAACTTTATGTTCACATGACAAGCCTTCCAGACATTGAGTTTAAATTATTTTGAATACCCTGCAGGTTGTTATTTTTTATTTTATTTTTATAAATGTTGCACTCGGATAACCAGTAAATAACTGCTATGAACTTATGTCTGCCATTGTGCTTCTGTTTTTTGTGATTGGCTGTTAGAAGTGAGGTGAGATCCTTAGTTTTAGAGTGTGCCAAACTTTTAACTCTGGCCATGGAAGAGAGCTTTTCTTTAGTGCTTATGGTACTGCTGCACATTCCCTTGCTCATCCACAACCTGAAAGTAGAATCCTGCTTGTTTGTCACATCTCTTGTTCATGGCTGCATTGACTTCTTAGATATTTTACTCCAATGTCTTACATGATGGTATGATTTGCATGTTTCTGCAGCCGAAGTGGAATGATGTAGTACTAGAAATGTTTCGTAATAAATATATCGGCACTGCTCCATATATATCATGCTGCCCTTCACTACGTCACCATAGATTATGCCCAAGAGATCAGTTCTTGATCCTGTCATCTGATGGGTTATATCAATATCTAAGCAATCAAGAAGTGGTTTTTCAAGTTGAGAGTTTCATGAAAAAGTTTCCAGATGGAGATCCTGCCCAACATTTAATAGAGGAGCTGCTCCTCCGTGCAGCCAAAAAGGCTGGTAAAAAGTCTTCTCATCTCATGAATCTTTCTTATAGTTTTGCGGCCTAGTTGAACATGTCCAATTTGTTGAATGACATAAATGGAGGCAATGGTAATTTATTTTTTTGTTTATTTTGGACTGATACCTTATTTATATAATAACTATAAGCATTTGTCTTCCCCCAGTATGTTTGTTCAAATTTTTTGAACATTTAAACTTCTTGATTGGTTGATTTGGTGTCATTAACTATACTTTTTGGCAAACTTATGCATCACGTTTGTGACTCTTCCCTTGAAGATTCAAGTGATGGTAAATTTTAAGTTGTAAACAGTTAACTCTAAAACTTACGGAGGATATGTTTAAGAGATTTGAAATATTTGGATTTTTTTTTTTAATATCTGGAGCAGGGAGGTTTGCAATTGTTTGATTTTTTATTTTCTTTTCTCTTCATCTGCTGTTCCACATCTGGTCCTGTTTCTGGGCTTTTTCTATAAATATGTGATGTGCCTGAAAGCATTGTGTCATTCTTTATTGGGTGATCGTCTATTAATAAGGCTATATTTTCCATCTTCTTGGCCTTCTGGACCACTGCTGCAACAGTTTGTAAGCAGCTACTGTATAATTTTCAATTCTTTAGAGAAGATAACTGTCTTTACATATTCATATCTTTATTCTTTCTTGACAATTTTATCACTCCTGTGGACTATTCTGGAGGGTTGGATTTTTGTTTGCAATTGCATAGGTTTGGCTGGTTCTTCTTTGTTAGAATATATCTAAAAAATATCTCATAATATCTATGTTGTATGTTAGAATATTTTAGAGTTTGGGCTGGGCAGATTCTGCCGAGATATTTTATAGATATTCTAACACTTTTATTTGGAGAAAACTTGTTTTTGGAGTGATATGTTTGATGCTAGTGGGCTGTTTACACTCAATTGTTGCAGGAATGGAATTTCACGAGTTGCTGGATATCCCTCAAGGAGATCGGAGGAAGTACCATGATGATGTTACTGTTATGGTTATATCACTCGAAGGAAGAATCTGGAAATCGTCAGGGAAGTATTTGTGAGACCTTGGTTCAACTTGCTGTTGATTGTATACATGTGATCAGATTATTTCACCTGAGGGTGCCTCAAAGTCAGTGCCAAAGTTTCACAGCTGATCCATTTTTCATGGGCCTTCTTAGGTGTTCATTCCGGTCTTACAGCATAAGTTATGAATACAGGAATGTCACATGTAAATGGCAAGAGGCTACCCTTAAAGCTCTATCCAGAATTGGGAGATGCAAAATGCAATTTGATATGAGCTTAAGAACGGGCATTGCAGATGGGTTTTTGGGAAGTCTCTTTAGGAGACAGAACAAAGTAAAGCTTTTTTAAACTCTTTCATTTTCAGTTCCATTTGCAGTTTCTCTCTTTTCCCCTCTTTTCCCCCAGTTTATAGAGATGAAACATGAGAGAAATTTTGAATAGGGGAGGCTCTTTCCATTCATTTTCCCCCCCTCCTTTTCTTTCTCTGGCAGAGCCAAGAAAATGTGGGTGTATATTGGTGGGGATACAAATGTACTGATTGAACTTGAGCAGTCCCTAGTCAGAAACGAACATCTGTAATTGAGGCCGGATTTCCACCATTGCGGATTAACATGATTCTGAATTGGTGATCTCAATCAAATCATTGCATGTAAGTATAATGAGCCCCTTGCGAAAACTGAACACAAAAGAACCAAACGCATCGATTATTGCTTTCTTTCCTCTTTTCTGTGTGGTTAGTAATTGTCTCTCTTAATTCAGATATGCCGTGAATTGTGTTCGAATCCCTAGCATTTTTTCTTTGGGTGAAGAACCTCTAGAATTCTTTTACGCGTTATTAGATACAACGAATTCAAAGTATGAAGGATATCTTAAAGGCATACAAATTTGTTTTTATTTAGGGTTATTTTGTGTCTACTAATTGAAATATCTAGTTTGAGGAGAGCTGATCCGACAGAGGAAAAATGAAAGATGATGAATAAATGAAAGTATAGTAGAACCATAAAGGAAAATAGATAAAATTAAGTTGTGCCGGTCCACAAGTTAGCAAGTTTTTTTTCATTTTTTTTTTGCCTTTTCTTTCTTTCTTTCCGACATTAAATGGTCAATTCACAGAAGCATGCATACAGCTTTTTACAAAAATAAATTCAAACAAGAGTGTGTCATAATAGCCTTAAACTCTTCCTTGACAATCTCATCCTTTTAAACCAATGCACTTTCCTTATCGAACAGACCGCACTTTTTGGCACAGGTTATGATGGTGGGGAGCAAAAGAGGCAAAAAAAAATTGGGTTAGAGATCCACCTCAAAGAGATGGGTAGCCTTAACCGGATGTGCTGTAACAGGAAAGCCCGAAGACTGTTCCCGTCCCTGTCAGGGGAGATGCCAACCATCTCTCCTTTTCACGAACACAACCAGAACAGGTTAAATTGAGATTATAAAGGACAAACTAACGTGATCTCTATCCGATGTGGGACTTGTACAGTAGGCATTTTACAAGACATACTGTGTTACATACTATGTTTCTCCCTTTGACCCAGTTATGAATATGGTTTCGTTTATGGGCATCACATGAGTTTACGACTGTATGTTGAATAGAGAATTTCTGCAACAGTCATACACTCATTCTGTCAATGATGTAAGTAACAATTAAGAGCCTACCTTCAAGCTGGATTGTTAGATTTGTTTAATGCTTCGAAGGCCATGTGATGTTGTTTGGCTACGAATTGTTGGAATCAAATTTGCAATTCAGAATTGATTGTGGCAATGTTATAAAGAAGTGACCAATTCTATCGAGTGCAGCCTTATATTTTGCAGACATTATTATTTTTATTGGTAGCTACGTATTTTTAAAGTAGTTTTTAACTTACACTACTCAAACAAATTAACTTTTTTACAATTAATTCTTACAAAATCAATAATATTCAAAACCTAACCCAAACATATTTTCACTTTTTAAAACATTAATTGAAATAGGTGGGGTTTTAGAGGAGGAAAATTACGCTCCATTTAGTAGAGTCTGCACCTAGACTATGATTTCACACTAAACAAATGCATTTTTCCCATTGAAAAGCCACAACTAGAAATTAATTGTACACCGCAATGCAAGATGCACCAAAAATTATCAGTTACAATACAGTACAGATCATTCTTGTAGAAGTAAAGAGATGGTCAAAAACCATGGCAAGGAAAAAAAAATTGTGTTGATTTCAATTCATAATTTTACCAATGTAAAATGTTCACATTTAGGACACTCCTCATAATGATGATCAATTAGGAGATGGTTCCAATAAATTTTTAATCTGACTCCGTACTCTCTCTCTAATGGAAGAATAAGGCAACCTTTCTATCACCTCCCCTCCAAAGGCAAAAATTAGAACTCTCCTAGCTGTCTTTGGATCAATGCCACGTGATCGGAAATACAGGAGCTGGCTTTCTTCTAGGTCACTAATTGCGGCTCCATGGGAGCACTTGACGTCATCAGCCACAATTTGGAGATTTGGTTTAACATTTACAGTTGCCCGAGGTTCAAGGAGAAGGCTTCTTGTTAACTGTCCTGCATCTGTCTGCTGAGCATACCTACGCAAGAATAGTATACTAGTAATATAGAGTAGCCTATCTGATAAAATGCAAGACATTTAAAAACACAAATGCACCTGTTTTAGCTCAATAAATGATTGAAAACAATTTACTATTACTTATGCTCATAGAGGTTATATTGTGGGAATTTCACATATTGAACAAGAACTTTTTTTTTTTGGTATACGCAACAAGAACTAAATTGAAGATTGTATGTGATTTGCTGTTATTGCCGTATAAAACTATATTCTGACGTAAATGGTTAAATCATCATTGCTTGTATAGTTAAAAAACAGAATTACCTGTTAACCTTTATGTTGCCGTCAAAAACTGCTTGTCCCAGTGAATGAGTCACAATGCACTTATGAAGTTGACGGGAATAGCCCCGTGGATGGTCCAATACAAGTCTACTATGCAGATCTTGTGTTTGATCACCAACAGACAAGTGTAAAGTTGATAACTCTGTCACTGTGTCCGGGCCCAGTTGTTGGATATGAAGATTGTGCCTGCCTAGTTTTCCTCCTGTGCTTACCTCTGTAAGCTCATATGTACTAGATGACTCCTGCAAACAATCAACAAAGAATCACAAGCTGCTCTTGTCAAATTTCTTCAATGTATCCACTGTTGCATAACTAATCGAAAACATAAAAGAGGATTTTGGAAGTTGAAATAGATTATAAAGGCAAGAGAAATACTTTGTAGTGGGATATGAATCTTAATTATAATTTATGGCAATACTTTTATTAGGTATATTCTATAATAAAAGAAATTTTTTTGTGCTGTTGGAGTAGGGAGGATGGTTTACTAGCATGATCTTCAATTATTTATGTCACTTAAAACATGGTTTCAGCTGACAACTGATTTTCTTAAAATTTATTTGGGAATATACATGACAGAAGCCACTCTATTTCAGTATCCAGTTTATCAGTCAACCATCACATCAATTGGATTCCATTGAATCTACATTCCAGTAAAATCTTTCTCACTGAGTATCTAGATTAAACAAGCCACTAACTATAGTTATAACTAGATGGCTGCATTATTGAACGACCCGCATCTAGAGGTGGCAAAATGGGTTAACCCGCCCCGCATTCAACCCGCATTGCGGGATTGAAAATGGGTTAGAAGAGACCCGCAATGCGGGTTGGCCCGCATAAAGAAAAAAATGAAAAAAATAAATGAGTTGATCCTAAAAAACAAAACAAAATGTATAAAAAATAATAAAAAAATCATAAAAATTTAAAAATAGAAAAATTATAATTTATAGAGATTAAAAAAATAAAATAAATAAAATAAATTTAGTATCATACTTATAAAAATATCACAAACACAAATAATAAGACTAATTTATGCCCACCCTTATGCCTTGAAATCTTGAACCCAACCCACAAAAAATAACACGGGCCCCCCATTTTCCCACCTCTACCCGCATCCTGCTCCTCAGCTGAAAAAGTCGAGCAAACTTATCTTGAGGAGTATACCCCCTAGCCTAGGCACGGGCCCCACCCCAGGTATGAAGTAGCCTATTCTGGAAATAACTTCCCACTCATTTCTATTAAATCTATCTCTTTTCCACCTCATTTCTATTAAATCTATCTCTTCTTTTTCTCTCAAAAGTATGGAGAACAGGAGGGTCTCTCTCTAGTTTCTTAAACCACATACTCCTGGAAGTGGTAATTACTGAGAGAATATCAATGAGTTCAAGATGACACCTATGAGTTTGATAAACTATGACATCAATGACTATACATAACACGGCATTTTCTCAGACCCATATCACCATCCTATTATTATTATTAATAATAATTTTTGACATGATCATCCTATCATTAATAACACACATAAGTATCAATTTATAATTATCAGGCCATGATCACACGTTAGAAGTGAAAATACACTAGCCAATAAACACAAAATTCTGCCCCACTATTAAGGAGACTACAAACGACCTGCAATCAGGCTCAGAAGTAGAAACTAACACGGAAAAATAAAAATAAAAATAAAAAAGAAAAAGGGAATAAGATGATTAACCTGGCGAACCGAGGTCCATTTGATATGGGCAGAAGTGGAGGACTGAGTCTGAATATAAGAATGCCTAAGCTTTGCACCTTCTCCAATCACTGCCTCCATAGCAGAATTCGTCCAATAACAACACTCATTATTAGTCCCTTCCGTATTCGAAAAATCCTCAATTATATCAACCTCTCCCCCTTTCTCCACCACCACCACCACCCTCGGGTTCGAAACGTGCATCGTGTTCGAACCCTCCCCGCTTCCCCCAACCGAAAAGTACGCCAAATGGATCGGGCTCTCCACGCGGCACCCCTCCGGGACGTACACCACTGTCACATCAGGAGCCCCTATCCCATTGATGGACCAAAACAAATCACCGCCGTTGAAACCACAAATGAACTCCGACACCCTTTCCACGATAGTGGTGGAAGCGATACCCGACAAACTACCCACGTAAACCCCTTTCGGAAATTCCGATAATTTGGAGGTTGATTGTATTAAATGACCGTCGACGATGGTGAGGTATGGGAAGTGGGTGTCGACGGAAACGGTGGAGAGGAGCGAGGGGTGTGGAGGGTGGGAGAGGGGAAGGATTTGGGAGTAGCGGATGAAGGAAAGATCGGTGAAGCGAAAGGGTTCGTGTTTGCGGGAAGGCCATGGAGTTGAGAGGAGGGATTCAGAGGATGTTTGTCGGAGCTTCTGGAGAGGGGAAGAAGAAGAGGAGAGGAAGAGGAAGAGGGGAGAGAGTCTTCGAGGGTTTCTGCAAGTTCTAGAACAAAGGGGTCGGAGGAGGAGAAGGCCTGTGATTGTGCTTGGAGTGACACTCCGCTTCTGTATTTGTGAGATTTGAATGAAGAAGAGAAAGGAATTGTGGGATTGTAAACTGCGGGTGTCCCCATACTCATAATCATCGATGCTGCTCTGGCTCTACTCTCCTCTGCTGAATCATCAACTCAACCTATTTTTTCTGTGTGTGTAGGTGTGGCACAAGGTGTATGTATTTGAATGTGTTTTTATTAATTAAATGCAACGTAACAAGTACAGATGGATTGAAAATAAAAGAAAAAATAAAATATAATTTTTTTTTTTGTTTAAAAAATTTATTAATAAAACGAAATGAAATATTTTTATTTTATTTTATTTTATTTAAAAAATAATAAAAATTAATTTTTTTAAAAAAGTAATTTTTCATATATTTTTTTTTATTTTTATATATTTTAAAATTTTTAAATATAAAAAATTATTTTCATTCCTTTTATTTATTTATTTTTCTTTTCATTCGTCGTCATTCAAATTTAGTGTATACGTTTAAGGTTGAGTTGGGCATTGGCATAGTTCATTGGTGTGCTAATGTGTTGTGTATATCATCATGCCCTCATTAGTTGGGCCTTCCACAGGCAAGCAAAATCTTTCGTGGTTCACTCATAAAGACAACCAGAGAAGAGGGATAAGTCATGAACCGTTCAAATTTTGGGCCTTTTAAATGCATTTTGGGCTACCAACAATTTTGAAGACTTGGGAAAGACTAGATTGTATCCCAAAAAGAAGAAGGGAAGACTAGATTGAATTTAGAAGGCTTAATACTTAATAGGAACCCAAATTCCCAAATCCTCCCACCTGAGAACCTGTCTAGTTGGGATTTGGATCGATTATGAAGAAAAAACATAACCGATCAAATTCAATTGCTTTGTTTATATTTTATCATATAATCAATTTTGTTTAAAATATAAAATCAATACAATCTAATATAATTTAAATTGATTTCGATTGAATCGATTTTTTATTTTCTATCAATTCTTTTTAAATACACAAATTGAAATTTATCAAAACATAACAAATAAAAATTTAAAATAATTAATTAAAATCATTTTGAAGAAATTTTTTTTTAAAGATGACCCCGTCTGAGAGATTAGATTTTTCTGCTTAACATTTATCTACCAAAAAAAAGTAATTAATTAAAATACATTAAAATACAAGTTTAAATTCTAAATACAAGTCTAAACTAATAATCAATCCTGTAATGCATGACCAAATTCATGGTCCAAATTTTGAAACTAGAGAAAAAATCATGTTTGGCTAATAGTATAATGTTAAAGTTTCTAAATAAATATGGGTAACATAATAATTTCTTAGGTAAAATATCATTTTAAAAACATGTATAAAATTTTTTAATTTGAATTGAATTGTATTGATTTTCAAAATTAGAATAAAAAATCAATCAAATCCAAATGATTTTTTTTTTGTTTTTCATTTTTTTGGTTTGTTCAATTTTCTAGATTTTGGTTTTATTCTTTCAAGTTTAATTAGATTTGTTTAGTTTTGAACACCCCTAAGATCTAAGAAACACATGCTAATTATATGAATAAAAAATGTATTAATATAATAGGTAAATTGTAAAATACACGTTCATCAAATATTTTTGAAAGTGACATATATAGGATATAAAATGATAAAAAAATGAATTTCTATTATCTCAATATAAAATGTAATAATGATTAAAAAAATATAATATACATTCTAAAAAGTAATGGGTATAATTTAGAATCCATCTTAAAATAATCCTAAACTAAGACTTAGCGCGCATGAATGGAGGGATTTGCTTTATGTAAATATGCGATCTCAAGTTTCAAGTCACAAAATGCCAAAATCCTGGTCTGAGGTGCATGGCGGCTATTGAAGAAAAATAAAGCATAGTTAAAAATAAATGACTTAATTATCTTTTTAGTCTTTTTAAATATAATTATTTTTTATTTTTATTTTTTAAATTTTATTTTTATTTTTTTTAATTTCAAGACAAGTAAAATTAATTCTTAAAAAAAATACGACAAGAATAAATTTTATCAATCTCAAAATTTAAAAAAACTAAAATGAACTTAAAAAATTTGAGGGAAACCAAAACTAAAATGACAATACTTGTAGATATTAAAAAAATAATTAAGTCAAAACAAAAAAAGTTTTTAAGTATTTGTTAAAAAATTTAAAATAAAATTTTTATATAAAAAAACTTTTTTAATTTCTAATATGTTAAATATATTATTTTTTATAAAAAAAGTTATTTTTTAAACTTTTAACATTTTAAGACACTCTTTAAAAAAATTTAAATAAATAATATTATTTTTTTAAAA
Organism: Ormosia emarginata; assembly: GCA_029884605.1. Classification (NCBI taxonomy): domain Eukaryota; kingdom Viridiplantae; phylum Streptophyta; class Magnoliopsida; order Fabales; family Fabaceae; genus Ormosia; species Ormosia emarginata. The sequence goes on along the minus strand of JAQQTP010000060.1, from coordinate 18,851,052 downwards.
TTTTTTTGCATTATCCTTCTATTTAGAAGATGAAAAATTAATCTATCGTATACTTATATGATTTTAAAGATAAGAATCATTCTCAATTATAATTTTTTTAATAGATAAATTAAGAATTTAACAAATAATTATATATTTAAAGTGTTGAAATTTATTATCATTTAAACTAATGTTATGTTAGTAAATAAATAATATTGTTGAAATACTATTGTGCAGCACGAGGTGAATTTACTCAAGGTGCAACGCGTCCTGTGCTTACCAATATGATGAGATGATGACAAATATTTGGCGCAATAGCTGGTCCAAAAAGAGATTATGCGTAAGTTTGACCCATAATTCTGGCTTAATGCTCACAAAATCACATTGTATTTGTAGAGGATCCAGGTCAACCAAATCAACGTAATCTAATCCGAATCTCGTGCTTTTTTGCACTCAAAAGCTCCTAATGCTGCGCTTAGCTTATCGCTGTTAATTATAGCCACTCACACTCACTGATGCTTGTAAGAAAAAGTGATGTGATCCCATCACGACAACCTGTCTGGCCCTTATGCACTACACAGCTTAGATTCATCCACCTGGTTGCTGACGTCCCATGAAACATCAATTCCCCCTTCCGATACTGAAACGCGTGTGTTTCATGAACCGAAAAATTAATTCACTCACAAAATTATTTTATATATTACAAAAAAATTATAATCATATATAATATAATTTAATATTTTTTATATTAATATATAATATAAATATAATATACATATTTTAATATATATAAAATATTTCTCTTGATAAATATAATCTATTTGAATACATGCTTAAAAATAATTAAAAGACATAAATAATACTCTCTTCGTCTTTTTTAAAGTCATTTAAAAAAATTATTTTATTTTAATTTATGTCATTTGATAATTTTAATAATATATTAATTAATTAATTTTTTTATTTTATTTTATTATTTATGATTTTTACTAAACATAATAATTATATATTAATTAATTTTATATTTTTAAAAGAATAAAAATAATAATTTAATCATATTAATTTATATTTTATTTAATTTAAAATTATTTAATAATATCTTTAATTTTTGTTACAAAAATTTTAAAACAGATAAAAAAACAAAGAGAATAATATATCTGAATACAACAATAATATTTTTATTTATTTTTTATACTATTTTTAATATTATTTATCACATATAATTTTTTTTTATTATTTACTAAATTATATATTTTAAAAAATATAAATAATATATACATTCTTAAAAAAATATACCACTAACATTTTTTTATCTAAATATGTGATGACAGTACTGTGCTGCATGCTTACGATGTAAGTTAATTGTTTGTGAGCAACGAGATGCTAAGGTGTATTAGTACCGTAGTACAGACTACAGATAACTCTTTATGTCTTTTCTTCTATTTGAGCAAACAGCGTATGGGCTATGGTCTATGGGCGCTGCCTAAGCCCTTTCGCTTTTCCAAGTCAGCTAAATAATAAGAAGCCAATCATCATGGGGAAGGTATAGTGCTGGCTAATAATATATTGCAGCCAAGTATATGACAAACTTTTTCTTTAATTTGCTCTCTAATCTCCTTTAATCCTTCCTCACCCACTAATGCGGGAAAATGACTTGTCACATCTCTCCTTCCGCGGGCAATGAATCTGCATATTTTGGATGCTTACATATATAACTGTAATAAATAATTAACATCTTGAGGTTGATTAATTGTTCTTCAAATGGTATCAATTAAAGAGATGACTTCCACCAGTGTAATCTCCGCAGTTGTCAATTGGGTCATTTTGGGATATGCATTATATGGTAATGAAACTTATGGGGAATTAAGAATGGCCGTGGATTAGGTTTTGAGCAGAATAATGGAAATTAACCAACCATAATATATATGCAACCTTACTTATTACTAAATCAAATATCTATCTAAAGTCTAAACCCACTTAACACAAGTGACCAAAAGTTGATTTCCTCAATTCTCTCCAATGTTAGTGTATATGCACTTGAGTATGGTTGAAGACTGTTGAAGAGGGGTTTCTGTACACTGCAAAGTTGGCACCGAGAGTCAAGAGACAAAAGAGACCGAAAGGAGCAGGCAAACAGCGACAAGGATAAGGTTAATTGTCCTCCTATTTTCCACTTCCCCATGGAAGACTTGTTAGCTTCTCCCATTATTAGTTTTGCTGCCAGCAGTCAAACCACATGGACATCTTTCTCTTTTCCTTTTTTCATTTCACAACCCAAATTCAGCATTGTCATGCATACATAATATAATGAAATGGTTAGCCACTTCACCACTCTTCTCAGCCACCAAATAAGAAAATGAAAATTTATTAGAGTGATATATTGTTAGTTTTGAAATTTTCCTTTCCCAAGGTACTCCAATCAAAAGTACTTTAATATTATGACGAGAATCCAAAAAAGAAGTCAACGAAATCTCTACAGAGTTCATATGTAATATAGTACTGCTATCAAGAGTACTTAATAATGGCTCTTATTAGTAGACATCATCTCAACTGGAAGTTCTTCATTTTCCCAATTTTTGCCAGGTTCATGCATGCATAATTTTACACATCTAATCTTTATAGATTAAAGATTCCATATCTTTAATATTATAATGACATAATTGAAGAAGATAAGGATAAGCTCTTGCAAAGTGAGGATTAAAGTTGGGCTAAATGGAGCGTGACACACTCAAGGTAAAAACTTGGTGATATAGTAGTTAATAGATAACATATATAAGCCATTTGCCTTGCGATGGACCAAAAGCAGCACTGCCTTTCTTTTAGGTTTTCAGTTTGTTTCCTCCTATTCGGCTATTCCCAATGTGAATGCAAAAGTCCGCTGGGTTAATAAACTAGAACTATACAAGAAAGCCAAAATAAGAACCACATCAAACTCAAAGTAGAAACTAGACTCACTATGGCAAAAGGAAGACTTAATTAATTGCACTCCTTTTTCCTTTTTCACTTCTAAATAAAAAAGTGGCAAGGGCCTTCCATGCCATCCTCTGTGATTGTAATTCCTTTGTCTAATTTAACTTCTAAGCCACATAAGCCGGGAGAAAAATTAGACCAATGTCTAAACGAAACCAAGAACTTAGATGCCAAATAAAGAGAAATTAACTTGAATTCTCCCCCTTGGTGGCTGGGTCGTTCTGCTTTCTTCCACGTCCAGTGTTGAAAAAGCAAAAGCTTTTAGTTTCTTTGCTAATAAATGTAAAAAGCAAATGCTTCATTACAGTTAGCCTAAGTTCGATGTTAGTACGAAATGGAGCACTAAACCTGGCATATCACTTTAATGAGAAATTATGTCACTACAATTTTATATAGTGGATTGTATATTTCTTTTGTAGTTTTTTCAAGTTTCTTTTTCAAACAGTTATTAGCTATGGATCATTTAGTTGCAGGAGTGATTAAGAGTGGGCGCAGGATTTATAGGACTCAAAAGATTGATTGCTAGATCCCACAAAAAAGACCTTGCATGTTTAGGGGAAAAAATGGCACAAATATTCTCAATCTCAATCCATAACCTGTCTTACATAGCAATTGAAGCCCTAAAGGAAAGCTCTTTATTTGCTTTTTCCCTACCTCAAATATAGCCACCCAAATATCCATTATATATTTTCCAAAATTTCAAAAATGAGTAGTGTTTAAATTCATAATTAAGTGGTAAGTATATCGCATAAAGCTAAGAGTACACTAGCACAACCAAGTGTTAAAAGCAAGCTTCAGTTTTACCTTTTGCTCATAGATACGCAAGATATATTCCACTAATTACCCAATACTTTGCTTCAGCAACCATTCCTTGGTTGGTCCCACCAATAGGAGTTTAGAGGGGATGCTTTAACATCTACGTGTGAATTGGAAGGGACAAACGAGCTTCTGAAAGTTAAAAAACTCATTAATTACTTTTCGAGACTTTCCTTTTGGAAGGATTGGGCCCGCTTGATGACACAATCACTTTAATTAAAAAAAGGTAAAGTGTTCAATCCGACTCAGGATGACATGGAATAAACTTGAGGGTAATGACAGCGTTAAGGAATTCCATATTCCCTAATTAATGGTTCTCTCTTAGTATTTACAAATTAAGAGAAATTCTTATGTGTTTCGTGAACAAAACATTTTTCTTGCTTTATATAATATTTATTATCTAAATTATAACATTAAAAAGGTAGGTAAAGTAGAAGACAATATAAATGAAGTGGTGGAATGAACAAGAAAAATGTTTTGCTAACTACCAGATCACTAAGAATTTCTCACAAATTAAATACTAATACTTGGTAAGGAATGGTGAGTGTTGCAGAATTGGTGCTCTGGTTGGCAACGTAGATGGAGACATCATGGCATATGTAACTTGGTTAGTGTGTGTTTAAATTAAAGTTTATAAACGTAAATTTAAGTCAATTTAATTTTGTTAATTTAAGTTTAGTTAAAAATAAATTTAGAGTAACATGATTTATGTTTAGAAAATTTTTATTTTAAAAATGAATTTGATAAAATAAATATAATGTTATTTGGATGAAATATTAAAATTACTTTTAAAAAAAGATTGAAAGAAAAAATATCTTTAATAGATTATTATCCAACGAAAAAGTAAGAATTTAGAACTTTCACTCTAACTAATGTTTGAAGCAATTTTTCATTAAAATTAATTAATTTTATCAAATATATTAATACATTTTTTAATGTTCTAAATATACTTTTAAAATACTCTAATTATAAACTAAACACACTCTTAATAAAACCAAATCTCGTTGAAATATGGAGTTCCATTTGGAAATGAAGTGGCTCATGAGTCACAGCATTCCTCGATTACACCAAACACTACCTCGATTATGGCTCCAATAATATTACTACGAGTACTGTATTATTATTCACGCCGTATTTACTCTTATCTAGCCACAGAAAAAAATTAGGGTCACGAAGGATATTGTGACCTCTTTCTATTTATTTTACCTGTTGATCCTCTTTCAAAGCATACCAATTGTGTAAAGTTACGAGTGTGTGTCTATATATATATATATATAGGAGATCAATTTATATTAGATAAGTGATTTATATTTATTTTTAATCGTTAGATCTACTTTCATAATAGATCCGAGATTATTTCATTAAAAGTAACCATTAGATAAAAGTGAATCTAAAATAAAAATAGATGTAAATTAAAAAAAAAAATTATACTAATATAAGTTACTCCTCCTTCATATATATATATATATATATATATATATATATATATATGATTATTTTTTTTGACTTACACTTATTTTCAACCGTTTAGATTCACTTTCATCTAATAGTTGAGATGATTTCATTAAAGTAACCATTAGATGAAAGTGGATCTAAAAAAATGAGTGTAAGTAAAAAAAACTTTTCTTTTAGACTTACACTGATGTAGTTGATCCTCCCTCCCTCTCTCTCTCTCTCTATATATATACATATGTACATATATATATATATATATATATATATATATATATATATATATATATATATAAAATATCAATTACACAATAGAAGTTTTTTTTAAACGGTTACACTTATTTTCAATCGTTAGATCCACTTTCATCTAATGATTGAAATTATTTCGTTAAAAGTAACCATTAGATGAATCTAATAACTAAAAATGAGTGTAAGTCAAAAAAGACTTATACTGGTGTAAGTTGATCCTGGTTATATATATATATATATATATATCACCCATCAAAATTAAGCATACCTTTCTAATTTTGTACTTGTTACATTTGTATTAGGTTTGGAGGGGTTGCGGGTCAATGCTGAATCAAAGATGGTTTGAAAATTGAAATGCACTTTGATGAAATAGTGTTAGGAGTGAAAATAAAAGAAAAAATTAGATAATGATGATAATGAAGTTTTGGCTATTTCGACGGATGGATGATGATGTTGGAAAAATCTTCCAAGTGTTGAGCCGACAAAAGTGCTAAATAATTGAAAGACTCAATGCAGTCACTAAATATTGATGTCGGACAAGTAGTTTAATCCGACAGAAGAGTTGCATTTCCAAGAAAGTAAACCGACGAAGAATGACAAAATGGTTAGAAGTTGGTTCTGTTGGAAATTAGGGAAGTTTTTAGTAGTATAACTGCCATGTACGTGTCAGAATCTTAGGAAGTCAGTTATTTTTGTAATTTGTTTATAAATATCAGCATTCACAATGTAAAAAAGAGAGGTTATTTACTGATACATAATCCTAAAATCTCACACGAGCATATTAACGGATTTTGATCCAAGTATGTATTTCCTTTTCATTTTCAGTCATTTAAATTAATGCAAATATTCTTTTAATTTCTTTTACTTTTTAGTCTTGTTCTTTAAATTTATTTACATTTCGTTGCTTTATTTACAATGCATTCTTTTACTGTTTTTCTTAAACTTTCTACAATTTAATTTTCTACTTCAGTCTCTTTATTTTCTTTTAATTCTTTAAAACTTGATTTTCTAAACTTTTCTTTTACAAATTCTTCTTGTTTATTTCAAGTTAAATTTCAAAACCTACGAGATTACTATTAGGGATGGCAACGGGGGGGCGGGGCGGGTAGTAGCCCCCCATCCCCGCCCCGCGATAATATTCACCCCCGTCCCCACCCCTATATCCGTGCGAGTATCCCATTTATTATTCCTCCGCAAGATGGCAGCCATGATATCCGCGGGATACTAAATAAATTATAAATAAAATTAATAAATTAATAAATAAAATAAAATAAATTAAAAAAGTATAATATAATAATATTTTAATTTATATAATAAAATTTTTAATAATTTTATATAAAATATTTTTTTTTTTTTTGCTAGTACGTCTGGCAGGAAAAACTACCTCCCCCCCCCCCTAGCTTTAAAATTCATATCCCCGTTTATTAAACGTGGATAACTTAAACGAGTATTTATATCCGCGGGAGAAATTAAACGGGTATTACCCGTCTTCGTCACGGATATTACCTGTGGGTATCCGCCCCCGCGGGTAAAATTGCCATCCCTAATTACCACATAACTCTGAGCCCATTTTCGTTTGATAAATAATTATTTGTTTGTTAGAATTTCTTTTGACTTTTCGACTAAAATTCCACTTAAACAAATTGGCACGTCCGGTGGGACGAGTTCAGAATTACTCGTAGTGTCACAAGGAATGGTTTTATGCGTTTAAGAATTGAAAGATTTATCTATTCTTCTCAAAATACGCAAACTATGAGTAATTTAAGTAGTCAGGCGTCAGATATACTTTCGACAGCCGTTACTATGCCACCCTCGACCACTGCTAGTACTGGTTTGGTGGATAATACTATAATAACAGGTGCTCTTCGGAGTAATCCAGTAGTAGAACAGGTGTTGCTTGGAATGACTCAGCCATCGCTAAGTCAGCCAAGTAACCAAAGTATAATAAATTCAAATTCAAGGTTTGTGCCCCAATATGAGTTGCCACCCAATTATGTTCCCCCTATGATGGCACAAATAGGACTTGGCTCTACTTTGGACAATATAGTTGGCCAATCAGTAGCTTCACAAGGCCAACCACAGATAAGTTCGGCCTTGGCAAGTTTTGGTAGCCAAGGAGTAGGGGTTGCAAGTTCAAGTAATCCAACTCATTTTCGATAGAAGAGATTAAATTTGGGACCTGTATTCTCGAATATGTCGAGAGATACTCCTCAGAATATGACTGAGCCAACTATGAATTCTTTGGCCAGTTTTTGACAACAAATGGATGAAAGCAACCATGAAATGGTGCATATGTTCACTCAGCAAATGAGTGCCGTGATTACACCAATCATGGAAAATGCTAATAATGCTTGCAGCGCGTTGGCTCAACAAATGGCAAGGCTAAATTAAGCCTTGGGAATAGGTGAATTGGCCAATGAAAATGCTCAAGGAACCCAGCCTGAAGTAAATAGGGAAACGATTACACCTCAGGTAAATGTGGGCCAGAATCAACAAAACTTAAATCAACTTAAGCAAAATGATCAGTCACGTTTGGAATATGGTAATGTTCAAGTGCTTCGTCGAGGTGATGAGGATCAAATGACTCAAAATGATGTAGCCATGAGATTGTTTCGACAGAATCTTGGGGGGCACCAAGTGGCTGAACAAAATGTAAATCAAGTAGTGGAACAAGTAGTGAATAGGTTCGGGTTTAATGTTGGATATGCCAACTAACCTTATTTTGTTTCAGCATTTCTTGAATGGGTGCAACAAGCAGAGTTGCCTAGGGGAATTAAAATTCCCAAACTTTCTAAGTTTGCAGGAGAGAGTGAAGAATCAACCGTCGAACATATTGCACAGTATACGATAGAAATGAGGGAGTTGGCCATTACTGAAGGCCTTAAAATGAGATTCTTCCCAAGTTCTCTTACAAAAAATGCTTTTTCTTAGTTCTCGACATTGAGACCAAACTCAGTCCATTCCTGGGCTCAGTTAGAAAGAAGTTTTCATGATCAATTCTTTAAAAAAGATTTGAAGGTGGGACTTACAGATCTCTTTAATATCAAAAGAATGTACATTGAAACTGTGGATGATTATCTTGCTAGGTTTTGACAAATGAGGAGTAGATATTTTACTCTTATACCTAAGGTCGAAATAGTAAAGATAGCCGCAGGAGGCTTAGATTATTACATAAGGAAGAAATTAGTAAATCAACATTTAGTTTATCTTACCTAATTAAGTGAGAATGTTAGGCAAATAGAGTAACTGAAAGTTGAGAAAATTCAAAAACAAAAAAGATTTCTTAAAAGAGAGAAGGCGGCGTTTGTCGAATTAGATGAATCCGACAATGAAACTGAAGAGAGCAATAATGAATTTGAAGTTAATATTGCTGAACTTCAGAATGGTCCCCCTTATGTTTGTCAGGCTCTACAACCTACAAGAAATAAGGAGAAAATGAGTTATGTTAATAGAAAAACTTATACATTCGATATAACGAAAGCCGACAAAATCTTTAATTTACAGCTAAAAGATAAACAGATAAAGTTGTCGGAAGGTCATAGGTTGTTAAAATTTGATGAAATAAAAGACTAAAAGTATTGTAAGTTTCATAATAATTTCAGTCACGTTACTAATGAATGTATTCGTTTCAGAGACATAATTCAGAAAGCAATAATAGATGGGCGTTTGAAGTTTGCTGACAAGCCTAAAATGGATATGAAGGTTGATTCAGATCCATTTCAGGCTGGAGTATCTTGTGTTGATCAACAAGTTCCTTTGAATGTTTGGATGCTCAACATAATAGATTTGCAAGGGTTCGACGTCGACACAAAGGATGCACTCGACATCTATCCCAAACCAGAAAAATCTCTTGAAGTATTTCTTGAGAGGAAGAAAGAAAGGGGCAAGGTAAGATTATGCCCAAGGTGTAATGCAGTTTATGATGAAATCACTGCAACGAAAGCTGCTGAAGAACAGTTGAGTATCCCACAAAATAAGAAGAAGGTTTTCGACAAGAAAACCTGGAGACCACAAAAGCCTTTATGCTCCAAGGTCAAGGCTAGTCTATACACCTAGGTCTAACATGAATGGCTGGTTAGTGGAACCACATGAGCCTGTAGGAAACAGAGGTTATGTCGGGCTAGTCAAGACTAGAGTACCACCTGCCAATGTTGCTGTGGACAAGTGGGTAAAAAATTCTGTAATGGCAAGTTGCACGTATTTATAATGAAACGTGGCTGCCAAGAGGAGTCAATTTCAAGGAGGTCGACCATTTTAGAATGAAGATTACAGAAATGGTAGACTTGATCAAGGTAAAATTATGATTGGCCAGGATGCAGTAGGGCCATCAAAATCTCTTCCAATATCGAAAAGTAACAAAAGGAGATTGCAGTGATTAAGACAAGCATAAAAGAAGAGGGACATGACTGAAGGTTTAGTGATCAAGGAATAACCTACAGAAACAGGTTGCCTTGTGGTCGAAAATAAGCCTATGCCAAATCAGAAAGGAGATGGTAGGAAGTTGAAAAGTATTGTTACAAAAGAATTCATAAATACAGGGAAATCGCTTCCAAAGGAGCCAACAACAAATGTAGTTAGTCAGTTTGACATGGATAATAAGCTTCGACAAGAAAAGTTGGAGGAAATAAAAAAGGGTAAGCAAGTCCAAAGGCCTATTCTAAACAAAACCAAGAGAAAATGACCAATTGGACTGATAGCAGTAGAAGAAGCAAGGAGGAATAATGTACCAGTCAAGAAAGATAAGGAAATGTTAAGTCAAAAGGAGAAATCAGGAAAGTTCTAGAAGATCCTGATCAAGATGTTGAGTAGAAGGAGAATGTGCTCAACGTAAGGAAAGAAAGAGAAAAATTGGCAAAGCCTGATTGCCAAGATATGGACTTAATGACTGATGAAATTATTGAGGCCTTAAATGATCCAGAGGATCCTTTAGGCCTTGGTGATGATGAGCAATTCGACATGGACATCAACTTGGATGACAATTTGGAAGACATTCTAACGGCTATAGATACTAACTTGCTGTCGGAAGATTACTTCAGAATTGGAAGATATAAAAGTGATGAAGAGCTGTTTGATGAGGAAGAATTCCTGAAGTCAATGAGTGTAAATTTAATTTCAGTATTGCCTGCAGAATTTGAAGGGTATTACGAGATTGAATACACTGGGAAAAACGAAGAAGATCTAGATGACTTGGATGATCACTGGCTTCTTTTTCAGGACAACATAATAACTGTGTTTGATAACACAGCACAACTTGAGAAACCAACGGAAGAGCAGAAGGCTCATTTACAACCATTACATGTCAAGGCTCTATTAGAAGGAAAGCCCACCAATAGAGTTTTGATAGACAGGGGGGCAACTATTAATTTGATTCCAAGGACGATGCTCAAGAAACTTGGGAAAGGTGAGTCTGATTTGATGTCGACCAATATGATTGTCACTGATTTCAGTGGTAAAACCTCCCCGTCAGACGGAGTTGTGATGCTAAAGGTACAAGTCGGATCTATTGCAAGGCTGATATTATTTGTAGTTATTCCGACGAAGTCAAGTTACAACCTTTTACTAGGAAGAGACTGGATACATGCTGTCGGGGCTATACCATAGACAGTTCATCAAAAACTTATTCTTAGGAATGAAGATGATCAAGTAGAAATAATAAAGGCAGATGATAGTCCCTGTTATCTACAACAACTTCACATCGATTTTAAAATATATGCTCCAAACGTTAAGCCAGTTTCAGCTAGTGATGGGGTTATTAACAAAGAGGTACTCGAAGTTTGCTTGATGGACCAGTTTGGCATTCGATTGGTGAAAAAGGCCGAAGGAGATCGGCCAGACACCAGTTATGAGTGTTAAAGATCTATCAGAAAGACTGTCGGCTTGGCCGACAAAGCAGTATACATTTTTGGAAATATGCTGTCAGATTGTGTAATTGATGATGGTCCTTTAGGATTTGAAAAAGGACTTGATGAAAAGCAAAATGTGGAAGTGGAAGATCTTTTGGAAGAAATAAACTTGGGCATTGAAACAGACAATAGGCCTATATTTGTGAGTTCATTTTTGCCAGAGGAGTTCAAAGAAAAGCTTGTCGAGTTAATTATGGAATATAAAGATTGTTTTGCCTGGGATTATGATGAAATGCCTGGATTGAGTAGAGATCTTATCGAGCACAGATTGTCTCTGAAAGAATGATGCAGACATATCAAGCAAGTCAATAGAAGATTTGCACCTGAGGTAATCTTAAAGATAAAAGAAGAAGTCGAAAGATTGCTTAAAGCCAAATTCATCAGAACAACCAGATATGTCGAATGGCTTTCTAATATTGTTCCTGTAGTCAAGAAAAATGGCAAGTTAAGAATATATGTAGATTTTAAAAATTTGAACACTGCCACACCTAAAGATGAGTATCCAATGTCAATTGCAGATATGTTAGTTGATGCCGCATCTGGACATGAATGATTAAGTTTTAAGGATGGCCATGCAGGTTATAATCAAATTTTTATAGCCGATGAGGACGTGTCGAAAACTGCCTTCAGATGTCCCGGAGCCATTGGGACATATGAATGGCTAGTCATGTCTTTCGGTTTAAAGAATGCAAGGGCAATGAACACAATTTTTCATGATGTCATCGGGAAATTTATAGAAGTTTACATCAATGATGTCATTGTCAAGTCAGAAACAAAGGAAAGCCATTTGACAAATTTGAGGCAGGCATTCGACAGGATGAGGAAGCACAGCCTTAAGATGAATCCAGAGAAATGTGGTTTTGGAGTGTCGGCTACTAAATTCCTGGGTTTCTTAGTCCATAAAAAAGGGATTGAAGTGGAGAAGAATAAAGCCAAGGCAGTTTTGGAGACCGCACCACCGACAAACAAAAAGGAATTGCAGTCTTTTTTAGGAAAAGTTAATTTCCTGAGAAGATTCATATCTAATTTGTTGGGAAGAACTAAAGTTTTTGCTCCATTGATCAAGTTGAAGGCTGAACAAGACTTTGCGTGGGAACCTTATCACCAAGAAGCCTTCGACCAGATAAAGCAGTATTTGACAAATCCACCGGCAATAATGCCTCCAGTGCCTCGATGACCGTTGAAGTTGTATATATCAGCATCAGAAGAAACCATAGGAAGTATGCTGGCTCAAGAAGATGAAAATAACGTCGTAAGAGCTGTGTATTATCTTAGTCGAGTTTTGAATGATGCTGAGAGAAGATATAGTGCAATAGAGAAACTTTGTTTAGTATTGTACTTCTCATGTACTAAACTTAAATATTATATGATGCCTTGTAATGTATTGGTTATGTCGAAAACTGATGTAATAAAATATATGTTATTAAAACCAGTGTTAAATGAATGTATTAGAAAATGGACTATTGCTTTGTCAGAATTTTTTTTACAATATGTTCCAATGAGAGCGGTGAAAGGCCAAACAATTGCTGACTTCTTGGCCAACCATCCTTGTTTGAATATGGATAACATAAATGTTGTCGGTTTAAAATGTTGATGTTTATATTTTGATGGTTCAAGGCATCAGAAGGAGTGGGGATTTTAGTTGTTTCTCCTCAAGGCACTCCAACTAAGTTTATGTTTGAACTTAAGTATACCTGTTCCAACAATGAGGCTGAATATGAAACCTTAATTGTCGGATTGGAAATATTAGTAGAAATGAAAGCACGTAGTGTGCATGTTTTAAGTGATTCACAGTTGGTCGTTAAACAATTTGCTCAAGAATATAAATGTGTTAGTGAAAATCTAATAAAATATTATATTGTGGCAAGTAAGTTAATGAAGCAATTCGACAAAGTAACTGTCGAACACATTTCCAGAAGTTTAAATGAAGAGGCTAATGAATTAGCACAAGTACCTTCTGGGTATAGAATTTCATCCAAGGTTCTTACAAACCTAATGGAAATAAGGAAACTTTTATATCCTTTAGAGGAAAGAGATATACTACAAAATGATATTTCAACAATTAATGACTGGAGACAATCAATACTTAGTTATTTGGAAAATTCAAATCAAGATGTGGATAGAAAACTCAAATACAGAGCGTTGAAATTTGTAGTATTAGGGAGAGCCTTGTATAGAAAGTCTGTCGATAGAAATTTAGAGGTTTGCCTGAGTGAAGCAGAGGCTTATATTGCCTTGGCAGAAGTCCACGAAGGAATTTGTGGGGCTCATCAGGCAGGAGAAAAGATGAAATGGGTCCTTTGACGTCAAAGGTATTATTGGCCTACACTGATTAGAGATTGTATTATGTTTGTCAAGTCTTGTGAAGAATGTCAAAGACATGACAATATACAAAATATTCCAGCTAGTGAGTTACATGCTATAGTTAAACCTTGGCCTTTCAGAGGGTGGGCCTTGGATTTAATTGGCCAAATTCATCCTGTCTCGTCGAAGGGACATAAATATATTCTAGTAGGAGTTGATTACTTCACCAAATGGGTTGAGGCTGTAGCCTTGAAGGATGTAACCCAGCAGGATGTGATTAACTTTATTGAAGATAATATAGTTTATCGGTTTGGAATACCGCAAACTTTGACAACCGACCAAGGATTAGTATTCATCGGAAAGAAAGTTGTTGAATATGTCAGTTCAAAGAAAATTAAAATACTCACATCGACGCAATATTATGCCCAGGAAAATGGCCAGGTGGAGGCCATGAATATAATAATCATAAGTCTGATTAAAAAGTATATTGGTCGACAACCTAGGAATTGACATAATAATCTTAATCAAGTTCTATAGGCATATAGAAATTCACCTAGAGAAGTGACAGACACATCACCATACAAATTGGTATATGGTCATGATGTAGTTTTGCCCGTCGAAATTGATCTTCAATTAGTTTGTATTCAAAAATAAGATGAGTTACTAGTTGAACATTACTGGGACTTAATGTTTGATGAATTAAATAAATTGAGTGATGCAAGATTAATTGCTTTAGAAAATTTGATTCGACAAAAAGAAAGAATTGCTAAATTTTATGATAGTCAGATTAAATACAAATCTTTTAAGGTCAATGATTTGGTTTGGAAGGTAATTTTACCCATGGATAAAAATTGTCGAGAATATGAAAAATGGTCCCCAAAGTGGGAAGGACCATTTAAAGTGACTCGGGAGTTCTCAGGAAATGCTTATGCGCTTGTCAAAAATAATTCTAGTTTAAGAATTAAGTCAATTAATGGCAAATATTTAAAGCCATATAGACCGACAATGTGTGAAGTAAAAAATTGAAAAAAATGAAGTCTTTATTCATGTTTGTCGATTACAAGTCACATCGTCAAAATGCTAAACAGATGTTACAACTTGATATTGCCAAAGTTTTACAAAAGAATTAATCGACAATTAGCTAGAAATGAAAAAAAAAAGCTTAGAATTTTTGAAAACCCCCCCAGGAATCTTCTAAAGATTGCTTGTTAGAACAGGCAGTTTGATATTCCACTTCAAGGGAATTTATTTTTGCCAACACGGCCTTGGCTTCGACTACCCATTGCTTAGTATTATTAGCAATACTTTGCTGCCTAGCGGTTCTTTGTTGCAATGTTGTTTGGAGTTTTTGTTTACGATAACGGGCTGCTTCAAGTTTTTTCTCTAAATCTTCAATCTCCTTGTCGAGCTCTGCCTCTTTGGTTTTTCCTTTTACTAGATTTTCCTTCAAAGTGACATTTTCATTTTTTGCGTCGGTCAACTGTTTCAAAATTCTAGACTTTTCTTAAATTTCTTTTGTATAAGCAGGAATGACTCGACGGATGATAGGCAATTTTGCTGTTAAGCTTTGAAGGAAATCCTTAACAGTCGTAGGAAGAGCTCGACTAGTTATTAGTAACTGTTGAGCAAGAGGCTCAAGTTCAATCACGATTGCCACCATTCTTTCTTGAAGGGGTTGATCAGAAATCAAGTGCTCAAAAGAATAGGTGAAGACATTCTTCAATTTGGTTAAGAGTCCAGTGATATGAGAATCACTAGAGTCTTGTCCAAGCTGTGTCAAAGAACGAGCTGATTGAGGAGAACTTCTGTGGCCTCTCGATAACATTGTTATCAGTTCGTCCAAATCTGCCTCCATGTCTTCAATATCTTCTGGCACAGAAACAATTAAGTTGGCTGGAAGAGATAGAGGTAGATCAATTGGGGCGAATTCTGCCATCAGAGTATCCATGTTGAATTCTTTTAAGAGAATTTGGACAGGATTGGCTTTGTCTGAGTGAGAAGAACTCTTAATGCCTGGGGGATTGGGGTTTTTTTTCTAAAACTTTGACAGTCTGGGTTTCTATCGAAAGCGGTGAAAAAACAAAAGGTGTTACAAGGGCCAGAGAAGTGTGAGATTCTGGAGGATTCTTGGTTCCTAGCCTTTGTGGACTATTGGATATAGCCAAGTTTGCTGAATCCTGGGGATGAACAAAAGAGATTTCAGAATAAATAACATTTTGAAAATAGTTGGGTTTGGTAAGGTATATTACCTCGAGAGATTGTCGAATTGGTTCTTCAACTCCTGGTTCGACAACAGATTCTAGAGGATGATCAGCGGATTGTTTAGCCTTTGGATCCTAAATTTAATAAGAATAGATATTGGACGAATGATAAGAGTTGAGATTTGAGAGAAAAAGTATGTCGATTAAAATATTACCTCAGACGAAAGAGAGATGGTTTCTATATCTAATTCGACAGTAGGCTTCAAAGTCGAACTTGTAGATTGAGTCTTCTTCTTTTTCTTCTGCAAAGGTAAAGCCAAGATGAGATTTAACCAAGTGATAAAAAATATATAAGTACAAGGTATACCTTTAGAGGATGTTCAGGAGATGTGTTTGAAGACTCGACAAGTGCAGCAGAAGTGATAGGGGTAGATTCACCAATCTGTATTCGACATCAAATTAAACTTGAGCAAATTCAGAAACCAAGTTTTGAGGATTGGTCGAGAAGTTGTATACCTTTAGGGTTTTTGGTTTTGGAGGTTTTGCAGCAGCACCATGTTTCGAGGAATTTTTTGTAGGAACTGGTGCAGTCGATTTGGCCTTTGGAGCTTTAGGAATGGGAGGATTCTAAGTTTTTTTGCTTTTCTTCTTTTTTGAGGAAATGGCTTCCTCTTCTTCCTCCTCATCATCTTCTTGAGGCTGCTTGTACTCCAAGGGTCTTTTCAATGGAAGTGCTGCAAGAAAAAAAATATATTTAGTAGATGGGACAAAGAATCAAGATATCAGAATATAAACATAAAATATACCTTCAGGTATTTTTGTGATAACTCGGGTATTCCTGGCAAATTGTTCGTACGACAAGGCAAACCGACGAGTAAATTTGACTTTTGGAGTCGTTGTAAGAAAGATATCACTCGCAAAATAGATCCTATCTAAAATAGGAAAATTACCAGCTCTTGTAGGTTTACTTGGGAATTCGACGGCCAAACCAAAACGAGCACAAGGAAGAAGCACTGGTTTTGGAAAAAGGAATTTGAAAAGGTTCAAGCCGTACTAAAAGGTTTTTTATGGAAACTAAAAGAAAGTTAGTGGAGCATTTTTCCTTGTGTGCTTGTTTCAATTTGGCCACGACTTCCTCACAGTATCGAACAATTAAGCTAGGAAACCTGAAGTCTCATTTGATTTTGTAGTATTTTTCAAAAGCTTTGATGTCTTGAATATACTTACCTTTGGGCTTTGTTGAAGGATCCTGATCCTGCACAGGAACCAAAGTTTCAGTGATGCGGCTTCGACAGGCTTCAATATCAATGTGGTAGGGACTATAGTATTTAGTCCACCATTGGACAAAGTCTTTTGAGACTCCCCTATAAGGAGTAAATGCTGAAATCTTGAAATATTGTTTGTGCCTCTCATTCCTTGAGGACACTCGTACAAGATCCATCATGTTTTGTAAATGGCCATTGATAAGATGTTCCTTGGCTTTATAGGAAAATAGTGCTGGAATGGCTTGACAAAATCCTAGCTGTCGAGCTACCATATTTGGTAGGCATAATTCTAGGGATTTGTCTGTCGAATCAGGAAGACCAATAACCAAGATTTGCCGACAAAGAAAGTTGGACTAAATAGAAATATTGTCAGTTTGAGTGGAAGGGTCATTAGAAAGAATTGGTCGGGTAAACCATTATGGACCTAAGGAACAGTCGGCAAAAGGAGTAAAATATATGTCTTCAGTGTTGAAGGAAATGGAATGAAAAATACTGAAAAATGCATGAAATTTTCCAAGTTTTGTTTATGGATTTTCTCATATTTTACATGATAAAGCTTTATGCCATAAGTAGCAAGAGAAATTGTCGGGGGAGAAGTGTCGACCAAATAATCTCCTAATATGGCATTTAACCAAAGCTGGAGTGGCCACATTGGGCCACCAGAGTTGGTTTTCTTAACTTGAGATTTAATGCTTTGGACAATTTCACCTATGCTCAGGTAGAGGTTGGCAAGGAGAAATTGGCTAAGAGCTAATTGTCGAGCTTCGTGAAGGAGGTTAGTAAGCTGAAGGAAAGATTTGGATACCTGGACCGATCTAGACCCTATAGCATAAGCTGATAGCCAAAGAAGAATGAAAGATATGTGTTCTTCATCGGTTACAGGACCACCTTTAGGAAGGTAGAAATTGATGAAGCTTGAAAAAGAAGTTGGAGCTTTCGAGTAGACATCAATAGTATTTGAAGGTTGAAGGACAGGTGTGATAATTTTCCCATCTGGTTAAAGACCAGTTATGGCAGCCACGTCGAAAAGCGTAGGACCCATCATGCCATAGGGGAACTGGAAGGAATTGGTGGTTTTGTTCCAGAAAAAAAATGAAGCACCTAACATGCAAGAATCTATTTTTATGGGATAACGAGAGAGTTGGATACAGTAAAAAATGCCTATTTCCCTCCATAAACTTTCTTTAGAAGCTTGAACTCTATCAAGTCATTCAAGATACCCATTAATATAGGTAAGGAGAGTTCTGAAGAGCCTTTCGGATTTATCGAAATAGCTGATAGGGATGGAAGGAAGGGAAGCTAAGATAGCTTCTGGAGACTTTTTACAAGGGAAGAAAGAGTGTATTTCGTCAGTAATAAACTCCTTGGGCAAAACTGGGCCCAAGAAAGCAGCTGGAGGATCTAAAGAAAGTGAAGAATTGTTAATGGGAAGAATTACCTTTGAGAGGTGCCAAAGCTCAGATTTCTGCAGAGTTTGGTCTTGAACAATGGCATGATTTCCTAAATCTATTGTTGATACGCTAGGAGATTGAGAGTTGGAAGCCATAGAAGAAGGTAGAAAGTTGCAGAGAATATGCAGAAGAAAGATTGAAGATGGTGAACAGTAAGAAAGGCGAAAGACAATGAACAGTGAAAAGACGTGTGAATTTGAAAAGTTGTTCTCTGCGTAAAAAGGGGTAATTATGATCCCTATTTATTAGGAACGACTATTTTAAGTATAGTTGTGACTGTTCAGATATTTACGGAATGATTTTACTGGATTTTTAAAATTTTTATCCATTTAAAAAGAAGAAGAAGAAGAAAGTTATGGTCGAAACTGAATTAAAATTTATCTTCCTCTTGTCAGTGTCGAAAGAAAAATTTTGGGGGGCATCTGTTAGGAGTGAAAATAAAAGAAAAAATTAAATGATGATGATAATGAAGTTTTGGCTATTTCGACGGATGGATGATGATGTTGGAAAAATTTTTCAAGTGTTGAGCCGATAGAAGTGCTAAATAATTGGAAGACTCAATGCAGTCACTAAATATTGATGTCGGACAAGTAATTTAATCCGACAGAAGAGTTGCATTTCCAAGAGAGTAAACTGACGAAGAATGACAAAATGGTTAGAAGTTGGTTATGTCGGAAATTAGGGAAGTTTTTAGTGGCATAACTGCCATGTACGTGTCAGAATCTTAGGATGTCAGTTATTTTTGTAATTTGTCTATAAATAAGCATTCACAATGTAAAAAAGAGATGTTATTTGCTGATACATAATCTTAAAATCTCACACGAACATATTAACAGATTTTGATCTAAGTATGTCTTCCTTTTTCATTTTCAGTCATTTAAATTAATGTAAATGTTCTTTTAATTTCTTTTACTTTTTAGTCTTGTTCTTTAAATTTATTTATATTTCATTGCTTTATTTACATTGCATTCTTTTACTGTTTTTCTTAAACTTTCTGCACTTTAATTTTCTGCTTCAGTCTCTTTATTTTTTTTAGTTCTTTAAAACTTACTTTTCTAAACTTTTCTTTTACAAATTCTTCTTATTTATTTCAAGTTAAATTTCAAAACTTACGAGATTATCATATAATTTTGAGTTCATTTTCGTTTGATAAATAATTATTTATTTGTTAAATTTTTTTTGACTTTTTGACCAAAACCCTACTTAAACAAATAGAGATACACTGCTCTGCTTTTGCCAACGATTCAGGTCACGCTAAATCATTACTGAGTTGTTGAATCCATTGTTCTGTTCAACTCACTCAAATGCAGAGGAAGTAGCTCTTGCCTCTTGGAAAGAAAGAACCAAAAACGCATGAAAGCTATCAAATAACGGTCACGAATTATTTGAACCGCGGGAAGTAAAACTTTGTAGGTGTGAACGGGGTTGAAGTGGTGGGCCATTTGCTTTGGAATTTTGGGGTGCACTTGAGACAAGCAATCTCAAACTTTCGGTGTGTTTGTGTAAATTTGGAATGTTGGTTCCCTTCCCAAATGCTATATATAGCACACCATTAGTGGCCTCTTTTACTCTACTCTCTCTTCTCTTCCTCATCTCTACCACTTTGTCTTTCCAATTTCAGTCTCTCCAATCAAAGTAACTGGATCATTATTCAATTTGGTTTTATTTTAACTCCTGGGGCTTTGAAAAGCTTCCACTTTTGGAAATTTTTCTAGTCAAGTTTTCACAGCTCTTGTCATTTTTGCTTTGCAAACTTGGAGTCAAAAATTGGCAGTTGAGTTATTACAGTGATTTCAACGTCTGCTTATTCCTTAGTTTCGTTCATTCTTGTCTGTTCCATTCCAGGGATTAAATATTGAAGGGGAGGGGGGGTGGGGGTGAGATAGCTTCATAAGAGACCTCGAATTTCTTCAAGACGATGATTCTGGCACATAACGGATGCACTCTGTTGAAGTGTCACCTGACTCTTGATAAAAAATATATTGTAGACAAAAGCTTTTATTTTTGGATCTTCCAGGTTTTTAATAGGTATAGTCTGGGAACTTTGCAAAAATTCTCACTACACTCTTCAGAAACAACCTGGAAACTTTTTTTTCTCTTTCACTGTAAAGCTTTTGGCTTTGTTGGAGGGAAGTTCTGGGTTTGTTTTTGTTGAGTTAGATTGAGATTGGAAGAGACTAGAGCTGCCTATAGCTTTGGTTTCTTGTTTCTCAGTTTCACTTTCTTTTCTTTTTCATTTTTTTTTCTTATTATAGTAAGGAAGAATGGGAGGGGCATCACTGCCTCCAGGTTTTCGTTTCCATCCAACTGATGAAGAACTGGTGGGATATTACCTAAAAAGAAAAGTTGAGGGGCTTGAAATTGAGCTTGAAGTTATCCCCGTGATTGATTTGTACAAATTCGATCCCTGGGAGTTGCCGGGTAATCTTCAATTTCACATCACATGTTGATCATTTGCAACTTAACATGTGCACTAGTAAAAAAAAAAAAGAAATCTTTCATGCAGGGTTTTTACTTTTTATGCTAGTGTGAACACAGACTTTATGAATGGTAGAAAGTAGAAAGCAGTTTTTGTTTGTTTACTTTTCTTTAGTGGTTAATCATTTTGAACAACATGAACTTTTCCACTATAAAAGCTGGTTTAATGGGATTTGTTTAGTCAAGCTCAAGCTTGGAAAAAGCAATGATTTTTGAGACTCTCTTGTGTTGTTTATGGAATGGAAATTTGAGAAGCCTAATTGGTGAGCTGTGAATGAAATGAAATGCAGAGAAATCGTTCCTACCAAAAAGAGATTTGGAATGGTTTTTCTTTTGTCCACGGGATCGCAAGTACCCAAATGGATCAAGAACAAATAGAGCTACCAAAGCTGGCTACTGGAAAGCCACTGGAAAAGACAGGAAGGTTGTATGTCAGTCTAGTCCATCCACTGTGATAGGTTACCGCAAGACCCTGGTTTTCTATCGTGGAAGGGCCCCTTTAGGGGATCGAACTGACTGGGTCATGCATGAATATCGCCTCTGCGATGATCTTGGCCAAGCCTCACCGTGTTTTCAGGTTAAGTTTTTACTTCTGTTTGTATAAGGAAAATGATGCTCTAAAACCAATTTTTCTACACCATTTTTACTACCATGTTAACTGATGTAAAAATGGTGTGCAAATATCAGTGTTATTTATATTATTGGGATAGCTTTGGATTGGCCTTGAAGCTTTAGGTCCTTGTGGTCACTGTTGTAGGGTGCTTTTGCTTTGTGCCGAGTTATTAAAAAGAATGAGAAGGTCAATGATTCCCTTGGAGAACAGAAGGGTAAAAGGGCTGGGAGCAGTTCCACCAATGGGAATGACACCTCAATGAGATTG
This sequence comes from Ormosia emarginata, assembly GCA_029884605.1. Taxonomy (NCBI): domain Eukaryota; kingdom Viridiplantae; phylum Streptophyta; class Magnoliopsida; order Fabales; family Fabaceae; genus Ormosia; species Ormosia emarginata. The sequence continues at coordinate 18,829,107 of JAQQTP010000060.1, read as the reverse complement.
ACATTCTCCAATGAGCTCTTCAACAGCTCTGGTGACATCTCCTCTCAAGCAAGTCAGCTGTGCAATGAGAGTCGTTATTCAAGCCCTATTGCTTCTCCATACAATGTGGCTCCAATGGCCTCCATGGACACCAATCCTTCAAACTTCTGGGTCTCCCCTGATATGATTCTTGATTCTTCTAAGGTATTTTGTTTTGTAGGAATAAGGAAGGAAACTTGAGATTGAATGGCTAGATATTAGAGACGTGACTGACATTTTTCCTCCTCCAACTGCAGGATTACTCTCAAGCACAAGATGTTGTGTCTGGATACTTTCCACATTATGACTTACAGAGTACAATGACACAATGGCAATCATTTGAACACACAGAAATTTCATCCAGTTCATCCTACTCAAATTTTAATGGGGAAATTGAATTTGCTGATGATCTCAGTCGAATTGGCTGCATGTCACCTTACTCAGGAGAAGGAAACTTCATGGACTTCTGTGGAAATGAGGATGTGCCTTATGAAGGTTATGACCAGATTAATTCAATCAGAATCCCAAAACAATTCTGAAAAGAAAAAGAAGATCATTCTCCTTCTTTTCTTACAATGCAGGGTGTCTTAGTTGGGATCAAGCTCCAATTTGCAGGCAAACAAGTGAAGATGGGAGTTTAGGAGAGCTCAGTGGTTTGTGGTTGCAGGAAGACAATTTAATGGTTGTAATGTGAGGGGCTAGAAGGGATCTCTGAGACAACGCCTTTTAAATGTATGTCTTGGAGTGATAAATAATTACAATCCCCTTCTTATGCACCAGGAAGAAACGATTCTCTGCTTGAAGTGTTCTTGATTATGTTTATCATTTATGCTGTTATGTAGGATGGCCCGGTGACATCACTTTTATCGATTTCAGCTGGAGTTGGTTTACATTCAGTCATTGCATGTGTGGCTTTATAAAACAAGCTTATATAATGGAGGAGAACTTCTTTATATATGTTGTACCCCCTCACACTCCATGTCCAATTGTCCATCTTCCCCTTCTAGTACTCCTGCAGTTATTTTCACAGGAGCTTCCCTGACATGTTACCTCATATATATGTGCAAAAGCGCGCCTATCTATATTTCATTCATATAGGCTGCATCTTTAACCAGGCTTTTTTTCTCAAATGCTTGTCTAATTTGTGCCATCATGACCATGAACAAGTGTTGGATATTGAAACATAGATTCTATTGGTCATGTTGCTTTATATCAAATTTTCATTGCAGTAAGATTACAGGTTCAAGATGCTCTTTTATGCCCCCCGCCCCCTCCCCCAAAATAAAAGGGTTCAAAATGTTTAATTTTGAAAAGCTGCAATGCAAGTTGAAGACAAATCTAACATGAAGTAGATTATGGATGTGAACAAAATAAGACTTCTGTTTCTACTTTCAGTTACAAGAGCCGCCAGATATCTTTATCACTGCAGAGTTTTCTTTAAAAGCAAAGCTAAGGATGAATTTTACTTTTAGAGTTGATAAGACATTACAATATTCAGTTGCTTTGAGAAGCATCCAACAAACTTTCTGGTGGCTAATTCTTTTTGCCTTTGGGGGATGATTAGGTTTTGTTGAGCTTTTAAAGTATCAAACTCTCGATAAAATAGCTGTTACAAGAAAGAAATATTTCTACGTATATTATAATAATGCAGACTGCATGAATATCCAATGAGACACAGAGAAATACCCTGCCTTGTAACATATCTGCAACAGAGGAAGTTAAAGTGGCCCGGCTTCAAAAATTGAAGAATGAAGAGCACCATCTTGTCACGATTGTGAATCAACTATCCATTCACTTATATGTTATAACCTTTGACCTTCTAAGCTTTAAGTAAATCCATTAATGAAAAAATGGTTTCTGAATATGCTAGTGAAAATCTGTTATAAGCTGGGATATGGAACTTAAGTTGGTAAAATATTTTCGAATGAAAAAGTTTTTGGGGGTATTCATGAGAAAACAAACTGCTGTGCCACTGCTTACCATTTATGAATAGAAAAATTAAGGCTAAAGTGCAGGCAAACAAAAAAAAAGATGGAAATGGAGGTTGTCATTAGATAGTCAGGACATGCTAGACTCAGAAGCTGGTAAAGAATCTAAAGACTGCACAGATTAGACCATTGTGTTCAAAATGAGAAATTCTGTTAGTAACTTTATCTTTTGATTAATGTCGTTTACTATGGTTGTTTCATTTTTTGCACTTTGATTAGTTTGGATGCCTTCTTAGTTTGAAATTAACTCTGCTTTTATGCTTTTACATGTTGACCCTCCTTAACTATGAAAGCATTTTCCCCATTAAATTCACTGACCCTCCTTGACTAGTTTAACGTTACACATTGATATGAACTCTGAAGACAGCCAGAGGAAGGAGATTGTGAATTTAAACATAGTCAACTGCTTAGCTCTCATGGTAGGGGAGTGAGGGCATGTGTTATGGGTACAATATCCTTGTTCATTGTGGTTTCTGTTCACTATCCATTCTTTTGGTTAACAGTTTCCAATACAAGTAGTTCAAAACACTAATCCAATATTATATAGGTAGGCAATACTCATGACTGCCATGTGAAGCTGCGCCTTGATGAGGCCGCAGGTTTCCAGGAAGCTACTACCTAAAAAAGATACCTTCCAAAGTTTGCCAGTTGTTCCCCACTCGTTCTTCTCCATCTTAGCAAGAATCTCTATAAAGAATTCTCACTAATGTATGACTTTTAGGAACGCTTTCTTAAAGGATCAACAATTCCAAAACTCTTTAACAAATGCAAAACTATCCCTTGCTACAGCCTTAGCACCTACCGTCCAGTGACTCCCCTCTAAAAGTATATATGTGGCTTTTTCCTCACTAAGCAATTGCTTTTGTGTGGTTGTTGAAGAAAAATTCCTTCGACCATTATGCTCCACTTGCGGAGTTGAAAACGAAATGAGTGAAAAGCACCCTTAATGGAAGTTAATTTATAGATACTGGTATTTTATGTATTTTGGTGAATCTTTCTAGTGGAAGATGAGAAAAGGGCTTAAGTAGTTTTGGTTATTCATGCACAAAATATAATATATAGACACGGACAGCAGTCATGAAAGTCAAAAGGGTAGTATTCCTTACTCCTTATGCAGTTGCAGTTAGTATAAGCTTGCGATTTAGGACAGCAAAAGAAATCTACATCTTCCGTAGTAACCAGGACTCATCAACAAAAAATGACTCTTGCCTATCATCATAAGACAATCCCAATCAAGACTTTGCTTGCTGTCAGTCACCAAATTGCGGGCCCCTACGAGCATATTAGAGAACAAACCACGATGGGAATTGTTTTGTATAATCTATAGGGGTATAGCAGAGGGGCATCTTTGTTCCCATAGTTGAGAGTCACGCCAAAACACAGTCTGACAGCGAATGTATCATTATCTATGCATTTTATAACCTGAAATATATCATCATTCAGAGACAGATTCCTACTAACAGTAGATTATAAGTTTAACATATTATTTTTTCATATTCATCACCATCATTCATCAAATAACATATCATCCATATCCATGAAATAATGCACTTTCTAAGGGCTCTTTGTCTCTGAATTAATCTACTCCATGAGAAGGTAAATGGTTCTGTAACACATCAACTCGGGGTTGCTCACAAGTCACAACAATCTCATCATCAGGTCTGAACTCTTTGAAGCATGCTAATCTCCCCAGTTCTTCAATTTCCTCTATAACAAGGTCCAGTTTTGCCACTGTTTCCACAAGCAAAGATGCAAAAGCAGCAAATGGAAGAGCCTCAGAGAACTCAAGGCTAGTGATTGCAATTTTACTCAATTGGGGTCTTAAAGATCTTCGTTCTGTTTCCTTTGACTGTTCAGTGGAAACCCTTTTGGTTTTCCATTCTAGCAATGCTGAAGAGTCAGTTTTAACACTTGATAGGGAGAATCCAGAGGTCTTTCCATGTCTTTCCTGCCCAACTTGTGCAGCTGCTATTTTGAGCATGTTGGTAGCTTGGTTGTGCTTGTGCTTGGAGCCTAAGAAGAGGCGAGGTTGAGATTTTATGGCAGTGTTGAGGTCCTGCAGGGCTTCATGAAGATGATCAGACAGTATTTCCGGAGAGCAATGGCGGCGGTTCCTTATGCTGTTAGAAAGTTCTATAAGTACTTTGGATACCTCTGCTGCAAGCCGTATGCAGGGGTCCTTGAACAGGGCTCTAACAGATCGTGGTGTCTAAAAGAAATTTTCAAATTAAAGAAAAAAATTCTATAAATAATAGTATTAGAGGGATTAAAAAGCATCCAATTGCATTAACTGTTTTACATTATAGATAATCCAGTTATTGTTGAGGACAAATGATCCAGTATACAAATTGATCACAAGTCACAACATACTATGTACACCCCCAACATCGATCAGAATAAAAATATTTCCTATTTCCTAATTCCTTACATAATTTAAAGATTACAGATGCATGGCTTATCAACTAATTTGTGTTCTTTTGAAATAAATCATTATTATGCTCGTAGTTTCTGGTAGTGGAAATATATTAAGGTATGGGAAATGCTGAAACACACGAAACTAGTTGACAGCACACGAAGACAGATAAATATATTGAGCCCCTCCACATTGGTTGTAAATGGATCGTAACACTTCTATGAAAACTAGTTCGTGCTATATAGCACTAGCACTGCTGTTAAGATATTGGAGACACTCATTATTGGGAACCTTCTTGTGTCATGCTTGAACAAATCTTGTAACATGTTTAAATTAAGTTTAACATTAACAATTTACGTATTACCCTTACTATTGCTACAAAAAAGTGCGTGTAGTATTAGTTCTAACCTAATAAAGGAGCTTGTTAAAAATAAATAAAAAATCTAGAAGAGTTGGTTAAGTTTTGGTCAGTTTCAACTTCCAGCTTCAAATAAATGGTCAAATTTATGAAATTATTCAAGCGCTACCTGAATTTCTGTTCTCAAACAGCCATGTAGGGCTACCACGGTATACCCAAATTGACGAAGAACGGCTCCAACTTTTACATACTGCTGCCATGGAAATCTGTGACAGTACCTCGAGTGCCTCGGCTCCCAACTTGCATATAATGCCTGTCCAATTCAAAATAGAAGATCTATTTTCAATGCTTCATCAAACTCCAAAGGAATGCACTAAAATGAACAAAGAGATGGATAGATGGGCTTACCAGTGTTTCATCAGTGGATTTTGAGTCCAAAACAGCCTTATAACCTTTGTATATGGGATCCTCGGACGATTTGATATCTCCAGAGGCTTCAATTTCTCCATAAAAGTATTCATTGACACAAGCTGCAAGATTTTACCTTGACTAAGTGTTAATTTAAATTTACACAGTAAAATTCAGGAGGTATGATAATTTGCTTTGCACTTAGAGAAAATAAATTATGGATTATGAAGTACTAGGAATCCTCTGGTAAAGGCAATAGAATATTGTGATACTATTACTACATATATGATGAGTTTGCATACCTTCTATAGATTTGGCTAGGCCTTCAAGCTTGTAAACCGTGGAATTATGGAGCTCTTCCCCTGACCAATTTGGAAATATCAGTAGACTCATTAGAAGGCAAATGGCACAGCCTATGGCAATGGTGTACACGCGGTCATGTGCAATCTTCAAGACATTGTCAACCCGGTAGCTCGACACAGCAACCAAGTTGAAAGTCAACAGAAATATGACCAGACCATAGTCATAGTTCTTCTTTATATAGGGAAAGAACCTCATATAAGTAGCTACAGCTCCTGCAAGAACAAAACCCACAGGAAAGCACGGACTTGGTTAAGAGTAATGTTAAGTCATTACAAGCTTGTCAGTTGTCACTACATTAAGGTCCTTGTATGCTAGCCATTTGTTCTCTCTATTGAATGGATTATGGTAATATAAATTTCAAAACAAAAAACAAAGTGAATTAATCACAATGCTAACATTGGTAGAATCATTAAAAAGCAGCCCTTTTGGATCAGGAAGGAGCAATTTAAGAGTCTTAATTTTGTTGCCTGATTTCTTTTGAACTTGTAAAGCATATTATACCCATAAGAAAAACTGCAGCTCCAATGAAAACAGCTTGTAAGACCCGACCAGATGCTTTTGCAATATACCCAATAAGAAATGCCAATAATCCTGCTAACAGTGTCCCCAATCCTCTGTTGAGCCCCTTGCATAAAGTTGCCCCTGCAACCAAAAGAAAGTTACCAAAAATTAAGGTCATCAAACATATGCAGGAAGGACATGATTAAGGATATCATATACTATATATAATATACTATATAATATATAGTTATATACTATAATATAGTATATATATATATATATAGCACAAACAGAAGAATTGAATTAAGATTTAGAAGAAACTTGCCTGCGGTGAACTCGAGCACAACCACCACGGTCATGACAGCCCAAATTGCACTCTGCCCAATCCCATCGAACAGTGGCTCCAATAGATAAAGCAAAGAAACCAAAGTCAGAGACAAACCCACTTTGAATGCATGGATCACCCTTCTTGGGTCTTCACGTCCTACCCTCCACGTAGTCTGCCAAGCCAAACTTGGAAATCTCCTCACCCTCTCACCAAAACATTTCTTCCAGTACCCAGTGATTCTACCATTCTCATTCTCGGCCATTGCCATTTCCAAACCTGCATGAACTTTAGGAACCATTTCTTAATTAATTAACTAGTGGGAGCGGGTGGTAAAGACGATGGCAATCCAAATGCAACAAATTATGAGGCTTCTCAAATGGTGCTTCATACTTCAGCCCAAGAGCAAGTAGCCATAACATAAGAAATATTTTTTTTTTAAAAAAAAAAGAGGGGGTGGGAGGAACTGATATTTTTGTGGGATACTGGGGAGTCTAGATGTATGATATGAGAATCCCAACTTTGTCCAAGAAGCAAGTGTGAACTTTATATGGTTTGGAATAGGGAGAAACTGGCGATGTCATTTCTACATTCACATGCATTCCATTAAAGTAACAAGGCTTTAAAATGAGTAGCTTTCTCAAGTCTTAATTAGAATTCAGCAAAGAGTGGAACTCTAATTATACCAGCACTATTTTTGTGGTGAATAATAATTGAAAAAACATAGATAGTAAAAAAAATTTAGTTAGAATTCTTTATGGAATGAGTTGACATATTTTTTAACTCTTGGATGGATGAGTGATTTTTATCTTTGTATTTTATCCAACAACTACCTTTTAAATCTAGCTGAATTCTGTCAAAATTCTAATTTTTTTTTTACTTTGTAGTATTACTTATACTAATTCTATGTCACCTTGATGATTATATTGTTATGTAATGACCTAACAGATATATAAATCGCAATCGAAAAATTGAGGTAAGCAATGTGAGACTCTTAACACTACTCTTCCACAAATGTCTAGACGAAATATGGTAGCTTATCGAAGTAGGCGGAAGAAGCCTAACGAAGTGGGCGATGAAAATGAAATCTTGACTTTCATATCATATGAGATTCTAACCTAAAACCAATTGACATTAAGTTGAGTGATTCTTATCTTTATATTTTATCCAACAACCACCTTTAAATCTGGCTAAATTCTGACAAAATTATGACTATTTTTTTTTCTAAATTTGTAGTATTACTCATAATAATAATTCTATGTCACCATGATGATTATATTGTTATGTAATGACTTAACAAATATATAAATTGTATTAGAAAAATTGAGATAGACGATGTGAGACTCTTAACACTCCCTCTACAAATGTCTGAATAGAACATGTTAGCCTAACGAAATAAGCAAAAGAAGCCTAACGAAGTTGGCGACGGTAGAACTCTAATTATACTAGCATTATTTTTGTGGTGAATAATAATTGAATAGATAGTAAGAATTTTTTAGTTAGAATTCTTTATGGAATGAGTTGGCATATTTTTTAACTCTTGGATGGATGAGTAATTCTTACCTTTGTATTTTATTCAACAACCACCTTTTAAATCTGGCTGAACTCTGTCAAAATTTTGAATATTTTTTTGTAACTTTATAGTATTACTCATAATAATTCTATGTCACCTTGATAATTATATTGTTACGTAATGACCTAATAGATATATAAATCGTACTCGAAAAATTGAGGTAGACGATGTAAAACTCTTAATATCCTCCTTCACAAATACCTAAATGGAACAGGGTAGCCTAGCAAAGTAGGCGGAAGAAGCCTAACGAAGTAGGCGCTGGAGATGAGATCTTGACTTTGATACCATGTGAGATTTTAACCTAAAACTAATTGACATTAAGTTGAGTGATTCTTAAATTTATATTTTATCCAACAACCACCTTTAAATCTGGGTGAATTTTGTCAAAATTTGACTCTTTTTTTTCTAAATTTGTAGTATTACTCATAATAATTCTATGTTACCTTGATGATTATAATTAGGGATGACAAAATTACTTGTACCTGCGGAGATCTGCGGGGGTTATCCGCGATGGGGAGGAGGATGGGTACTGTTTAATAAATAGGGACGGAATTATAGTACTCATACCATGCGACCAAAAAATCCATTAATTATATTTTTTATTTAATATATATCATATATTATGATTCTTTTTTCTTTTTAACTTTGAGATGAGATAAAAATACATATATTTTTATTATTTTAAAATAAATTTGTTATTGAATGAGCCTATAATGATAAAACTTGTTGAAAAAATATATACTATTTATGTAATAGTTATATATAAACTAATTATTACAAAATATAATTGAATTTAGTTTGTTATTTATAATATTCTTTTAATTTTGTAAGAATCTTAGATTGTTAAAAAAGTTATAGTATATGGTGTTAGAGTTTATTTTATTTATATTTTTTTCGTAACTTTTAAGATTTTATTTTAAATTATTAACTACCCGCAGATACCCGTGGATATCCCATTTACCCGCGGAGATCATAAACGAGTACCTGCGATGGAGGCTTCCCCCGTCCCCGCCTCGCCCCATTGCCATCCCTAATTATATTGTTACGTAATGACCAAATAAATATATAAACCACACCCGAAAAATTGAGGTAGTCGATGTAAGACTCTTAACACCCCCCTCCACAAATACCTAGACACAATATGATAGCCTAGTGAAGTAAGCGGAAGAAGTCTAACGAAGTAGGCGAAGATGAGATATTGGCTTCGATATCATGTGAGATTCTAACATAAAACCAATTGACATTAAATAGAGTGATTCTCACCTTTATATTTTATCCAACAACCACCTTTAAATCTGGGTGAATTTTGTCAAAATTTTGACTATTTTTTTTAATTTGTAGTATTACTCATAATAATTCTGTGTCACATTATATTGTTATGTAATGACTCAATAGATATATAAACCGCACTCGAAAAATTGAGATATGCGATATGAGATTCTTAATACTCCCTCCACAAATGCCTAGACAGAACAGGGTAGCCTAACGAAGTAGGCGGAAGAAGCTTAACAAAGTAGGCGAAGATAGGATATTGGGTGAATTTTGTAAAAAAATTGACTACTTTTTTCTGAATTTGTAGTGTTACTCATAATAATTCTATGTCACATTATATTGTTACGTAATGACTCAATAAATATATAAACCGCACCGAAAAATTAATACAAACTATGTGAGACTCTTAACAACTATAACAGTTAAAGGGATATTTAAAATTACTTAAATTTGCTGTTGAATTTCGTGAATATGACTGCCATAAACATAGTTGCACTGACCAAGGTTGCATACATGAAGGATAGGTACAATGCAGAACTTGAGTAAGTTCAACAAACGTCATTCACTTATTAACATATATGTTTAATTACTGCTTAAGCTTTGTGCCTTTCTTTTTTGTAAATTCCAGTTTGCACTGCCTCGCCCTGGTTGTGGTTGACCTAACTCAAACTAAATGAGACTGTTACAAAATAACATTTCCTTCAAAAAGCAAGCAGGTAGTGCAAGCAATTCCTCCTTGGCCTGGTTGAGAGTTTCATTTGTTAGTCAAAGTGGGGCCTCCACCCATTTGTCTAACAACATTGCACCGAAAGGTGCATTCCTTTTTTCAAAATTTTCGGCTCGTTTTCAGTGCAGATTGAGGAGCTGCAGTTGTTCACGTGGTGCTTCACGTCTATAAATAGAGGACTTCATTAGATGAAAAAAATCATCCAACAACAAGAGAGAAAAACCAGATAAAGAGACAGAAAAAGCTTAGAGAGAAAAACTTTAGTTTCTGGGTGCAATTGAGTTGTGGATTATGAAAGGTTGTAAGTATTTTGTAAACACTTTGTATATTTCTATTTTCAGTAAAATATCTACAGCAACCCAAAGACGTAGACATAATTGGCCGAACTCCGTTATCAATTATGTTGTGTTATTTCTGCTATTATTTTTCACATTCTCACAAATCTAGTTTATAGGAAATTGCGAGATTTCCTAACAACTGATATCAGAGAGCCTGGTTGTGGTGAATTCTATCAATTTTTTGCAAGGGTACTATTTATGTGAATAATGAATTTTATGAATAGTAAAATTTTGTCAGCAGTATTGGTTTGTCGATAGAGGTGTTCTAATACATCGTGGTTCACAGAAATTGTCAAAAACAATCCAGAAGAAGCCAGATTCGAGTGGGAGCGATGGCTGCAGGCGAAGGGAAGGTGAAAATCGAAAAGTTCGATGGTGCAGATTTTGGGTTCTGGAAGATGCAGATAGAAGATTATCTGTACCAGAAAAAGTTTTATCAATCTCTCTAAAAAAAGAAGCCAGAAGGTATGAAGGATAAAGACTAGGCTCTTCTAGATAGACAAGCCCTCAAAGTTATCCGATTGATGCTATCCCACAATGTTGCTTTCAATATAGCAAAGAAAAATACCACAGCGGGTCTTATGGCGGCTCTCTCCAGTATGTATGAGAAGCCATCGGCCTCTAACAAAGTCCACTTGATGAGGCGGTTATTCAATTTGCAGATGACGAAAGGCGCATCGGTAGCTCAACATCTCAATGAACTCAATACAGTCACAACCCAGTTGAGTTCAGTTGGAATCGAATTTGACGATGAAGTACGAGCATTAATATTTTTGTCTTCCATACCAGAAAGTTGGAATGCTACTGTCACAGCTGTGAGTAGCTAATCGGGAAGTAACAAATTGAAATTTGATGATGTTCGTGATCTGGTTCTCAGCGAAGAGATCCAATGGAGAGAGTCGGGTGAATGTTCAACCTCTTCAATATTGCATACAGAGTCAAGAGAGAGAAATTCAACCAGAGGGAATGGACGTGGCAGATCGAACTACCGAGGTAGATCAAATGACAGGAGGTCCAAATCTAAGATCCCAATAATTCTCATAGCTCAAAGACCATCGAGTGTTGGAACTGCAGGAAGACTAGACACTATAAAAATCAGTGCAAGAGTGCACCGAAGGATCAAGAGGCGAATGTAGAGGTAAATATCACTTCCACCTCAGGAGGAAATGATGCGTTGATATGCTCTTTGGAGAGCAAGGAAGAGTCTTGGGTGTTAGACTCTGGAGCATCATTCTATGCTACTTCGCAGAAAGAATTCTTCGAGAGGTATGTCTCCAGAAATCTTGAAAAAGTTTACCTTAGTAACGAACAATCCTGTGAGATTGTTGGCAAAGGTGTAGTATAGATTAAGTTGAACGAGTCTGTTTAGGAACTGAAGAATGTTAGATACATTCCCGACCTAACAAAGAACTTAATCTCAGTTGGCCAGTTGACTAGTGACGGCTACATAACTGTCTTCTATGGAGATATTGGAAGATTTCAAAAGGTGCAATGACGATTGTTCGTGGTAGAAAGAGTGATACTCTTGACAAGACAGTCGTGGCATGTCATTTGATTGCAGTGACAACAAATGTAAATCCCAATCTATGGCAGCAAAGACTTGGTCATATGAGTGAGAAATGGATGAAGATTATGCACTCGAAGGGTAAATTACTAGGTCTTCATTCAGTGGAAATTGACATGTGTGAAGACTGCATACTTGGAAAGCAAAAAAGAGTCAGCTTTCAGACAAGTAGAAGAATCCCAAAGAAGGAAAGACTCGAGCTTGTTCACTCTGATGTTTGAGGTCCAACAACTGTCTCATCCATTGGTAGGAAACACTACTTTGTGACTTTTATTGATGATCATTCTAGGAAGGTATGAGTATACTTTCTGAAACATAAGTCTGAAGTATTTGAGGCTTTCAAGGTATGGAAAGCCATGGTTGAAAATGAGACAAGGTTGAAGATCAAAAAGCTCAGAACTGACAATGGTGGTGAATATGAAGACACCAGAATCAAGAAGTTTTGCTATGAGCACGAGATCAAAATGGAGAGGACCGTGCTGGGTACGCCTCAACACAATGGTGTAGCTGAGCGTATGAACCGAACGTTGACTGAAAGAGCTAGAAACTTGTGTGTGCATTCAGGCTTACCGAAGCAGTTCTGGGCAGAAGTAGTCAACACAGTAGCTTTTTTGATCAGCTGAGGTCCACCGGTACCAATGGAGCACCGAATACCAGAAGAGGTATGGAGCAGAAAAGAAGCAAAACTCTCACATCTTAGAGTTTTTATATGTGTAGCATATGTGCACATCAGTGATCAAGGTAGGAAAAAACTTGATCCCAAATTGAAGAAGTGCACGTTCATCGGTTATGGTGAAGATGAGTTTGGCTAATGCCTTTGGAATGATGAAAACAAAAAGATGATCTATAGTAGAGATGTAATCTTTAATGAAAGAGTGATGTACAAGGACAGACATAACACAGACATCAGTGACTCAGAACAGAGTGGGTCAGTGTATGCAGAGGTGGACGATGTCCCAGAAAGTCCTATAGTTGAGAGTCCTCAGTTAGAGGAATCAACTGAACAAAGCAGCGAACAACAGTCCGGCACACCAGAGCCTCCTACTCTAGCTCCTGTATTGAGAAGGTCTTCTCAACCTCATATGCCTAATAGGAGATGCATGGACTATATGTTGTTGACTGATAGAGGGGAGCCTGAAGACTATGAGGAAGCATGTCAGACCGCAGATGCCAGCAAGTGGGAGCTTACCATGAAAGACGAGATGAAGTCTCTGATCTCCAACCAAACATGGGAACTAGCTGAGTTACTCGTAATGAAGAAGGAACTTCACAACAAATGGGTGTATCAGGTGAAGGAGGAGCATGATGGCTTCAAGAGATACAAAGCCCGACTAGTTGTTAAAGGATTCCAACAAAAGGAAGGAGTCGACTACACTGAAATATTTGCTCTAGTTGCGAAGCTCAATACTATCAAGTATGTGTTAAGTATTGTTGCTAGTGAAGAGCTTTACCTTGAGCAGTTGGATGTGAAGATTGCATTTCTTCATGGAGACTTAGATGAGGAGATATACATGCACCAGCCTAAAGGTTTCTAAAAAAAAAGGGAAGGAAAATATAGTGTGCAGATTAAAGAAAAACTTGTATGGCTTGAAACAAGCTCCAAGACAGTGGTACAGGAAGTTTGATGGCTTCATGCACAAGGAAGGTTTCTAGAAGTGCAATGTCAACCACTGTTGCTTCTTCAAGAGATATAAGTCCAGTTATATCATTTTACTACTTTACGTCGATGATATGTTAGTAGAAGGTTCAGATATGGACGAGATCAGAAACTTGAAGATGCAGTTGTTGAATGAATTTGACATGAAAGACTTAGGTCTAACAAGGAAGATCCTTGGAATACAAATCACGAGAGATAAGCAAAGAGGGATTTTGCAGTTATCTCAAGCAGAGTACATCAATCGTGTTTTGCAAAGATTCAACATGGGCAACGCCAAATCGGTTAGCACACCTTTGGCCAGTCATTTTCGCTTATCCAAGGATCAGTCCCCTCAGACGGAGGAAGAAAGAGAATTCATGGGTAAAATCCCGTATACTTCAGCCATTGGAAGTTTGATGTACGCAATGGTCTGTACGAGGCCAGACATTGGCCATACAGTGGGAGTTGTAAGCAGGTTTATGTCAAATCCAGGTAAAGCTCATTGGGAAGCCGTTAAGTGGATTTTGAGGTATCTACGAGGCACTACAGAGAAGTGTTTGTACTTTGGTAAAGGAGAATTAAAAGTGCAAGGCTATGTAGATGCAGACTTTGGAGCTGAAGTCGATCACCGAAGAAGTACCATCGGTTACATATTCACCGTTGGAACAACAACTGTTAGTTGGATGTCACAGATATAAAAGATTGTTGTTTTATCCACTACAGAAGCTGAGTATATAGCTGTAACAGAAGCCAACAAAGAATTGATATAGCTTCAAGGGTTGTTGACAGAGTTGGGATTCGTCCAGAAAAAAAGTGTTTTGTATCGTGATAGTCAGAGTGCAATACATCTGGTAAAAAATTCAGCATTCCACTCTAGAACAAAATAAATTGATCTTTGTTATCACTTCATCAGGACTCTGCTTGAGGATGAGGTGCTAACATTGAAAAAAATCCAAATAAGTAAGAATCCAACAAATATGTTAACAAAAGTGGTGACAGTCGATAAACTGAAGTTGTGTTCAACTTCAGTTAGCCTGCTAGAATAATATACTAGAGAAGGTTGTTGCATTGATTGAGATGTGAAGACAAATTGAAATCAGTCTTCAAGTGGGAGATTGTTAGTCAAAGTGGGACCTCCACCCATCTGTCCAACAACATTGCACCGAAAGGTACATTCTTTTTTTCAAAATTTTCGGCTCGTTTTCGATGCAGATTGAGGAGTTGCAGTTGTTCACACGGTGCTTCACCTCTATAAATAGATGACTTCATTAGATGAACAAAATCATCCAACAACAAGAGAGAAAAACCACAGAGAGAGACAGAAAAAGCTTAGAGAAAAAAGCTTTAGTTTTTAGGTGTAATTGAATTGTAGGTTGTGAGAAGTTGTAAGTATTTTGTAAACAATTTGTATATTTTCATTTTCAGTAAAATATCTGCAGTAATCCGGAGACGTAGGCATAATTGACCGAACTCTATTATTAATTTTGTGTATGTTATTTCCGCTGTTATTTCTCACATTCTCACAAATCTAGTTTATAGGAAATTGCAAGCTTTCCCAACATCATTGGCATTAAAGATGACTCGTGTACCAAAAAAAACATGACTCATGACACAGTAGTGTATTCCAAAGGTTTCCTTGCCCTTGACGCCTTGAGCTTCACGGGAAATGGAAATACAACTAATAATGGCCATAATATATGATATCTATAATCTATCAATAAAAGGAAAGAGCCGTGTGAACTGTTCTATTTGATGTTAACCTCACTTTTTGAATCAAAACCTGTGCGCGGTTGTTCTCAAACAGCTGGGGTTGATTTCTTTCCCTCTTCTTTGTTTTTTGTTCTATTTGTGAGCGGTTCTCTCGTGCATTTCCAACTTCTCGATGACTCCATTTGAAGGTGAGATTTCACCATGTGGCTCCATAGACAAGTTGCCATATGTGTCGTTCCGTTGGATATATGTTAGAAACATTTTTTTCAATTTAATTAAGATCTTTTCTGTACCCGATATATATATATATATATATATATATATATATATATATAATACTTCATGCGGCTACTAGTCATGCATCAACCTAACAACTGCAAATAAGGGTTCTTTGATTTATTGAAAACTTAGTCTTTGAGAGTTAAATAACATCGTTTGATCACGCAGTTGTTAATTTATTGAAAAATATAGAAAAAAAAAATAGAATAAATATCTATTTGGTGGCATGTTGAAAACAAAATTTAGTCATTTGACAGTATTTCATACTAATAAATAGACCTACCATAAGGGTCAGCCCCTTTGAGCCACCGGGCCGAATTACCTAAGCATAAAGCATCATTATCAGTTTTTCCACATTTTATTTAAGTTTCGAGGGGTAAAGAAGGTCAGTTACCAAAACAAAAAAAAAACAAACAAACAAACGATGCAGTTGCTTATTTCTTATTTTCAAGCCAATGGCAGCAACCAACAAAATTTCATTTCATACATTTAAAAGACAAGCTAACGGCAGAACAAAGTTTTTATTTACATAATAATTCCTGATTATGCTCACGCCTCACAGTCACAGCATACAGTGTGAGATTAAGTGATCGCAAAGAAATGTGACGGTTGAAAAGCATATACCAGCGCGAGTCTATGAACTTGCCCCAAATACACGGATTCTCTGTTCGATTGGAACCCGGCAGCATGGACAAGCAGCTTTGCCCTTTCTCCCATACTCTTCACT
This sequence comes from Ormosia emarginata, assembly GCA_029884605.1. Lineage (NCBI taxonomy): Eukaryota > Viridiplantae > Streptophyta > Magnoliopsida > Fabales > Fabaceae > Ormosia > Ormosia emarginata. The sequence goes on along the minus strand of JAQQTP010000060.1, from coordinate 18,812,907 downwards.
GCAACTAGCACACATAACTTGGTGTGCACATGGCAAGAAAACAATGGAAACTTCATCTTTCATACATATAATGCATTCTCTATCACCATTGACTTCTTTTTCTGAAAATTCCTCCATATTATCTAATTCTTGAAGAAGCTTAGCAATTGTCTCTCTTTGGGGCTTTGCACTCTCAGACTCACTTGTAGGTGAAGTATTTGATTGATGACGCAAATCAGCAGACTGAGCAGATGCTTTAAGGCGCGAAAGCTCCTGCTCAAGCCTTAGGAGATCATCCTTGCGACGCTGAAAATCTATCTCTATTTTCAGGCGTAAAGCCTTAAGATTTCTCTTACTATTAGCCTCAGCTGCTTCCTTAGAACGGCGTTCCTCCTCAATTAGTGCTAAGGCTTCCTCCTTAGCCTTCAACTCCTCCCCTCTCTTGACCTGTCATAAGTTATTATGCAGATTAAATGATTCAGAAGAAACATGTGCTCTGAAATATAAATAGTTTTTTTTTATAAAGTAATTTCAGGGAAAAAGGAAGCACCAAGTAGAAAATTAAGAAAGCACCAGACAGAAACTGCAATTTTCATAGCATTAGATTGAGTGGTAAAGAACCAGTACAAAGGTGTTGTATTGAGTTCAATGCTGACAAAATCATAGCATACTAATCAAAAGGACTTGAATGCAGTAAACAGAGAGAAAATTCAGGTATAACATTGATGAATATTTAGATAATTCACTTCCAGGATTATGAATCAGAAAACACCTAGAATGTATATAATTTATCATCAAGGACTGAGACATAAGTTCTTCACATGCCCACCGAAAGACATATATACAAATACACAACATGCTATACCTGATAAATGAGAGTAAGTTTCTACTTTCTACAAAAGTGAGCAACTCCAGAAGATTAGTAGAATTAGTGAATTCATTCAAGTGATAAGAATTGGTACACCGGTCAGGTAAAATCTAGAAATAGGGTAGGCATAATAGTATATAAGAATTGGAAGAATAATGTAGTGGATGTGAGAAGGTTCGGAAATAGGATCATAACTTTGAAGTTTGTTGTGGAACATGAGACTTTTAATGTTATCAGTGTGTATGCACCCCAAGTAGGGTTAGACAAGTATTACAAGATAAAATTTTGAGCGGATTTAGAAGGTTTAGTTCAAGGAATACCATTAGAAGAGAAGATTTTTCTAGGAGAAGGCCTAAATGGTCATGTGGGGAGCGAATCTAGGGGGTATGAGGGTTTGCATGGGGGTATGGTCTAAGAGTAGCTAATGCAGAGGGCAAAGTGATTCTAAATTTTTCAGTAGCTTTTGATTTTACAAAAGCTAACACTTGTTTTAGGAAGCGAAAAGAATATCTTATCACATACAGAAGCGGAGGTTCTTACTCTCAAATTGATTTTTTTCTAATAAAGAAATCTGATAGAAAGCTTTGCATTGATTGCAAAGTCATCCCTGGAGAGAGCTTGACTACCCAACACAGGATTTTGGTTATGGATGTACGGGTTAAGATGAGAGTAAGGAGAAATTGTCGAGACAGAGTCCCAAGGATTAAATGGTAGCAACTAAAGAAAGGAAAACAAATACTCTTTCAGAGGAGGATTATGGAGGAAGAGATTTGGGAAGTACAAGGAAGTGTTAATTATATGTTGAACAAGATGGCTAAAGGGATTAGGAAAGTAGCAAAAGAGACACTCGGTGAATCAAGAGGCTTTGGACCTAAGGATAAAGAATCTTGGTGGTGGGATGCAAGTGTACAAGATAAGGTTAAGGTTAAAAGAGAATGTTATAAAGCTTGACACGTGTGTAAAAATGATGAAAATTGGGAAAAATATAAGGCAGCTAAAAAAAGATACTAAGAAGGCGGTGAGCGAGGCGAAAACTAAAGCGTTCAACGAGTTACATCAATCTTTGGGCACCAAAGACGGAGAAAGGAATATTTACAGACTTGCTAAAAGTAGGGAAAAGAAGAAAAGAGACTTGGATAAAGTGAAATGCATTAAGGATGAAAAAGGTAAAATCTTGATTACGGAACAAGACATCCAGGATCAATGGAAATGTTATTTTCACAAGTTATTTAATGAGGGACATGGGACTTTAGGGGACTCAGACATTCTAAACACTAGAGAGGAAGACCAAAAAAAAATATTTTATCGTAGAACTCGGGAGTTTGAGGTAAAAGAAACATTGAAGATGATGGATAATGGAAAAGCGATCGGACCGAATAATATACCTATTGAGGTATGGAAGTGCCCATGAGAGAAAAGTATAAGCTGGCTCACAAAGCTGTTTAACGAGATAATGAGGTCTAAGAAAATGTCAAATGAATGGAGGAGAAGCACTTTAATCTCTATTTATAAGAACAAGAGAGATATATAAAACTGTACAAATTACAAAGGGATTAAGCTCATGAGTCATACCATGAAGTTATGAGAAAGAGTAATTGAACGGAGATTAAGCCAAGAAACTCATATTTTAGAGAATCAATTTGGTTTTATGCCTGGGAAGTCAACCATGGAAGTAATCTATCTTCTACAAAGATTGATGGAGAGGTATTGGAGGAAGCAAAAAGACCTACACATAGTTTTTATTGATTTAAAAAAAGCCTACGATAGGGTACCGAGAGAGGTCTTGTGAAAGGCTCTGGAGAAGAAAGGAGTTTGTATCACTTATATTCGAGCAATCTAAGATATGTATGATGGGGCTAAAACTAGTGTGAGAACACAAGGTGGAGTCACAAAAGATTTCTCTATAACTATAGGACTGTACCAAGGGTCAACCTTAAGTCTATATCTTTTTACCTTGGTCTTGGATGTGCTTACTGCGCATATCCAAGACTTGGATGTGCTTACTGTGCATATCCAAGAGCCGGTGTCACAATGCATGCTTTTTGCAAATGATATAGCCTTAGTTGGAGAGTCGAAAGAGGAAACAAATGGGAAGCTAGAACTACGGAGACGAGCTTTGGAAGAACATAACTTCCGTCTAAGCAGGAGTAAGACGCAGTATATGGAATGTAAGTTCAGTAAGAAGCATGCTAATACTAGCTTAGCGGTGAAAATTGGAGGCCATAGCATACCACAAGTCACACGGTTTAGGTATCTTAAATCTATCATACAAAATGACGGAGAGATAGAGGAAGATGTAAATCATAGGATTTAAGTTGGATGAATGAAATGAAAGAGTGCTTCAGAAATTATTTGTAATAGAAAAGTGTTTCTCAAGCTTAAGGGTAAATTTTACCGCACAACTATAAGGCCCGCGATATTGTATGATATTGAATACTGGACGGTAAAAAGTCAGCAAGAGCATAAGATCAGTGTCGATGAGATGAGGATGTTGCACTGGATGTGTGGCCATACAAGATAAGATAGGATTATGAATGAATGCATTAAAAAGAAAGTAGGGATAGCACCTATTATGGAAAAGATGAGAGAATCTAGGTGGTTTGGACATGTAAGAAGATCCTTAGAAGCCCTTGTAAGAAGAGTAGATCAGATGGAGGATAACTCAATAGCTAGAGGCAGAGAGAGACCAAGAAAGACTATAGGTGAAACGATTAAATAGACTTAAATTTGAATGACTTTTCTGAAGACTTAGTTTATGATAGGGCACAATGGCGTTATTTGATCCATGTAACTGACCCCACAAAATAGGAAAACACTTGATTGTTGTTATTGTATTCAAATGAAATGACTTCAATTTCAATTGGTTTCAAAGTGAATATAACAGAAAGTGTATATTACCCTAAAACACCATGCACATGTATGAGCACTTATAACCATACTAAGAAGTATAAACATGGACACAATGTATGCAAGCAATTCAAAGTGCCCTGTTAGGATTGGAAGTGTCATATTGTATCTTACACAAATGTCCAAAGTCCAATATGTGTCCCACTGAACATAGCTCCTTGTTTGAAGTGTCTATGCTTCACAGTACACATACACTGTTACACATGCAATCATTCTAATGTATGAAATGGAAGAAAAGGAAAAAGGACAACATTTTTTATCATTTTCAAGTCCCTACACTGAACCTGTAATATACAAACACAAGCCCAATAAATGTTAGACAAGAACTATAAGGTTTCAAAAACACTCTGTAGACTCCAATTTTAAGTTAGATATGCATTCCATTATTCAGGTTAAAAATGTCCAAAGTCCTTTATGCAGAAAATATATAGATTTCATCAATATGGCAATAGCAAACTGTGTCTCACTAGTCTAGGCCATAATAATGTCTGATCTTGAAACATGTTATTTTCCTTCTGACATGAGAGATGCAAGTCCAATCAATAATCTCACCCTATACAACAGAGGTAAAACCTTTATTTTTTTCTTTCGAGGTTGGGGGGGTAACGTGACATTGTGGATAAATAAATTATGGGCGGCAAAGAGCAAACCTCAGCTTCTTTTTCACACTGTTTAATCCGAGCCAATTCTTCTTGTATCTTCAATATCTTCCGTTTTTCATCTGAAATCTCCTGCTGTAGCTTAGCTTTCTGTTTTTCCCAAGCTAGAAGCCTCTTTAAGCACTTTTTCTCCCTTTTTGCAACTTGCAAGCAGGTTGTGACTGACTCTGATGCACTCAACTTAGAAGCCTCCATCTCTGCTTTGATTTCTGCATTCTCTGTCTCTAATCTTCTGACAGCTGCATTTGCCTGGTCCACTTGACCACTAGCCTTTCTCAATGCATTCTCCATCTCTGAGAGTCTCTTCATGGTTGTATCCTCAAGCGCCTGTTTCCCTTTCTTCAATCTTTGAGTCTCCTCTCTTTCCATCCTTAACGTTTTCAGCTCAGTCAGATCACTGCTTAGCTTTCTTGCTGCTTGCATTGCCTTCTGATGAGCCCAATCTTTCCGATCCTTTACCTGTTTCTCAAGTTCCTTAATCTGATGCAATAGAGTGACTATCACCTCATCCTTCTGATCTTCAGCCACAAATTCCAAATTCTCATCAAGATTTAGATCACGAAATTTACTCAGCACTGAGTTCACAGCATCTTGGACTTGGTTATTCAGATTGTGAGAGTCCCCAGACTGCTCACCCGCCACTTGGGTCCCAGAAACAGCTGGAGAATCCAAATTTGACACGGTGGTACTGCTGGGAAAGGCCTTGGCTTGTGACTGCAACTGTTTTGAGTTAGCCCTAAAACCAGCAGCAAACATTGCAACATTTCTTTTCAACAAGGACTTCATTGAGGGAGATAGATTAAACCTCTTTGGGAATTCAATATCTCTTTGTAACTGCAAAGTCATCTCCGTACCATAAGAGAAGAACCCATTCATGGGAAAATCCAAGACTCCCCCATTTTCAAATCTCCATCCCCCATGAAACCTACATAGAGGTGGAGCCATAACACCAACTGCATTGTTACCAATACCAGCAGTCTCAAGTGTAGTTGAAGAAGGGCAGTCATTGCCAACAGGAATTTGGGTAGTGCTGGCCTTTCCTACATGGAAATCACTCACGAGCAAACACCACATGGCATCACCTTTACTCAAATTGGGCCTCACTTGTTGCAAGAGACACACCATACCCGCCAGAGAGTACTCCTCAAGCTGCCTCAAGTCAGAGAACACAGCCTCAGACTCAGACTCATCATCCAAATTGCCATTAGTATTCAAATAAGCCAAGGAGTTGTGCAATATGTTTGTTAACACATCCATGCCACCATAGCAATGCCCATTTCGCAGTATCGCTTTTATGGCTACGCCCTCATCGTAGCCCAAAGCAACAAGCTTTGACACAGCATCATTGTATATAATTTCCATGTTTTTCAATAGAATCTCTTCCAATTGATCTTCGGTGCACAAACCCCATCCGGAGGAACCAGCAATAGGGTTGGGATTGGGATTGAGATCCATATCCACATGGTATTTCAAGGGCTTGTCGATCATGGATTTACAGCAGGAATCGGAATCGGGTTTCAGCGATCGAGGTCTGCGATTCGCTCGGATGTGTTTTTCCCTCATAGTACACCCCATATTATTGTATTATTCCTATGATTTTGCGAATTAATTCAATTCAATTCAATATATATACAGATAAAGATGATTTTTTTTTTAAAAAAAAAGGAAATTTGAAAATCTAAACGAAGAAAAAGACTCACAGTGACAGAGGTGGATCGGAGAGAGAGAGAGTGTTACTGTTTGTTGGGTGAAAGAGAGAGAGAGAAGAGAGCAATGAGATTGTTGATAGACAGAATATGAATATTGAATAATCAAGAAGGAGCAGACGGAAGGCAGGGCATGCAGTGAGAGTGATGTTTTATGTCATGGTATGAAATAATAATAAAATGAAACTTAAGTTTGTTTTTTTTATATTTATTATATTTATTATATTTATTTTATTAATTAAGTTATGATATATATTTATTAATAATAATTTAATTAATACATAATAAATGTAAAAAAATAAATTTAAATTCTGTCATAATAATAATAATAATAATAATAATGCTGGGAGTGAGTGATGAAGTCGTGTGTCGTGTTCACTTCATTGGACACTGCAAACAAGTTTACTGTGGGCCCCCATTCCCCTGCTAAAATTTTGAGCCCATCCTCTGGGGTTCTCCAACATTCAGGTTGTAGTGTCAGACTCAACAATTGTTTTGTATATCAAAACAAGTATATGAGCTATTTCTGTTGACAAAAAAAAAAAAGGAGCTATTCCTATTCTTTCTTTATATCACCATATATATTTTCCGTTATATCACCAAATATTACTTACGCCAAGTACACAAATATTTTGGCCAAATATTAATCGTCTTACGCAAGACAGTTAGTTGGTTAGGTGGGTGGGTTAGATAAGTTGGATAACATTTTTACATTTAGACTCGTTTATTAGAATAATAAGTTAAGTTGATTTAGGTTGATAAGATTATTTTGTTCAATTTGATTCAATTTGACTTACTCAAGTGTAAGTTAAATTAAAAATTCGTAAAAAATGATATGTTTTTTATTTATTAAAATAAAAATTTAATAAATTAATACTTATAAGTTTTAATTTTAAATATAATAAAATGAAACAACTACATGTTGCTTCATGCAAAACTACCATTTCAACCATTTTGGTGGTCAGTACAGCTTGCGAGACATTATCATACCTTTACCACCTAGGATTCATCCTTGGTACAATGACAAAAAAGTAAAGTTTAAAAACAAAAACAAATCAAACCAAGTAAACCTCATACCCCTCCCTCGTCTTTCCCCTTGAGGAAAAGATCTTAATTTAACAAATTAATATTATAAAACTTCTCAACTAATTTTACTTCAAATATAATATGTCTTAATTTCAAATAAATTAAACATCATAAGTTAATAAGTCATATTAAAAATTAATAACTAACAATGTTTCATTCACTAAGTATCAAATAAAATAAACAAAACTATCATAATTCAAAAGTCAATAAATTAGTCAAACTAATCGAAGTTAGTATCATCACGCATTTATTGTATAAACATATTGATTGAAGTGCATGATAATCATTGATTTCACTTTGCAATTTTATACAGTATGACTTAAATCTATTTTTTCAAACAAAATCATATATTAACTTTATCATCTAAACTCATCTTTTTAATTTTTTACTTTTAAAAAAGTGGATGGTGAGTCGAGTTTATTATGCATGAGTTGGATGATGTTTCAAATCTATTGGGGAAATCATTGTGTGTTGAAGCATTTTTCAACTAAACCTAACCCACAACTCAATAGGAATAAAATATAAGCGCGTATTATTTCATTTGATTTGAAATTAATGTTTGACGTATTTTATGGATTAGATTGGGTCGAAACTCACGAGTTTGTAGGTTAACCTGACCCACTGAACATCCCTAGTATTACATAAAGATTGACTTAAATCAGCTTTTCACAAAAACTTCTTTTTATATTGAGGTTGTAGGTTCATGCTAAGCTGGTGACATCAATACATATGTGGCCTTTTTCTTCACAAAACAAATCGTCCAAGGTCCAAAAGCCAATTTAGATTTTGGGCTCATTTGAAGCTAGTCATAATTAATCGAAGTCAATGTTATCACGCATGTCATATGTATTGACATAATCATTGACTTTACTTTATATTTTTCCTATAAACTTTTTATCATCTAAACGACATTTTACTTTAAAAAAATGGGTGGGTCGGGTTTGTATGGGGTTGGACGTGTTTCAACCCGCTACCCGACCCACACACTACAGGTTGAAGCATTTTTCAACTCAACTAAACTTACGAACCTAATTCAATCCGTATTTTATGGATTATGTTTGGTCAAAACCCGTAAGTTCGTGGGTTGACCCAACCCACTAGACATCCCTAATATTACGTAAAGATTGACTTAAATCAGCTTTTTACAAAAACTTCTTTTTATATTGACGTTGTAGGTTCATGCTAAACTGGTGACATCAGTACACCTGCAACCTTTTTCTTCACAAAACAAATCATCCAAAGGTCTAAAAGCCAATTTAGATATTGGGCTTATCTGAAGTTTTGGACCTTTGTATAATAGCCAACATGCATGGAAAATCCAACACATTACAAATTTTTGTTATATTGGAATTGTAGAATGTCAATGCTTCTGGGAGTTCATTCCTGATCTACAATGTGCATTTGCTTATATTAATAGCTATACTCCATGGTTGAAGTTTCTCGGGTGCGTTTAATATGGACCGCTTAGTCAAAGGTCTTACCATGGATCTTGCAATATGGGATATCAGATATGTGTAAAATGGGATGGACGGTTGTGATTGTTGACCGATTACCTGCTATTTGGGTAACGTTGAAAGTTGAAAATTGACATTGATCCTTGCAAAATTTACTCCTGATCATTGGTAATTGTAAAATTAGTCTTTTAACAAAAGAAAATCATACAACAACCACAACATCAGATCGGGCAACGATGGTGCTAGATTGCTCTAACCTAAGTCGATAATAACGTGACAATGCAGTTAGGGTCAAACATAAAAACAAGAGAAATAAGGTTTTGGTCATCAAATCCAAGAATGAAGCTCACTGGTGGTTGGGGTTGTGGCTAGCAAAAGCACCTCACCTGAAGGTGGTTGGGTTCGGATCCCAAACATCAACTAGGTAACGGCTAGCAAAAGCGTATCCCAAACATCAACTGGGTTTCACGACAAGGGGTTCAAGGTGGATGGGCGGTGGAGGTGTGGGATTGTGCTTGTGGTGATTATGTTTCATAGGTTGGAATTGATTTGGGGGTGATGACAGGGTTCGAACTGAGGAGCTGCCATTTGATTTCGTGGAGAAGGAGAAGAGCATGTCGGTGTTCAACGCCAATAACGGAGACTTCAGGGAGGGACTTTTCCAACACTGAGATACAATGCGTAGCCAAAACAGTCAACAAGTACCTTGTCGAGATCCCTGCGTACGATCACCACCCCCAAACATGGTTGCTTTCCTTGCAGCCTGAGCCTCTATTGCGCAACCACTTGATCCACGCCTCCCAACGACACTGGTGTCAATGACAACATTGATAATGTTAAGTGTGTTAGGAGTAAAAATATCAATAGTTAAAGGTTTTAAAAATAATAAAAAATTAGACTTTTTTACAAAATTAAAATCTTATTATAATAGGTAAGGTCAAAAGTTCATTTGACTGTATGATCCTTATTAAAAGCACCAAAGTTTCTCATAGTGGCTTCACTTTAAGGGTTTGTCTAATATGGACTTAAAAATATATGGTCCATTAATGGGCCAATAATAATAAACCATTGATTTATTAATTAAAAAATCAACGGCTGATATTGATTACTTAAAACTCTATAAATTTTAATTATTAACACTCAAATTCATATACAAATTTAGTCAAATCATTTTTTTTAAAATAACTATACATATAAAAAATTTATAAATTTTAACTAATAATTTTTATATATATCTAAATCTACATATAAATTCTATTAAATAAAAACAATACATTCATATATCCAAACATATTAAATCCATAACAACAAGCTTCTCACTTTAAAGGTAAAGCCCATAGACTTGCACATCACGTTCACAGAGCAGCACCATGACTTGAAGATAAATATCCTGTTGTGATTTTCTGGGAAATGTAAAGATTTTCTGAGGTCCTTTTCAGTTTCAAATTTACTGGGCCAAAAAAATCATCTCAAACTCTCAAGGGCTTGTCTTGAAGAAAGTTCGCCAATTAATTTGAAGCTGAGTTAAGTAAGTATGGATGATGTTAATTCCAATTATCGGGCAGCATCATGATTTCGTCCATTAATTAGTAGTCTGTCTTTTTGCCAAAAGATAAATTTTAAATGGTATGGTATTCCTGCAGCATTGGCATGCACTATATATAGTTCTGATTTCTAAGATATGCTACAAATCCATTCATAATTGTTTTTTTGCTTGTTTAAACACACAGTCGATTGATTTAATTTAGGATAAGATTATTCAAAATGGATCAGGAAAATGTACAATTTCATTATAAACTTATTAATGGATGTATTCCGTCCAGCATAATTGGACGACAAACATTTTCATTTTCAACTTTGGCTTGGCACGGTGATTTTGACACCTTTTTTTCAAAATTTCTTACAGCACATTTTCTATATAACAAATGGGCTATAATAAAATAAATACCAAGAAAGTCTTCTTTTAATCTCACCTTCTTAAGATCTTATCCTGAATTTTGTTGAAAAGACTTTAAATTCGCCGTTTTTCTTTCAAATGCAAATAAACTCTTCCTTAAATATTTGACTCAATATAATATATAGGATTTATAATTTTATCTTTGTTAGCATGCAAATAAATGAGTCATTGTTGATCAATCTCTGTATCATTAAATTTTAAACTTTTTTTTTTTGGTGAGGAAATTTTAAACTTTTCTTAACTGAATGGATCTCAGAAAATTATGTTAGCGGAACAAAATTTTGAATAGGAAATCTCAAAGTGCAAGAGATGAAACTACATCTTTTGCAATTTTGTTATCAATCATTTTCTACTTGATATGGTTTATTTATTAAAATTATTTTTTTTTTTAAACTGACGCGGTCCTTTTTATAGGTGGTTGGTAAAGGGTGAAAACTTGAAATGCTAAAAATGGATGGCAAAAAAATATGAAGTAGTTGTTATGTTCACTAATTTCAACTTTTTTTGTGAGATTAAAGTGTATTCTCAGTTTAGGTTTATTTGAATTGTCCATAAAATTAGAGTCATGTTTTAAAGTTTTAAAGATTATAGAAAAAAGTGACTCATAATGAAATAAAAAAATAAAAAAAATAAAATAAAACATTTTACTCTATTATTTAGATGTTTAATAAAAAAAAAATGAATTACTCAAATCATTCTTTTTTTGATTTCTCAAATTAGAGACAAAAAATATATGCTTTGAGTAATAATGGAAGAACTCTTAACCCTCTCTTGTCATTCATCTCTTTCTTTTAAAATAACTCTCAAATATATTTTTATTAAATTTTATCTTTTTATTCTATATTATTCTTTCCATTGACATTCTTTCAAGTATAACCTAATTCTTATTAGACGGTGAGAGGATAAGAGTTATGCGATTTTTTACAAGAACGACATCTCTCAACCCTCGCACTACTTTCACCTTTGACAACTCTATATTCATCTCAGATTTGGGATGAAATTGAGATAAAAATGTAATATAAAAACCCGAATAAAATAACTTTCAGTAATTTGATTTTTTAACTCCTCTATCACTTGCTAACAATTTTATATCAACTCCATCCATCTCCATTTCATTATCAGCTCTGTTTTTCACCTCTGTTCCAAGTATCCATTATGTATGTTTTTATTAAGTTATGAAAATTTGTAGGATGAGAGGGGGTATTCTTACCTTTATTTTACTTGAATGACCAAGGAAACTGACGCTTCTACAAAGTTTAGAGCTGAATAATTGATGGATATTTCTAGAACAATAATGGACGGAATATCCAGTTGGGATCAGGGTTGGAAAGCGGATAAAATCCAACAAAAGTACACCTTTGTGGTCCCTGTGCTTCTTGCTGTCTTGCATGCTTATCTATGGACTTGTTTTGGGTTCTTTGTAACGTTACAGGGGTCAGAAAAAAGGTGCCTCTCATACACCATGACTCCCTTCTTCAGTGGTTTGCCCTACTCGGTGGTTCTCAACTTTTCATTCTCTCGCTTTCTTGTCAATTTAATGCCTATAGTATATTTTATTTTTTTTTGGAATATATGCCAATAATATACTTTATTTTATATTCTTTTATATTCTTAGCCTCGTAAAATTCATTTTCTTTCTTATCAATTATTCCAATATAACTTTTTATCTAGTAATACTATCTTCAAAGATTGAATAAATCTATTGTTCTGCCCACTTGACACATCAATCTTTTTTAAGAATAAGAACACACTGAATCACATCAAATCAAATGTATGTTAGTCTGAATAAAAAACATTTAAATTTTTTAAATATATAATCTTCAATTTAATTTTTATTTAAATATTAAATTATATTTCAAAAATTTAATCACTCGCTTACTAATAATATAAGAGATACTTAAAAAAAAAAGAAAAGGTAGGAGCAGTTGGACTCTCGCTGTTGAGCTTCATTTCTCACAATGCCAGCGCAATTCGTTTAACTTGAAAGAATCTTAGATCACTTGAACCATATTATGAGAAAGGAATCAAAGTAACCAAGCACTACTCCAAAGTCCAAAGTCTGCCAATCCAATCCAATTACACATTTGTAAGCAACTACACAAGCTTGTACATTGCCATTCGCTTGTCCACACGAATACCCAGATAAGTAGAAGAAAGGATAAGTTATTAAGCACAAGTACAGAACTAAATGGGCCATTCTGAGAAGCCTAAAATGGCTCTTACTAATCAACTATATCTATCATCAAATTTGGGCCAATAACAAATTCGTTTATTAGATGAGTAGTAATGATATATCTACTAATTAGTAATGATATTATTGCTTGTCTGTAGTTCAAGGAAATGTGACTCTTCAAAGCAGAAAGATTTGCAGGACCACAATCTTAAATAGGGCCACCAGCACAATCTACATTATCAGCACACAGACTACGATGCGGACGGCCCTGATTGCCTTGTTCACGTAACGTGGCTCATCATGTAACATCAAACTAATAACCAAGAAAAAAGAGGAGTGGGGCTAGTTTGCATCCCTCACGTGCTTGCACTGTATTTTCCACCAATGGCGAAGCTTAAAAGAGAGATGGAGAGCGAAGTAGGACCCGACCATCCTTATCAGAGTTGATCTCTATATGCCACCAACAGAAATGGAAGATAATCACTATTGAGAACAATAATAACTGAATGAGAGAAATTCATATATCTAAGTGTTAAGTTATAAATACATAGAAGAGTTTATATAGCACTATAAGCTAGAGTATGAAGTTAAACTAACTTGAACTAATCAACCTAATTAACTAACTAACAAACTAATTTTATTTACATCAGTTATATCAGTTAATAAGTTAACACCCCCCTCAAGATAGAAGATATGGATCAAGTACTCCCATCTTGGATAATAAAAAACTGAAAGAAACAGTGGAGAGTGGCTTAGTTAGAAGGTCGGCCAACTAATATTTGGATGGCACATGAACAAGTTTGAGAGTTCCAGCAAGAACTTTTTCTCTAACAAAGTGGCAATCAATGTTTATATGTTTGGATCTTTCATGGAATGTTGGATTGGAGGCAATGTGGATTGCAGCTTGACTATCACAGAAAAGCATGGCATAATCGATGGAAATCTCAAAATCTTTGAGAAGATTCTGAAGCCAAGTAACCTCACTGGTTGCACAAGCAAGGGCTTGATACTCAACTTCTGCTGATGACCGAGAGACAGTAGGCTGCTTCTTTGATTTCCATGACAGTAGAGAATCCCCAAAAAAAACACAGTAACTAATTGTAGACCTCATGGTATCAGTGCAGTTGCCCCAATCTGCATCAGCATAAGACTTGAGAGTGAGTGATGAAGTAGCAGAGAATAATAGACCTTGACCTGGAGAAGCTTTGAGATATCTCAAAAGATGATGGACAACATCTAGATGAGAAGTGATAGGACTTGTCATGAATTGACTAAGTTTATTCACAGCATAACAAATATCTGATCTTGAAATAGTCAAGTACAATAGCCTTCCAATTAACCTTCGATACTGTGAGGAATCAAGAAGTGGATCTTCATCAGAAACACTTAACTTTAGATTTGGATCCATAGGTAAAGTAGCTGGTTTGCACGCCAAAAAGCCAGTCTCTTCTAGTAAAGACAAAGTATATTTTCTCTGTGTCAAGAAGATACCTTTCGTGGACTGAGCAATTTCCAACCCTAAGAAGTATTTCAAATTCCCTAAATCCTTTAACTTGAACAAGGACTGTAAAATGACTTTAACTGTTGAGACAGTAGCTGGATTCTGACTTGCTACAATAATGTTATCAACATAAACAATGAGTGCTACAAAAGTGTTACTTGAACCTCTTATAAACAAGGAGTAATCACATTGTGACTGTTTGAAACCATGAGATACCAAGGTTGAAGAAAGAGTGTGAAACCATTGTCTTGAAGCCTGTCTTAATCCATATAGAGATTTATTTAATTTGCAGACCATGTTCTCCCCCTTGCATGAATAGCCCAAAAGTTAGTCCATATACACTTCTTCAAACAATGAGACATTGAGAAAAGCATTGTTGATGTCTAATTGGAGAAGTGTCCATTTCTTAATTGCTGCCAAAGAGAGTAAGAGTCTCACTGTTGTTAATTTTGCTACAGGAGAAAATGTATCTATGAAATCTATACCAACTTATTATGTATACCATTTTGCTACAATTCTGGCTTTGTATCTTTCAACAGTACCATCAGATTTGTATTTGACTTTGTAGATCCATCTACAACCAATGACATGTTTTCTTGGAGGGAGAGGAACCACAGTCCAAGTATTATTTGCTTCAATAGCATCAAGTTCATCTTTCATGGTCTGTTGCCATTCAGGAATGTGAGCTGCTTGGTGATAGAAAGAAGGTTAAAAAACAAAAGAAGTTTGCAAAACATAATTCCTGTATATAGGTGACAGCTTATCATAGGAAACATGATTGGAAATGGGATAAAGGACTAAGGAAGAATTACAACTGTAATCCTGAAGATAGGAATGCGGATTTCTGTTTCTGAAAGACCTTCGAACATCTGGACAAGTAAGAGTAGGTACATGTGGAATAGAAGGATGCATTTATGGAGCAGAAGAATTTGTAAAATTTGGAACTGGTTTAGGAATAACCAGATAAGGAAAAGGATCACTAACAGGAGAAACTGAAGCAGACTGAAAAGGAAAAACATCTTCATGAAAAATAACATCTCTTGAGATATAACATGACTTGTATTGCAGATTGTACAATTTATACCCTTTATAACCAGGTGGATATCCCAAAAAAATAGATGGAATAGTTCTAGGACTAAATTTATGTCTGCTAGAGGAAAGAGTGGAACCAAAACAAAGATAACCAAAGACTCAATTGAAAGTAATCAGGTTCAGATTGGAAAAGCAAGCTAAAAGGTGACTTGAAAAAAAGTAAGGCAAAGGGTACCCTATTAATGAGGTAAGTAGCAGTAGATATACAATCTCCCCAGAAATCCAATGGTACTCTAGATTGGAAGAACAAAGATCTAGCCACATTAAGGAGATGTTGATGCTTCCTTTCAATGACTGAATTCTGTTGTGGCCTTTCCACACAAGAAAACTGATATAAGGTTCCTTTTGTGGCAAAGAACTACGTTATGACCAACTCATTGGCATTGTCTGATCTAAATTGTTTGATCACTTTCCCAAACTGTGTTTCCACCATGGCAAAAAACTTTATGATTACTTGAGGTGCTTTTGACTTGGACTCAATTAAGTATGTCCATGTAAACCGAGTGCAGTCATCTACCAAGGTAATAAAGTACTTCTTTCCAATATATGTTGGTGTATGGAATGGTCCCCATATGTCACAATGCAGTAAATCAAAAGGGTTATCAGACAAATGATTATTTGAATGGAAAGAAAGTTTCTTTTGTTTAGCTAATGGACAGATAGGACATATATGATAAAGATAAGACTTTGAGATAGAAAAAGGAATTTGATTACTCAAATGCTGCAATGTTTTATTTGACAAATGTCCTAATCTAGCATGTCATACATTGGCAGATACAGTATTGTGAACAGAAAAAGAAGAAACTGTATTAGAAACTACTTTTGATGGTTTAGCTAAACTTGGTTCAATCAAGGAAGAGGAAGGATGAGCTCTGAAGACATACAGGCCTTCAAAAAGATCACCCTTGCCAATCATCTTTAAATGATTGAGATCCTGAATTAAAAAACTAGTAGAAGAAAAAAGAATGTTGAAGTTAGCATGTTTTAACAATAAACTAATTGAAAGTAAATTGATGTGAAAACTAGGAACATAAAGCACATGCTGAAGAGTAATATCAGGTGAAAGACAAATAGTTCCTATGGCAGTAATAAGAATACTAGACTGATCAGGTAAAGTAACAAACTGACCATTCACAGACTTATATGAAATGAAAGAAGACAAAGAACATGCAATGTGACATGTGGCTCCGGAATCTAATATCCAAGAATGAGAGTCATGAATAAAAGAAGAGGATACTGTTGAAAGCACAATACTTGCAGCATGCTCAGAAGGAGTAGATTCTGCAGAAGTCTTGGACAACTGAGAATTCAGAAAAGAGAGTAGTTGCTGACATTAGGCTGCAGAAAACTGAAAAGAAGAATCTTGACCCTGATCTGTGACTTGATTAACGCTGGCCACTATAATTTGAGAAGACTTGTGTTTACTAGCTTTGTAATTTAGTGAAAAACCATGCAATCGATAACATTTTTCTTTTGTATGACCAAGTAAACCACAATATGTGCAAACTGGTCTATCTTTCTTCAAACCACCTTTGCCTTTAGTATCAAGAATAGGCTTAGAAGCAGAATTAACTGCATATGCTAGCTAAGTTTCAGCAGACTGAGAATGTGAAAGACTGATTTCATGTTGCCTTTCTTTTGTACTAATAATGAAAAAACTCTGTTGATAGGAGGAATTGGGTCCATGAGAAGAATCTGACCACGAATATGAGAAAAATTATCATTGAGCCCTATGAGAAAACACATGACATACTCAATGTGAGAATGATCAATCAAAGATTGAGCTCCTCCACACGTGCAATTGCTCAATGATCGAAAATCAGACAATTCTTCCCAAATTGTTTTGAGTTGAGTAAATTACTGACTCACAGTTGATGTTCCCTGGGTAAGGTTCATTAGATCTTTCTTGAGTTGAAAGATTCTTGGTCCATTATTTTGATGAAAATGATCTTGTAGATCATTCCATATTGCAGCAGCAATAGTTGAATATATGATACTAGCTACAATTTCTCGAGAAACTGAATTAAGAAGTCAAGAACTTACAATATTGTTGTTGCGATCCCCATGCAGCCAGAAGATGAGGATCAACATCATGAGGTCTGGGAATGGAACCATCAACAAAGTCAAATTTATTTTTGGCATGAAGAGCCATTTTCATAGAACGACACCATGAATTGTAATTGTTGTAACACCCTCCCTAGGGTATCACATGTCTGACTCCCGACTCATAATCTGAAAAGAAATTTGCACAAAGTTTGAGTTATAAAAAGTGAGTTTTAAATTTTCTTCTTATAATCTTCATAAATTTTTATTTAAAATATTAAGTAATATTGAAAATCATATTTCAACTATTCATTATGCAATATTGACACTAATTAATATTTCATAATTTAAAGAGAAATATAAAACTTACAGACTCTTTTTTTTTAAACAAGTGTAACCCGATGACATTTCTACTTATAGCGCAATTCGTTTAACGTTAAAACCTTAACATACTGAACCTTTTATGGTATCCACTTGATGCATCGTAACTCTACTCCTTATCCAAAGTCCATAACTTCGAACTTGAGACAACCACTTTTCAATGTTTTCATCAATCTCACAAGTATCCATCGCCTTTTATGTCTAAGACATACTCATTCCTTCTAAGTATAGTTTTAACAATACATACATAAAGCAAAACAACATAACAAAGAGGTGAGATCACCTACGCCAATACCTAACATGGCGATCTGAGATAACACAAACAAGAATATCAAACAGATGATAGATCATACCATAATCATGTTATCGATGATTAATCAACTATCATCATCTAATCATTTATCAGCTCAATCATCATCCAAATGTACTCAAAACAATTATGTAATAGATATTCCTCAATTAATATATATTATACAGATATAAATGTCGATTATGCATGTGCCACAAGAGACTAATTTTTTCAAAAACAACTCCACATGGAGGTTTTCACAATTTCGAGGAGAATGCTGATTGCCTTGTCACGTAACGTGACAATCTTCCAAACTGTTGAAAAGAATCGTGTTCTTGTCGGGTTGCATCCCTGCGTTGCAACGAATTGCACTGTATTTTCGCACCAATGGAAGCTTAAAAGAGATGGTCAAGTCCAGGACCCGACCGCCGCCTTATCAGCCCTCTAAGATCCATCATAGAACTATCAATTCTCATTCCTCTTTCGACCACAGAACCATATATAATGCATGAGTATATCCGTCTAAGTCCAACCCCAAAATACCAATTTCATTTGTTCAATGTATCATATGCCTCAACGCATATTTTTCCAATGCAACTGTATAATCACCAAATCCAATCACAGATCTCTTTCCAATTTTATAAATTACACCAAATTATATCTTGTATTTTCAACAAAGAAAATCATGTTATCACATTTTCATAGTTATAAAACACTTTCGTCGTGTTTTTCAAAATTGCGTAATATTTCCGTTTCATTTTCACAATTAAAATTTTGGCACATTACGTTTTCACAATTTCAAAATGTTTATATTACGTTTTCAAAATATCGTAACAATTATATTCGTTTTCAAAATTCAAACGTTTACGTTATATTTTCATAATATCGCGACACTTCACATGTTTTCAAATCTCAAAATTTTGAGTTACGTTTTCAAAATACTACAACTCTTCTATTGCACTTTTAAAACACGTACTAATTTTTCAACGTTTTTCTTAATCGCGTAAAAATATACGTTTCTCAAATCCCATAATATTTTTCCACTGTTTCAAAATCGCGTAACTTAAAAATCATCCTTTTAAGTCGCGTAAATTATTTTCTTTCATTTTCAAAATATTTTAAACACTTTTCAAATCACATAACTTTTCATTATTTTCACAATCACGTAAAAATAATTCATCACTTTTCCATCACGTAGTGATTTTTCAATAGAATTGATTACGTAAAATATTTAAACGTAATTCAAATAAATAGAAATATTTTAACGTATTTAAAATCGCGTAAAGAAATATTTTTCCATATTACGTAACTTAAAAATCACATTTTTAAGATAATGTAAATAATTTTTCACCACAATTTCATTACAAAAATATTTCTTGACCTTTAAAAATTCCTTTTAACTTTTATCAAAATAATATAACTTTACACTTCATTTAATATATTTTCTTACTCAAGAAAATATTTTTCCACAGATTCTTTACTCAAGAAATTCTTTTTCAAAATATAATTCACAAAATCACTTTTTCATTTATGTAAATCAACGTTTAAAACTTAACATTTTCTAACGATTTCAAAACTCAAAAAATAAGTTATACGTTAGTAAAATTTTCAAAATACCATTATATTCTCCATTTTTTTCCAAATCAATTCTAAAATCAATTCTCTTCAAAACAAATTAAGATTCAAATCCTTTAACTTTTCTTTTTCATTTTCATACGAAAGTTCATTTCTCAGTGATAAAATACTTTGATTTCCCAAAATCCTTATACTAAAATATTTTGTTCAAACATTTTGTTTCCACTTTAAAATTACTTTGTTCCATAAAAATCAAAATTATTCCAACCTCCAAAAATCGTAAGAGTCTTTTGCTATTGTTAAGCCATCAAATATTTTCTCCTAAATTAATATGGTTTTACACAAACAAAACTATTAAAAATTCTTTATTTTCAAAACCGAAATACCATCATTCATAAAACCAAACCCATTTGTTCAAATTCATTTTTAATTTCCTTACAAATCCTTTTTCACTTTCTTTTCGCAAATCCTTAAAATTATCATTCTTATTTTCATTTAAATCTCATGTTTAGTAAAACACTTAAAACTTTTCACACAAAATAAATCAATAAATCCTTCTAAAACCGTATTCATGTATCTTTCTTTGAAAAATAAATTCTTTGTTTATTTTCCTTACTTTTCTAAATATCTATTTTCATCTTTCATGAAAATATTAATTTGTGAACACCTATTTTGAGGTGTCTTGTTCAAATCCACCATGTTCTAAGTGACTAAAATCAATTCTTTTGTTCTTGAAAATTTTCAACATGAAACCCTAATCAAGGACATCAAAACCGTAAAACTCTTCGATATTGAGCCAAAAATCAATTTCCTTTCCACCATCAATGTCATGACATATACATATATATTTCATCATAAATAATATAAACATACCATCAAAGCCATAAAAGCATGTGATATAGCATATCAAGATATCATCAAAAGCTATAAAATCATGCAAAGATATCAAGATAGAAAATTAGTATGAATCCTGGAAATGAATCCTCACATGGATTCCACATCCATCAAATAAAATACCATCTCTCACCACCACGCTTGGTTGGTGAGATGGATCTCCTCTTACCTCTTGAAGATCCTCAAAAATTTCTTTGTTTTGCTTCTTTTTCCAAGTCCTTCATCACCAAGAAATTTCTCAAATACAAAACAAAATACATAAATTAAGTATACTTGATGCTTCCTTAAGAGGAACCATATATCAAACATGGCTTAGATCATGAAAAAAAGATGGCAAAAATGAAGTTTCCTTATACTTCACCTCAAAAATCCAATAATTTTGATCTTGAAGAAACTCCTCAAGATTTAACGATTTAGAGAAAATCTTCAATACGAAAGTTCTTTTGACTTGAACATCAATAGATTCAAGATCTATGGTTGGATGAAATTAAAAGAGCTTGGATGGTGATTTTAGGGGTTTTGACCCCAATGATATCTCTTGAAGAACAAAGATGAAATTTTTGATTTTTGATAAAAGTTTCTTGAAGCTTGGATTTGAGCTCAAGATGAATGATTTTGGAAAAACTCATAACTAGAGATGTTCTTAGAATGATGTAAGGATTTAAGAAGTATGGTTGTATGAAATTTTTGAGTGATGAAAGGTTGGTATGGAGTGCTTGGCCAAAACATGAAGAAGGAGAGAAATGAAGAAAAAAACGTATTAGAAACTACTTTTGAAAATGTCTAATGATGGTTCAATCAGGATGAGCAAAGGATGGTCTTCAAACTTTTTCCTATGTCCTAAAGCTTCTCAATTTCGTAGCTCCTCCAATGCATTCTTCTTGAGTGCAAATTGATCAAAGAATGATCAATTATGATGAAACATCAATTTAACATATAAAAATGACATAAATTGATGTCTTCTAAACACTCCAAAACCATCACCTTCTCTTCATGCGTTCAATAAAGTTGTTTCATTATTTGCCACCATTTGAAGATTTCTAACCATTGATTAATTCAATGGTTAGGATTTAAATGAGATTTTTAATTTTAGAAGACTAAATGCAATGTGATTGGATTTTTCTTCTTTAAATTCTAAATTTTAGATGTGTCTCCAAATTAAGCAATTAAGATTAACTTCTTCAAATTTTAAATCCAAGGGTCATAATTAGTCTTTCATTTTAGACAGACCAAATCTCACCTTTGATTAATTCTTCATCTAATTGGCCATAAATGGTCTTTGTTACTTTTTAAGATTAAATCTCCACCCTTGATTTAATCTAAATCCAATTGTTATAAATTTGAGAAGACTTTTTTTTCAAGACCAATTCTACACCTTTGATTACATCTATGGTTGATATCAAAGCCTTCCTAACTAAGTCTTATTCTCACACCATTGATTAAATCAATTGGTTATTATCCAAGAATGTTCTTTATTAAGTTTGTTTTTCTTAACATTTGATTAAATCAATGGTTAATATTCAAACTAAGATTCTCATCCAAGCAGATAAATCAAGTTAAGCTCTCTTTGTTGATCACAAGATATAATATTTATTCTTGATCTTATAAATAATATTTTGGATCCATTTTTATCATCCGATAATTAAATACGAAGATAAAATACAAGATGAAATTTTCTAAAACTATTTCTAGATTCAATGGCTTAGAAGATCAATCAAAGATCCGCTCTAAACAAGATAAATTTTTCACATGCGTAAAAAAACAATTTTTGCTTTATGACCCACCTGGCCACGATATACCCTACCACATACACCCCCCTGGGCCCACAATCAAGATAAAAAATTTCATAATCATCCACAAAATCACAAAAATTATAAAATCATTCAAACATCAAATCAGATTATGTAAAATAATTACCTAACGGTAAAAATTAAATTACATAAAGTTTTCTCCGACTTGAAAATTTTTATTTTCCAGATACGGAGTAAATCACTCAAAAAGATCAAATACGCTGACGGAATAAACAAAATAATTTTACAGGATCAACATCATGAAATTACTAAACAATGAAAATTGTTAATCAAAAAATTACTTTTTTAAGAAATACAGAAATTTGGAGTGTTACAATTGTCACCAGTGAGAGGTTAAGAAACCAAGATTAATCATAGGTTATCAGAATGTTGAAGAAAAAAAGGATTGAAGGGATCATCAATGGCGAAGGAAGCAACCATTGTTATAGATGCAATGAATCAGAGGAAACGAATCAGAGAAGGAAAACAGAGAAGGAAATTTCTTCTGATACCATATTGAGAACAATAATAGCTGAATGAGAGAAATTCATATATCGAAGTGTTAAGTTATGAATACAAAGACGAGTTTATCTAGCAACATAAGCTGGAGCCTGAAGCTAAACTAACTTGAATTAACCAAACTAACCAATTTAACTAACAAACTAATTCTATTTACATAAGTTATATCAGTTAATA
Organism: Ormosia emarginata; assembly: GCA_029884605.1. Taxonomy (NCBI): domain Eukaryota; kingdom Viridiplantae; phylum Streptophyta; class Magnoliopsida; order Fabales; family Fabaceae; genus Ormosia; species Ormosia emarginata. Next base: position 18,789,857 of record JAQQTP010000060.1, on the reverse strand, counting down.
AGTTAATAATCACCCGGACCTAGATCACCAACAGTCAAAAAATAACTGCATGTGGTTGCAGTTGAAATCTAATTGTTGAAACTAATTCAATCAAATTTTTGTTTAATATTTTTAACGGTGGAAATTTTTCACAATTTCAAAATGAGCTTCATAAAATCCTTATCAATCGTCACCCAGATATATAGAGGGAAAGTAGACAATGAAACTATTAAAGTTTTTTAACACTTAAAAAGGATAACACATGTGCTGGTGAAATTGCGTTTTCTTTACTTACCATAACATCTTTTCTTAATCAATTCGTATATTTTTTAGGTAAAAAAGATAAAAATAGTATATTAAAATATGTATTTTTTTATTTTATCATAAAAAAATTATGTATAAATGGTACAAATAAAAAAATAATATTTTTTACATATCACTTTGAGGACATATCTGTCATAGGAGGAGTATGTAACATATGCAAAGTATAAATATATAAAAAATGAGATAAATTTAAGTATAATTAGATGATAAAAATTATAAAAATATAAAGTAATATCTATGCAAATATAAGAAAAAATTATTTAAGGTGAATTTGTTTATAAAATAAATAAGTAAAAATTTATTTATTTTAAATTTAATTTAAAATATATTATCATCTTAATTTATTAAAATTTAATAATAAATACACTTTTACTTATTTAACCGTCTAAAAAATCTTATCCATAAATATATATAATATTGTAGTAAGAAAAATGACGTGCAAATGACGTTATTTTTTCTTAAACTATTTCTTTAAGTTATATCCCTTTGCTCTATTGCTTTTCTGTCCACTTCATCTATAACAAGTTGTCAAGGACATGTATTTGCCCCACGCCCCACTTCCACATTATTCAACTAATTTCATTTCTGGTGAGAGGGTCTTGACGCTTCTCTTCTTCTGAGCTCCTTTCCTCTAGCTTCATGCATGGCTTCCTAACGGGAAGGAAGCTCGTCATTTGACTGTTACTTTATCTGCTTTACAAATTTTATTTGCTGGTACCCTCTGCTACACAGGTTTCTCTCTCACTCTGCTTCTGGGTGTTAACTGCTATTAATCGCAAATTATAATTCACTTTTCATGCCTTTTTATTCCCTCATCATGTGCATCACTTACTTTCCCCCTATTGAATCCTTTCAATCTTTCCACTTTTTCCAGGAGTTGTAAAAATGGGAGAAAGAGTTTTATTCTCTGTGTAGAGTTTTGAAGAGAAAGATAATATTTTTAAGACCCTTATAATGCCAGTTCCACTTGCCCCCTACCCGACACCCCCAGCTCCATATACGCCTCCAGCAAATGGTATCTTGCTTGCTCTGTTCTTCCTTTGCTCATTGATGTTGGTTCACTCTGTTGGTTATAAAATTGAAGAATAATGCTAAACACACACTTACCCACCTTATATTTGTACAGTTTTTTTTACCATCACATTACAGTTGGTTTCACCTTTTTTTTTGCACAGCTACCCTATGATTGTAATGTGATTCTAAGAATGTGTACCAAGCATTTTCCAAAATTGAAATACCCAATTTACCAAGAGGGGTGAAAAGCAAAATTCCACTTTCCCATTAGCTAAAGGGAGAAATGGTGGACTGAATATGAAGATGTGCTCTGAGACTCTGATTTGTTTGGAATGTGTGGATTGGAGATAGCTGGTTATATATCTTTTTTAAGTGCAGTTCTCCAATCTAGTCCAATTTCTCACCTGGTCACTGGTCACTGGTCAGGCTTTCCATTTGAAAATTGGACCTGTCTTAAAGACAGGATGAATGATAGAACCTTTCTTGCAATATTATCAAAGAACAGAAGGAGAAAAAAAATCATGTGGTCATTTGTTTGATACTGCAAATAATTTATGTCAAAACCTTCCTTGATAACCAGGTGCACAGAGTCAACTTGTCTGCTCTGGGTGTAGAAACCTTCTCCTCTATCCAGTTGGAGCCACCTCTGTGTGCTGTGCTGTTTGCAATGCAGTCACAGCAGTGCCACCTCCTGGTATGATTCAGTTTCTTTCTCTAATTCTTGATCTGTAGGCTACTTAGAAGTTCAACTTGCTACCTATACCATTCTTTTCAATCAACCGAATATGAGGCAGATAAATCACAAGCATTTATGTGCACAGGCACAGAAATGGCCCAGTTAGTTTGTGGAGGCTGTCACACTTTACTCATGTACATCCGTGGAGCGACAAGTGTGCAATGCTCTTGTTGTCACACGGTCAATCTAGCTTTGGAAGGTAATGAACTATTAATGGTTGTATGTGAGTGTTGTGCATACATATATATATATGGACAGAGACATTAAGACGTGTTTCTTTAGTGAGCCATAAATTGTTATGATTTGAGTCACTACTTTGTGGGTAAGCATCAAATGTATGTGCATTGTAACAGCAAATCAGGTGGCACATGTTAACTGTGGGAACTGTAGGATGCTACTCATGTACCAATATGGAGCAAGATCCGTGAAATGTGCGGTTTGCAATTTTGTAACATCAGTTGGGGTCAGTACAATCTCCTCTTTCCTTAATCTGCAGATTTCTGTTAACTGTCTTGAGTCCCAACTTGATAGTGAAGGATCCCAACAAATGTTTATATCAGAAGAGCACATACCTTTCCCTCTTTTTGTTTTGGATGAATAGATATCAGAGAATATAACTTTTAATCAGTAGCAAGTATGAAAAGTTTCTGGTCATTTACTAAATAGAAGGAATGAAAAGGGCACGAATTTCTCTGTAGTATTGTCTTACATTACTATATACTAATGTGAAATTTGTTTTGCTCATAAAAAAAAAGGTGCTCATCAAAATAATAATAATAATAATAATAATAATAATAATAATATGAAAAGTGTTTTATATGGGTGAGCATAAATTGGAGCTATAGACATTTTCTAATATACGCATTGGTTTACACTGGTGTTACTGAATGATGCAGGCCTCAGCAAGCACCACTGTCACTGAGCAGAAATTCAGCACCTAAATCTTGCAATAAAAGTCACTAGACTCCACAACCTTGGTTTTGCTAGTTACATATCGCCCTTCAGGAATAACGAGTGCATGTCAGATGGCGGAGGAAATTCTCTTCATATGTATAGAGCTATTTTTCCCTCGAGTGATTTAATTAAATAATTTTGGTGTTATTGGGTGTGCGAATAACTATTTATGATAAGATTCCTGATTCTGAGTGCTTTTGAAAATTCGCATCTGTAGATAAGGTAAGGTTTATTTTCTATTGCTGATATTTTGTTTACGAAGATTGAAGGAGCACCAAACACATCATTAATTTCCGTCAGATAATTCGCTGCCTCTTGAATCAGTAAAAGGTCAAGTACGGCCACCGAATCTTGGCTTTCAAATGAGACACTAGATGGTTTGATAAAATTAACTTGGGTTGGGGTAAGCTGGTTGGGGTTCTTCTCTTTTAAACACGTGGTTTGAGGTTCGAATCTTGATTCTTGTGTATGAAAAAAATTTAAGATAAGAGGGGACTCTTGCCTTAAGTAGTGTCTTTAATTTCTTCGTTAGAGATTAGTCACTGTTATCAACAATGAATATTCTCGGTCAAAGATAAAAAAAAAAAAAGATGATTTGATAAATTCAACATGATAACATCCAAGTCTGAGATTCCCATAGATATTTAAGAAATGAAATTGATGTGAGTGTGAGGATTGTTCAGCAGAGGTTGTTCATTATTCCATGGTTGCTAATTGCTGATTTTGACTTGCATGACTAGCTCCACGAGTACTCTAGGCAGACAGACCTTGTTAGTCAATAATCGGATAGACATGGAGGCCATTATCAAAATCTGAATGAGCTACTCCTTTTTGGGTTGACCACATTGCACCTTACACGTATACATTCAAATAGGTGTGATAACTTTTTCTTGCTGGACATTATCATTTATCAGTGTGGTCAGAAAATTGGGTGTGGAAGGAAATAGCAAGATGCCTTAAATTTTTATAAAAAGAGAAGGTAAAAAAGGAAAAAGAAAATTATGGTGAAGTTTTGATATGTGCAGTGAGCTCATCTCTGCCAGGCAAGTATATAACATGTTGCAGACAGGTTCAGTGGCCAATATCTTTTTTCTGAATCACAACATAAGCAACCTTTTTGATAGATATTACGCAACTAACGTCCTTTTCAGTCTCTACTCTGCCGGTTTTCCCGTGTTCTGTCTTCAACTTTAAGCATTAGGAGGTAGCCAAAAATCGATCACCGTGAATGACCTGGACATCCTCTTCTTACATTACTCATCCTGGCCCTTTGATATTGCCCCATGTTCTCCAGCAGCCTTGTTTATGTTTGTCACAACTCACACATATGGTTATGAATATTTGGGTTCCAATCATTTTAAAAATGTCACGTTCAATTGAAAATTACTCTTTTGTGAGTATAAGGGGTGTATTATTTTTAAGTTAAGACTGGACATACTTGGCTGTCATTGTCCCATGACTCCTTCCCGTGTCTTGTTACTAATATTGCAGTGAAAAGCAAGTAATATCACAATAAGTGGCTGTGGCTGTGGCTGTGGCTGCGAAGCAATCTGTTCTGAATTAGATAGGAGAGTTCGCTTGGCTTTATCAATGAGGAATGAAGCATTTTACAAACTCGACGGTGAAAGTACCATCCCATTAATCTATTTAATTTATAATTAGTGGGAGGAAACAATTAAATCAATCGTTCATAATGGACCAAAACGCCTCCAATCATGTAGTTAAGATTAGCTTTCTTCATATCCTTCACCAATACAAAATTGGTTGAATAAAAAAAAATCACTTCCTAATTCCTAATCCACTTATTGATGATTGTTCTATATTTTGAACAATATCTTCAGAACGGATCAGATAGATTTACCTGAAAGGCTTTTTGGTGGGATGGTGATGGTTTTTTCTCCATAATGCAGCAGCCAAAGTGACGGAGTAGAGTGGTGGTGTTTTTCTAAAAGACTTTTTAACGCTCAAGTAAAGTTATATACTAAAAAAGAATGTTTAGGGTTTAGATCCATACCTGAGTAGGTTAGCTTAATATTTATAGGAGAGTATTGCTTAGTTGTTAAGTAGAAAAAGAGGGAAATTCTAATTTGAAATGTCATTGATGAGTAATTATGACTGATAAAGAGATATACAATCACTCTTATTTGTATGAAATTTGTTAGGAGCGATTGTCTCTTATTTCTGTAACGGTTAATAGTGACGTGGTGCTGACTCAAGTCGTACTTAAGACTCTTACAAGCAACACTACATATTATAGAATTAATTTTAATAAATGAGTCCAGTATTTTCAAAAACTATCCTTATAATTACACTATAATACCCCAAATAACTTCAGCAGGACCAAACCATATATTTCTATCATGACCTCCCAAGAATCAAAGTAAGGTTATTATTCCAATCTTCACCTTTGTTTAGTCTATATTTTAAAATGACAAAATCATATTAAGAGAAAAAATGAGAAATTTAAATTCAGTCCCATTTCTTATGAAGGAGTTCACAAATTCTACACAAGTTGTTTTTACCCTACTTTAAAAAAGAATACTGTTATGTTCTTAATAGAAAAGGGAAAAAAAAAACCAAATCCATTGTAATCATTCTAAAGTGAAAAATGAATTATTTTAGTGGTTATCCTTTGTAGACCTATCTCTTTACCTGCAAGGATTACAGCTCCAAATAGCACAGTTCCTTAGCATCTTCACCATGGTTTTTAGTATCAACCACAACTCTCTTTCACGTAAAGTCAGTTTAATTGCCTTTTTTGCACTTAAGTTTTATTGCTGCCAAGTGTGAGTGATGGTTGGAGTTTTGCTCATTACCTCATCAATTTCCTTCTTTACACTCTATAACCAACGAAAAAATATTGTGGCCGTAAAGTCAGCTCAATTTCCTTTTTGGCACGATATTTCTATTCAAGCGGTAATCATAAAGTGTAAGTGGTGATTGTAGTTTTGCTCATTACCTCGTCTTCATCTTGAGTTTCTACTTCAAGGTCAGAGGATGGGAAGCCAACACAAAGGAGTTCATAACCCTGAATTGCAACATAGTTTCACACACTTCTCCTATTTCTGATTGGAGACAAGTGAACAGCTTCCTCACACTTGTTTATAGGCGAAGAAAGGACAGGAAATGGCATCAAAGTTGCTAGCCACAGACTTGAAAGTATTCTTCTATGTTGTACACATATGAAATTGATCCAATGAATTGGTGCATATAAAGTTAAAATTACTGATTCAAAAGCTTGGAATTAAAAGATAGTTAGTTATACATGCCTTCTCTTTCAAATCGACAGATATCATCCCTAATGCCTTTGGCTATCTAATCTTTACACGCACAGCTCAGCTCGTACAAGGAACAACCTGCCATAAAAAAAGGATTCAAAGAAGCAATCAATAATTCAATATCAGGAAGGTAGCAATAGATTATAGCATCACATTCACAGACTAACAAATTTCAATCTGCATTGCATGATCCACAAAGCCAAACAAGCTCTTACAATAAGTAAAACAATGAATAAGAATTCAACAAGAGCTTTGGAGCTCCGACGTCGTCGTCTTGAAAGGATTGTGATTGGCATTCGAAGGAAAAGATTCGTTACAGCTTTGGAATTGGAATGCAATGCAGCAAGCAATTCCAAGGGCTATCTTGCTTCTTCGCCTGTGCTGCGCAGGAACACCAGATAACGTGCGTTTGCGCTGGGAAGTGGATGATAGAATCGTGTACGATGGATGATCACATACTTTTATATTTTTAATTTAACTTTTCTATGTGTGTAAATTTATCTATTTTTTATTTGCCTAATATCTCTCATCGATTTGTAAATAGAAATATAAAGTAACTTGATCTGTGTCTTTTTTTTTTTTTTTGAAACTTGATATGTGTCTTTGATCCATTCTTTATTTGTGTCGATTTTTTTTCCTACACAAATATGAAGTTTTGGAGCAAATTTTAAGAAAGTGTCCTGTATAAATATAGCTATTTTTTTAGAAGTAATATTAAATAAACTTAAATATTGTAACAAATTATTTTTTTTAATTTTAATGCAAGCTTGATTTTGATTATTTTAAACTAAAAAATAATGAGATCATTTTTTTAACTGAGAGATAATAATATTTTTTTTAAATATTCAATCTAATAAATAAGAAATTAATATCTCAATTACTCTTTACCTAATAATTTTAAGATCCTCTTATACTTAAATCAATATATGTTTAATTTGAATTTTAAACCACTATGATATAGATGGACGAAAAAGACTTTATTTTAAAGGTACTAATAGAAATTTGATTCAACGACTTAAGTTAATAACTGTTTATTATATATATCTATTTATTAGGATATTTATTAAGAAATTTAAAATAAAAAAATTTATATAAAAAATTAATTTTTTTCAATTATCAATATATTGATTATTCTATTTTTATATCTAATTTTTTATTTAAAATTCATAACAAATACTTTTAAATTTTAAAAAATTATATATATTAAATATCTTAAAATATTTAAATCCATTAACATATCTGTCGGGAAAAGAAAAATTAGCAAAGCTCAAAGAATTGGCATGAAACGGTGCCAATTGTCAATATCGTTTGGATAAGTAGTGCCGTTTAACTGACAACCGAACAATCATATACCTTGATTCTTGAATCAACAATTATATTCTACATCGAATAGTATATATTTATTTTTATATTTATTATTATTTATAAATCTACTTTCGTAAATAATATCAAATTATATTTTTTTTAATATATATTCATTAATTAATTTTTTTATGTAATTAATTATTTTTTTATTTTTTATTAACCAATTTTTTTCACGAACATAAAATAAAGTTAATTAATGAATAACAAAAATGATTAATGATTAAAAAATTGATTAATGATACAATTTTATCACATAATTTCTATGCTCGTGAAAAAAGTTAATTAACAAAAATAAAAAATAATTAACAACGTAGAGAAATTAATTAATGAATAAATACTAAAAAAAAAAGACTATTTGCGATAGGATGATAATTTTCCTTCTTTTTTCGAATCATCTTTGAACGTGGCGGCCGGAAGATGGGAATAGCTCTGCATGTTGAACAAGTGGTGCCGTGCTCCAGAGTCTTTCGTGTCTTGTCTAGCTCTGAATTCTGATCTGATATATAAGTCGAGAAACAGTGCCTTACATTCGGGAAATTATTGTATGTTTCAGAATAGATTTCTACCGTTAATTTTAAATTAATAACTTAAAATTTATATAAATTTATTTGAAAGTAATGATAAATATCCTTCTTAAAAATGCATTAATTATACTGCAGGCCATGGTATGATTTCTGCATTCCAAATACCCTGTTCGAACGGTTGAATTCATTGATTGGAAAAAAAGAGACAGACACCAGCGATGCAATCTGCAAAGGAGAACATCTATAAAGCCAAAATAGACAAAGAAGGTCTGCTTTTGAGCTTTTCCATGTCCACTTTGCATAATGTTGTTCCATCACTTCCATGGTGCTGACTGCTCAATCAGAGTCTCTCAAATGATTTTATGTTTTTGCATAAAAGGGTATACCGTGATGTTTGTTAATGATCATGTTATCTTCATGCACAGGAAAATTGATGGAAAAAGATGCTTGTCAATGTATGCGAAAATATAAAAGCTATACGATTACTTTGTTAGTGTAATAAATATTAATTTATCGTTATGAAGAGCAGAGGCTGATTATTAATTGATTCACAAAAATGAAGTCTTATTGGGTTAAATACTTTAGGCAGAGATAGCAATGGCAAGAACAGAAGAAGATAAATTTATAGCCCATGAGCGTTCAAAGGCAAGGGAAGCTAAAGCAAAGATGGAGCTGCATCAAGCTAAAGCCAGGCATGCTGCGGAGAAGCTAGGCACCAACCAATCACATCACTATGGCCATCACTACAGTGTTTTTTTTGGTTTTTCGTCTTCTCGTTTGAGTTTCTCTTGCAGATATGAAATACGAAGGGTCTGTTTTTAATCAGGGTCCTTTGTTTCTGAGGATGGCTTACATTGCATCTTTTTATTTCAGTGAATGTTAAACTTTGTTTGTGGATGCCGCTATAATTTTCCTTCCAAGAATGGATATCCCATTTTTAGTCATTACTACAAAGTCATTTGCGCTTGAGCATAACAAATTACATTCACATTTGGCTACTTAATCAAAATATAAGCATTAAGCAGTAGCTAGAAAGGAGGAATAAAGAAAAGATTGTCACAATTAGTAGAATCACACGTCCAACATTTCAATAGTTACAGGAAACTAACATGACTCACTAGGAACTTCCCTTCAAAAGCGTCAACTAGTTAAATTCCAGAGCTTCATAAATCTCCTCACACATGGTCCTGCTCACCCAAATACCCTTCTACATTATTCAATGTCTTTACCAAAAAAATTCCAACCGCTAGATCTAAAATCTTGACGTAGGCTCTGTAATATATAGCTTAGACATGAGATTCGGCAGCTCAATTTGTAGGGTAACATACTCGGACTACTTGGACTTCCTTAAATTGTACATTTAACTCCCACATACTTTCACCAAATGCAGCAATTCCCAATTTCCCAGACATATTCGTAGCTAGTAAAAGATATAACCAAAGAGCTAAAAGGAACCATCAAGTAAAGCTCAGTTAAAATACAGTGTTTTGATTGCAGGTTCCCACCATATGCACAACTAAACAAATAAAGCCAACGAATCAATAGCCAGACCAATTCCTAGTAAGATTTTTTATACCCACTGCAATCTGCCCTGGTGTTCCACACACTGCTGAAATTTCCCATCTGAGAGGACCTGTTTCTTCACTTTGACCAGCCTAGTACCGTACTTCAGTTTAAACCTCGCCTCTGTTTTATGATGATCTACTGCAAGTGCTGGCGTCTCTGAAGAAACTTCATCAAGAAATTCATCTGCTACATCTCCATCCTCATCTATCCTAAGACGCTTTGCATACCACCTCAGACCCTGATGAAGATTAACACAAGAACCCAGAAATGTTAATCACCTGCTAGCAGTAAATTACTTGACAAAGGAAAAATTATCTAACCATGCAACTCCCATAGCTTAGTTGAGATAACTAAATAAAATGTATACATCAGATTCAGAGGTACCAGTACAAAAAGAAGCATTGCTAATTGCATAAACGAGAAATATATATTGTCAAATTGTCATCCACTGCACTTAAATACAAAGGCTAGCAATAAAAACCAAAAAAATGTAGCAGGCGAAACAGTAAGGCGTCAAGTGCTCTATTTGTAATTCAAATAATAACCTCATCATGTTAATATACCTGAGAAATTTTATAGGAGAATTAAAATTTAGGAATTCTTTGTAAAAATATTTCCAAATTAAAAACTATTCATCAAACTAGCGGTTAACAATTTTCAGAAAGTGCTTGATCACTTAAATATGTAATAGCTTAGTTGACCACTCATTTGGTTATTTTTTTCAGTTTATTTTTTGAAGATTCATAAATCATTAAAGTGTAATTCTTCCAAATTTTAATTCCCAGGATATTTAAGCTCGTAATTAGAGGCAGCTACATATGAACAACTATGTTGAACTGAATCTGAAGAAAATAAAGAATAAAAACTATATCCAAGCACTTAAAATGCCAAAAAACTCTATCACTTAATATCATGACTTTACAAACAAAAGCTATCCACTAATGAGTTAGCATTAGCAAATAATGCTACCCTTATCCATGCCAGAAAAGCTATTATGAGAATTCCTAATTATCAAGCTAGGACAATGCCCACTGATTATGCACAGAACAGACCAGTGAACTATTTCTGATACAGGGCACAAGCTGTCTAAAAGTTTACCATTATCAATTCAAATCTTAAATAATCCCCTTCTCATACTCTTGATCACGTTTTGGGTTGAGTAATGTTAAGTCCATCCATTCATGTGCTCTAAGTGAGAAAAATAGATAGCAGTTTAAGCTTGATATATCATACGTAGTTGAACTAAATCCAGTAGAATATAATAAGCATGCACATGCCCCAGCCCCCCAGATGTTACTATACTTACACATCTGCCATCCTACCTAATTCCAGCATTTTATAGTCAATACAAGCAAAGCCAAATGTTGGCAATCCAATTCATATCCATACAAAAAATTCACTGAAGAATCCCCAAGCAGTTGAAACAAAAGTGTTAGTTCAGTTACTTGTGCTGAACAAAGAAAATAAGGACAAAAAAGGTTATCCATGGTCCACTCTTGGCTCTTGCAACATTACAATATGTCAAACAACTTAATATTTTCTTGGTGAAACTAAATACTTCCAATGATGATAACATGATATAATACAACATCTAGAAGTCAAGAGCATGTTTAATATTTTTCTTCATGAACAAAAAATGTTTACAAGCAGACACAAGGAATCACAAGGTCTCAAAACACAGAAACCATTGACTCAAATACTTGGAGTGCAAAAGAGCAAACAACACAAGAAGCTCTTTCTCAAACAAACACGCCTAATAAATAGAAACTGAGATAGAAGACATTAGCCTCTGCTCACCAACCATTCAAAAGGGCCTTGATGTCCCGAATGCACAGAATAAAGCACAAATGATTTCATTTCCATTATGATTTCAGTGCATTCAAGATTCAATCTATTAATTATGAGAGGAAGGGGTCGATGGCATGGAATTGATTATTGATAGGAGCCAAATGCACAGAAAAATAATGAGAAATTGAAGGACCTGAACTCCGCCGTCGACGGAAGTAGAAAGAGTGAGAACGGGACCAAGCTGAGGGCGATCGACGACGACCTGGGCAGGCACGCTAAACCCCTTTCGAGGAAGACCAGTTTCTTTCACGTGCAACGGTGTCGTACGAGCTTGACCGTCGGGTTCTTCGTCGGCATCATCCTTGGTATCGTGGACCTCGTCCTTTGTAAACCCTAGCAATCCAGCTATCCTTCTGAAAAATCCCATCCTCAGAGGGAAACAGAAAACGACGTCGCAGTGGCACTGAGCAGACAGAGAAGGTCAAGGATCCTTTGCACTTGCACCTCTCCCTAACCTGCGCTCTTTTCTTTTGTTTGGTGCTGTTATTGCACAGAAACTCAGAAAAGAAAGAAACAAGGGGACCAAGCAACAGCACAGTATATATAACCAACCAATCCATTCTGACCGGTAGTTTAAATGTTTTTTTATTATTAAAACAGAAGAAAATAAGTGAGAATAGATTAGAAAAAAAAATTAAATGAAATATAATTTTTTTATTTAAAATATTTATTAATAAAATTAAATATAAAATTTTTTTATTTCTTTTTTTTTTTTTATAATTATTTATCTTCTAAACATAATGTTATGAATTACTTTCCCACGTACAAATTCCACTCCATCCCACCCTTTTGTATTCTGTTTTATTTCTATTCTATTCAATTTCTATTTATGTTTTTCATTCTATTTTAGTAATACCACTACTATAATAATACTACCATGCTAGTTTAGTCTCTAAAGCCAACAGAAAATAAATAATTAAATAAATAAAAAGGAAAAAAGTGTAACAGAAAAGTTAAGAAATTCTTTTTTGAAAAAATAGATTCACCCATAAAAGAAGAAAAAAAAGGCAATCAGACCCAAAAAGAGAAAGAGTTGAGGGAGAATAATATATTGTTGTACTTTTTTTTTTTTAGAATTAGTGTTTTATACTCGTATAATACTATGGATAAATTAAAAAAATATTAAAATTAATAAATAAAAAATACTTAACCAAAATAAATGATATCTTGGATAATTTAAATATATTTGATTAAATTATAATTAGTAGAAATTATAATAAAATTTACTCAAAACTATTTTTTTGTTAATCTACTTTTTTTGTATTATGATAATTGAGTTATGTAACTTCTCTTAATAAATATTTTTTTATATGACCCCTTAATAAATAATTAGTTTATATAGTTTAAATTAATTTCAATTTTTGATTTTATAATTTTTTCTTTTAATATTAATTTTTATGTATTTATTCATTTGAATGTTTTATCAACTTATTATTAAGAGTATATTAAGTTGACTCATAATGTCAAATTATACTAATAAAATAATCTTCAGAAGGATAAATATTACAATGACAAATAAAAAAAAAACCTACTAAAACTTGAAATGGTCAATAGTAATATAATTAAGTGATACTCAATACATTCAAATATCTTAACATTTTATAACTTATACATTTAGTATACACAATTTAAGTAAACTAAATAAAATAATACATTAGTTAAACTAATTAATTTACATATGACTTCGTAGGTTTTTTAATTTTATTCTCTTTCACAAATTTAATATATTTCAATATGATACAAAATTAAAGTTTATCCATTATATATGCTCCATCAATGCTCTTGTTAATGTTAATTTCTTCCATTATTAGTCTATAAAAACTATCTTAACTTATGCAATAATTTTACTTATAACATCAATGAAACCTCTATGTTATATGGTACAAGTTTTTAATTGCATTTAAACAATCTTATTAAACAAATTTCATTATAAATCTGAATTTTTTAAATAATTTTATCATGTCCTCCTGTAAAATTTTTTTTCATATACGTAAATATTAATATATTTTCATTTAAAATTTTAAATATCAAGAAATATAAATATAAAATATTTAAATATTATATATTAAATATATGAATGAAAAAACTTAAAAAAATTAATAATTTCTTAGTTTCTCGTAATAAATTATATTTAGTTAATTTTATTATATTTTCATGCAAAATTTTTTACTTTTGTATGATGTATATATTGAAGTTTTTTAAATAATATAAAGTACATATATATAAAGAAAAATAGTAATTTAAAAATATAATTAATTAATTTAGGACAACAATATATATATATATATATAATAGAAATATTATTAGACACCTACGAAAATTTTAAAATTTTAAAATCAATCACAAATAAAAATAATTAATAATGTGATCAACTAAAGATAAGTGATAATTTTTTAAATTTTTTAAATATGAATTAATATGTAAATGTATATATGTCAATATAATGCGATGATAAATTTATATATTTATATGTATAAATAATAAATTTAATTTATATCTAATAACACATACACTTTTTTTTTAAATTATAATGTATGATAACACATAATAATTATTAGAATCATATATTTATCACATAATAAATTTTTAAATATATTATTTTATGTCATAATATAAAAACATGTAACTTCTCATTATATATTATTATATATATTAGACGTTGATGCTATCCTAAGCTTGAACCCATTTTCGTATTTTTATGAGGACGGCAGGATCTTTTATCATAGATATAAAGGAACCGTTAGTATGACAACTGTTCTTCACCTCCTTAATGCACCCAAGACTGGACATATCTAATGAGTAACTCTTATAAACAGTAGTCTCCCATATTTCTCATTTCGAGGAGGAGCTTCACTATAAACCAACACCAACAAGAAGTGTGACTTTTTTTTTTTGGTGGTAAATTTAAATTTAGGATGAGAGGTGGCTGCCGTAGGACCAGGGCTCCATTTAAGTGTGACATATAAATTACAGAATGCATCACTCAATAAACATTATCATTAAATCAAAATCCAAAGTGCACAAGAGAGATATAGAGAACCAAATAAGTCTCCATTAACAAGCTGGCCTTTGCAGCAAAAAATTAAACTGATTTTACACGCACACAATCATTTTGACAGCACATTATATGATGAGAGACGCCTCAACCTCAACAAGAAACTCTGCAATAACTGGATAACTAGTTTGAACTACGCCTTTAATTATTTGGGATTGCTTCAATCTTCTCCTTAATCCCGGATGTTTGAAACCAGCAATCCCGATCTGTCTAGCACCTTATCTCGTATGATCCTGCTTTTGTAATATAACGAACCCACTCAACGGTGTTGTATCCACTCTTCTCCCACACCTTCAGAGTAAATTAGATAAAACCACTGAGTTATAAGAAAATGCAGAAAGAAAAAATAAGAGAGCCTAGTAAGTCAGGGTGGATACCTTCAGAAAACGGACACGTAAACCAGATGCTGTGAACATGGGAACCTGCATTAACAAATGTAAGTTAAGTAGATCAACCTACTATACAAGAAGGGGAAGGGAAAGTTTGGAGAGACAAGCTCGACAGGTGAATGTGATATATTACTTCAGAAGTTAGGAATGTCTATTGCTACTCTTTGGTGTTTATTGCCACTCCTATTTCATTAATTTTTTAATTAAGTGAGCTATTTTGAGCCATTGATCAAAACAAGATCAAAGATTATTTAATAAAAAATTAATGGAATAGAAGTGGCAATAGACACAAAGGAGTGACAAGGAGTGGCAATAGACAGTCCCTCTGAAGTTTTGCCTGCAGCAGAGGGCCAATATCCACTCAAGTTACCCAATAAGAAAAGGAGAAGTTTTAAAGAATTATTTTCATGAATAAGATTTCACAAATATTTTCAAGGCAATCAGGAAGTTCCAGCTCATTTTCGTGGAATTTGTTAAAGTAACTGATAACAAACCTGAAACTCCATCTGAATTGGTGGTCTAGTCGAAGATTTCTTTTCTGTCATCGTGGAAATAAGTTCAACTTCTGCACTCAAGGTTGGCTCAGTTTGCCCGGGAAATTTTCTTATCCTGCAAATTAAGAACAGAATTAGATATTAGATAACTGAAAGGAAAAACACTAGACACCAGAATAATGATGGAAGGAGAGGGGGAGGGAAGGAGAGTAACAACTCATTCATAAAAATACCCTAACAACAAAAAAATAATAATAATAAATAAATAAAACTGGAATCTTAACCTACGATAACAATGTAAATAACATATTTCATACAACGTTATCAAAATCTCGATTTACAATGTAAAGCATACTTTAGAACTTTATACCTAGGCCATATTCTTTAAATTTTACTCAAAATTCTTTGAGTGAAAGCGTCTGAAAACCACTTTCAATAACCTTTATTTCACGTAATAATCATAATAAAGTGAGACACTTACTTCCAAACCAAACAATCAATAGCTGCATTATATTTTGCTCGGCCAGATGTAACTGTGAAACTTGTTTTTGCTGTTTGTTTCGGCACAGGAATTTTGACGACAACCCCAAGTGCAAACATCTTTGCACCAAAGACACTCTTTACCTGAAAAACATGTTTAAAATTAATAACAATGAAAACACATGGAGGATAAATGACCTTCAACATGAAAAATTTCAAACCTTAACATTCACTTCCATCCGTGTTCGACCAAGCTCCTTGATGGTTGGCAATACTTTGAAGGGAAGATTAACACCCTCAGTGATACGATACCTGCCAAGATAAAATCATTTTAGTAGATATTAAACATAAACTAATGACCATTCTGGCACCATTAAGAATTCACCCGACCCTATATTACTTGTGATTTTATAAAACCAAGTGATGCAAAATGGTAAAACAGACTTATTGGAACTACAAAATAAGCGTTGAATTCCATGATGAGCTAACACTGTGCGGAAGGAGTTGAGTATCTGTAATTGGCTAGCTATCATGAGCAATAGTTTTGATGATAACAAACGTGAAGACAAACATGAAGATGATGAGAAGACCAAGTCCAAGATCTTCAAGAATAAGCTTTAGGACTTAGGATCCTTGTAAAAGCCTCATTGGATATCTCATTAATTGGCATTGCAAAGAAATGTTTTCAAAATTGTTTTTCCAAAATTAAACAACCATTTTCTGGTCATTTGAAAGCATTTAAAACTGGTTTTATAACAGAGGTATTCGAATACCCTGTTAGGTATTCGAATAGAATGTTTTTCAAGTTTGAACGTTTTCTGTTTTTCAAAGTGGTATTCGAATACCCATCTATGGTATTCGAATAACTTGTTTCGAAACTGATATTTCCGTCTTAAAAAGAAGGCATTCGAATACCCCATATGGTATTCGAATACCCTAGATTTAGAATGAACCTTTTTAAATGAGGCATTCGAATACCCTTAACTGGTATTCGAATAACCCAGCCTTAATCAGTTTTTTAAGAGAGTTTTGGCAAGAGGCATTCGAATACCTCATAAGGTATTCGAATACCGTTCTGCAGAATTGTTTTTCACGAAACGTTCAAAAATGGCAGCAACGGCCATATTTGCTTTTAATGGTTTCTTAATTGGCACCCAACGGCTAGTTGCTTTCTTTGCTCTATAAATACAGACCTTGGGTCTCTTCTGAAAACCCCCAACCACTTGAATTATTTTTTGCTTGGCTGAAAACGAATTTTACATTATTTTCTCTCCTTTCTGTGCTCTCTTTGCCAAAACCTTGAGATATCCTTTAGAGAGCTCATTAGCACTTCAAGTTGTAATATCTGCTCTAAGTGAGAGTTTATTTTTCATCTATTCTCTGCTTCTGTAAAAGGGTGAGGTATCCCTTAGTGAATCTGTGAGGGTGAGGTATCCCTCTAGTAAAAGGGTGAGGTATCCCTTGGTGTAAAGAAGGTGAGGTATCCTTCAAAGGGGGTGAGGTATCCCTCTAGTAAAAGGGTGAGGTATCCCTTGGTGTAAAGAAGGTGAGGTATCCTTCAAAGGGGGTGAGGTATCCCTCTAGTAAATAGGGTGAGGTATCCCTGTTGTGTAAAGGTTGCAAGTACATTTGTTAAGCTTGTGTTGAATAGTAAAAAATCTCGAACCGTGTTTCGGGGGACGTAAATAGCACAAGTGGTTGGTGGTCGAACCAGGATAAATATCGTGCACCTTTTCTACCCTTAATCTTTTATCTTTATGCACTTTATTTATTCTTGCAATTTAATTATTATTTGTTCTTCTTATCTTTATCTCATTCTCGCCTTTATTATTTAAATTTAGTATAATTCATTTGTTTAAGGCTTTTGCGAAAAATTTCTAATTACTCAATTCACCCCCTCTTGAGTCTTGAAGCCACTTGGGTAACATGTGGTATCGAGCTTCGTGCTCTGGTGAAAGCTTAACCGCTTAGAGTTAAAGATCCTTGTTGGCAATCTTTAAAAAGCTTTTCAAAATGAATGGTTTTGAAATTGATAAACCACCATTCTTTGATGGTGTGAATTTTGTTTATTGGAAAGGTAGAATGGAAATTTATATACAATCTATTGATATTGATTTGTGGGATATTGTGCTTGATGGATTTACTTGCAAATCAAAACAAACTTGGAATGCCTATGAAAAGAAATGCTTTTCTTTTAACATTAGAGCTATGCAAAATTTTGAGAAATGGTTTAAATGATGATGCTTATGCTAAAATTAAGAATTGCTCTAGTGCTAAAGATATATGGGATGCTCTTGATTCTATCTATCTTGCTAATAACGATTTTGTGTATAAAGTTGTATATAGAGAGCAAGAAGAGCAAAATCCTCTAGAGGAAGACAACATTGAAAAATGTCCTCAAGAACATGTTCAAAGCAAGAAAATGAGCTCAATGCCTCTTGGTGATGATGGTGCTCGATTTGAAGAAGAGGCAAAGCAAAATAAAATTGAGAAAGAAGATGTTCTTGAATGTTTGATGGACAACAATGAGGAAGAGCCAAGTATGCTTTGGAAATTGAGACTACTCAATATGGCTCAAAAGGACCTTGAGGTAAATAATGATAAATTAAATTATATTCCTTCTTTTTATGAGCTACAATGTGCATATGATGAAATATATGATGGTTTGTTGAATTTAAAAAGAAAAACTTATCTTGTTTGGAAAACATTTCCTCCATTGAAAATGAAATTGAAACTTTGAAAAATGAATATGCTTTTCTTGATGAGGAAATGCCTTTGAAAAGTGAAACCTCAACTTCTTGTGAAAAGTGCATTGATTTAGAAAATAAAGTTGAGGACTTATTTTTTGAATTTGTCAAAGCTAATGATTCTAATTGCTTACATTGTATGCTTGTAAATGAGAATAAAATCAACATTATTCCACATGAAAATTCAAGCAAGGCTTATGGCAAAAATAATTTAGAATGTAAAAATAACAAAAGGCTTAAGTTTTCCAAAGATGACTTTCAAAAGACCAAATCATCATTAAATTCAATTGTTTGCAATTTTTGTGGTCATCTAGGACATATTTCTCATTTATGCAATTATAGAAGAAATCCTTATATGAGAAATACTATGGTATGGGTTCCTAAAGATCCTAAAGGCCCTAGTACTATACCCAAAACTGACACACAAGGACCCTAGAAAATTTGAGTACCAAAAACAAAAAATTAAATTGTGTTGCAGGTGTGCTCGAAAGCCTAGAACTGACTTCGGCATTTTTGAAAGTGGCTACTGCGAGCACAAGACCGGAAATAACTTCAAGCTCTCTTCCTTCTTTTCATGAAGCTTGAAGTTGCAACTATGAAATAAGCTCTTAATCACTGGAACAGATAAGAAAATAATGGCAAATAATAAGGCAAGCTCTCTTACGGTATTTTCTTTGTATTTCCATCAAAAGGTAAGTTTTCATATCTCAAATATACCTTCTGGACGTGAATTATATGCTTTTATGTTTGAGTTATTCGAATACCTCCCTGTGGTATTCGAATACCATTGCATCTGTACGTGAAAATCCATGTTTTTCTGATAGGTCTATTCGAATACCTTCCTATGGTATTCGAATACCATACATCAGTACATCAATTTTATGTCTTTATAAAGCTAGAGTATTCGAATAACTATATAGCTATTCGAATAACCAGATAACTATCACATCAGTATTTCTCACATGCCTCTGAAGTATTCGAATACCTTCCAAGGCATTTGAATACGTGCTCCTTCTGGAGTTTATAAAATGTGATGGGTATTCGAATACAGCAAGAGGTATTCGAATACCACATGGCTGAAAGCAAGTTTTTCATCGTCCTCTCTATTTCGTTTCTGTTTCTATTCTTTTTTCTTGCATATGCAATGCAAATAACATGCTTTTAATCTTATTTCATCAAGCCTTCATTTATGCCTTATATGAAAATCACATGATGTTCTTAAATGCATATTTCTTGGCTTGTTCTTGCCCTTTTATTTTTTTCTAAAATATGCTCAATGTAATTGGCTATTGTTTTGATATACGAACAAGTGCAATAAGTGGTATATGAAATATTTAATATCTATGTTTTTATTGACATATGTCAGATTTATAAGAATTTGTTAACAAGTGGTAAATGCTTAGAACATCTTGACAAGTGATATCAAACAAGTGGTAAATGCTTAGAACATCTTGACAAGTGATATCAAACAAGTGGTAAATGCTTTACATTTTGACAACAAGTGATATCAAAGTGGTATGAACAAAATAACAAGTAATAACAAATGATAACAAATGATATCAAACAAGTGATTTCTTGGCCAAATTAATCGATAAATATATTTTTGCCCTTAAGAATCATTTGCTGCTTTTGCCTCATTGTTTTAAATGCTTATTGGCTTATGAGTTTGACTAACCCCTATGGATCCAACATTAATGGATACCAATGAAAGCACTCTGAATTTTGTTGTAGGGAGAACACTACCTCAAGCATAAATTTAAATGGAAAAAATTCATTCAACTTGAGGACATGCATATATTGTTTAATATGATAAAATGGGAGAGAAAAATACTTGCCCCATCTTTTTGATCATGACAAAAGGGGGAGAATGGTATCAAATGTACAAAAGGGGGAGAACAAGTTTAAATGTCAAGTTTAAATGTACAAAAGGGGGAGAACAAGTTTAAATGTCAAGTTTAAATGTCTTTGTTTGAGAAAAGTCAGGGAGAAAAAGTCAAAACAAAAATAGAAATTGAATTCCAAAAGTAAGGGAGGCTGCACAAGATATCTACGATGTAAATCACCTCTTATGAAAAAGAGGGGGAGTAAGTATCTCTAAACTAACTTTGTGAATTTCAATTTATATGAACTAATGCTTTTCTCAAATGTTAGTTTGTCATCATCAAAAAGGGGGAGAATGTAATTGGCTAGCTATCATGAGCAATAGTTTTGATGATAACAAACGTGAAGACAAACATGAAGATGATGAGAAGACCAAGTCCAAGATCTTCAAGAATAAGCTTTAGGACTTAGGATCCTTGTAAAAGCCTCATTGGATATCTCATTAATTGGCATTGCAAAGAAATGTTTTCAAAATTGTTTTTCCAAAATTAAACAACCATTTTCTGGTCATTTGAAAGCATTTAAAACTGGTTTTATAACAGAGGTATTCGAATACCCCCGTTAGGTATTCGAATAGAATGTTTTTCAAGTTTGAACGTTTTACTTTTTCAAAGTGGTATTCGAATACCCATCTATGGTATTCGAATAACTTGTTTCAGCCGATATTTCTGTTTGTGCCAAAAACAGAGGATTCGAATACATATGGTATTCGAATACCCCATATGGTATTCGAATACCCTAGATTCAAGAATGAACCTTTTTAAATGAGGCATTCGAATACCCTTAACTGGTATTCGAATAACCCAAATTAATCGGTTTTTAAGAGAGTTTTGGCAGAGGCATTCGAATACCTCATAAGGTATTCGAATACCGTCAATCTGTTTTCACGAAACGTTCAAAAATGGCAGCAACGGCCATATTTGCTTTTAATGGTTTCTTAATTGGCACCCAACGGCTAGTTGCTTTCTTTGCTCTATACGGACCTTGGGTCTCTTCAAAACCCCAACCACTTGAATTATTTTTTGCTTGGTGAAAACGAATTTTACATTATTTTCTCTCCTTTCGTGCTCTCTTTTGCCAAAACCTTGAGATATCCTTTAGAGAGCTCATTAGCACTTCAAGTTGTAATATCTGCTCTAAGTGAGAGTTTATTTTTCATCTATTCTCTCGCTTCGTAAAAGGGTGAGGTATCCCTTAGTGAATCTGTGAGGGTGAGGTATCCCTCTAGTAAAAGGGTGAGGTATCCCTTGGTGTAAAGAAGGTGAGGTATCCTTCAAAGGGGGTGAGGTATCCCTCTAGTAAATAGGGTGAGGTATCCCTTGGTGTAAAGAAGGTGAGGTATCCTTCAAAGGGGGTGAGGTATCCCTCTAGTAAATAGGGTGAGGTATCCTTGTTGTGAAAAGGTTGCAAGCACACTGTTGTTAAGCTTGTGTTGAATAGTGAAAAATCTCGAACCGTGTTTCTGGGACTGGACGTAGGCCCTGAAGTGGTTAGTGGTGGTCGAACCGGGATAAATATCGTGCACCTTTTCTACCCTTAATCTTTTATCTTTATACACTTTATTTATTCTTGCAATTTAATTATTATTTGTTCTTCTTATCTTTATCTCATTCTCGCCTTTATTATTTAAATTTAGTATAATTCATTTGTTTAAGGCTTTTGCGAAAAATTTCTAATTACTCAATTCACCCCCCCCTCTTGAGTACTGAAGCCACTTGGGTAACAGTATCACTTTATTCACTTCAATGCCACTTAAAAACATTATGAAAGGGAGAAAGAAATCTAACAAAGGGAGCAAAACCATCTGTCTAAATAAATGAAACTGGGATTCTAGGAAACTATGAATGGCACGAACGAAAAGGAGATCTCCATGACAAAATTAAGTAATAGCATATAAGTGAAATTCTTAGGATGAGTAAGGAAAATTTAATAAACCGAAGAAATGGATGCTCATAACAAAGATTTCAGATGCACCCCCTTGACTCTGCCCCTTGGAAATCAACAGAACTGGATTTATGACAGCAAAATTGGGCCGTTGTAAGCTGTATTAAACTAAGCTCAATTAGCTTTCAATGTTGTTTTTGGTGGCCTAGTGGGGTGCTTAGAGGGAATGGGAATAAAGCTCTTTCATGGAAGGCCTAAATCATAACATAGATATGCCGAAAATCCATTTTCTTGATCAAAGTTTGATGATGGTAATCTACCAAGAATTGGATTATCAAGTGCCTACTAGAAAAACCGACGAAGAGTGATTTTGAAACAGTTAATCAAGAATAGTTCAAAGGGCAGAGAAAGGGAATTACAAACCCATCTACCCCCCCGCCCCTTTTCCCACCAAAGCATGCATATAACATGTTTGCTGTAGGTTTACAAAATTAGATAACATGAAATAGAATTAAAAGGCAAGAGCTTACTTCATTAGTTCGAATTCACCATCAGGTGGCACAAAACTAACAGTCTTCTCCGAGTTGAACCTTGTCAAATTTACACATTGATGGAAAGTAACGTCATCAAGCTCAATAGTTTTACCACTGCAAAATAGATTTTGTTTATAATAGAAAACAACATTATTAGAATAGCAGAGCAAACAAAACAGGAGGATGAAATATCCTCCTAGTACAGCACACAAAAAGGACTAAAAAGGAAAACAAGAAAATGAAAACAGCAAACATATCATATTCTATGATAATGTAACAGAACACAGACACAATTTCAAACAAACAATATTGAAGGAAAATATCAATGGAAGGAAAAATGTGGGGAAACCATGTCCAAATGAAAGCTACCTTTTAGTAGGACGGGATTTAAGTTGTGATTCTTTCTCAAGACCAATCTTGTCATTCAAACCCAACTTCAAATCAGGCATTCCAGAAAGAAAGCACTTCATAAGAATCTTCCCCGTTACATCACAGCGCAGAACAACACCTAAAACCTTAAAACAATTAGCAGGCAATCTAGCAAACGACAACATGGAGACAATCGAAATCCATGACCCACCTTTTGAAGACATAAGAAGGTTCACGCTTTCCACAATATCCAGGAAGACCTGCAATGGGTCAATGTTGTAAACTTGTAATAGTATGGCAATAATCATAAAGAGTGGAAGTAGGATAGCATAAAACTCACCTCATTCTTTTTGTACACAAGGCCTTCTCTCCGCCAACCAACAGCACCAGTAACTTGTAAAGTTGCATTTGGAACAGGTCTATCTGTGGGCTGTTCCCCCCACCCCATTGCACACAGCATAAAATAAATTAAAGGATTTAACAGAATACTCAACAGACAAAACATATTAAGAAATGTAGAAGTTAAAACAAAAAATAAATGGACAGACAGACACAACACAGACACAAAAAGGCGGTAACTTGTAAAGTCACATTTGGAACAGGTCTATCTGTGGGCTGTACGCCCCCCCCCCCAAAAAAAAAATTCCAGAGAGAAAGAAAATGCTTTGCATATTATTTGATATTTGGTATTTAAATATATTCAGGCAGCTATATATGTTGTATTCTCTAATCTCTAACATTTCTTTTTCTAATTTTTTTATGTCAGAATGCCCATGATTGTGTCCTATCATGTCTGTGTCCGTGTTCTTACTTCATGGTAGCTACAATAGCAAGCGTAGACTAACCTTGGATGAAAATGGGGAACGCACTCCTTCCTGAGTGATATAAAGCTTTAAGATCTCCGGTGAAAGATTTTGTGGATAACCAAAGTCCATGATTTCTGAAAATATGCATAAATATTTATCATACACCCATTAAATGACAAACATTTTTCTGTCACAAAAAAAATTACTTGGTCTTTTATTTTTACACAAAATGTGACTTGGCAAGACATATTTGTTCAACCGGTTAACAATATAGAATAGATGCACAATGCAAGAGCATTTTTGCAGTTTCACATACAAAAGCACGAGATACCAGCCACTTCCATTACAGTTCACAAGCAAAGCCGTAGTTTACTACCTATTTTAACCATGGTAGTTTCCATCAAATTTTGAAGAGCTGATAGAATTATGACAATCATTTTGGTCAAGCTATTATTACCCACATAATTTAGAGCTCGCATTGCAAGAGGCTTGAAAAGTTCAAGGAACACAACGTATCCCTCCCTTAGCCTGAAGTTTTTGTCACCATAAAAGACCGTATTACACATGAAGACTGTTTATGTTTTTCCGAGTTAAGAGCCGAGTTTTACAAATTATGTCATGTGTATGTTGTATTTCGTATTTCCAGCAAATGCAAATCATAAAAATATTTCATAAGGCGCACAGTCATGCTTTTGCATCTCCCTCTTCAGTGTAGATACCCGCTTTGACATATGTAACTCCTCACTTAAAAAAACTTGGGCAAATATATGAACTTAGCTACAAAATTTTCTTCTAATTAATGACAGTTTTTTTTTATGTAACAAATTGCTCTCGCAATTTCGAGCCAGGGATGAAATTAATGACAGTTTAAAATTACAGGAAACTAAACCACTTCCATTGACTTTCAACAATAACATGCATTATACAACAAAATCAAAATTGAACATAGAAGGAATTTAATTCATCACCATGTAAATTACATACCATCTAGGAGCTCGTAAATGAGTACAAAATTATTGCGAATTGCATCCTCGTCAAAAGCTCCGCCAAAATATGATTTGAATAGTGCAACAGCCTGCAGAGAAAAGAGGACATATTATCAACCACAAGACAATCATTCATATAAACCACATGTAAATATTAATTACAATAAATATCAATAATGAGAAGCCAGAAAGTCATGCACAATCAACTATGACAACAAAGCCTTCATAAGGACAGGATAGAATAGAACTAAAGTCTACGTCTTGAATCATAATTTAATGGACAAAGCTGGACATCAGATGAGTGCCAATGACAGATAGAGGTTAAATACCTCAACAACAAACTTGAAAGCGCAAGCTACATTAGCATTGCTGCTGACAACAATCACGATGTAGACGTTGCTGATCCTCATGTAAAAGAAAGAGCAGCCACCAATCTGCCTCACAGGACAGGTACCAAGTTCTTTCGTTTGCATTATATGCGTTCGGAAAGCATCAACCATATTTCCCCTGTAAAACTAAGAATTAGAAGACACAATATTGCACGCAATAGAATCACAAATAAACTTCTAACAGCTCAATCAACAAGTTCCAGGGCTTCAGGAAGGGCATTCTAAAATCAAAAACTCAATATCACCAGTCCTTGCCGCATTACAAGTGAAATGAGAAGCATATGGCCAAAAACTGTTTGACAATTGAAACCGTGACATCACCACATACAGGCTTCGATCAAAACAAGCTTAATTGTTTTCCTATAAGCAACCACGACAAACCTCACACATAAAACACGAATAAGCACAGCTTATTTTCCAGAATCCGAGCTCATGAATATAAAAAAACGATAGAAATTAGGGTCATAGCACGTTTGAGAGTGCAAAAATGGAGACCGTTCATTTAATTTCATCACTAAAGATCACCAGTTAGCGGCAACGCAAAGATTAGGGGTGGGGGGAAGAGAGAAAAGTAAGAGATATTACCCGACATCGTCGCGATAAAGGCGATTGATGAGAACGTCGCCGCGGAGGTTCAAGAAGTAAATGGCGGAAGCAGCCACCGGCATCTCCGATCCAGTGTATCGACTTCCAAATTCTCCGACGAAGAGCTTCCGGAAGATCAATCAGATACGGCGGCTCCGCCGCAGACCTGTGGCTTCGAAAAGGAGCAGCAACCAACGTCGTCGACGAAGAGAAGAGAAGAAGCGCAACAAAATGAAAAAATGAGAATTCCAGACTCCGTTTCGAGTCAGCGGACTTGGCACACCAACACCCAGCATCGTTTGGAAGACTAATAATTACATACAGACATACAGTTTTACTCAAGTTACTTCGTATTTATATAATTTTTTATATTTAATTACATATGTTTTTATCTCATTTTATATATACTTCTCATTTAATTATATCACATAGATAAATATAAAATACACAACAATAAAGTAAATAAAGTAATATGCATCTAGTTCTTTTCATTTGGCAATGCCCTTTGATGTGATGGCATTTGCACCCCATTCGAGACTTATGTGTATTTTTAGTCATATTTTCATAATTGGACATATCATTAAATAGAGAAGTTTAACCAGTTGAAGTAAGGTTGAATATTTCATTTATATTATATAAATATATAATAATATGTAATAAAAATATACTATTTACATGTTAATTATATAATTAATATAAATAAAATTACTAAAATATATTTTAATATAATTAAATTTATTTATCATATAAAAAAATTTTAAAATAAAAATATTATATTAGTACTAGTATAATTTTTTAACATATATTAATCTTATAAGTTAGAGAATAAGAAGTAAAATATATCATTATAAGTTAAAGTTAAATTTTTATTACATTATAAATTTTTATTTTTTTAAATTAAACAAATTAAAAGATAAATATTAAATTTTAATTATAAATTAAGAATTAAATAATCAATATAGTGAAAATGTTTTAAATATATTTTTTAAAAAATAATTTTTTTAAAAAATATATAACTAATTCAACCATATGAATCGCGTCTAGTTTAAAAAGATTAATTAGTTTAAAATCAATATTTTGATTTTTTATCAATCTTTTAAGATTGATTTGATTGATCAAAAGATTAGTTCTTGATTTTTCAAATCCACCGATCAATTCAGACAACTATGATTTTTAGTAAACTATTGATTTTTAGTTTTTACCTTTGATTTTAAAAAATGAAACGTTAGAAATATTTAAAATTAAAAACAGAAAAGCAACTAGGAAGTAGGAAATGGGACTTTTGCAATTCTTTTTTTTAATTAATTATTATAAATAATTTCTTATATTAATGATTTTGTCTGATAATGTGCTTAGACAAAACGAAAATGTTAAAAAATAGAAGTCAAGCTTAAATCATTTTCAACCAATAGCGAAAACGAAGTGTTTATTATTTTTCCTAACATTATCGTGTTTGTTCTTTTAATTAAGTAGAATTATAAGCTATCATTAAATTGTTAGTATTCTTGGGAAATTCGCGTTGCAGCTCTTTAATTTTAGAGTAAAATACATCAACCTTTTATATATTTGTCTGATTTTTCAAATGTCCTCTTTTATTTTCAAAAGATACATAAAATTCTTTTAATACTTATATAAATATCTCTTATATTTTGAAAAAAAAAATGCTACGTATAATTCCAATTAAGTCCAATAATTTTAAAATTAATTAACAAAGTTGTTAAACAACTATTAATAACCTTAAAATAATATTTTTACTTTTAATTTTATTAATGTTACTTATAATATTAAATAATTTTTGCTTGAAAAGACATTTTTACCTTTGATTTTATTAGTATTACAAATAATACTTGATAAAATTAAGGATAAAAATAACATTTTAAAGATATTAGTGGTTGATTAATGATTCTATTAGTCAATTTTAAGTTTATTGTGATTAATTACATTTATGTGTAATATTTTTTCAAAATATAAAAGGTACTTGTGTAAGTGTCAATGGAATTTTGTGTAACTTTTGAAAATAGAGTAGGGTATGTAAAAAATCAAACAACCAGGATGTTAGAGTATTTAACTCTTAATTTAAAATGTGAAATTACAAATGGGTTGATTTAATAGTGGATAGGAGTGTCAAAATAGATAGACTCATCCACATAAAATATGTGGATTGGGTTGAAAAAAATTAAAGTTTGAATGCACTTTGGTCTGACTAGGTTAACCCGAGTTTAGCTCGGTCCGATAGGTTAACTTACTGGCCTAATATTTAATTATTTAACTAATTATTTTTATGATGTGTAAATGATTTTATTTTTGTTTTTTAATATAAATTAATATTTGTGTTACAAAAATAATTTTATTTAATGTTTGTTAGTATTTAAAGTATTTAAAAGAAAAAAAATACTAATGAAGTAAAATGATAGAATTTTCAAATGTTAAAAATATAAGAAGAAGAAAAAGATAATTAAGATCAACAGGTTGCTTGTCCCAATCTTTGGCTTACACATAACTAAACTGACCTAAGAAATTACTAGCTCATAACAACTTTGGCTCAACCCAAATAAGAAAAATCTCTTGATTCTAAAATAGTTAAAAACTAAAATAATGGTTGAATTATAGGTAAAACTTGTATACAACCCTAAAAAAATAATAAATGAGTTGTAAAGAAATTTTTGTTGAGAATCGAACAATGAATGGATCACTTATAAATCACTCATTTATTATTTTGTGAAGGTTTCCTATGAATATATAGCATTTGTGATCTTTTAACCATGTCAAATACTTCACTAAAAAAAGTATAGGGTAAAGTGTAATTATGTTTTGGTGAGGGGGAAAGTGTAATTTGGTATAAACAAGCAAATAGGTAACTATCATATCATGTGACATGTGTCATGTGAGATGAAAAAAAAATGTGGGAAAGGGAGGGGAACAAAAATCAAATCTAGAAACTAAAACCCTAAATTAATAAACCCAAACCAAACCTTCCCTCCCTGTCCCTCGCTGATTCTTCATTCTATATAAGCTGCCTTAATGAATTTTTGGGGTCCGCTTTTCAATCCTCACTTGTATTTATAATAAATCCATCCCAGTCCTTCTCAGTTCTCACTGTCTTTCCTACTTCCTTTTTCTGTTCTTGTGCCTACGCTCTCTCTCTTCACTTTCTCTCTCATCCAACTAGCTCACACTACTCGCTGTCGCTGAATCCCAAGAAGGACCTGCATTTCGTTTTTCCTTTCACCTCCCCACCTCTTGATCCGCTGCCATGGATTCTCGGGAACCGCCTCAGCCACCGCCGCAGCCTCAACCACCAAACATGATGGTAGGACCCACCTCCTACCCCAACACGATCACACCCTCCATGATGGCCCCCGCCACCGCCCGATTCCCCTTCAGCTCCGTCGTCCACCACCACCACCACCACCAGCAGCCACCTGCTCCCTCCAACAACCCTTCTTCCGAGACCTTCAACAACAACAACAGCAGCAGCAACGCTGCCCCTTACGACGCTTCCTCTTCCGCGTTGAAGCCGTGCGGGTTCGCCGCCGCTGACTCCGCCAAGAAAAAGAGGGGCCGGCCTAGGAAGTACTCGCCCGATGGTAACATTGCTTTGGGTTTGGCTCCCACCACGCAGCACGTGTCTTCTTCTTCCGCCACCCGCGCCGATTCCGGTGGCGGTGGCGGCACGCCATCCGCGGAACCCCTGGCGAAGAAGAATAGGGGAAGACCAGCCGGTTCTGGAAAGAAGCAGCTGGATGCGCTTGGTATTTGTTATTTGAGGTGTTGGTTTGTTTGTTGTGTGATTATTTGTTTGGTGGAATTGAATTGATTTGTGGTTGTTTGTTGTCCTCAGGAGCTGGTGGGATTGGTTTTACTCCGCATGTTATCTTGGTGGATGCTGGCGAGGTATGCAATAGGATCAGTGCATACTCGCTAATATTCATAACTTCTATTGCCTACAATGTATTGAACTACGTAGTTATATATATAACTGCTTAGTTTCATTTATTTGTTTTGTAATTTTGTGAAGAATGAATCCTTGAAATAGCTCTGTATAAGTTAATGAATTGTGGTAAATGGTTTTAAATTGTGGTCCGCAACTGTAATTGCGGCCCCAGTATTGTGGTTTTGGTGGTCTTTGCAACCGCAATTATCCGCAATTGCGGTAATCGCAACGCAACCGAACAACTGCAATTTGAAATTGGTATGTTTTGACTGTTTATTGAAGCCCAACATTTGGTAAATTGTAATTACATGACGTGGTTATTTATTCACAGGATGTTGATATTATGATCCCGTCCCCACCGAAAGGAGGAAAAAAAAAACCTTATATGGCATACATCACCTTTTACATTTAGTGAGGGATATAATTATAAAGCTTTGGTTTTCAAAATTTTAAAAGCTTGGTTACTTTATACATTGCAATGCCAATGTAGATACTCTATCTTGTGATTTTATATGTACTTACTATTTTTAGGTGGATTTTTAAATGTTCCTTTTTAAGTCTCTATTGACTGGCTTGGTGGGGGATACTATTGTCTCAAATCCTTCTCACCAGTATGCTTTTCTTGTTTGTAGGACATTGCAGCAAAAATTATGGCCTTTTCTCAGCAAGGACCTCGGACTGTTTGCATTCTTTCTGCTAATGGTGCAATCTGCAATGTCACTCTTCGACAGCCAGCAATGTCTGGGGGTACTGTGACCTATGAGGTACTTTTTACATCCTTTTTGAATCCATTCAATACCCATTTATCCATCATATAAGAGTTTCGTTTATACTTTATTGGAAATTATCTAGTGTAATAAATGCTTGCTTGATATGCATATTTCTATTTTCTATAAGTATAGCTTTTCAAGGAGAACATGAAACTACATGCATTTATTATCTTCCAGCACATAATAGAAAGTTTCCATATTTTCCACTACAGAATATAACTGTGTTTTTAAACATGAATTCTATCACAATCATTTATCTGAATGCCTTATTTTTTCCCCCTACTGAAACAAGAAAGCCTATGTACTTTGTAGGATGCCAGCTGGAAATAATTTTTTCTTTCATCTTTATATATATATATATATATATATATATATATATATATATATATGTATTTTTCATATATCTTTTATTTAATCTCATTCCTTGCATTTTTTAATTTTTTTAAAAAAATTTTGCAAGCACCATTTTATGTGGAATAGGAGAGATGTTGGAGCATACGATTTTTAATCCATTATTATTGGAACCATTTAGACAGATCTACTTTAAGAATTGTTATTGAAAGAAAGGTCAACTGAATCCTGCATACTCAGTTAGGTTTATTGCCTAAATTCTTCTAGACAATCCTGATTCAAATGTGTGGATGAACAGCTGTAAAAATCTTAAATTGATTTGAAAGGTATTGGATGGCTATCTGCTTTGTGAGATTAGGATATTATGAAATAGTTTCCTCTTTTTCTTTTTTCTTTTTATACTTATTTTGATCTGGAAAAATGTGCTTTTAAAATTATATTTCTTTTGTGGATGGACTGGATCTTCAGATAGCATGCCATAGCTCCATACAGATTCAGTATGTACAGGTAATTGGACCTGTGAAGAAAAGATCTTGCAGAATTTAAGGTGCTTGTCACACAACATTACTTATCACATTTGAAGTTTGTCTCTTTTGGTGCATAACCTTTCTATCCCCTTTCGTGCCAGTCTCAGTTTGATCCAACGACGAAGGATCTGTTTTTGGTGATAGGTTTGAGGATATTAAAACACTCAGATTATGAAGTATTGTAATAGGCCTTCTCACTGTCTAAGAAAATTTCATGGTTGCTTAATGACTTTTAGTTTGGCTCTGACCATGTAGGAGTGATAGCTTAGTGACCACAAGAAAAAAATTTAAAAGTAATTGAATATATTAAACTTTTTACTTTCTTCTTATATTTTAAATTACTCCTTAATTAGAAGGAAAAAAAATCTCTTTTTGAGTTCGTAGGGTACCCTTGGATTGATTGGAACCAAATCAGCCATCTGCTGGATTGTTGATTTATCTGTTTATTGAATACATTGGTAACAAGGAAAAATTTGACAGGGAATACTAAAATGAATTATACATTCTTCTATATACATCTTCTCAAATCAATAAATCATATAATCTTTTTGGTGCAAAAAATGGGAAATATATAGTTATGTGGGTCGTATAAGGATATTTTACATGGTTGTGTGGTTATCTGGTTACTGGAAGTGGCAGTCATAGAAAACAGCTGGAAATCTTGGAACAGGAGTTTGGTGCTGGTAAATGTATGTGCGGTTTTTTTTCCCCCTAAAATGTGTTGGGCCATGGTAACAGTTAGTGTACGTTTAGAGGCTGACACAAGTGCGAAAATAAAATTGTCTTGGTGGCTGTTTGTACCCAAGACTGGTACTTTTTGGACTTGCAATAATTTTGGTGATGGTGAAGATGGGATGAGTACCTTTCTGGAGTAAGGTTTCATTCCTGCTTGTGAGAATTACCACTATATATGTAGATGCTCCTTAATCCTAGTCCTAGTAGGTGTTGTTGACCTTCACTGAATCAAAATGTACGTTGGAAAACAGAAGAACTGACTTCATGGCACTAATTTGATTCACATTCTGGTTTCCCCTTAGCCCTTGGTTAAAATTTCCTTTTTCACATACAATTGTTCAGATTTGTGGTTTACTTATGTGTAAGTGCTGCAATGTGTGTAACCTACATTTTCTCTTCTTTGCTTTTAACTACATGCTGCCTCCTATCTTCCACGCACTCTAATTGGCAAGGGTATAGTTGTTTAATAATGGGGTTTAATAGTCAATAATCACATTGATGGGTTTTTTGACTTTTTCTGAGAAGGAACCAAGTTTAGCAGCATCTTTAGTTTTGCTTATGTTTAATTTTACATAATTTAGATGTGAAAAAGTCATTATTTTGACACTTATGGTTGACGATATAATTAAATATCATAAGTTTGTGTTTAGGTTTAATTCTCTTCACATGATGTCTTTTTCATTACAGGGCCGATTTGAGATTATATCTCTGTCAGGTTCTTTACTACTATCCGAAAATAATAGTGGTCGTAGCAGAACAGGTGGCTTGAGTGTGTCCCTCGCAGGGTCTGATGGACGAGTTTTGGGTGGCGGAGTTGCTGGAATGCTCACTGCAGCATCACCAGTACAGGTATTGCTCTCAAATGGTAGAAAATTTATATCAATTGTAAACAATGGACCTACGATGAAATTTTCCTTCAGCCCATATAGATGTTCCCAAAGCACCTTGTGTATATAAGTTCTTGGGTATTGGTGTCCTTTTTGCATGAAGGATTGATCAAAATCTGATGCTTTACTTTCATGACATTTTTAAAATCATTAACAGGTCATTGTGGGTAGCTTTATTGCGGATGGCAAAAAGTCTAGCTCAAATAACCTGAAATCTGGGCCTTCTTCAGCGCCATCCCAAATGTTAACTTTTGGTGTTCCTATGACTCCAACCAGTCCTACCTCTCAAGGGCCTTCATCTGAGTCCTCTGATGACAATGATAACAGTCCTTTTAGTAGGGGGCCTGGACTCTACAATAATGCTAGTCAGCCCATTCATAATATGCCAATGTACCATCACCAACTATGGGCTGGCCAAACTCAGCAGTGAAGATGCGTTTTTAGGTTTAACAGTGCAGAAGCAGGGTATTTGCATGATGACTGTTCAAATTAGTGGCTAGAGGTCAAATTCTAAAATGCTAACATGCATTATTGGGACTGATTTTAGAAGAGTATCTTAAGGTCTAAATTTATTTCTCTTCATTTTTCTGTTGATTAGGACTTTTAAATCATAATTGAAACATTGCTAGTGACGATAGCTTTTGGTTATTTGACCTTGTTACGGATATGGATCTGCTTGTGTTCATTAGGTATATGAGTTGTGTTCCCCTCATCTGAGCTGCATATTCACTTTAATTTCATCCGTGGCCGATGGCCACCTTCTCTCTTTCCCTTCCTTCGTATGTGTTTTGCTTGAAGAGATAATCTGACTAGCGAAAATGGAAAATGAGGGGGAGGTATTGATGAATAGTGCTAAAAGGTCCAGCAAAATTAACTGCCTAAGAACCTCGAGCCCACTTGGCAGCCACCAGCCAGCGAAATAGCAAGGCTCTTAAACATCGTGTCAAATCCAGACGAGTATTTACTTCACAAATTCGCTATTTGTTCACTTCTGCTGACATTGGAAAGCTTAGCTGTTTGTGTCCAATTTATGTGAAGTATTGGTATGCGGCCAGTAGGTTTTTTTTATCAAATAGTAAAATTATTTATTAAAATATTATTTTTTAAAATTATATATTTTAAAATATCATTTTTTTATTTAGTGTAGTATTTTTTTTTTTTTGTCCACAAACTATATACTTTGGTCTCTTTATATAAATAATGTCAAAATGTTCGTTCAGCGTGATATTTTTTTTTTTTTTTTTTTACGTAGGTAACGTCATTCAAGTTGGTATTTCTTTTTTAGATAATGCTAAAGAGTTTAGAATTATTTATTAAATAATGTAATTTACATTAGTGTTTTTATGTAGATAATGTTAAAGTATTTGAAGTTATTCACTAAAATAATGTTAAATTCTTTAGAGTTATTTACGTGAAAGTATCAACGTAAATGTCGTTATTTACGTGAATAGAAATAAAAAAAAATTTACGTTAAACAAAAGAGTGATATTTTAATTTATAATTTAAAAAGAATAATATTTTGATAAAAGTTTTGCCATCAATAATAATTTGGTAAAAACTGGTAAGATATCAGTTTGGAGACAAACAAGTTTTTCTTTTCTTTTCTTTTTTTCTTTCTTAATGTCTCTATTTTAGTGTAAGAGTAGTATTATACTATGTAGGGTATAGAAGCCGCAGTAACATACGGAAAACATTAAGGATTGTATGACTAAAACCAAATTGTAGTTTGTGAGCCAGTTCCTCTCCCTGTATATACTCATGCAGGAGCAAGACATTCAATGTCCAGCCAGTGTGTAGTTCTTAACTGCTTAAGCTCCCCGGTGTCTTTTCTAGTATGGTCATCAACAGTATTAGTTTGTTTTTGAATTACTTTCTGGAAAAACTCACGAATATGCACAGGCCGGCATATTCATTGGCGGATACCTTAAGAAACACAACTGTTTAAGGGAGTCAAATTCAGAAATAAAATTTCAAAAAAATAATGCAACTAAAATAATATATTGTAAAAACATTTGAGAGAACCAAGGCCCCAATACACGACGCGCCCCCCAGCACACGTCAGACAAAGTTCAATAGATAACATTTTTTTTATTGCCATTAATATTTTATTAATTTTTTATTAAATAATTTTTAATTTATTTTAATCTAATAGTTTAAATAAAAGTTCCAATAGACACCTTTTTTTAGTACAAAAAAATTTAAAGTAATGAATAGTTTTCCTTATTTCAAAGCCAAGATCAAGACAAATCAACAATTTTGATTAGAATTTATAGTAAAATTATATATCGTTTTCTAATGAGTAAATCCAAGTTTTCGACTAAAATCATACAATTATTATGAACAAAGGGTTCACTGGGTGAATCAACCCGTTAACAAAAATGAATGAACCTTTGTAGTAGAAAGTACGCTCATAAAATTTAGTTATCGTTTTGTATTCCTAATCGGGTTCTAGAGCTATCTAAATTCCGAAAAAGGATGTCATCGCGTACATTCAACAATGTGCTACTTACCTGAACTTGGGACAATCACAACCACCGATATAATTGTAGTTTCATCATCATCATTTAACCATAATCGAACTTTGAGCCCATTCCCT
This sequence comes from Ormosia emarginata, assembly GCA_029884605.1. Taxonomy (NCBI): domain Eukaryota; kingdom Viridiplantae; phylum Streptophyta; class Magnoliopsida; order Fabales; family Fabaceae; genus Ormosia; species Ormosia emarginata. Next base: position 18,753,871 of record JAQQTP010000060.1, on the reverse strand, counting down.
GGTTTATTTCTAGTTCTCAGCATTTGAACTCGCTTGGCAAAGACCTAAAAATTCATAATTCCTTGAGGGCTATAATAACGTTATAAATTCGTTAGGTTTAGAGTTTACTTAGAAAAAGTTATCAATGGGCTCTACCGCAAGACATCAAATTGCTTAGAAGTTAAAACTAGCCTCAATCAGAATTCAACCTTTTGAGTTCAAATCTTTGTGGTTGCTTCGGCGTTTTTCATGATGTAATTTGATCAATTTAAATAATCTTTGTAGGCAATTTTGTCCACAAGTTATTTGGACTTACATATACTTATATTATATTGCTTCTACGTTTTACTGGCCTAAGAACAAAATTGCGCGTAACTCACTATATTAATGGTTGAGATCCCCAGCTTTCGATCACTATGCCTCAATTGATGATTGCAATTCCTTATGCTATAATTTTTTACTCAGACATAAAATAAATTGAAATTGTTGAATTTGTTCATCATAATTTTTATGAAGTAAAAGTTTATTTGAGTTGTATTCTAACAAGTCACAATAGATCTGCATCATGAAAATTGAGATCGATAATCGTCAATAAAAAATGAAAAGAAAAGAGGAAAATTATAATTCTATTTTTTTTATTTAAAATGGTGTTGATCGAAAAGTAAATATTTTTAAAAAATTATTAGACAACATATTCAGAGTAATAGGAGTCACACAAGACAGACATCAAGATTCGAGACAGAAAAAAAGGGGCAAAGATCTACATTTGCATGGTATAGCCACCCAATTACCTAAGAAAAAGAAAAATTAGCACAAAACAATTACTCAATCAAGTTTGTCTTTTTATCCAAAAAGAAAATCAAGTTAGTCTTGTAATATTTAAGAAGGTTCAATCTTTTCAAAATCTTTTCTAAGTGTACAAATATTCTGAGCACGCATATATCTGTGTTGTGCGATTATTCAAAAAATTTCAAGTAAGAATGTTGTGTTTTGGCTGACGAGCCCCAAAGTAAAATAAGGCAAAAACGAAGTATGCAATTGAATAGGTATTTTATTTTGGATACATATTGAATACGTAATTGAAATGTTGAGTTGTATACCAGAATCTTGTATTTGATTGAATTTCTAGTCTAGCTTGAAATAGAGAGAAGTGTGTCGGTAGCAAATTAGCAATGCAAGAATTAGAACAAGGAAAGAGATTGTTGGGCCTACTGGTGAAGGTCTGAAGGAAAGTGGAAAGATAGTTGAGTAGGCAACCAGAATCTAACCAAAAAAAAGGGGCAACCAGAATGAGAGGAGGTTGTAAAGACATTGTCACTGGTTCACATGATGTTTACCATTGATGGATAACATTGATCATGTAACATAAATGCCCCTTGACATTGCCAACCATTGATTAAACATGATATCTTCAAAGGCCTTCATGTGATAAGATTCGAGGCAAAATTCGTTCTTTAAAAACGCAGAGCGATAAAATGGTAAACACACAGAGACACTTATATATTTGCAAATGGCTATTGGACCGATATGTTCCTAATGGGTCCGAGTCAAATTATTGGGTATTGTAGCTTACACATCTTGACACTAATACGCTCATTTTATCAATTATTGTGTTTGTATTTGGATTTTTTAAAGTAACTTTAAAGTAAGTAAATATTTATCAATTATTGATAGATCTATCAATAGTCGATAGATGTTTACTAGCTCTAAAATTATTTTAAAAGATTCTCCTTTATTGTGTTTGGGATTATGGACTGATATATTTTTAATGGGTCCGATCCCAATGTTAAGTGTCCAACCCATTATTACAAACTCGAGTCTCACCCCTCCACTATTTAAGCAAGCCAATGTGAACATACCAAGCATGTTCACTTCTCGACCTTCATTTTTTTCCATCCTTCATTTTAAGACTTTTGAGCGTCAAAGTGTCTATCGATATGGAGTTGACACAATGAGTTAAGTATGGTAAATAAAGTTAACACTCGACTAAGTCTTAAGAATAAAACAAACAACTTTATGCTTGAAGAAAAGACAATAATTTATTTAATTCATATCAAAACTCATCAATTATATCGTATACCTATAGGATATTTATAACCCAATTAGTTATCAATCTTAGCTAAATGTAAAAGCATAATCAAATACTAATCAAAAAATTATTTCTTAAAATATAAAATCTTAATTGTTCTTGACACTGATCAGGACCTAGATCGGGAATAAATGACTTACTATAGACCCACAAAATAGGCAACAGTAAGACTTATCGTATCTAAGTAGATCAGTCAGATGAGCGCAAAGCTTGATTACCAACAGTGTTTAAAATATAGTAGAACATGTCTGCCCTAGGTCCTTTCATCAGCTTAAATAGATGGCAACTCTTTCTCAGATACATACTGTTCCGGGTACTGACCGAAACCTAGATCATTAAAAGGAGACTTGGTCCCTTTTCCCAAAAGAGTATCAAGGTTTTAAAGAAGCTTAGGCAAGTCAGCACAGAAATCACCAGATAGGTCCAGCACAGATAGTATGTATTAGATTAAGAATGGAACATGCCACGTTTAGATCACCAGGTTGGTTTATAAAGATGACCTGAAGAACAACTTGGAATCCTCCTCTTCTTGATAGTTTTCCGTTTAGGACATTCAAAGCCTCTTTGAATGTTGGGATTCTACTTCTATTCAACCAACCATTAAGTGCAGAATCGTTTCATAATCGTTGGTTTATTACCTAAGTCGGTAAGTGACCGTTAGCAAATATATTTAGTTAATACATCGGTCGTGTATTTTGTAATAATATGAAGTCGGGTTAGACCCAAATCCCACCAGGCCTATTGCTATATTGGGCCTCTATTTATCGAATGCAAGTAGAATGGAAGAGTGAATCCACAGTCTTGATCCATTTTAGCTTCCGTTGTTGATCACCATATGAAAAGATGATCCATTTGGACCACAAAATCGGGCTCTTCTTATCTGTTATGAAGTTTGATTTTTTCGATGGGTATGGTCCACCTACCGTTCAAGAAGATAGGATATTTGAACATTAGCATATGCTATAATCGGTCATTTAAGGCACAAAACCGTTCACAATCGTTGGTTGTGATGGCGCCGGTCAGATAATGAACGTTTGGTCTATTAGTGAATGTGTCCTCCTTGTATTAATTAATTGGTCGTATAATTAAGTTGGAGCTGTGACAAGCTCAGTCCGCCCATTGATCGGTTTGGACGGCCCACTTATCAAATCAAATAACGTATTAAATAGAAAATTTTTAAAATAAGAAAAATATCAAATTCCTAAATAATAAATACAATACCCTAAATATCCTAAATTATCTACATAATATATGAAGATAAAATCATAAATTAATTATAATTAAAAATTACATAAATTATCTTATTTCATTATGTCATGACATGACGATACTTCAAGCCACGTCATTCTTCTCCACTTGATAAAATTTATTAATTAGCGAATAGCCACAACATTTTAATTAATTAGCTAGACATTGGATTTGGAATAAGCACAATGTAATAAAAAATATCTTTAACTACCCTTTGTCCTTTGCTTCTTGCAAAGGTGATAAAATGTTTGCATGATAACTGGAGGTGGTGATTAATAGGACATCCTCGGCTTCCCTGATAACATTGTCTTCAATTCCAACTTCTGTGGCACCTGATCATTAATCGAAACTAGGGTAGTCCCATTTATGCCTTCTTTCTTTGGAGAACATATCACTACCTTATCCAAGTCTTAGAAGTCTGATCCCTCTTTGACATTGGTTTCGCAAGTGGGTCGCACCATATCTTCCTTAACCCATTCATTCAAAGATTCTAGAACATGAGGTTCTTCATCGATCATAATTTCTGCCATATCACTTTTAGCCTCCTTCTCATGCTTCTTGCCATCCCCATCTGGACTGTAATAAAACTCTTCATCCTCCTCTTCTTGATAGTTTTCCCGTGTATCTCGTAACAGACTTGTTCTGTTTTTCAAGTTAGGATAAGAGTAAAAACTCTTTGTTATTTTATTGGAAAAACAGTATCAGAACGTGGTCTATTTTCTACTTCTATTCAATCCATTATCACATTAACATTCAGAAATGGTTGGTGCGAAAATCGTGTGCTCTCACGCCCCCACACCCTACTCCACGTTCGTTGAGTTCTGTGATGAGCAGAACTCTATAAAATTGAATATGCTTCTCTCTGTATTTGGTCACCGAACTTGCTCTTCTCTTCAGTATACAAACACCATCGAGTTTGAGCGAATAAGGATTTGGAAAGCCAAGGCAGAATACGGGTTACGACGGCGACGTGCCGACAACTACAACAAGTTGACAAAGCTTGAATAGAACAGCAATCAGGTTAGAGGTGTTCGGGAAAGATCTGAATGCAAGTAGGAACCTGATTGAAGAAGAAGAGTGAATCAAATAACAATGGCAGGAGGTTAGTTTTCTTGATCCATTTTAGCTTCCGTTGTTGATCTGAATATGTTGCTTGAGTTGTTTAACATGTTTAGATCGATTTTTAGTCTTACATTTGGTATCAGAGCAAAGTGTATATGCCTCAGCCTTGCTTGCTCTTCTTATCTGTTATGAAGTTTGATTTTTTCAGAATATGGGTATTATGTTTTTGACGTTTTAATCCAAACTAAAAATTAGAAATCTAAATGAAATCAATTTTCTAAGCTTTCTGTGATTGGAAATGTTGTTTTTGACGTCAAAAATGGCTAGAAATCGTCGAGTTTTCCATTCGGGTTCGCGGGTCGCAACCGGGTCGGAATGACCCGACTCAAGGTTGAAGACGATATGCTATTAGCACATACTTAAAGGACGCATATCTTATGAATACATATCGACGTCAACATTAATCACATATTGAAGCAGTGTAGCGGTACGCTGCTTTTCATTCAATACCATATGCGAGAAGTCCCGTGTTCGATTCTCAGAATGCCCCGTTTTTTGAATCCTTTTGAATTAAAAAAAATGGTATGATGCAAGATAGAACCTGTGACCTCATGAGTGAATATTAATAGGGCTACCACCATGCTATCAACAATTTCTTGATAGTTGAAGTGCTACAAGTTATATATATGATTAGTTTACGTGCCGAATTAAAAATTGTGTATGATTTTGTAATTGTATTATTTTAGCACATGAATTATTTAATAAATTTTAATGTGTATAAATTGTCTGTTTATTTTGTTGAATTGTATGTTTATTTTTGGTACTTACTTAAGCATGCAATATTAAGTTAAATAATTTATGCACATTAAAATTAATTATTAAAGAGCTTATATAGTTTCTTTTATTGAATAAATATATGCATATATTATTTATTTCTTGAAATTTGTATGTGTGAATTTATGACTATTGTACATGCAATATTATGCTAAATAATATTTATGCATTGTTATTCAATTTATTTGTATTATGTTATGAAAATATTTAGCTCTTTATTAAGAATGAATTAATATTAAGTGATTGATATAATTTTAATTAATTAGGGAATAGCCACAACATCTTTAATTAATTAGAATTATATATTAAGTTTTAGAATCACATTAAAATATTACTTGTAATTAATCATATGTAATGTAATAAGATCTATCCACAGGAATTTTGTTATATTTGTATGATTAATTAGGATAAAATATCATATTATATTTATTGATATGCCCACAGGAATTAAGAAAAGGAACATAATTTGATAGTTTTGTCATAAGGTTATAATATGAATCTAATTGAGTAGGACTTTAGCCCACAGACAAGTTTTATGTCGCTAGATTCATAGATTAAGACATGATTTACATTGGTAAAACATGACATTTATTTTATCTCAAATTATGAATAATGAGCATGTATGTTTGAACTTTGTAGTTATTCAACCTGCGAACATTTCGGATATTAAGTGTCATATTCTCGAATTAAGAAGTGATAACTATAAAGTTTGGAAGGAGAGAGTTCTTCTCCATTTGGGCTGGATGAACATTGATTATGCTATTAGGAAGGATGAACCACTAGGTATTATTGAAACCAGTCTTCCAGACGCTATTGACCTTTACGAAAAATAGGAGAGATCTAATCGTCTCTTTGCGATGTTCATAAAAACTAAAATATCTGCTAGTATCTGTGGTTCTGTCGATCAGCATGCTAAAGTCAAGGATCTTTTGAAAGCTATTGATGAACAATTTGCTATATCTAACAAGGCCCTTTCCAGCACTCTAATAATACTATTCTCATCCATGAAGCTCACTGAGATAAGAGGTGTGCGTGATCACATCATGCACATGAGGGATATAGCGGCTCAACTGAAAGCCTTGGAGGTAACCATGTCGGATTCTTTCCTGGTTCACTACGTTTTGTGCACTTTGCCTCATCAATATGACCCTTTCAAAATCTTTTATAACACACATAAGGATAAATGGTCAATTAATGAGTTATTGACTATGTGTGTCCAAGAAGAGGAAAAGTTGATGATGGAAGAGGGCGGAAAAGGTGAACTTGACTATTCATAGAAAGAAAAAGAGGGATCAAGCCAAAAATAAAGGCAACATTCCTCCTCAGACAGTCATAAAGAAAGAGTCAAAGTGTTTTTTCTGTAAGAAGAAGGGGCACATGAAGAAAGACTGCTCAAAGTTTAAGAACTGACTCGACAAGAAAGGTACTCCATTTATATTTGTTTGTTATGAATCTAATATGGTTCGTATTAATCATAACACATGGTGGATTGATTCTGTTTCTACAATCCATGTTTCTAATACCTTGCAGGGTATGGAAAACCTAAGGAAGCCAGTGGGACGTGAACAATACATCTATTCAGGAGGGAAGATGAGCTCATATGTGGAGGCCATTGGGACATGCAGTTTAGTTTTAAGCAGCAGTTTTATTTTACGTTTAGAAAAGACCTTTTATGTTCCTACTTTTTCTAAGAATTTAATTTCTATTTCAAGACTTGCACCTTTGGGTTTTTCGTTTAATTTTTCGGATTCTGGTTTTACTTTGTTAAATAAATCTGAAATTGTTGGTTTTGGTGAATTACTTGATGGTCTTTATTGTATTAAATTGTAAAATGATGTTGCTTATAATTCTATGCATGTTACTTCTGTATTAAAACGATGTGTTGTGAATAAGGAATCCTCTATGTTATGGCACCGGAGATTAGGACATATCTTCATTGATAGAATTAAGTGATTAGTGAATGAAGAAGTACTTAGTACTTTAGATTTTGCTGATTTTGAGACTTGTGTGGATTGCATTAAGGGTAAGCAAACTAACAAGTCTAAAAAGGGTGCAAAAAGGAGCTCGAACCTATTGGAAATCATACATACAGATATTTGTTGTCCAGACATGGACACAAATAGTCCGAAATACTTTATCACTTTTATAGACGATTATTCACAATATATGCATCTCTATTTACTTCGTTCTAAGGATGAAGTTTTGGACGCCGTTAAAGTTTTTAAGGCTGAAGTAGAGAAGCAATGTGAAAAGCAAATTAAGATCGTGAGATCTGATAGAGGTAGAGAGTACTATGGTAGATACACGGAGAATGGACAAGCACATGGTCCATTTGCAAAGTTTCTTTAAGAACATGAGATTATTGCCCAGTACACTATGCTTGGTTCTCCGGAACAAAGTACAAGAAGCTTTTAAACAATCAACATGAGTATCCTCAGTAAATCTTCAAGAACCTTAGAATAGTATGACAGAAAGAAGAAACCGAACTTTGATGGACATGGTAAGAAGTATGAGGAGTAACACAAAACTTCCTCAATTCTTATGGATTGAAGCACTAAAGACAGCAACATATATATTAAATCGAGTTCCGACCAAGGCTGTCTCAAAGACACCTTTTGAGTTATTCAAAGGTTTGAAACCAAGTTTGCGACATATACGTGTTTGGGGATGCCCGTCTGAAGTGAGAATTTATAACCCACAAGAGAAGAAACTAGACCCAAGGACTATTAGTGAGTATTTCATTGGATATGTTAAAAAGTCCAAAGGGTATAGATTCTATTGTCCATCACACAACATTTCTTGAGAATGACTTAATCAGTGGGAGCGATCAGTTTCAGGACATTGCTTCTGATAAGGATCACTATGAAAGTCAAACCTCTGGATCAAGTGATAGATTGATTGTCATTCACGCCCCTCAAGTACAAATGGGTGTTAGACAACCGATAATTGAAGTTCCACAAGCTGTTGAAAATGATACTGTAGATCAAATTGTTGATGAAGAATAACCTGCTGAACAACAGGTTGAACAACAAGTTCCTCAAGAAGATAATGAGGCAATATTAAGAAAATCTACTTGAGTAAGAAAGTCAGCAATTCCTAGTGATTATGTAGTGTATCTGCAAGAGTCAAACTATAACATTAGAGCCGAAAATGATCCTGAAACGTTTTCACAGGCCATGAGTTTTAAGGAATTGAATTTGTGGTACAATGCCATGAAAGAGGAGATAGGTTCTATGACATCTAACCAAGTCTGGGATCTCGTTGAGTTACCTAATGGTGTAAAAGCCATTAGATATAAATGGGTCTTTAAAACAAAGAAAGACTCACAAGGCAACATTGAGAGACATAAGGCAAGACTTGTTACCAAAGGATTCACTCAAAGAGAAAGAATCAACTGCATAGAGACATTTTCTCCTGTATCCAAGAAATATTCTCTCCGAGTAATTATGGTATTAGTAACTCATTTTGACTTTGAGTTACATCAAATGGATGTGAAAACGACATTCTTCAATGATGATCTAGAGGAAGAGGTTTATATGAAATAACCTAAAGGATTCTTCTCTAGTGATGGTGAGCATTTAGTCTGCAAGCTTAATAAATCCATCTATGGATTGAAACAAGCATCCCGCCAATGGTATTTAAAATTTCATGAGGTCATCACTTCATTCGGTTTTGAAGAGAACGTCATGGATCAATGTATATACTAGAAGGTCAGTGGGAGTAAGATTTGTTTTCTTGTGTTATACGTGGATGATATTTTGCTTGCGGCTAATGATAAGGTTATGCTATATGAGGTGAAACAATTTCTCTCAAAGAACTTTGATATGAAGGGTATGGGAGAGCATCTTATGTCATTGGCATTAAGATCCATAGAGAAAGATCTCGAGGCATTTTGGATTTGTCTCAAGAGACCTATATCAACAAAGTTCTAGAGAGATTTAACATGAAAGATTGTTCACCAAGTGTAGCTCCGATTGTGAAGAGTGACAGACTCGATTTGAGTCAGTGCCCGAAAATGATTTCGAGCAAGAACACATGAAAAATATTCCATATGCTTCAGCTGTTGGAAGCCTTATGTATGCTCAGGTTTGTACCAGACCTGACATTGCATATGCTGTTGGAGTTTTGGGAAGATATCAAAGTATTCAGGTGTTAACCATTGGAAAGCTGCAAAGAAGGTGATGAGATATCTTCAAGGGACAAAGAACTATCCGCTCATGTACAGACGGATTAATGACCTGGAAATGATTGGCTACTCACGGATTAATGACCTGGAAGTGATTGGCTACTCCGATTCAGACTATGTTAGCTGCATTGATACTCAGAAATCAACATCTGGTTATGTTTTCATGCTAGCTGGTGGAGTTGTATCTTGGAGAAGTGCAAAGCAAACCTTGACTGCTACTTCCACCATGGAGGCCGAGTTCGTTTCTTGTTTTGAGGCTACCTTGCATGGTGTATGGTTAAAGAGTTTCATATCTGGGCTTAGAGTTCTAGACTCTATTTCTAGGCCATTGAAGTTGTATTGAGATAACTCTGTTATGGTATTTATGGCTAAGAACAACAAGAGTGGAAGTCGAAGTAAACACATCAACATCAAATATTTAGCCATAAGAGAACGTGTTAAGGAAAAGAAAGTGGTCATTGAATACGTCAGCACTGAGTTGATGATTGCTGATCCTTTGACTAAAGGCATGCCACCAAAGAATTTTAAGGATTATATAGTACGAATGGGACTTGGTTCCATAATGTGATTTTCATTGTACGTACATTTATTGTTTTCGATGAAACTCTTATTCAGTTTGATATTTTCTCATATATTTTGTGCACATAATTGTTTATTTTGAGAAATATCATTTAGTTTTGACCTAAAATAAACATATGGTTTATTCATTAAGTTAAGGGTTGGTATTGAGAGACTTGATATATTGTGATACATGGAAGATAATACTCGCTACTAGAGGACCTATCGCCATGATTCATATATTTTGTTTCTTGTTATGATTGATGATGAGTTAAATGGACCAAGTGGGAGAATGATAGTTTTCTCGTGTATCTCGTAACAGACTTGCTCTGTTTTTCAAGTTGGGATAAGAGTAAAAACTCTTTGCTATTTTATTGGGAAAACAATATCAGAACATGGTTCATTTTCTGCTTCTATTCAATCCATTATCACATTAACATTTAGAAACGGTTGGTGCGAAAATCGTGTGCTTCCACGCCCCCATGCCCTGCTCCACATTCGTTGAGTTCTGTGATGGGCAGAACTCTATAAAATTGAATGTGCTTCTCTCTGTATTGGGTCACCGAACCTGCTCCTCTATTCAGTATACAAACACCATCGAGTTTGAGTGAGTAAGGGTTTGGAAAGTCAAGGCAGAATACGGGTTACAACGGCGATGTGCCGACAACTGCAACAAGTCAACAAAGCTTGAAAGAACAGAACAATAATCAGGTTAGAGGTGTTCGGGAAAGATCTGGACACAAGTAGGAACCTGATTGAAGAAGAAGAGTGAATCAAATAGTAATGACGGGAGGTTGGTTTTCTTGATCCGTTTTAGCTTCCGCTGTTGATCTGAATATGTTGCTTGAGTTGTTTAACATGTTTAGATCGATTTTTAGTCTTACACTTCTTTCTCCACCTCATTGACCGTTTTGCCTATATCTGTGACCATATTTCAAATGCGATGGTGCCTTTAATATTGTTTGAACAAAATCTACTCGTAGTCAAGAGGAATAAACTCTTATTTTAACAATTGTTTCATCCTAAACCATATTTTGACAGGTGCTTTTCCTTTACGATTCCTCCTCCACTATAACCTTTCCTATCAAGTAAAAGCTCTACCCTTCAATCTGCATGCAACAAGTTTCATCCCCTTTTTTCTTCCAGAATCATCATATCTTCAAGGAAGCTATTTATCTTTGCAATCCGAAAAATAAATTCATCAATATTCAAAGTCCTATCAAAATAAGGAATATCTATCTTTCGTCAAAAATAATCCCTGTCACCATAATCTCGCCTCCCATTGTCTTGTGTTTCTCACAGGTTCCTCTTCAAGAACGTCTTCCTCTTCTGACTCTTCAAAGTAGACTTGACATCTATGCCCATACACAAGACCAAGTCTGTCAAAGGGTTGCCTGTGAGCGAGACTTTGTTGAAGCGTCCTTCCAAGGGCTCCATCCATTGCTCCAAGGCCCTCAACACTACTCCATGATCAACATATCATGAGGTCTCAGTTTCTATAAGGAGAATCGATGCCTCACGACCTCCTTTAACTGTGCCACTTGTTATTGAAAGTCGTGGTAAATATGGCTAGCACTCAATTAAGTTTAAAAAATAAACAAGCAACTTCATACTTTAAGAAAAGATCGTAATTATTTAATTCATATCAAAATCGTCTATTACAACATGCACCGATAAAGTATTTATAGCCCAATTGATAATTAAATCTTAATTAAATATAAAAGTCTAATCATATACTAATTAGATAATAATTTATTGAAATATAAAATCCTAATCAAATTGCATAATATATGGAGGAATCTAACTTAGACATTTGATTATATTTTAAGATATTAATCTTTTATCTATTAAGTAAAAGATATTTTAAAAAATAAAAAAAAATCAAATAATGTATTAAATAGAATATTCCTAATATAAAGAAAAATATCAAATTCAAAAATAATAAATTAAAATATCTTAAATTATTTAAATAATATATGAAAATAAAATTATAAATTAATTATAATTAAAAATAATATAAATTATCCTATGCTTCAAGAAATTTTCCGAAAAACGTCCCGCCTCATGAGTTCTCCTGCACAGGCAATCCGACCAACCCGTTAGATAAAGGCAGGAACAGTTATAAAAGTGAAAAAAACTCGAGCACTTTTTTTTGGGTACAAAAACTCGAGCACTTTATGTGGCCGAAATCACGTTAGGTTGGCAGTTTGCATTTTGGTATGAAATGGATTAGAAGTTAAACTGAGCTACGCTGCAAAAACTCCAGGAACTGATAACGACTAATTTAATTTAGTTCACTGTGATTGTGAATGGTTTCAAAAAAACAGGTAGCGGTAATTGAAATACCATTCCATTTGATTAATTGTGGGTGAACTACCTAATTTTCTTTTTTTGTTGGTGAAAGGTGGACTACCTAATGAATTGGTGGATGGATGCACGCTAATACGCGCAATTGACACTTCAAACACTCTGACAAATTTTTATCACCGACAAATTAAAGAGTACCAAACGACAAGTCTCGCTTCGGTTAAAAACGCGTTTACCTAATTTGTTAACTAAAATAACTGCGAATCTTCGTTTTCATCAATTAATAATTACTGGGTATATACAGTGCACATGCCTATGCCTACATTTTCTACAAATCCTGGGTGAGTGTGACTTCAAATCTAATATGGTAATAATAAACTTATCTCTATCTTGTAATGATAGAACAATATACATTGTTAACTGCCAAAACACATAACAATAACATTATCACTAATGATTAGCTGACCATGCATATTGTTCCGTTTTTAAATAAGTAATTTTTCCAATTAATTTTATCCTTAATGTATTTGATAATTACTTATCTTCAATGCTTTAGTTATGAAGAAAACTAGATTTAATGATAAACAATTAACTAAAATTTAGTTATTAAAATATAATTTAAATTTTCTGTTAATATTTTTTTGTCATAAATAATTAATCTGAAAAACTTTTAAGATTTCAATTGAAAAGTAATTTTTTCTTTTTTTACACACGCTGAAAGAATAGAAAAGGGAGGAGGGTGAATGTGAGATTTGATCTTAATAGTTAAGATAACTAACACTTTCTTTTTGTTAACTATTTCATCATCGCGATATGGTTTTTGTTAATAAAGATATTTTAAATGATCAAATTAAATTTTAAAAATAAATACAATAATTTTTTAAATAATCTGTATATACAGCTCTCCAACTCTATGGTTATTCGGATGCATGAAACGACAACTAGTTCTGCTTTTTTTTTATTAAAAAAATTTAAATGTTGATGTAGGTATGTTTTCGAATTTTAAATGTTGAAAATCGAAATTTCGCTTTCGGATGTCTATGATTTAATTATTTTGGGGGTAATATTATGTTTATAAATAAATTTTTACTTAAATATAATGTATTATAATTAAATATATTAAATTAATTAAAATTTAATATTTTTATAAATATTTATATCTTACAATTAATTTTATAATATTTTATTAAAATATTAAATTTTAATTAATTTAGTACAGAATTTCTCTTATGTTTACATATATGCACTTGTAAAGTTGTAGTAATTAACTTGGAAGCCGCTGGCTAAGGATGTTAACATTCGGACAGTGAAATTGCACGTCCCAGTGGAGCTTAACCTTAAATGCATTGACCAAAGTCGGCAAAACAAAACCAAATATCCCGCCACGCGCCACTCACACCTCAACAAACAACTGCTGCGGAAGGAAGGGACGAGACTCATCAGTGACATGACAATGATGAATGAGTAACAACCTCTCACGCTACGCTCTCCACGCGCCTCCTCACGAGCGTAAACGTACTACTGCTGCTCTTGCAGTCCAAGGATCCTTTCTCCAACGGCTACTTCCTATTGCTGAATGCAAGGCAACACCGAAAATACATCCAAAGTAACCCTTTCTATGCTCTATGGCCACATGGATAAATATAATAAACATTTATTGTTCTAGTCCCTTCCTCACTACTTCCATATACACTATATATATATATAATATATAATATATATATATATATATATATAATATATAAAGTGGTCTTGAAAGTCTTAAAGCCCATAAACATAAATTCATCTTCTTCAACAATTGAACCTCTACCTCGTCCCTTGCCATCTATATGGATTGCTTGGTGATGCCAGTTTCATTGATCCGGCGGCGTTCCACGGGGTCTCGGCTGGGTTATAGACCTCTGACCAAGGATGGGTTGGAGTTGGACCAAGAATCCGACAGCCCCGTGACAGTGGTGGTCGGAAAAGAGAAGAGGGTGTTCCTGGTGGACCCTTTCATATTACAAGAGAACCCGTTTCGGCTTTTGATGGATATCTCTATGAAGAAGAATCCAACGGTAGCGGAGAAGGCGACAAGGCAGCGGAGAGTGATCTTTGTGGATGTGGATGCCATTTTGTTCGAGCACATGTTGTGGCTTATGCACAATGATACCTCTTCTTTGTTCCAACTCAATTTGAAGGAGCTCATTGACTTCTATTCTCAGGATATGTAATCATCTATATTATAATACACTAGCAAGCAAGCTTTCACCACAACAGAGGTACTCTGTTTTACAAATACTTCTTCATTATTAGACATAGAGTAGAGTAGAGTCATCCCTAGCTTCTTGTATTATGTCTCTAATAACACATCACCTATATATATATATATATATTATTATACACACACATGATGGATCTGGATGATTTTACCTTTTCTTTCTAATAACAAAACCTCATACATTCAAATTCATTTCGTTGGTATCTGTTAATTTCTGTTGCCTCTCTTCTTCCCTTTTCTGCAGCCACCAACACATCACATGCCTTACTTTCATCGATACTGTATATGATCAAAAGCGTATGACTATGATCCATGATTTTAAATCGTAGTTGCTCATAATAGTGGACAATCGTGAAAAAATGTATCCGATGTGACCCCAATTGTAAAATTGTAATATTACAGTCATTATAGTTGTAGACTGCAATTTAAAACTATGTTATAATCCATCCTAGGAAGCAACCCATGAACCAAATTATAATATATCTTATTGCTCAATAATCTGCCTAATTTATCTCTCATCTTCAGTGACATTAATTTTATATAATTATTACTCCTACATTGTTGACGTTTTCAAGGGAAAATATAAAGCTTGGTTCTTTTTCCTCTAGGTTACTTTGGTGACACTGTGAGGATGAGGGAGGTGGATGGGAGTTGGAACACAAGGCCTCCTCCTTTAGTGGCGTAAATGAAACATTCACTGATTCCTTTGAATTGTTCAACTTTGAACAATGTAAATGGAATAAGCACTACTTCCTCTGTTCTTTACGTTTCTTATCTACTCTACGTTATTTTTTTTTATCTAATCTACGTTGAAGTAATCAAAATTGCACAATAAGGTGAAACTGGATTGGATGATTTTTCCCCACCCCCATCTTTTTATTTATCTTGGGAGGCACTAATTTACCGGTTCACATACGCGTCAAGTGGTTGGGGTTTAGACTTTAGAGCGTACAATCTCACGTAACGACGTTGTCAAAATCGAAAGAGTTAATACTTCACTTTGGGTGTAGGTGTCCGTCCAAGTTTCCTGCCTTCTAATCCTTCTTTGTACATGTGAATTACTTAGTTGAAATGTATCTATCGAGTTCAACACTTGCTATCATGTTTTATAGCCTAAAGTATTATAGCCTTTAATAACCGAGTTTCAAACTTCCAATGGATGCGTGTGGGCTGGAACAAACAATCCTAGTTCTTGGATGCTCTTAAGTACTAATATCCTTCCCTTGCCATTTATAAAGCACAAATACTTTATAATGTCTGTCATATCCGTGTTGGATACGTACCCGTATCCGTATCAGATATTCAAATATTTGATAAATGTTATGTTAATTTTTTAACAAAAGTCATATCCTCATATCATACACGTGTCGTATCCAATATCCATACTCGTATCCATGCATCATAACTTGTCAGCAGATCTCCCCTAACGTTGCCAATATCATTTACATGATTACATATCATCAATTTTATCAAAGTAGTGTTCAGCACTCATGTTGATCCTCTAATGAAGTATCTAGTTCCTCTAAATACATCCACCATAGTGATTGTTCAGCACTCATCATTGACTTCTATTGAGAAAAACACTATAGTACATGCATTCAGAGGAATTACATTCTTCATTAACACATTTTTTTTTTTTAAAAAAAAAAAACTTGAGTCTGCAGTAGCATTTTCTATTGTTTCTGTTGAAAAGACACTTGAAAGGCATCTTGAATTGTCGGTCACCTTTCAATAATCAGCTAGCCTCTACTTTCTCGCCTTGAAAGGAACCTGTGTTTTTTTAATCTTCTCGATTCTCCTGCAAAGGCTACAATTGAAAAGGAAGGAAACTATGTGCCTCTTTCTTTTGGGCTAAATGTAGTAAAGGGAAAACTCTTTGGAATCAATGTGCACAAGATATAGGCCCATTTTCTCGACAGACAGTTCATTAGTACGGAGGGGCAGCCCAGCAGCGCATCGCAGTTTCCCTATAAAATAACAAAGGGTTTTTTTTTGTCTGTTAAAAAAATGGTTTATTTAAAAACATTTATGCATCAGTAATTGGGCCTCACCTTTTGTTTAATCTACCAATTCTCCATAGTATAATTTGAAACCTAGGTTGGCCCAATTCTGTGCTGGGCTATGCAGGCTGTTCTTGCCCTCCCTTCTAGATTTTATAACTTGAAATTTCTAATAAGGCCATCAGATCCCCGCCCCAGCCCCCAGCCCCAAAATAAAATAAATAACACACTCACACACAAAAGAAGACTTGAGTTATGATACTTTATTACAATTGTTATCTTTAATTAGCTGAAAATTGCTTTACCTTTATTCGAATAATTATATGGGTATATATATTTTTTTTTGTTCTTTTTTAATGGTGCATATGATTGCATTCAACTATGGAAAAGAAAAAGGGACAGTTGAGAACATCCTCTTCGGGGATCTTCTACTCAAATATGCAAATGGAAAACAAAAGCTAAACTAGCTAAGCAATGAGAGCTGCCTAAAGAAATTGGAATTTGAGGGAGAGAAGAGGAGGAAAGTTACAAAAAGTTCAAGCAAGCGCAAATCAGCTTTCTTTTTTTCTTTTTTATGACGTGCAAATCAGAATTAACTTAACGGAAACTGGTTATTTCCTGCTTCCAATATTGCTCTAACAATTTCGGTTAGTCAAAGTTCAACAGCATCGGCGATATATATGACATAAATAAATTTGAACATTTCAGCTTGTAACACCTTTCAGCATATCTCACACTCAAAGATTATCTTCTATGGGCAGGTTGAGTGGCCAAAGAAAAACTTTCTCTGAACTATCTGGGTAATTCTTTATGAAATATGGAAAGAAGAAAATACAAGTTAATTAAGGCACTTAAAAAAATCTCCCAAGACATCAACAGACACGTATATCATCATGTACATGCGTACTTTGGAATACTGTTGAGAGACATACTAAATTACTAACAATACCCTTAGTCACGTATTTCCACTATACGTTCCTGTTATTTACTAACAATCCAAGTATCTAACGTCGTTCTATAATATAATTCACTACCTTAATCAAACATCGAGTTGTATATATGTCTAAATATCAAATATTAAATCTTAACAGTAGACTACCATTTTTTTAAATCAAAACAAGAAAAAAATTTCCAAATAACAAGAATCCCACGATCGATCAGGTTTTTCGTTAAATAATTTCATTTGTTTACTTATCTTCCTGAAACTGTGGGTTACAATATTATTACTTCATATAGTTGTGATGAATTCCAACCATACTTTATTGAGGATGTTATAATTTAGTCTTTAGCATCTTTTGGAGTTAGGACAGCATCATCTCCAAAATATTATACCATTAAATCATGAAGTTTCACACTTTCACCTCATGCCCATGGTGATATATATAGCAATTAATATAAAGCTGCGTTGGTAGATAGGATAAAGAAGATCTAATAGTATTAATTAATATTATCAAGTCTTGTTAGATATTTAATAATTTAATATGATAATATAATCAAATCAGGTCAAATTTTTGTATCCTACTCTAAATTGATTATTCTATCATCTCCCACACCCACTAGTTAGACTTGATAGAATATCTCTTCTCACCACTTCTTCTTCCCTCTTAGTCCAAGTCTCTCCTATGCCAAGAACTCAGATTGGTGTCGGTGACATTTATTGGGTATGGATGTCCAAATAAGAACCCAGACGGTACGCCAATGTCGCATACGACAGTGATTTAGCGGAGGTGTGTGGCGATCTGGACAGAGAGTGATTGGCACTGGAGGAAGACGATGGAGGAGGAGACACTTTCTTGAGCGATTTCAACGGCGAAATAACAGCTCTGATCTTCAACAGATGAGGCAATTTCAACGAGGTTCGATCGTATTCCTCAATTATGTTCGTTAGATCTTCGTCGTTGGTGACGGAAATCAATGTCTCCAAGTCTCCATTGGGCAATTGGCACCGCAAGGTCACAGAGGAACTGTACAACTCTCCAAGTTTCACCATCAACTCTGCACAATGAGAAACACACAGCACGAATCGGTTAACAAACAAACCAAAAAGTGAAGGAAAAAAACGAGAAATATAAAAAAGAGAAAAATTCGAGA
Organism: Ormosia emarginata; assembly: GCA_029884605.1. NCBI lineage: Eukaryota > Viridiplantae > Streptophyta > Magnoliopsida > Fabales > Fabaceae > Ormosia > Ormosia emarginata. Next base: position 18,735,257 of record JAQQTP010000060.1, on the reverse strand, counting down.
GTAAAAGAAAACAAAAGAGTGATAGAAAACGAATGAACAAACCTAAGAACGAAATGGAACGGTCAACGATGAGTACTCTGGTGGAGGATTAGAGAAGAGGAAATGGATCACAGTTTGGATACTACAATGATGAGGAAGTAGAAAGATAGTATAATCAGAATAAATAATTATATATACTATCAAGTTATTTATACTATATGTATTAAATATTTAATAATCTAAAATTTTATCAACTTATTTATATTATCAAATATTATTCTATTATCTTATACTATTATATCTTATACTATCAAATACACCAAATACAATCCAAATGTTCATCATCATGACCTAAATTTAATACTACTTATGCCATTTTTAATTGGAAGCTTGATTAATAGACTCAATGCAACTCCGTAGTACTTTGACATCATTATCATTTTGGCCCATCCCATCATGGCCGCTATACGACAACACCATAAATAGTCCTCGAAAACGTGGTTATGTTTAATCACTCTAAGTTTCCAACATACATATATTTAATTTAATTAAACAAAAAACTATGATTTGTCTTGAAAATTTAAAATTCAACTGCTCTATATGGCATTATTATATCAAAATATGTAAAAGAAGTTGACAGCTTAGAAACAAATGGGTGTAAGCATTAGAATAAAATGATATTATATTCACGTACGACTAAGTCAGTTTGATTCTTTTATTCAAGCCTTATTATCTGTTTTCTAATACTTAATTATTAACCACACTTGCGCTAATTTATTTATGCTAATTGATAGGGAGCTGGAATCTTTCTTTCCAACTACCCTTCAGGTGTCGTATACCATGTATATCTCTTTTATATATATATATATATTCTCAGCTTTATCGTTACTTTTAGGGCACATTTGACATTATATAAAGTTTGATAAAATAAATTTATATAATATATTATAATTTTATCAATTATTTAATATAATTACAGTATTGTATAATCTTATCCAACATATCTCTCTTATACTTTAAAATAACGTATAACTTAATCAGATCTTGGAGGTGAAATTATGTCTAATTAAGTTTTGATAAATAATATTTCCTTTACAACCCTATCACTCGAACATTAATCATTCTTTGTTTCCTCATATGGCTGCTAATGTGAAGCATCCTACGAGGTGAGTTCTCAATCTCATGCATTCTCAAGTTTCAGTGCTCCATGATTGTTGCGCTCTGCTGCTGGGTAGGAGGAGATTCACCGCGAAGGAGATGACAGAGCTTGCTCTAGTATGGCTGCTACATGTGCAACTTTAGCGAGGAAGGATATGAGTACACAAGTTTAACCCGCATCCTCCAAATTGGGTTTTGGTCTCTAGTGACGCCCATTTATTCATTCACGTGCCTCTGATATGGATTTCGATGAGAAACAGCTTTGCCATGGTTGCGCTCTTTGCTTCTCCCATGGAGAATAAGATAAACACGCGAGTCACTCGATCCGCGTCCTTCCAGCAATTGGCTCATCTGACCAAGTTTTTTTTTTCATAAGCCTTGGACACTTATACTAGCTTATACAATGTTGCACCAAACACTAGATAATATTAAAATTTTATCAAGTTTTATACTATCAAGTCTAGAACAATCAGACATTATCATATTATGGTACTAAACGGACCCTTATTGCAGTATTGTAATTAAGATTTTACACTGGAATATGTTTCCTCTAGATAAATCCATTAGTTTTTGAGGGATTAATACTTGTATCATACAAATGATACTTATACGATTTAATAACCTTATTCATTTCTTCTTCTTTTTTTTTTTTTTTTTGAGTAAAACACAAACCTCCTGAAAAGAGGTCATTAAATAATATAAATAAAAATAATAATTAAAATTAAAATAATCAACGTTTTTCATTGTTTGTAATAAGATATAATTATAGTACTACTATTAACAATCAAACTTAAGTAGAAGTTATAATAAAGAGTTTTGTTATATCTTTTTAAAAGATTTTTTAATAATTTTTCTAATACTTAATAAAGAAAGTATTAATTAAAAAAGTAAATATATTTGATGTTTTGTGAACAAAAAAATAATTTAATACTTTCTTCATCTAACAATTAAGTGGATTAGTAAAAAGATTAATTAAGAAAATTTAAAATTATTCTATAAAATATTTGATATGCAACATCAAATTAAAATAACAAGTGCTTATAATTCAATTCGGATTCTGGGTACACCATCAAAAGTAACTTTAATACTACAATAGTTTGTTAATTTTCAATTAGCATGACTATCGGAAGTTAAATGAAAAATCCAGACTTCTTAAATAATCATGGAAGATTTAAAATGAAATTGCAATCAAACCATCTGAATATATGTGATCCAGTGCATGTGGCGCCTCGCATCTCAATTAAATCATCAGTCATCGCTAGCTCTCTCACATGTATGTAAATTAATATATACATTGCCTGATTTTTAATGTATCTGACTAGTTTTGCTAGCTAGATACGATCGCTTCCCCGGGTTTTGGGTGGGGATGGGGAGGAAGGAAAAGTGTATTTTTCTTAAGCTAAAACCCTGAATGGTGGAAGAAGCTTATTTTAGTTTGTATTCTTATGCATCCTGTTCCAGGTTTATATATGGTTAAAACTACTGAACAAGCAGCTCATTACGTTTCAATAATCCATATATATATAGAACTACAGGAGAAAATTGGTGAAGATGGTGAAAGCAGGTTAGCCGATCGAGCGGATCCTTATCATCATATGTTAATTGCCAAGAATTCCAAGAACTGAAGAAGGGATCTTGCCATGACATTCGTCGTGAAATTAATGGACAAGACCTTTCTGAGAGTATATGCACACCAAAAAAACTTCATTTAAGAATTAAGTCAAATTAAATGAATTGTAACTTACCATTGATTTTGAATAAAAAGGGAAAATCGAGTGTCTATCCAGACTCGAGAGACATGTACATATAAAATATACAGAAGGTAGATGGCAGCTTTTCCCTATATTATTATTTGAGAAGTTCTTAGCCCTCCCAGTCTAAGAGACTATATTGCTCCATACCATTAAATATAGGGGGGTGTTTGAGGTCCATTTTTTTTTTAAAAAAAAAACCTCAACCGATCTAAATAATGCAATTTATATTGGTTTGGATTGGATTGATTTAATTTAAAATTTGAAATCAATCTAATACAAACAAATTCAATTAGTTTTTGGTCAAAAAATAATTTAAACATAAAATTTTGTAAGTTAGACAGCACAGGCAACTCATGCCATTAAAAGAAAAAAATAAATAATAATAAAAAAAAATAATCTATGTAATATGCATAAAATAATATTTGATTGGAATCGACATATAGAATGAGAAAGGTATATGAGAAGTTAAAATTACTTAGGTAAAAGTATGTATTTAATATTAAAAAATTATATTATATAACATTAATTAATTTGGATTGAAAAATTAAAACCGATCTAATTCAATCGCTTTTTTAAAAAATTAAATCAAAAAGAAAAAATTTATTCGATTTTAATTGAATTTTAATTTTTCAATTTAGTTTTTTATTTGAATTTCTATTTGGATTGGATTTGAGCATCCTTAATTAAATATGTACTACTTCAATTATGTGGATAACTAATGTCTCTTACTTTAATTATATTTTTAATGTTAAACAGCAAAATTATCTTATATATATTGTTAGAATATTTAAAACATATCTCAAATTAAATTAAGTTTGATTTTGTGTTATTTTAGAGATTTGATTCACACATAATTAAAGATACTATTTTAATTATATTTAATTATATTTTTATTTTTATATAAACTATCTTATCTACAAATAGAGAATCTTCTTGTACACACTTATTAAAATTAAAAGATTATTTATATAATATACATAAACCTTCTCTAAACTTTTGTGTCTATGTTTGTTTATTTTTAACATAGTATCAAAGTGGTACCATCCTTTGTGACATGTCTCATCACTATTCCTCTGCATAATTTCCAAAACTCTAGAACTCTAATTAGTCACATCTCATGTCGTATTCTAGATATTCTGACAATCCTCCCGCTCACAGTCACCATTTTTTCGTCACTCCATCTAGACTCAGTTGCCACAACCATCGTCTTAAATTCCAAATTCCGATTACGTACTCTCCTAGATTCTAGACTCTGATTACTGTCTTAGATTCCAGTATCCAATATGCATATTTGTTTAGTTTCCCTGATCAATTCCGTCTGATTTAGCTTGAAAGATTGACTTTGTCTCTGTTGCTCCAGCCTCTGATCAGTCGTCTGATCCAGCTAGAAAGGTTGGCTCTGTCTCCTTTGTTTCAACCAAATGCATATTGGTTTCATCCCAGATGTAGTTTGGCTTTGTTCCTATTATAGATTTTCCCAAATGCAAACTAATTTCATTCCAAATGCAGTTTGGGTCTCTTGACTTCTCCAAGATCTTGACATTGTGTTTTTAGATTAATTTTTAGTGTATTTTATTTTCGTGTAAAAAATTGTAACAAGTTAAAGCTTTAGCTTGGGGGGAAGTGTTAGAATATCTAGAATATATTTTGAGATTAAATTAAGCTTGATTTTGTGTTATTCTAAGGATTTGATTCGCACATAATTAGAGATACTATTTTAATTATATTTGATTGTATTTTCTTCTTTATATGGACTATATCTCTTACAAATAAAATTTTTTTTTGTACACAATGATTAAAATTTTGAGATTATTCAAGATAATATACAAAAACTTTCTTCAAACTTTTCTGTCTCCATATTTTTTTATTTCTAATAATATATATATATATATATATATATAAATCTTTGATTTAATGTTTGATTATTTTAATATAAGAGAATGGGGGAGAGGGAAGTTTGTTGCAACTGTACATTCTACAATTTAAACTGTAGGGAATTTTAACTTAATATTGGTTGGGCAGGGAGGGTACAGTAGTATATTGGAAGCATATTCTTGAAGCAAGTGCTTTACGGAATCAAATGCAATTCTCAGAGGACAAGGAAGCGCCATTACAACTTGTTTGATGAAAGCGTGGTACGGCTTCATTACTGTGGGTGCAAAGCCAGCACTTTCTCCATCAGAAACGCAAGGCACTTAGCATAAAAACATATTAGTGGAGAATAATTGAAGTCAGTTGACATTACATCTTTGCAATATTTAAGTCGAGGGCGCCGGAAACCTAGCTACCTAATCGATCGAACCTACACAAACTTATAATTTGCTGATCTACAGATAAATATAATTAAGTCGGACTTCTAATTAACCCCTCCAAGCTACTGAAAAATGAGGTCATGACTTGTAAGATCAGTGCGATTCCGGCCAAAGAAAGGGCTTAGTATACAATCATTTCCACAAATTTATAACTATCCAGTCAACTAGCTAGCATAAGCGTTTCTAACCATTTGAGATTATACTAAAGCAAATAGATTAACCAAATAGATCAGTGTAGGCGTTTCAATGTGTGGAGGGCAATGTTATATTATCCCCTCATGCATTGTCTGGTCACTTCATTTCTCCATTGGCCACCTATAAGATAACAGATTGATGGTGTTTAAAGTGTGATTTGATCACCATAAGACGATCGAAGTTTTAGGTTAGGGTAAACGTCCGCAGGCAGAGATGACTACTTTTTTTTCTTAACCAGATCAAATACTTTACCAAAAGATTAGTACTAGTAGCCAGTAGAACTGGACTTTCAATTCGTCAGTTGATCTAATACGCTTCTTTGTATAATCTGGCCATGTATGATAAGAAAATTGCAGCTAATACGTACTAGAATTGGTTAATGTTGAAGACGGAAACCGATTTTGACTTCCATAGCCACAAACAAAAAATGATAGGGAAGCATGATGCATGGCATAATGACTGCAAGCCATGATAAATATAAATTCATAATCCGAAGTTAGGCATTTGAGTTTATCAAGACTGATATATGCAGAGGAAAGCTTATCAAGACAAAGTTCATTCCAAGCTAAATATTAGAGAAGTAGTCATGCGTAAAGACTTATTGACACAAAGAGAAATTCTTACCTAAATCATGGATATGATAGTTGGGTGCACTAAACCAATTAGGGTTTGATATTTTTATAAAACACTGTAAAATTAATTGTGAAATACAAGAATCTATAAAAATATTAAGTCCTAATTAACTTAATAGCACCCAACTGAATGCTCATGGTTTAGTAAGAATCTCACAAAACTGTTTTAATTAATGTATATATATGATTGTTGAGCATCACTAGTTAGAAGTTCTTCTAGGGAAGGAAACCCTTTGTTCTTATGGCAAGCTAGTTCCCCCAACATCAACAGTTTATTGATCAATAAATTCAACGCCGGAAGGAACACCCTTAATTAATTTCTTTTAAAATCCCTAGTTACATTTACATATATATACCTATAATATATACAAAATACAAACACATTAAATAATCATTTGTCTGTAACCTCGTTAAACCAACGACTGTCACGAAAAGGGGAAGTTGTGTTGGCGAGGTGGTATGTAAAATAGAAGCCAATCTAGCTAGTTGATATGAAATAAAAGAGACAAAGTAAATAGACGAAATTAAAAAACTGATGAGAAATAAAGGAAGGGGTGAAAATGGCTGGTTTGCGAGTTGGGAGTTATTCCTTCATGTTTAACGACAACAAGTGGCTTGAAACATGTTGCTAGTGCAAGTGCTTTGTTTAAAAGATGAATTCCTCAAACTCAAACATCTAAGGAAAAGGAAATAAACTATATAGTTCGATAGTAGACAAGAATCCCGAAGTTAAAACCAAAACCAATTAGACACTAATTAAGTAGAAGTAGAACAAGTACATGACTCAAACGCACTACATCATATCCCTGAGTATCAGGAAAAGGAACAAAAAAAAAAAAAAAAGAGAGAACAAGAAGAAGAAGCAGCAGCAGCACATCAAATATATTATATAGTACATGAATTTGCTGACCTCAATTCAACAACTCATTCAACGCGCATTTGCAATTGGTTGATGAAGAACATCTTGGATTAGCAGTTCCAGATATCCAACGATCAATGACATTAGATTAAGAGAAATGAATAGGCAGCATCAGCTTTTAGTGGAAATTAAGGAGGGCATGTAGTAAAGGCTCAAAATGGCGGACGTGCAGCTGAGTTTCCCGCCCACCCATCTACTGGCAACTGAACATTCTGCATATTCAGCGGCAAATTGAAGAACGGCAGCCCAGACGAGGGGTCTGGAAAAGGGTTATCGTTCCCAACACCACCACCACCTGAACCCTGATCACCCTGAAGCTGTTCTTCCTCATCCAAAGGTAACCTCTCATAAGCCACGTTCGTGAACGAAGCAGCGATCACAATCACGGGTCCCGCTGCGGTCAACTCCCCAACCACACTCCCACCCACCACTTGTCCCTGCCCTCCGGCCAAGTATATGGTGAGGCTAGTCGCCCCTGGCGGAGCCGGCGGTGGCAGGAATGATCCTGACAGTGACAATATTTCGAACCTTCCGTGAAGGGTGACGATGGCTCCTGCCGCCGCTGGCTGCCGCAAGCTGACATTGGTGACGGTGCCGCTGCCGCTGAGGATACAGATCCCTCGCTGGCGGCGCCGCGCGTAGGTGGCGACGCAGTCGAAAACGTCGCAGCCGTTTCCGACTTCAAGAATATGAGCCCTCAGCGTGTTGGCGCTTTCCCTTGTTATGATCACCGGTGGCTTCGGCTTGTTCTTGGAGCCCGGAGGGCGGCCACGTGGGCGGCGAGCAACGACGTCGGAGGCGGAGGCGAGCTCGAGGCCTTGGTGGGGTCCATCTTCGGTGGAAAACAGGTCTGCCTGGTTAGCGTCTTCTTCGGATTCGGGTTGTTGTTGCTGACGCTGCTGCAGGTTGAAGTCTGGTCTGTGAAGATTCTGAACAAAGCGTGAAGTTGTGCCTAAATCTAAACCAGCCATAGACACATCAAAGGAAGAGAGTGATATAGAAATTTTTATTCAAAGAAAACAGAAAACAAGAAAAAATATAATATATATATATTTTAAGGTTATCGATATTAATAAAAATACTAGGAGCAAATTCTCTTTAAGAACTGTTCTTTTCCCCTTGCTTTTGTTTATGGTTATTTTAAGGGAAGTGGATGTGTGTATATATATATATATTTGATAAGATACTGATATATATAGGAAATAAAAAAGATGGGAAAGGAAAAAGAGGGTAGACACAGTGAGAGAAGAGTTGAAAGCTTTGAATTGAAAAACTGATATATGGGTTGTATTAAGAAAGGAGATAAAACAAAGAGAGAGGAGCGGCGGTGGATGAAGTGCAGAGAAAGAAAAGGAGGAAGGAGGAGAAGAATAGGAACAGCAGAAGAAGAAGCAAGGCACGGGGAAGAGAGAGACTCAAAACGCAGTCATATGTTTGGGCAACCAAAAGTTTAAATATTGGGCATAAAATAATAATTGGTTGGGAAAAATATTTAATACGCTTTCTTATTCGAAAGGACGATGCAGAATAGAAATAGGTTGCAAGTGTTCGTCACTCCTGTTCCCGGAGCGTGCGCACTACGCGATCCTAAATTGATTCTTGGTTGTTACCAATATAACTTTAACAGATACAGAAGATGGATTTGGATAGATAGAAAGATATCCATTACCTAAGTATTCAATTAATCAATTCCATGGTTGCTGTGTCGGCTCACAAGGTGGTATTTTGAATTTTTAAGAATAACAAGGATTTATATATTTGTACTCTAAGTCTTTATTAATAATTGTGATTTTGATTATGTTATTCTTTTTTTTTTCTATAATAATAATTAATGAATAACAATTTAAGAAAATATTTATTTATATTTTAAAAAATGTAAGAGTATTGATAATTTGATAATGTGTTTAATCTGTTTTATAATTTTTTTTGGTACATTAACTCTATATTTTGAAATTTTTTTATTAACGAACGGAATAGGTAGGGATGAATCAGAAAGGAAAGGAATAGAATGGAATGGAACATAGTTCCCTCCTCTTTGTTTGAAAGATTCATTAACGGAACGAAACAGAATATGTGTTCCCCCCATTCTACCTCAATTTTAGGAGGAACAAAAATTAGACATTTGAGGGGAAGAGAGGGGAAATGATTCTCCATGTATTCTGTTCCATTCCTATACATTTTAAAACTTCTAAACACAAAAACTTATTTCCATTCCCTCTATTTCCTTTCCGTTCCTTCCATTACCTGTCATCTAAACATAGTGTAAAATGTAGAGTAAGGTGTATAGCTACCACATTCCAAAGTCAAGTCTTTAGACTAAATGAGCACTTACAAAAATACATAAAAATAACTCACTAATAATGGATTCTAGCAAAATTCAAACTATAGTCAACTTAATTGACGCGATTCGTTAAGAATATCAAAATAATTCAAGTTTTATAGGTTGACCCGAATAATTTGATGAAATGTGAGAGCTAGACAAAGAAAATTGAAATTTAAATACATTTGGCTTAGTTGACTCCGCTCGATTTTGGTTCGACTCGACATAATATTTAATTATTTGATTAATATTTTTTATGATTTGTAAAAGATTTTTATCTTTTCTTTTTTAAGTATAAATTAATGTTTGTCTCGTCAAAATAATTTTATTTGATATTTATTGATATTTAAAATATGTAAAAGAAAAATATAATGATGAACCACAAAGATAAAATTGATAAGTGTGAAAAATATAAGATAAAATTCTTTTAAAAAATTAATAATTCTAACCAACGGGCTGAGTTGGTCCAATCTACGACCTGCATAAGGTTAGGCGGCTAGCTCGCAACAATTTTGACCCTTCCTATGCTAGTTCGAAAATTAACTTGACTCACATAGGTCAACCCATTTTGATATCGCTAAATTAATTCTTACCAATTGTGTCAACTTTTATTAGCAATCTGTTTTATATCTATCAACAAGCTTTGGGCATGATAATAAGCATTTAGTAATTTGTATTTTCACAGAGAAGACCAAAATATAAACCCTATAAATTGTTGGGAGGGCTTAAGACTTCTTAGTCGAGACAATATCCGAACAGTTAATCTCATAAAAATATGAAACACTAGTCAAAGAAAAAAAGTTCGAAATCTTTCATCCATTATTATGTATGTAGTTTTGACTCACAATATGATGTTTTTTAAATTTATTTTGTTATTGAACTTAAAACATTATATATTATAATTAAAATATAACTCATGTTATATGAACTATAATTCGTTGATGACATTCTTAATGCATTTGAGTATTTTGACACACACATAATTAAAAAAATAATAATAAGAGAGAAAAAAATTTAAAAAGTAATTTTCGGCTACTCATTATTGGGCTACCTTCATGTTGTATTGTTACTCATAGAAATTAACAATAAGCATTATTCACATTTCTTATTCTAGATTAAATCAAGGATAAATAAATCTTTACTTTTTCATTTAAAAAAAAACTCAATTTAAATTAGCTTTTTCCATACTTAATTATTCTACTATCAACCTCTTTAACTACTTTTCTTTTGGGCATTTTGAGAACAACCATGCTTTTTATACATTATTTTTCTCTCACATTATTTTTTATATTATTTATCATATCATTAATTATATTACTTTTTTATTATTATTTTCTCTCACTAAATCACTCCATACTTAAAAGTCTTAAACTGAATATTTCTACCTAGATCCATGTACTCAACTACCACAACTACGCCTAAGTGGCTAAGCCCCCTTAATTCTTTTCGTCCCATGCTTGGATACCCTATTTGTTGACAACTTACCAAAGAATATCCTATTGGCAAACTCATAATATATTAGCCTTCTCATGAGAGACAAACTAGAACATGATTATAACTGCAAAACGTCTAACTTGCAACAGAGAGGCAGGTCATAACACAGCATGCCACAATCTCCCTTTCACTTGCAATATATATAGAATAACCAAACAAAACAGATCAGGTAGGGTAGAAAATTAAATCCAACCATAATTTTGTCAGGAACTGAACTAGAGTCTTATGCGTACGTGGTCAAAGAATTCTGGCATGGCACCAATTACTTAAAAAAAAATTAAAACATAACAAATATATATATAAAATTAGTAAGATAAAAATTAATATGTGTTGGTGTGAGTAAAAGAAATTTGAATTTCTTAAGTATGTTGGACCGTCCTTTCCCAATTGACATTCGATCATAAGATAGATCTATTTCTGTAAGGTTCGACCAGATATGTTCATTCTTCTCTACTCTTACCTGTATGACAGTCTCGACTCAAAGACTTATCGGTCGTAGTGCCTTGGCAGGTATTCCACCTCGTCTTCCTCATATAATTGTCAGAAGACCGACTTGAGGTTCTCCAGCGACTTTCCCTCAAGTAGAGGACGGAACATATGTAATTTTAAATTCGATATCATGATTCAAAGATATGGAAATAATACCATTAAGAAGGGTCCTCGCTTAAACGTTTAACTGTACTCCAAAAAATTAATCTCTAACATTACTTATTATTATACAAACACGTAATGTGAAGAAATGGATAAGGTATTCCCCCAACAAATATACACCTATTTGTGGAATTATCACGAGGATTTCTTGCGAATTGATGGTACAAGAGGGACATTAGATTTCAGAGACTAACGATGAAAGCATGCCCGAGCTGCAAATTCTTTATGTCATGGCTATAATGCAAAAGAGTAATGAATTGGGTTAAGTCCATATTCAAGCCTGTATGCAAGGTTTCAAATCTCGTTCCGAGATCATTATAGTGGCCGCGACAAAACGGTCGCGACAGCCTCCGATTCCGCTTCAGCCCGCGACACGGCTGAGTATGAAATCACGCACGACGGCGGCAACGGAACAGTGTTGCGGCCACAATAAATGAGACATAACGCCGTTTCAGCCGCTACACTCCTGCTACTGCATTTCTGAGTCGATTCGTGCTCTATTCGCCTCGCATCTCCGGTTCAAACGATCCGAGGGGTGGACATAAGTTGCGCTTAGATTTGGAATGGACAGCCGCTGGTGACAGTGGGTCTATCTTTGTGTTGCCGTGCTGAAGGTGAGTGATGACTAGTGGTGAGTGGGTGCGGTTGCTATCTTTGTGTTGCATTTGAATGGGCTGCCGTGGAGAAGTCGATTCGTGCTCTTATTCGCCTCCGTGGATTTCGCGATCTCCTGTTCGTGAGGGAAAGGAGAAATTGGTGTCGATCCGTGGTGGAGGGGTGGAGAAAATAAATTATATAAGTTCTTCTTTATTCATTTGAAGTTGTTGTAAATTTTTACAAAAACTTAAGAAGGGTCTCGCTAAACGATCGTGTAATGTGGAATGGATAAGGTATTCCCCAACAAATGCGGGACGGTTTCTGAGATGGTGAGTGGTGAGTGTGTGTGCCCGAGTGCTATGTGATGGTGAGTGGTGAGTGGGTGGTGGTTTCTCTCGTTCCGAGATCTTATAGTGGCCGCGACAAAACGTGAATCCCTCCGATTGTGAAGGTGAGTGGTGAGTGGCGGCAACGGAGGAGAAGAGACATGGTGAGGGTGTGTGTATGTGAAATTCGTGTCTCATGCCTCTATTTCGCGATCTCCTGGTGGCGTGGAGAAGGAGAAGTGAAGTGAGGGACTGTGCGGGAGATAAAAAATTAAAGGAAGGTGAGTGGTGAGGAGATCGGGAAAAGGGTGCAGAGAAGTGAGGGACGAAATATTAGGGGGGAAAAGGGGAAATGCCGTGGAGAAGTGAAATGAGGGAGGAAAAAAAATAATCTTTGGTGAAGTAAGAGAACAGGATAAGTGAGGGAAGAAAAATTAGAGGGAAAAGGGAAAAATGTGAGGGAAAGGAGAAATTTAGATTGATTAAGCGAGGCAAATTTTGGGAAAAGGTGAAAAGGAAAAAAATAAGTGGGTTGAATGGAGAAAATAAATTATATAAGTGAAAGAGTGAAATGGTGAGAAAAAAATTAGATATTCAAAATGAAAAATTGATGATAAGAGAAAAATTTTGTGTTGTAAATTTTTACAAAAACTTAAAAAATTTTAAGAATTAAATTAAAATTTGCTTTCTATTAATTTGTTAGTTAACAAATTTTAGGAATTAGTTTGAAATATAATGTTATAATATTTAAGTTTTAATTATATACTTTATAATTAATACATTGTAAATTATTAGTTATGATATATTATATAATAAAATAGATAATTTAATCTAATTTGTGTCAAATTGTGAAGAATTCACGTCATTGCGGATCGTAATCTGCATTGCGGCTTCGCAATATCTACAATCGCAAAAACCGCAATGCGACCGCAACCTTGACCGCGATCGAGATTTAAAACCTTGCCTGTATGTATAGGATACTTAAACAGGAAAATGCTAGATATTTGATGATAGAACGTGGTATATATCGTTTGGAACAATTTGTTATGATACGAGCAGTTGAACGCACAAACTCTAATCCGCATTAATATAGGTCAAGCTTCCCCCTTGTTCCCCTCTCAGTCCTTACTTCTAGTTATTTGAATTAATGCGAGAGGAATAACCCACTGTTTATGGCCAAGGTACAAATTTGTTATCTCATAAAACAATTTTCAAAGGAACTACGTCCATCATATAATTTTATACTTTTTTTAGTTATTTTAAAAATGTTATAAATTGCTTCTGAATTGAGGCAATGTTTGCCAGGCGGAACCCAAAATTTAAGTTAATTTATTCCAGTTCTGTTCACCATGGAAAGCTCTTGCTCTATTATCTTTCTGATCTTGGGACTGGTTGGGTAGTAAAGACTAAAGACTTTATTGTGAAGTGTTTTGCACATGGCTAAGGTTCTTTAATAGATAAATGGAGTTGTTCATGGGGGTAAATCTGTTCTTGGACTTTCTATTGGGCTCTTTGATAATGTGATTTTGTGTATTGATGCATTTTTATCTGACTTTTTTTTAAATTATTTTCTAGAGTATCCTCATTATTATATAAATTAATATTTTTTATGGATACTCTTAATCTCTTTTTTCCTACAATTCTTCATCATTATTTCTACATCTCTCTTTACGACTTATTAATATATATATTTTTTATAATTTTATCAATCTTTTAATACAAGTATTTATAACTCACAATAATTTACATGACAATCAACTATCTCAAACATGTACTTCTATTATTTTTAACCATTCATATCTAAACACTTGGATTCCAATTTTTCCAAGAATAAATATTTTTGAGAAATTTTTATATAAATATGAAACATTCAAGTAGGATGCACTAATAAATAAACTATTATAATTAATTAATAATTAGTTATCATAATCTATTATAATTAATAATATAATTAACTAGTGCATCAATTTTAATGCTTTAAGTTTATGCAAGATTCTCTAACTTTTCTTCCAATTGCATACTTATCATTAATACTGATAACTCTTAGAAATAAGAGTTATTACTATCCTTTTAGCTTAATCATTATTCTTGTTTTGATCAATTTTGGAGAAGAACTTCAAGTTTTGTTTGATTGAGTAAATATCTGTGTTAATCTGAGTAATTGTGAAAAGATGTAAATTCTGAGCTGTTATTGCTGAAGGTTTGATTTATTTCTGAGCAGGTTTTAAAGGTGTAGTTGCTAAAGGAATTGCTCTAGGATGTTTTGGAATGCTGCAGCTTTGGGGGAGTTAATCATTATAAGATAAAATCATTTCCAGCTCAGCTCTTGCCCACTAGAAGACAAAATACCTGCCGCGCTGTACTTAAAAGGAAGAAAGAGAATACAATGCAGCAGCTGTGTGTACTTGGAAATTGGGCCAAGGAGTATTTTAATATTTGAATTTGTAAAAGCCCCAAAAGTGAGGCACGAGAGAGAGTGTAATGCTATTTTGGGAGCTAGTACAAATAGTGAGTGTGACCTTGCTTTTTAGGGGAGAGCTTTTTGAAGGTACTGGCAGAGCCATCAGCGTCTGATTTCTCTCTGTAATTCCAGTTTTTACGTATCATGTCTTTATTTTCCATTTCCTTTTTTTACTTTGTCTTCAAGCTCATTATGAGCTAAATTCCATTAGTTAGGATTTTATGATTTTGTAATTGTACTGAAGGGTAATCCTATGTTATGGATGTTATTCATTTTCTTCTTTTCTACTTAAATGTTTAATTTCGGTTTAGCTTGATCAACTAATCTGAAATATCAACTAATTTCGTTTGGAAAAATCAAATTAGTGGACTTGATTAGGAGATGAAGATAGAATAGTTAATTGGAAAATTAATTATGTTGAATGAGCTAGGAATAACCTTCAAGTCTTTAAGTAGCTGGACGTGCTTCTCTGACAACTGAGGGAAATTAATTGGAACTTAGGAATAAGAAGCTTTTAATGAACTCAGTTTTTACTGCTAGAAAGCAAATCTCATTTCCTGGACTAAATGCTGTAGCATCCTGAAGCATACGTTACCCTGAAGTAAAGAATTACAAAGGATTAAAATCCTAACTGTTTCCATTTCTGATTTAAAACACTCATTTATTGCTTTTATTAATTCCCTGCAATTATTACTTACTGCTCTGATACCTCAATACTCTAATTACTTTACATGCTTAAAAATTTCTCTTCTTTTATTTCGTTAAATAGGAAAGGTTAAGTTTAGAAATTATATTCAATACATTTAAATCCTCGTGGGAACGATCTTTACTCACACTTTATTACTTGTTTGACTGTGTACACTTGCACATCTTTTGACAAAAATAATTCCAACAAGTTTTTGGCGCCGTTGTCGGGGATTTGAAAATGGTGTTGAATATTTAAATTCTTTTGTTAACTTTTTCTATTAAGTTACTTCTAAAAATTTGGTGTACTGTGCTCAGCAACAGGAATTACAATCTGCATGCGCAGCAAGGGTGCACCTGAGTTTCAAATTGACTTGGAGATAGAGAAAACAACTAAGAGGATAAGGAAGAGAACCAAAGAACAACGTGCTCAAATCCAACATTCTGAGTTAGGCCTCATGGCTGATCTTTTCTTAAATGATGAGGAACAACCCAGTATGATCGACAGAGCAAATGACAGAGAGAGGTCTATCAGGGACTATGCAGTTTTTGATCCCCAAACGATGAATACTGGGATAGTGAGGCCAGAAATAACTACCCAGCAATTTGAATTCAAGCCTATGATGTTTCAAATGCTTCAAACGGTTAGGATATTCAGTGGTGCTCCTACTGAAGATCCTCACTTGCATTTAAGGCAATTTTTGGAAGTGGCTAGCAATTTCAAGATCCCTGGAGTGAGTGATGATGCATTCAAATTGAGACTATTCCCTTATTCACTGAGGGACAGAGCAAAGACCTGGTTGAACTCTTTGGAACCCAATTCAATTACTACTTGGAATGGATTAGCTGAAAAGTTCCTGACAAAATACTTCTCTCCCACTAAAAATGCCAGAATGAGGAATGACATTACTTCCTTTAGGCAGATTGATGATGAATCACTGTATGAAGCATGGGAGAGGTTTAAAGATCTGTTGAGAAAGTGCCCTCATCATGGCATTCCTGTATGTATTCAAATGGAAACTTTCTACAATGGATTATTACCTCCGTCAAGGTTGATGCTGGATGCCTCTTCTGGAGGTGCTCTGTTGACTAAGTCTTATAATGAAGCTTATGAGTTAATAGAGAGCATAGCTACCAATAGCTATCAGTGGCCAACCAACAGAGCAACTTCCTCTAAAGGTGTGGCTGGTGTTCATGAAGTAAAAGAGATAACTGCTATGTCTGCTCAGCTTACTGCCATTACCAACATGCTGAAAAATTTAACTGCAACTAATACCAGTAAGGAACCTATTATGGTTGAACCTACTATGGCATCTGTAAATTCAGTAGCTTGTGTTTTTTGTGAAGGAAGGCATCGGTTTGAAGAATGTCCTGATAATCCAATGTCGGTAAATTATGCGGGGAATAGAGGGAATAGTTCTTTCTCCAATACTTATAATCAAGGCTGGAAGTAACATCCTAATTTCAGCTACAGTAATCACAGCAACACTCTAAATCCTCCAACTAGTTATGCTTCTCTACAGTACCAACAACATCAACAGAACAGTCAGCAGCAGCAGAACTATGCTCCTACAAAGAAATCATCTTTGGAAGCTATGTTGAAAACTTTTATGGCTGAAACTAAGGTTCAAATCCAGAATCAAGGAGCTGCTGTAAGAAACTTGGAGAATCAAGTAGGTCAGTTGGCCAATGCATTAGCTAACAGACCTGCTGGCACCTTACCTACTTCCACAGAATCTCCATCATCTTCAAATGATAAAGGGAATGAGCAAGTTAAAGTCGTAACCCTGAGAAGTGGTAAAGAGCTACAGGATGTTATAGCATCTAAGCAGCAGGGAACAAAGACAACTGAACCAGCTGAAATAGAGGAGCCTAAGCATGAATCAGCTCCACTGCCTGAAGATACAGAGCAAGTTATTCCTGAGTGGATTGAGCCCAAGCTGATTCCAGAGAGGCCTCCTCCTCCATTTCCACAAAGGTTGAAGAGGGCAGCTCAAGAGAAGCAATTTAAAAGTTTTGAGAAATTCTCAAGAAGCAGTTACATATTAACATACCTCTGGTTGAAGCTCTACAGCAGATGCCCAACTACACTAAATTTATGAAAGATATCCTCACTAAGAGAAAGAGGTTGGGAGAATTCGAGACAGTAGCAATGACAAAGGAGTGCAGCCAGCTGTTGCAGAATAAAGTTCCACAGAAAATGAAAGATCCAGGCAGCTTTACTATCCCTTGCTCTATAGGAAATACTTATTGTGGAAAAGCCTTATGCGATCTTGGAGCAAGTATTAATCTGATGCCTATGTCCATTTTCAAGCAACTAAAAATTGGTGAAGCCAGACCTACCACTGTGACTCTGCAACTTGCTGATAGGTCTATTGCTTACCCAGAAGGAAAGATTGAGGATGTTCTAATCAAAGTGGACAGGTTTGTATTTCCAGTGGATTTTATTATTCTAGACTTTGAGGCTGATAAGGAAGTTCCAATCATCCTTGGAAGACCCTTCCTGGCAACTGGAAGAACATTGATAGACATGCAGAAGGGAGAGCTTACTATGAGGGTGAATGATCAGCAAGTAACTTTCAATGTTTTTAATGCATTACACTATCCTGATGAAGATATGGAAAGCTGTTCTGTTATTACTGATATTGATTCCCTTGTGCAAGAGCAATTGATAGCATCAGGGCAAGACTTAGAGCGTGAATCTGAACTGAATAAGGAACTTGATTTTGAAAATGAAAAGTTAAAGCAGCTAGTTGAAGGGAATTTGACACACAGATCGTGGATAAGAAAATATGAATCCTTAGATGTATCTGCAGACACCTTCAAGGAGAATGTGCCCTCTGTTGAAAGACCTCCCACTCTTGAATTGAAGCAACTACCTTCTCACTTGAAGTATGCTTATCTTGGAGAAAAGGAAACTCTTCCTATCATCATCTCTTCTTTTTTAACTTCTGAGCAAGAAAGTAGTCTTATTTCACTTTTGAAGAAGCACAAGAAAGCTATTGGATGGCAAATGGTAGACATTAGAGGAATCAGTCCTAGCCTTTGTATGCATAAAATTCTGTTAGAGGAAGGTACCAAGAACAGTATTGAAGGCTAGAGAAGATTAAACCCGATTATGAAAGAAGTGGTAAAAAGGGAGATCATTAAATGGCTTGATGCAGGAATCATCTACCCCATCTCAGATAGTATGTGGGTAAGTCCTGTGCAGTGCGTGCCAAAGGAAGGAGGAATTACTGTAGTGAAAAATGAGAAGAATGAGCTGATTCCTACAAGAACAGTCACAGGTTGGAGGATATGCATGGATTATAGAAAATTAAACAAGGTCACAAGGAAGGATCATTTTTCATTACCATTCATTGATCAGATGCTTGATAGGTTGTCTGGGAGAGAGTTTTATTGCTTTCTGGATGGCTATTCTGGTTACAATCAGATAGCAATAGCACCTGAAGATCATCAGAAAACTACTTTCACTTGTCCCTATGGTACATTTGCTTTCAGAAGAATGTCTTTTGGGCTCTGCAATGCTCCAGCAACTTTTCAGAGGTGCATGATGGCCATCTTTTCTGACCTTATTGAGAAAACTATAGAAGTTTTCATGGATGATTTCTCAGTTTTTGGAGATTCATTCATGGGATACTTGGACAATCTAGAGCAGGTGCTGGACAGATGTGAGGAAACTAATTTAGTGCTGAATTGGGAGAAGTGCCATTTCATGGTCAAGGAAGGCATTGTACTAGGCCACAAGGTGTCAAAGAAGGGCTTAGAGGTGGACAAAGCTAAGATTGAGGTGATAGAAAAACTCCCCCCACCCAATTCTGTCAAAGGCATCAGAAGTTTTCTAGGACATGCTGGGTTTATAGAAGATTCATCAGAGACTTCTCTAGAATATCCAAGCCACTTTGTGCAAACTGCTGGAGCATGATAGTGCATTTGAATTCACGAGAAGAGTGTTTATCAGCTTTTGAAACTTTGAAGAAGGCTCTGATCACTGCCCCTATAATAGTAGCTCCGGATTGGGAGAAGCCATTTGAATTGATGTGTGATGCAAGTGAATTTGCAGTAGGAGCTGTGCTAGGTCAGAGGTATAACAAGATATTCCATACTATCTATTATGCGAGCAAAACTCTCATTGATGCTCAGATCAACTACACCACTACAGAAAAAGAATTGTTGGCAGTTGTATTTGCATTTGACAAATTCATACCATATCTGGTGGGAATTAAAGTAGTGGTATACACAGACCATGCAGCCATCAAGTATCTCATTGATAAGAAGGATGCAAAGCCAAGGCTTATCAGATGGGTGCTCCTGCTTCAAGAATTTGATTTGGAGATCAAGGACAAGAAGGGAATTGAAAATCAGGTAGCTGATCATCTCTCCAGAATTGTTGAGAAAGGAGAAACCAAGCCTCAAGGAGAAATTAAAGAAAATTTTCCTGATGAACACCTTCTACTGATTGAAGATGCTGCAGCACCTTGGTACGCAGACATTGTGAATTTTTTGGTCAGTGGGGTAATTCCAGTAGAATTGAACTATCAACAGAAAAGGAGGTTTCTGCATCAAGTTAAACATTTTTACTGGGATGAACCTTTTCTGTACAAAAGGTGCCAAGATCAGATCATGAGGAGATGTGCTGCTGAGGAAGAAATTCAAGCTATCCTTAGTGATTGCCATGCTGCTCCTTATGGTGGTCATTTTGGAGGAAAAAGAACAGCTGCAAAGGTCCTGCAATCAGGGTACTTTTGGCCCACTTTGTTCAGAGATGCTCAAGAGTTTGCCAAGAATTGTGATAGATGTCAAAGGGTGGGGAGTATTTCCAACAGACAAAAACTGCCTCTCAATACCATTTTGGAGATCGAATTGTTTGATGTGTGGGGAATAGATTTTATGGGCCCATTCCCTATATCTTATGGAAATGCCTACATCTTAGTTGCAGTAGATTATGTCTCTAAATGGGTAGAAGCAGTAGCATTGCCTTCCAATGATGCCAAGGTAGTCACAAAATTCCTGCACAAGAACATATTTACCAGATTTGGCACTCCTCGAGCTATAATCAGTGATGAAGGGACACATTTTTGCAACAAGCTGTTTGCTAACTTGCTTGCAAAATATGGAGTGAAACACAAAGTGGCCACTGCCTATCATCCTCAAACTAGTGGACAAGCTGAAGTGTCCAACAGAGAGATCAAAAGAATCCTCGAAAAAATGGTAAATCCTTCGAGGAAGGACTGGTCTGTGCACTTAGATGATGCTCTATGGGCCTACAGAACGGCATTCAAGGCCCCCATTGGCATGTCCCCTTACAGATTGGTTTATGGCAAGGCTTGCCATTTACCAATAGAGCTGAAACACAAGGCATTTTGGGCCATAAAGAAGTTGAATTTTGATGCACAAGCAGCTGGAGAAGCAAGGTTACTGCAGCTAAATGAACTTGAAGAGTTTAGGCTATTTTCTTATGAGAATGCTGAAGTATATAAGAGCAAGGTCAAGGCATGGCATGATCAGAGAATCCAACCCAGGGAGTTAGTTGAAGGCATGCAAGTGCTCTGTTTAATTCCATTAAAATTGTTCCTTGGGAAGTTGAAATCAAGGTGGTCTGGGCCATTTAAATTGGTCAAAGTGCATCCTCATGGAGCTGTGGATTTGTTGGAAGAAAGTTCTGGAAGAGAGTTCAAGGTGAATGGCCAAAGAGTGAAGCTATATTGGGGTGAGCCGTGTGCAAGAATGAAGGCCACCACTCATCTTTCAAATCCTTAGCCACCAGTGTGGAGTCAGCCTGAGGACGTTAAACTAAGCGCTACTGAGGACGTCTTTTGAATTTTAGTTAAAATGGGGTAGTTTAGTTTAATAAATGCTGCTAACAAATGTTTGCAGATTAGAGCTTTCTAAACCCAAGGTTGTGCTGGAAAGGGAGGTGTGTGGTCACATCGGGCCCAGTTAACAGTGTTAGTGGTGGTGACAGTTGGACAAGCAAGAGCCCATGTTCAACTGCAATATTTTTGAATTTCCAAATTCAAAAGTTGAAGAGTTAGTGAGCAAGGATGGGTTGCAGAAATCGTGGGAATGTAAATTGCGTCCACCCACTCACGTAATGCCACCTTTTTCTCCACCACTCACCTCCATCCTTAACCTCCCTTCCTCTTTATTAAAGCCATTGTCTTCTCTGCCTTAGCCCCACACGCAGCCCCACCCACACGTTCTGTCTCACTTGTCTCTTTCTATCACCATCAACCCACTCCTCTTTGATACCGTTCCAAAGACCATGGGTAAAGCACAAGTTCAGTCTTCCAAAAAGCCCGTTATTGCCAGTTCATCCTCTTCTGGTGAGGAAACCAATTTGCGTTTTGTAGATAAGGAAGGAAGACTAAAGTTTGAGAGGGAAATCAAGAAGAGGAACTTCCATTTGGAGAAGGGTTTCTTCATTCTAGACTCCCCTCATTATGGGCTCACTGAGGATATTGCTGAGCTCATAGATAGTCACAGCTGGAAGAAGTTCGTGACTCACCCGAGAGAACCCATCATCCCTTTTGTGCGCGAGTTATATGCCAACCTGACCTCACCACAGCAAAAATATGTCATAGTGAGGGCTTCGAAGGTATCGTTCTCTGCTCCTACGTTGAACAGAAGGTGGGGCTTGAACAATGTTGAGGATGAATACTTGACTTTGTTAAAAAATGCTGAAGAAACAAAGCTGAATGATATGATGAGGGAAGTCACGGTGGAAGGGGCAAACTGGATTCAGACAGATGAGAGTTAGAAAATAGCCAGGCCTGATCTCACCCCTTTGGCCAAAGTTTGGTACCATGTCATCAGAACTAAGATTCTCCCCACCGCGCACTTAGAAACAGTAAACAAGGAGAGGTTAGTCCTCTTATATTGCATTCTGAAGAAGAAGAAGGTGGATGTAGGACAACTGATTGAGAGGGAAATTATTGCTTGCGCATTCAAGAAGAAGGGATTGTTATTTTTTCCTTCTTTAATCACCTCTTTATGTTTAAGATGTGGAATAAAGGCCTTGTCTGAAGATGAAATTATAGACAACAAGGGGGCCATAGATTTGTTGGCTATCAAACGTTTTGGGGCATCAGCATCAAAGGTGCAAGGTTCAGTTCCTCCTTCTGGGCAGCAGGAACACCTGGATGACGTGAACACAAAGGTGGACCAATGCTACCAAATGCTATAGCATAGTTTAAAGCAGCAACAACTCTTCTGGGAATTTTCCAAAGAGCAACATCTGTGGATGCAAAGGACCCTTGGAATCAACAAGCTAAGACAAGATAGTTACCCTCCCCTGTTTCCTGAAGAAATCTTTGAACCATTCCAGTATTCTCCCGCTGAATCCATGAAGCAAACCAACCCTGCGAAGGAACCTGCACCTGTTAACCCTCCTGCACCAGAACAAGACCCTGAAATCCCTTCTGTGCATTCCACTGCTAGTGAACACTCAGTAAATAACAATGAAGTTAGTTCTGACTGGACACCACCACCACCACCCAGAGATCCAACACCCCCTCCAACTCAACCAAGCAGGTCCAAGAGAGGAAAAGAAAAGAGGGTTGATGAAGCACCAGAAGACCCCCTCCACCAAAGAAGGGCAGAATCAAGCACACAGCTCCTCCCAGGATTAGAAAACAATTAAAAAGTGATGTAAATGCTAAGGAGACTCCCACTGCACTCAGTGAGGACTCTGAAGATAACATGCCTATTATAGGAAGAGTTGAGAAACTCAAGTCCTTCACAGTCTCTAAGGCCCAACCAAGAGCTGGTGGAGGGGAGGAGGAGGATGTAGCTGAAAAAGAAAAAAGTGCTGAGTTGACCATTACCAAGGAGATTCCGGGAGCAAATAAGCCAACAATGAAGCAGATGGCCAGATCTGGCAGCAGAAGGAGCAGTGCAAGATTGGCTCAGCCTTGAGCAAGAAACACCCAAGTCTTTGTCACATCTGACGCAAAATCGATGACCAGATTTCCCTTGATCCTTCTTTAGTTTGTTTTAATTTGTTTTAGTTGTTTTAATTTCTGTTTTTAGAATTGTAGTATTGTTTGTTTATTTTATTCAAAAAAAAAAAGTTAATGAAAGAATAGTGTTTGTTGTCCATGTGCATCTGATGAAGACAAGTTTTACCTTCTGCATGTAAAATACATTAATACCTTGATTTAATCCTTTCTCACCACAATCCCTAGCTCAAAATGGACTCAGAAGAAGGACTTCTTTCAAAAGTCACCAATCAATTGGGGGAATTGGGTTGCAAGAACCCATGTCCAAGGAAGAGAGGGTAAGGTCTGAATTAGATTTCAACCTTAGTTTGGGGGAGAGTGAGACTGAATGTGGTGCTGTAGCACTCTACAACATAAATCCTGTGAGTTTTTGGGCTTCAACAGATTTTGTTCATCATGCATTCCATTCATGTGTTTTCTCTGCAGAACTTGACTTATTTCTGTGATTGATTGCATACTTCACTGTTGTACACAAATTGACTTGAGGCACTGTTCTTGTTTTAAATACTAAGACTTAAATGGCCAACCCTCAAGTATTACCCTTTGTAAACCCCTTTGAGCCTAAGACTTTCTTCTTGGTGATAAGCCACATTACAAGCTCAAATTCCATGAAAAACAATGTACTACCCTGTTTAGGTGGAGTTTAGGACTGTGTCAAAGAGTTACCTAATTATTAGGTCCTGACCACAATGGTTGAGGACAACCAGCTGTATAAGTTTGGGGGTGGGGTGCCTACGCAATAAAAAGAGAGGAATAAGCAAATTATCAAAGGATTTTCTATTTTCTTCATATATTCAAAATAAAAATAAAAATAAAAATTTGCTTTAAAAAAAAAGTCTAAGTTTGGGGGTGGGTAATTTTGACAAAGATCTTGAACTCCACCTAAGTTAGCTACTTCCCAAACATTCCACACCCGAACCTTAGCCTCATTACAGCCCATTAAGGTCCTCTTGTTGTGTGAAATTTGTGTATGTGCTTTTGATTGATAGAAATTTGTCAAGCATATGATAGAGTTGCATGTGAATGATGATTGAGTGAAACATCAACACAGAACATAGAGTTGAGTGAATTGAGCGATATGACAAACCCAATAATGTGTTAAGCCCCTGTTCTTAGGAAGATTATCTGGTGAGTCTTCACCCTTGCATCCAAAGGATATTTGGGAAAATGCACCTAAGACTCTGTTGAGAGGTGGTTTGGTTGGAATTCCTTGCTAAAACTGAGCTGAGAGCTTAGGGAAATCACACACACACTATGGAAAGTGATTAAGAAAATGGTATTTTGTGTTGAGCATAATTCTGAAAAATGCATCTGAAGATTGTCATGGACTTTGCTTATACTATTCTGATTTTGTTGTGTTAATGCTTGTTGAATGTCATTACTTGAGGACAAGCAATGGTTCAAGTTTGGGGGTGTGATAACTCTTAGAAATAAGAGTTATTACTATCCTTTTAGCTTAATCATTGTTCTTGTTTTGATCAATTTTGGAGAAGAACTTCAAGTTTTGTTTGATTGAGTAAATATCTGTGTTAATCTGAGTAATTGTGAAAAGCTGTAAATTCTGAGCTGTTATTGCTGAAGGTTTGATTTATTTCTGAGCAGGTTTTAAAGGTGTAGTTGCTGAAGGAATTGCTCTGGGATGTTTTGGAATGCTGCAGCTTTGGGGGAGCTAATCACTATAAGATAAAATCATTTCCAAATTTCACTTTCTTACCCACTAGAAGACAAAATACCTTGTCGTCTTTGTACTTAAAAGGAAGAAAGAGAATACAATGTAGCAGCTGTGTGTACTTGGGAATTGGGCCAAGGAGTATTTTAATATTTGAATTTGTAAAAGCCCAAAAAGTGAGGCATGAGAGAGAGTGTAACCCTATTTTGGGAGCTAGTACAAATAGTGAGTGTGACCTTGCTTTTAAGGGAGAGCTTTTTGAAGGTACTGGCAGAGCCGTCAGCGTCAGATTTCTCTCTGTAATTCCAGTTTTTACGTATCATGTCTTTATTTTCCATTTCCTTTTTTTACTTTGTTTTCAAGCTCATTATGAGCTAAATTCCATTAGTTAGGATTTTATGAATTTGTAATTGTACTGAAGGGTAATCCTATGTTATGGATGTTATTCATTTTCTTCTTTTCTGCTTAAATGTTTAATTTCGGTTTAGCTTGATCAACTAATCTGAAATATCAACTAATTTCGTTTGGAAAAACCAAATTAGTGGACTTGATTAGGAGATGAAGATAGAACAATTAATTAGAAAATTAATTGTGTTGAATGAGCTAGGAATAGCCTTCAAGTCTTTAAGTAGCTAGACGTGCTTCTCTGACAACTGAGGGAAATTAATTGGAACTTAGGAATAAGAAGCTTTTAATGAACTCAGTTTTTACTGCTGGAAAGCAAATCTCACTTCCTGGACTAAATGTTGTAGCATCCTGAAGCATACATTACCCTGAAGTAAAGAATTACAAAGGATTAAAATCCTAACTGTTTCCATTTCTGATTTAAAACACTCATTTATTGCTTTTATTAATTCCCTGGAATTATTACTTGCTGCTCTGATACCTCAATACTCCAATTACTTTACATGCTTAAAAATTTCTCTTCTTTTATTTTGTTAGCTAGGAAAGGTTAAGTTTAGAAATTATATTCAATATATTTAAATCCTCGTGGGAACGATCTTTACTCACACTTTATTACTTGTTTGACTGTGTACACTTGCACATCTTTTGACAAAAATAATTCCAACAAATACTACCAACTAACATGGCAAGGGTAAGATTGCATCATTAAATTGCTAAACCATTTCATATTGCAATCTCATAGCAAACACAGTTTGCAATGTGAAGTTAATTAAAAAAAACTGTGTATTCAAAATAAACCGTAAATTAGTTGAACCCAATGGCTAAAATATATTAGTCTAACCAAAATACGTATTACATTTATTCAATTCACTTATAAAATTATTCTGTATACCACGAGAATATTACAGTCACTTACAGTATAATTTGACATTTCTCTCATATTAACATATGATATAAATACAATGTGCATATTTTATTATACATAAAACATTTCTCAAAATATATATCTTTTATTTTTCCCAAAACCATTAACTGCTCCAACACATCCTTCACAAGGCATACCAACTTTGAGGACAACAGTCTGCAATCAGAATGGGAATTTTTCATATTAAAAGAGGAGAGAAAAGAATAAATAATTCTCACCAACCAAACCAAATTCAATGGGGGAGAAAAATAGGACGCGAAAAAGTACAAGGAAAGAAATATTGGAAAGAGCACATGGAATTCAAACCTTGTAAAATGGTCTCTTTGTGGTTCAAAAATGCAACTGAACTTCCCAAGTGCAGAACACGGGCTTTGGCTTTTCCTTCTTGCATTTCAATTAAGAACCCAAATCTTTGAGAGAATCTGAACTAGTAAGAGAATAATAGATATCGCCCTGCCAGCTAGCTATCTACGCAATGCTCCTAGTCCTAGGGCTTCCATGTTTCATGTAGAGGGATGAATGAGGTGGGGGACGCTAACAGCGTCTGGACGGCGATGGCATGCTAACGTCTGGAATATTTTTGAGATATAAAATTTATTCATGAACATTTTTACTTAACAGTTTAAAATTTTAAACTATAAAGGTGACTTCTGTCATGTCAATGCCTCTATGGTAAATTAATGAGTTAAATTCACTAAGTTTCACTCTATAATTAAGTTAAGTCTCAGCTCAATGTAGAACAAACATGTGGAGAGGATTTTTTTTTTTTAAAAAAAGCCAGTTTTGCTCTGACAATTTATGATGCGTTTTTCGTTGCAAATTTGTTACTTGCCACCGAATTTCAGTCGCAAAAATCTTTTACAATTCTAATATTTTCTTGCTCCAAATGTTAGATGATGAGGGCTTACAATATTGAGTATCCTTAAGACAGGGAATGCCTTTTCTTTTTAATGATAGTGCTGATTAAGTTAAAGGTACTCATGCTTTAGATTTGATGCTTAAGGAAAAAAATCATACGAATCAAGTAATTAATTTTCCTATAATGAGAATCGATTGGTTTGATTTTTAAATGGGAACTGAACCAAACCACTTTTGTAACCAAACAATTTTTTTGTAAAAAAAAAATCCAAATTCATTTTTTTCTTTCTATGACTCAATTAATAACAAATTAATCAAAAAGTCATAATAGAAACATCATCAAATAGATATAAATAACAAATTATAAAAATAGTTTTCATAAAAATAAGAATTTAAAATCTAATCATTTATAAGTATGAAAATTATGTAAAGTCATATATGTAATTATATGATTCAATATGGTTTGGGTTGATTCAATCTTATAAAGGAAAATTGAAAATGAATCAAATCGATTGATTTTTATGAAAAATATTAAAATTAATTGATTTTATTCGATTTTAATCAGTTCACTTCAGTTATTATTATTATTATTTGGCTATTTGATTAACAAGTTAGTACGTTGAGAAAGAGCTAATATATATGATTTTCTCCCACAAATTTAGTTCTTAGCTCTTTATAATGAAATTTAACAATGAGATGTTTTTTGTTACAACCGGAAAAAAAAGGAGAAACTGGGTTGAAAGTAACAAATTATATGCATTCTTCAAATAAACTCATTAGTAAGGAACACTTGTAAACACGAACCCATCACTGGTTTGTCGCATTGAAAATGAACTATTATCTCAAGCGAACCTTATTCCTACTATTAGAGGTTCGAATTTTATAATCTATCAAAAAATGACTTATATTATAAATTAAAATAAGAGCAAATTAATTTTTAATTTAATCTTTAAATGTTAAATTAAAATTTTAGTCTCTTAAATTTTTATTTATTTTTAATTTAATTCCTATATTTTTTTTAAAAAAATAATCCTTACACTTGTAAATATTTTCAAAATAGTATAGTTTATCCATTTCTGTTATAAAGTCATTATAACATTATCAATTTGCTAACCTAATAAGTATTCATTTATTTAGTAAGTGCTCTTTTAGATGTTTATTTTTCTGTAAAACATGCAATAAGTGCTCCTACATTATAATAAGTACTCTTGTAGGTATTCATTACTTTTGAGTAAATGTTCATTTGTTAAGTATATATTTATTTAGATATACTTTTTAATCTTTATAAAATATTTAGTAGTGACTAAATTAACGGTATTATAACTGAAATGAATAATAAAGATTACTTTAAAAAACGTCCATAAGTATAAGCATTGATTTGAAAAGAAAAAAATTACAAAATTAAATTAAAATAAATAAAAATTATAGGAATTAAAGTTTTAATTTAACCACCTTTAAAAAGATATCAAAACATCATTTTGATATTTGAAAGATAAAATCAATTGATCCTCAAGTGATAATTTTCTATCATTGATTGACATTAATTTAATTCTAGTAAACAGTAACTTTTATACTAATTTAATGTCATAATCATTAGACGATCAAACCGATATTCTAATAATCTTTCAAATTAGATTATCAATATTAAAGTTTACTCTTAAAATAATTTATGCCAAACTGTTAGTTGAAGTGTTCTTTGCTTCTTTTAGAAATTGAGAACAATGACATGTTACGATTAATGAATCGTATAACAAATTACGGTAATTTCCACAGTAAATGTAATCAACACTCAAATCACAAGGTTAGTTAATGCACATTCTTGGGATAAAAATTGTTGAGTGAAAAAATTTGCTTATTTTAAAAACAAAATAAATAAATAAATAAATTTATATATATATATATATATATATATATATATATATATATATATAGAAGAGAGAGACAGGATCAATTCTGTAGGTGTAAGTCTTTTTTTTGACTTACACTTATTTTCAATTGTTAGATTCACTTTAATCTAATAGTTACTTTTAACGAAATAATCTCAATCATTAGATGAAAGTAGATCTAACAGTTAAAAATAAGTGTTAGTCAAAAAAAATTTACACAATCTCCCTCATATATATATATATATATATATATATATATATATATATATATATTGGCACATTGGAGAACAACGAAAAAAACTAAGAACGAATGTGAAACACCCCTGAGCAATCTGCAACAATGAGAGGAGAGAGCATAGCAGGAGGAATATCCCAGAACTTTAAACTTCTCACTACCTTGACACCAACTTTAGCTAAATGATCACCTTAAAAATTAGCCTCTCTCAAGACATGGATGGTGTGAACGTTCCACTATATATGAATAAGGCTATGAATATCACCAACAAGGAAACATAACAATGGAAAGGGGAGGAGTAAGTGAAATTACATTCAAATATTTATAATAATTAATGTTTTATAACAAACTTAACTATCACTTTAAGAGCTGTAGCTTAAATAGTGTTTTTCAGCCCCATAAAAAATGGGAATAAATTTTTTTTAAAATGAACAAATAAAAATATATTTATTATTAAATTTTAATAAATTAATATCATAATATATTTTAAATTAAATCAATAATAAATATATCTTTACTTACTCACTTTAAAAGAATTTTTTGCTTAAAAATAAAAGTCTTGAGTTTGATTATTTTAGTAAGCAACTCTCCCAAAGTATCTATTGGGAAAAAAAAAACGGTTAGCTATCACTCTGATGTAGCTAGGAGATCGTGGTACAGATTATGCTCCTTTTTTTCTCTTTTATTTAAATTATGGGTTAGTTTACTAATAACTTCTCTACATGTGTCTAAAAGTCAATTTAAAGGAACAAATAATTCGATCGAAATACTTGGTATGCTTCTATTCATTACTATTTAGTATTTATATCTAATTGTAGTATTTGATTTATTTTATTGTGTTTAATTTTGATACATTATTAATCTAAAATTTTTTATATTATTAACTAATCATATATTATTATATGTATAATTTTTGAAATAATTATTGAAAAAATTAAATATTTTAAATAACATAATAATTTATTATTAAATAATAATTATTAATACATCAAAATTAAATTATTATTTTAATTTATAACTAGCTGAAGAGTAAAAGATTAAAAATGGATCGAGACGGAAAGAATTAATTAATTATTAAAATATGTTTTCTGCACTTCCTTTAATTTATTACACCTTCTTTTATGGGCAATCTCAGAACTGGAAATCGAATATAATACCGGTAAAACCACAGTTCTTTATTAAGTATTCCGTCTTTTAAAATGCACTAAACTAGCAAAAGCAGACACTGATATCACTTTTTCCTTTTTTATATCTAATAAAAGAGTGTTGTATATGCACATTAGGATGAAAATATCTAATATGCTTTTGGAGTATAATTAATATATATTTTAGGAATATTTTTTTTTCATTTTTTAAACAAATTAATATAAATTTTAAATTATTAATTCAAAATTAATGATAAAAATATATCTTAAATTATGATTAATTGTACTCCAAAAACATATTATAAGGATAGCCTTACATAGTTTGCATATCCCTCGTTATCGTCAACGGTATTGAGAATAAGAAGGGATAGAAAAAATAAAAATAATGATTAAGAGTATGTGATATATGTGACGAATATTATATGTGTATCTAGTTTTTAACCTTATAATAAGAGAAAAAATATTTTCTTATAAAATACATATATAATTATATACCACAAAAACTCTTCGATCTCTTAGAGAGGATATAAATGGATTTAACAAACAATATGTGTATTGAAAACAAAATTATATGAGAAGCAAACTAATATCATTATAATCTAGAGATTTATTATACTATATATTTTTTATCTTAACGAATCGAATTAAAAAATGAATGACTATTTAATGAATTAGTTTATTTGTGTTTTCTGAAAAAGTGAGGTGAGGCCGGTGATTTATTTTTTTTTCTTTTCTGTTTAGCCATTTGTGGTTTAGTATGGAGAGAGTAGAATAAGAGTGACATTCGGGGCGCGTGGTAACATGTCTCTATAAATGTTCGTGGTGTTTGTTTAATGGAATACAAACATTAATAGGAGGCATATTACATCAACATGTTTTTTTTTTTAAAATTTTATTCTATAGTAGTATATTGGAGAATTGTTCAAAATTTATTGGTGGTCGATTATATTTGATTTATTTTAAATATTTATTATTATAATTGAAAATTAATGAATAATGAATATTTAATAAGAATTATGGATACTTCAATAAAAAGGTTTATATTTGAAAACTTTCATACTTTAATAATTTTTAATAAAATCTCAGTTTGAATAGCACCAAAATATTTTAAGAATTATTTTCTTATAATTGAATTCAACTAAAACCATTACTTATTATTTTTCTCCTGTTTATATGTATATATATATATATAAAGAGAGAGAGAGAGAGAGAGTGAGTGGGTGGATAGGGTAGAAGATGGAATATGGCCATATGGATGCTTGACACGATTGAATTTGGGGATCTTGTGATTGTGGGCTGACACTAACCATGGTTTATGTAAGTTGACCAAGTTGGATTAAGTTGGGTTTACTTGGAAACTTGAAAATTGAAACGTGAGGAGGGGAGCTAGTAGCTACTACCTCCACCATAAAATTCATACTTAATTGTTAGTATAATAATAAATAATTTTTTTTTTATTACATCACGTAAAAGAGCGTGGATTGAGGAAAGTGGAGAGGGGCTGCGGCGGGTGGGTCCCACTTTTGTCGTCTTCCACGCCCTCAGAACTCATCCTCTATCTTTCAGGCAGCCGCCCATCACCATCTTCGCTTCTTCCTCTTCCACTCTAAAATTCCTGCTATAATAAGAGCCTATATGAGATTTGAAAGATATAAATAAAATGTTCTGTTGAGTAATTATTATTAAAAAATAATTTGCCTTTTGACTTTTGAGTTTTTTTCTTCAATTTGCCTTTTGACTTGGTCACTTAATATTTACTATTTTTTTTTTTTCGTTAGAGGTTCACCCCTGAAGTTGATCCAAGAGGCACAAAAGTCTCACGGGAAAGAAGGAAAGAGGAAAGGGATTGGAAGATAAAAATTTTAAAATATTTTTAAAGTATTATTTTGAGAAATTATGGTGTAGATTTAATTAAAAAATATTTAAATTTTAATATAACTATTTGTATTATTTTAAAGTTTTACGTGTCAGAATTTGATTGTACTAATGTAATATTTTAAGAGTATACAAAAAACTCTCCATTGAGACAGATGGGAAAAAGGGCAGTGTACATTGCAAAATTCAAATTCGAGCACTCTGGTACTTGCTTCGTTGACATAGTTATATAATTCAAATGAGTTATTAGTTTAGTTAGAAGGTAAGATCAATAAGTTAATGATTTGACTGTCGATTAAGTAATTAAACAAAAAAATTTAGATAGAAAAATGTCATATGAAAAAATTATTTTATATAAAAAAACTATATCAGAAAATACTAGATAAAAAATACTATATGAAATATCATATGAAAAGTATTAACAATATAACTAAATTAATAATATTAATTAATTAATTATCTAGCACCTTTCAAAATTTGAATTATTTGGATAATAATATAAATTAATAAATCAATAAAATTACTCAATATGAGTGTGTGATCAAATGGAAAAATTGTAATTTATCACAAAGGTCATTCACATAATATGTTATAATCCTAAAAGGACCGAGCGAGTCAGGGACTCACGCAGGTCTAACTAATTCATTGAGAAGGCATGTTATGAGCAACAATCAGTCAATCGATTCAAGAGCTAGTTCACAGTCGGTTAAATTCGATCGAGTCCATACAACCATGCACATCACCTCTACCAACAGAGGTTTCTTATAGGAACAAATTTAAACTGATTTACTCTTGTTATATGTAAGGGAGTAAAAATTGGTCGAGCCAGCTTGCATCAAGCTAACTAATTTTTGGATTGGGTTGTGAACGTTACAAGTTAGTAATTTGTTAGTCTAATCTAGTCTTATGTGGGTTACAGGTTAAACTCGATAATCTTGTCGGCCTATACTATTTTTTTTAATTTTTTTTTAATTATCAATACTTAAAAAATTTATTTTTATGTTCAAACATCTTCTTTTTTTGTATAGTTTAAATCTCATTAAATATTAAAAAATATTATTTTTATGATAAAAATATTCATTTACATTAAATAATAAGAACAAAATATTTATATATCATATAAATTATACAATAATATTATAATTAAAAATTAAGCATTGGACTTGCAAGCTAGTCCACCCGATTACAGGTTGTCCAATCAAGTCAAATTTTATTTTTGCATCAAAAATTTTAACCTAACTTATCTATTTTATCACACTATTTTAACTAACTCATTCTGTTCATTTTAACAATTCTAGTTATATGTAAGAGTGCTAAAGCAACAAGGCGGGTAGTGCTCTCTCTTCTTGCCTTCATCCCGATTCGAGTACCCACCCATTTTCAATTTGTATAGGAAGATGAATATTTATCAATATCAACGGCTCATTAGTATTTAATATAATTTAAAGTAAAATTTTAAAAATTATAAATATTTATATATAAATAAATAAAATTTAGTATTATATATTAGAAACTTTAGTTGTACAATAATTTAAAATATTTAGAAATTAAAAGAACATCATCAACAATATATAATAATTCAATTATATTTTATAATTAATAATTCAATAAATAATCATTATTTTAATAGTACAAGTGTTTTCAAATATTTTTATTATTATTTACTTATTCTCTAAACAAATTCATTATAAAATAATATAAATCATGTAAGAAAAATATTTATCATCTCATCTCAAAGAAAACAAAAACTTAATATGTATAAAATATTTGAAAAGAAAATATATTTTATTGATACTTGTGAGTAGGTTTTTCTTTCTTTCTATCATTACATATAGTAGATTGTCTAAAAATTTATAAATTTTAATTTGTAATTAGCTTATATACTCAAACTTACTGATAATCACATATTGTATACATTAATAATCCTTCATTTTTAGTCATTTACACTTTTTATATACTTAATTGATTAAATCTGGTTATGTTTTGTAAGTTTGGACTCAAATTAGACTTAATTGATTTTTCGGCATTATTTGGGTCTTACACTGTTTCTGTATTTTCGTCATATCTTGAGTTCTAGATGTGTAAAAACTATGTGTCTTACCTTGTAGGAAAGATAAGAGAGAGCTTTACAATTTTCATGAGAGTTCCAGGTAAAATATGGACATCTAGAGGAGCTAAAAAGGCTTGGAAGTCAGAACACGGATTTTGTGATTGGAACTTGAATAATGTGCAGTAATCATAGCATAACTCGGGTTGTAAGAACTTTTTTGGGCTGAAATTTGGACACTTGAAAGTTAAGACCCATATCTACAACTTTCATGAGAATATAAGAGCTCATTCGGATAGATTAGAGGTGATATTGGGTCTGGAAGTCAAAACAGAGGTGCTGAAACTGTGTCTAAACAATTTGCAGTAATTGTGTCATATCTTGGGCTGTATGACTAATTTTTGAATGATCTTGGTGGCATTGAAAAGCTGAGACAAAATGCTACAACTTTTATGAAGACCATGTTGCTTCATTCTGATGGCATCCATGAGATCAACACTGAATGATTTCAAAGACAAATAATCTCAATAATTTTCCACTCACCAACTCACCATTTGACATTTTCCACTCATCCACCTACGCCTCACCTACTCTTAATCAGCCCCTAGTCATTTTGTATCTTTAATCCTCTATAAAAGGCTCCATTAGCTGATCATTGAGGGGACTTTGGTTTTAGGCTTGGTTAGGAGAAATTATGTTCATGTTTGTTTATTATTTTCCTTTGTTGTAATTTTCTCTTATTCTAAATTAAAGCTATGTTCATCTTTCTCTTCTTCTCTCTTTCTTTCTTCTTGTCTATGAGTAACTAAATCTTCATTTTGTTTAGGTGAAAGAGTGAAGCTCTGGTAATGAAATAAGGTTAGATTATTCTATTTCTTGTGCTTAAATGATATATTATAAAGTGGACATTATATGTGTTGTGTTTTGTTTCCAATCAATTTAGAAACCTTCATTATATAGTAGAGATTTTGATTTATTGTAGACAAGCAGATTGACACAGTGAATGCTTGAACTCACTTACAATTGTCAGTAGATAATTGAAGAAATCATAATATGATTGCATATATAATTAAACTTTGAATGTTATATTTTTCGATTGGAACCTCCGTTGTGTGTGGATTTCAATTGAGTTATAAAAAGAAATAATCTTGCATCTAATTTATTACCAAGAGTAGATCTCCTAACCTAAGCAAATCCTCTTTCATTTGTGAACAACTTTTATTACTTTTGGTGTTGTGACAAATCTTTTTTTTATCTCAATTAATTTTTCTTCATCAATTCCCTTTGGATCGTCCTCGGACTCCCGAGAATTTATTACTTGAGACAACCTGTACTTGAGTTTACATCCTTTAAATCCCACAATCAAGTTTTTGACGCCATTGACGGGGACTTGATTTGAAGTTTTAATTTATTGAAGTTATTTTTCTTTAATAAAATATATTCTCACTTCTCCCTCACTGGAGCCAAAGATCGGCTTGTCGATCCTTCTAGTTTCTTTACTAACTCTCTAACTTTCTAACTATCGACTTCCTAACTTACTAACCTACTAATTTTCTAACTTTTATATTTATGTCATTTATTTTTATTTACTAACTTTTATTTTCTGCTCTCTAACTTTTAATTTACGTCATTTATTTTTTTTATTTCTCTAACTTTTAAATTTCGGTTATTTATTATTACTTTCTAACGTAATGAAATAATATTTCTTCTTCTCTTCTCTTTCGTCGGCTTTGGTGAGGCTCTGCCTCTCTCTGATTTTCATATTTTAAATTTATTTTCTGCAATTTCCTTTCTGCACTTTACTTTTTGTACTTTATTTTTTGTATTTTACTTTCTGTATTTTTTAACTTACTAATTATTAACTCTCTAATTATCTAAAATTTTACTTTATCAGTTATCTAACTTTTTACTTGTTAATATTTATTGGGTGGTTGGTTGATAAGCATATATTTTATACATTAATAAACCCTCATTTTTAGCCATTTACACTCTTCATGTACTTAATTGATTAAGCCTGGTTATAATTTGTAAGATTGACTAAATCGACTTAATTCATTTTTTCAGCATTATTTGGGTCTTACACTATTTCTGTATTTTAGTCATATCTTGAGTTCTAGATGTCTAGTAATTATGAATTTTACCTTGTAGGAAAGCTGAGATAAAACTCTACAACTTTCATGAGAGTTCCAGGTAAAATAAGGACATCTAGAAGAGCTAAATGGGCTTGGAAGACAGAACATAAGTTTTGTGTCTGGAACCTAAACAGTGTATAGTAATCAGAGCATAACTCGGGCTGTAAGAATTATTTTGGGCTGAAATTTGGATATTTGAAAGTTAAGACCCAGATCTACAACTTTCATGAAGAACACAAGAGCTAATTCGGACAGCTTTGTGGTGATATTGGGTCTGGAAGTCAAAACAGAGGTGCTGAAACTGGGCCTGAACAGTCTGCAGTAATTGGGCCATATCTTGGGCTGTAAGAATTATCTTGAGCTGAAATTTGGACATCTGAAAGTTAAGATCTAGATCTACAACTTTCATGAAGATGACTTTTCTATTTGATGACGGAATCCATGACTTAAGCAATGAATGATTTCGGAGACAAGAAATCTCAATGATTTTTCACTCTTATCCTTACCATTTGGCATTTTCCACTCATTCATCCACTCATCCACCTACTCTTAATCAGCCCCTTTGTCATTTTGTATCCCTAATCCTCTATAAAAGGCACCATTGGCTGACTATTTGGGGTACTTGGTGTTAGGCTTAGTTTTTAGAAGTTATGGTTATACTGGTTTATTGTTTTACTTTGTTGTATTTTCCTCTTGTTCTAAAGTGAAGCTATGTTCATCTTTCTCTTCTTCTCTCTTTCTTTCTTCTTATCCATGAGTAACTAAATTTTCATCTTGCTTGGGTGAAAGAGTGAAGCTCTTGGTAATGAAATAAGGTTAGATTATTCTATTTCTTGTGCTTAAATGATATATTATCAATTGGACATTATATGTGTTGTATTTTGTTTCCAATTAATTTAGAAACCTTCTTTGTATAATGGAGATCTTGATTTATTGTAGACAATAGGATTGACACAGTGAATGCTTGAACTCATTTATAAATGTTGGTAGATAATTAAAAGAATCTTAATATGATTGCATATATAATTAAACTTTGAATGTTATATTTTTCGATTGGAACCTCCGTTGTGTGTGGATTTCAAATGAGTTATAAAGAAAAATAATCTTACCTTTAATTTATTATCAAGAGTGGATCTCCTAACCCAAGCAAGCCCTTAAATTCATTTATGAACTTGTTTTATTACTTTTGGTGTTGTGACAAATCTTTTTCTTATCTCAATTAATTTTTCTTCATCAATTCCCTGTAGATCGACCTTGGACTCCCGAGAAATTTATTACTTGAGACAACCAGCACTTGGGTTTGCATCCTTAAATCCCGCAGTCAAGTTTTTGGTGCCGTTACCAGGGACTTGATTTGAAGTTTTAATTTATTGAGGTTCGTTTTCTTTAATAAAATCTATTCTCTCTTTTCCCTCTCCGGAGCAAAAGATCGGCTTGCCGATCCTTCGGTTTCTTTACTAACTCTCTAACTTACTAACCTACTAACTTGCTAACATACTAACTTTCTAACCTTTATATTTATGTCATTTATTTTCTGCTTACTAACTTTTAATTTTCTGCACTTTCTAACTTACTAATTATTAACTCTCTAATTATCTAACTTTTTACTTTATCAGTTATCTAACTTTTTACTTGTTAATATTTATTGGGTGGTTAGTTTATATCACATCCTTGTTAATATTTAATGGTGGGTGACACCATCAGCTTGTACATTATTTTTGTTTATTTATTTTAAGTTATTTATGTATTTATGTTTAATTGGTATCGCGATTTAAATTCTAGTCGTTTAGTTAAAATTAATCCTGGTACTTTATATATTGATTTGTTTGAATCACAATCACACGCAATTGACACAATGGCTGACAATAAAAGTGTACATGATGAACCTGAAAATCAACCGTTACGAACCATGCGTGAATATTTGCAACTACCTCGAAATTCTAGTCCATCATGTTTTATCTTTCCACTCAATGCCAACAATTTTAGATTTAAGCCAGGTATGATTTCTTTACTTCCTAATTTTCATGGTTTAGAATCTGAAAGTCCATATTTACATTTGAAAGAATTTGAGGAATTATGTATTGCCTTCAATGATCAAATTACACTGAAGAGATTGTTAAGCTTAAATTATTTCTTTTTTTTTTAAAGATAAAGCAAAATCTTGACTTAACACTTTGAAACCAAGATCAATTGGCACATGGCAAGAAATGCAAGGTGAGTTCTTAAAGAAATTTTTTCCAACACATAAAACCAATGCTATGAAAAGACAAATCCAAAATTTTTCTCAAAATTCAAATGAAGCATATTTTCAATGTTAGGAACGGTTTAAAGATTTGTTAAATTCTTGCCCACATCATGGTTTTGAAAAATGGTGCACTATAAGCTTCTTTTATGAAGGTTTAACACCTGAAACTAAATAATTTATGGAAACAATGTGCAATGGTGAGTTTCTTGATAAAGAACCTGATGAAGTTTTAGACTATTTAAACCAACTGGCTGAAAATTCTCAATCTTGGCGTAATACTAACCCTTCAAAAATTCAATTAGATCTAATCTTGCAAGTGCTAATAAAGGAAAAGATCACCTTAGTCAAGAGGAAGATCTAAATGCTAGATTTGCCAGTTTGACTAGAAAGGTTGAAGCCATGAAATTAAGAAAAGCAAAAGAAATCAAATCTGTGCAAAATGAAGAAATTTGTGACATTTATGATGACTTAGGACACTCAACACACGAATGTCCTAATATTCTTGTTTTTAAAGAAGTTGTACATGAGCAAGTAAATGCAATGAATAACTTTAAAAAGCCATTTACTTCTTCTTTTTCAGATACATATAATATGAGATGGAGAAATCACCTGAACTTCAACTGGAGGAATAATAATTAGTCCCAATCTGTGCAACCACCACCTCCTCAAGCACAACAGGACTCTCAAAATTCTCAAGGATATGCACCTTATGTCCCACCATATAGGAAAAACCTTGAAGAAACACTGCATGCATTCATAGAAAAGCAAGAGGCCTTTAATAAACAAAACAATCAAACCATGAATGACATTAAAGACACTCTTGCTAAACTTTCTTCTGCACTCACCATTCACGAGAAAGGAAAATTTCCTTCTCATCCTCAATCAAATCCCAAAGGTCAGTACAGTCTAAATGAGAGGAGTTCAGAAAACCAACAAATGGACCAAATCAAGTCAATGATAACTCTTAAGAGTGGAAAAATTGTTGAAAAACAAATCCTCGAATCTTGTGAGAAAAAAGATGAACCAGTTCCCCAAGAAAATGAATAAGTTGACCAAAAGGTGACCAAACTCTCACATTCACCATCATTTCCTCAAGCATTGAATAATCCAAAGAAATTAGACCATAACACTGGTATTTTTGAAATTTTGAAATGTAACACCCTCAATTTCGTATCTTTTACACAATAATTTTGACAGTTAACAGAATTTTACTATTTAGTAATTTCTGTGCACTGTAAAATTATTTTGTTTATTCCATCAGCGTATTTGATCGTTTTGAGTGATTTACTCCGTGTCAAGAAAATAATAATTTTCGGGCTGGGAAAAATCTTGTTTGATTATTTGAAGCTGGGCGATCTTACTAAACCTAATCCGAATAATATATATATCAATCATTTAATTTTTAGGATTTTTCTGTATAATAAAAATATTTATCATGCAGAAAAGCCTGTGGGACCCACATTTAATTTGTGGGACCCACTTTTGTTTTGTGGGACCCACATTTGGGTTTGTGGGACCCATTTTTAGGAAAAAATTTACCAACGTAAATGGCTTGTAAAATTCTAAACTAAAAGGTTAAAAATCCATAAAAATGGTTAGATTTAGTAGATTAGCTAATTTAAAACTTAATTTAATAGATTAGTTAATTTAAAATCTAATTAAGTTAATCTAAAGGGTTTAAGTGATAATTAAATAGATTAAAACCTAATTAGTTTTTATCAAATTTTAGTTAGACAATGTATTAATATAATTAAGTAGAAGATTAAGGACTATAAGTAAACTAATGATTAACTAAAATACAAAGGAATCTAACTAACTTTTAATTAAACCTAACTAGGAGGACTTAAATATAAATAAGCTATTAAAATCAATCAAATATTGATTAGAACTCCTATAGCTATTTTCGGACTATGCATGCATTATGCATGAATTATGCTCTCAAAATTCAATAATGAAGCAATCATGAAGTCTAGAGCAAGTCATCCACCATCCAAGTCATCAAAGGCTATTATTAAGCCAAATTTGTCAAAAAAGGTGGCTAGCTTTTTGATTGCACTCTACGGTCATGCATAATGGAGGAAGACTAATATTCACTTCATTATTTCATTTCAATCATTCTACCTCACCCTTTCATTTCTCTCCTACCCAAAGAACACCAAAGAAAACTCCTAAGTCCATTTTTCTAACACCATTTGGCCAAGCATCTTCTATATACTTCCATCCATCAAAAATTTCATCCAACATAATTTCCTAAACCTAAACCATATTCTAAGAACATCTCTAGTTGTGAGTTTTTGCTAAATCATCCATTTGGAGCTTGGAAAATCACTTTGAAGTTTCTTTCCTGTAAGGTGAAAATTCTTTTTTCTTGTTTCTAATTTAATTTTTGATGTTCTAAGCCATGATTGATCCATGGTTTATCTTTTTCATCCAAAGTTTATGACTTTATAATTTGTTTAAGCTTGTTAGGATTTTTGTTGAAGCTACACAAAATTTATAAGGAGGAGTCCAAGGAGATCTTGTGTTCCTTATAGGTAAGAGGGAGATCCATCTCACTAACCAAGTATGGTGGTGAGAGATGGTTTTATATTTAGTGGATGGTGAATCCATGTGAGGATTCATATCCATGGTCTTGTAATTTATTTGTGGGTGTTTATGTGTTTTAATTATTTGCCTATGCATGATTTTATGGCTTTGATGGTATGCTTATATTATGCATGATGAGTATATGGCATGCTTATAGTATTTATGATGAAATATGTATGTGTATGCCATGATGTGTTGATGGAAAAGAAATCAATTTTTGGCTCCAAAAGCCAAGGAAGGGCTACGGTTTTGATGCCCATAATTAGAG
The DNA here is from genome assembly GCA_029884605.1 of Ormosia emarginata. Taxonomy (NCBI): domain Eukaryota; kingdom Viridiplantae; phylum Streptophyta; class Magnoliopsida; order Fabales; family Fabaceae; genus Ormosia; species Ormosia emarginata. Next base: position 18,693,499 of record JAQQTP010000060.1, on the reverse strand, counting down.
TTTCATGTTGAAATTTTTCAAGAACAAGAAAAATTAATTTTTGGTCCCTAGAACATGGTGAATTTCAGTTAAGACACCTCAAGATAGGTGTTCACAAATTAATATTTTCATGGATGATGAAATGAGATGTTTAGAAAAATAAAGAAAATAAACAAAGGATTTATTTTTCAAAGAGTACATGAACACGATTTTTGAAGGGATTTGTATTGATTTATTTTGTGTAAAAAGTTTCTAAGACTAAACATGAGTTTTAAATGAAAATAGCAATGTTGATTTTAAGGATTTGCAAAGAAGGTGAAAAAGGATTTGTAAAGAAAGTGAAAATGGATTTGCAAAGAAAGTGAAAAATGAAAATGAACAAATGACTTGATTTCAAAGATCAAGTATTCACGATTTTTGTAAAGGATTTTTAATGGTTTTGTTTGTGTAAAATCATATTAATTTAGAAGGAAAAATATTTGATGGTTTCAATAGTTATGTCCACGTTTTTTAAGGCTTGTAATGCCTTGATTTTTATGAACAAAGTGATTTTCAAAGTGAAAACGTAACTTGATTTAATACAAGGAATTTAGAAAGGGAATCAGAGTGTTTTATCACTTGAGAGAATAGAAATTTTCGTAACGGAAAACAAAGAGAGGTTGAAAACGTTTGAATTTCAATTTATTTTGAAAAAGACTGATTTGGGAAATGATTTGGGAAAAATGGGGAATATAATGGTGTTTTGAAAATTTACTAACGTATAACTTATTTTTGAGTTTTGAAATACGTTAGAAAATATTAAGTTTTGAAACGTTGATTTATATCAATGGAAAAGTGATTTTTGTGGATTATATTTTGGAAAACGATTTCTTGAGTAAAGAAATGTGGAAAAAGATTTTCTTGAGTAAGAAAATGTGAAAAATGAAATACAAAGTTATATTATTTTGAGAAAAGTTGAAAACAAATTTTTGAAGGTTAAGAAATATTTTCTCAGAATGAAATTATGATGAAAATGTTTTACATATATTAAAAACGTGATTTTAAGCTACGAAATTTGAAAAATGTGTTGAAAATGATATTGATTTATTTAAGTCCAAAATAATATTTGGAATATTGAAGAATATTTTACGTGATTGTAAAATGTTGAAAAATATTTTACGAATCTTAAAAACGATTTGAAATACAGTAAAATATTTCTATGCGATTTAAAAAATGTTTAAATATTTCTATGCAATTTGGAAAGGGTTTAAATACTTTACGCGACTGAAATATTGTTGAAAAATCACTACGTGATTTGAATAATGAGAGAATATTTTTACGTGATTTTGAAAATGGCTGAAAACTACTATGAGATTGAGAAAGTGTTTTTAATATTTTGAGAATGATAGAAAATGATTTACGTAACTTAAAAGAATGATTTTTAAGTTACGCGATTTTGAAAACGGTGAAAAATTGCTACGCAATTTGAGAAACATATATTTTTATGCGATTGAGAAAAACGTTGAAAAATTAATACATGATTTAAAAGTGCAACAGAAGTGTTGCGGTATTTTAAAAACGTAACAGAAGTGTTACGATGTTGTAAAAGCGTAATAGAAATATTTTAGAATTGTGAAAACGTAACAGAAATGTTGCGGGATTGTGAAAACACGACAACAATGTTTTATAACTATGAAAACATGATAACATGATTTTGTTATTAAAAAATACAGTATGATTACTGTAAAACCAGTGTATGGACACTGTTTGTGAAAAACAACGAGTTTTGCCTATTATTGGCACGTGGTGCATTTTAGATGCATTGGAAAAAAATATATACGTTGAGGCATATGATTTAATTTCACAAACGAATTTGAAAAGAATGGCCCTTGTGGTTGGACTTACATTGATATATTAGTGCATTGTATAAACTATATCTGAGAAATTATGAGATATACCTGTGATTGGTATTATACCTGTGATTGGTATTTGGTGCATTATTCAAGCATTGGAATGGTCCGATGATGACTGGATATGGTTGATTGCCTAGGAGAAACACACCTCTTGAGTGGGTGCGATATGTGTAGTGTAAGTCACTTGTTGACCTTGGGGGCATCGGGGTGCGAGTTGCTTACACGGGTGGTTGGTCGCGCTTCTTTCCGTAGGTTAGACCGATGCAACACACCGATGATCCTGACCAAGACACTATTCTTATTCAAGATCTGATAAAAGTTGTCGTGTATATGCTAGATGTGCAAAATCAAAATAAGGATTATAGCACGTGGTCTGAGGCATGTGATACCGACAGATCTTTTTGATCATTTCTCCGACCTGAGTTTAGCTCCATGGAGTAGGAAATCGAGTCTTGTGTACATGCATAATCTGAACATTTATATTTATGTGATATATTAATTGAGAAATATTGGCTATGACAATTGTTTTGAATACTTGGATTGATATATGATTGGATGATGATAGTTGATTAATATTAAATATATTATTGGAAGTCTGGTATGATATCCCTGTATGATATTGCTATTTGTGTTATCTCTGTGCTGCCATGTTGATATTGGTGTAGGTGATCTCACCTCTTTGTTATGCTGTTTTGCTGTGTCTGTACTTTTAAAATCAAAGAATAGAAGGATCGAGTTGTCTTAGTCATAACGGGTGATGGATACTCTGAGATTGGTGACAACAATAAGGAGTGGACATTCAGGACTCGAAGGGGTGTAGTGTTGACAAAGGAATAGATATATGATGCATCTAGATGGATAGAAAAAGGAATAAGTATGTTAAAGTTTCTCATTAGTGTTGTATCGTGCTATTAAGTAGGACCCGTTATAGGGTTTGCTACTGTTAAAAAAAAAGAGTCTGTTAATTTTATATTTCTCTTTAAATTGTGAAATATTAATTGGTGTCAATATTGCATAATGAATAGTTGAAATATGATTTTCAATATTACCTAATATTTTCAGTAAATTTACGTTTCAGTAAAGAAGAAATTTTGAAACCCATATTTTCATAACTCAAACCTTTTACAAATTGATTTTCAGATTATGAGTCAGGAGTCGGAAATGTGATGCCCTAAGGAGGGTGTTATATGAAACAAGTGAAAATTAATATTCCTCTGTTAAATGCTATCAAACAGATTTCTTCTTATGCCAAATATTTGAAGGACTTGTGCACTGTTAAATGGAAACTAAATGTGAAAAAGAAAGCATTTTTGGCTGAACAGGTAAACTCCATTCTTCAGAATAATAATGCGTTGAAATATAAAGACCCTGGTTGTCCTACAGTTTCATGCATTATTGGAGAACGTAAAATTGAAAAAGCTTTACTTAATCTTGGTGCTAATGTCAATTTACTTCCATATTTAGCTTATCAGCAACTCAACTTAAGTGAGTTAAAACCAACTTCTGTAACTCTTCTACTTGTCGATAGATCAATTAAAATTCCAAGAGGAATAGTGAAAGATGTGTTGGTTCAAGTTGATAAATTCATATATCCTGTGGATTTTATTGTCTTGGATACTAAACCTATGGTTGATAGTTGCAAGTCAATTCCTGTTATTTTAGGTCATCCATTTTTAGCAACATCTAATGCTTTAATAAATTGCAGAAATAGAGTGGTGAAGCAAATATTTGAAAACATAACACTGGATCTCAATGTTTTTAACATGTGCAAGCAACCACAGGAAGTCATTGATGAAAAAGAGGAAGTTGAAAGAATTGAAGCCATTATAGATGATCATCTTCAAAAAGGGAGTTCTTCTGACCCATTAGAAGTTTGTTTAATTAATTCATTTGATTTGCTTGATTGTACAGAGGAAATAGAGTACAAAGGATGGAAGCTGAGATTCAAAGAGCTAAAACCCATGAATGATAATGCTCATGAAGAAGTACCCACACCGGAACTAAAACCATTACCTGCTGGGTTGAAGTATACATTTTTGGAAGAAGAACAAAGCTTTCCAGAAGTAATTTCCTCAACTCTTACTGGAGAACAAGAAGGAAAGATGGCGCCTCAATGGACGCACCAAGATAAAAAGAAATTTTTGACAGAGGTAAAATTTTTTTATTGGGATGACCCATACTTGTTCAAATATTGTGCTGATTAAATCTTTTGGAGATGTGTGCCCGATAGTGAGGTAGGTAGTGTCATTAAATTTTGTCACTCAGAAGCATATGGAGGTCACTTCTCTTCAAAGAAAATAGCTGCGAAAATCTTACAGTGTGGATTTTGTCGGCCCATTTTATTTAAGGACTGCTATACTTTTTGCAAAAGTTGTGAAAATTGTCAAAAGTTGGGCTCAATTTCAAAAAGAAACATGATACCTCTGAACCCCATCCTTGTCATTGAAATTTTTTATTGTTGGGGAATTGATTTTATGGGTCCATTTCCATCTTCATTTAGATTTGTGTATATTTTGGTTGCAGTTGATTATGTTTCAAAATGGATTGAGGCGATTCCATACCGACACAATGATCATAAAACTATTCTCAAAATTTTAAAAGAAAATATCTTGTGTCGATTTGGAATCCCTCGAGCTATCATAAGTGATGGGGGAACACATTTTTGCAATAAACCATTTGAATCTTTAATGAAGAAATATGGTATTATACACAAAATTGCCGCCCCTTATCACCCTCAGACAAGTGGACAAGTTGAATTGGCAAATAGGGAGATTAAACAAATTTTGGAAAAAACGGTTAACCCAAATCGTAAAGATTAGTCTTTAAGACTAAACGATGCACTTTGGGCTTATCGTACTGCTTTCAAAACATCTTTGGGTATGTCACCCTATCGGTTAGTCTATGGAAAACCTTGTCACTTGCCTGTAAAATTGGAACATAAAGCATTTGTGCCATTAAAGCTTTCAATCTAAATCTTGATGATGCTTGCAAGATATGCAAATTGCAATTAAATGAACTTAAGGAATTAAGAAATGATGCATATGAGAACTCAAAGATTTATAAAGCCAGAACAAAAGCTTTTCATGACAAGACAATTTTGAGAAAATCTTTTCAAATTGGTCAAAAAGTTCTGCTTTATGATTCTCGCCTGCACCTATTCCCTGGAAAATTGAGATCTAGGTGGAGTGGTCCTTTTGTTGTCAAACACGTGTATCGTCATGGAGTCGTAGATATTGAAAATCCTAAGAATGGTAATGTGTTTAAAGTCAATGGACAAAGGCTCAAACCATTTCTGGAAAACTAAGTTAATGAGGTAGAATTCATCTCTCTTTTTTATCCTTGTTATGAATAGAATTCACTCTAATTTTGTTGCCTTGTTTTTGCAGTTCTTTGGGTTGTCGGTTAAGTGGCGGATACGGTACTCCGTGACTCTCAAGTCAGTTTATTTTTCAGTTTCCCAAAATAACTGAATCCTTCTTCTCCCTTAAAATAGATGTCATTCTTTCAAACCTGAGAAAATATTTTCCTTTTCTCCCTCAAAATGCTCTGAAAAAAATCTACAAAGTTCGATGTGAAAGATTGAGATTGTTAATGCACAAAGGTATGCCAGAAGATGTGCGCTGGATAATTGAAGCAAAGGTCTGACTAGTAGGTGAGTCTTCAATTTCATTTGACTCATACATGTTAGGTCTTGGAAGAAGTTCGTATTCTAAAAAGAGAAGAACAAAACGGTTACAAGTCTGTTACAAATGTGGACGATGGAATTGTAACAAGTGATGTCGTACTTTAGGGATGGTTTCCACAAACAGAGAAGATAAAATTTTCTTCATTAAGAATAAACTGAGTAAGGAGTTATTAGATGATATCTTATTGACTCTTGAGACGCATTCTTGTGGATTGGTGCATCGTGAAATTCTTAATTTTTGGAATCTCTTCAAGGATGAAGAAAAACGCTACAATCTTGAGAATCTGACTCTAAAAGACCCTGTTTGCCAATTTATAAGAAAATTGGATGAGAAGCTTATCCTTGACTCATAGAAGGCGTTTAAGCGGTTACTGGACGTTAAACCAGAGGCAGATGTGAGCCATATCTATAAACAATCTGTACATATCATCCTCTTCTTCATCATGTCATCTTTCAAAAAACAAGAGAAAAAAAACAAAAGAAAAAGAAAAAAAATGTTTGAACAAGGGCGATCCGGAAGGAGTACCATGACTTTAATTAGTTGTGGAGCCCCAGCCTTTGGCTGACCCGTGATTGACTCGGGTGGATCTTTGCACACTGGTCCTTAAAAAAGTTTGTGTACCATGCTCTGTAGAGAGCCGCACTGCATAACCCAATGTTTACCATTTAGGCACTGTGGAGTTGATGGACAGGCAGAAGCGTCCCACTCTGGTTATTAGTGAGAAGTAACCCGCGGCGACCAAAGCGTATGAGGCATCTGAGCTTGATCCTCTATTTTATTAGAAGGGGCTCTCAGCGCCTTGGGATGGGATGTTTTGGATCTTGGACATTACGGGTTTCAAATTTTAGCATCTTTATTGATGTTACGAGCCTAAGTGTGAGCGCTCCAAGTTCCAGACCCAGGATGGAAACCCACGATGGTTTCTGCTTTCTCCTTTCTCCGAATAAATGGACGTGAGTATCTACTGCATTAGTGACATGCAGTATAAAGATATGCCACTACTGCACTCATGACGCGCAGTATAAAGATACGCCATAAAAGCTGTACATACAAGTATGTCATCATTTGTTATTATATTTCTTTTATATTTGTATGATTTTGCTGTATTTTAGTTTTGGATAGACGATCCTTTGAGCAGGGTCCTTCAGGGATTTCTAGACTTCTTTACCCTGATGCTTTTCTTGAAGTAAAAAAAAACAAAAAAAAAACAAGAAAAAAACAAAATAAAAACAACAAAAAAAAGAAAAAAAAAAAGCAAAAAAAAAAAAGAGATTTTGTGTTCCTTAATTTCAAACTCTTCTGACAACAGCCAACCTACCCTTATAGGTGCAATTATTACCCTTTTCATTCTTTTTCCTATTTAAACACTCCACTTTCTCCACTTTCCTCCATCTCAGAATCAATTAAAGGGAAGATGAGAATAGAAATGGAAGGTGTTTCTGTTCGTCAACTTAAAAATATCTGTGTATTTTGTGGATCTAAGTATGGGAAGGGTTTAGAGTTTGTAAACGCAGCTACCACTCTTGGTCAATCACTTGCTGCGAGGAATATTCATCTTGTATACGGGGGAGGTTGCTGTGGGTTAATGGGGGCTGTATCACTTGCTGCATATATAGGAGGCAATCAGGTTTTAGATGTCATTCCTGAACCTGTAGCTCAACAGAACATCACTGGAAAGACAGTTGGAGGGGAACTTAAGGTATCATCAATGCATGAACAAATGGAGATAATGCTTGTAAACTTTGATGCATTCATTGCCTTACCAGGTGATTTTGGTACCTTGGAAGATGTTTTTCAAATTGTCTCTTGGGCCTAACTGAACATCCACTATGAACCCATAGGTTTGTTGAATGTAAATAATTTCTTTGATATTTTGTTAATCTTTCTTGACCATGCTGTGGAACAGAAATTTATCACACCTTCGTCAAGACAACTTTTTATATCTGATTCCACTATTGATGAGTTGATTGATAAATTACAAGCTTTTGTTCATAAACTTGACCCAGCAATAGCGCAGATAGATTGGTCGGCAGGAAGCAATGAGGGAAACAAGATGAAAAAAGAGCCAGACTTGACACTTCGTTTATAGCTTTTCTTTACTCTTGATTTTATTTATCGTACTTTGTTTTTGTTTAAATTTGTGTCAGATTTCTCCAACAGGTAATATCTTCTATCCTTTACTCATCTATATTTTAACATTGAGGACAATGTTGTGATCTAGTTGGGGGGAAGGATAGTTGACTACCAATTTTTTTTTCTTTTCTTTTTTGGGAAGTATGATATGATTGTCATGGACTTATTAAACTAACGAATGATGACAGAGTAAGGAGTAATTTTACTTCTGAGACGTATCTAAATTGGGAAGTATGTTTAGTGATATGACTATCAGAAACCTATTCGTAGTAGAACTAATTAAGGATGGCAGAGTAAGGAGTAAATTTTGAAAATAATTTATTACTCTTGAGATGCATCTTAGTTGAGGAAATAACTATTTTGTGTAGAAGTAGCAAATAGATTCTTGGATCTTAGCATAATTGTCTTCTTTCTTAAAAATCACAAGCTTGGATATGAATGTTGATATGATGGATTGAGAATGATAGAAATATGCCTTGCGAGATTTTGAGCCTATTGATGAATGGATTGAATATCTATACCATTCTCTTCTTTCTTGTGTGGTTTTCACTCATGGAATTATTACTCTAGAACTTGCTTTGATTCTTTTTTAGGCTACATTTTCACATGCATACATTAATATGATTGAGGCATTTTGAAATAGCTACTTTGACCAAATAGCCATCCTTGTATATTTTCTATTGTGTAACCCCTTTGAACTTTGACCATTCCTTGTTTTTAGCTCATTTCATCCTTCAAAAAAAAATATTTTTACCCAACCTTAGGGAATAAGAGAGCATTGACCTTGTTCTTGAACAAGTGTGGGGGTGTGTGTGCAAAATGATCAACTAAAAAAATATTATTTGACCACCACAATTAAAGGATTATCAGAGTTTAGAATAAAGGTGGATGCTTGGAAACAACAAGAAGAAAAGGAGAATATTCAAGTCTAACAATGAATTCAATTCACCAATTTGGGATTGATTTTTAACAAAACATTAGTCAAATATTGGTGATTGTCCTTTATGATGAATGTTCTCAAACATTTTCTCCACTTTAACTGTACCATAATGCTTTTTTATTCTCTTTGGTATTTATCTTTTCATATCCATATTATCCCCTCTCCTTTATCATGACTCCATTACAACCTTGAATAAAGTCCTCTTGATTTTTGTATGCATGTGTTTTGAGTAACGAAGAAGTAGAAGATAAGCAAGCTTATGGTAATGCAATTCTTCATGGGTTGAATAGAGTGAAATACTTACCTTTTAAACATTTGAGAGACTGTGAGTGAATTCTGTGAGGATCTATCATTCTTGATTCATTCTTTTCAACTGACGTTTTCTTGCTTATTGGTTTGAGATGTGAAGAAATATTATCTCATTAATGCTTTGATCCTTTGAATTTCTTGTTACTCTTCTTGCTTCATCGAGTCTTTTAGAGTTTTTAACTTTTGAGTTTGTGTCATTTTTTCTTTGTCTCCTAACTTTGGTCTTATGTGTTTTGCCTAAGAGTGCAAAAAGCTAAGTGTGGGGGAATTTGATAAGCATATATTTTATATATTAATAAACCCTCATTTTTAGTCATTTACACTCTTCATGTACTTAATTGATTAAGCCTGGTTATGTTTTGTAAGATTGGACTCAAATTAGACTTAATTGATTTTTTCAGCATTATTTGGGTCTTACACTGTTTCTGTATTTTAGTCATATCTTGAGTTCTAGATGTCTAGTAATTATGAATCTTACCTTGTAGGAAAGCTGAGAGAAAACTCTACAACTTTCATGAAGAGCTCCAGGTAAAATATGGACATCTAGAAGAGCTAAATGGGCTTGGAAGACAGAACATGAGTTTTATGTCTGGAACCTGAACAGTGTACAGTAATCAGAGCATAACTTGGGCTGTAAGAATTATATTGAGCTAAAATTTGGATATTTGAAAGTTAAGACTCAGATCTATAAATTTCATGAGAACACAAGAGCTAATTCGGACAGTTTGGTGGTAATATTGGGTCTAGAGGTCAAAACAGAGGTGCTGAAACTGGGGCTGAATAGTCTGTAGTAATTGGGTCATATCTCGGGCTGTAAGAATTATCTTGGGCTGAAATTTGGATATCTGGAAGTTAAGATCTAGATCTACAACTTTCATGAAGATGACTTTTCTATTTGATGACGGAATCCATGACTTAAGCAATGAATGATTTCGGAGACAAGAAATCTCAATGATTTTTCACTCTTATCCTCACCATTTGGCATTTTTCATTCATTCATCCACTCATCCACCTACTCTTAATCAACCTATTTGTTATTTTGTATCCCTAATCCTCTATAAAAGGCACCATTGGCTGACTATTTGGGGCATTTGGTGTTATGCTTAGTTTTTAGAAGTTATGGTTATGCTTGTTTATTATTTTACTTTGTTATAATTTCCTCTTGTTCTAAAGTGAAGTTTTGTTCATCTTTCTCTTCTTCTCTCTTTCTTTCTTCTTATCCATTAGTAACTAAATTTTCATCTTGCTTGGGTGAAAGAGTGAAACTCTTAGTAATGAAATAAGGTTAGATTATTCTATTTCTTGTGCTTAAATGATATATTATCAATTGGACATTATATGTGTTGTATTTTGTTTCCAATTAATTTAGAAACCTTCTTTGTATAATGGAGATCTTGATTTATTGTAGACAATAGGATTGACACAGTGAATGCTTGAACTCATTTACAAATGTTGGTAGATAATTAAAGGAATCTTAATATGATTGCATATATAATTAAACTTTGAATGTTATATTTTCCAATTGAAACCTCCGTTGTGTGTGGATTTCAATTGAGTTATAAAGAGAAATAATCTTACCTTTAATTTATTACCAAGAGTGGATCTCCTAACCCAAGCAAGCCCTTAAATTCATTTGTGAACTTATTTTATTACTTTTGGTGTTATGACAAATCCTTTTCTTATCTCAATTAATTTTTCTTCATCAATTCTCTGTAGATCGACCTCGGACTCCTGAGAAATTTATTACTTGAGACAACCTGCACTTGGGCTTGCATCCTTAAATCCCGCAGTCAAGTTTTTGAGTCTGTGTCATTTTTCTTTGTCTCCTAACTTTGGTCTTATATGTTTTGCCCAGGAGTGCAAATAGCTATGTGTGGAGGAATTTGATAAGCATATATTTTATATATTAATAAACCCTCATTTTTAGTCATTTACACTCTTCATGTACTTAATTGATTAAGTCTAGTTATGTTTTGTAAGATTGAACTCAAATTAGACTTAATTAATTTTTTCAGCATTATTTAGGTCTTACACTATTTCTGTATTTTAGTCATATCTTGAGTTCTAGATATCTAGTAATTATAAATTTTACCTTGTAGAAAAGCTGAGAAAACTCTACAACTTTCATGCAAAGCTCCAGGTAAAATATGGACATTTAGAAGAGCTAAATGGGCTTGGAAGACAAAACACGAGTTTTGTGTCTGGAACCTAAACAGTGTACAGTAATCAGAGCATAACTCGGGCTGTAAGAATTATCTTAGGCTGAAATTTGAATATTTGAAAGTTAAGACCCAGATCTACAACTTTCATGAGAACACAAGAGCTAATTCGGACAGCTTGGAGGTGATATTGGGTCTGGAAGTCAAAATAGAGGTGTTGAAACTGAGCCTAAACAGTCTGCAGTAATTGGGCCATATCTCGGGCTGTAAGAATTATCTTGGGATGAAATTTGTACATCTAAAAGTTAAGATCTAGATCTACAACTTTCATGAAGATGACTTTTCTATTTGATGACGGAATCCATGACTTAAGCAATGAATGATTTCAGAGACAAGAAATCTCAATGATTTTTCACTCTTATCCTCACCATTTGGCATTTTCCACTCATTCATCCGCTCATCCACTGATGATCACATATTTTATACATTAATAAACCCTTATTTTTAGTCATTTACACTCTTCATGTACTTAATTGATTAAGCCTAGTTATGTTTTGTAAGTTTGGACTCAAATTGGACTTAATTGATTTTTTCAGCACTATTTTGGTCTTACGTTATTTCTGTATTTCGGTCATATCTTGAGTTCTAAATGTCTGATAGTTATGAATTTTACCTTGTAAGAAAGATAAGAGAGAGTTCTACAACTTTGATGAAGAGCTCAAAGTCTCAATCAGACATCTAGTGGAGCTAATTGGGCTTGGAAGACAGAACACGAGTTTTGTTTCTGAAACCTGAACAGTGTACAATAATCAGAGCATAATTCGAGTTTGCGCTTATAAAATGGGCTGAAAATTTGGAATCTGAAAGTTAAGACCCATATCTACAACTTTCATGTTGAACACAAAACTTGATTCGGGCTCCTTGATGGTGATATTGGGTCTGAAAGTCAAAATAGAGGTGCTGAAACTAGGCCTGAACAGTCTGTAGTAATTGGGTCATATCTTGGGTTGTAGGACGAATTTTTGGGTGATTCTAGAGCCATTGGAAAGCTTAGACAATTTCCTAGAACTTTTATGAAGATCACTTGGCTCAGAAATGACGAAATCAATGACTTAAGCAATGAATGATTTCGGAGACAAGAAATCTCAATGATTTTTCACTCTTATCTTCACTATTTAGCATTTTTCACTCATTCATCCACTCATCCACCCACTCCTAATCAGCCCCCTTGTCATTTTGTATCTCTAATCCTCTATAAAAGACACCATTGGCTGACCATTTGGAGGAGGGGGGTGTTAGGCTTAGTTTGTACAAGTTAAGGTTATGCTTGTTTATTGTTTTCCTTTGTTGTAATTTTCTCTTGTTCTAAATTGAAATCATGTTCATCTTTCTCTTCTTCTCTCTTTCTTTCTTCTTACCCATGAGTAACTAAATCTTTATCTTGCTTGGGTGAAAGAGTGAAACTCTTGGTAATGAAATAAGGTTAAATTATTCTATTTCTTGTGCTTAAATGATATATTATTAAATGAACATTATATGTGTTGTATTTTGTTTCCAATCAATTTAGAAACCTTCTTTGTTAATGGAGCTCTTGATTTATTGTAGACAATAGGATTGGCACAGTGAATGCTTGAACTCATTCACAAATGTTGGTAGATAATTAAAGGAATCATAATATGATTACATATATAATTGAACTTTGAATGTTACATTTTCCGATTGAAACCTCCGTTGTGTGTGGATTTCAATTGAGTTATAAAGAGAAATAATCTTACCTTTAATTTATTACTAAGAGTAGATCTCCTAACCCAAGCAAGCCCTTAAATTTATTTATGAACTTCTTTTATTACTCTTGGTGTTGTGACAAATCATTTTCTTACCTCAATTAATTTTTCTTCATCAATTCCCTGTGGATCGACCTCGGACTCCCGAGAAATTTATTACTTGAGACAACCTGCACTTGCGTTTGCATCATTTAATCCCGCAGTCAAGTTTTTGGCACCGTTGCCGGGGACTTGATTTGAAGTTTTGATTTATTGATGTTCATTTTTTTTAATAAAATCTATTCTCTCTTCTCCCTCACCGGAGCAAAAGATCAGCTTGCCGATCCTTCGATTTCTTTACTAACTCTTTAACTTTCTAACTATCTAATTCTAACTTACTAACTTGCTAACATACTAGCTTTCTAACTTTTATATTTATGTCATTTATTTTTACTTTTTAATTTTATTTATTTATTTTCATCATTTTTTTTGTCGGGGGGTAACTCTCCTTTTTATTTTACGCACTAACTTTGGGAAACTCTCCCTTTTACTTTTCTCGTTATTTAATTTTTCATACTTTATTTTTATTTTTATTTTTATTTTTATTTTTATTTTTGGGTGGTTGGTTTATTACCCCACCTTTGTTATATATTTAATGGTGGGTTACACCGCCACTTGTACATTATTTATTTATTTACTTTTAGTTATTTATGTATTTATGCTTAATTGGTATCGTGATTTAAATTCTGGTCGTTTAGTTAAAATTAACCCTGGTACTTTATATATTGATTTGTTTGAATCACAATCACACACAATTGACACAATGGCTGACAATGAAAGTGTACATGATGAACCTGAAAATCAACCGCTATTTGCGAACCATGCGTGAATATTTGCAACCACCTCAAAATTCTAGTCCATCATGTTTTATCTTTCCACTCAATGCCAACAATTTTAGATTTAAGCCAGGTATGATTTCTTTACTTCCTAATTTTCATGGTTTAGAATCTGAAAGTCCATATTTACATCTGAAAGAATTTGAGGAAGTTTGTATTGCCTTCAATGATCAAAATTGCACTGAAGAGATTGTTAAGCTTAAATTATTTCCTTTTTCTTTAAAAGATAAAGCAAAATCTTGGCTTAACACTTTGAAACCAAGATCAATTGGCACATGGCAAGAAATGCAAGGTGAGTTCTTAAAGAAATTTTTTCCAATACATAAAACTAATGCTATGAAAAGACAAATCCAAAATTTTTTCCAAAATTCAAATGAAGCATATTTTCAATGTTGAGAACGATTTAAAGATTTGTTAAATTCTTATCCACATCATGGTTTTGAAAAATAACGCACTATAAGCTTCTTTTATGAAGGTTTAACTCCTAAAACTAAACAATTTATGGAAACAATGTGCAATGGTGAGTTTCTTGATAAAGAACCTGATGAAACTTTAGACTATTTGAACCAGTTGGCTGAAAATTCTCAATCTTGGCATAGTACTAACACTTCTGAAAATTCAATTAGATCTAATCTTGCAAGTGCTAATAAAGGAAAATATCACCTTAGTCAAGAGGAAAATCTAAATGCTAGGTTTGCCAGTTTAGCCAGAAAGGTGGAAGCCATGGAATTAAGAAAAGCAAAAGAAATTAAATCTGTGCAAAATGAAGAAATTTGTGGCATTTGTGATGACTTAGGGCACCCAACACATGAATGTCCTAACATTCCTGTTTTTAAAGAAGTTGTACATGAGCAAGTAAATGCAATGAATAATTTTAAAAAGCCATTTACTTCTTCTTTTTCAGATACATACAATCCGGGATGGAGAAATCACCCAAACTTCAACTGGAAGAACAATACTCAGTCATAATTCATGCAACCACCACCTCCTCAGGCACAACAGGACTCTCAAAATTCTTATGGATATGTACCTTATGTACCACCATATAGGAAAAACCTTGAAGAAACACTGCATGCATTCATGGAAAAGCAAGAGGCCATTAATAAACAAAACAATCAAACCATGAATGACATAAAAGACACTCTTGCTAAACTTTCTTCTGCACTCACCATTCACGAGAAAGGAAAATTTCCTTCTCAACCTCAACCAAATCCCAATGGTCAGTACAGTCTAAATGAGGGGAGTTCATAAATCAATAAATAGACCAAGTTCAGTCAGTGATAACTCTTAGGAGTGAAAATGTTGTTGAAAAACAAATCCCTCGACCTTGTGAGAAAGAAAATGAACCAATTCCCCAAGAAAATGAAGAAGCTGACCAAAAGGCAACCAAACTCTCGCATTCACCCCCATTTCCTCAAGCATTGAATAACCCAAAGAAATTGGACCACCGCACTGAAGTTTTTGAAATTTTGAAACAAGTGAAGATCAATATTCCTCTGTTAGATGCTATCAAACAAATTCCTTCTTATGCCAAATATTTGAAGGACTTGTGCACTGTTAAAAGGAAACTAAATGTGAAAAAGAAAGCATTTTTAGCTGAACAGGTAAGCTCCATTCTTGAAAATAATAATGCGTTGAAATATAAAGACCCTAGTTGTCCTATAGTTTCATGCATTATTGGAGAACATAAAATTGAAAAAGCTTTACTTGATCTTGGTGCTAGTGTCAATTTGCTTCCATATTCAGTTTATCAGCAATTCAACTTAGGTGAGTTAAAACTAACTTCTGTAACTCTTCTACTTGCAGATAGATCAATCAAAATTCCAAGAGGAATAATGGAAGATGTGTTAGTTCAAGTTGATAAATTCATATATCCTTTGGATTTTATTATCTTGGATACTGAACCTATGGTTGATAGTTGCAAGTCAATTCCTGTTATTTTAGGCCGTCCATTTTTAACAACATCTAATGCTTTGATAAATTGCAAAAATGGAGTGGTGAAGCTAACATTTGGAAACATGACACTGGATCTTAATGTTTTTAACATGTGCAAGCAACCACAGGAAGTCCTTGATGAAAATGAGGAAGTTGAAGGAATTGAAGCCATTATAGATGATCATCTTCAAAAAGAGAGTTCTTCTGACCCATTAGAAGTTTGTTTAATTAATTCATTTGATTTGCTTGATTGTACAGAGGAAATAGAATACAAAGGAAGAAAGCCAAAATTCGAAGAGCTAAAACCCATGAATGATAATGCCCATGAAGAAGTACCCACACTGTAACTAAAGCCATTACCTGCTAGGTTGAAGTACACATTTTTAAGAGAAAAGCAAAGCTTTCCTGTGGTAATTTCCTCGTCTCTTACTGAAGAACAAGAAGGAAAGATGTCGCCTCAATGGACGCACCAAGATAGAAGGAAATTTCTGACAGAGGTGAAAAATTTTTATTGGGATGACCCATACTTGTTCAAATATTGTCCTGACCAAATTTTTCAGAGATGCGTGCCCGACAGTGAGGTAAGTAGTGTCATTAAATTTTGTCACTCAGAAGCATGTGGAGGTCACTTCTCTTCAAAGAAAATAGCTGCGAAAATCTTACAGTGCGGATTTTATTGGCCCACTTTATTTAAAGACTGCTATACTTTTTGCAAAAATTATGAAAATTGTCAAAAGTTGGGCTCAATTTCAAAAAGAAACATGATGTCTCTGAATCCTGCAATCATGATGAAGAAAAACGTTACAGTCTTGGGAATCTGACTCTAAAAGACCCTGTTTACCAATTTATAAGAAAATTGGATGGGAAGCTTATCCTCGACTCATAGAAGGCGTTTAAGTCGTTACTGGACGTGAAACCAGAGGCAGATGTGAGTCATATCCACAACAATCTGTACATATTATCTTCTTCTTCTTCATGTTTTCGAAAAGGAAAAAAAATGAAAAAAAAAAGAGTCTGAACAAGGGCGATCCGAAAGGAGTACTATGGCTTTAATTAGTTGTGGAGCCCACCTTTGGCTGACCCGTCATTGACTCGGGTGAACTTTTGCACGCTAGTCCTAAAAAAAAATCGTGAGTGTCTACTGCACTGGTGACACGCAGTATAAAGATATGCCACTACTGCACTCGTGACGCGCAGTATAAAGATACGCCATGAAAGCTGTATATACAGGTATGTCATCATTTGCTATTATATTTCTTTTATCTTTGTATGATTTTGCTATATTTTGGTTTTGGACAGACGATCCTTTGAGCAGGGTCCTTCAGGGGTTTCTAGACTTCTTTACCCTGATGGTTTTCTTGAAGTCGAAAAAAAAACAAAAAAAAAAAAAAAAAAAAAAAAAGAAAAAAAAAGATTCTATGTTCCTTAATTTTAAACTCTTCTGACAACAGCCAACCTACCCTTATAGGTGCAATTATTATCCTTTCTCTTCTTTTCCTATTTAAATACTCCATTTTCTCCACTTTCCTCTATCTCAGAATCAATCAAAGGGAAGGTGAGAATAGAAATGGAAGGTGTTTTTGTTCATCAACTTAAAAATGTTTGTGTTTTTTGTGGGTCAAGTTATGGGAAGGGTTTAGAGTTTGTAAACGCAGCTAGCACTCTTGGTCGATCACTTACTGCGAGGAATATTCATCTTGTATATGGGGGAGGTTGCCGTGGGTTAATGGGGGCTATATCACTTGCTGTAGATAAAAGAGGAAGTCAGGTTTCAAGTGTCATTCCTAAACCTTTAGCTCAACAGAACATCACTGGAAGGACAGTTGGAGAAGAAATTCAGGTATCATCTATGCATGGACGAATGAAAAAAATGCTTGACAACTCTGATGCATTCATTGCCTTACCAGGTGGATTTGGTACTTTAGAAGAAATTTTTCAAATTGTCTCTTGGGCCGAACTGAACATCCACCATAAACCCATTGGTTTGTTGAATGTTAATAACTTCTTTGATCTTTGGTTATTTTTTCTTGACAAAGCTATGAAACAGAAATTTATCACTCCTTCGACAAGAAAACTTCTTATCTCTGCTTCCACTATTGATGAACTCGTTGATAAATTAGAAGCTTTTGAGTATGTACCTGATAAGGTATTAGCTCAGATAGATTGGTCAACAGGAAGCAGCAAGGGAAGCAGCAAGTAAAGAAAGCCAGATTTGACACTTCATCTTTAATACCTTTAATTTTATTTATCGTATTTTTTCCTGTTTGTGTCAGATTTCTCCAACAGGTAAGATCTTCTATCCTTTACTCATTTATATTTTAACATTGAGGACAATGTTGTCATCTAGTTGGGGAGGAAGGATAGTTGACTACCAATTTTTTTCTCTTTTCTTTTTTGGGAAGTATGACATGATTATCATGGACTTATTAAACCAATGAATGATGGCAGAGTAAGGAGTAATTTTACTTCTGAGACGTATCTAAATTGGGAAGTATGTTTAGTGATATGACTGTCAGAAACCTATTCATAGTTAAACCAATTAGTGATGGCAGAGGAAGAAGTAAATTTTGAAAACAATTTATTACTCTTGAGACGCATCTTAGTTGTGGTAGTAATTAATTAGTATTAATTTGTGGAAGTAACAAAGTTTTGTCTTTTGATTTCCTTTGAAAGATTCAAGTGAATGCACTCTCACATCCTTGAAAGCAATTGAAATTCAGGAATCATAGCATGATTGAATAAATTATCTTCTTTCTTAAATTTCACATGCTTGGTTATGGATGTTGAATTGGTGGATAGAGAATGATAGAAATACGCCTTGTGAGATTTTGAGCCAATTGATGAATGGATTGAATATCTGTATCATTCTCTTCTTTCTTGTGTGATTTTCACTCATGGAATTGTTACTCTAGAACTTGCTTTGATTCTTTTTGAGGCTACATTTTCACATGCATACATTAATATGATTGAGACATTTTGAAATAGCTACTTTGACCAAATAGCCATCCTTGTATAGTTTCCATTGTGTAACTCCTGTGAACTTGTTTGACCATTCCTTGTTTTAAGCTCATTTCATCCTTCAAAAAAAAAAGAAAAAAAAACAAAAAAAAAATATGTTTTTACCCAACCTTAGGGAATAAAAGAGCATTGACCTTGTTCTTGAACAAGTGTGGGGGTGTGTGAGCAAAATGATCCAAAAAAAAAATTATTGACCACCGTTGTAATCAAAGGATTATCAGAATAAAGGTGGATGCTTGGAAACAATTGGAAGAAAAGAAGAATGTTCAAGTCTAACAATGAATTCAATTCACCAATTTGGGATTGATCTTTACCAAAACATTAGTCAAATATTGGTGATTGTCCTTTATGATGAATGTTCTCAAACATTTTCTCCACTCTAACTATACCATAATGCTCTTTTATTCTCTTTGGTATTTATCTTTTCATATCCATATTATCTCCTCTCCTTTACCGTGACCCCATTACAATCTTGAATAAAGTCCTTTTGATGTTTGTATGCATGTGTTTTGAGTAGCGGAGAAGTAGAAGATAAGCAAGCTTATGGTAGTGCAATTGTTCATGGGTTGAATAGAGTGAAATACTTACCTTTTAAACACTTGAGAAATTGAGAGTGAATCCTGTGAGGATCTATCATTCTTAATTCATTCTTTTCAACTGAAGTTTCCTTGCTTGTTGGTTTGAGATGTGAAGAAATGTTATCTCATTAATGCTTTGATCCCTTGAATTTCTTGTTGCTCTTCTTGCTTTATCGAGTCCTTTAGAGTTTTTAACTTTTGAGTCTGTGTCATTTTTCTTTGTCTCCTAACTTTGGTCTTATGTGTTTTGCCCAGGAGTGCAAAAAGCTAAGTGTGGGGAAATTTGATGATCACATATTTTATACATTAACAAACCCTCATTTTTAGTCATTTACACTCTCCATGTACTTAATTGATTAAGCCTAGTTATGTTTTGTAAGTTTGGACTCAAATTGGACTTAATTGATTTTTCAGCACTATTTTGGTCTTACGCTGTTTCTATATTTCGGCCATATCTTGAGTTTTAAATGTCTGATAATTATGAATTTTACCTTGTAGGAAAGATAAGAGAGAGCTCTACAACTTTTATGAAGAGCTCAAAGTCTCAATCAGACATCTAGTGGAGCTAATTGAGCTTGGAAGATAGAACACGAGTTTTGTGTCTGAAACCTGAACAGTGTATAGTAATCAGAGCATAAGTCGAGTTTGGGCTAATAAAATGGGCTGAAAATTTGGAATCTGAAAGTTAAGACCCATATCTATAACTTTCATGTTGAACACAAAACTTGATTCGGGCTCCTTGATGGTGATATTGGGTCTGAAAGTCAAAATAGAGGTGCTGAAACTGGGCCTAAACAGTCTGTAGTAATTGGGTCATATCTTGGGCTGTAGGACGAATTTTTAGGTGATTCTAGAGCCATTGGAAAGCTTCGACAATTTTCTAGAACTTTCATGAAGACCACTTGGCTCAGAAATGACGAAATCAAAGACTTAAGCAATGAATGATTTCGGAGACAAGAAATCTCAATGATTTTTCACTCTTTATCTTCACCATTTGGCATTTTCCACTCATTCATCCACTCATCCACCCACTCCTAATCAGCCCCCTTGTCATTTTGTATCTCTAATCCTCTATAAAAGGCACCATTGGCTGACCATTTGGAGGAGGGGGTGTTAGGCTTAGTTTGTACAAGTTAAGGTTATGCTTGTTTATTGTTTTCCTTTGTTGTAATTTTCTCTTGTTCTAAATTGAAATCATGTTCATCTTTCTCTTCTTCTCTCTTTCTTTCTTCTTATCCATGAGTAACTAAATCTTTATCTTGCTTGGGTGAAAGAGTGAAGCTCTTGGTAATGAAATAAGGTTAGATTATTCTATTTCTTGTGCTTAAATGATATATTATTAAATAAACATTATATGTGTTGTATTTTGTTTCCAATCAATTTAGAAACCTTCTTTGTTAATGGAGCTCTTGATTTATTGTAGACAATAGGATTGACACAGTGAATGCTTAAACTCATTTACAAATGTTGGTAGATAATTAAAGGAATCATAATATGATTACATATATAATTGAACTTTGAATGTTACATTTTTCGATTGGAACATCCGTTGTGTGTGGATTTCAATTGAGTTATAAAGAGAAATAATCTTACCTTTAATTTATTACCAAGAGTGGATCTCCTAACCCTAGCAAGCCCTTAAATTCATTTGTGAACTTCTTTTATTACTCTTG
Organism: Ormosia emarginata; assembly: GCA_029884605.1. Classification (NCBI taxonomy): domain Eukaryota; kingdom Viridiplantae; phylum Streptophyta; class Magnoliopsida; order Fabales; family Fabaceae; genus Ormosia; species Ormosia emarginata. The sequence continues at coordinate 18,672,538 of JAQQTP010000060.1, read as the reverse complement.
GTGTTGTGACAAATCATTTTCTTACCTCAATTAATTTTTCTTCATCAATTCCCTGTGGATCGACCTCGGACTCCCGAGAAATTTATTACTTGAGACAACCTACACTTGGGTTTGCATCCTTTAATCCCGTAGTCATCCACCTACTCTTAATCACCCTCCTTGTCATTTTATATCCCTAATCCTCTATAAAAGGCACCATTGGCTGACCATTTAGAGCACTTGGTGTTAGGCTTAGTTTTTACAAGTTGTAGTTATGCTTGTTTATTGTTTTCCTTTGTTGTAATTTTTTCTTGTTCTAAATTGAAGTTATGTTTATCTTTCTCTTCTTCTCTCTTTCTTTCTTCTTATCCATGAGTAACTAAATTTTCATCTTGCTTGGGTGAAAGAGTGAAGCTCTTGGTAATGAAATAAGGTTAGATTATTCTATTTCTTGTGCTTAAATGATATATTATTAATTGGACATTATATGTGTTATATTTTGTTTCCAATCAATTTAGAAACCTTTTTTGTATAATGGAGATCTTGATGTATTGTAGACAATAGGATTGACACAATGAATGCTTGAACTCATTTACAAATGTTGGTAGATAATTAAAGGAATCATAATATGATTGCATATATAATTGAACTTTGAATGTTATATTTTTCAATTGGAACCTCTATTGTGTGTGAATTTCAATTGAGTTATAAAGAGAAATAATCTTACCTTTAATTTATTACCAAGAGTGGATCTCCTGACCCAAGCAAGCCCTTAAATTCATTTGTGAACTTGTTTTATTACTTTTGGTGTTGTGACAAATCATTTTCTTACCTCAATTAATTTTTCTTCATCAATTCCCTGTGGATCGACGTCGAACTCCCGAGAAATTTATTACTTGAGACAACATGCACTTGGGTTTGCATCCTTAAATCCCGCAGTCATTAGTTTATACCACATCCTTGTTAAAATTTAATGGCTGGTGTAAACTGCCGACTTGTACATTATTTTTTTCCATTTTAAGTCATTTATTTATGCTGAATTGGTATCGTGATTTAAATTCTGGTCGTTTAGTTAAAATTAATCCTGATACTTTATATATTGATTTGTTTGAATCACAATCACATATAATTGACACAATAACTAAAAATGAAAGTGTACATGATGAACATGAAAATCAACCGTTGCAAACCATGCGTGAATATTTGCATCCACCTCAAAATTCTAGTCCATCGTGTTTTATCTTTCCACTCAATGCCAATAATTTTAGATTTAAGCCAGGTATGATTTCTTTACTTCCTAATTTTCATGGTTTAGAGTCTGAAAGCCCATATTTACATCTGAAAGAATTTGAGGAAGTATGTATTACTTTCAATGACTAAAATTACATTGAAGAGATTGTTAAGCTTAAATTGTTTCTTTTTTCTTTAAAAGATAAAGCAAAATCTTGGGTTAATACTTTGAAACCAAGATCAATTGGCACATGGCAAGAAATGTAAGGTGAGTTCTTGAAGAAAATTTTTTCAACACATAAAATAAATGCTATGAAAAGACAAATCCAAATTTTTTTCCCAAAATTTAAATGAAGCATATTTTCAATGTTGAGAACGGTTTAAAGATTTTTTAAATTCTTCCCCACGTCATAGTTTTGAAAAATGGTGCACTATAAGCTTCTTTTATGAAGGTTTAACACCTGAAACTAAACAATTTGTGGAAACAATATGCAATGGTGAGTTTCTTGATAAAGAACCTAATTAAGCTTTAGACTATTTAAACCAGCTGGCTGAAAATTCTTAATCTTGGCATAGTACTAACCCTTTTGAACATTCAATTAGATCTAACCTTACAATTGTTAATAATGAAAAAGATTACCTTAGTCAAGATGAAGATCTAAATGCTAAGTTTGCCAGTTTAACTAGAAAGGTTGAAGCTATAGAATTAAGAAAAGCAAAAGAAATCAAACTATGCAAAATGAAAAAATTTGTGGCATTTGTGATGACTTAGGACACTCAACACATGATTGTCCAAAAATTCTTGTTTTTAAAGAAGTTGTACATGAGCAAGTAAATGCAATGAATAATTTTAAAAAATCATTTACTTCTTCTTTTTTAGATACATATAATCCGGGATGGAGAAATCACCTGAACTTCACCTAGAAGAATAATAATCAATCACAATTCGTGCAATCACCACCTCCTTAGGCATAACAGAACTCTCAAAATTCTCAAGGATATGCACCTTATGTCCCACCATATAGAAAAAACCATGAGGAAACATTGCATGTATTCATAGAAACGCAAGAGGCCATTAATAAACAAAACAATCAAACAAAGATTGATATAAAAGAAACTCTTGCTAAACTTTCTTTTGCACTCATCATTCATGAGAAATGAAAATTTCCTTCTCAATCCCAACCAAATTCCAAGGGTCAGTACAGTCTAAATGAGAGGAGTTCAGAAAACTAACACATGGATCAAGTCAAGTTAGTGATAACTCTTAGGAGTGGAAAGGTTATTGAAAAACAAATTCCCAAACCTTGTGAGAAAGAAGATAAACCAATTCCCCAAGAAAATGAAGAAGTTGACCAAAAGGAGAGTAAACTCTCGCCTTCACCCCCATTTTCTCAAGCATTGAATAATCCAAAGAAATTGGACCACCACACTAAAATTTTTGAAATTTTAAAACAACTGAAGAGCAATATTCCTCTGTTAGATGCTATCAAACAGATTCCTTGTTATGCCATATATTTGAAACACTTGTGCACTGTTAAAAGGAAACTAAAGGTGAAAAAGAAAGTATTTTTGGCTGAACATGTAAGCTCCATTCTTCAGAATAATAATGCGTTAAAATATAAAGACCCTAATTGTCCTACAGTTTTATGCATTATTGGGGAACATAAAATTGAAAAAGCTTTACTTGATCTTGGTGCTAGTGTCAATTTGCTTCCATATTCAGCTTATCAGCAACTCAACTTAGGTGAGTTAAAAACAACTTCTATAACACTTCTACTTACCGATAGATCAATTAAAATTCTAAGAGAAATAGTGGAAGATGTGTTGGTACAAGTTGATAAATTCATATATCCTGTGGATTTCATTATCTTGGATACTAAACCTATGGTTGATAGTTGCAAGTCAATTCATGTTATTTTAGGCCGTCTATTTTTAGCAACATCTAATACTTTAATAAATTACAGAAATGGAGTGGTGAAGCTAACATTTGGAAACATGACACTGGAGCTCAATGTTTTTAATATGTGCAAGCAACCACATGAAGTCCTTGATGAAAAGGAGGAAGTTAAAGAAATTGAAACCATCGCAGATGATCATCTTCAAACAAGGAGTTCTTCTGACCTATTAGAAATTTGTTTAGTCAAATCATTTGATTTAGGCATGCAATTAGAAGATGATATTTCTAAAATATGTTCTTTACTTGATTGTACACATGTAATGGAGTACAAGGGATGGAAGGCAAGATTTGAAAGGCTAAAACCCATGAATGATAATGCCCATAAAGAAGTACCCACACTGGAACTAAAGTCATTACATGCTGAGTTAAAGTACACATTTTTGGGAGAAGATCAAAGCTTTCTAGTGGTAATTTCCTCGTCTCTTACTGAAGAACAAGAAGGTATGTTAACAAAAGTCCTTAAAAGGTATAAAAGTGCAATTAGATGAACATTAAAGGATATAAAAGATATTAATCCATTAATTTTTACACATAGAATACATCTAGAGGATAATGCTAAGACTTCTCAACAACATCAAAGAAGATTAAATTCACACATGAAAGAGGTAGTTAGAGTTGAAGTCTTTAAATTGCTTGATGTTGGAATTATCTATCCTATCTCTGATAGCTAATGGGTAAGCCCTACACAAGTTGTGCCTAAGAAATCTGAAATAACAATAGTTGAAAATGATAAAGGTGAATTAATACCTATGCAAGTCTCATCTAATTGGCGTATGTGTATTGATTTTAGAAAATTAAATGCTGCTACTAGGAAAGATCATTTTCCTTTGTCATTTCTTGATCAAATTCTAGAAATGGTAGCAGGACATTCATACTACTGTTTTCTTAATGGTTTTTTGGGTTATAATCAAATACCAATTGCGTTGGAAGATCAATAAAAGACTACTTTTACATGTCTATTTGGTACTTTTGCATATAGAAGAATGTCTTTTGGCCTTTGTAATGCTCCGGCAACATTCTAAAGATACATGTTAAGCATTTTCAATGACATGATTGAGCATTATTTAAAGGTTTTCATGGATGATCTGACATTTTTTTAAAATTCTTTTGAAAATTGTATTGATAATTTGGAAAAAGTTCTTAAAAGATGCGAAGAAAAAGGATTTGTGCTAAACTGAAAAAAAATGTCATTACATGGTTACCTCAGGAATAGTGTTAGGTTATGTGATATATTCTAAAGGAATTGAAGTTGATAAGACCAAAGTTAAATTAATTATCCATTTGCTTTCCCCAAAAACAGTCAGAGAAGTTCGTTCTTTTTTAGGACATACAGGATTTTACAGAAGATTCATTAAGGATTTTAGTGCCATATCTAGACTATTATGTAATCTTCTGTTGAAAGATGCACCATTTGATTGGACTTAAGAATGTCAAAATCTTTTAAAAAATTAATTGGTCTTCTGACATCTGCTCCTATCATGCAATCTCCTAACTGGTCTTTGCCTTTTGAGTTGATGTGTGATGCTAGTGATTTTGCTATAGGCGCTGTTTTAGGCCAAAGAAAGGAAAGTAAGCCTCATGTGATTTGTTACGCAAGTAGAACTTTAAATAGTGTATACATGAATTACATCACTACTGAAAAAGAACTACTTGCTGTAATTTTTGTACTAGACAAATTTTGATTTTACTTAATTGGTTCTTCTATTGTGATTTTCAACGATCATGCTGCTATTAGATATTTGATGTCTAAGCAAGATGCCAAACCAAGATTGATACGATTGATCTTATTGCTTCAAGAATTCAACATCACAATAAAAGATAAGAAAAGAGCCAAAAATGTTGTCGCTGATCATTTGTCCAGACTTACAATAGGCTCACCTTTTGATAGTCAACTTGCTTTGCTTTGCTAACATAGTCAACTTTCTTGTAACAGGAAAGATGTTGCCTTAATGGATGCACCAAGAAAGAAGGAAATTTTTGACAGAGATGAAAAATTTTTATTGGGATGATCCATACTTGTTCAAATATTGTCCTAACCAAATCTTTCAGAGATGTGTGCCCGACAGTGAGGTAGGTAGTGTCATTAAATTTTGTCACTCAGAAGCATGTGGAGGTCACTTTTCTTCAAAGAAAACAGTTGCAAAAATGTTGTAGTGTAGATTTTATTACCTAACTTTATTTAAGGACTGCTATACTTTTTGCAAAAGTTATGAAAATTGTCAAAAATTGGGCTCAATTTTAAAAAAGAAAACATGATGCCTCTGAACTCCATCCTTGTCATTGAAATTTTTGATTGTTAGGGAATTGATTTCATGGGTCCATTTCCATCCTCATTTAGATTTGTGTATATATTGGTTGCAGTTGATTATGTCTCAAAATGGATTGAGGCGATTTCATACTGATACAATGATCATAAAACTGTTCTCAAATTTTTAAAAGAAAATATCTTGTGTCGATTTGGAATCCCTCGAGTTATCATCAGTGATGGGGGAACACATTTTTGCAATAAACTATTTGAATCTTTAACAAAAAAAATATGATATTACACATAAAATTATCACCCTTTATCATCCTCAGACAAGTGGACAAGTTAAATTAGCAAATAGAGAGATTAAATAAATTTTGAAAAAAACGGTTAACCTAAATCGTAAAGATTGATCTTTAAGATGAAACGATGCACTTTGGGATTATCGTACTGCTTTCAAAACATCTTTGGGCATGTCACCCTATCGGTTAGTCTATGAAAAACCTTGTCACTTGCCTGTAGAATTAGAATATAAAGCATTTTGGGTCATTAAAGCTTTTAATCTAAATCTTGATGATGCTTGTAAGATACGCAAATTGCAATTAAATGAATTGGAGGAATTGAGAAATGATGCATATGAGAACTCAAAGATTTATAAAGTCAGAACAAAAGTTTTTCATGACAAGACAATTTTGAAAAAATCTTTTAAAATTAGTCAAAAAGTTCTACTTTATAATTCTCGCCTACACCTATTCCTTAGAAAATTGAGATCTAGGTAGAGTGATCCTTTTGTTTTCAAACATATGTATCCTCATAGGGCTATAGATATTAAGAATCCTATGAATGGTAATGTGTTTAAAGTCAATGGACAAAGGCACAAACCATTTCTGGAAAACTAAGTTGATGAGGTAGAATTCGTCTCTCTTTCTGATCCTTGTTATGAATAGAATTTATTCTAATTTTGTTGCCTTGTTTTTGCAGTTCTTTGTGTTACCGATTAAGTGACGGATAACGGTACTTTGTGACTCTCAAGTCGGTTTATTTTTCAGTTTCCTAAAATAACTGAATCCTTCTTCTCCTTTAAAATGGATGTCATTCTTTCAAACCTGAGAAAACATTTTCCTTCCCTCCCTCAAAATGCTCTGACAAAAATCTATAAAGTTAGATGTGAAAGATTGAAACTATTAATGCACAAGGGTATGCTAGAAGATATACGTTGGATAATTGAAGCAAAGGCCCGACTAGTAGGTGAGTCTTCAATTTCATTTGACTCATACATACCAGGTCTTGGAAGAAGTTCATATTCTAAAAAGAGAAGAGCAAAAAGGTTATAAGTCTGTCACAAATGTGCACGATAGAATTGTAACAAGCGATGTCGTTCTTTAGGGATGGTTTCCGCAAATAGAGAAAATAAAATTTTCTTAATTAAGAATGGACTGAGTAAGGAGTCATTAGATAATATCTTATTGACTCTTAAGACGCATTCTTGTGGATTTGTGCATCATAAACTTCTTAATTTGTGGAATCTCTTCAAGGATGAAGAAAAATGCTACAGCCTTGAGAATCTGACTCTAAAAGACCCTGCTTGCCAATTTATAAGAAAATTAGATGGGAAGCTTATTCTCAACTCATAGAATACGATTAAGTCATTTCTGGATGTGAAAACAGAGGCAGATGTGAGCCATATCCACAATAATCTATATATATTATCTTTTTCTTCTTCTTCTTAATGTTTTCTAAAAAAAGAAAGAAGAAAAAAAAAGAAAAAAAAAGTTTGAACAAGGGTAATCCGGAAGGAGTACCATAACTTTAATTAGTTATAGAGCCCCAGCCTTTGGCTGATCCGTCATTGACTCGGGTGGACCTTTGCACACTGATCCTTAAAAAAGTTTATGTACCATGCTCTATAGAAAGCCGCACTCATAACCCAATGTTTACCATCTAGGCACTGTGGAGTTGATGGACAGGCAGAAACGTCCCACTCTGGTTATTAGTGAGAAGTAACCCGCGGCTGCCAAAGCGTATGAGGTATCTGAGTTTGATTCTCTCTTTTGTTAGAAGGGGCTCTCAGCGCCCTGGGATGGGACGTTTTGGATCTTGGACATTATTGGTTTCAAATTTTAGCATCTTTGTTGATGTTACGAGCCCAAGTGTGAGCTCTCCAAGTTCCAGACCAAGGATGGAAACCCACAATAGTTTCTTCTTTCTCTTTTCTTTGAATAAACAGACGTGAGTGTCTACTGTACTGGTGACACACAATATAAAGATATGCCACTACTGCAATTATGACACGAAGTATAAAGATACTCCATGAGAACTGTACATAAAGATATGTCATTATTTACTATTATATTTCTTTTATCTTTGTATGATTTTGCTGTATTTTGGTTTTGGACAGATGATCCTTTGAGCATGGTCCTTCAGGGGTTTCTAAATTTCTTTACCTTAATGGTTTTCTTGAAGTAAAAAAACAAAAATAAAAACAACAAAAACAAAACAAAAACAAAAAAAAACAAAAAATATATATATAAATAAAAACAAAAAATTTTTAAAAAAACAAGATGATGTGTTTCTTAATTTGAAACTTTTCTAACAACAGCCAACCTACCCTTATAGGTGCTATTATTATCCTTTCCATTCTTTTATTTAAACACTTCATTTTCTCTATTTTCTTCTAACTCAGAATCATTCAAGGGGAAGGTGAGTATAGAAATAGAAGATGTTTCAGTTCGTCAACTTAAAAATATATGTGTATTGTGTGGGTCTAAGTATGGGAAGGGTTTAGAGTTTGTAAACACAGTTACTACTCTTGGTCGATCACTTGCTGTGAGAAAAAATCATCTTGTATATGGGGGAGGTTGTTGTGGGTTAATGGAGGTTGTATCACTTGCTGCATATATAGGAGACAATCAGGTTTTAGGTGTCATTCTTGAACCTTTAGCTCAACAGAACATCACTGGAAAAACAATTGAGAAGGAACTTAAGGTATTATCAATGCATGAAGAAATGAAAATAATGCTTGAAAACTCTAATGCATTCATTACCTTACCAGGTGATTTTGGTACCTCGGAAGAAGTTTTTCAAATTGTCTCTTGGGCCCAACTGAATATCCACCATAAACTCATAGGTTTGTTAAATGTAAATAATTTTTTTGATATTTTGTTACTTTTTCTTGACCATGCTATAGAACAAAAATTTATCACACTTTTGACAAGACAATTTCTTATCTCTGCTTCCACTATTGATGAGTTGATTGATAAATTAAAAGCTTTTACTCATAAACTTGACCCAGCAATAGCTCAGATAAATTGGTCAGCAGGAAGCACTGAGGGAAGCAGGATGAAAAGAAAGCCAAATTTGACACTTCATTTATAACTTTCCTTTTCTTTTGATTTTATTTATCATACTTTGTTTCTGTTTAAATTTGTGTCAAATTTCTCCAACAGGTAATATCTTCTATCATTTACTCATCTATATTTTAACATTGAGGACAATGTTGTGATCTGGTTGGGGGGAAGGATAGTTGACCAAAAAAAAAATTTCATTTTTGGGAAGTATGATATGATTGTCATGGACTTACTAAACTAATGAATGATAACTGAGTAAGGAATAATTTTACTCTTGAGACGCATCTAAATTGGGAAGTATGTTTAGTAATATGACTGTCAAAAACATATTCGTAGTAAAACCAATTAAGGATGGCAGAGTAAGGAGTAAATTTTGCCCTGGAGGTAAGTTTACTCTTGAGACGCATCTTAGTTGAGGAAATAATTATTTTGTGTAGAAGTAGTAAATGGATTCTTGGATCTTAGCATAAATTGGCTTCTTTATTAAAAATCACAAGCTTGGATATGAATCTTGATATGGTGGATTGAGAATGATAGAAATATGTCTTAAAAGATTTTGAGCCTATTGATGAATGGATTGAATATCTGTACTATTCTCTTCTTTCTTGTGTGATTATCACTCATGGAATTGTTACTCTAGAACTTGCTTTGATTCTTTTTGAGATTACATTTTCATATGCATACATAAATATGATTGAGGCATTTTGAAATAGCTACTTTGACCAAATAGCCATCCTTGTATATTTTTCCTTATGTAACCCTTTTGAGCTTATTTGACTATTTTTTGTTTTTAGCTCATTACATGCCTTCAAAAAAAAAGAAAAAAAAAAGAAAAAAGAGAAAAATTAGAAAAAAAAAACATGTTTTACCCAACCTTAAGAAATAAGAGAGCATTAGCCTTGTTCTTGAATAAGTGTGGGGGTGTGTGTGCAAAATGATAAAAAAACAAAAACTAACCACTGTTGCAATCAAAGGATTATCAGAGTCTAGAATAAATGTGGATGCTTGAAAACAACAGGAAGAAAATGAGAAGGTTCAGGTCTAACAATGAATTCAATTCACCAATTTGGGATTGATTTTCAACAAAACATTAGTCAAATATTGGTGATTGTCTTTTATGATGAATATTCTCAAACATTTTCTCCACTCTATATATACCATAATACTCTTTTATTCTTTTTGGTATTTATCTTCTCATATCCATATTATTCACTCTATTTTACCATGACCCAATTACAACCTTGAATAAAGTCTTCTTGATTTTTGTATGTATGTGGTTTGAGTAGCGGACAAGTAGAAGATAAGCAAGTTTATAGTAGTACAATTATTCATGAGTTGAATAGAGTGAAATACTTACCTTTTAAATACTTGAGAGATTGAGAGTGAATTCTGTGAGGATCTATCATTCTTGATTCATTCTTTTCAACTGAAGTTTCCTTGCTTGTTGGTTTGAGATGTGAAGAAATGTTACCTCATTAATGCTTTGATCCCTTGAATTTCTAGTTACTATTCTTGCTTCATCGAGTCTTTTAGAGTTTTTAGCGTTTGAGTCTATGTCGTTTTTCTTTGTTTCCTAGCTTTGGTCTTATGTGTTTTGCCCAGGAGTGCAAAAAATTAAGTGTGAGGGAATTTGATAATCACATATTTTATACATTAATAAACCCTCATTTTTAGTTATTTACACTCTTCATGTACTTAATTTATTAAGTCTAGTTATGTTTTGTAAGTTTAGACTCAAATTAGACTTAATTGATTTTTTTAGCATTATTTGGGTCATACACTGTTTCTGTATTTTTGCCATATCTTGAGTTCTAGATGTGTAAAAACTATGTATCTTACCTTGTAAGAAAGATAAGAGAGAGCTCTACAACTTTCATGAGAGCTCCAGGTAAAATATGGACATCTAGAGGAGCTAAATGGGCTTGGAAGTCAGAACACATGTTTTGTGATTGGAACCTGAATAATGTGGAGTAATCAGAGCATAACTCGGGCTGTAGGAACTTTCTTGGGCTGAAATTTAACACGTGAAAGTTAAGACCCATATCTACAACTTTTATGAAGAACATAAGAGCTCATTCTAACAGATTGGAGGTGATATTGGGTCTGGAAGTCAAAATAGATGTGCTGAAACTGGGCCTGAACAGTTTGCAGTAATTAGGTCATATCTTGGGCTGTAGGATGAATTTTTGAATGATCTTGATGGCATTGGAAATCTGAGACAAAATGCTATAACTTTCATGAAGACCACATTACTTCATTCTGATGGCATCCGTGAGATCAACACTGAATGATTTTGGAGACAAAGAATCTCAATAATTCTTCACTCATCAACTCACCATTTAGCATTTTCCACTCATCCACTTACTCCTCACCTACTCTTAAGCAGCCCCTAATCATTTTATATTTTTAATCCTTTATAAAAGGCTCTATTAGCAAATCATTTATGAGACTTTGGTTTTAGGCTTAGTTAGGAAAAATTATGTTTATGTTTGTTTATTGTTTTCCTTTGTTGTAATTTTCTTTTGTTCTAAATTGAAGCTATGTTCATCTTTCTCTTCTTCTCTCTTTCTTTCTTCTTGTCTATGAGTAACTAAATCTTCATTTTGCTTGGGTGAAATTGTGAAACTCTTGGTAATGAAATAAGGTTAGATTATTCTATTTCTTGTACTTAAATGATATATTATAAAGTGGACATTATATGTGTTGTATTTTGTTTCCAATCAATTTAGAAACCTTCATTGTATAGTGGAGATCTTGATTTATTGTAGACAAGCAGATTGACACAGTGAATGCTTGAGCTCACTTACGATTGTTGGTAGATAATTGAAGGAATCATAATATGATTGCATATATAATTGAACTTTGAATGTTATATTTTTTGATTGGAACCTCCGTTGTGTGTGGATTTCAATTGAGTTATATAGAGAAATAATCTTGCCTTTAATTTATTATCAAGAGTGGATCTCCTAACCCAAGCAAATTCTTTTTTATTTGTGAACAACTTTTATTACTTTTGGTGTTGTGACAAATTATTTTTTTACCTCAATTAATTTTTCTTCATCAATTCCATGTGAATCGATATTAGACTCTCGAGAATTTATTACTTAAGACAACCTACACTTAAGTTTATATTTTTTAAATCTCGCAATCACTGACACAAACACCAATGCACATACTTTACACTTAGGGAGGGAAAGGTCATATTGAACTTTGCTCATGTGATGCAAATGAATAAAAGTGAGATTTAATTCTAGAATCTCGCAGTCAACTACAAAGATCTTTACTAATTAAGTTAGCTAGTACCTTCCCCGTGAGCATGTATTTTGATCCTAACTTTTACATGAAAGTGGATCCTTTTCATTTGATTTTTCACATGGCAAAATAAAAAAATCTCATAAACCCAAAAAGATTTTATTAGTAGAATTTTGTCAAAATATATATATAAAAAATTTATAATATTTATATTTATTTTTCTCTTCTATATAATCTTTTTATATAAAAAATCAAATAGTGGATCCATTCTCACTTTTACCCTCCTTTATATACGCGGTATTTCTTTTAGTACTACTGTCAATTTTTATTTTTGTTAAATTTGGAACCTAATCAAAATTAAGTAGCACATAGTTCTGCAAGTATACGATGGACGCATGCAGAGGATCCTGGGGATTATGGCATTACGCTGTGTTATTGGCTTTATTCTAATAATTTGAAGTTGTGATGAACCCGTACATGGTATCCCACAGCTCGTTTCGTTTTACTTAAATAAATAAAATTAATTCCTTGTGCTTTCCAAAACGCATTAATTACGGGCTTGGCATTTAGGATGTATTTAAATTATTTATGGAAAAAAAATTATTTTAATAATTAATTATATATATAGTTAATTTTTTTTGTAATTAATTATAATGAAATCAGTTTATATATAAATAATTAAATGAAATTAATTTAAAATAATATATTATATTTATAAAAAATCACTTTTTATAATAAAATTAAGACAAATATCTCAAACTTTGATTATAATCAAATTGTTTAAACAAGACTTTTTTTTATAATAAACTTTTAGTGTAAAATAAATAATCTTTACATTATAATTAATTTTATCCATTTTTCACAAACATCTCACAATTTACTCAAAAAGCTTCCCAAACATGCTTTCAGATTAGAGTTTGATTCCAGAAGTGTGAGGCTACCACGTGTTAGGCTGGGAACTGGGATCAAACTTTGGCGATTAATTTTAGTTAGGACTTAGGACGTCTCTAATACTGTTATTGGGCAACGTAACACTGCTTTCATTAGTTAAGGTACTAAGATTTCATTCATTAATTAACTGGGATGATACAATATATAGTTATATACAAACAACTGAACTTATCACCAATTGCAAATTAAAATTACAAAGAGCACCCCAGAAAGCCTAGACATACTTGGACTTGAATATGGTCAACTAATTAAGCTGTGAGATAAAATAGAAGTCCGTATAGCTAGCTCTTTGTATCATTGTATGTGGGGTTAGGGTTTGTTATGCGGGCATGTGTATGGTTAATTAATTAAATTAACATATTGCCAGTTGTTAATCATCGGTGCATAGAAACTAAAAACTTATATCGTATAGAAATTGTTAAGATTTTCTTATTAGTTAATTATGAGCAGGTGATTCTACTTTTTCAACTCTTGGTCCTGTAACTGTGGAAGATTAATTAATTGTAAATATATAAACATACTCTTTCAAAAAGAATATAAGATTTTCTCTGTTAGGGGCCTCCCCAATGTTATGAGTTAGAACTCGTAAAAATACACTTTTGGGAGGGCCAACTTCAATATCTTAAACATGATTAATCTCACACCCAATGGGTGTGAAGATATGCATTAAAGACTATATATATATATATATATATATATATATATATATATATATATATATATATATTTTTTATAATCTCTTTCAATTTTCTCTGTTTCCTGGTCTTCCTTTATTAAAAATATATAAATAATTGTACTTCCAACATCTTTTATTTGTTCCTAACTCGTTTAGAGCGACTTTAAAGTTAATATGATTCTTCTATCTGGTCGGGGGGAGTGAGATGACCAATTCATTACTACCAGCCTACCACACAAGGGAAGGCCTTTGTTTTCTAATCCGAGGTTACACACTTGACCGTGACTTATCTAACTGATCATAAGCCAAAGTCAGTAATAATTTAATTAATTTAATAAACAACGGCGCAAGAAGTCACACATACACCACCAGAAAAAAGGTTCTCTGGGCATCAATTAGCCACTTTCCCCCCTGTGATTGTTATCAAAAGTTGAATCTGATTTCCGCATAATTTGCTGTTTTCATTTCATGAAACGACAATTTACCAAAGAAATTAAGTTCAACCAACCAATATGCATCCATTGGAATCGTTCAAATTTTCTTTGATATTTTTCCTTATATTTTATGTGATTAATCCTACAAATAGGGGACAGAAATTACCCATTGTTTGTAAAGATCCTTCTAGAAAAGAAATGGTAACTAAAAAGAAATTTTACTTTTTAAAAGAAACAGCTAGCTTACTTTAATTAGTGGAGCACTGAAGATAAGATATAGTATTTTACTTAATTAAACGTAATTAATATGCTTAAAAGTGATTTAATTAAAACCTTTTTATGGTTGCATCTGACATATACTAGGTGCTATTTCGTAAGTGGATAACTAAGTAAATATATATAAAGGAAATTACATAGTCATTGCTGCATCTTGGATGGTTTTGTCTTGTCTAAATATAATCATAAACTATGGCCTAAACGCCTAAGGAACATGCATGCATATTTGGAACTTCTAAGAGAGCATTGCGCTTCCTAGCAGTTTGGTAAAAACCTAAAAATAATGAAACATAAAAATTGTTCGAGAATTCTTTAATTTATCCATTCTTTTGTATAAATTGAATGGATAAGAAGTCCATGCAACTACTGAACTACATGAGCATGGTGGATAATCATAAAGCCAAACATTAAACCGCATGAAGCATAAAGATTAATATTCCCGATCATCTGCTGAAAAGTGTTCCTTTCCATCATTGAAGCTTTCTGAAAACCGCTAACAATTTTCAGAATCTTGAAAAAATATATTTCCAATGACAATTTTCAGAATCTTGAAAAAATATATTTCCAATGAAAAGTTTTGAATTACGAGAATGAAAAAGCATATTTATAGATGACCTGATGTTTGATAATTTTTTTTATAACTTAATTTTACATTATAATTATAATCATTAAGGTTACGTCTGGTGTAAAGAATATAATTTCATAGAATAAGAATAAGAATGTGAATTGATAAATTGAAATAGAAATCCTATTCTAATTCTATAATTTGGTATGATATGATACAATATGAAATAGAAAACAATTTTTTAATTTGGTGTATGAGATATAATATAGAATATAATTTAAATTGATGTAAATGACATAATTATTTTTAATGAGAAATATAAGAAAATTACTTTTTCCTTCCATATATATATATATATAATATGAATTTATATTTTTTAAATAATATTTATTATTTAAGATTAATTTTTCTTGATAACATAAATCATGATAAGATTTTTCATTAATTTTGATAATATTATTTTATTCTTATAAACAAAAGTAGAAACTTCTATCATTTTCTTCAAAAGTAAGGTACATGAAGTTTGAAGACTGAATTTCGTTTTTCTTGGTGCCAGGAGGCTAGATTTAGGTTAGATGGAGTTATATAAGTTATAGTTTGGCAGATTAATAAATGATAACGTTTGTTAATTCATAAATTGAACAATGATATATTAGACAAAAAAATATATATAATGATATTCCACAAAAATATGGAATTACATTCACTTTTTTTTTAATAGAAGAATGAGATCTCACAAATTTGTGGAATAGAATTTGGTTTAAGAATGACATTCTATAATTTTTTTTGTTAACAAACGCATGAATCTCCTTATGATTTCAAGATTAAATGTGAAATAACATTATGTTCCTTCACACTAGACATAACATAATGTTTATATTATTGTTTTATTCACAAAATCTGTAAAGATGTATATAAAACATGTTACGTAACAGTAATTTACATAATGACAGTATTAATTATTATTACAATAAAGATGACAGTAATTTTCCATTATATACAATATCAATTTTATGTCATCAGTCAATTTTACTTCGGCTCCTCAACTTTTGAAACAAATTCAGTCAATTTTCATCTTGTACCAAATATTAAAAAGTGAAAATTTTAAAATAATACTTGTTCCGGGTACCGACCGAGCCTAGATAGCTTTGATGACGACCCTACTCTTGTTACCGAACAGGTATGTCAATCTCTAAGAAACCAGGCTAGTCAGTCTGCACAAAGATCGTATGACAAGTTTTTAGAGCAAATAGAAAGTATTAGGTTAAAGAATGGAACATGCAATACTTAGATCGCCAGAGCATTATATAAATGTTACGAACCCATATAAACCCGAACTCCCGCGGTTTAAGACATTCAAAGTCCGAACGTTGGGATTCGATTACAATCTATTCACTAAATGCCTTTGTAGTCGTTGGTTAATTTAATTAAGTCGGAAAGTGTATATACATGTATTTGCCCGTTATACATCGGTCGGTATGATCATAAGTATGAAGTCGGCCGGATTCTGCCAAGTCTGCTGTTATGTTGGGCCCAGAATGGTCCACACCGTATGATCCTAAGTATGAAGTCGGCCAGATTCTGCCAAGTCTGCTGTTATGCCGGGCCCAGAATGGTCCACAGCCCCCTAGCTCGGCTATATAGAAGATATAAGCCGAGCTATAAAAGTCCGATTAAACGAACATAGAATGGTCCACAGCCCCCTAGCTCGGCTATATAGAAGATATGAGCCGAGCTATAAAAGTCCGATTAAACGAACATAGAATGGTCCACAGCCCTAGATCGGCATATTGATTTATGAGCCTATCTATAAGAGACCCGATCAAAAAATGCCGAGTACAAAAACGATTCGGCTGAAAGGGCCAAATAATAACTGAGAATGGACATTTAAAAGACTAACGTCTTCAACACCAATCGAAAAATCATCCTGTCGACTTTGATCTGTTACTAGAAACCGAAAAGACAAGCTTAGCTTCCTGCAACCCTACTTTACTCAGGTACATTAGTGCTCACTGTCCAAGACGCTTCGTGTCCCAAGATGTGAAAAGACGTGTGCCACGTGTGATTCATCTATTACTCAAGTGTCGGTTTCATTATTGCACCATTAAAGGACTATAATCAGTCGTGCAACCTTTGATCTTTGTTTGAAACGGCCTTCCAACCGTTGATTTTGGCTAGGATCAATCCCGGGCGCAAGATTCATCGACGGGTGAGAACACAACTTTTCGTTTCTCTTGACTTTATTACCCTTGATTTGTGGCGGCCTAGACATTATTTAAAAAGCCCTTCTTCCACTTTCTTCTCATTACTCTTCCGAGTCTAACCGTTAACCTTCTACAGAAAACACTCCTCGTTTCATCTTCCTCCGTATTGCTCCCTTTTCCAGAACATTTCATTGTTGTGCCTTCCTCCATTCTGGATTCCTTCTTCATTCGCTCTTCAAGCATATCTACTCAAGTTCCTGGGCCCTTCATTATCTCCTCACAAAGTTCTATTGCAACGAAGCTATTCGCATTTCGCCTTCCAAAAACAGGTACTTCTCTTCACCTTTCCCTTTCACTCTGTAAATTGCCTCAATTTAGGCTTTAGGACCGTAAGTAGTAACATGTCCGTTAGAAGCGACAGTAGTAGTAGTGAATCTGTAGAGATTCTGGGTGAATCTCCGGTAGGTGTTTCCAGTCAACATACAACGGCCCAACCAGGCAAAGGAAAAAACCCAACCGTGAAGAATCGCCCGATCTTGAAGGTCGGCCCGTCACCTCCAAGATCAGAGGAGGAATACAATTGGGTTAAATCTGCTGTTAAAAATTACTGCTCAGATTTTAATTCGGCCGAAAGCATTCACATCCTCCGAAGATGTATAGTGATGGCATCTAATGGAGACGAGACCAGATTCGTATGCCGACATTGCCGACCTGAAGAGAGGATTTTTATGTCTCCAGGAAAGAATGACGATCTAGGTTGGATATATGTATATGAGACCTTTTTCACCCGACTCGGACTTCGTTTACCCTTCTCGGATTTTCAATGTAAAATTTAAATTAAACGTCGCTCCTACCCAACTCCATCCAAATAGCTGGGCATTTGTCAAAGCTTTCAAGTGCTATTTCAGTTTATAAGTCGGAAACCTAGTATCGGTGTGTTTTTTTCTCTTTTTCAATGCAAAGGGGTCGGTAAAGGGGGTTGGGTATCAATTAACATCATCCTCGTAGAAGATTATTTTCTGCTTTAGACTCGTCGTACAAGAATTTTAAAAATAAGTTTTTTCGAGTGAGTTCTACTCCGACCGACCTTTCATTCTACTTGGACGAATACGGGATAGAAAAATTCCCTTTATACTGGCGTGCAAACCCGACCTCCATACTGGGTGTAGAGTATAGAAAGTTGTCACCCGAAGACCGAATATTGGTCGACTTTTTGGAAGAGAGCTTCGAGTCTTTGATCTTTAATTCCTTGGTAAAGTTTGGAAACAATCCAACCGAATTACAAAAAATAATGCGTAAGTCTTCTTTCTTCTTGCTACTTTGCCAATATTGGATCTCTACTGATGCATTTTAACTACTTCAATTTCTTTTCAGAAAAAATGGCTCCTAAGATAACCGTTCGCGAAATGCAACGAAGACTAAAGAAATTGAAGAACGAAGGAACCTCGGTGGCAGGAAATACGATGACATCATTCCCGTCCTGAGCCTATATCTAAAATCCTCAACCGAAACTTCGGATACCAACTCGGATCCGATGGTTCGAAAAACGTCGGTCGAAGTCCCACATAGTATGAAACAACCACTCGCCTTGACGTCGAAGTCGAAGGTTCTTCACAGAACTCCGGTTTAAAAACGGCCTTCGAGGGATTAAGCGGTTTTGCGGTGGAAAAGACAAGTCTTCCCTATGGTCAACCACCTTTCCCTTCGAGTCTTTGATAGATGGTCATATTTCTCTCCCGACGATAAGGAACGCAAAGAAAAGGTCGGTGATATTGGGCTCATACGACGATGGGCAAGTACAACTTTCTTCTTCGGTCCGTTAGTGTACTTAGGTCGGCCGAGTTTGAAGTAGCAGAAACAAAAAAGAAAGTGTCATCCAACAACCTTCTTTTTCGTTCAGAAATGGAAAGAACAACGAAGGCTCATCATGCTGAAGTTTCCAAGTTAAAAAATGAAATAGAAGTTTTAAAGGCGAAAGCACACCGAATCGATTCACTTGAATCTTCGGTAAGGCTTCTGGAGGAAGAAAAGAAAAATTTTGAAGAAAGCCATTTTAGCCGCCGTAAAGGACAAGGAGGAGTCGACCGAGCTCTTAAAGAGGCTTTGGGAGAGAAAACTAAGTCAAGATTTCTTGAGTTGGAAGGATTGAAAGATGAAATTACAAACCAAAGAGTTCTTGGCTTTGATACACACTTCAACAAAGTTTTGAATCCCGATGGAATCTTTGACAATCGCTTGGGTGAGATGGGGCCGTTCCACAAGGTAGTCGGTGGTCGTATCGTTGAAGATGAAGATGAAGAAACAGAGTCTTAAGTATTCGAAATTTCAATGTATAACACTGCCGTTTTAATGAAAAAATATCTCTAGTTTTTGATATCGTACATGCTTCCGATGTTTGAATTTAAATTTCAAAAAACATCTTAATGCCTGCCAACGTTGCCTATAATACTTAGCGGTGGAACGTTTATCCAAAAAATCCGATAACACCGAAATTTATGCCCCTTGAAACATCATTTAAGTTTTTTAAAGAGGATCGATTGTAAAATTATGAATTACCAAAAGGTCTAATAATTTATTTTCTGAAAGTTTGGCATTTGAAGAATTTTGGGCCGTTTACTTGGGTTCGGTCCCGGGTGATTTTGACCCGACTTGACTCAAAGATCATTTTTGGCGATGAATATGACCAGAATCGGAGAGTTTAGTCGGCGACTACGATCGTCATCGATGTCGTTGACCGGAATTAAAATCAAGGCCAATTTCTTCGGTGACTATGACCGACATGGCTCAAAGGCCAATTTCTTCGGTGACTATGACCGGCATCGGTGACATTGACCGGAATTGGCTCTAAGGCCCGTTTCTTCGGTGACTATGACCGACATCGGTGACATTGACCTAGGAATTGGCTCTAAGGCCCGTTTCTTCGGTGACTATGACCCATCGGTGGTGATATTGACCAATTGGCTCAAAGGCCCGTTTCTTCGGTGACTATGACCAAATCGGTGAATTGACCGGAGTTGGCTCTCGAGCCGCTTTCTTCGGTGACTATGACCGGCATCGGTGACATTGGCCGGAATTGGCTCTAAGGCCAATGTAATACAAACAAAGTTTCAAGTTGACGATTTTATTTGAGTAAATGAGTTATCGGTAGGCCTCGTTAAAACCTTTCGGAAAAAACCCATCGGGAAAAATCCTGATAAGGAAAAAGAGTACACTACCTTTAACTTTCAATACAAAAGTTCATAAAAGAAAAGAAAAAATTAGAACTTAGCTATAGTATCTCCGAAGTGACGCTGAATTCCAAGTTCTAGGAAGCGAACACCCGTGATATCCCCGATCTTATACGCTCCTCCGCCAATGTCTTTCAGTATTCTGAAAGGTCCCTCCCAATTAGCCGATAGCTTCCCTTCGCCTGGCACTCTTCTAGAGTCTTCAATTTTGCGAAGCACCAGGTCCCCTTCAACGAATTTTCTTGTTTTCACCTTCCGGTTATATTTTCGCTTTGCAAAGCCTTAGCAGCTTTTCCTGAATGTGTGCTATTTCCTTTCTTCCTCTAACAGGTCTAAATCGGCTTTTCTGACTGCAACATTTACTTCTTCATTAAAGGCGGATCTTCTAAAACTCGGTCCACCGACTTCGACGGGGATCATAGCTTCCGCCCCAAAAGTAAGTCGGAATGGGGTTTCGCGTGTCGACGACTGTGGTGTAGTGTGATATGCCCATAAAATGTTCGGAAGTTCTTCTGGCCAAAGGCCTTTAGCATGGTCTAGCTTCTTTCGCAGTCCGAGTAATATAATCTTGTTGGCTGCTTCGGCTAATCCGTTAGTTTGCGGGTGTTCTACCGAGGTGAATACCTGTTTAATTCCATTTCTCATACAAAATTCTCGAAATTTCTTGTCAGTGAATTGAGTTCCATTATCAGACACAATCGAATATGGTAAACCAAAACGACATATTATATTTTTCCAAACAAATTTTTTAACCTTTTCGGAAGTTATACTAGCAAGTGGTTCTGCCTCAATCCATTTTGTAAAATAATCAATGGCAACAATAATGTACCTCATTTGTCGGGCGGCCGTAGGGAAAGGACCTAACAGGTCAATTCCCCATCGGCAAAATGGCCATGGAGTCTCAATGCTGTGCAATTCTTCAGGTGGGGATTTGTGAAGATTGGCGAATTTCTGGCACTTGTCACATTTCCGAACGTACTCTAGACAATCAGACTTCATAGTTGGCCAGTACATTCCTGCTCTTAAAACCTTGCCTGCTAACGATCGTCCTCCGATGTGACTACCACAGACGCCCTCATGAACTTCCTCCATGACCGACTTAGACTGGTTCTGATTGATACACTTCAAGAGGGGGAGAGAAAACCCTCTCTTGAACAATTCTCCTCCTATTATCGTGTAATAACTCGCCGACCTTCGCAATTTCTTTGCTTTCTTTTCATCCGTTGGTAGCTCACCACTTTCCAAATACCTGATGATTGGGCTCATCCAAGAATTTTGATTGTTGTTGATTGAAAGAATCTCCTCTTCTTCTACGCTAGGTCGGTCAAGCATTTCTTGAATAACTGATCGGTTGTTACCTGGACCCTTTGTGCTTGCTAATTTTGACAGGAGATCAGCCCTAGTATTCTGCTCTCTTGGGATATGAACAATCTCGAATTGTTCGAACTTTTTTAACACATCTTGTACCTTGAGTAAATATTTGACTAATTGCGGGTCCTTAGTATGGAATTCGCCGCTTACTTGCCCGGTTACCAGCTGGGAATCCGACTTTGCGACTACCCTTGTAGCTCCCATTTCTCAGCACTAATGCTAGCCCGGCAATGAGCGCTTCATACTCGGCTTGATTATTGCTTGCCCGAAAATTGAACTTCAGGGACTGTTCAATTAAGATCTCATTTGGTCCTTCCAGAATAATTCCGGCTCCACTTCCTCTGACATTCGATGCTCCATCAACAAAAAGAATCCAAGTATCATTATTCTCATTTTGAGGAATGGGGGAAGATAATTCAACCAAAAAGTCAGATAATACCTGGGATTTGATAGGTCCTCTTGGCTGATATTGAATGTCAAATTCGGACAATTCGACGGACCATGATATCATTCGTCCGGCAAGCTCCGGTTTTCGAAGTACTTGTCTGATCGGCTGATCTGTCCTTACAATTATAGAATGACTTTGAAAATATGGTCGGAGCCTCCTAGCCGTTGTGACTAAAGCTAACGCCATCTTTTCGATTTTCTGATACCGACCTTCTGGTCCTTGCAAGACTCGGCTTAAAGTAAATAGGTCGTTGCTCCTTTCCATTTCTTTCACCAATACTGTTTGTAACTCAAGGCTTTGTCAGAAACATAAATATATAAAAATAAGATATCACCGATTCGGGCTTTGTCAAAATTGGCGGAGTCGCCAAGAAAGTTTTAAGTTCACTGAACGCTTGTTCGCACTCCTCCGTCCACTGAAAATTTTTGGTCTTCTTGAGGCATTGAAAGAACGGTAGAGATCGGTCAGCTGATTTTGAAAGGAACCTGGAGAGGGAAGCTATCCGTCCAGTTAGTCTTTGCACTTCTTTAATCGTTGCTGGGCTTCTCATTTCCATTATTGCTCTACATTTCTCCGGGTTGGCTTCTATTCCTCGGCTGGTGAGGAGAAAACCAAGAAACTTTCCTGCTTGAACCCCAAACACACATTTCTCGGGATTTAGCTTCATATTGTACTTTCTGAGTTGCGCGAAGCATTCAGATAGGTCGGAACAATGATCCCCGCCTTCAGGTGTTTTGGCAACCATGTCATCTACATATACTTCGATGTTTCTTCCAAGTTGTTTCTCGAAAATTCTGTTCATCAGCCGTTGGTAAGTTGCTCCGGCATTTTTAAGGCCGAAAGCCATCACCTTGTAACACAAAATTCCCAAACTCAGCTATAAAAGCGTTTTTTGTTCATCGCCCGGTGCATCCTAATCTGGTTGTATCCAGAATATGCATCCATAAAGCTAAGGAATTGATAACCCGAAGCCCCATCAACTAGTCGGTCTATCTTTGGGAAGAGGATAGAATCCTTCTACAAGCTTTGTTCAAGTCTAGAAGTCCGTACACATTCTCCATTTTCCACGACTTTTTACCATAACCACATTTGACAAACGTGGTATATTCTACCTCTCTGATAAAACCTGCTTCCAAGAGTTTTTTGGTCTCCTCTGTCGCGGCCCTTTGTCTTTCCGATCCAAGTTTCCTTTTTTTCTCGAGCAACCACCGACGTTCGCATCCAAGGAGAGCTTATGGGTGATGATCTCGGGATCAATTCCAGGCATGTCTGCTGCCATCCATGCAAAGATATCGGCGTTATTTCTCAACAATTCCTCCAGATCTCTTTTAAGTTCGGTTGGTAAATGAGCTCCGATATGTGTTACTTGGCTGGATTTAGGACCCAATGGTACTGCTTGCAATTCCTCGATCGGTTGAGGCCTGTCTTTCTCTTCACTTCTAGGGTCAAGTTCGGCCATGTTAATGTTATGTATCGGTCGCTTGCGGTCGATCTTACGAGCCTTTTCATCTTGACTAGGTCTCAGACTTTCGTTGTAGCAAATCCGAGCTTCTTTCTGATCTGCAGTATTTTTTACCTATCTCGGTCTTAGAGACTTGGGAATTTCATTGTTAGGTGGGGGGTTGAGACGGGCGACCCTAAAAAGATTTAGAGACGGCTCCCAAGGATAACATTATAGGGAGTATAGCAATCTATGACCAAGTATCTTACAGGAATAGTTTTAAGTAGAGTACTGTCCCGAAAGTTGTTCGGAGTTCGACGAACCCCTTGACATTTACAGTTCTCCCGAGAACCGATCGAGTTCCATTGAATGGTGTCAAGTCGTCTTCGACATCCGCAATCTTCGAGCGTGGACATGTACAAAACATCGGCGAGAACTTCCTTGATCAACCGAACTTTCTTGATCCGAAAGTTCCCTTATAATTGATATGACCATCGGATCGTCCAAGTTCTCATCTAACCGGCGTAATCACCGCTTAAAAAGAGATGACCGGTCCATCGCCGAATTGTTTTGTCTTTTTTGGGGGAAGGGTAGCTTTAACATTACTTGTTCGGAGATGTCGTTTCCTAGATGAATTAGAGCTCCCTCCACCGCGAACCCCCCCCGCATTTGAGTCAATGATTCCTCCGACGGGTTGGTCCCGGAGCTACCGTTTCGTATCCACGGCCTTTTTTCTTCAAATCGGGCTTAGCCCTCCTTGGTTGGATTGATCTCCTTCTTTTACCTCCCTACTTCTACTGCGGCGATAAACATATTTTGCAAGATGCCCCTCCCGAATAAGTTGCTCTATCCTATTTTTCAAGCTGATGCACTCCTCGGTGGTATGTCCGAAAGTTTTATGGAATTCGCACCTTTTACTTTTATCAACGTCAGGTGGTGTCCTTTGATATCCGGCATTTTTCGGAGACGGATCAGACCCGTGTTGTATATTTCACGGAATATCCGATCTCTCGCGAGAGTTTAACGGAGTGTATTCGTTGAACCAAGGTTGTACTCTATCCGTTATTGCACGTACGTTTTCGTATGTCCGATCATTCCTTTGTAAGTGTCTAGCCTCTTATCTCCGATCCCCGTCCGTTATATGATCGGTCATGAGTAATTGGTTTGATAGAAATATTGGGATTATTTTTTCCCCGTGTTCCTGGTTCGAAAAACGTTGCTCCATTTGCTTCGGCAAGAGCGATTTCTTCCATGTTGATATATCCTGCAGAATCTGTTCCTCAAATCGTCCGGGTCCAAAGGAGGTTTTATTAAGTCCGCAAATGGTCCAGACGCAGCCGACCATGATAGCATGCAATGAAATGCAATTAAGATCTCTTATCTCGCACGGCTTCCTCCCCAAACCTCTTCATGAAATCCTTGAGATTCTTCTTGGCCCCTCGCTCGATTGATTAAGCTTGCGATGTCTTCGGTGTGTCCCGCTCGTAGAAAAATGGTTAAGAAATTTGACATATAATTGCAAAAAGTCGTAAATTGAACTGTTTCAATGCTTGAAAACCGAGCAAGGCCGATTTTTTTAGAGTTGTCGGAAAAGCCTTGCATTTGATCGGGCTGAGCTTTTTAGAAGCATCATAGAATTGAACATCGTCAGATGCTCCTGTGGATCCGATGTCCCATCGTAAAGCTCCATCGTAGGGAGTCTGAATCCCTCTGGAAGTGGGATTGACATGATGAAGTCGGAGAAAGGATGATCCGCTCCAGGTGGGTTGTTTGCTTGTCTCCTTCCGTCATGACTGTTTGATCTGGGAATACGGGTATGTCCTTGAAAATCTTTGCTCGGAATATCTTCTTCTGGAATTCTTTCCCCCTGATCTTCCTGCTCAATTCTCTCGTTGATCCTCGCCGGTCCGAGTCATTCGATCAATTGAGGATAAATTTTAACAAGATCGCTATTTATATCTCTAATAGCTTGCGGAGCATCTCCATTGTCTTGAAAGTTGTTCTTTCTTGATTGATTCCATTCAGACACCGTTTTCATTGCTAGCCATATCAGTCTAGAAGGTGGTTGGATGAGTTATGAAAAGAATGAAGGATTGTGGAGTAGGAAAGTTTTACCTAGCCCCATTGGGCGCCACATGTTCCGGAAGTTCACGATTGAAAAGCCTAGATAGCTTTGATGACGACCCTACTCTTGTTACCGAACATGTATGTCAATCTCTAAGAAACCAGGCTAGTCAGTCAGCACAAAGATTGTATGACAAGTTTTTAGAGCAAATAGAAAGTATTAGGTTAAAGAATAGAACATGCCTGGCTTAGATCGCCAGGCAGGATTATATAAATGTTAAACCCGATAAACCCGAACTCCCGCGGTTTAAGACATTCAAAGTCCGAACGTTGGGATTCGATTCACAATCATTAAAATGCCGTTTGTAGTCGTTGGTTAATTTAATTAAGTCGGAAAGTATCAATACAGCGCGTTTGCCCGTTATACATCGGTCGGTATGATCATAAGTATGAAGTCGACGGATTCTCGCTAAGCTCGGCTCTTATGTTGGGCCCAATGGTCCACACCGTATGATCCTAAGTATGAAGTCACGTTTGATGAAGTCTGCCGGTTATTCATGGAAATGGAGAATGGTCATTGCTCAAATTCTTATATAGAAAGATATAAGTTCAAATATAAAAGTCCGATTAAACGAACATAGAATGGTCCAATACTTATACAATAATGTTTGATTATGGTCCATTTAGAAGATTTTATTGTGAACGAAATTCTTATCCCCTGTTTTTTAAAAGAAGTGCGTAAGAATTGTATTATAAATATAAATTAAGTTTGCATATACCTTATTTTTATTTTGAAAACAATACTTGCACATATTACATCCATATTTAAATTTTACAAAATTCAAAGAATTAAAAGAATATATATAATGAAACTTTTATTACGAAATAATATTGAAAATGTATATACATGTATGAGTAACGTGGTTTTCCTTTTTAAAAAAAAAAATCTCTGTCAAGCATGTATGGCCTTAATTAATGAAGGATTGGTAATTTTCTAATTTGAGCTAGTCATTCCAGAAGTACGAGGTTGTTCAGTTTGAGGCGGAAAAAATCGTAGTCACCACTCACCGGTTTGCATTTCTGTGTCATTGATTGGACCATATTATATCTATCGCCATATATAATATAGCAAAACAAAAGGCAAGAGCACACTAGTCCCTGCTCCCTAGTGTCTGGGTAGGAATTCAGTGGCTGGGGTTAGCTGGTAACCACAACCTCTCTATATAATGCAATTAGTATTAATTATAATTTTACCGTATTATTCTCCAGCGTCCACCGCCACCGCTACTAAAGTTGCATGAAAAAGCCTATGCGAATGTCCCAATCCACGAACAGGACTATAATCCAAGTGGATCACAGTTCGTGTGCCACTATTATTGTCATAAAATATACACAGATCTTGTTATAAGAGGAAAAAATATAAAAAGAGATATAATAAGACTTATTATTATTTATGTAGAATTTGTTAATTCAAATTTTGTATTTTTTTATCTTATAAATGATCATGTCATGTTAGTAAATAACATGAGAGATCCTAATCCAATATACACTACAATTATACACAAGTTTGAATTCATTAATGAAAAAATTTTGTTCTTGCTCTGCATTTCCATGTAAACATGATTGCAAACCAGCAAGCAACTTAGATTTTTCTTATTTTTTGGGTACATGAAAGCAAATTAATTTTATATTTATATAACAAGTTCTCTAGTCTTTGTCCCATGATTTTTTGTTCTTGCGAGCATGGCTTCTTGCATAAAGAAATAGTTGGGTCTTGTTAATATATAGGGCTGCACAGGAGTGTGGAGTTAACCCTTGCTCTGATTTTGGTTTGGCTCTTGTCACAAGATCCTTTTAGGGAGTTGTGAACAACTAGTAAAGTTTTAATTTGCCAATTAAATCACATGTCGTGATTATATGATATAATAATATGATTAAATATTATAATTATTAATTTTTTTAAAATAAATTTAAATTATAGATTCTTGTATAAAAAAATATGTAAAATATCAAAAACTTTTAAGTGATTTTTTTTATCTTAAACATGTAAATTAATTTTTGAAACGTTTAAAAGTATGTGAATAAAATTAAAAATACACATATTTATATTAAAAAATACATATTTATATTAATATAATTTTATATATATTAAAAATTGAGTTATATATCTAAAATAAAAAAATTCACACACAATAATATTTCAAAAAGTCATTTGTGTGTGTGGAGACAGATGACACTGATCAGACCCTTGAGTTACGGAGGTTAAAAAGGATAGAATTTTATTCTAATTTTGAGATGAGTTTTATTTTTAATTCTTTTAATTTATTATCATATATTTATTTTATTATTTGCTTATATTATTTAATTAAATTAATAAAAATATAATAATAAATTTAAAAAATAATAATTTCTCCCAAAATTAAAATCAAGTTCTGTATAAATAAAAATCCTTTACGAGAGTTGTGTTTCGTCCTCACATATACCTAATCTGCCACTCTCCCAGCCGTGGCGCATAATTAGTTTCCAGCACCACTACGTACCTTTAGTGGCGCGTATAACTCAAACTCGGATTCCGACCAATTTACCTTCTACCCGACTATTGATACCTGGTTGGAGGGTTTTGCTGACACGGTGGCTAAGAAAGTGTATTTTTCCCCCTTTGTTATCTTTTTTTTAAGAAATGTTTTATATATATTAAAATATATATATATCGTATTTATATTATATATTAATATAAAAATATTAAATTATATTATATGTGATTATAATATTTTTATAATATATAAAATAATTTTATAAATAAAGTAAATAAATTAAATATATTTTAATTAGATAAATAATAAAATTATAATATTTTAGTAGAATTTATCATTTCTATAGTTTTGATTTGATCGATAAATAATAATAAACTATTATTCCGGCCTGCCTTGAGCAAAGTAAGGTACTAAGGTAGCATGGGTAGAAGAAGAGACTTGAATTGTATATTGTATATTTATCTATATGTAAATTAAGAAAGTTAATAAATAACTTTAATAGTAATAAAAAAATAAGTTCATTTGAAAAAAAATTATTCTTTTGTTAAAATTATAACTTTATTTATATTTTTACCTATGTCATTATTTTTTTATTAACACTCTATTTAGAGAAAAGAAATAAATTTAATATAAAAGAGAGATAAATTTTATTAGTTGAGATATTTTAAGAAAATAAAATTAATAAATATATGTAATTATTAATATATTTAATAAGGATAACTAATGTAAGGATAAAATTAAAAATAATTAATACATCATTAATATTTTAAATAACAGATTAATTAAAACAACCTATAACCTCTAAATTGATTAAGAGTGTTCACAGGTAGATTTAGTTCAAATTTAGTGAAAAAATAAATCTAAAACTATCAAATTTAATTGATTAGGTTTGAATCGATTTTGTAATTTTTTTTTTGCCAACTCAAATCTAACAAATCTGATCCAAAACAAATTGGTTTGGTTTGAGTCATCAAATTTTTTATTTAAAAAAATTGTTTATAGAATAAAGACAAAAAACACAATAAATTAAATATAATAAAATGAATAAATAAAATGTTAACTGAACAAATAAAATAAATATGATAATAAAATAATTTTTATTAAAATAGAAGTTACAGAATGTATAGAGAAAAACAAAAAGAGACAATGTGCAATCATGCTCATAAAACAGAGGTTAAGACACGATGATTCATTAGTTAAGTGTGTGAATTAATATATCATCTAATTTTTTAAGAATGTTTAAATAAAAAAAATAAAAAATTTAATTTATAATCTAAATAAAATACATAATATAAGTAATATATATTTATTTGAAAAAATGTCTTCATCAAGTCATTGATTTAAATCATCGAGATTTTTAAATTTATCGGGTGAATCTAACCCAATAAAGACTCGTAAATTGACAATTATTCATGACCGGAGGGAATATATCTTTAACGTACATATTGGTAATAGTTGGGATCCGTATGATGGTGCACTTGCTTAATGTATGGTCTATGAAGTATAAACATGTTAATTATGATGTGCGTTTGTGTGTTTAATATGTATTTGTGTTAGATATATAAAGATATTAATACGATATATGTGTTTTGTGTGTTTGAATGTGTCTGATTAAAAAGATTATTTTTTTTTTAGTTTTAACACGTTTTGGACATGTTCGAATATTTTTTGGAC
This sequence comes from Ormosia emarginata, assembly GCA_029884605.1. NCBI lineage: Eukaryota > Viridiplantae > Streptophyta > Magnoliopsida > Fabales > Fabaceae > Ormosia > Ormosia emarginata. The sequence continues at coordinate 18,642,663 of JAQQTP010000060.1, read as the reverse complement.
ATGTTCAAACACTTCTCAGACATGTTTGGACACGACTAGGATACAATTTGAACACGACTCATTAATATTTCTTTTTAAAAAAATTAATTTTCATGACTAACATTCAATTAGTAAGCTCGTAACCCACTTAAGCCCAATCACATGACTGACGTCCCAAGCCATTATTTTCACATATCAGTATTTTAAGTTTTATCTTTTCACACACTACTATTAGACTTTGAAGTTTTATCTTTTCACACACTACTATTTTCATCTACTCTTTATACATCTACTGTGATCAAGTCAAAAATTGTCTCGTATCACACCAATATTACCTTTAGTTATTTTGTTATGCATATGTACTTGTACATGATTAGTTCTATTAGGAAATTTTTTATAATATATCAATAAAAAGAGGGAGGATCAACTTACAACAGTGTAAGTTGATTTTGACTTACTTTTTAATTTGTTATTTTTCATCTAATGGTCATATGATATAATCTCATATTAGATGAAAATGAATCTAATTTTGTCAAAATGAGTTAATTTTAGAAAAAAAGAACTTATACTATATCGATCTCCCCTCCAATAAAAATTATATTTCATATTTTTTAAGAGAGACTTATCAGATAGTAAATATTGACACATACGTATATATTAAAATATTATATATTTTTAAACTTATAAAAATGATATTAATTGATTATAAATATTTTTTTAAAATTTTAAAATTATATATATATATATATCGTATTCATGGCTGAATTTTTAAAAACTCTTATAATTTTTAAATTTAATATATTTTTATATTCTCATATCTCACATCCGTATTTGTGTTTGTACTTCACGATGCATAGTTGATATAATCTGTCTGAAAAAAAAAAAAAAAGATACAGATGGATAACGTAGAAAGAGGTGAATTTGAGGAACTGGAAAAAAGTAGAGGAGTAACCCCAAAGAAAAAAAGGAACATAGAGGAAATGGGAGGCCCCGGCCCTTGGGAAAAGCTTCCCGAATTTTAGGCTTTCCATACAAACTTGATACAGTCACGCTCTCTCAATGACTCGTCAACGATATCAAAGAAGAAAAGGAGTGGGGTTGGGTCGTCTGAGGGGCTCTCACTCTTAGACCTGAGACTCTCAGGTTAGGGGGTGCAAGTGTGAGTGTACTAAATACTAACATACATCGTTTTGGTTTCATAAAAAGACAAACCCACGAGGACTGGCCAACCTTCAAAACAAACAGAGAGGCAAAAAATATATACATTTTTGGATCCACATATATAAAAAAGAAAAAATAAGACAAAACTTATAAAAGAAAAGAAAGGACGACAACAACAACTACAAGTGATGGAGTTAGGAAAGAAAAAATGATAACTGAATGGAAGCCAACTTCAATAATAATATATAAAAAAAAGGAAATTACAAAAATAACTTTGAGAAAATTGGGGAGAGGGAGCAGCTGCCTCCCATAACATGTATGATGACAACCACCGCCCTTGACATGATGATTGGACCGGCCCGACCCATCCTTGGAAGATCCACCGTCACCACCTCCAACTCCAACTCAAACCCTATCCCAACCCTGTAAATCCTCTCATCTCCCATTCCTCCTTTCTCATATCATCGATTGTCAAAGTCGCACGTCAAACCCATCTCTCACCTTCTCTCTTTCAAACTTTAATCGTATGAGTTTTTTTTTATACTCTCAACTTGGGACTTATTCTGTGGGTTGAGGATTGGGCGACCTGGCTTGGTTGGCTAGGCATTTTAGTAAGCAAACATATTCAAGACTCAGGAGGACACTCTACCCGTTTTCACGGGTAGCAACAGTAGCCGTGAGCCACTGGAGCATGTATTACTTGCTCACAGCTCATGCTCATCTCTCATATTTTCCTTGGAATAACATCATTAATTTTATATTTATACAATTTTTATAATATGATTATAATTTATTTTATTTTATTTTTTATATATATTTAAATTTTACTTTTACCATATGTACTTAAATCTAAACATATTTGTACACACCTACTGATGCGCAAGGAGCTAATTTATTCTTTCCTCCCTCCTCATTTCTGATAAGTGATAACTCTCGTCGACTCTTTCGTCTTCACCACCAGCCCTTTTGAAACAAAAACTCCAAAATACATATAGTTGATAACGATGAAACATTTTTCTGATCATTATTCAAAAAAAGAATTCGAGTGTTTATTTTTTTGTTAGCGAGTGCGCAAATTAGCTTAAGTGGTAAAAGAGGAATATAGTGAAGGTGTTTACTATAAATTTTGTTAAAAGACAAATTTGATTACCGTTATCATTTGAGAAGAAAATCTACTTTTCTTAAACTTTTAAATTTTTAGTAATTTGTGATTTTTAAAATGTCAAAAGAAAAATATCTTCGATTTGAGTATTATGTAAATTTAGAATAACAAATAACTATAAACAAAGATTGTATATTAATTGAAATTAACCGAAAATAATAAAAAACAAATAAAGAAATGTAATAAAACATGAATAAAACTAATACAAAACAATGTAAAGAAAAGAAACAATCAAAAGAACAATCAATGTATATGAAAGCAAATAAATAAAATACATAAACTTGCAAAAAAATAAAGTTAACTAAAAGATAAAAGAAAGCAATTAAAGAAAGTAATAAAGATGCATAAAAGTAAAACAAACAAATAAAAGTTATCAAATGATTTTGAGAACTATTCCATCAAGAAATGAAGGGAGTTTGTAAGAAAATATAAATGAATTGTTTTAAACTTTTATTGAATGGTAAAAATTATATAAATAAAATAGGATGAAAGTGATGCGGACTTAAAGGATACAAACTCAAGTGCAGGTTATCTCAAGTAATAAATTTTTAACAGTACGAGATCGATCCACAGGGAATTGATGAAGAAAAATTAATTGAGGTAAGAAAATGATTTATTACAATACCAACGGTAATAAAAGTTGTTCACAAATGAAAAAGAATTTGCTTGGGTTAGGAGATCCACTCTTAGTAATAAATTAGAGACAATATTATTTCTCTTTATAACTCAATTAAAATCTACACATAAAGGAAGTTCTGATTGAAAAATATAACATTTAAAGTTCAATTATATATGTAATCATATTATGATTCCTTCAATTATCCACCAACAATTGTAAGTGAGTTCAAGCATTCACTGTGTCAATCCTCTTGTTAACAATAAATCAAGATTTTCACTATACAATAAAGGTTTCTAAATTGATTGAAAACAAAATACAATACATATTATGTCCACTTTATAATATATCATTTAAGCACAAGAAATAGAATAATCTAATCTTATTTCATTACCAAGAGCTTCACTCTTTCACCTAAGCAAAATGAAGATTTAGTTATTCATAGACAAGAAGAAAGAAAGAGAAAAGAAGAGAAAGATGAACATATCTTCAATTTAGAACAAGAGAAAATTATAACAAATAAAAACAATAAATAAGCATAAACATAATTTTTCCTAACCAAGCCTAAAACCAAAGTCTCATAAATGATCAGCCAATGGAGCCTTTTATAGAGGATTAGAGATACAAAATGATAATGGGGCTGATTAATGAGTGGAAAATGGTGAGTGAAAAATTATTGAGATTCTTTATCTCCGAAATCATTCAGTGCTAATCTCATAGATGCTATTAGAATGAAGCAACATGGTCTTCATGAAAGTTGTAGCATTTTGTCTTAGCTTTCCAATGCCACTAAAATCATCCAAAAAATCGTCCTACAACCCAAGATATGACCCAATTACTGCAGATTGTTCAGGCTCAATTTCAGCACCTCTGTTTTGACTTCCAGACCCAATATCACCTCTAACATGTCCGAATGAGCTCTTATGTTCTTTATGAAAGTTGTAGATATGGGTCTTAACTTTCAAGTATCCAAATTTCAGCCCAAGAAAGTTCATACAGCCCGAGTTATGCTCTGATCACTGCACATTGTTCATGTTCTAGTTACAAAACCTGTGTTCTGACTTCCAAGCCCATTTAGCTCCACTAGATGTCCATATTTTACCTATCATGAAAGTTGTAGAGCTCTCTCTTATCTTTCTTACAAGGAAAAATATATAATTATAAGATATCTAGAACTCAAGATATGACCGAAATACAAAAATAGTATAAGACCAAAATAGTGCTAAAAAAATCAAATAAGTCCAATTTGAGTCCAAACTTACAAAACATAACTAGGCTTAATCAATTAAATATATGGAGAGTGTAACTGACTAAAAATGAAGATTTATTAATGTATAAAATATGTGATTATCAGAAAGATATACTTGACTAGTTCCCTTTTTAATCCTTTTGTGTCTGCAATATACGTAATAAGAATTGTGAGAGAAAGTGCGCAAGTGTTTCTAACCAATCTAAATGGCTTCACCCAATTTGGTATTTATAGACAAAGATGATAACTGCTATTCTGACAAGATTTTGATAAATGTCTTTATCTAGAATAATTACTAAATCTAATAAGAAATGCACTGTCTAAGTATTACAGACTCAATTATTGATAATTTCTTAAATTCAAACTTGAATTAACATCATTTGAACTTGAATTTGAATTTAACTATATAACTGTGTCACACTTGATCTTTAATTCAAAATGCTTTCTTTGTAATCTTCAATTCCACTAACAGCCCATTTGGCGTTTGGAATTGAGCATAGAATTGGTATTTGGAATTAGAATTGGGCTTACTAATTCTAATTTTAATGTTTGGAAGTACTTTTTGAATTAGAATCATAATTCCATATCAAAATTTCATGGAATTTAAAAATAATTAATCCAACTCATTCTCAATTCTTAACTCAAACCCCAAAAATTACCAATTTCACACTTTAGAATTAAAATCGTGGTTAGCGGGTGAAAAACGAGAAGACTGCCTGGTGCCTCTCCTCCTCCACTCCATCTTCTGCAACCAGTAGCTTTAATGAGGTGCCTCTCCTCCTCCACTTCATCTTCTACAACCAGCAGCTTTGATGAGGTATAAACTATCTCTATCCTCCGCCTGTGCCACCTTCAGCTCGTTGTGTGGGTCTCTCCAGTTGCTCCTCTGTATATCGCAAGTTTATTTTTGCGTTTATGGTTTGTTGTTCGTTTTCTGAATATGGTTTTGCCCTTCTCTGTTACTCTGATTGTGGGTCTTTTTTTTATTGTGCCTCTCAATCTCGCAAGCCATTTCTTTGCTAGGACATGATGTTCAACATATTCCATTTCTATGTGATTGGACCTGACCATCTAATGTCAATATCACAGATAGTTGATATAGCTTCAGCTATGATGTGAGGAGGAATCACCGCATGTCGTTTCTGTTTTGGTATCAATTGAGACCATTTGTTAAGCTTCAATGGAACACACAACATCTAATACAATTTGTACAAACAAAGAAGAAAAAGTAGGAGTATGATAATTTACCTTTAAGACCATACTATTTGATTTGCTACTCTATGCTATTAATTTGTGTATAGGAACTTTCTTAATGTCCTTGACTTCATTTTCTACCATCTGATTTGTTACCTGACATAGGGTGTAATCTTTGGAATTATTGAAGCTTTAGCGGTTGAAATAGAAATCACATATGACAACTAAACATGAACTAAATATTGCTTAGAATTGTGACCACTTTACCTCAGATCCTCCTTGTGAAAGTTCTTGCTTCCAGCTTTTCGTTCCCATAGTAATATTTATCTTCACCACTTACATAAACATAGGATAGTTGTTTTTCAATGTCCAATACTTGGGAAAATCTTAGGTAGAAGGTAGAAAGATGGCAAAAAAAGAGGTCTATAGTATATTGGTAGAACTTTTTATTACTATGTATTTTGTGCGTCTTTTTCTTATTGTGGATTGTGTTTCTTAATACTCTTATTTCTGTTCTGGAGAAACGCTTAAAATATTTTTATGTTTGAATTTATGTTAGTTAGAAAATAGAATTATAAACCGTTGGCTACTTGTTTGTATCAAATAGTACTTATCAAGTACATGTTGTACATTGAATGTAGCCTCATTCTGTAGCAGATTACCTATAATCTCTTGACCTTTAAACAATACATATGCAGCCTTATTTCTTTGTAGCTCACGTAGGTTTGGAGGAATAATGTGTTGTAGATTTCTAAGCCATCACTATTGCTTTGATGCTAATAGTATAAAAGGCAATACATTGTTTTGGGCGTTCATGGTAGATATTTAATGCTAGTTAACAAGGAGGATTAATGGCCCTGTCTGTTTTCAGTCAACTTGATTCTTTTAAGTTAGCCTATCTTGTACTTACTAGTATTTATCTTGGTATATATTTTAGCACTGTTAGTTGAAATCAATTTCTCACTGGTTTCTTTTAATTTGATGTTGGCATTTATAATCTGATAGTTAATGAAATTGTTATATCACAATGTTTATATACATATGTCATGCCTTGATGATTAAGTAATGCAGCATTTCTCTAAATTGCGAATCAACATAAACCCCTAACACGATTGACAATGCTCATGGTGCCAAGTTATGCCTATGCTTTTAGTTTGAATGCATAGTTAATGGTCATTGATATTCAATGCAGAGGTTAGCTTATGAGTTTTGTCATCATTCAATTTTAGAACAATTCTGAAAGAACGTGCTTACAGGTTCTTCAATTCTATATTTGTTATTCTTTTTTAGGGTTTTATGAATCAAGTTTCCTTAAACATTGATATATGATATCTTTTACTTGTTATAATTCATTTGCTTAGCCATATTATAATTCATTTGCTTTTATGGCTGAATTTTAGATGTCCCAAAGAATATTAAAAATTAATTCATCAACCAATGAAGATATGAGACAAGCAAAAAAAAAAAGAAAATTAATTTTAGAGGGAGTTGTTATTACTGTGGCCACAATAGCTTCATGGTATAATGAATGATTCATACCTAGAGAATTAAGAGTGAAGAATGGCAATGACTATGACTTGGAAAGAAGAATGCTTTTGAGACGATTATATCATACTAGTGATGAAAATTGTTATAATCAATTACGTCTCAGTAAGCATGCCTTTTTTGACCTTTGCAACATTTTACGTGAAAAGAGAGGATTATATGATACTCATCATGTAACTGTAGAAGAATTTATTGCAATGTTTTTACTTATTTTATCTCATGATCTAAAAATGAGAGTTCTCGGAGGTACTTATATTTGTTCTATAGAGACCATTAGTAGACGCTTTGGTGAAGTTCTTAGAGTAATTATTGGCCTAACCAAAGAGTACATCAAACATTCACACCCTACAACTGAAGTTATAGAAGATGACAAGTGGAAGTGGTTTAAGGTAAGAAATATGTTGGTAGAATAAATAATTTGAGTACAATGTCATACACCAAATTTGATATTAATATATTAACAGGATTGTATTGGAGCCTTAGATTGAACACATGTTGCAATTACTGTTTCATTTAAAGACCAAGGTAAATATAGGAATAGGAAACAACAAATCACTACAAATGTATTGGGAGTCTGTGATCGAAATATAAAGTTTGTTTATGTCTTACCTAGATGGGAAGGTTCATTATCAAACTCTAGAGTTTTGCATAGTGTCATGTCAAGAGCTAACCCATTTATAATACCAAATGGTGACAATTTCAAACTTATAGTCGTATTAAATTATAATCATTTAATGGTTAACATTAATTATATATTTTTATAGAAAAATATTACTTAGTAGATGCAGGATATACCAATGGCCCTGGATTTCTAGCTCCTTATCGTTCCACACGCTACCATCTTAATGAATGGTCAAGATGTGGTAATAGTCCAAGAACGTATAAAGAGTTATTCAATCTTCGTCATTCTTCGGCAAGAAATGTAATAGAGAGAACATTTGGCTTGCTGAAAAAATGATGGGCCATATTTTGTCTTATTAAGTTATTTTATGCATTGCTTTTTAATTGTATTTGTGTTGGTTTTATTTACAAGTTGATGAAGGAAGGTAAATTTTGCAAAAATAAAGATAATGCCAAGTTATATCTAAAATGGACAAAGGATATAGACCGTGTTCTTACAAGTATTCTAGTTGAACAACATAACTTGGGAAATCAAGTATGTAATGGATGGAAATCAGTTGCATATACTGCAGCTATAAATGGCATAAAGGAAAAATGCAACATTGTAATCACCAAAGACAACATTGTGTCTCGCCTTAAAACTAAACATTGTGCTATCATTACTAACATGCTTGGCATTAGCGGCTTTGGTTGGGATTGGGATCACAATATAGTGAAGGTTCACACCGATCAAGTTTAGGAAGAACTAGCATTATTCTGAGCTTATGATGTTCTTACTAGTGATGCTAGAAAGTATGAGTCATTTAAGGCTCTTCCTGATATACTTAGAAAATCATGGATCTTGTTGCAAATCAAGAATTAATAAAATTGACAATATATCTGGTCTTAGAATTTTTATTGTTTATTTTTGAAGAAGACATTTAATTTTGGATTTATTTTTAAGTTAGGTTTTGAAGTGGATGTTGTTTATGTTTGAAGTTTCATGTGTGATATGAACAATGTGTCTTCACTTTATGGAACAAGTTTATTTATTTATTTTGCAATGAAACTTTTTAGTTATTATTTGTTGATGAAGTTAAAATTAAATTTGAGAAAAAATTAAAAAATATAGTAAATATTCATATATTTAATGTTAAATAAAATTTTAATGTAAATTTTTTTAATTACAATTTTATCTATATATATATATATATATATATATATATATATATATATATATATATATATATATATATATATATATATGTTTGGATCATACATCCAAACAATAGAATTGGAATTGAATTTAGAATTTCAATTTTGTGCCCTAATTATTTGCACAACTCAAACATAGAATTAAAATTCTGAATCAATTCTAATTCTGGTAGAATTAGAATTGAAATTAAAATTCTGAATTCTAATTCCGATTTCGTTATCCAAACGGACCGTAAGTATTGAAAATATCGATTCTTTCATTTTCTAATGTATGATCTTTGCCAAGTTTCTTCTAACACTCAATTGAAATGGTCACCGTCAAACTTGTCTTCTTAGCAAACTTATGCTATCTTGATCACTATTTTTGATATTTATATGTTGAGTCTTCATAAAATTGAGTATTCATAAATCGAAATTATACTTTCAACTTTTCTTTGATCGAAATTTATTTTATTAACTAAATTGACTGTACTCAAATCAGTTGTTTTTCTTATGAATTGAAAATTTTATTTTTATATCGTCATGTCTTAATCTTTGTAAACACTATATATAAATAATAACAATGAGTATAGTTACTTAGTTAGAGTAAGTCTTATTTATGGAGTGATGATATATTATACTTGCATATACTTTTTTTTTTACAAACCTCTCATTGATTCTAATGTGTTATCTAATATTGGAGGATCTTTTAGTTGTAATAGTGTCTTAGGGATTAGTCTAACTACAATAGTTGTGAAGAAACACAGGACAAAGACCCCCCCCCCAAAAAAAAAAAGAGAGTTATCTAATAGCTTATATATGAGTTTGTGAAGAGTTTGAGAGTTTATAAAGAGTTTGTGAGAATAATGTCTATACAACTATCATTTTTCTTATAAATATTATATTTGCTTTGAATAATTACATTTGGATAATTACATATGCACTTTGTTGAAATACGTATGCGTATATTGATACAATTACAAATCGTACGGAGTGATACTGTCAACCTCATTCTGTTGGAAAAAAAAATCTGCTAGACTTCACCGACTCAAGACATGTTGTGTATATATATTATCAAGTACATATATATGGACATGAATATAGTGGATTAGGTAAGTAATAAATATGAAGATGGCTTGAATTATATAAATAAATAATATATAATTGGTTCACCTTATTAATTGAATTTGGTATGATTGATTGACCTAGACATAGGCTTTTTAGTTACGCCAATAGTCAAAATTAGTAGATTCCTTTATCTTTTGAAAGCTAACCTAACCATTGCATGTATATTGCTCGTAAGGATTGCTTATTAACAATTGATATAGGAGGTGAAAAATGATACCCTATGTTCTAAATCATTTTCTAAACTCAATCTGATAGTTTTAAAAGTTCTTTTTAATAGCTTAATACGAACCTTTACAATTTATAATTCCTTGAATAGAAATACTTAAGTTATTGGTTTATAATTAGTACTTATCAATTTTGAATTTAACGTTTATCCTCGTGGGAACGATATCCGACTCCAAGCTATACTACAGTGCGATCCGCACTTGCGGTAAGCAAAAGAAAAGAGAACAAGTTTTTGGCGCCGTTTATTTTTTAGACTTTATTTATCTAATTGAACGATTTTATTTTCTTGGTTTAAATTTACTTTTACTAATATAAACAACGAAGTTAAGTATCTCTAGTTCAAGTTTCTTTTGTTTCATATTCATTTAATTCATTATTTGTTAATTGTTTCGTTCTACCTCTGGATTCTCCCTTATAGCAAAATGGTTTTCTTTATTTATTGATTGAAGAATTGATTGTTTTTCATTGAAAAACGACGTGGTGGTGGGGGATGCTAGTCGTACAAGGCCATTGAGGGAGTTTGCTACTCCTCAAATGGACAATCTGCAATCTAGTATCGGACGTCCCGCCATCCAGGCAAATAATTTCGAGATTAAGCCACCATCATCCAAATGATTCAAGCTTCATGACAACCTCTTGTCTACAATGAATATGGCGGCTTACCAAATGAAGATCCCAATGCACATATCTCAAATTTCTTAGAGATCTGCGACACGTTCAAGCATAACGGGGTTAAGTAATCGATAATGAAATTGATCCTACGGATGATGCTATCCGTTTACGGCTCTTTCCTTTTTCTTTAAGGGATAGAGCTAAAGTTGGCTGCATTCTTTGCCGTCTCTTTTCTCTTCTCTTATCCCATGATCAATAACAACTTGGGCGGAGGTATGTACCAAGTTTCGAATAAATATTTCCCTCCGTCTAAGATAGACTTGAAATGGTGAATGATATTACATCATTCACCCAATCAATGATTTGTTGATAGACTATTGACGAATCCTTGCATGAAGCCTGGGAAAGGTACAAGGATCTCCTAAGAAGGTGCCCACATCACGAAATACCACCGTGGCACCAAATTTATTCATTTCACAAGAATAGATTGTTGCACCAACATCGCCCAATTGTAGATCTTTGTAAGCAAAAGAGAACAACAGTTTGGAGGCTCCTTGTTAAGCAAATCATTCGATGATGCCTTCCGCTTATTGGAGGAACTAGCGGACGCCCAACATCAATGGCCTTCATCAAGGAATACTCCAAGGAGGGTAGGCTGGAGTGCATGAGGTGGATCCCATAACCTCATTAACAAAGACATGTGGTTGCGGCTTTGGCGAGCAAGATGGACAATATGGGTCAGCAGAGATCAAACCAAAGCCCATTTGTCCTTTGTGACCATTGTGGGGATAATCATGCGAGTGATAGGTGCCCGAGTATGTTTGAGAGCGCACATTATGTTGGTAACTATCGATCCCAACCAAATAACCCATACTCCAATCAATATAATCCTGGATGGAGGAATCATCCAAATTTCTCATGGAGGGACAATCAAGGACCCTCTTCCTCCTCTAATGCTCCTGGACATGAACGCCAGTACAATCCTCCTGGATTTTCTCGCTCAACCAAGACAACCAATGCAAGAAAGGAAACCACATGCGTTGGAAGAAATGTTCATGCAGTTAATGCAGAAGAATGATGCTTTCATTTCTAAGACTGACTCTTACATGCAAAGGACTGATGCTCATTTGGCAAAGAATGATTCGTTGATTCAAAGCCAAACGGCTTCGATGAGAGCATTAGAAACGCAGGTTGGACAGTTAGCAAATGCTATTAACAACAGGCCGCCAGGCACCTTTCCAAGTAACACAGTTAATAACCCAAAGGGTGACTTGAATGCGGTGTAAGGTCATCTCGTTGAGGAGTGGAAAGCACATAGAGGGCAATCCTAAGACAAGGATGCTTTGGAGGAAGACGCCGAAGCATCCAATGAGAAAGAGGTGAGAGCCGAGGATGTTGCAAAGAAACCGAAGTTTCTACGGAAAGGTCGAGGACAAGAAATTTGTGAACAACCCTTATGTACATCTTGTACCTTTTCCAAGCAGATGGTCAAGCACAAAATGGATGATCGGTTTAAGAAATTTTTGGAAGTTTTTAAGAAGCTTCAAATAAACATCCCTTTTGCGGAGGCCTTAGAGCAGATGCCTAGCTACGTTAAATTTATGAAGGATATTTTATCCAAGAAACGTAGGCTAGGTGAGTTTGAAATGGTTGCATTGACTGAGGAATGCAGTGCCGTGTTGCAACAGAAGCTTCCCCGAAGTTAAAGGATCCGGAAGCTTCACAATTCCTTGTGCCATAGGAGAGAAGTTCCTTGGCCAAGCTTTATGTGATATGGGGGCCAGCATTAATCTTATGCCCCTATCCATATTCCGAGGCTAGGTTTGGGGGAATGCAAACCCACATCAGTAACTCTCCAGCTAGCCGATCGCTCTTACACGTATCCAAGGGGGATAGTGGAAGATGTCCTTGTGAAAGTGGACAAGTTCATATTCCCTGCGGACTTCGTTATACTGGATATGGAGGAGGATCATAGGGTCCCTTTGATCCTGGGCAGGCCGTTCTTAGCTACAGGAAGAACTCTCATTGACGTGCAGAAAGGTGAGTTGACAATGAGAGTTCAAGATCAAGAGGTTACTTTCAACATATTTAAAGCTATAAAGTTTCCTCAAGACCAAGAAGAGTGCTCCTATGTTGGGATATTGGATAACATCATCAATGATTCATTCCAAGCCAATATTCCAGGAGACTCCCTCACTGTGGCGTTAGCTTCATCACTGACGATGATGAAGAATTAAGGGATGAAGTATCCGAGTTAATAAAGTGCCTAGATGCATTTCCTAGGCAATATCGGTCACCCAAGTTTGAAACCTTGGAGTCCGAGGCATCAAAGGAGGCATCTAAGTCCTCCATTGAAGTACCACCGAGGCTTGAACTTAAGCCTTTACCCAATCATTTGCAATATGCATATTTGGGTGAAACCTCCACGTTTCCGGTTATAATATCATCAACCCTCTCCGAAGATCAAACGGAGAAGCTTCTCCGTGTGCTTGAGGCATTACAAACATGTAGTTGGATGGACTATTGCGATATCCAAGGCATTAGCCCCTCCATTTGTATGCACAAGATCCTCTTAGAGGATAATCGAATGGTGTTGTGGAGCACCAAAGGAGGTTGAATCCTGTTATGAAGGAAGTGGTGAGAAAGGAAATAATTAAGTGGCTAGATGCGGGTATAATATATCCAATTTCTGATAGCCGTGGGTCTCACCAATCCAATGCGTCCCTAAGAAAGGTGGCATGACGGTAGTCACCAATGAGAACAATGAATTGATTCCCTCTCGAAAGGTTACAGGTGGAGGGTTTGCATGGACTACCGTAAGTTAAATAAGGCCACCCGGAAGGACCATTTTCCGCTTCCGTTCATCGATCAGATGTTAGATAGGCTTGCAGGAAAAGCCTATTATTGTTTCTTGGATGGTTATTCTGGATATAACCAAATTGCCGTAGCGCCAGAGGACCAAGAGAAAACAACTTTCACGTGTCCCTACGGTACATTTGCGTTTCGTCGAATGCCATTCGGGTTATGCAATGCTCCTGCAACCTTTCAACGATGCATGATGGCCATCTTTGCAGATATGATAGAGCATGGCCTGGAAGTGTTTATGGACGACTTTTCAGTATTTGGGGATGATTACAATAGTTGTTTGCATACTTTGTCATCCGTACTGAAGAGGTGTGAAGAAACCAACCTCGTCCTAAACTGGGAAAAGTGCCACTTTATGGTCCAAGAAGGCATAGTTCTTGGCCATAAGGTTTCTGAGAGAGGAATGGAGGTTGATAAAGCAAAGATTGAGGTAATAGATAAGCTACCTCCACCAAAATCTGTGAAAGGAATCCGCAGTTTTCTTGGCCATGCGGGTTTCTATAGGAGGTTCATTAAAGACTTTTCAAAGATAGCCAAGCCTCTGTGCAACCTTCTGGAGAAGGACATCCAGCTTTAACTTTGATGAACCATGTCGTTGCATTTGAGGAATTGAAAAAGAAACTGGTCTCAGCACCAGTAATTATCACCCCTGATTGGGCTTTACCATTTGAGCTCATGTGCGACGCAAGTGATTATGCGGTTGGTGCAGTGTTGGGACAAAGGAAAGATAAGGTGTTTCGCTCCATATATTATGCGAGCAAGACACTTAATGATGCCCAACTGAACTACACAACAACGGAAAGAGCTACTTGCGGTAGTTTTCGCATTTGACAAGTTCGTAGCTTACTTGGTAGGAACCAAGGTGATAGTCTTTACAGATCATTCACCATAAAATACTTGGTGAGCAAGAAGGACGCAAAACCACGATTGATTAGGTGGGTTCTACTTCTACAAGAGTTTGATCTGGAGATTAGAGACAGGAAAGGTGCGGAAAATCAAGTGGCAGACCACCTTTCTAGACTTGGAAATGACGAATACCAAGTTGACCGATCATAATCAGGGAAACATTTCCCGATGAGCAGCTTTTTACAGCCACCACTCACTCATGCCCATGGTACGTAGATATGGTGAACTACATTGCGAGTGGTGTGCTGCCGCTTGATCTCACCTCTCATCAGAAGAAGAAATTCTTATATGATGTCAGGCATTACATTTGGGATGAGCCATTTCTGTTTAAGCAGTGCTCCGACCAGATGTTGAGAAGGTGTGTACCTATGGAGGAAGTGGAACATATTCTGAGTCAATGCCATGCTTCTCCATACGGTGGACACTATAGTGGTGAGAAGACGGCTTCCAAAGTGCTCCAATCTGGCTTTTATTGGCCAACGCTTTTTAAAGATGCACATTCTTATGTGCAACAGTGTGATCGGTGCCAAAGGTCTGGAAACATTTCCAGAAAGAACGAAATGCCCCTGAACTTCATTCTAGAAGTTGAAATCTTTGATGTTTGGGGCATTGACTTCATGGGCCCCTTTATTCCCTCCTTTGGGAATCAATACATCCTTGTGGCTGTGGACTACGTGTCCAAATGGGTGGAGGCATGTGCATATCCTACCAATGGGCTTCCAAAGTGCATATCCTACCATGTGCATATCCTAGGGCCATAATCAGTGACGGAGGGTCACATTTTTGTAACAAATATTTTGAAGCCCTCCTAGCCAAGTATGGTGTAACGCATAGGATATCCACTGCTTATCACCCACAGACAAGTGGGCAAGCAGAGGTATCCAACCGCGAGATTAAGCGGATCTTGGAAAAGACAGTGTGTCCTACAAGAAAGGATTGGTCAAGGAAATTAGATGACGCACTGTGGGCTTACAGGACTGCTTACAAGGGTCCCATTGGTATGTCTCCGTACAAACTGGTATTCGGAAAAGCATGCCACTTGCCGGTTGAGCTTGAGCATAATGCTTATTGGGCAATAAAGCAGCTCAATCTCAATTCACAAGTTGCCGGTGAGAAGAGACTTTTGCAACTCAATGAACTGGATGAATTTAGGGCTGCAGGGCCTATGAGAATGCAAAAGTATACAAGGAGAAGTCTAAATACGGCATGACAAGAAGATTGTCCAGAAAAGATTCAATGAAGGCCAGCAGGTTCTCCTGTACAATTCCAGGCTTAAACTCTTCCCTGGAAAGTTAAAATCAAGATGGTCGGGACCCTTTGTGGTGATAAAGGTGTTGCCCCACGGAGCAGTGGAGATTGGTCCACTGGATAGATCATCAAGTTTTAAGGTTAACGGCCAGCGCCTAAAACCTTATTTTGGAGGTGAGATTCAAAGGGAGAAGACCTCCCTCCCATTAACAACTCCTACTTGATATCACCAAAGTCCTGCCAGGACTATAACTAAGGCCCTTGTTGGGAGGGAACCCAAAGGTTTATTATTTTTGTTTTTAGGTTTATAATACTTAATATGTGATTTTTGTAATTTAGCTATGTTTTTTATATTTAATTTGCTTTTTGATCATTTGGACATATTGTATATTTGGTTAGGATCCATTTTTGGCAATTTTTTGGGCTGAAGTCAGTTTGCTGCAGAATTCAGCAGACTGACCTCTCACGCCGCGGCGTGGAGTGCTCCCAACGCCGCGGCGTTTGTTCAAAAAAAAAATAAAAAAAAAATTTGAAATTTTTTTTCGAGGGAATTACTGCGCGCCGCGGCGTCGTGTGGCATGCGCCGCGGCGTGATACGCTGTTGGGGTTTAACACCCCACGGATGAGTGACCGTCCCTCTCCCTCAGCCATATACTGTTTTCTCTGTTTTTTCTCTCAAATTTCTCTCGTTGCAATCTATTTTTCTTGCTTCTCCGACCATACCAGTGCTTCCTAATCAGGTTAGAAGCTCTTTTCATCATTTATTTCGTATTTTTTTTTCATAGTTTCCTTTCGTTTTTGTTTAAAAATCTTGTTACGTGTAAATTTGTATAGTTTAAGGAGTTTAGGAGTGTTTGAATAGCATAATTTTGTTATTTCAATGTTGTTTTCTTTGATTTCCTGCCTGGGGGAATGATTTGCCTGATTTAATGGGGGTTTTCTGGGTTCTGCCATATTGAATGCCGCGGCGTTGTGTTTGAATGCCGCGGCGTGTACATGAACTGGTTGAATGCCGCGGCGTGTCTTTACAATGCCGCGGCGTGGTATAAAGCTGTTGAATGCCGCGGCGTAGTTGTGAATGCCGCGGCGTGACATGTTTCTTTTTGCAGCATTATTCCCACATTGCAAATGTATCTTGCATTTTCAATTTCATCAATTGATACTAACTATTTGCAATTTAATTTCAGGTACCATGTCTGCTAAAAGACAGCGCGGATCATCTAGTCAGCGGCGCCGAGAACCATCCCCTCCTGCCTTCGATCAACGGAGGTTTGTGTCTGCGGAGGCTGCACAGCGTTACACCGCCTTGGTGTCAAAAAAGGTGACGGCTGAGAGAGGCTTCTCTACTCAGGATGGTATCCCTGAACCTGTTGAGTTGATCATCCGCCACCACCACTGGGATCGATTTGCGCTGCATCCGGATGTGGCGGTACTTCCTATGGTTCGCGAGTTTTATGCGAACATTGACACTTCCAGCGCCAACCCCTCCACTGTGGTTGTGCGAGGCTGCCGCGTCTCCTATTCAGTTCCAGTTATTAGGGCAGCCCTCGCCTTGCCCCCTCCTCCGCTGGAGTGTGAGTACTCCCAGTTTATAGCTGTTGATCCAGATGGTATTGACCTCACTACGGTCACTAACAGAATTTGTACGGAGGCTTCGCGACCGGTCGAGTGGGTCTTGAGCGTCCAGGATGCCAGGCCCCGATTCTTCTGCAGGGCATGCTTAACACCAGAGGCTCGGGTGTGGTACCATTTCATTAACACCCGGATTCTGCCATTGAACAACCTGTCAGAGGTTACTAGGGATCGGGCGATCTTGATATATGCCATTTTGGAGCAGAGGGCTATTGATGTTGCCCATCTTATCCATCAGCAGATACGGCGAGCTGCTAGGGAGTGCAGGAGCCTGTTTTTCCCTTCTCTCATCTAGAGGTTGTGCCTGACTCAAATGGTCCAAGTTCAGGATGACGAGGAGCGCACAGAGGCAAAACAGCCTCTGAACGATTATTTTTTTGAGAGAGTTCGAGCCGCTCCAAAGAAGACCACCGGCGGCGGCCGGGACGACCACGGGGCGGCCACCACCACCACGATGCCAGGACCATCCCAGCCGCGGCCAGTCACAGCAGATGATGCTGCGTGGAGGGCGCAGATCCATGCCCGGGTGACAGAGCTCGAGACTCAGGCAGCACAGACCACTGCCATGCTGGCATATATCATTCAGACGCAGCGTTGGACTGCGGAGCGCTTACACCTTCCGATGGAGGACTACCCAGTCCCAGACTTCCCGCCCGTGGCCGCTGCAGCACCCCCACCACCATCCCAGGAGCCCGGCCCATCTCACCCCGCAGGCCATGATGACGACGATGATGAGGATCTAGATGCTGAGGCCGCCGATTCAGAGGAGGCTTCCTTCTAGCTTTTGAGGCTATCAGGCCATCTTCCTTTCGTTGTCATTCTTGTTGTTATTATATACTCTATCTTTCTCATGTACAGTGTGGACACTGTTTCCCTCAGGTTTGGGGGGGTGTCCTAGACTTAGTATTTTGATGCTGATGCATGTTTATAATATTGATGCTTATGTTAATATTGCCTATTGTGGATATAATATTTTGGTATTTTAGTATAGTTTATGTATGTTTGTAATTATGTAATTATGTATGCTATGTATGCTTGTTAATATCCGGAGGAACTTGTATCTTGATAATCAATTTTGAAAAATCTTATTCAAGATACAATTGTCGTTCCCTTTCACAATTTGATTTATAAAGGTTAAAACTAATGTGAAATGATTGTTCAATGATAGAGATGGATGTAAATTGACTTTAATATTTTGATGAATCCATATGCAATCTTTGAAGCATGTTGAGCAATCTAGTTTCATTTGAGGATTGATATATTTCCCACTTGCATGTTTATTGAACTTTGGAATTGATAAGAAGTCTTGCTTAGAGAAAGTTTATGGACAAAGGTAATGTGAAGGTATCAGTTATCTGTGAAATTGTTTTTGAACTCTCTTGAGGCGAAATCCTAATTTGCGCATGATTGAGGAAATGATAAGGGCATTCATTGGACCGATTGAGCCTTAAAAAGCTTACCTTGACATGATCATATCTTAGGTCCCCTTTGAAGCCTTATGTATGTTTGGCCTTATGTTTTTCATCACCTACATATTCCATACCATGTAACCATTTCTAAATGCATGTGAAAACATGACATTTGTTATCTTACCATAATTGTTGTTGAGTGCATGTATATATGATTCTTGAATTGAGTCAAATACTCAGGGGTATCGTGTAAGTCAAATTCAAAAAGAACTTGTTTGAACCATCTGCTGTAGAAAATATTTGCTTTGAAAAAAATAAAAGAAAAAAAATGAAAAGAGAAAAGCAAAGCAAAAGAAAAGAAAAAGAAAAGTAAAAATAAAGCATTGAATGGTTCTTATGAGTTCTGATCCTCAAAGTTGTATGGTATACCCTGATAATCTCAATGGTGCTCAAGTCTTGAAATCATATGTGTATGTGTCTTGATGTTTGTGTTAAATCCATTCCTTTTGTTCTTTAACCCATACCATTGGCCTAACATTATAAGCTGATAAAGACCCTTTTGATCTTCAATCATGTGTGAGTTACATTAGTGGAGAGAGTTGAATTACAATCTTGTGGATTCTTTGATGCATATTCATTTGTATGTTCATAAACTCATCCGGGTAAGTCCTAATAGAAAAGAAGAAGTTTGGTATGCATGATTGTGGGAAATTATATCTTGACTGAAAGGAAGCTGTGATTGTCAGCATGAGTAGGGTTGTATATGTGTGAAACTGAGTATGAGGCAAGTTCATTCTTTGAGATTTTATGCAATCATTTTACATGAGTTCTGTTTAAGTGAAAGTGGAAAGTGCAGATTGTTGAAGCAGGTTAACAAGTTGAACGATTTAAATGTACTTTGTTTTGCTCGAGGACTAGCAAAAATCTAAGTTTGGGGTGTGATAACTTCACATATTGTAATTATTTGGGCCCCATATCTGAGCTTTATTGCCTGCCTAGTCCTTGTTTTGATGCATGAATGGATGAGTTTAAATGTATATTTGTATAATTTGGTTTCAATGTCTTCCATCATGATTTTTGGATATTTCGAGTACATTTGCACTGATTAGTGAATTGAAAATTTCTCTATGGCAGGTAAAGTTCCAACCAAGTAAATCATGTCAACTTTGGACCAGATTTGCAAGAGAAATCAAAGTTCAAGTATCGACTTGTCACGCCGCGGCGTGGAATGAGAATGCCGCGGCGTGCTTCTTCCCTGCACCAAAGTCGAGAGCACGTATTTTAGAACGCCGCGGCGTGTAATGAGAATGCCGCGGCGTCCCATAACCTATATTGTAACGCGCCGCGGCGTGGAATTACAATGCCGCGGCGTGACCACTTTTTCGAGCCCTATAAATCTTGTTTCATCAATTTTTAAAAGAGTTAGGTTTTATTTTTGAGAGTCTGCGGCCGGTTTTCTCATTTTACACCGAAGGAATCGAAGTGACCACATTTGGAGTCTCTCTTCATCTTGGTGGAGGAGTGAAGCTTGGAGGATCACTCCCTTAGCTTTGTTCTTCTTTTCTCTTCTCTTTTCTCTTCTCTTATCCCATGACTCGTATATCACTAGTTTATTTTCGTTTGTCATGGTTGGCTAAGCGATTTATAGGGTTTACTTTGGATCCTCCTATGAATATTGATTAATTTT
The DNA here is from genome assembly GCA_029884605.1 of Ormosia emarginata. Taxonomy (NCBI): domain Eukaryota; kingdom Viridiplantae; phylum Streptophyta; class Magnoliopsida; order Fabales; family Fabaceae; genus Ormosia; species Ormosia emarginata. The sequence goes on along the minus strand of JAQQTP010000060.1, from coordinate 18,622,251 downwards.
GTAATCCTTTGAGTTATATACATGATTTGGTATTTGTTCAATCATATGGTGTTTAATGCTTTGATTGTTTGATCAGCTTTCAACCGATTTGTTCAATTCTAATGAGCCTAGACATAGGAATTTGGAATTGAGATCATATGTATGATTGATGCATGATCTATTTCATTCAATTGGCTTGGATGCAATGATTTGTTGATAGGATAGAAATATACCTATTGACCATGCATAGTGATTAATTGGGAATAAATCGTTCATTAGTATAGCTTACACTAGTCCTCATAGAAATATAGTGGATTAGGTAAGTAATACCAGGGTTGATTGACCTAGACATAGGCTTTCAGCTAAAGTAGATTCCCAAGCTAACCTAACCATTGCATGTATATTGCTCGTAAGGATTGCTTATTAACAATTGATATAGGAGGTGAAAAATGATACCCTATGTTCTAAATCATTTTCTAAACTCAATCTGATAGTTTAAAAAGTTCTTTTTAATAGCTTAATACGAACCTTTACAATTTATAATTCCTTGAATAGAAATACTTAAGTTATTGGTTTATAATTAGTACTGAATTTAACGTTTATCCTCGTGGGAACGATATCCGACTCCAAGCTATACTACAGGTGCGATCCGTGCACTTGCGGTAAGCAAAAGAGAGAACAATACTCCCTTTTATAGAGCTCAAGGAGTACAAGATGACAATGAAGTTGTTTGATGATAATAAGTAAATGTCAAAGGAGTTGTTTGATAAAGATAAGTGAGTGAGAAATTATTTTAATTCGTGTCTCCCTACTAATACCAAATAATTCAGTGCATATCTCATGGATGCCATCAGAATGAGGCAAAGTGATCTTCATGAAAGTTGTAGATAAGGATCCTAACTGTCTTCTGATAAAATTTTAGCTCCAAAGACCACATATAGTCCGAGATATAACCCAATTACTGCATATTGTTTAGACCCAACTACAGCTTTCTCTGTTCTGACTTCTAAACCCAATATGATCTTCAAGAAATCAGATCCGACTCTTGTGTTCTTCATGAAAGTTATATATCTGAGTCTTAACTTTCCAATGACACCAATTTCATTCCAAAAGCTCACCTATAGCTCCAGATATGGTCTGATGAGTACACATAGGTCAAGCTGTCAGGTTTAGAACTCTAGTTTTTGCTTCAACTCCAATTTGAGTTATCCAAATGTGGGTTCCACCTCTTGAGGTCCTCATGAAAGTTGTAGAGAATTGTCTTGGCTTTCCAACAAGACTGGAATCACATGAATCAGATATTTGTAACTCAAATTATAGTCAGTTTATTAAAAGATGCAGTCCATCAAATTAATAATATTTAAAGCAATAATTTTTTCAATGATCCAATTAAACTCAATATCATAAAATGTGATAAAATCAACCTAATTAAGCATAATTGAACCTTAAAAAACTTAGTGAGAAGATTATAAAATGTATAAAATATATTACTATCACTTCGCTTATCATGTTTCTGTTATAATATATAGTAATTACTCATTGGATTGTGACTGACCCAAATCGTAATTATATGTTTTTCATATAAAGGAAAATAGTGGTTCTACTCCACCAGTTTAATCGAAGAAAACTAACATGGTTAATATTGGGCAATCTAACACATTGTTTGTGTGAGTATATTTAAGTATTTATTTTATTTTGTTATAGACTTTTATTTTAAAGCCTTATGGGCTACTACTCTAGATGTGTTCCATTATCTTTGCAAGCAGAATTTACGACAGAGTTGGAAGATTAAATTAATGTTTTGACAAGTTACAAAATTTGGACTGTTTATTATTGAATAGAAAATATGATATATTTGATATTGAGGTATGTTTTGAAATCCTACGATGACTACCGTAACTATTTTGAGATTTTGTGTGATTTAGAGCCTTGTATGACTTGGATTAACCTATGGTTTGTCCTTATTTCACGCCGGTCATGAACCCAAATTCAGGTCGTGACATATATATGCTTCATATTTGCAAATCCCTTGTATTTTGGTCTGTTATTTAATTACATCTACCATGCATCCAAATAATAAACCCAAAATAAAGCAGTTTCAAATGTCAATTAAAAAAATCGATCTTTATTTTTTCGGTACAAAATCATATTTTGAAATATTGAAAAGTGTTATTATTAGGTGATAACACATGAATGATTTTATATATATCTAACATGTCTCTTCATATAAGAGTCATTTGAACTTGAAGTGTGAATAATGCATAAATCTACAAAAAATGAAGGCAAATAAAGATCAAATTCTAAATTACTTAGTTATAGAAATTCTAATATTATTATGTTATAAATTATCTCTCTCAAAAGTTTAATTAAGTTGTTAAGTGAATGCATGTGTGTATATATATATATATATATATATATAATTAGTCTATGCTTAGCATGTATAAACTAAAAGTATATGATTAATGAAGATTACGACAGTGGTTGCAACTCAACACATTGAGGGTCATGGTTATCGTCGTCTTTATTTAATTAACAAGACAAGACAAATGATTTATTAAACTAATCCTCTTCTGTATTTTCAAAGCAAGTGCTTGCTCTAATGCGAGTCTATATTCACGCACCAAATTGTCGTCTTTCAGAATAGTTTAAATTCAACATCGTTATTATAATTGCAAGGGTTAACATCAGTTTTGTCATCAGCATATCTTCGGAAGCCAAATATGTAATTAACTTAGCCTCATAACACACTTAAATCCGAGTGGGTTCCATCTGCTTTCATTTTCATAGTAATGCGTCTTAATAATATTAATCGACACCATGAAATATAGCTATTAAACAAAATTTCGTAATCAAGCATTGGCTTAACTTGTATTTTTTTTTATTTGTCTATAGATAGTTGAGGAGACTGGCTTTATCAAATTTGAAAAATGAGAATGAAACCCCAAACCTTCACCTTTAGTGAGGTTAAGAAATACTATTTGAGTTATAGCTCATAGGTGCTTAACCTTTAATTTATTGATCACGAAATTATATATTTTAATGTGTATCATAATAGAGCTCAGCTGTCAGGTTATTAGCGTCCATGACTCATCCAATAAGGTAAACCTTTTTAATATTCAATGTGCTGATTTCACCTTAATTAACTACCTTCGATATAGTTATTACTGAGTTAAGAAAATATGTATCGAACATAAAATATGCTAGTTAATTTTCTCTTGTTGATCTAAAATAATTAGTATGATATATAACTTGTAGGCTGTTATAACTCTTAAAGAGAGAAGTTTCTATATATACACTAATAATATATATTCAAAAATTAAAATATAAGCACTTGCTTTTTATTATAAGCCTTTTCGGTCTTCATTTTGAGAGATTGGGATGATAGAAATGCCTAGTAACCTAGGATATTTTCCTCTTTCGGATCAATCATTATATAATGAGCATGTCCTTAAATTGCATAAACATAAGTATCCGATGTTGTTATTATAATAGAAAAAATTAAGCTGACTACTTGGATCTTTGTGTGGCAAAAGTAACTTATAAAATCTATTTTGTACACATATATAATATAAGTTGTTTCCCAATATAATTTGTAATTTAGTACGGCACTTTAATAGTTCTGCCTTCAGTTAATAAATTTTTTAACTCTAAGATTATTAAATTTATGCCAGCCATGCAAAATAGTTACTTATGAGATATAAATTGACTAAACTAATAGATGGATTAATTTTTGAAATTTACAGGTCAGATATTAAACAATGTAACGGGTTTGGCAAAAAGCAAATTACATTTAAATATGAAAACAATAAATATGAAGGAAAGTGATGCACGGATGCTTATCATTTTATATTTTTTTGGTACAATTCTGATCATTATATATACATAGTTATAATATTTGACAAAACATTGCATGGTTAAAGGACAGTGAGATATTGTAATCTATTTGATTGCCTTTAGATTTTTTTTTCTCTTTCGGAAGTATCAAAATTCCTATTGCACAAATTAAGACATACAAAACCACTATTTTAGTCTCAAAATTATAAACACTAATTATATTAGTCTTTGACTTTTAAAATTTTTTATTTTATTCTCTAAAATTATAAATATCGATTATATTAGTCTTTAAAATTATAATCCGTCAATTAAATAAATTCTTAAAATATATAAAATTTAACGATTTCAAGAATTAATCTGATTAGTACTTGTAATTTCATGAACTAAAATAGTAATTTTTTGAAAGTAGAGATTAAAATAATTGATATTTACTATTTTAGGGACTGAAATAGTAATTTAATCCATATTTAATATACATAAGCAAACAATAGCTAAATTGGTAATAATAAGGTGATGCAGATACATAAGATCAGGTGGCATAGTAAACTGGATCGCTGATTTAAGGATGTATGTACGCATGATTATTCACTTTCGCCATTTTATGTTTAATCTAAAGTTTTGTTTTCTCTTCGTATGAATTTCCTTTCCTAAAAGTACTTTTTATATTGCTGCTTTTCAGAGATAAAAATCGGAAATATTTATTTTCCCAGTTTCCACCACCTAAGCCAGTACCAGGATCACTACCTAATATTTTAAAAAACACCAAGAATTTAATTATTAAAAAACAATTTGTTAGCTGGAGATATATAAATTATTTAATTCTTTAATATTTTCTTTTATGCGAGAGTTTTCTGGGTTAAAGAATAGAAGTTATAATTTGATTAGAAAAAGTGACAATGATCAAACTTCCGAACATTTTGATAGTAGAGAATATAATAATAGACTGAGTGTCCATTTTAATATTCTAATATTGTAAGTGTCATCTGGTCCTTTATTAAATAAATCAAAGCGGTTGTCCAATGTTAATTTATTCCATCAAATTAATTCTAAAAACTAAAACTAATGACATTTTAATTACTATTAAAGGACCAATTGTCAAATATATTTTCAAATGATTAAAATTAACATTCAGATTTAGTCAATTATAATATCATGTAATCAATACAAAGAAATTGTGCTACTGTAAAATGGTTCAATGTTCATATATCTACAAGAAAGGCTTTTTTTGTTCGTTTCAGACTTTAGAGATGAAGATCGTTTTGGATTTAAAATGGATGATTTCAACTAGTCCGACAATCTTTGGCAGGAAGAAAAAATCTGGTTCTGTGATCATTTAGCTCTATTATTACCAATCATATAACTAAATTCTCCACTGTTATAATCATCATAATGTGCATTATTTCTTGTTTAGCAACCATGTATAAAATTAAAGGAAAATGTTATTCTAAAATGTATTTGTCTTTAAAGGGAATAATGATATATCTATCCTTAGATCTTTTAGTGAGTTGAGATTTCTATACATTTTATTAAATTAAGAATGAATACATATTTATTTATTCACTTTAGAGGAGTCATATTCAAAATTAAATCATATTTATTCACTTTAAAAACAAACTCACTTTAAAAGAACTATATCAAATAAAATCAAATCAGTAATGAGTTTGGCGATTAAATACCTAATTCAGAACTTCATAATTGCTTGTTTGAGTTTAGTTTGTTAATTTTGTGATTGTTCTGTACTATAGATTTCAGGTTTGCCCCATCACCACAGCCAAAGAGTCTAAATGAAGGGGACGATAAATGTTTAAGTAATTATAGTCTATTATGTTATTTTTTAAATACTCAAATTATTATTTGATATGTGTAAAAGTATAAATTAACATACTTCTATGATGATCCTTACATAATTTTACACATGTTAAATAATAATTTGAATATCTATAATAAATTAATGCCTAAGTTAAAAAACACTCCAAGGAGACAGTTATCTTGGCCTTACTAAATAACGGCCAAAGCTTCTATCTAGAATCTGATAGAAATAAAGCCAAATATCCTAGCATCAAGAAATAAAGGAATAAAATTCCATAATTACCTTGATTATTAGACACAAGGAAACCAAATCTCTAGAGAATTGCTCTCTGAGTAAGTAACCTTACATTATAAATAAAGAGTTTAGTCACTCAAATATGTATGTATCTAATTCCACACATGATAAAATCTTAATACAAACCCTAACTTGAAAGCATTTGAGTGTCTTGCAACGCAGGCATTGGAAGGCGCCACCACCCCCTCTCCATCGCAATATTGGGAGATGCCACCATATTCAACATTCTCTCGGTTCAAATAAGTGAAGTTGTCAATTAGTAGGATTGATTATTGTTTACACTTTCAAACATAATTAGAGATTAAACAATATAAATAAAATAATGTAAATATGAAGTGAAGAAAAAACCAGCAAACATCAAATTAGAGTTAGAAAAATATTTTTTATACCACTAAATTTGACATCTTGTATAAATGTTGTATGTCAATATAAGTGTTGGTATATACCAAAATATATCATATTCTAAAGTAAAATAGACTTACTGCATACTAATATGAAAGAAATGTAAACTGTTTATCAAATTCTGAGTATACAAATAACGTGATTAATTAGAATTATTTTTTAATTTGTTACATCTGCAGGTAAATTCAGATATATTCGAATAACGAACATCTCGACATCGTAAAAGAGAGAACGAAATGCAAAAGTGCTTTTCCCCTTTGATCAGACTTAGCCTGTTTTCGGTGCTTAATCAACAAGCAAAGAGGAAAGTGATATGCACTCTTCAGGGGAAAAATAAAAGATATGTATGCAATTACTATTGAGATCAAGTTTCAGTCAATCCTTTTGAAATTCCAATGTTTTTTTATTCCATGTCAAAGATGTCTATAATAATTAAATCCCTCTTCCTTCTCCTTGATTGAATTCTATATTTCTGTTAATCTTGATTATTCAAGGCATATCTTTAATTATATTTATTTTTTGGTTTGAGACTCGACCGCAAGCACTCTTTCAGCCCTAGATATAGTGCCGTTTTAAGAAATCTATATTTGTTTTTCTTTTCCCTTCACTTCGCAGACTTGGGTTGGGTAATTATATCTTAGTTATGTTGACGAGTGTTACAAATATATTTTTTATTACACTCTTTTTAATATATTTTTTTAACACATTTTTTTTATTGAACTATGTCACACATTGAAGCATAAATTCAAACTTAAATACACATTAATCAAATTAATTGCACATTAATCAAAATTAAATGTCTATTTTAATTTATGACGTAACTTAATAAAAAAGAATGTCTTGAAAAAAATGTATTCTTAATATTTCTCGTGGTATGTTATATCCATAGCTCTCTCTCACGCGCACATAATTAATGCAGAGAGACATATATGCAGTGACTAAAGAATGGTAGGTGGAAACATGTAGATGGTGGCATTGCAGGCAGCATATTCATTGTGGTTAATTTTTATTTGCTCTCTGATTATTATCTATAGAATTAACTTGCACTGAAGGGTATCTTCGAACTCTGAAGAGATGGCCTTTTGAAATTGTGAAGTAGATTCATAACTTAAAAGTTGAAAGGTCAGCAATACATAGCAAGATTAATCCTATAGCGAAAGGGCAAGGACATCTAGCACACGATTCTGAGGGCAAGGAAAATCACACGCACATACCACACACACAAATATAGCTGTACTAAATTGTAAAACAACTCGAAATACATAACTTATGCCATTGTCAAACACAATCCAGTCTAGACCATCATTTCGAAGAAAAGCCTGCTTCTTTATATTATACTGTTTAATGGCCAACTTGTTAACAACATAAAATTAATAACCTAATGTTCCTTGTTCTTTTCAAGAAAGGCCAACACTCCAAAAATTGATTTGTCTAAGTAATCCGGCCAGTTACAAGCATAGATTCCCCGTGGTTAATTTAAAAAAACATCATTGTTGCTTAAGTCCCAAAAAAAAAAAGTTAAAGGAAAACCATGGGTACATTAATATATAATGGACCACGTGGTGATAATGACACCAAATTGTCGTTTTACTATCATAATACATGTGGGTAGCTTGGGCATTGGATGGTCTTTTTCTTCTCAACTTGCGGGTTCTTCGAATTTGCTATTTTTTTGTTGGCACATTCATCATAGGTTTGATATTTAGTAATTCAAATTAGTTAAATATGCTAACACTATGTTTAAGAGTTGAGATTTTAGAAGGTTTTAGAAGAAAAAAAAAAAGAGTTTATTTTTTATTTTAAATAAACACATTTTATATTTAATATTTTTTTAAAATAAAAAAATAAAATAAAAAATCATATAATCTTTCAATCCTCTTAATTTAAAAATAAAAAATAAATTTTTCATTTTCTTTTCCTTCAAAACCTTTTATCTAAACATACCTAAGAAACTCAAGTCATTATGCAGTATGCAATTAGCCGCTTGTGAATGATCACCCTACTGGAGGAACACTGTATCATTGTAAGAGAAGAGACCTAACTAAGAGGCAGAGTGAATGAGGTGCAATGCGTTTGGGAGCAATAATATGGACCCATAAATTTTAGGCAATGAAAGCAAATATCTTTATAGTTGAAGCAGATGCAAATAAGTTTCAACAGATAATGTCTTCTGCCACTACTAGTCTATAGAGATAAAAAATAGTGAAATAAGAAGAATTTTGTATTCTAAATATATTAGTACTAAACTTACATGAATATTATTAAAAAATAAAAAATAATATTATATAAATATACTTAAGTACTAAATCACGTTAATGTTATTAAAAAATAAAAAATAATATTATATGAGTTTTATTTTTTATCATTATAAATTTATTAATTTGTTTGTATATGAAAGTAAAAATTAAACATATAAAAAAAATAAGAAAGACATACAAATATACCTATATAAAGTAAAAAAAAAATTACAAGATAGAGTAGAAACGTTTACCCACTCCTTATTATGTGGCTTCATCACTGTTTGAGAGTTTGGAATATAAAATAAATAATGAGACTGGAACAACTTCCTGGCCTTCACATGCTCCTGGTCCTGGTAATTTCAAATTCATGTATGCGGGCACCGCAAATGCAAACGAATTTACTAGATAGAGCCTTGTGTGCCCTACACACTTCAATTCTTATGAACTTGCTCCAACCAAATCTGGTCATGAATTTGATTTCCATAAGGTTTAAAGTTTAAAAAACTGGCGAATAAAGAGTCCTTTTTATTTTATTTTATTTTTTTGGTCTATGAGTCCTTTTGATTGTCTTGTTCTTTTTGCTGATGAGAAGTAGTTTTCAAGGGTTCTTTGTTTGGTATTATTAGTCGTTCTTTTTGGATATTTTTGGGTCTTGGTATTATTATTAGTCCTTGTGTCGGTCTCAAATCTTTATCCCAATTGGGTCCTAATAAATTTCTTATCGGAGGCCCATTAACGAATGAACATGGGCTACACATGTCCATGAACATGCCAGGCGTGCATCATGCGCGGTCTAAGTCCATGTAAGACTGCATATTGAATCACACTAAACTATTCCAAATGAATTTTAGCATGCTATCGTTTTGCTTCTCAATCAATAAAAAATTGTTAAAAAAAAAAGATTAAATTTTAAGATCATGAACAGAAGAAAAAAGTGAATTTTAAGAGTAAAGAAATGTGTGGTATTGCAAATTTTAAGGAGCATAAGTAGATTTCCATATAATTAAATGTGTGGTCTTCAATTTTTCAAACATCAACAAATTTTAGGAATTAAAAAAAAAAACTTGTAAAGTGTGAGGTATGGATAGGATAAAATTCTCCTTTTAAGTATTTAAGATTTAACCTTTCAAAAGTTAGCCACGTGATCACGTGCTGTTCGCGGGTTTCAAAAATCAAAGGGGTTTTTACATGTGATCATACTGTTTAGTGATTTTTATATTATTATAATATGATGATGATTTTGTTCCTCCCACGCTCCCTCCTAAGGCCTGCCTTTGTAGTTTTTAGATGACCCAATGAGGTCCCCATCCCACTTTTCATCCAGAGACATACATTTATATATTTTGGGTGTATTATATCTAATAACATATAATAAATTTAATTTAATTTTAATGTTTTTATTTTAATTAATTTAAGGCATTACTATAAGATTATATAAGAAACTCTCTTCCTATTCAAATGAAAAAAGAGAACGGACTGTTACCTCAAAATGTTGATTCTAATTTCCACATATCCCCAAATTGGGCTATTCTTTTCACACAACACAATCTCCTTTTGCACACCTCCACAACATAACGAGAATCCTTAATTCCTTTCCATATGCTTTACGAAGTCATGCATAGTTCTTCTTTTCCACCAATTGCGGGTGCTCTGAAAAGAGAAACTATAGTCCCCGAAGAAGAGAATTTCTTCTGGCTATACACTTTTTTCTCTTTCACAATACCCAAAACGAACCTTATAATAGTTGCTATTCAATATGACCGTATAAAGGAGCCATGGATTTGGAATTCTAATTCTTGAGTTAGGGAATCATTTAAAATATTTTAGTAAGTGAAAACAAGCAGCACCGCCAAGAGAATTTACAACAACAAATATAGTTCAATCTTGGAATTTATTTTTTCCGTTTGTTATAGTATATTGGTATTAGTCAGGATATTTTGCTTAGTAACACCGTTTTTTAGCATATTAGGTGGCTTCGTTAAATTTTGGTTTCCTATGGACGTATAACCAGCTAAACTGATTTCACTGGCAATCACTTTGACTTGGATTTACTTGTGTGACAGCAGTCAAATTGATTGAATACGAAGACATGAGTAAATCGGATAAGTAATGACAAGGTTTATCTTCTGGAATACATTGAAGCAAAATGAGTGAGAATAACAAACTGCAAGTCTTCATTTCATCATTGTTGCCATTGTTGCCCCTGTCAATGAACCACTTCCTATGGATTCTTTACGGGCTCGTCAAGGTCATACTTGATATTTGGATTACACAACTAAAATAAAGTTACTCTTTTCCTTTTTTGGTATGAAAATTTACATTTTTTATAAGTGCAAAAAAAGGTGATTATCAGGCCACTAATCTTCCGGTAATAAGCCGTTTTATGTTTATTTAACAAATCGAATTAAGACCTTTGGCAGTGAATATGATATTAGACAAGCTATTTGAAAGCAATGTCTATTCAAGAAGTAAGTTAAAAACCGAATTGGTGCGCTCATCTTGAATGAGACAGGAACCTTAGCAATGTGATATGATATGAAGTCTATGTAAGATTTTTTTTTTTTTTGGTAATGAAGTCTATGTAAGATAATATATTAATATATAGCCTCAATATAATATGATGCGATTAACTAGGAAGTATAAACAAGCTTGGACATATCAATTAGTAGTAATTCTAATATAATAATCTTACAGACAAGTGGGTAACAGAACGCAAAAGAAGCATCTTTATTGGGTCGCTTGACTACAAAGAAAAGCTCTCATTATTAAAATATATAAAAAAATTTGCTAACTAGTGCTCATAAAAACACTAATTAGCAAAACAAAAGTAGAATATATTAAATTAAAAAGTAATATATTTATTATATTAAAATTATAAAAAAATATTTAATACTTATTTCTTTAAGAAATAAGAAACATTTAATAAATTCAATTAAAAAAACTTTTAATAGAAAGTATTAATTCTTCTTAATTAAGACACTTTATCAAAACTCAATAAAAAAAAGAACTCGTAAGAACAATAAAAGAAATTCTTAATTTTTTAAAGTAGGACACATATCTTAGAAAAATGCTAAATCTTACCAAAAGAATTGTTGAATGACACACAAAATTACAATTATAAAATAAATGCTTTGCGTTTATCATATCAGTTTTGTTTTGTATTATAATAAGGTAATTATTAAAATAATCATCACCAAGAATTATACTTTCGTGGGTTTCGTATAAAAGTCATTCGTGATGTATAGCATCACTCCTCATTTAATGTTAGTTATATTAGCTTTTATGGGTCATTATTGGTTTAAAAAAGTTTTAATAAAAGTATTAAATATTTTTTATATTCTTAAGATATTAAATGTTTTTATTTTTTTATTTTTTTATTTAATATTTTTTAATTTAATATTAAAAAAATTATTATAAAAAACTTATAAAAGATATAATATTACTCTTTTATTTAAGCAAACAACAAATAGCCAACTGCCATGAGTGGTTAGCCTGTAGAGTGCCATCTCCTAACTGCACCAGTTCTTTTTCTTTAAAAGTACCCTAAAACATGTTTGGTGACGATGGTAGGAAGCTTGTGCAAACACACTACTTTTTGATGGAATCAAAAACACATCAAAAGAAAATACCCAAAAAAATAAAAATAAATCAAAAGTGTCCTCCAATGTCAACTCTCACCTTATCCAACCTTTACCTGTAAGATTTACCCAAAGTTATCTGCAAGTCGAGACGCCTCAGATTGACATTTAACTAGTGGCATTCATTGGAAGCAATCTAGTCAAACAGTGATACGAATCAAAGTAGAAACAAGTTAGGTAAATTAGTTAGATGATATTATTAGTTAGAAGTTGTTTTCTAATTAATTAGTTAAAAGATTTTACCCATATATGGTTGCACTGATTCTGTATAAATAGGAGAGGATGACACTGTAATAGTGGAATGTGTGAGAAGTTGATCACTAGTTAATCATTGGAGTTTTTTTTTCCACAAACGAGGAAGATCAGTAATTGAGTTCATTAGTTGTATCAAACGGGCATACTCAGATTAAATGAGAAGGTGTTACACCTATTATGGTTATTATAGGGGTAAAAAAACATTATTAGATCTTTCTTCTACATGCACCTTAACCAACCCTTGCTACGTTGTCTTCCGCAGTCTCCTCACTCAGAAACAGTTAGCCACAGTATTCTTCTCATCCCAGTTGTAATGCACATGCTTGAACTGAAGTTTTATGCTTCTGCAATAGGTCGTTGTATATACAATCCTTTTATTAACCGAAGCTCCATTAGCCTAAAGTGAGTCCAGATTCAAATGTCTTAAGCCCAATACAAATTCTTCCTAAATGTCGGATACGCCCATTTTCTCAACCTAAATTCTTTTTATTTGTAATTACGTAGATACCAGAAAGAGAATGAAATTTCAAGTAATAGAACATACTTGTTTTCTTTATGCCATGGTAATTAGAAAACAAATCAAATTTTGCAGAAAAAATATTTTTTCTCTGTTATTTTCATTATTCGGGTAGAAAGTAAAGATGTTACTTCAACATCCGTAAAGTAGCTAAGACAAATAAATGACTTACAAGTTTATCTATCCTTTGTTACCAATGATGAACCTATCTTCTAACATTTTAGCACTTGTGAGTTGTGGCCATGTCTCTTTTTGCTATACCTCAGTGGTATAGTAGTCTTCATATCTCTAAATCTACTCAAATCCTGTCAGATTTCTCCTCTCCACAATTAAAAATAGTATTTTTGGACTAATGCTTCACTCATTAATTATAAGAAATGATGAATCAATTATAATATAAATGATTATTTACTTGGTGTTTGGTTCACGGAATACTTTTTCATTTTTTCAAATCTTTAATCTAATTGTGAGATGACGTGTACCAAAGACTGCGAATATTAAGAAGTATTTCTACTTCAAAGATATCTCAAGATGTTAGATAACGTATGAATTGAGTGTTTGTTTGATTGAAAGGAATTTGAATAGAACGGATGACTAATTCTCATTCTCATGTTTGGTTAGGTTATTATAACGGAAATAAGCAATTTTGAGGGAATGAGTATTTATACAATTGTAGCAACAACTATTTCATTACAAAAGTAATGTAATCACCATTTTATTTTATTAAAATACAGGTGTAAAAATAGGCTCAGCCTATCCATCTCATATGTTCGGCTCCAAATTCTCTTTCGGCCATTTTATGTTCTTCTAAGCCCAAAAAAATTGCTTCGCATGGGCTAGGCCCTACTTAAATTTAATTGGGTCGAATCAAGTGTAGTTAACCTAAAAAAGTCATTAAGTAAATTTTATAATTTTTTTTTATCTATTATAGCATCCCTAACATAAAAATAGAATGAAGTTATTATTCTATTCCTATCCATATAAAAAACAAAATATATGAATGAATTCCATTCCATTTTATATCTATTCTCATTCCCATTCCCTCAAAATCATTAAATCTAACCAAACACCTCGAGAAGCTTGACCGAGGTGGCTAATTCTACGTACTTGAGTTATATTAAGGTGCAGAATAATTAGCAATTTATAGCGTAAGCGGATGATGGTCCTAATTTGTCACTTTGTGTCTAATATGAAATATCATGTGTTCTAAGCTCGAAATGACCTGTGGCCTTGGCTTTGTAGGGAAGGCTGAAGGAGTTCCAAGTTAAATATCTGAATCCTCCTTTTTCTCTCTTTCTTCTTTCCAGCTGAATTTTTGTTTTGGGGTTTGGGCAGTAAAATATTAAAATACGAATCATCAAGACACATATGTCTAATGGAAAAAAATTCCCATTATTGAAGCCATAAAGACACATGTATAATGGAAAAAATATTCCATTCTTTATTGAATTCAACTTTAGAATAACATTCTTAATTATAATTCAAATCTTATTTATGGCTTAGAAACTTGTTTTTGCTTAACTAGCTTGCATCAAATGGTAAAAAAAAAAAAAAGCTTCAATCAAGGAATTTTTATCACGTTATCAAGACAATTATCAATAGGTCTGCCTGAAGGCATGTAAGTGATGGGACATCCTGGATTTACTCGTTCCAACCTGCAGAATAAGATTAGCTAGTAAAGTAGTAAGAAACAATGAAGTTTCATTTTATGAATAAGTTTTATTAATTTATTTTTTTTGGTAAGTCAGTATAATTTTAAACCTATTTCTTAAAAATTCGAGTCTTTTGAAAATAGAAATGAGGGATATTCCTGTCAATATACTGCTAGCTAACATTCATATCTTGAAAGGGGATAGAATTAGGAAGTGTATAGAAGTATCTTGCAATGTGTCCAAATGACACGAAAAATATTAGCTTAATTTCTCAAGCCTGTGCCAAAAATCGATGAAAAAGATTAGACAAAATGAAACAACGCTAACTTGTAACTAAGGAGAAAATAGTGCAGAAATATAGAGAGCTGAAGTTTGGTTAGGTCAATTCCAGGACTGAGCCTACTTCCAGCTCCAAAAGGAATAAAGCTTCCTGCTTTAGCACTGTAATCCTGCAAAAATAAAGGCATTTAGAGTTAGCTAAATTGTCCGATAGTTAATTTAAGAAAAGAAAATAGTGTATATGTGGGCAAAACCAAACAAAAAATAAGAGATTATTCAAACTCCACTTACATCCCATCTCGAAGGATTGAATTATCCTGGGGTTGCATAATATTTAGGATCCATATGAATAGCTCTTGCCCAAATTAACACTCTCCATCCTTTTGGTATGATGTAACCTGAAAATATATCAAATTTTCTCGGCTGTGGAAATGGTAGTAATAATATAGAGTAATTTTTAGTTAAATACAATTTATCTTAGACACTCAAATTATTATTTAATATGAATAAAATTATAAAGACTATAATAAAAATACATCAATCTCTAAATATATTTTTATATATATTAAATAATAATTTAAATAATTAAAATGACATAGTAGACAATGTTTATATAAAAACTTCTCAATAATATTTTATTTACTCAAATACTTTTTGCCAAAGTGTCAATGAAATGCCTTGATAAGGAGGGATTCCAACTCTGCATTTAGAGAGTGCAAAGTCTTATCAAAAACTCTTAAGACAATTGAGCCAACTAACTTGAAGATTAAAGATGACATATAAGGGCGGCACTTCGTTGCCTTTAATGGAGGCATTAGCCACCCTCAACATGTTTTAAAGTCTAATAAATCTCGTTATATTATTTTATTATTTTTTATTTTTCTAAAGATTGCCTCCCCCAACATAGTTGTTTTTATTAACCTACCTAGCTTGACATATAACTTTTTCATTTTAAAAATATAGAGATAATTGAAGACTGCTAGAAACTTGAAGTCAATAAATTAATTGTCATTCAATATTAAGTTATTAATACCATTGATGTCACATCAACAGTTGCCTCCCGAAAAGTTGTAAAGGAGATATTGGCCCGACGCAACATTTCATTGATTACCTGTATATACAACAAGGTGCACTGTTTTATGACATTTTGTTCAGAGTGTTCAGATCCAAATTAATTTAAAAAAAAATCAAGAATCAATTCAAAAAAGTTAAAAATAAAAAAAATTAAAATAGATTGAATTACTTTGGATGGAAAAATTAAAAAATCGATCAGTTCGATTTTATTTTACAAAATCGATCCGAAATACTAAATCCAAAATCGATGACTATTATACATATACACGTAAATGATTAAAATGTTCCCATAATATTATTGAAATTACGTTTTTATATATATAGCCACATATTCCACCCCACCTTCATGTTCTTCCGTTCCGGTTTCATTCCCCCTATCACGTTTTTCATTCCCCCTTCACGTTCTTAGCAAGATAAACCATTTGTTTTTCCTTAATTAACATCATTTGTTTCAGTGAGGCTCCCCTCCCTCCCCCTAGCGACGCGAATGGAGCCCCCACCTTCACCCCTTCCCCTTTTTTCATTCCCCCAGTGACCACGTTATAGTTGCCCCAAGTAGCAAATGCGCAATAAGTTTATGATATCCCATTTTCCTTTTTACCCACTTCACCCTTCCCCAGAATTTTTGCCCCACGGCGACGGAATCCACCGCTTCTACGAATACCATGCAAAAGAGTCCCCCCACCTTCACCCCTTTCCAATTAATATCCATTCCCCACTGGGGGATCTCCGACGCCCAGCTTGCGCTCCCCTTTAGTACCCCCGGCATATATCTCGGTGTACAAACGATGATGCCCAAACATGCCTCCACTCTCCCATGGATCCAAGACTCCTCTCTAGGATCTACCTCCCGTATTGAAATGGAGAAGATATCAAAGAGAGCCTCCAAAAACTTTGGCATCCGTGAACCACCATGTCACGAGGTGCAATCCATATTTTCTTTGTTCATATTTTACAATAACTTGAATCTTCATCCTCTCAAATCTTTCTTTTTTACTTTGAGTTTTCCACCATTTTTTGGGAATATTTAGTTAAAATTACCTTTTATCAATTAAAGTTGTTGTTTAGTTAGTTATTGTTGCTTTTTCTTTGAGTTTATTTCTTTGCCTCTAACAGTAGCTTGTTATTGGAGACCTTCATTCTGCTATGGTGCTACTATGGTGATGCCATCAAGGCTCATCCCCAAACAATGGTATCGCTAAAGACTTTGCTGCACACTACTTCTTTCAAATGTTCTACCAAGGAGCAAGTGCAAACTTAAAGTCATGAATCCCTTTTCTAACTTACAATTTCGTTCTTATGTTTGTTGTGATTCTCTGTCTCAAGATGGCCTTTTCTCAAGCTAATGTACTCCAAATATGTTTTTCCATTGGATTATCCAATTTCAACTTGCCTTGGTTCTGTTTTCACACGATCTTCCACCAAAATTGCTCAAAGTGTCCTCATATTTGAGTGTTTTTCTTCTTGTTTTATCCATTTCATTCTCAATGATTGAGTTGTTATTATAAGTGAAATTCATGTCTAGATTGTACTTGTGAATTATATGTTTGCCTCTAGGTTATATTCTTGGTGAACACTGATATAAGTGGAAAGAATTTAGTTTCTAGTGATTAAACCGAAAAGCAATGTTAGGTTGATGTTTTTGTTTTCGGTAAAATGGTAATTTCAACATGTTGAACTGATTTGGGGGATTTTAATCACCTATATAGAAGACTAGGTTGATGAAAGAATTTTGAGTAAAGCCTTCTTGTGATTTAGAGTTTAAGTATTTACAATATTGTGCACAACTTTGTCAAAATTAGAAGAGCATAGAAAGCGTATATTTATAAACTTAATCTTTGAATGTTTACAAGAAGGTCATATATAAAGCATGATTGAAAAACTCGAATCATCTTTACCCCGCAACAATCAATCCAATGCTGATTAAAATCAGTTTTGAATTGTATCGGTTTCAAGTTATGTTGGTGTTCATCAATCCAAACCGAATCGATGGTATTTATCTTGTTTGGATCGGATGGTTTTTTGCCTCAAAACCATCCAAACCGATCCAAGAACACCCCTAATTTTGTCTTTGGTTTCAGATGTAAGTTTCATTCATTACACAGAGACGGACCAAAAAATTTAACATAGTGAGGAATATTTCATATAATTTTTTTAAAAAAATTATATTTACACATAAAATATAATAAAAGTAATAAAAAATAAATTTATAATTGTTCCTTGTAATTTTTTAATATTTTGAGAATAGTAAATAATTTTTTTGTAATTAATATTATCATTTTTTTTTCTGCATTAGTAATCAAAGAATAATTTAAAAATTTATGTCTCATTATTAAAAATTAAAATTAAAAGATTTGTGAAATACTAAATCAATCATTTATTTTAATATGGGACAAAAAACTATAAATTATAGAATCATAAAGTCATAAATGTTAAATGACATATATATATATATATATATATATATATATATATATATATATATATATATATATATATATATATATATATATATATATGGAGAGGTCCACTACACCTAGTGAAACACCAATATATATTGAAAAAAGATCACTTTTGTTAATCTTACACCCTTATTTTATGGATCATGTGGCTATTATTTATCTCAATATCGTAGTCACAAGATCATAATAAATTAAAGTCCTGTAAGATGTTACACAATAAGTCTTTTTCTTACACTTGGATTTTGGTTCATAGTCCCTTCCTCATATATATATTATAGTTAAAAAAAAGTTTAAACTCAAATGGGAGCATATGTCTTCATATGGTTCCACTTGGGTTTGTCCCTGCTATTAGACATGAAGTATATATCATTTTAATGCTATAAACGTATCTTAGCAAGATAAACCATTTGTTTTTCCTTAATTAACATCAATTTGTTTCAGTGAAGGTGGTCTTGCCTTCATAATTTCTTCTTGTTCTTCCCACAAGAAATAAAACTAGGCTTAAGATCCGCCTTGACATTTGTGCACCAAGCACCAAGAATTGGTAATGGGTTACCTACTTTGGCTTTTTTTCATGATATGTGGATTCTCTGTGAGATAGATTAGTGACCACATTATAGCGATTGCTGTGGTCTTTTGACTTGCAAGTAGAAAAGCTAGCAATAAGTTTATGATATCCTCATTTTCCATTTTATGGCCACTCTCATCTTCAACTTCCAAGAGAATGTCCAGAAGATCTTTTGTGTCTTTTGTTGGCCACTTTTTATCATCTTCCTCCTTTCGTCTATCACAAGTTGAATTATTCCCGCAGCTTTTATGCGTGCCTATAATATACCATGCAAAAGCAATTCAAACGTAAAATCAGCTAGCCCCTCTCAATACCAATTAATATCACTGTAGAAGGGTCTACTCCACTTTAACTCTGTCATGGATCTCTGATAGCCTAGCTTGAAGTTCTCATCATCTGTTAGTACCCGCCGGCATATATCTCAGGTGTACAAACGATGATGCTTGGATTCCCAAACAAGTGGGTCTTGTAGATACCAGTTTGTCCATGTTTGAAAAATAACAAGAAGCGCTAGCTCTAGTGAGATACTAACTAGAGTGTACTGTATTGAAATGGAGAAGATATCAAAGAGAGAGAAAGAGGTAAAAAAGAGACTTGGAAACAAGTTTGTTGACAAAGGAATCAGGTTTACCATCCCATGTCACCGGGAGGCAGTGGAAGTGGATACAGATCATAATACCACCCATTCATCCTCCTCAGAAACTAGTATACAAAAATGA
The DNA here is from genome assembly GCA_029884605.1 of Ormosia emarginata. Taxonomy (NCBI): domain Eukaryota; kingdom Viridiplantae; phylum Streptophyta; class Magnoliopsida; order Fabales; family Fabaceae; genus Ormosia; species Ormosia emarginata. The sequence goes on along the minus strand of JAQQTP010000060.1, from coordinate 18,602,528 downwards.
AGCATGCCAACTATCACCTGATAAATCCACATCCACTACATCATCAAATTCAAATCCGTAATCAGCTTCACATGTTCCAAATACTGTTGTCACATAAACAGCAATTGCCACCAATATTTTTGTTTTAATGTTTAGTTAATGAGTTAGTTATTTATCAATTAAAGCAGTTAGTTATTAGTTAGCTATTGGTTACTTTTTTTATTAGTTAATAGTTCACAATGTATATAACAGATAGCTTGTAATTGGAGTTGTAATGACTTCTTCATTCTTACAGTTTCTGATAATGAAGTTCTTCATTCAGTTCCTCTCGGTTCTATTGTTTCTCAATATGGTATCAAATTAAGCACTTTGCTGCATACTCAATTTCTTCTTTCTCTTTTCATCTTGTTTCTTGATCTGTTACAATGGTCGAATTTACCAATGATTCCATGAATCTCTTTTTCTTACACCCCAATGAAAGTCCTTTGTTGCTACTGGTTTCTTCTCCTTTAATAGGAGTTCATTACCATACTTGGAGCAAAACCATCAAGATGGCACTCATTTCCAAGAATAAGACAAAATTTCTCGATGGCACAATTTTAATTCCTGAAGTCTCAGATCCAATTTTTCAGCTTGGGAATGTTGCAACATAATGCTGGTTTCCTGGTTGATTCATGCAGTAACACCAGAAATTGCTCAAAGTGTCCTATGGATTAATCATGCATGTGATGTTTGGACAGAACTTAAAGACCAAATTAACTTTTTTCCTCATTTTTTTTAGAGTGAGAGACCTCAGATTCTCACAAGGTGATGTTTTTCGAATTTCTGAGCTTGTAAGTGAAATTCATTCTTTTAGACAATGAGACCTTTCTGTCATATCATATTTTACTCAACTCAAGATTTCATGGGCTGAGTTTGAACACTTCAGACCTATTCCTAATTGCTCATGTGGAGAATCTTGCAATTGTGCTGCTTTTTCTGCAATGAAGCAATATAGACAACATGATCATGTCATTTGTTTTCTAAAAAGATTAAGGAATCAATTTCAGCATGTTAAGTCACAAATCATGCTCATGGATCCATTTCCTTCCATCAGTAAAGTTTTTTCACTAGTTGTTCAACAAGAAAGACAACTTTTCCATGTTGATGCACCAAGAATATTTGTGAACAATGCTGATAAAATTTCGAGTACTTCACATGTTAGTCAGGTTGCTAAAGGAACTAAATGGAATGATAAACTTTGTACTCATTGTAGAAAAAAAGGATACATAGTGGATGTATACTACAAGAAGCATGGATATCCATCAGGTTATAAACCAAAGTACCCTCACATCTCGCAAATCTTTGTCGAAATGTCTTCGGCCTACTATTAATTACACGATCAAAGTCGGTGTTGATGATAATGACTCCAAGATAGTTCAACATAACTCATAATTCAAGTCTTTACCCCAGAACAATATTAAGGTCTTTTGACCATGCTTCAACAATCTCAATTGTCTGCTAATCATGTATCCAATCAAGTCAGTACTAATGTTGGTGTTGAAACATCAACTACCTCAAATTCTTTTTCTCCTTTGAACTCAGGTACTGTCTTGTCCTGTTTTTCTCAACCAGATAGATGGATCATAGATACTGGTGCTACTGATCACATCTCTCATGACATTAATCTTTTTAGCTCATTCAAAGCCACTGTTCTCATTTCAGTCAGATTACTAAATGGTAATCATATTAATGCTTATCATTCAGGCACCATCCTTTTCTCTTTAGATTTCTATCTCACAGATGTGTTGTATATTCCACAATTTTCTTTCAATCTGATTTTTGTTATAAAGTTAATTGCCTCTCTTGATTGCAAATTAACTTTTTCTCCATCTAGTTGTGTCATACAGGATCTGAGTACATTGAAGAAGATTAGTTCAACTGAGAGCAAAGCAGGATTGTACTATCTCACGAGTCCTGCTAAGAAGGATTGGTTGAAGTCTCAATATTGTAATTTTGTTTCATCCTCTAAATTGATCTTTGACAGTTTAGATTAGGTCATTTGTCTAATGAAAGACTTATAATTCTTCATTCATAGTTTTTTTTCCATTCCTTGTACACGATTGAATGCTTGTGAAATTTAACATTTAGCTAAACAAAGAAAATTGTCTTTTCCGATTAGCATTTAAATCTGCTAAAGTGTTTGAACTTGTACATGCTAATATTTAGGGACCCTAAAGTGTTCCATCCATTCAAGGACATAAGTATTTTTTTACTATAGTTGGGACGTGATTCCAACTTTGGGGAAAATCATAGTAAGTTCATTCTCCCTTTTGAGGTTGAGATGACTATTCAAGACATATATTGATATATCTTATGAAAAACAAAAGTGAAACTCAGCACTATATTTTTTTCTTTCTTCAATATGGTTGAAACTCAATTTCATACCAAAATTCAAAAGATAAGAACTGATAATAGTTCTGAGTTTGCACTGCATGTTTTTTATGCTAAAAAATGAGTCATCATCAAAAATCTTGTGTTGAAACTCCACAGCAAAATGTTGTTGTGGAGAGGAAACACCAATATATATTGAATGTAGCAAGATCACTTTTGTTTCAATCTTATTTACCAATATCTTTTTGGTCATTTGCTGTGATTCATTCAATTCACCTTATCAATAGAATTCCTACTCCTCTGTTGAAAAACAAAAGTCCTTATCAGTTGTTACACAATCAAGATCCTGATTATTCTCAATTAAAGGATTTTGGTTCATTGTGCTTTGCTTCTACGTTAAGTGCTTATTGACTTAAATTTGAGCCTAGGTCTCGAAAATACATTTTTTTAGGATTCAGGCTAGGAATTAAAGGTTTCATCCTTTATGACTTGAAACCTAGGGAAGCCTTCATATCAAGACATGTCATCTTCTATGAGTCCATTTTTCCATATGCACAACTTGATGTCAAATCTGATAACATTTCACAATTTCCTCTCCAACTACACAATCCCACATTTCCTGATTTCACTTATTTGCCTCAGTCACACACTACTATTCCTGAACCTATAGCTACTCTTGATAATCAATTCATAGATCAAACTGATTTTGATCACATTTCTCCCCTACATGTGAGACAATCATTAAGACAAAAACAGAAACCAAGATATTTGCAGGACTATCATTGCAATCTGTCTAGCTCAACAACAACCACATCTAATTCAGGAATTCTGTATCCTTTATCATCTGTCTTTTCTTATAATCAATTATCTCAAAATCACAAAAATTTCAGCCTTTCAGTCTCCACCAGTTTTGAGCCTAAAACATATACTCAAGCAGCTAAACATGAATGTTGGAGACAAGCCATCCAATCAGAATTATCAGTATTAGCTAAAAATCAGACTTGGGTTCTCACTGAATTGCCTCATGGGAAATCACCTATTGGTTGCAAATGGGTGTTCAAAATAAAACACAAGGCTAATGGTAGTATAGAGAGATACAAGACCAGACTTGTACCCAAAGGTTACACTCGAACTCAAGCATTAAATTACTTTGAAACCTTTTTCCCTATGGCCAAAATGATCACTGTCAGAGTGCTTCTTTCCTTAGTTGCGGCACATAAATGACATCTTCATCAATTGGATGTTAATACTGATTTTCTTCATGGTGATCTTCATGAAGAAGTCTATATGAATTTACCACCTGGTCTTCCTTCCTCTAGTCCTAATCAAGTCTGCAAACTCACCAAGTCCATCTATGGACTCAAGCAGGCCAACAGATAATGGTATGCCAAACTATCTACTACTTTGCTTGCCTCTGGATATAGCCTTTCCAATGTAGATCATTCTTTGTTCATCAAGCATTCAAATGATTCTTTCACTGCACTTTTAGTATATGTCGATGATATCTTACTAACAGGCAATGATTTGTCTGAAATAATAAAAATCAAGCAGCATCTAGATTCTAAGTTTACCATCAAAGATCTTGGTCATTTAAAGTTTTTCCTTGGTCTAGAGGTAGCTCGATCTTCCAAAGGTATCAGCCTATGTCAAAGAAAATATGCCTTAGAGATTCTTTCTAACACTAGTCTTTTGGCAGGATCAAGGTTCATTTATAAGTGATGCTTCTGCTTACAGAAAACTGATTGGTCAACTGCTTTACTTGACTACTACAAGACTTGATATTTCTTTTCTTGTTCAGCAACTTAGTCAATTTGTTGTTCATCCCACTTCTGCTCATCATTAAGCAGCCATGAGAGTACTCATGTATATAAAAGGCTCCCCAGGCAAAGGCTTATTTTTTCCATCCTATCCAAATCTTCAACTCAGATGCTTTTCGGATTCAGATTGGGCTGGTTGCAGAGATTCCAAACGTTCCATAACTGGTTACTGCATTTTCTTGGGAAATTCTTTGATAAGCTGGAAATCCAAGAAGCAGACTACTGTTTCAAAGCCTTCTTCTGAGGCAAAGTATAGGGCATTGACAACCACCACATGTGAAGTCCAATGGCTCCAATATCTCCTATCTAATTTACATGTCTCAAATTCAAATCCAATCAGCATTTACTGTGATAACAATTATGCTCTTCAAATTGCAGCAAATCTCACTTTCCATGAAAGAACCAAACATATTGAAATTGATTGCCATGTTGTTAGAGAAAAGATTCATTCTGGCCTCATTTACTTGTTACCTATTTATGCCTTTAACCAAACTGCTGACTTGTTTACCAAACCACTTCCACCTAAACCTTTCTTTGCCAATCTTCTCAAACTGGGCATGATTGATATACATTCTCCAGTTTGTGGGGGGGGGTATCACCTGATAAATCCACATCCACCACATCATCAAATTCAAATCCATAATCAGCTTCACATGTTCCAAATACTGCTGTCACGTAAATAGCAATTGCTACCAATATTTTTGTTATAATATTTAGTTGATGAATTAGTTATTTATCAGTTAAAGCAGTTAGTTATTAGTTAGCTATTAATTACTTTTTCTGTTAGTTAATAGTTCTCAATGTATATAACAAATAGCTTGTAATTAGAGTTGTAATGACTTCTTCATTCTTATAGTTTCTAATAATGAAGTTCTTCATTCAGTTTCTCTTGATTTTGTTGTTTCTCAATACCAACAATGTCAGTACAACACTCAACCACAACCAACCTAGCTCCATTTTTTTCTGCCTTTCTACGTTCAACTCATCCTTCATAGACTGTGGATACTTACCACACACACACACACACACACACACACACACACATATATATATATATATATATAGCAGAGGTAGAAACCATGGTAGCACATCTCTTTATAACTTTGCTAGTTATATTAAATTTTGTTTTTTATAATATAACTGCTAGTTAAATTCTTGAAGAATAATTATTTGATCCATATGCACAAAAGTTAAATTAAAAAAAAATTCCATAACAAAAAGTGTCAAACGTAACTTTGATAATAAAATTAAAAAGATTGAAAATATTAAGGATTTAATTTGAATACATTTATCATCATCCATTCATGTATTGTCACATCATTAAAAATATACATAAATATATTAAAAGCCTTCTTTCAATTTTTTTCTTGTTTTAATTAAATTAAATTTATAATGGTGGTTCATCTATAACAATTGAGTTTTTTTTTTTCTTTTGGTATAAGAAAGTTTAGGAAGATGTGAAGCTATCACTTTCTAATAGGTTTTTTTATCAAACTGTTATTAATGACAAAATTATTTATCAAAATACTACTATTTTGAAACTATATATTTATCAAAATGTTACTCTTAAAATTATATATCAAATTATCATTTTTTTTATCCAGTATAATTTTTTTTCCACGTGAAAAATGTCAAAGAAGACAGTGTATTCACATAAAAAATAGCAAATTGTTTAGCATTTTTCATGTAGATGCATCATTTTCTTTGACATTTTTCACATAAATATGCTATCCATTGTGGCGTTTTTAGTGTAAAAACGTCAAAATGTTTAAAATTTTTAACGTGGATGCATCACCCTCTTTGACGTTTTACACATAGACAAAAAAAAAATAAAAAATGAATGTAAAATAATGCATATCTCATCATTCTTCAGTTGATCAAAGAACAGGCAATAATAATCAAGTACGTCGGTTACAGTATCATTAAAAACTTTATGTTTACGTCACTTATTTATAAGTTAAAGTATTATATTGTCAATGAAATAACGATAAAGTTAATTATGTTTGTACAAGTAAGCAATAGAACAAAGTAATATAAAGAAATATTATATTCATAAACTTACTGTCATTCCAATGGACATAACTAACCACGATCAGCATCATAGAAAACATCTGGTTCAACATGGTCAGCCAGTGTAGGGGCAAGTCGGGGGAATTTGTACCATGTCCAATACTGCAATAAGATGCAAGTCCCTCCGACCTCGCGTGCCTTGTACTCCGTAACTTTGTAAAAATCTTTATACAAGTACGCCAAGACTGTAAACCCCCAATTGTATGTCCCAACAACAGCAAAGCTTCACAATAGTGAAAGGAAGATCAAGTGCACATACTTACTAAAATATGATACTGGTGGGTAAGACCAGTAGTAGCAGCGCTGTCAATAGGAAGATTCGATGTGATACTGATGTCTTCTAACATTATGGTGCACTCTTAAGTAGGCATGTGAAATATATGTATGTGTCTTTAGACATCATTTATCAACCAACGTAGTAATTAAGGAGTGCGAGATTTAAGTGCCTAGAAGCACACGTAATGTGATTTTTTTTTTGTCTACGTGGAAAACGTCAAAAAAGGTGGCACATCTACGTTAAAAACTCAAAATAGTTTGACATTTTTACACTGAAAACGCCATAGTAAATGATGTATCCACATGGAAAATGTCAAATAATTTAATATTTTCTATGTAGATACGTCATTCTCTTTAACATTTTTCACGTAAATAAATAAAAAATAAAAAATATCATGATAAATAAAATGATGGTAATTTATTATATAATTTAAAAAATAATATTTTAATAAATAATTTCAAAATAATAACATTTTGAATAAATAATTTTATCACTAATAACAATTTGATGAAAAAGTCCATTCTAATATGCCACAATTATTAGCGTCCATGACTTATCCAATAAGCAAACCTTTTTGTTAATACTATTGATATATGTACTGATTTCACCTTCATTAACAACCTTCGATATCATTATTTTTTACTTCAGATAATATTGTCGAACACAAAATAGCATTAATTATTTGCTCTGGTTTACTAAGTCATGCTTAGTTCTTTTAAGCACCAATTACCGGTGCTCTGTACACGGAATCTAGCTCCGGAAGAAGAAAGCACATATCTGAATTCTTCTCTTTTACAATGTACAAAACGAACCTTATAAAAGTTGCTATTTAATATGACCGTATAAACAAGAAGTCTAAGTAAGTTTGGGAATACTAAGTACGTGGTGTTTGGTTTAACTGTAAAATTTTGATTATTTTAATAATTAATTATTGTATAAAAATTTATTATTATAATTGATTATAATAGAATCAGTTTATATTTAAATATATTAATAAAAATTAATTTTAAGTTAATCTGTTTACGTTTAGATAATATAAAAAAGAATCTTTTTATATATTAAATTATTAAAATAAATATAAAATAATTTAAAGAATTATTTGATTGATGATAAAATGATATTTACATCTCAAAATTTAAGGAATAATTTAGAATTTAAAATCATAAGTTTTAATGTTCAATATTATAAAAAAAATTATAATATATTGAATTTCATGTAAAAATTGAATTTAATTTTATCAAATATATTAAAATATTATTACAATATTTTTTTAAAAAAATAATTATTTGATTAAAGAATAATTCTAACCAAACATGCTATTAGTATTTCTAACCTAATTTATAATAATCTCGTACATAAGTGCGTAAGACTGGGACAACGCAAAAGTCAAAAGATGGCATCAGGAATCCCAACTGGGCCTTGAAGTGTAAAGAAAAGGCCTTTTTTTGTTACAAGAAAAGGCCTTTTTATTTTGGGATGTTAAGAAAAAAACAATACAACAAGTGGCTCCTCTAGGGCTGCTAAGAGCCTGAAGAGCACCATTGGCTAACGGTAACAATTCTTTTTGCGATAATGGTAGTAACCTTGTTCAAACACACTACCTTTTGATGTAAGAAAAATGTTAATCTCATTATACTTTTTCTCTTACTACATTTTTTATTATTTTTTTTATGATTGTAATTAAATGAGATAAAGTGATAAGAAGAAAGTGATGTAATCAATAATATAGAAAGTAGTATTAAAAGTAATGTGAAAAAAAAATGTGATAAAAAAATCAGAGTTGTTAGATGTAATCTATAACACACATAAAACAAGTCCTTCAAAGTTCAAAGTCAAATCTCACCTTAGCCAACCCAGCTGTGCCAGAGATTTATCAAGACTGCAACATGAATTGATTTGATTTATAATTTTCTTTTTTTAAAAAATTTTGGGTAGAAACTAGCTAGAACTTCAATTTGTTACACATATATCTTCTTGTTGAGATTATGAACCATATGAATATTATTGTCTTGGATGTTTCTGATACATTAAATGATTGTTTTTATTGGAAATACCACCTCTCTAGAGGTTATACATTTGTCTTTGCTTATAAATGGTTTATTATTATGAATCACAAGGACCTTTCCATCGAGTCATAGTTTTAGGTATGGAAATTACCATCAGATGAAAAAGTACAGTTTCTAGTCTGACTTATGCTACATGATGTTGTTCCTACAAATGGGTTATGGTTTTGCCATCACCTTGTGGGATCCGCTAGATGCAATAGGTGTCAACTCTATGATGAGACCACTCTCCACTACTTTCGGGATTGTCCGATGACCATCCTTGTCTAGTGGAAGCTTGGTTTCATAGTGTATTTGAACTTTTTCGCCCTTACAGCTCTGATTCCTAAGGCAATCTCTTCCTTGCGATTTTATGGGAAATATATATGGTGCAACAAAAATAGAGTTGTGTTTGAAGGGAGGCAAATCCCATTAGATGAGCTCATACGAAAGTTATTATACTCATAAGATTCATTCTAGTGCTTGTTAGTTGTCAGAGAAAGACCTACACTTCAGTGTTTTATTTTCTTGGTCCTTTCCTCCAATTGAGTTATGTAAACTTAACATTGACGGGAGTTCTTTGGGCAACCCTAGTAACACAAGTTATGGTGGGTTGCTATGTGATGAGAATAACCACTAGTTGATGGGGTTTGCTGGCTCGGTGGGTGTGACCACCAACCTTGTGGTAGAACTCTTTGCATTGAGGCAAGGGTTACGTTTGGCTTGGGATAATGACTATATGCTGCTTCTTTGTGAATTAGACTCTATGAATGTCTTGCACTTAGTGATAAAACAGATCCCACCTTTTCATCTTCATTTCATCCTCATCAATGATATTCAGGAGTTATTACAAAAAAGTTAAAAAGTTCATTTGTTTGCACACTCTCCGGATGACAATAATTGTACTTACCACTTTGTTAAGTTATATGCATCTAATGAAGTTCATCTCCAGATTTGAAACTTACCTCCTTCAAGTTTATTGTCCTTGTTGCTAGCTGATTCTACGGAGGTTTTATTTATTCATAATTACTTGTTTTTGCCTTTCCAATCTACCCCAAAAAAATGATTTTGAAATATTTTTTAAGTTGTGTATAACTAAAAATTACTTCAAACTTGGCTGGATATTTAAGTGAATTGAATTTAATTTGATTTTAAATTAAAAGTGGAAGATTCTAGTCAAATTCCCATGAAGCTTATTACGGTTAGCTAGTCAGTTAAGTTAGTTAACTATTGTTAGAGTTAGTTACAGGTTAGTTGCTCAGCTGTTTTTGCCTAATTATAGCTGCTGATATGCTATATATGTATATTTTCTATTCTTTGAGTAATCAATTCATTCAACAGAGATTCTCTTCATTTCTCATATCTGATATGGTATCAAGAGATTAAAGTCTTCCGCATTACTCTTTCACTCAGTTTTTTTTCTTCGGCTTCTTCTTCTCCTTCTTCGATCTTGCAATTTTCTACCATGGAAGAACAGAATCCTCTTTACATTCACTCTTCGGACCTTCCTAGATTGGTCCTTGTTTCTCAGCCTCTTGATGGTAGCAATTACCTCGCATGGCGTCGTTCCATGATTCTTGCTCTTGATGGCAAGAACAAATTAGGTTTCGTTGATGGCTCTATTCCTCAACCATCACCTGCAGAGACTCTGAATTTTCGTCTATGGCAACGTAATGATAGCATCGTTGCCTCTTGGATCTTGAATTCGGTCACCAAGGAAATCAGCTCCAGTGTGATTTATTCCAACTCGCTTCAGCTATTTGGCAAGATCTTGAAGATCGTTTCAAACAGAAGAATGGACCTCGAATTTTTCAGTTAAAGAAGGCACTCCTTCATTGCAATCAAGATTCCGCTCTATTAGTGCTTATTTCACCAGATTCAAAGGTTTATGGGAAGAACTTGGTGAATATAGACCTGTTCATAGTTGCACTTGTAGTGGTGTTCAACCTTTGATCGATTTTCTTCAAGATGAATTTGTCATGACTTTTCTGATGGGGCTTAATGAGTCATTCTCTCATACTCGTGGTCAGATCCTCTTGATGAATCCTATTCCACCTATTTCTCAAGTATTCTCGTTGCTTGTCCAAGATGAGACTCGAGAGAGGGTTGGCTTTCATCTTACTCCTTCCACTGAAGTTGCTTATCAGGTTCAGGCACCATCAAACAAGACAAAAAACCAGAAGAAAGATAGGCCAATTTGTGCTCATTGTGGTATTCCAGGACACACCAAGGATAAATGCTTCAAACTACATGGTTATCCACCTGGCCATAAGAAACACCAAGCCTCTTCTTCTGTTAATCAGATCTCGGACATTTCTAATCACAGTGATGAAGTTACCTGGTCCCCTCAGCAATGTCAACATATTCTTACTCAGTTACAAGCACAACTTGCAAGAGTTCCTGTGTGCAATGTCCAAGATCAAATTGATCATTCTGTAGGTAAGCTGTCTCTAGGAACATCACTGTCCATTCTTGGTCCCATTTTCAAGAATTCATATTGTTGGATACTTGACTCAGGAGCTACATCTCATATAACTTGTCATGCTAATGTCTTTCTTAATTTTCAAGTCATTAAGAATAGGTTTGTCACTTTGCCAAATGCCTCTTTAGTACAAGTTATAGGTACTGGTTCTGTCCAAATCAATCCTGACTTAGTCATCCATAATGTTCTGTACATTCCTTCCTTCCATGTTAATCTACTTTCTGTCAGTAGTTTACATGCTCATTCTACTGTACATGTGATCATTAACAAGTCTTCTTTCCTTATCCAGGACACATTGCACCAGAGGACGATTGGAGAGGGTGAACTTCATCAAGGCCTTTATGTTCTTCACTCTCCCAGTCCACCTCAACCTACTAAACTTGTTCAAACATCACATCCCCATTCCCACGTTTATACTGTTACCAATAAACCTAAATCACCTGATCATGTCTTATGGCATGCAAGGTTAGGTCATGTTTCTGAGAAAGTTTTAAAACTTTTTTGTAATAAACTTGATTTCAAATTTCAGTCAACTTCTTGTAATGATTGTTTAGTTTGTCCTTTATCCAAGTTTAGGCGTCTCTCTTTTGTTTCACACAATCATTTTTCTGCACAACCATTTGATCTTGTACATGTTGACATATGGGGTCCTTATCATCATCCCACTCATGATGGTAAGAGATTTTTTCTGACAATTGTTGATGATTGCACTAGATTCACTTGGTTATATCTACTGCAATTTAAATCTGAGGCACCCTGTGTTATTAAAAGATTTTTCAGCTTTGTCAAGACTAACTTTGACAGGAACATTAAGCAACTAAGATCTGATAATGCACAAGAACTATTTTTTACAAGAGCAAGGCACTATGCATCAATTTAGTTGCCCTTATCGTCCTGAGCAAAATTCTGTGGTTGAAAGGAAGCACCAACATTTGTTAAATGTTGCCCGGGCCTTGATGTTCCAATCCAAGGTTCCAATTCCCTTCTGGGGTGAATGTGTCACAGCTGCCACCTTCTTGATCAACAGGGTTCCTTCACCCTCTTTGAAGAATGCTTCCCCTTATGAGTTGTTGTATCACAAGCTACCAAGTTACACAGCCTTCCGAGTGTTTGGGTGTTTGTGCTATGCTGCCATTCCTGTACACCAGAGAAACAAATTTTCTCCTAGAAGCTTTCTTGCTGTTTTTATGGGTTATCCTCCTGGTTACAAAGGCTATAGAGTATACAACATGTCCAGCAAGCAATTTGTCATCTCTAGAGATGTCACATTCTTTGAAAATCAATTTCCTTTTGAATGACTACATGATGCTCCTGATCCTTTCCAAGCCATTGTTCTGCCTGTTCCTATCAAAGATGTTGTGCCTAATCCTATGCCTACTCCTTTACCTCTTAACCTTGCTCCTATCCCTACACCTACTCCCGAGCCTAACCATATACACAATCCCCCTAGAAGATCTAACCGTATACACAATCCTCCTCAGTATCTTCAAGATTATGTTCAGACCTCCATCTATCCCTTAAACCATCATCTCACTTACAAACACATTTCTCCCGCCTACCACACCTTCCTTTCCAATGTAGACTCAAGCTATGAGCCACAATTTTACCACCAGAGCAATCAAATATCCTCAGTGGAGGCTGCTATGGCAGATGAGATTCAGGCTTTAGAAACCAACAATACTTGGTCCGTGGTACCCCTACCTCCCGGCAAGCAAACCATAGGGTGTAGAATGGATTTTCAAAACCAAATTTAACTCGATGGCTCAAATTGAAAGACACAAGGCTCGTTTGGTGGCTCGGGGCTTTACACATCTCCTGGGAATTGATTTCTTGGAGACCTTCTCCCCGGTAAACCGACCACGGTCGGGGTCCTCCTTGCGGTGGCGGCAAAGACAAATGAATTGGCATATGTCTCAATTAGACATTAATAATGCCTTCTTGAATGGTGATCTTTTTGAAGAAGTTTACATGGATTTGCCTCTGGGTTATCCCTCTTCCAATGGCCATCACGTGTGCAAGTTGCATAAATCCCTCTATGGCTTAAGGCAAGCCTCACTAAAGGTGGTTTCGAAAATTTTCTACTTGCTGCTTGGTTTTCATCACCACACAAAGACTATTCCTATTCCATAAAGGGTCAAATGAATCCCTCATTCTTCTTCTTGTTTATGTAGATGACATCATAATTGCTAGTCCCAACCAAATTCTGATTTCCAGAGTCATTTATGATTTACAGCAGCAGTTCAAACTGAAAGTTCTTGGCAACTTGAAGTATTTTTTGGGTTTGGAAATAGCAAAATCTTCAACAGGAATTCATCTCAGCCAACGGAAATACACATTGGAGCTTCTTGAAGACACTGGTTTCATCAATTCAAAACCTGTCAACATTCCCATGGCAGCCAATCTCATTTTGGATGACACTACTGGTGATTCTCTTGATGATCCCTCCATGTACAGACGGCTTCTTGGCAGGTTAATGTACTTAACCATTTCCAGGCCAGACATTATTTTTGCTGTGAACAAATTGAGTCAGTTTATGTCCAAGCCTCGGACTCCTCATCTCACCACTTCATCATGTTCTACAAGATCTCAAATCTTCACCTGGCGTGACATTTTTTTCCTATCAAGCTAACCTCAAACTCTCTCGCTTATGTTGATTCTGATTGGGGCAACAGATCTTGTCACTCGAAAATCCACCACCGGCTTCTGTGTTTACTTGGGTTCTTCATTGATTTCCGGAAATCAAAAAACAGCCCATTGTTGCTGGTCTTCTCTCATTGAGGCCGAATATAGAGCCTTGGCTTGTCTCACCAAAGTGAACTCTTATGGCTTCAAACGTTCTTCCAAATTGATGTTCCATCCATCATGGTCATGTGTGATAACAAATCTGCTATCCAAATTTTGTCGCTAATCCCACCTCTACCGATAGATCAAAACACATTGACATTGATTGTCATTTTATAAGACAATATGTCAACTCGGTTTCCTCAAATCTATCTTCCAACTCACCAACAAGATTTGTTCACTAAACCTCTCCCCTATTGTAAATTTTCTCGTTTACTATCCAAGTTAGGTGTTTTAGACATCTTTACACCCAACTTGAGGGGGAATATTACGGTTAGCTAGTCGGAAGTTAGTTAACTATTGTTAGAGTTAATTACTGTGTTAGTTGCTCAAATTGTTTTGCCTAATTATAGTCTATGTATATTTTCTATTCTTTGAGTAATCAATTCATTCAACAGAGATTCTCTTCATTTCTCATATCTGATAAAGCTGAGGCACAAATCAAAACATCTAATTTACGAGGGCTGTGGGTCTGGTTACTGCAGATAATGCAGTTCTCAGAGCATGTATTTAGCAGCTTCATCTATGGACAAAAAACAATGTGCTCAACCTCAATAAGTTGAACATAAATGTGTAAAAATCTACCACTAGTTCATATTTTGTTATGCTCGTCATGAACTAAACACTCAGCACCAAACCAAACTTCACCTTTAATAACTAGTAGTGAAGCATTGTAGAAGGATTCTAGGGGTTCTCAGCTGTTACTTTGTTTTCTTTTTATTGAAATTGGTTCACATTTCTAAATATGTCAGGGTTGGCAGAGAGTAGACACAACTTAGAATCTTTCACTATATATGGAAAGATGACGAAGCAATAACTAATAACAACTCCATTTCTTAAGAAACACTAATAATTGGAAGGAAAACAGCTAATAGATATGAATTCATACCTGGAGCCCAATCAGGGAGGAAGAATAGAATTCGTTTGTATCATGCTATCTATCTGCTGGATCTCACCCAAAGGAAAATCAGTCCTTTATAGGCCTTTTCTTTTTTTTGCCATAGTTTGATGTGAGTTGTGACCACTGCAAAGCAGATTCATTATGTTATGTGATAACTGATAGAGTGTGTTTGGAATGAATAAAAATAGTTGATTTGATTTATTAACTGTTTGAATTGATTTATAAATCAAATTTTGATTTGGAATTCATTAAAATAAGAATTGATTTGATTTGATTTTATTATTTTACATTTTAACCCTTATGAGAGGTGGTTAGAGGTAGTTATTAAGGGTAAAATAGTCTATTCATTTCAAATCAAATCAAATCCTAACAAATTCTATCAAAATTGATGGAATTTTTAAAACAAAAAGAATGAAATCCATGTGATTTTAGAAATCAAATCATTTCTTATTTTTAAACATTTCAAACACAAAATTTAATTACATTTGATTTATAAATCAAATCATTTCCTATTTTATTACATTTCAAACACACTCATAAGGTAGGTCACAATTACTGTCTATTATAAATGAAAATGAATAGAAACGTTGACACTGAAACTAGTAAATTTAATTTTATTGACATCAAATCACAGTTTGAATTGGAATTCATAAAAACATGTAAAAACACAAAAATTAGCAGTAAAGTTTTGCATGTGTGATGCAGAATAGAAATTACAAAATCAATCAGGTTTCACTGCCTGAAAGCTATCTAAAGTCCGGTTTTAAGTGCGATACTGCGATACATAGCAAAGTAAATAAGTAAAATACAAACTCAAATGATACATAGCAAAGTATATCAGTAAAATGCAAACTCAAATGATATTGGGATAAATAAATCTCACAGGACTTCGTAAAGGTTTCAGATTTCAGATTTAAAGGGTTTTATCTGACAGTCCATGGTTTAAATTGTGGTTGCAGTCGCCACAGTTGTGATGTGAATAATGCGGTAGCGGGCGTTGCTTCTACTGTAATGTGGGCTGCAGCTGATACAGCCTTGAAATATTTTCAAGTATGCAACCATGAAAATTTTTCCGTTGCAGCTTTGGGTGATGCGGTTGCAGATACTGCCGCAAAAATCATTCTCATATAATTCATTCTAATAGCTTTCACAAAACAACTTACAAACTTACATGAGACATGAGTTCGAAATTGTAAGGATATGTCAGACTAGTTTTGTACATGTCTTCAGAAGCTAAATGATATGAAAAATTAGTACCTAAAACCAGTTAACTTTTGTCATGAACGTTGTTAAACAAGTTTGTGTTCAAACTGTAAGGTTGTTTTCATATCATTCTCTCTCTCTCTCTCTCTCTCTCTCTCTCTATCTCTCTCTATCTATCTATCTATCTATCTATCTATCTATCTATCTATCTATCTATATATATATATATATATATATATATATATATATATGTATGTATGTATATTACTGTTTGAACTTTAAACAATCGGTTGTAAGTGTTATATTATTAAGCTTTTAATCTTTATATCCAATAATTGCAACTATTTGTTGAATTCAGATCCTTATAAGTCATAACCTATTCCAAAACTGCAGAAATCACAGAAACTAATAACTATAGACACAATTGAAAGGAATCAGCTGTCAACCAACATTTTTAGGATCAGTGACACCAAATTACAGAATTATAACAATAATCCAAGCTTAAAACATGTTCCTACTTGGTGACAGAGGGCACTAATAAACCATATAATTGGCAACACTTGTCCATACCCATATGACACTATTATTTGGAGCATCATAATTCTCTACAGAACTTGTGTTCTGTGTGTTCTATGGAGAATACATGAAGTTTCCCTCTATTTGCACTCTCTACCAAATGCATTTACTGTTATTTTTTCTTTGAAGTCTAGTTCTGATATATTCATTTGTATTATATGTAATAACTGTCTGTGATCACTCCTGATCCACTAAATAAATAATTACTATTGATTCAATAATATGGTCACACTATGATCATGAGTCAGGGTCAGAGGCAGTGGGAGTGGGGCGGGGACTGGAGGAATGGCTCCCCCTCCCATTCTCAAATTTCTTATTAATATATGTAATAATATAGTATGTGGCCCCAATATCTCAAAAGAAAATTACCTATGGTCCCTAAGAGCCAGATAGAAAATTCTCACATGGCCCCAAGTTAAATATAAAATTTCTAAATAGCCCTCTAAAAATATTATAGTTTTACTAAAATTTAATACTTGAAAAAGAAATGATTGAATGTCTCCAAAGGGAATATAAATAATTCAAATTCATTCATTTTCACTAAATTTCTCTCAACAAAAATAAAAAGAAAAAGTAAAAAATAAAAAGAAACTTATGGAATAAGGATTCAGTTCTTTACAAGCCTTCTATTTCTTTTTGCATTTTTTTAACTCTGTTCGGCAAACCACCACCAAATGCCTAGACATACACTTTTTCCATTTTTTGTTTCTATCCCTTATCTTCCATTTGATTCAGGGCTTTTGTTGATTTTTTAGCTTGTTGGCTTTGTTTTTTTTTTCTCTACTCAAACTCTTAACCACTCAAGTTTCATAATCTTTTGTACTTTTTTTATTTCATTCCTAATGTATGTATGCATATTTTTTCAGTTGAAAGGTATTTATTTGATATTGTTGTATGCTTGATAATGCTGCATAATTTATATCTTGTTTATGAAAAATAATTTCATTTGACGTGGTATGCATATTGCATATGCTACATGATAGTTGAGAATTTTTTCTTGACAAATATTTTAAGTTTTATGGTATTTGATTGTCAACCTTCAAAACAAAAAGTTTCTGGTTCTGCCCCTTGTGAGGACCAATGCATTATGACTGCCCATTAAATCAAGGTTTTTGGAAATTAAAGCCTTGCAAGATGGAGACACCTTAATCCTAATCACAGAGCAGTGAAAAGTAGCAGAACAAGTTATTTCCTATCCAAAACTACAACCAGGAGATAATGGATTAATGGAAAAGAACAAGTACAAAAAGCCAAGTCACTGGCAGAATGAGAGTGGTTACAAAGCAGAAACTTTTAATTTCTCACCCAGAGAACAGGCATTGCAACCTTAGCTTAGCTTCCTCCCAATCACTAATAAAAAAGGTGCAAACTTGGTTACAAATTACAACCCATTTAAACCATATCTGCAGCTGCAGCATCTGATGGAACCAGCGAAAAAGATAATTGAGAGAAAGCGCATTACTGAGTCTATTCTACAGATTCAGATATCTGAAGCCCAATAGATAATTTCTTCAATTTATGAACGGAAGCTCCAAAAGCCCAGACTGAGTCTATTCTACAGATTCAGATATCTGAAGCCCCATAGATAGTTTCCCCCATTGTCAGATAGGCCCACTTTCCAAGCCCAAAAGTCTAGATACCAAAAACACAGACATTCCTAGTAGTACGACCCCGCATGTTTTCCTATTGCCATGATGATTTGACAAGAAAATCTTTCCTCTGCTATTTCCTTTTTTTTGGGGGTAGAAAGTAAATATGTTATCTCAATAATCCGTACTTTGTTGAAAAATTATTTTCCCATGCCTTAAGAGATGAAAATACGTTGCACTTTAATTTATTTTTATATTTTTTTGTTAAAAATCCCATAGGGTCAAAGATTTGAAGTCATTGCAATCACCAGTTAATAAAGTTGAAGTTGAAAGTATTAGTTGTTAGGCACATTAGTGATGTTGTCAGTGTAATTTTGTCCAATTAATTAAATACTATTATAAATATTCTTTAAAAGATTCTTAAAAATGTTTTCTTAATCATCCTTGACCTACATCAATAGTGTTGTTGCACTTGTGATTTCAACTTTATTGATTGGTAATTGCTGCGACTTGGGTCTTAAACCCAATGAGAGTTTTAATATAAAATAAAATATAAAAATAAACTAAAATGTGGGACATTTTTATCTTTGATGAAAAGAGAGTGTAATTTTAGTCTTTCTTTTTTTAGGACCACAAAACAGATCCACATGAACTAATTTTTCTTTTAATAGATTTTGAAATCGTGCACTGCAGATAAACCATCAAATCCTGTTAGATTTCTCCTCTCCATAAATAAAAAACTTACTCTAATTTTAGGGTGAAAGTTCGCATGGCTTGCTTCACTGATTAAATAAAAGAGAGATGATGATTCAGTCATTATATATTTGTTTATTAAATGGTGTTTGGTTCACGCAGAAATTTTTCGTTTCCTATAATTCATAAATAGGAATTCAATATCCCCATTTTAATACAAATTTTAAAATATATTGTCATATAAAAAGTTTTAAAAATGATTTTCTTTTTCAACATTTTCATGAGATGAGAATATTTTATAATGTGAAATGTCTCCTCTTTCCAGTTAGAGTTATTTCATAAAATGCTTTAAACAAAAAATTGTGGTAAACTATCATCTATGGACTATGGGAATACCATAGATTTTATAATGTGAAATGTCTCCTCTTTTCTGGTCAGAATCATTCCATAAAATGCTTTAAACAGACAATTCTGCCGATATATAGTTGTAACTTAAAAGGAATATATATAGGAACAAATTAAGTAAGTGTAAATTAAGATAAATCTGACAAAAAAAAAAGTTTAAAGATGAATCAAATGCTAAATGAATGTTTCAGAATGAAATGTGTAATTTAATTTCAAAGCATACTTAATTAATTTGGCATAGACATATGCAGAATTTGTTGTCATGCAACTTTCCAAGAACTGTTCCCTTTGTTTCTTCTTTCTTTTTTTTTTGGTCTTTTTCCTGGACGACCCTAACATTGTCTTTATTGAATTAAGGATATGATATCACATACCACTACAAAAAAAGAGATAAATTATGCAGTTTTTTTTTTTATATATTATGACATTTTTAATTGCCATTTTTCGTATTAGTGATGATTTTTAAAATTAATTCATTATTTTCATCGTTTGATATAATACGGTAGTTTTCTATTAATCGTCATTACAACTGTCATAATTTACCATGTATAAAAGAGTGATTTAGTTTTTGCATAAAATGATAGTTAGAACTACTGTAATTTATATAACACTAATAAAAAAATATAAATTATAGGAGTTAAAATTACCGTAATTTACATAACACCAACAAAAAAATGTAAATTACAGCAATTAGAATTACCATAATTTACATAAAATCAACAAAAAAACATAAAACAACTGTTTAAAACTGCCGTCATTCACCTAAAATCCATAATTTATAATTCATGCTCTAAAATTCTAGCAAACAAAAACTCTGCCTCACAATTGTCAACTCCCAAAATTGATCCATCTTTTATTCATTGTCAATGTATAAATAGACTCCTTATGGCCTTTGGCAGTAATTGGACGTGGATGTTCCACATAAAAGTTGACTTTTTCCATTTTCAGTTTATCATTACTTATGACTTCGTTAGCAATGTCACCATAATTTCTAGAATGCAGAAGCGGCACATCCCTGATAAATTCAAACAATTAATTGAGTATTTATAGACACATGAACCAAGAAGGGAAAAAAATTAAACTGATCACATTTTCTGCTTCTAATTTTTGGTATTTAAAGAACAAAATGGAAGTTGCCCTAATATAGGCAACACTATATACACCAATAGTCCACTCGTGTCAAATTGTTCATGGTCAAGTCTAATTTACATGCCATCAAAGGTGTTTTCACTGTTTCTATTCAAATAGCACTTTAATAGTCTTTTTTTTCAAACAACCTCGCTGGTCTATTCCAGTTTGTCTCTGATAGATACCCTCCCATTACTAGATTCTATGTGAGGATAAATAAAGGAAAATATAGTAGGTTAGTGACTCACGTGAGCAAGAGAGGTGAGGTAGAAGGGAACATGCATGAGGATTTTATTGTAACTGCCTAGACACGTGACAGCAGGGAAGAAGAGAAAGGGATAGTGGTATTCTGTTAGTCACATTGACAACATTTCCATGTTCATCTATTTCCCTTCCTTGAGCATCAAGACGAAGCAGTTGTGCCACTAGTTGGGTAGAGTTGGAATACCAGTAGCAGTTGCGCCACTACCTTGAGGATTTGCCAAAGTAGCAACTGCAGCTGAAGGAAAAACTGACATATTTGCAACAGGCCCTGAAGAAGTCGGGGTGGCAGTTTTGGATGCCACTCCAACACTAAGAGAGGGTGTTGTAAATTCATCTTTTGAATCCAAATGTGTGCTTCCATGTGAATTAGAGGTAGAACTCTTATTCAACTGCACAACCAAAAGCACAAAACTTAACACATTCAGCAGAACATGTATAATTAATTATGTTTATGGAAAAGGAAATCAGAATTAGAAGGTAGTTGTTAAAGAGAAATATCCAACTGACAATAGATACCTACGAGTAAAAATAAACCCCAACTTACCTGAGGAATTTTCTTCAATTTCTCTGATAACTCCTTCTGCATTTGTAAAGCTTTCTTAGCTTTAGCTAAGGCGTCAATAGATAGGCTCCCAGAGAGAAACAAATTAAGTTTTCTTTAGTTTTAAAACAAGGTAAAATTAAAACGCATAGAAGCCCTTAAGAAAAACAACAAATGGATAAAATAGCATGCAAGCCACTACTTTATTTAATTTTAGTTATTAGACATGTATAAATAACATAATTATAGCAAAAGTCAAGTTGCACAGAGCATCATACTACATAAAACCCCCTCAGATTTCAATACCTCATAGGTCTGTTGTTTGGTCATTTGACAATTTAACCATCAGATAATCAGAGTTTTTCAATCAATAATGCAGTAAAAACTGCTCAGAGCCTAGTGTATGTATCATCAGTCACTAAAACTCTAAAACAATCTGCGAACTAGTCCCAAACCAACAAATAAAACAAAACAAAAAAAAAAATAAACAGAGAAACTACTGAAAAAAATGAAAAGATAGTAAAAATAGAATTTAAAGACAATAGAAAACAGAGAGACACAAACATAAAAGATGGAAGATGATGGTGCAAACTCTAAGTAGTCAATTGCCTGGCAACTGTGGAAGTCAATTTGGCTATCTTCAATGACAAAGCAAATCTACTAAAAGTAAAATGGACAGCATAAAAATTCAAGAACTCTTAAGAAAAAAATTAAGAGAAAGGGAAGAATGAAAAACAAATCGGGTCTTGAAATACATTAAATAATCAAGTAATTTATGAGGCATAAGTGCCAAAACTCAACCATCATTAAAAATGACAGTTGTCTTAACCATTCTCAAGAAATCTTGTACACATAGATGAGGAATTTAAACTGACACTCAGAAACAAAAAAGCTATAAGCCTGTAAGGAACCAAGGCCTACCTTAGGTGACTTGGAGGGAGTCTCAAGCACCTACTGACTCAACTACATGCAATGCAAGAGACTACCGTGTTATCCATGTTAAATTACTACTTACTCAGCATAAGTCCACATAATGAATAGTATTTGCCCAAAAATTTAGCTATCTTAGTACACGACTAGCAAAACTTACATCTTGCAAAAAGACCTAAAATAATAAAAATAGCATTAACTAGATCATATACATTATGTTCATAGTTGCTATAAGAGATACAAAAATACAAAAAACTTACTATATGAGACAATATTTAGAAATTACACAGACAAGCATGGTGTATATATATTTCTAAGTTGTCCATAGAATAATTCAAGTGAGTTCTTTGATTCCTATCTTTCCAATTACTAAGTTAAACAAGAAGTAAAAGATAATAATTCACCATCAGATCCTAAGCAAATATAGTAAACAGAAGGAAGCGCCAGTCATAGGACTAAGATAACAGGAAAGAAAAATAGAAGTAAATGATAACAATGGCACCAAGCTTCTATTGTGACGGTGCTCTTTGAGCAACTACAATTAAAATTTTATTTTACATTCAAACTCTTATAACCAGCTGTTGGAAAACAAATATTAAAAAAAAAGATAAAAGGAATATAAAGGCCTCAGATCTCATAGCTTATGATTCACACTATTAGAAATTTAGATTTTAGTGACCGATTTAGATACTAATTTTTTTCAGTCTTTATAGAGATCGAAATAGAGACTGATGAAGAAAAAAAAAATCTAATTTTTATCGAAAAAAAATCAATCTCTAATTCCATTTCTAAATTTTTTATAAACCAAAATTAAATTATGTTATAAAAAAATTTAAAAAAATAAAAATATATCTTATTGTTAGAGATTAATATTTTAGTCTTTAAATTAAAAAATTATAAAATAAATAAATAAATAAATAATGATTACAAATTCAGTTAACTAAAAAATAAAAAATAAGTAAAAAAAAATTTTAAAAATTAAAATATCAATCTTTAAATAAAAAAAATTATAAAAAAATTAATAATTAATGATTAAATTTTCAATCATTTAAAAAATAAAAAAATAAAATATTAAAGACTGAAATTTCAATTTTTAAATAAAAAATAAAAAAAAAAATAAGTAATGGCCGAATTTTCAGTTCCTAAAAAAAATTAAAAATGAAAAAAAATCTGATTTTCTCTCCCTCGTCTGATTTTGTTTCCTAAAAAATTCACCCAAATCTCTCATTCTGAATTTTGAGCCCCTCTCCTCTCTCTCATTTTTGTCTTTCTCCCTTTAACTCAGAATCCACTCCGAGGAGCGCCGCCAGAACCGCTCCAACCGTCACGCCCCCACCTCTGACCGGAGCTCCACCACCGTGCGTGACTCGGAACCTGCGGCTCACCCGCACGGATCTCTGTCAGCCCCAAAACTCGCGTCGCGCCTCCACCAAGAATTGCACCAGAACCCGCGCCGCCATCGCGCCTCACCCAGATCCGGTCTGGCTGCATCTCGGCAGCCGCGCACCAGCCGCCGTCCCATCGTGCCGCTGTTTGCGTGACCCGCTGTTGGTGGTATTGCTGCGGCGGTGCCTCTCTACACAAACCTGATCTACCCTTGCTTAAGGTATCTATCTCATAGTATTCATATCCATCACAACCCGTTTATCTATCATCAATCATCAATCATCATTGGATTTACATTTACGTTGTCTTTCTTTCTGCAACAATAACAGTCCATCTTTTCTATTTTTATTTCTTTTCCACAGAAGACAAGACGGGATGAACAAGCAGCCAAGAACAACCAGCGTCGACATGGCTGTTGTCGATCTCTGGAATCGAGAGCTCGACTATCTTTCTGCCAAGAATTTCGCTCACTGTCTCAGAGGCTCCGAGGTTCCCTCCATCATCCATTCTATTCCTCTCTTCTCTTGTCTTAAGCTCAATCAAACCATTGTTTTTTCATTCTTTTTCGTATAATGTTACTATGTTTTCTTTTTAATTATTAATTAATTAATTAATTAACTAATATTGAAATTGAAAATGTGCCTTTGTTGCCTTGCTCCTGTGAAAGCTGTGTGTTTTGTTTTGGGTATCAAATTAAGGTAGTCGTTTTTTCTCTTTATCTGAATCCAGTTTTATGTAGATATGGATCTGAATATGCCTCTGTGCTCAAGCTCAAAACTCAAAGCTCTTCTCTAATTAATATTGTTTCATCTGGTGGCTTTGCATATAATTTCTATTTTTGTATATGGTTCATTGTAACTTTTATCTTAGTTTCTGTTTGTAGTTATGTAGTTAAAATATTCCTGGACTATCAGCTGGTCTCAACCTTTGGATTTTATATTGTACTATATTCCAAGCATTTTGGACTTTTGGAAGTGGTAGCCAAACTTTGTGGAATATTGTAAAAAGTGGAGTTAAATATCAAAACAAACTTTGGTGAGGATGATTAGTTATTAGGTGACTTATCAGAGGAGTAATAATGTCTGTTGTATAATGATTCTTGACTACCTGCTCAGGTCCATGTCACATCTCAGCCTGCAATGGCATAGAAAATTGGTATCAGCTCGCAGTCCCGCATATAGCCCACTCACTCAGGCATTGAATTTTAATCTCTCTGTTTGAAAATTCTGTCTAACAAAATTTTCCTCATAACAGCTTAGCCACAATTTAATATAATATGGTCTATGTGAAGATGATGAGATGGTCAAACTCAGACATATCTCTCAAAAATAAAGAATAAATGAAATAGATTTCTACCCAAAATATAAGGACAATGGAAAAGTTGAGATTGTCACCGGACTAACTGCCTTACACGTTTACAAGGTTACATGTGATTGAAATAAACTCTAGATAGAGAAGTAGAAAAAACTATCTTTTGTCTGCATTGTTATTGTTTTCTGCCTGTATTCAAACTTTTGTGGTTGGTACCAAAACTGAAATTGCATTGTTACTATTTTCTGTCAGGTTGATCTAAATTAGAAAGAACATATGATAATGTTGTACTATCTACTATGTCATGTAATTAGATCTAATTTTCTGTCAGTGTACTATGTCATGTAATCATGTTTGTGCATCGTGGAAATTGTTTCAAAAGATATTAGCAGTTATGTCATGTAATCATGTTTGTGCATTATGGAAATTGTTTCAAAAGATATTAGCAGTTGCCTTATTGCTTCATTGTTGCTTGAAAGACCAGGAGAATCTTTTTCTCCACATTTGCATATGGTTGAAATCAGAATCATGACTGAAGTTTACTAAAAATCTAGAAAACATTGTTAAGACTGGGAAACTGCCCATATTAAGCTGGAAAAGCACAGAGGTTGTGTAAACACTATTGGCTTCAATGCAGATGGTGACATTTTGGTCTCTGGTTCTGATGACCGGAGGGTTATTCTCTGGGACTGGGAAACTGCCCATATTAAGCTCTCTTTCCATTCTGGTCACACTAACAATGTTTTCCAGGCAAAGATCATGGCCCACTATGATGATCGAAGCATCGTCACTTGTGCTGCTGATAGACAGGTATATAAATCCTTCACTTTGTGATAAGGAAGGAATGGATCATTCCTATTCCATTTCAATCTGTTAACAGACCATGTGCATCTTCCTTTCATATCCCTCACATTCTGATTGTGGTGGCAATTCCAGTTCTAATTTTATGTGTTGGTTCTAATCATGCTATAATCTAGAACCCCTATTTTTATCAAGTAATGGTAACTGTCACTAACTTAAAATGCACAGATCTCCACCATTCCAAGCTCCATCGTAATGCCCACTCTTTTCCCCTATTTCATTTTTTGCTCAAAGATCTCATTTTTTTGCTATTTTTTCTTGGTCAAATGGATCTTTGATCAAAACCCAGAAGCTGAAATATTTGGGGTATGAGGTTTTACATGTATACATTTATGGGGTTTGTGTAATTTATCCTATTGAGCCCCTTTCTGATTTGACTGTATTTGAACTGAAACAAAAGATGGGTTTTGTGGTCATCCAATTGCATTCTGTTGTTGTTGTTTTTGTTTTATCTTTTTCTATTTTCATATTAAATTTATTGTGTTTTGAATTCTGTTGGCTTGTTAGGAGAATGCAATGGCCTGGATAATTTGTGAGGATATTTAACAAAGTGTACATTATTGTCCTGCAATTTTCTTCATCATTTGTTGTTGTGATGGATGGGGATAATGGTCTTAACATACGTAATTGGGGTTACTATGAACCTGCCACTTCATTTAAGAGCCATCTGGGGCTTTAGCTAATGTCGTCCATGTACTAGTTTAAAACAAAGTAACTGGTCTCTAAAATTAATCCTAAGTTCATGTACCAGTTTATAGGATTGTAAGTTATAATGTTCTTGCAATTAATTCATGTTAAATCTTATTGTAATGATCTTGTAATGAGACAACAAGGTTTGAGCACTGGCACGCAGGAGTGTGAGTAGAGAGGCAGGACCAGTAATGTTTTTAGTGGGTAATCCATCTGTGAATCATATGATTAGATCTGGTTGGTTCTAATCATATCATAATCTGAGGTATTTTATTTGAGTAATGTGGATCTACTCATTTAGATTAAAAATATATAACAAGTTCTTAATGTAACTTGAACTCCTTTTTAATCTGCTTATGATATGATTTGAATCATAGTAAGTATAGAGGAGATATTGGTATTGATTCTTTGTTGTGTTCTCTACAAGAATCATTGATCGTGTGAGCTGAATGTTGTTGTGCCCATTTCAGTACAAGTATGATGCAAATATGGTTTTTTGGCTTGAATGTCAAGCGTGTTTGAATTGTTTGAATGTGTTATGTTTTGTTTCTTGTCTTGTGAGATTGTGAATCATATTCAGATTACAGTATAATTTTGTTCAGAAATGATTATAATAGTATATCTTATATGTAGTTCAGTTACAGTATAATTTTTTCTATTTTTCTTATTCAGATTTTCATTTCTTGATTTGAAGTTTTTCTTTAATTCTTATGAATGTCATTCTATATGACTGCCCAACTAATTGCAATCTTCAGTTGTGCACAGTTTCCTTATGAGTTCTGAAGTATTTGATCCTTTAGTTTCTGATAATCTTTTGTTGGTTCTTATAAATTTAAGATATATATCTGACTAAAAAGGTCAAGAAACAGCTTGATGATGATGGCATATTCTGTTCCTGTGCTCCATCACCTCTTCTAGTGTATGTGGTAAAGATTGCCACTGTGGGTAATCACTGGGCTATCTGATAACTGATAACCAACTAACTGATAACTGATAATAAACTACTTTATAAGTTATATACTGTGATAGTTATTAATCACATGTTGGGCTATCTACTGGTGAAATGAAATGAAGGTGTCATGTTCAAAATGAAAATTTATTGTTTCTAGATTCTGTTGCTGCACCTAATATATATTGTATAGCTTAGTAATTGCTAGTGCTGAATTATTTTTCTTTTAAAAAAAAAAGTGTAAGCAAATCGGCTCAAGGACGAGAGATGATACAGTGGATGAACTTTCAGTCTTCTCAAACATTTCTTGTGACTGATAGAGCAGAAGAGGAGGAGGATGACGAGGATGAGGAAGAGTTTTTATGATTAGAGTTTAGTTTGTGTTGTGTTCAACTTTCTTACATTTGAAATGTTGTAGTAATGAGATATTGTAGACAATGTTTAGTTTAGTTTATTCTAGAATGTCATGATGTTTAAATGAGATATTCTAAAGATTGAATTAGTTTAGTTTACGTTTTTTTTTATTTATGTGTTTGGTTATATATGAAATTATTGACTGTTGTTTATTAGGTGTTTTAAAAATTTAGATTTTAATAAATTTAAAAATAATTACAAATTCATATCACAAATTAGAGATCGAATTAAGGATCGACTATATTAAAAAAAAGATATTTAATGATCGATTTAAATATTGATAAATCAATCTTATAATATATTTAGTCTTTTAGAGACCGATTTAGCGATTGATTTTATAAAATATATAATATATTTAGTTTTTTAGAGACTGATTTAGAAATTGATAAATCGGTCTACATTTAAACTTTTTATAAAATATATAATATATTCATGTTTTTAGAGACTAATTTAGAGACTGAGAAACTAATTTAGAGATTAAAAAATCGGTCTTTAAAAAATTGATCTCTAATATACTTTTTTGAAATATAATTGACCAAAATTTGACCGAAAATTAGCGACCGATTTAGAGACCAAAAAATTGGTCTCTAAAAAATCGATCTCTAATATTTAACGACGAGACTTTTAGAGATCGATTTAAATCGGTCTCTAAATCGGTCTTTAATTATTTTAGAGACCGATTTTCTTTATTTAGAGACTGATTTTTTGGTTTCTAAAAGCCAAAATTCTAATAGTGTCATGTACAGTTTATGACATTGATTTCATTCACAACCTTCTTGCACCTTTGCAAACTAATCCACACACACGCACACACACACATTAATAACATTAACATATTAATAACATGTGTAAGTTAATTTATTAACAAGTTGAGCATAAGTATAAGCAAGAGAGTTTTACTTTCTTATCATCATGTGTAATTAACTCTTCATGTTTCAGGATGTAACCTTTAGTAATTGTTGTTAGAGACATAGATATATGTTGATCTCAACACCTGCCATTTTTGCAGGCTCTTGCAAAGAGATTGACAATAACTTAGCTAGCTTATTTCAGAGATTAATATACTTAGTTAGGGCCAAACAAAAGTGGGTTAATATCTAAGAGAAGAACTTTAAGACAGTTGGAACATGTACAAAGTTATTGTTTCTTTTTCAAAATTACTTTCAAACGCTAACTTTTATATTGGCACACTGTTTGAGGAGCTCCACTAATGCCTCAAAGGATTCATAGGTCTTAGATTATAAACAAATAAGTGTATTTTTACCCATGATTCTAATTTTTCTACAGCTTATGTACTTGCTGCCTAGAAAAATAGTTCTATCCATATAGTTCTATCCATGTGTAACAAAATTAGCCAATGATTATCACTAAGCTATCATCCTTTAAGCATACTTTATATTGTTTCTCTTTCTTTCTTTGTTTAGATTTGCTTGCATTCTCTTATACGAGTTCAAAACTCAAAATAATAATAATATATCAAAAAATAGCAAAAGGCACAAAACTTTGTCAAATGCGAAGGTTCTATCGATCTACTTGTTGGTTATATTTTGCACAGCCGAAACTTCCTTTCTTCCCTCGTTATACGAAATCACAACAGGCGTATGCAACCTGATTTCATCTTCACTCAATAGCCTACAAAAGCACACAAGGAACCAATCACCAAATTTTTCAAGTCGTAAAACAAAATCAACTCAGCTCAACATCGAGTTAGACCGAGTTAGACTCACCTAATTTCTTTGGGGCTTACCCGTGGACTTGGAGCAGAGGCAAGGACTTAACATATCGTGTTAATTTCACGACTTTGGGCAGGTAGAGGTTGAGCAGATCTGGACTTTGAGTGAGAGAGAATGAGAGTGAGAGTGAGAGCACGAGAAAGAGAGGGTGATGGTGAGAGTGAGAGTGAGAGGGTGAGAGTGAGAGGGAGAGCACGAGAGTGAGAAGGAGAGTGCAACTATGAGGGAATTTTTTTGTTGTTAGAGGAAAGTGAAAATTTAGTTTTTTTAAAAATATTTTAATTAAAATTTAAAATGAAAATAATGGCAGTTAAAATCGTCGTTTTATTCATTTAACTGTCATTTTTTACTTGTAAAATATGACAAA
The DNA here is from genome assembly GCA_029884605.1 of Ormosia emarginata. Taxonomy (NCBI): domain Eukaryota; kingdom Viridiplantae; phylum Streptophyta; class Magnoliopsida; order Fabales; family Fabaceae; genus Ormosia; species Ormosia emarginata. Next base: position 18,572,706 of record JAQQTP010000060.1, on the reverse strand, counting down.
TGTACAACTGACATATTATTGTAACACCCTTGTGGGGATGTCACATTTATAAAAAAAAATAACAGAAAGATAAATAAAATCTACCCAAGTTATAAAACATTTGTAACATAATATTGTAGTTGTAAAAATTCTTCTTGTTAAACAGAATAGTATTAAATAAAATAATGCGAAAACACAAAATAAACAAACCAACACCACACATAATATACATATGATTTTAGTTATAAGTTATACAAATAATTTACAACTATCCATATTTAAACTAAAACAGTAAACAAAACAAGAAAAGGTCAAATATATACAAACGCAGACGCGCCTCTACACATCATAAATATCTAACCTCGAAGGATCACTCTCGGATGAAACTTCGGTGATAGATATCCGGATGCTCGACCTCTACGGACACGGGTCTGCGGTCGATCTTCGCTTAATCTCGCTAGGCGCATCAAACATACCGCCCAAATAACGCCTTAGGCACCTCCACATGTAAATACAACAAAGTAGAAAAGATCGTTCAAATCCGTACGTATGGTCAAGACGCTTTCTATTCACCGAATCACGATCCTCCCACAGACGCCAGTTTGAGCCTCCATGAAACTCAAGTTGCACAAATCCAAAGAAACCTGGTAGCGTTATCCACACAATCAATCCAATGGATATGGATGATCGGATGGTTCTTGCTCATAGAACTGATCTTCGGCTTGCTGCTCTTCCTCAAACTCTTTATCATATAATTTAAAATATACAGATAACACATACAAGAAAGATGTAAGACAATCTAAATCATCACAAACATGGTAAATAAGAAAATGACAATACAGCAGATAAAAACAGTTCATACAATATAGAATGCCATAGCAACATAAACATAAATACGGATATCCCGGATATAATATAAGAATTAAATATATATGATATCACGAGATAAAAATATACTTGATATACAACACGAGATACATATGCAATATGACACGATCCTACTTCATGGAGCTAACCACATACGGACATCGAGAGAATGACCCGTAAAATCTATTAGTAACAACCAAACTATTTCGCGGTCTCACGTTGCGTCTTTCACATGGCGTGGTGTAGCACCATAACGATTAACTACAGGCAATGTACTATTAGACTTTTCTCGATTAAATATAGTGTGTGTCGAGTCCATTAGTGTGTTGCTGTCCTATGGGATACCGCAACTAACGTCTCCAGTCCATAACGAAAATGAACCACACTACGTTTATCGCATGATGATTCACCTCGTCAATCAATCCACCAAAAATTGGCATTAACTCAATGCATGATAGAAAATTATCAAAATACCCTCAATGGTACAAATATGCGTATTTACGCAAATGCCCTCAATGGCAAAAACTCATGCCCTCATGGCAGAAACTCATGCCCACATGGCAGAAATAAATACGATGTTCCCACCGGAAAATCTTGTTTCACAACCTGTCCGGGTTTACCACTTAGCTCGACAGTAAAAAATTGCTGTTTTCGTCAATCGCGTAGAAATTTTATCGCGTTTTCCTGATAGCATCGTTTTTACAAACGTTTTTAAATCGCAAATATATTTTCTTGTTTTTAAAATTGCGTAGAATTTTTAACACGTTTTCTCAATCGCGTAAGATTTTTAAATTATTTTCTTGTCCAAATTCCTTAAAAATTACTATTTAAATAAACAGAAATAATATTTAGTACATTTAAACTACGTAGAATATTTTTCATACCGTATACTGTCTTTTGAACATCTTTTCTATCTTATTTATCCGTTTTTACTAAAAATTGACAGTATTTTATTTAGAAATTTATAATAATGGTTTCCTAACTTTTCTGTAAAAATTCCTTTTACTTAATTTTTAACCGTATAATTTAACTTTTTGAAAATCACTAACATGCTTCAAAATATAATATGAGCTATATGTTAGAATTTTTCAAAAGCTACTGTATTTTCTTCTAACAGTAAAATCATTAGTTTTAACTTCTTAAATTTAATTCTAATTAATTTATTTCTTCAAAACTCATTGTAGAAAAATTCCTTTTAATATATATTGCTTCTTTTTGATTGAAAATGGTTTGGAAATAATTTTAGAAACCATAAATCCTTGGCTTTGGCATGTTGGCCGAAATACTTAAAATTGTCATTTGATCTCTACATTCATTTTTCTTGCTCTAAACAATTTTGCATCTTGTTAATTTTCCTAGGTTAATTAAATCACAATATTAGAAAATTAATGAGAACATTTTGGTTCTCCTTTTTGGTTGAGGCCGTGAGCCTTGATGATGTGTTCTTTGGAACACTCATGCAATCCAAATGACATGTTGTTCACATCCTAATATTTACACATGCATCTACTAACACATACAATATTTCAAAGCTTGTAGACATGCAAATTAATACAAATCACAAATAGAAAAGCTAATAACAAACACACAAATGAATCCTTATGGATTCTACAATCACAAACAATTTCCATCTTCTTACCACCACCCAAGGATGATAAGATTAAAGTCTTCCTCTTACCTTAAATGAAGACAAATACTCTTTCACTCCTTTCTAGGGTTTCGGTTTTCACCCTCCAAGACACCTACTAATCTTAAACAAAATTCTACGAGTTATAACATGAAAAAAAGCTTAAACCATGGATCAATCATGGCTTGGAACTTTGAAAAAGAATTTAGAAATGAAAAACAAGAAATTTCACCTTCTAGGTAAAATCTCCCAAGTAGGTTTTCAAGCCCAAGATGAAGGATTTTGCAAGAACTCTCAACTAGAGATGCTCTTAGAATTGTGTTTAGGTTTAGAAAAGTTAGTTGGATAAAATTTTAGGTGGATGGATGGTAAGAATGGATGCTTGGCCGAATGGACCTTCAAGAAGACAACAATGGAGTTTGGTATTTTTGGAAGAGAGAGAAGAGAGAAAGTATTAGAAAATCAAGTGATAATTACCCTCCAAAGTGGTGCATGGCCGTGACTTCAATGGCAGGAGGTGTCCACTTGGTTGGCTCCATCCAAGCCTTAGGAATGATCAATGGTGAGGATTAAAACTTGATCACCAAGAGCTCTCATTGGTTAATCTAAGCCTAGTCACTAATCCTTGTCATTAAGCCTTATCACATGCTCTTGAATGTTCCACCACTAATGATGCTTAATTAAGCTACTAATCCTATTAAGTTTTTACTAAACGTGGGTCCCGAAAATTTAGTTTTTTTGTCTTGAAAATAAAATAATATTATAATAATATAAAATTATTTTATTTTAAATTAAATCCTAAAATTAAAAGATTACTAATAGTATCATTCGATTGGTTAGTAAGATCCCCCAACTCCGAATAATTAAATTAAGATTTTCCGTTATTATTTTCATTTAGAACAAATCACACAAAAAATTAAATAAAATAACAGACAAGAATATAAAATAGTAATTAATACGAGAAAAACAACAAACAAGATCAAAAAAGACACAATGGTCATTTATCCTAAAGTTGAAAAACATCAAACAAGACATATTATATTTATTACGACAATTTTTAGAATTATCGTATTAAAACTACTGTAATTTACATATTTTTTTTTTAGTGGACTCATCAAGTGTAAAACAAGCGAGAGTTGGGGATTAATGGCTCCAGTCATAGACAATATACTTTGGAATTATAAGGTTAATAATCCAATAATGACAGTGACAGATTTTAACTTAATGATATTTATTATATATCATTCCATTCCAAACTAATCGTTACTCACTAGACTTAAGACAATGAAAGAAACTGAGCCTTGGTTAGAAGTTAAATCCGTGCATAATAAAAGTAGATGTTCTACTTCTAACTTCTTCAATAAGTAGGATATGCAATTAATTATTTAATTACAACTTAAGCTTAAAATATTGAGTACTACAAGTGAAGTATTAATTAACTGTAGTTAAAGAGCTCCCATGTCCGGGTACCTGGTGGCATGGACCAGTAGGACGAGTGGACGACACAAACAATGATACGAGAACATAAGACGGGTTTTTCTTGGTTTGTTCGTAGGCGAAGAAAGCTATGTCTTCCAGGAAATGTTTCTTCGTGAACTATCTTAAATTAATTGTGCTATCCGCATTAAAGTAAGGTGAAAGGGTCAAAGGGGTGGCCGTGATTTAATACCTTCCACTCCTTAAACGCGCATAATAAGCTTTTTTACCCCAGGGTTTTGCGTATTGACAAGAAGAAACTAACAGAAGAGGACATTAGAGAGCTAGCTAGCATTCTGTGATCGTAATATAAAATATAAATTAATGCTTATATATATTTCTTAAGTAATTAAAATATTGAAGGCTGTCAAGTATGACTACTGCGCTTTGTGACTAGCGACATAACATATTATAGCTTCTTAATTAAATTAAGGATTTTGAAAAATACATTATCAGAATAAATCAAAATTAAAAAAAAAATCTATTTTTTTTATGCCATTTATTTTAAAAATTACTCGAAACAAACTCCCTTTTAACAGTGAAGATAATGGAAGACTCGCGCTTTCTTGTAAGGACTTGTTAACGTCAATATAGAGTGACCGACTATATCATTAAATAGCCTTTATAAAACGAGATTAAACAATTATATCTAGAATAGCATCTTAGTTTTACAATTCAAATTTCAAAGAATTTAAACAAAAAAGATATGTAATTACGCAAAAATTTTCAATAGTTTTTCTCATATGAGTAGAAAGAAATTTTTATTAATGTGAAATTTTATATATATATATGATAAATTTAATTTATTGATTATCCTTCATAAGTTTATTTATTGGTATAAAATTAAATTTATACTGATAACACATATGCACCAACTAAAAAAATATACCTTATTTCGATTATCATTTCCATGCGAGTTGCGTATATTCGTAATATCCTTTTCACATTCTGAATCCCTCGTGTCAATTTTAAGGATTTGAAGTTAGGATGCCAACTCACACATATATATCGCGGTTTGCAGCTAAGAAATAAAAAGAGAGGGATGGGGGGATTAAAGATTAAACAATTGGAGTGCCTGAGATATTTCGATGGCGTAGAAGCCAAAGGAAAGAAGTTGTCTATAGCAAACATGGTAGACAAGTTGTGTGGGCTAATAATTAAGTTGTTACTATTTATTAGTATATAATGTCAATATCACTAAGTTCCAACTGCTTACTTCAAACAATGGTGATACATTCGATTGGTGTTTTATGGCTTCATTTTGTCTTGACCTCCCTCCTTAATTATAACCCTTCCCCTATTTAACCAATTTTTTTTCTCCAATTTCATCCCCATCACCTATCTATTTATCTATCTATCTATCTATCTATCTTAAATGTCACTGACAGTACTATGGCTACAGAGATTGGCCTTCTCTCCATGACCCAGATCCAAAATTTGTCACAATCCCAACACCACAAAAACCAACCTCAACCAAACCCTAACTCCACCGGTACCACCGACTCATCGACTTGGATGTGGAACCCTAGGGAACACAAGGAAGACGATGACTCATGGGAGGTGAAAGCTTTTGCAGAAGACACAAGGAACATTATGGGCACCACATGGCCTCCAAGGTCCTACACCTGCACCTTCTGCAGAAGGGAGTTCCGGTCAGCCCAAGCTCTAGGAGGCCACATGAACGTGCACCGCCGTGACCGGGCACGCCTCCACCAGTCGCCTCAGGCCGGTTTAGTCAACCCCAGCTCCTCTCATCATTCCACACCAGCATTCATAAATATCCCAGCTCAGGAGCTTGTTGCAAATGCTGGATTGTGCCTTCTCTACCATTTGCCAAGCCCTAATGCCACCTTCACTGCTCCAAGTCACAGTTCTACTTTGAATGCAAGTGGGGAATCTCCCTCCACTCTTCTCTCTATCTCATCCTACCCATCAAACAACTTGATGATGCAAACTTGCTCGCCACCATTTAATTTCCCTGTGGCGCAGCCAGCTGCAGCTGGGATCAATAGTGTTTCTTCTTATTGCAGCAACTCTAGCAAAGTGGAAGAACCCGTAACCTCCTCCATCGATAATGGCCACCTCGAAGAGCTTGATCTAGAGCTCCGCCTGGGGCACAGGCCAACACCAACCTGACAATTACAAAGCAAGCCCACCAAAAATATATAGATAGATAGATAGATATATGTCAGGGTGAACCATTCATGGTTTTAGCGTGTGAGAAAAATCAAAAGTACAACGAGTACTGTCATTTGCTCTCTTTTGCAGCTCTGTGGTCATGTGGTGTGGTGTGTGGAGAAGATCGAGAGTGCTGTAATTTGTTGATGTTTGAGACACCATATCCAGCTTTCACACTGTTGAAGCTGATAGACCTGTGGGTATTTTTTTGGTTCTATTTCTTATTTCTTGGTTTATTGTTTTTATCAGTGTGTGATTGTTTTGTGACTGAAGGTGCACATGGAGGAGCAATTTGGGGGGAGAGGATAGGAAAAGGAGAGAAAGGAGAACCACTTGTAAATTTTCAAAGAAAAAAAGAAAATGTAAGTTGGAATTAATTTTTAGAGAAATTGCCACTAATTAATAATGGAAGAAGATTAGGGTTTTGAGTGAGGCACTGAAAAAGGTTGCAGTGAAGTGTCATTTTCTGTTCTAAAGCTGTCTAAGTACACACATTACATGACTGTCTGGGCATACATTTCCGTGGGGATTATTTTCTATCCATCGCCTAAATAAACGGAGTAATATTATTTTCACCGTTACAGCAAACTACAAATATGCCATTTTCATTTAGTTTAGGAATTCTTTTGAGTGCAATTGTATCGGAAAGTTAGCCTTAAAGCAATATTTATAGAAATATTTAGTCAAAAACTAAAAATATTTCTTTTATATGCGCATGTATAATTATGAATATATGGTAAAAAAACTCATTAAATTCTAGTCCATATAGAAGTTCATATCATTATATTACAGACTCACAGAGTGAAAGACATTAATAATATTTAAGAGGTGAACAGTAACAAATTTTTATGATTATAGAATATGGAGGCTAGAGTTTCTGACGAGGTAAAAGAATGCGCTTGGCTTAATGGCTTAGACTGTAATGTTATAACATATTGGATCTTAATCTACTTCGCCTTCTCCTTTTAGTTTATAAGATATATTAATGTTAAGACTTCTACTCCAATTCTATATATCTCACTGTTATTACCACTTCATTTATATATAAATTACTCAACTGGCTATCTCTTAATTCAATTTTTGGCTGCCTTTAATTTGAATTTCTTATCTACATCTTGAAATGAAATTAAATGATTGTTATGATGTTGCATCTTTAAATTCAGAGATCTCTATCATTTTGTTTTAGTGTGCAGGATTCTACTTCTAAAACTCATTAAACCCTTTTAGCGAAAAATATTGTAGAAGTACTTTAATTGTAGTGTTATAATTAATTAAGGATCTTAATTTTAAAACTTAATAATTAAGGACTTTAAATTTGTTTTAATTATTAATTAAAGACCTCAACTTTAATAAAAAATATTTTAATAATATTTATTAATTAAAAAAAATTAGGACATATATACAATGTGTTTTATTCATATTATAAATTATTTTTATTTATTAAGTTAGATTTTTTTAAACATTTTTATTAATGAATATATTTTAATAAAATTGAGGTCCTTAATTGATAATCGTTGTAATGTTGGATTTTTTTTTTTGGGGAGACTACATAACTTTCGTGTTCCTGTCATTGAATGAAAAATAATCTCATAAATAGTTTAAATAAATCGAATTTGTGAGAATACCTCGTATATAAAAAAAAATTCTTAATTGGTTTATCAAAAAATTTAGATCCTCAAACAATTCTTTACTCAACCTTTTTTATGATTGAACAGTAATAAGCGTAAAGCTAATGCACGAATACTTCTGGGTTGAAGGGTTAGTCTATTTTTTTTCCCCAACCTTCTTCGGCTTTATTAATTGATTCTAATCATCCGGTCAATCTGGGTTTTCCTTACAAATTAAACGTTTGAAATGCTTCATTACATGCGCTTTGCCAACCAACTGCTAATGATTTTCATTTTTAATTGAAATCTATTAGTAATGTGTAACCACACGCCTCTAAAAGTTACCGAAAAATCTTAACAAATGATTAATTTATATCGAGCTTATGATCATATATCATGTTGATTTTACGGTTCTCTTTTAACACATATACTCATATATTATTTGATACCAAACACGCAACACATCATGCATAACAGAAAGTAAAATAAATTCAAGTATTTAAACTCTCTAAACAAATTAAGCATATAACATATACACTGATTCAATTGATCCTTGCCGTCAAATAAACATGTTAAATGTTCATACTCGTAAAAAAAAAATGTTAAATGCTCATGTGGCTGTGTTATGCTAATATGGCCTTTTGTCAAGCTTACGCCATAGATGGCGAGAAGCATAAATTAAAAGCGGAAACCAAAATGAAATTGCGTGAAAAAAAAATTCGAAGACAATAATGCAACATTAACGAAATTAAAGACATAGAGTTAAAAAGAAAAAAAGATGTGTCAAATTATTGAAACTAAAATTATAACCAAGTTGTATAACAGTCTTACTTCAAGTGGCATCTACGTTTTTGTTAAGACTCCCAGTAAAAAAGATTTATAATAAAATATTTCAAACAATAAAAAGTAAATCAAATTTGGATGCAATTAACCTTGTTGGAGCATATAGTCCCTCCTCTTCAAGTGTTGTGGTGTCTTCGGTGAAAAGGATGGGTGATATATCACTAATATAGATCTATATAAAGGAGTTTTCTTATATATCGAGAAATCATCAACACTATTTAAATTAGGGCTTTTTATCCAAATGTGTTACTGTGTGGAGAGGTCAATCTGTTTAAAGATTGAGTTTCGTTGATTGAATTGAATTTTCACATTATAAAATAAATATTAAATTAATTGTATGTATTAACATAAATCTTAAAAAAAAACTGAACCTATTAAAAGCTTCATGTCTTCGTAAAACTACAACGTGTTAATTCTCATCGCAACCAGTTATTTTTATTATTTTTTTCTGGATTCTCATCACAATCAGTTGGTGGCGAAAAATTGAAAGAAGATATAAACACAATAGCAAAATTAAAAGAGGGGGAGGGGGGGGACTGCTGGTGGAGGTTGTTCTTTCTGGCGAGGGCTGCGAGAAAATCAAGACAATAGTGTTTGTTTAACTCATTAGTGAATGCAAGTCCTAATGAATAAAGTTATCTACATTTGCACAATTGTTATCATTTGTTTATAATTGATCCTATCTAAACTTTTATATACCTATATTATGATTTTACTATCTATGCAGGGATGTGAGCACATACCAAAGTGTGTGCAATTAACATTTTTCTTTCAATGGCCTTTTTAGTGGCAAAATAATACTTGTGACACATCACTTTCATTCACATTTCTTCGCACCTATTAAGTGGTAGCATCATAATGTAGGCATGTAAAAATTTTCTTGGGACCAACTACAATTTGATGGTGAAGACTATAAAGGGATGAAGATATGTGAATGGAATTTTGGCTACTAAGAATTATTCAACTGCAATTGGAAATGCAGCACTCTACAGAATTGCACCTAGCTAGTTAGCTGCATGGTATAAGTTACAATATTAGGAGTGACCCATGAACATTGACTAATTCATTAGGTTGAATTAAATAGATTGCCATATGGCAATAACTTGTTAAGATTTAACAAATAACAATATTCTCAATATCAAATATCACCATTGCTGTAACTTGCATTACTAATTGTGTAAGGGTAGATAGAGGGATCATGGATGGAGAGGTTCAGTGTCTAGTTAATTAATTTTATTGCATGCAATTGAATATATCCAAGGATGATTATAATTTGTAAGAGACATATGGGGAACAATTTTGAAAAGAAAGGGAGCGGAGTGTGGATCTCTATATCTGTGCTAAGCTTACTTTTCTGCAAAATGGCGAATTTTGACTTAATCAAGCTAAGCAGAGCAGAAAGAATGGGTAAAGAATTGAGATTTCTTTTTCCATTGCTCAGTAGTGCGTAGTACAACAGAACTGTAGTCGTCGGCAAATGGGTGAACCTTTTCTTCGACTAGGCCAAGCCTGCTTCTGAAGATCCACTTCCTTCATTAAAAGTTGAAATATTTTTTCACTTATTATGTTGTCCAAATAGCTATCCCCAGCCTTCCTTTCCTAAAAAGTAGATAAAACATGTTTCAAAAACAAGTTAAGATAGATAAGACAGTTGCGGTAAGTAACTTAAAACCCCTTCTTGCTGCCTTTAATTTCCTCCTTACTGTCCTGTACTTCGCACTTTACACTTCTCTCTTTCTCCGTCTCTCTCCACATATATAATGATTTTAATTTTTCTTTTGCACCTAAAGAAAGAAAAGTCTTCAATTTTTCTGATATATAATTCCATAGCGTGGCATGATTAGTTCAACAAAACAAGCTTAATATACGGGACACTAAATGTGAGTCATTGAGCTACAACTATACAGGTGACCCGTGGTACATGTGCATGTGTTCTTGCTAGCTATTTAGCAGCACTATTGGCGTGCATTCTTTATTGCATGAGTTCTGTTAGTTACACAGACTTTTTTTATTAAGAAACTTAACTTCACAATCTGTCATCACTATTTACTTTTCTTTCTTCTTTTTTTTTCCTCAGCCATATCCATGATCAGTATCATTTCCTGTGTGTAATCTGTGGGCGAAGAATCTCAGCATGAATTATTTCCCTTATTGAAAAGGCTAGAGCAAAAAATGTAAATTCATATAGCTTTCTAGTTTTGTTGCAAATTTATTGTCTTCATGCATGTGGTCCAAGCTCCAAACCCAAATATCTCAAATTTGAATATGTCTTTATGTGAGTAGTCATATGATCTTTGTTAGGTTGATGATGTCGATTTGTTATCGTTATAACAAGACAAGGCTCGGCAGGTCATGTCAACTTCAATTCTTCAGCAATCAGCACTAACTCGTATCATAATTAACATCACATATTATATATGAGTAATTTTTAAGTAGATATAATTTATTATAGATATTTAAATTATTATTTATTATATATAAAATAATAAAAATTATTATAAATTATATTAATTATTAATAATATTTTTATATATATTAAATAATAATTTAAATATTTAAATAATGACATAATAAATTGTATCTACCTAATTTTCCAACTATGTATAGGTCGACTAATATATGTATCGATCGTAAACGGCAGGCCAACATCTCACATTGCGTCATTTTGGACAACATTCGAGGAGAATTCCGTAATGTGGTTGACTGGTTGCTTAATAAGAAGCCTCCAACTTCCAATAGAATTAGTGGATGACATTTCGGTGGTAGGATAGTCTGGGTACGAAATAGATAGACTGCATCTGGCACATGATTTTAACGTTGAAGAAATTTATAAATAAATTTAAAGTAATCAGTAGAATGGATCAGATTAATTAATATTTAATATTTTTATAAATTTTTATATTACATAATTAAAAATATAAAAATTTATAAAAATATTAAGAGTCTAATATATTTAATTTGAATTCTAAATCTAAACAATAATTTCTCTTGACGGTTGGCTGCTGCTGTCCACAGTCAAAAATTACTTTGAACTCATCCTATTAATTCTTAAACATGCTATATTCACAAAAATTTCATTTAATTAGTAACAACAGAGCTTATTACGTTATTTAGTTCTTTGTATATTCCGTCACTCCTTTCTCATTTTCAAATTATGGATTGCCCATTTTTCATTCTTAATCTCGTAATTAGTATCTTTATCTAATAAATGAATTAAGTTTAGGTTGCATGGTTCATTGTAAAATAATGTAAACACGTAATAATAAATGACCCCAAAACAAAATGAAAAGGCCCCTTTTAGATGATGATCAAGAGTAAATGCCGCCCTTTAGTTGTATTTGAAATTAAAAGGGAAATCTCAGTTTAATGGGTTTGTGTAATATAAACCTCAAAATATATGGCCTATTTATGACCTGACAGTAATAAATCACTGATTTATTAATTAAAAAAATTAACAATTAAATTGATTACTTAAAATTTTATAAATTTTAATTAATAACACTTAAATTTATACACAAATTTAGTTAAATAATTTTTTTAAGAATAATTATATATACAAAAAAATTATATATTTTAATTGATAATATTTACATACACCTAAATCTACATATAAATATTGTCAAATAAAAAAATAATACCTTTATGAATCAGGATCCTCTCAATTTTTATTCTCTCTCAAGTAGTCAATTGTAGGAGAGAGAAAGACACAAGATTATGAAATAATTTAGTGTGGTCTGGTTATGGTTAAAAATTAAGGACAAAATCAGTTGTCAAGTTTCACAAAAAATATATAAAACCTTGCAACAAGTTGTAGTTAGCAAGAGTCGATTCACAGAAAACTAATTTAATTAATATTATAAATTGATTCCTAATTTAAACTCTCAAAAACAGTAAACAGTAAAAAAGGATTTTGTTTGTTAAACTAAAAACAGAAATTGAATATAAAATAATAACAGTAAACACGATTTGAATTACCAATTAAAATATATTGGTTAAGAGATGGAATCCACCACTAGATTTATATGATCATCCTAGCCTGCATATCCTTTATCTCAATATGACCAATTATGTTTCTATACGATTGTGAGATTAATTCATTATTTTTCTTAAGTTTTAGTTAATTTAGCAACCGCTCAAATCAATCCCTAATCAAAAGTTATTTGTAAAGCAACCGCTCTTATACTTACCTAATGATCACATTACAATTTAGAAAACCAATCATACTAAGATCCAATCACACACCAGAATTGAATTACTTAGATCATATGTTTCACTAGTCCTATCACCACAACCGTGCATAGCAATCCTAATTTTACCACTTTCGAATTTCGCAAAAAATATAAAAACCTTTATATTGAATTAAGATCAGAAAACATATGAATAGAAACACAACTGTATTGAAATAAAGAATTATGCATAATTCACATGATCAAAATTAAGGTTTCATCTTTCCTTAACCAAATAAGAAAGTTAGCCACACATGGCAAATTCAAAATCGAAAGAATAACAAAAGAAAGACATCATCCAGAATAAAAGAAGAGAAGAAAACTAAAGATCAAACTAGTTTCCAAGGAGTGAGGTTGATTGATCTTTGATTACTCGAGCCCGAGTTTCTAATCTTTGATTTTTCTTCAGTTCCTTGACGGCTTCTAGTCCAGAGATATGTTTTTGAGACCCTAGGCAATCTTATTTATAGCTTTTGATAACCAGTTCCTCAATCATATTGAAATTTGATTTCCTGATTCGTAGACACGGGCCATGTTAAGACATGGCCTACCCCGTGTCTGAGTCTGTCAACGTATCTAGTGGGATTTGAAGGCAGAGAAGAACATGGCCTACCCTATGTCTAAGGACACGGGCTGTGTTCTTGGGTGTATTCAGAACTGGACCTCTTTTTGTGATGACAGAGAAGTACACGACTTATCCTGTGTCTGGGGACATAGGCTGTGTTTTTGGTCAGATCCAGCACAAAATCTTGTTGAAGTACCAGATAAGGACACGACCCACCCCGTGTCACTTAATTTCTTCATATTCAGCCTTGATTTCTCTTTTCTCCTTGCTTCTGGGAGTGATATTGATCTCATTGATTCTTTAGCTCTCTCCTCAAGTGGTTAACAAGTTTGGTTTGAAGCTAATGAACTCACACTCAAAGATCTCTTGAAAAACACAATTCAATTATGAGTGCTTGTAATCTCATTTAAGCATAGTTTCACAATAAACATCTGATTAAGCTTTGTAGCAAAAGCTTAGCTAAATGTTAACAATTAAGCACATATGAAGTCCAATTACATCAAACATAAGATATTCAAGATATGGAAATAATCGACAGATCAAATACTCTCACACTTAACATTTTGCACTCTTGGGAAAAAACATAGAATCAAGCACATGCTTCCCAATAAGTCTTAAAAGTGCAGAATAATGAGCAAAGACCTACACATCTTAGTCTTTTCAATGAATCTAAGTAATCAAGAATTTCCTTCCTTAACAATCCAAACCAACAAGTAAAGTCAATCAAATATCAGGCTTAAATCAACATGATAAATCCTCATTGATATACTCTCTCACTCAAATGTTTTGGGCTTGTGTTTACTCTCAATTTACTCATGAGAACATGTCCTACCATAAGCTTGGTAAGCCTCTACTTCTCCACCACCTAGGTCACATGCATACAAAGATCAAAATATCTTTAATTAGGTTGTAACGGGGTCAAGGTTAAGGTAAGATATATTAAGGATAAGTAAGGTTAGACCATAGGAAATAAAAAGGCCAGGGGGAATATATCATTCAATCATTTCAGTAAAAACTTCTCAACATTCTTCAACTTCCAATTTTCTTTTGTACCTTCACATTTTTCTTAACTTTATCTAATCAACAACCAACTTTTTCCTTTTCCTCTTCATTTCTTTCTTTTTCACTTTTGAGTTCTTTTTTTTTTTGGCTAGTATACCTTGCATCACATTGTCAAATATCCTCATACTAAGTCAAATCCAATTCCCAACACATTTACCCAGCTCTTCCACTCCCTAAGGTAGGGTAGCAATGATTTTTCGCTTTTAGGCTTGTATTGAGCTATGATAGAAAGAAAGGAATCCATTAGGCTCAAAGGGGTTAAACAATAGATAAAAATGCAAGGATGACTATTTGGCCAGTAGTTGTTAGAAAGAATTGTCTTTATCATTTTAAATATATGCAGTGGTCATTTGCAGCTTAAAAGAGAGTCAAACCAAATTCTAGAGTACACATAATCATAAGCAGACCCACACAACAAAGAATCAGGATGACCTAGAATTAACCATTCACATCAGGGCCCAAAATCTCACTAGGTTTCAATATACCATATTTGAATTAACCCTTTCAAATTTTTTAAAAACCTTACAGGATAGGTTAAAAAGCAAGAAAATCCATTCCTTTAAGCTTAAAAACTTTTCAAATTTTCAATAAAATTTTTGGATTTTTTGCTCACCACTCAGATCACTTTAAAACTCAAAGGAAAAATATTTATCAGATATGTAATGAAGCGCACATTATCCCCCCACACTTAAAGCAGACATTGTCCTCAATAGCAAAGCATACCCATAGCAGAGAAAATAAACACAATTAAACCAACAGGGCATAGGAAAAAAACATGAATAAATCAAATCCATAATCATTAATCAGCAGTCATATTCCAAAAATGGATCCAATACAATGTCAAAATATTCAGTCCATGTCAAATGAGAAACCCAAAATAACAATGAGAATACATCAAGATGGGGGAGGAGGATAAGACAATCTCTAAAGCAAGGCATCTAGTTTACCCTCAATGTTATCCATCCGCTGAGCAGTAGAGTCCTCCAGCACCTGGAATCTGTCATCAAATCGCTGTAAGCGGTCATCTAACACTACTAAAAGTAACTTAAATAGCGATGGAATGTTTTCGTCGTTGATTCATTAAATTTCGTCGCTATAATAATTAGCGACAGAATCTGTCACGGAATTGTTTCTGTCACGTAATCCTTGGTTGCTAATTTTTTAGTGACAGAAATTATTTTCGTCTCTAAATAGCGATAGATTTTTTTGTCGCTAATTTAAAAAATTCCGTTGCTATAAATCTGTAACCAAAGTTTTCTAATTATTAAAATATTATTATTTAGCAACTGTTTTAGCGAAGGAATATTTTGTTGCTAAAATGGAAGTATAAATCTGTACCTTTTAGCGATGTCATGCCCTTGCATCAGCTCTGGGAAATCAGCAGCAGATACCTCTCCACCCTGGCTAGGGTAATGATCTAAGATTTCATGGTTTCCAAGACGTACCATGTTAACCTGAAAAACCAAAACCCTTATTAAGAACCCTCACAGAAATGTATATGTATCAATATCCAGTAAGCTAAATCAGAAAAACGTTCTAAAATCAGTTATAGGACTCGAAATCATGAATAAATCCTTGCATATAAATCAAGAATATACTCAGTTACACTTACACGGCTCTAAAATCAGTTACAGGACTCTAAATCAGTTCAGAAAGACATTCACTTAAACCAGAACAAATTAGCTACAGGACTCTAAATCAAGAATAAACCCTTGCATATAAATCAAGAATATTGATGCAGATGTATAACATAATGTTTTTTAATTGGAATTTGGGTTTGATGCTCCCTCCTTCCTCTCTAAGGATTACGTTGGAGACTAATGGTGATTCTAGATCCTATGAGTGCATGTGCTTTATCTAACATAAGATTGACTATTAAAACATATTTTAATATCAACTGAAAATATGTCTGATATATCAATTGAAAAATCTTTACAATTTATTTGTTAGCAAAAGAAATAGACCAAACCATGAACCAAATAAACCAAAATTGGACATAGCAACAACATAACTAAATCAAATCACCACAGACACTATTAGTCAAATTTTGATCATAAGAACAATATATCATGCAAGTAACTGACCGAGCACAAAAAATAAGTGAGCAAGGCCAAGACTAAAGCATACCTAGCATTCAAGAGTTTGCAGCTCAAACCCAAAGCCAATACTCTTGGTATTATATCAACATAAAAATTAACACATAACCCAAAACTGGACACTAGGGACGGGAATGAACCAGAGTAGCAAAAACTTATAGCACATTTCCAATCAAATCTAAAAGGATCTATACATTTTCCTTCTCATACAAAGCCACCTCATAGACTCACTTCTCATCATGCAATGAATAAAAACATATTTACTTATCAGCAATCAAAATGTACCAGTAATTCAGCCATTTTATCAAACCAAGAATAAGGAACCAAGAAATTAAAAAAATAGCTCATCAAAGTACTCATCCTTTTCACCATTTCATTCACATACGACCCTTGAAGAAATACTTTTTTTTTACTATTACCGTAACCAAACCATAAAAAAAATTTAAGTCACAGTAAAGTATTATAAATTAGTTAAGATCTCATATCATCAAGGACCATAAATCATTCCATCTAAATACTTCACAACACATTGATTCGATCTCAAAACACTTACACCACCATATCTCTTTTTCATTCATCAAAATACACATTACTACTCTAGCATACCAACATTGAGTCAAAGATAAACAACATGCTTCATTATCTCTATTTTAACTCACTCCATTCAAATAGGCATTCTCTCAAACAGATTATAGGTACACACTTAATCACTTCTTACTTGTCTCATATTCTAAAACACTAATTGCAATTACAGGCCAACACCAGTTCAGATTTTCAATTCGTATTACATTCACAGTATCATAGATGGGAAATAATTCGTATATGACCACAACATATGGAATTAATTATGAAGATAGCAACCATTTTCTTCATTTTTCCCTTCTTCACTTAGGAAGAAAAGGCAGATGGACCAAACAATTTAAGACTTAAAACTTAAAAGTAATGTGAGGTGGCTTACAAATAGGCTCCCAACACACAGAAGAAACAAAGAACCTATCAACCACCAATGCCAACAGTTTTATTTGCATGCTCTGAACCTCCCAATGGCCAATACTAAAAAAGAATAGTACTAATTAACAATTCCCCACACACCGTTAGACTAGGGAATAATAATCAAATACAACGAAGAAATGAAGGCCAAGCTTTGACTTCAAATTGAAGACTACATATAATACTGGTCTTATATGTGAAGCAATGCCAAAAAATTCAACATGATCACCAACCCTCCACGTATAACACACCAGCCAACATAAACTAATAAGGTGAATTATTTTAAACATAAATTATTATAAATCTTCATCACCAATTCACGTTCTGAGTAGCTAACCAAGGTGAATTAAACTCATTGTAGCCATAAAATTAATTCAAATATAACAACATAGGGTGAATACTTAAAAATTCGATGCATGAAATTAATTATTAGGTCTAAATAATTTAAAATGATATAAACAAAGAATTTGATTGCAAGAAGCATGAATAAATTCCCTTTATGCTAGAAGGGAAGAATTCTAAAAATTAGGTTGAATATTCTCCAACAACATTAGTATTTTGAATGACAGTCATAGTGCAGATGATTCTCACACTTCGTCTATGTACAACCTTCATCATATATACTATAATATATATATCCTTTAATTTTGCTTATTCTTATACATGAGCCCAAAGTGACCATGGCTCAAATAAGAACAAAAGGCCTCTTTATTACCCAAAAAAAATAAAGGAAACACAGAAACTCCAAAATCCAAATATAAATATAATAATTTGAGATTAGACACATGTTAGCTCTATATGAGTTCAACAACACTTTACACCAACCCAGCACTTGAATGTAAAGTCAATAATCAAAACAGACAAGAAGAAAGTTATTAGGAATATAATCTTAAATACAAAAGGTACAATACTCACACAAAATTCATTGATGCTCCAAGATGACCAGGTGCCTGGTTTGGAATTTCTCAAAGATGGCAAATGGGTAGATATCCCCCCTCCAAGAACAATGCCAATTTTGTGAACACAGATGACCAAGTGGAAGTGTTGAGCAATGGGTTATATAAAAGTGTTGTGCATAGGGTCATGCCTGACAAGAATGGAAGCAGACTATCCATTGCCACCTTCTATAACCCAACTAGTGAAGCCATTACACTAATAAGCAAGCAAGCAAAAGTGCCCCACAAATAAGCAAGCAAAATCTATATAGCCTTTGACTCTTAAGAGGAGGACACATTTCATTTTTCCTTTTGGACCCTTTGGAAAAGTGCCCCACAAATTCAGCAATTAGCAGCGAAGCTACCCAAAGCATGTCAGTGTTTAAATAAACATTAGCATATGACAGATGGCACTTAAATTAATATGCCACTTATGCTTAATTGTGTTTTATAATGATGTGTTGAAATTATATCAGATTTACAATCAATTATTTGAGAACAAAAAAATAGAGAATGATACGAAGTTCATTTTTAATGCCTTTGTCAAGGATATAATTCAGATCAACAGAAGTTAGTTACAGATTGTTAGTTAACTCCATTAGTTTGTTACAGTAGTTACAAAGTTAGTTTGTTCGTTTAGTTATCTGTGCATTGTTTCAGTGTTGCTCAGTTGCATTATAACAGCACTACAACATCATATATACTGCTTGGATTCTCTATCAGTGAATAAGAAAATCATTCGTCATTTCTCAGTATACTTCATCTTCTATTCCTTTGTTCTCCCTCTCTCTTCGGTTTCTCTTTAATCTGCTTCTAGTCTGATACCTTACATGGTATCAGAGCTGGATCAGATCCATAGAGACTCCACGCTTCACTCAACAAACATTTTCCAGTGCCACTTCTCCTAAGCTTGATGAAGGAAATTTCCTTCCATGGCGCCAACAAGCTCTTGCTACCATAAAAGGTTTCAAGCTTCAAAGTTATCTTAAAGAAGGTTCAGGATCAGCACCACGAAAATTTGCAACAGATGAAGATGTAGTACTTGAAAAATACACAGAAGATTATTTGAATTGGGAACAATAAGATTCTCTGCTACTCTCATGGCTTCTACCTTCAATGTCAGAATCCCTCACTACAAGGATGGTAGGATGTGACCACTCATTTCAGGTATGGAGTAAACTGGAAATTTTCTTTGCAAGCCAAACACGTGCTAAGATCAAGCAACTAAAAACACAGCTTCGTAGCATAAAGAAAGAAACATCTATCAATGAGTATTTACTTCAAATCAAGAAAATTGTGGATTCCCTAGCCTCTGTAGGACCACCAGTTTCAGTAACAGATCATGTTGATATAATTCTTGATGGTCTTACGGAAGATTATGACTCATTTGTGATATCAGTAACTTCCAGAACTGATCCTTATTCAGTTTCTGAAATTGAAGCTCTTCTAATGGCTCAATAAGAGAGAATTGAAAAACACAGGAAAGTTGAGATGTCAAGTTTAATTCAAGCAAATGTTGCTCAATCCTCACAGCTAAATAGGTTTCAAAATGGTGGAGGATTTCGAGGTGGCTATAGAGGAGGTCATATTCGAGGAAATTTTAATGAGCAGCAGTTTCACTTTGGCAGGGGTAGATCAAATTTTCGTGGAAGAGGCAGACATTTTAGAGGTGGAGGTGGAAGAGCATCCTGGTTCAATAAGTGCCAATTATGTGGTAAATCAAATCACTTAGCTTAGGAATGTTGGCATCGTTTCAGTAAAAGTCATCCAAATCCGTTTGGTGATCATTCTGCTACACCACCTTATCCACCTACACAAGCTATGATAGCCAGCTCTTCTTCCTCTTCTACTACTTCTCATCCACCTTTTCAAGCTATGCTTGCAACACCTTCCACTTTATATGACCCTGCATGGTATCCTGACTCAGGTGCTTCCAACCATTTGACACCAGATCTTTCAAATCTGTAAGTTAAATCAAGTTACAATGGTTCAGATATAGTACAATTTGGTAATGGTACAGGTATGCCTATCAAGCATATTGGCTATTCTGAGTTGTCCTCTTCCAATCCTTCATTTCCTTTAGTCCTTAGCAATCTAATGCATGTTCCTGGTGTTTGCAAAAATCTGCTTAGTGTCTCACAATTTTGTAGAGAAAATGATGTTTTCTTTGAATTTTATGCTGATTTTTGTCTTGTTAAAGCTCAAGCTTCCAAGGAGATCCTTCTCCAAGGCAGACTTAGAGATGGCCTATATGTCTTTGATCATCTACTGTCAGCTCCAACTTGTACTGGATCCTCTCAGTTTACTACTTTCGTTCCTAGTCAGTTTGTTTCTAGTAGTTCTGTAAATGTTGCAAGTTGTAATTCACACAATAATGTTTTTGATTTGTGGCATGCTAGACTTGGTCATTCTGCTGTTAAGACAGTATCTCAGGTGCTTAAACAGTGTAAAGTTGATGTTCCTTTCTATTGTTCAACGTCACTTTGCCCATCTTGTTGTATGGGTAAATCTCATAGTTTACCATTTCAAGACTCGAATACCACCTATGAACCATTAGAACTGATATTTTCTGATATTTGGGAACCATCTCCTATGCCATCATCTACTGGTTCTAGGTACTATATTGTGTTCATTGATGCATACTCTAGGTTCAGCTGGATCTATTTAATGCATGCTAAGTCTCAAGCTCTTACCATTTTTGTTCAATTTAAAACTATGGTGGAATTACAACTCAACAGAAAAATTAAATTCCTTCAAACTGACAATGGTAAAGAATACTTAGCTTTCACACAATTTTTAACTTCTCATGGTATTCACCATAGACTTAGTTGCCCTTACACTCATCAGCAGAATGGTTGTCCTGAGAGGAAGCACAGACACATTACTGAGATGGGCTTGACCTTGTTAGCTCATTCATCTCTTCCTTTAATGCTCTGGGGTGATGCTTTCCTTACAGCCACTTATATCATAAATAGTTTACCTACTCCAATTCTACATAATCTGTCCCCATATGAAACTCTCTTTCATAAGAAACCTCTTTATTCTTCCTTTAAAGTTTTTGGATGTGCTTGCTATCCTTTTCTTAGGCCTTATAATAAACATAAACTTGACTTTCGGTCTCATCAATGTACCTTTCTTGGTTATAGCAATAATCACAAGGGTTACAAATGTTTGTCACCAAATCGAAAAATTTATTTCTGTAGGCATGTACTTTTTGATGAAACTGTTTTTCCTTTCAAAAACACTAATTTTCCTTCTATGTCAAGTTCGATTTTTCCTTCTGTTTCCTCTTCTTTGTCAAATTATGTTCCCAACATTCCTGTAGTTCTCCCTACAGCTCAGAATTTGTCATCTGTTAATGATACATATGTTCCTATTACTATTTTGTCTTCTGGCCAAAACACTAATCATGCAGGGCTTCATTCTAGTACCATTCAGCAGCCTACTCTCATTCCAACCATTTCAGATTCTGTTCCTCTTTCAACTGCACAACACCTTTTAGAAACTACTATTTCTGACTCAGTGCCTACGACCAACATCCACACTATGACTACAAGGTCAAAGGCTGGAATTTTTAAGCCTAAGGTCTTTACTGCTACTACTGAACCAATTTCAGTCAAGGCTGCTCACAAAGCAATGCAAGAAGAGTTTAATGCCTTACTATCCAACAAAACCTGGTCTTTAGTTCCTCTTCCTCCTCACAGAGAAGCAATTGGTTGTAAATGGGTTTTCAAACTTAAATATAATCCTAATGGTTCCATTAATAAGTATAAAGCAAGGTTGGTTGCCAAGGGTTTTCATCAACAAGCTGGCTTTGACTATTCTGAAACCTTTAGTCCAGTTATTAAACCTGTCACCATCAGACTTGTTCTCACAGTGGCTCTTTCTCAACAATGGCCCATTCATCAACTTGATTTTAATAATGCCTTTCTCAATGGAGATCTCAATAAGGAAGTCTATATGCACCAACCTCCTAGCTTTGCTACAGATTCACCTTCTCTAGTTTGTAAACTTCATAAAGCCTTATATGGTCTGAAGCAGGCTCCAAGGGCATGGTTTGATAAACTAAGCTCTATTCTTTTCCAATTTGGGTTTCAATCTGCCAAGTGTGACTCTTCCTTATTTTTCAGAATTACTTCTCAGGTCACTATGTATGTTTTGGTCTATGTTGATGACATTATTGTCACCAGTAATTCTCCACGTGCTATCAAAACTCTCATTGCTGATCTTCATTCTGTCTTTGCCCTAACAGATTTGGGTCCTTTGCATTACTTTCTCGGGATTGAAGCCAAGAAACTGAATAATGGTGGACTATTTTTGTCTCAGTCAAAATACATTATTGATCTCCTTCTCAAAGCCAAAATGGACAAGTGTAAATCTGCCTCTACACCTATGACAAATGGTGATGCGATTATCAGCACATGGTAGTTTGTCTATGCAGGATCCATCTCTCTACAGGTCCATTGTTGGTGCATTGCAATATGCTACCATCACACGTCCAGAGATTGCATATTGTGTGAACAAGGTATGCGGTTTATGCATTCCCTTCTTGAAAGCCATTGGAAGGCTGTAAAAAGAATTCTGAGATATTTATCTGGCACCATCTCTTATGGTCTTCATCTTCGTTCTTCAGCCTCTTTACAACTTCATGCTTTCTCTGATTCGATTGGGGTAGTGATCCAGATGACCGTAGGTCCACATCTGGTCATTGTGTCTATTTTGGTAGCAATTTAATTTCCTGGACCTCCAAGAAACAGGCAGTAGTTTCCAGATCAAGTCTTGAGGCCGAGTACACAGCCTTGCTTCTCATATATGATAGAATTATTATGGATTCAAGCTCTTCTCAATGAACTTCAGGTTCATGTTTCAGCTCCTCATATTTACTGTGATAATCAGAGTACAGTTTTACTTACTGCTAATCCTGTATTCCATTCTCGTACAAAACATTTTGCATTGGACCTTCATTTTGTTCGAGAAAAGGTTCAACAAAAACTTGTTGCAGTTCATCATGTTCTAGCTACTGAACAGGTTGCAGACATTCTTACTAAGGCAATGTCTAGTTCTTTGTTTCATCAATTCAAATTCAAACTCAGAGTTGCAGATCCCTCTTCACTTGAGTTTGAGGGGGGCTGTCAAGGATATAATTCAGATAAATAGAAGTTAGTTACAGATTGTTAGTTAACTCTGTTAGTTTGTTACAGTAGTTACAAAGTTAGTTTGTTCGTTTAGTTATCTGTGCATTGTTTCAGTGTTGCTCAGTTGCATTATAACAGCACTACAACATCATATATACTGCTTGGATTCTCTATCAGTGAATAAGAAAATCATTCGTCATTTCTCAGTATACTTCATCTTCTCTTCCTCTGTTCTCCCTTTCTCTTCAGTTTCTCTTTAATATGCTTCTAGTATGATACCTTACAGCCTTACTTATATAATTTGAAATATGGTGTTCACATATTGCTCCAGTCAAGTGCCATATTTCAAATTAGTTTCCATTGAAGGCAACAATAAGAAGTGACCATGTGGGTAGTATTGGTTTAGATAGTATAAGAGAAAACAACAATACCAATGACAATAATGTACAGTATAAATCACTTGCATAATAACAATATGCCAATATATCAACAGAGGATACCAAGGATAGGTAACTGGGGTGTTTCGCATTTGTCAATCTACTAATCTAAAGAACTAGCAATGTTTGTTAAAACTATAAAAAAAAAAGGTGTTAGACTTTCCATATCAAAGTGAAAACTTAGCCTTAATTTCCTTATTTAAAAAACTCTAATTGAAAGTCCATTAAAAACCTTATATACTCCAATTCTTATTCAGGTTAAGTCTCTTTTGATTAACACAAGAACTATAATACCTTATGAAACTCCATTCTCATTACATTAATACTATATTGACCTACGAACATTACGCCAAAGGGTGCAAAAAAAATCATATAAATATACTAATTGATGTGTTCTGTTTTTTCTTCATATAATCACATTTCAACACTGGAAAAAACAGAAAGTAAAATCCATAGCATGCTTTTTCACTTTATCACTCACAAACCACCTCACCCAGAAATTAGAACTCCAACAATCACTAAAATACCATAATCTAAAACAAATCTAAAACAAGCAAATCTATAGCAAGATTTTTTGAGCGAAAAAAAAGTACCTATTGCAAGAGGAAGATGCAGATCGAAGCAAAAAGATTAAGATGCAGATTGACCCAGAAAGTCCCAAATGCAGTTATGTAGCACCAAGTGTCCAACTAGTGAGTAGCGAGCAACGTAGTTAGTTACACAGATCGACGTTACAGATTGCGAGCAATGTAGTGAGTAGCGACGTCGTCGAATCATGGTGCACAATTTAGGGGTTAGGGTTCAGATCAGGAACGTGAAGAGTAAGGGTTGGGATTGTTGATTTGGGGGTTAGGGTTCAGATCAGAAACGTGAAGAGTGAGGATTGGGATTGTTGATTTGGGGTTAGGGTTCAGATCAAAAACGTGAAAAGAGAGGGTTGGCTTTACGTTTTAGATAGATTTCAGGAAGAGTAGAAGAGATATAGGGTAGAGAACAGAAATGAGAGGGAAGGGAAAAAATAGGGATGAAAAAAGTATTTATTTAATTATAAATATATAAAATATGTAAATACGAACATGACCACTAAACATGTTGTAGTGGTAACTGTCGCGTCCCTTTAAACACAAGGTACATGGTTTGATTCCTGCCCTTCAACTTTAATGATAAAATTTTTATGTTTTCATATAAAAACCTTAGTGACGGAAGAAATTCTGTCACTATATATTTCATTTTAATAATAAAATTTACAAGATTTTTATAGCGACGAAAAATTTTTGTCGCCATATATTTCATTTAATAAAACGTTTAATTTTTAAGAAATATAGTAATTCAGCGACGAAATTTGTCATGAATAATTTAGCAATGAAAAAATTTCGTCGCTAAATTCAAGAATTGAAATCTGTGGCTATTTCCGTCGCAATTAGTCACAGATTTTTTTCCTTCGCTAAATTTCATCACTATTTTAGAAATTTTTAATAGTGTAAACTCAAAAGAGAGGAAACTTGTGATGGGACCCAAAAATAATTGTTAATGGGACCGAGTTGAAATTTGTGAAATTTTTTTCATAACCTTATGTCTTTCTCTCTCTTACAATTGACCACTTGAGAAAAGAAAAAATTAAAAAGATCCAGATCCTACATTTATAGACCTAAACATAATGAGCCCATAATAATAAACTTTAAATTTAATAATGCATGGTGCATGTATACACCCTCAATCCAAGTTGCAGTTCACGTTAAAAAAATAGTTAAAAATAATCAATATTGGTAAATATTAAATAATGGCTACTTGTTAAACAGGAAAAATTCTAAGGTGACTTGGAACTATACATTGGGTTCTCTTCCTATTCCTTGTCATTTTTGTCTGAGAACCAGAGCAGGAGAAGAAGCACCTTAATCTGAATCTTCCATAATGAATTACCAATCCAGAGAAACAACCAAAATCATAAAACACCAAGACCCATAAAAATCAAACATACACATTCAATTAAAAAATATGGGTTTAGGTTCAAAATAAAAAAGCTAGAGACTTTCAAACTCAAATCCCAAAATCCAACTCATAATTATTGAACCCAAACCTGGTTCTGCTTATATGAATCAACGTCACCATTAGTATCTCCTGCTTATGCAAATATGTTCCTTGCCATTGACGGTACAACCAACGAAAACGCAGGTGCCGTGGATCTCCTTGACGGTGCAGAGAGGTCCTTTTATCGTGAACCTGGGGCGCATGACCTCTGCGAGACGATGTCGTTGAAGGAGATGTTGCTAGGAGCCCTCCTCCTCCGATGGAGCCTCTGGAGGTGGCATCGCTACTACTCCTCCATGCCGACGAAGTCTCACGCTCATGGTGGTGGCTGGTGTGGCGGATCTGGGGTGGTTGAGTGACAGCAGAGTTATGGTGTGGCGGAGGCTGGCTCATGGTGGTGGATATATGGCTGGCAGGGGAGGGTCGTCGTACCCTTTTTTTTTCTCCTTATGTGGTTATCATCTTAGATTTATGTGTTTAAGATCCGCTTTTCATCCAGCCAATCCCTCCACCATGTTCATTACCTTCTCAATTCTCGGTCATCCACAGTAACTACGTTGCCATGTGTCATTTGTCAAAATCTACACAATAATAGTTAAATAACAATTGGAATCATGTATTGCAGGTCAAGAAAGGGTGCATGCGTGCACCCTATTAAGAGAGTTGAGAGAGGATGCACGTTAAGAAAGGGTGCGATCCATGTATTCCTTGTATATCATAAATGTTGTTAGATTTTTTTGACATATATATATATATATATATATATGTGTGTGTGTGTGTGTGTGTGTGTGTTGTCTTAAAACATTAGAACATTTACAATGCTTCTATTGAAGTTTTGAGCATCAATACTTCAATCAAAATTATATGTTGTAATAGGTAAAAATCTTTTGACTCTTCCTTTATCTTTTTTTTTCTCTCTCCAACCTCCTCACTCTCACTGTTATCTTCTTTCTGCACCACACCCTTGGCCACCATCACCCTTGGCCAATGGTATTGGCATTTCCATGGTGATGCGCATTTAGGGTCGCAGATATGAGGGTTTTGAATGCGAGTCACGACGCAGTTCACGGAAGCCCACGGAAGGATTGCAATTGGGGTCGCGCTAGTGGCATTTTCGTAGAGGAAAATTATTTTGTTTATTCCGTCGTATTTGATCGTTTTGAGTGATTTACTCAGTGTGGTGATGCGTATTTAATTTTTATCGGGTCGATTTGATATTTGAATTTTTGGATTATGTTTTTTTATTACGTATAATGCGAGTCACGACGCATGTTCAGTCCTACGGAAGCCCACTAGCATACGTGGGCCCGGTGGGTCCCATTGAGTGAAAAATTTTTTCACGCATTAGGACTTGTTTAGAGGAGAGGGGGGATCTTACTAAACCCGAATCCTAAAATTTTTTAAAATTTTATTGGTGTTTAAATCGCTAAAAATACAAAAAAAATATTATTTGCGTCCGCGTAGTCAACAAAGAGAACTTGACTTGATTTATACCCTTGATGAGAATACTTAGTGAATATTAACCATTGATTCTCAATAAGCATGGTTCGGGTTCGTGTAGGGCAAGGCTTTGATATCAACCATAGATGTAATCAAAGGTGTAGAATTGGTCTTGAAAAATGACAAAGACCATTTATAACCATTGGATTTAGACGGGGTGGAGATTTAATCGCAAAAAGTAACGCGGTGGTCAATCAATGTGACATAGAAAGGGACCCTTGGATTTAAAGTTTGAAGGAGCAATCTTGACCATTAATTTTGGAGACGCACTAGAATTTAAAGGAGAAAAATCCAATGGCCTAGATTTAGTTTCTAAAATTAAAAATCTACCTCCTAACCATTGAAATAATCAATGGCTAGAAATGCTTCAAATGGTGGCAAATAATGAGGACAACTTTATTGGTTGGCTCGGTGTTTGGAAGCGTTGATTGACGGTGACGACTTTGTAGGTGAGGCGAGGATGGATTTAGGCTAGAGAGGGGCGATGGTTCATGTGTGGTTGTTGGGATCACACGCAGTGGAGGATGGTTGTGTAGAATGACAAGTTTGAGAGTGAAAAATCAAAAATTTGCCTTTTTGTTTCTTGATCATCTTTGTCTCCTCCAAAAGCAAAAACTCATCAAACTTTTCTCTCCACCTCTCCTCCAAGCAAGTTTTGGCCATGACTATTACATCATTCTAAGAACATCTCTAGTTATGAGTTTTTCGTCGGGAACTTTCTTTTTCTTCTCTCTTTTTCATGATCTAAGCCATGTTTGATCCATGGTTCCTCTTAATCAAGCTTAGTATACTAATTTCTATGTATTTTGTTTTGTATTTGAGAAGTGGTTGTGAGACAAAAAGAAGAAGAAGAGGAGATCCATCTCACCAACCAAGAAGAAGATATTGATTATTATTTACCTGTTAATAAGGTTGTATGGCTTTGAAATTTTCACAATAACCGCTTGATTTTTAATTTTTCCACAAATTCAATTAATTTTTCCACAAAATCAACGGTGAAAAATTTTGGAGTATCCTTGCTCTAAACTCTTTTAGGAGCATTGAAAACATTACCTAAAACATTAAGGAGTATAGATGTTCTTGAAGTGATGATTATTAATTTATACCTCTTAATGATCAATGACTCATATTAAAGACTAATAATTTGCATATATAAACATATTGGCTTTATTAAAATTTTAGAATTAACCAAAAATAGAAACAATTTTATCATTATTACTAATTTGTGATTGAACATGTAGAAGTAGAAAGCAAGAACAATATCATCAAAAGGAAAGTTGACACCATGGAGAGCATGGAAAGAAAGTTGATTCCAGCAGAAGTAACATATACATCAACTCCCAATCATCACAACACAACAAAGGTAACATTAGTTGGTTTCTATTGAAATGAAGAAACTTTATTGCACAAAGGATTAGAAAAGGAAAGAAATATTTGATTTCGCACAAAATCTAGATATTCTGGGAAGGCCTTTGAGCAAATCGCACGAGAATTTGAAACCCCTTGCAACAACCCCATGTGAAGAAAAAGATTAGAAATTGAAAAAAAAATAGAAAATGATTTACGTGCGTAAAAGAATGAGTTTTAAGTAAAGCTTTTTGTAAGAAAGAACCCGCTTTAGTTTTAATCTATAAATCGTTAGTCAAAATATAAAAAAGTGTTATGGTGTTGTGAAAAATATAACGTCGCCATTGTGAAAACGTATGCAAATGTTACACCACCACCCAGACAACTATGAAAACGTGATAACATGATCAACCAAAGTACCTCCCGCAGAAAATGACATATTCTGTGATTGGATTTGGTGCTTTATACATGCATTGGAATGGGTCCGATGAGACCGGATTACCACCTCTACCACCACTTTGGGGGCATCGGGGTGCGGGTTGCTACACACGGGTGGTTGGTCGCGCTTCTTCCCGTAGGTTAGACCGATCGACGCAACACACCGATGATCCGGACCGAGACACTATTCTTAATCAAGATCTCGATAAAGACTGCTCGTGTATGTCTTAGATGTGCAAAAATTGAAATGAGAATTAAAGCACGTGGTCCGAGCGTGGATCCAGTGAGATCTTTTCGATCATTTCTCGACTGAGTCTTGTGTACATGCATAATCTCCAGAATATTTATTACGTGATGAACTCATCACCCGTGAGTTGATGTGACCAACCACCACCCTTAAACCCTCACAAACCACCGCACCTCAATTTCAAAGAAGAAGAAGAAGATTTGAAATTTGAAAAAATAATAGAGAAAAAAATCTTAAAACTTTCCAATATAAAAGGAGGAAGATATGATTAAATAAAAAATAATAATAAACTTAAAGTTAAATTTATATTTACACTTTATATATATATATATATATACCGTGCTATTTAGTGTGTGTGTGTGTGTGAGTGTGTGTTGTATATGAATCGGTTTAAACATATTTTCTATTACAAGTGATATTTCAAAGAAGAAATTTTTTTTTAACCCACGTTTTTAACTCAAAGAGGATTTTCGAGAGGAGTAAATTTTGACCATACAACTATATATAAGATGATCAAGATTAAAAACATTACTTAAAAGTCATGTTGGCCACTTAAAAAAATTGACTTTGTAGGTGAGGTATTTATGTTTTAATTTTGACCATTTTGTTTCGGCATGTAAGATCTAATGATCAATATTTATTATTTACTCAAATTCAATTAATTTTTCCACAAAATCAACTCTGAAAAATAATTGAAAATGTTACCTAAAACATCTCACCAAGTGATGATTATTAATTTATATATATATATATATATATATATATATATATATATATATATATATTTTAGAATTAACCAAAAATAGAAACAATTTTATCATTATTACTAATTTGTGATTGAACATGTGGTTTGACACCATGTGAAGAAAGTTGATTCCAGCAGAAGTAACATATACATCAACTCCCAATCATCACAACACAACAAAGGTAACATTAGTTGGTTTCTATTGAAATGAAGAAACTTTATTGCACAAAGGATTAGAAAAGGAAAGAAATATTTGATTTCGCACAAAATCTAGATATTTTGGGAAGGCCTTTGAGCAAATCGCACGAGAATTTGAAACCCCTTGCAACAACCCCATGCGAAGAAAAAGATTAGAAATTGAAAAAAAAAAAAAAAAAGCTTTCGTGTAATCTATAAATCGTTACTCATGTCTCTAATCATAACAGCCACCACCTAGACCTGTATCATATCAAGATTCATTAATTACCACCCCTACTCGCCCTCACAACCGCTACTGTCACCCGATTGATGTGACCAACCACCACCCTCCCTCACAAACCACCGCACCTCAATTTCAAAGAAGAAGAAGAAGATTTGAAATTATAATAGAGAAAAAAAATCTTAAAACTTTCCAATATAAAAGGAGGAAGATATGATTAAATATATATAAACTTAAAGTTAAATTTATATTTACACTTTATATATATATATATGTAGATATCTAGTGAGATATTTTTTCTGTGAGAGATGAGAGGAGTAAATTTTGACCATACAACTATATATATGATCATTAAAAATTACTTAAAAGTCATGTATGACCAGGTGTATTTATGTTTTAATTTTGACCATTCATGTAAGATCTAATGATCAATATTTACTCTTCTCATCTCTTATAATAATAAGACTCATCTCACTTATTATATATATATATATATATGGGACATATCTAGTAAGATCATTATTGTGAACCATAACCATACACATGTGGATGATCAAGATTAAAAAGTTCTTAAAGGTCATGTAATGTCATTTAATTCACCATCTATAAGATTAAAAATCTATTTAAAGGTCCTCTCAATAACACTTCACTAAAAAATATCATATATATATTATATTATATATAATTTTGAGTGATTATTGTGAGAGATTCAATATAAGATTTAATTATTTAAAGATCACGCTGAATGACTTAAAAAATCACACGTAATATTCAATTTCTCATTATATCACAATAAATACTTCTCTCATCACGTCACATAAATTCTTCACTTAATACTTTATATATATATTGAGTCAATGCCTTTTTATCCATTATAATAAATAAATTTATTAAAACATCACTACTCAAAAATATTTAAGGAATATAATAAACACTTCCATATATATATATATATGTGCGCGCGCGCAGCTATCTCAGTACAGAACATAAGCATAGCATGTGACATTGCGATGTTCCTTTTTTTTGTTTTTTGTGGGTTAACATGGTGAAAGATCTACATGTACCAATGTATACGTTGCTGTTGCTGCCAGCCTGCTGCGAGTTTCTGTTCGATTAAAAGACCTGCTTCATGTTTGGTCAATGTTTAAGCACACGAATCAGCTTAGCGATCTTGCAAATAAAACAGAAAAATATTCCAGTACAATAAGGCCACTCCTCAGTCTTCAATCAGGGGTGAACGTAAACCTTTATAGCAATAATAATAATAATAATAATAATAATAATAATAATAATAATAATAATTATAATTCACATACTATTTTTATCACATTTTTTATATTATTTTTTTATAATTAATAAAATAAAATAAACACACTTTTTAATTTTTATTTTATTTTATTTTTTACCAAAATAAATAAAATATACAATAATGTAGAAAAAAATGGTGTTTGATTCAACATTTTCCGAAAAAAGTAAACCTTTTATCGTTGTTACTTTTTCAAGATGCAGATACTGTATCTTTGTTATAAACAATAATGTGTAGCTTGTCTTCATTAAAGAGTGTACGTGGATGATTTAATTTGAAAAATAATAAATTTGAATCAATTAAAATTAATTAATTTAATTTGATTTAATTTTTGTTTTTTTATATTTAAAGTTGAGTCAAATTAAATTAAATATTTATTAATTGATTTAGTTTGGGTGATTGAGTTAGTTATTTTTTTTACACAAAAAATTAATTAAATAATTAATTTTTTATAGTAAAAAAAATACATAATAAACTTATAATTTTTTTCATAAATAGAATCAAACTTATTTATTTTAATAAATACATTATAAAGTACAATAAATAAATAAAGTTTAAACAAATATAATTAAAATATACGTATAATATATATCAAGACAAAGATAAGACTGTACAACACTCAAACTTAATCTAAAACATAATTAAAAGAAACATAAGTATGTAACATAACGTGACCCAAAGTCAATCCAAAATTAATCCAAAGTCAATCCAAAATTAATCCAAACTCAATATAAACTCAATCCAAACATAAAAAAAATATGATTCATCAAATTTAATTTGTCTTTGAACTTCGTCTACATCCTCTAATAAACACAAATGAAAATGTTATGGCCCTTCATCTTCATTTCAATAGCTAATGTCCAATGATTAGTTAATGGAAACGTTATGGTCCTCCAAGACACTTACAATATCACATTGACTTATCTACCTTATGAATAATCACTCACCTATCTTGTCACCTCCTATTATTTTATCTTACCAAATGTCAATAGACAATATAACTCACCATATCTTATTATGCATCTACTGTAAGCCTAAGAAGTCACAACACTAATACCCTAAGCTTCTCGACTTTGCCAATAACAAAAGAAACTTCATTGTGAGCTAGAATGTACACTAAAGAATCACTCAGTGAGCTCCAAAAGAACACATTCACCATAATAAAGAAAAAGAAATTGATGAATTGCATCAGCAATTGTGGATTAACGTCGGTCGATTAGGAATAAATAAGATTAGACATAGAATTGTAGAGAGAGAACAAAGAAAACATTATAATCAAATTAATTATATAACTCACTACCAATGATTAAACATTAATATATTATCTTTAATAATTGTGACTTCTACAAATTGAGAGTTTTGAAATAAGAAGTTCAATACTCCATCTAATTAGTACATGTAGATCAAGTTCACATCTCACATTTAATGACATCAAGTTATTAAAGTCAATAAATACAATATTGAGAATATCAAGAATTAAATATATATATATATATATATATATATATATATATATATAT
The DNA here is from genome assembly GCA_029884605.1 of Ormosia emarginata. Taxonomy (NCBI): domain Eukaryota; kingdom Viridiplantae; phylum Streptophyta; class Magnoliopsida; order Fabales; family Fabaceae; genus Ormosia; species Ormosia emarginata. The sequence continues at coordinate 18,539,134 of JAQQTP010000060.1, read as the reverse complement.
ATATATATATATATATATAATTTGATTTAATTTTTAAATTTAAAAATTTAAATCTAAAAATTGAATCAATTAAATTTTATTTAATTTAAATTTTATTCATATCAATTAATATATCTTAATCAAATTAAATTAATTTAATTAATTCAATTCAAATTAATCAAATTGATCAAATTATATAAACTAATTTACATCCTTAATTTTCACTCCGGTCTTAGAACGCTAATTCTTCACTCTTCAAGGGAGTGTATATATTCAAGCAATTAACATAATGTAATAAAAATAAAATCAGAGGACCCCACGATAACCATAGGAGGACAGGACAGCCAGCTAAGAGGAGCACATATATTTATGGGCTCTGCATGACTACTTCAACTCTCATTTGGCAGCACACTGATGATCTCCCTCTCTCTATGTGCTCTGTCCTTGGTCCCCTCTTCTAGCTATAGCTCTATTACCGTAAATACCATACCATACCAATACCATATCCCCCCTTCCCCGTCTCTCTCTCTTATTATTTATGCAGGTTCTGAACATTGCCCTTCCTCTCTCTCTCTCTCTCTCTCTTCTGTGAGTGATATAGATGTTCAGAAATCTTACAACCATGAATTCAGTGTCCAATACTTCTTACATCTCCGTCTGTGCATGTGTGCGCCTTTGCATCCATATGTGGGCAAAGAATATATAACCACAGCCAGGAATTACATTACTACTCTGAATAATGTACTATGCACGCAATTGGTTAATAATTGTTACTATTTACTTATTTTGTTTATTTGAGAGCATGACCTGAGTGGGCTGAATAATATGAACATGAATGGTAGTCTCCTGCATTCTCTTAAAAGATAGAAAGCGAGAACAACAGTTTAAATTATACTTACACCATTTCCCTACCGGTGGACGAGAGCACAAGTTGGATCTTAAGGAAGATTAATTTTATAAAGAGATTCTATAATTTTCATACTTCTGTAGTCAAATAAAAATTAATCTTATAAACAATTTAAATGAAACGAACATCATGATCTCAAATAAACAAAAAAATTATAAACACCCCAACTCCTTCTAAGTGTGTTTAGTAAAAAAAGGAATAGTCCTACATCCGAATAATATCTGTGAATATGGGTGGATCGTGTAGTTGGGTACTGGGCCTATTGGCCGGCTGTTAAAAGCGAAAGCGTATGGGATGTGAGAGCGAGGTTTAGTCGTGGTCAGCGCGTGGGCTCGGATACTCAGTCACTCACTAATCGGTAATCATTGCCTTTCTCTTGTCCTCATCTGTATGGAACGCTGTCTCTTTTCCTTTCCCTTCCTTCTAAACAATTGACTGTTCCTAACAATGACACTTCCAGCGCAGAAATAGACATATGTATATGATTTGAAATTTTTGCTCACCCAGAATGAGAATAAGACAATTCCCACTTGGTCTTTTTCAATTTATATTTCATCTTCCTAGTGTCAATGTGATCATCAAATTCAAATCTATATAACTGTTGATGTACGATCAATTTATACACATTTATAAAGTAAGAAAGTATAATCAGGGGCGGAACATAAGCTGCCCCCAAATCTTTTCCAAAACATGCACATTCATAATATATCAGCAAATATGTAGAATGACCATTTCTGCATCATATAGAAAATAGCCCTTTTCATTTCTTACTTCAGTTTTAAACTTTATCGCTGCAGGACAATTTTTTTTTTCATTTGAAAGTTTTATATGATCTCAAAAAAAAAAAATGACATATACTATAATAGTATAAGTTGCTTCTTCTTTAAAGCTACATACTTATTTTATTAACTTTTGCATAATAAAAAATTGAAAATATAAAACTCATTCTATTCAACATATTGGAAAAATTTATTACTATGCTTCTCTTTATTTTAATTAGTATTTTTTTGTAACTCTGACCTGTGTCCCAACTTGGTCTTAGTGACATTATAAACTCTCAAACTTTCATTTTTAATTAAACAGATATATATCTCAATTGTTATCAAGTATAATTCTCGTTGAATCCATAAATTTTTTATTTGATTTTCATCTATGACAGAACATAAATAGTGTTATATAATTTAGTTATCTTTAAACCCCAAACAAAAACATATAAATTTGCCTCCCCTGTCCCCCCTCCCACCCAAAAAAAAAGTTCAAGTTCTTTGATTGGAAGTATTTTCAATTTTTATGAATATAAAATTGTGATTAAATTAGAAAATTCATTTTAATAGTGTGTGTGTATATATATATATATAAACTAGTTTTCTTTTATAAATATAAGAGAAAAAATAAACGCAAAAACATGCAGTGAAAATTTGAAAGCTGTGTTTGCATATTGGTGCATATTTTAGCTAAAAGGAAAGAGTTTTTTTTTTTTTTAACGCAAAGTATTATTGGGACAAACAATTTTTATGTTAGACGATAGTCTCAAGTCGAGACTAAGGCTGTGTCCAAACATACCTTCCATGTTGATATGATATATTTAGAGAAATTAATTAATTTCACTATGTATTACCTTAAGGTTCTTTGTTTAACTTTTGTTTTGTTTTAAAAAAGAGTTAGAATGGTCACGAACTTACATCATAGGTAGTTAGTATAGTCTGTTTTGAGATCTCAATTTCTTTCTATATGAGAATAAAATAAGATAATTTTCCTTTCACATAATTTATGTATAGATCAAATACACGTCTTTTTTTTAAAAGATATAACTTGCTTTTAAGTTGTTACTACTTACGAATATTGTTAACTTAAGATTCTAATTTAAAAATATATATATGTTTACAAATGCCTGAGAAAATGGGCAAAATATGTTGACTCAAATTGAGCTAACCCACTATAATAGGTATATTACCAAAAGGATTCAATATTTATATAAAAAAATTATTCAGGTCAAAATAAATTACCTAAAAAATAAGCTCAAATCTAGTGAGACAACCTGAATAACCGGAAAAAATATTTGGGCTGGATAATCATTTAACTGGCCCAAGGTAAATTTAGTCTAGCCTGATTCATAGTGGCCCACCCGAATACCCAAGAGAGACTGTGAGAGTAAGGCATGTGGGGTAGTGGGACTCACTCAACCTGTGAATGTAACAGTAACGCTGTAAGAGGAAGAGCAAGAGCAAGGGTTTCCATCAAATCCCAATTTCAATGGCTGCGGTATCAGACTTGAAAGAAACATTAGGGCATCTGAATGGGGAATCGTTCGTGTCCCTTCTGTCGAAGCTGATTGGGGAATCGAAGTACGTGCAGAACAACCCGCCAGAGCTGATTCCAGAAGAAGACAGGGTGGTGAAGCACGTGTTGGACGCCCTCCTACCCTTCAGCACCACCACCGGCGGCGGTCCCTTACTCCTTAACCACGTCACCTATTTTCCCGGCAGAGGCAACCTCATCGTCGAGTACCCTGGAACTGTACCCGCCAAAATCCTCTCTTTTGTCGGATGCCACATGGATGTCGTCACTGCCAATCCCAACGATTGGGTATCTCTCCACGCCTTTTCCTTTTACCATTCACATATATCAATTTTGCTGTTGTTGATCACTTGAATTTGGGCAAATGCAGGATTTTGATCCGTTTACTTTGAGCATTGATGGAGATAAACTTAGGGGTCGTGGAACTACGGACTGTTTGGGGCACGTAGCCCTTATCACGGAACTGATGAGGAAGCTTGGGGAAACCAAGCCTAATTTGAAATCAACCGTTGTTGCTGTTTTTATAGCCAATGAAGAGAATTCTGCCATAACTGGAGTTGGTGTAGATGCTCTTGTCAAACATGGCCTCCTCAACAAGCTAAAGCAAGGCCCACTGTAAGTGATTATTATCTCTCAATATTGAATTTGTCTCTGCGTGACTGATTTAACCCTGCAAAACTTTATTGTTTATTTTATTAGCATTTTCAGTTCCAATTATAATATGTTTGCAACTGCAAGTTTTAATTTGTGGAATTTCTGCTCAGGTTTTGGATCGATACAGCAGATAAACAACCTTGCGTAGGCACTGGTGGTATGATACCTTGGAAACTTCATGTCACAGGGAAGCTCTTTCACAGCGGGTTAGCTCATAAAGTATGCTGTCTTATATTATTGTCTTGAATCCTATTGTGGTCCGTTAGAGTTCAGACAAAATAGCTCTGCTATAGGATGCTTTTTCAGTTTTTCATATAATGATGTTTTCACTATGATGAAAACATGACATAATAGTGACGAAGTTCTCAGTCCTGATTCTCTGAGAGCCTATAGTATGTTTGTGAACAAACATATTGGCTTCTCTCTGACTCTGCATTTGTTTATGAAATTTGTATCTAACTATCTATAAAAGTTTTTTGGGAAATAATGAAAAACGTCAATCTCAGCGTCCTGCCCCAAATTTTGTTTAAGATGAAATATCTTTAAACATTTGAAATAAAAGGAAGAAATTTAAATCTTCTTTTTCTCATATCACATGCTAATAGGCTGTCACAGAATCGGGAGCTAATAAATAAGAATATATTCTATTTCATCCTGTCCATTTATGATGCATTAGAGCAATAATCTACCTTTATTGGCAGTGAAGTAAAATTTTATAGTTAAATTTTATTTGCATATTTTTATTATATGATTAAAATTTAGAAATGCTGGGAAAGTAATGGAAAACTAGAAATTTGAATGTCTTTTATTTGCCGCCAAGTTGCAACAAGTAGACCTTAGATTGTATAAATGTTTGGGGTAGCAAAGTATCCAGGCTAGTTTAAGATGTGTAGCTTGTTCAGGGTATGAACTGCATCCCGGGAACAAAAATCTTGGTTGTTTTGTAATTGGTATCAGGGTATTCAGGCTAGTTTAAGATGTGTTTGGATTTAAAGTAAGAGTAGGATGGTTAACGTCTGATGGAGTTATAACAAAGGTTTGATGAAGCCTGTAAATTGGTTTTATTTGCAGTGTGCAGAAATTAGGGCGTGCTTGGTAGAGCTGAAAATAGGCACGTGGAGGGGAAACTAGGGAGGTAGAAAATTTGGGATGAACATTATTTTATACTTGGTATAACAAAAATGTGGGACCGTTGTAAGTGGATTGCAACTCAATTTCACTCCACTCCAACAATATTTGGCCTTTTCTACAGCATGAAAATGAGGTACAAATGATATTCTAGCCATTTTCCACTCTCCACCTAACAACAGTGAGTGAAAATTTAAACATTTCCATTCTACTACTTTTTAACTCCCGATTTTACACCTTCTCTAGAAAGCATATCCTTGATGACAAAATTAGGGAGAAGAAAATTGCTTTGGCTGCACCTTGTGCTTGATTCTGTGAATATCAAAGAAGACTATATTTGCTGGATAATCTCAGATATATAAGAAATGACAATTATGTATTTGCTTTTCTCTTGTGCCATACCCCTGCTGCTGTAGAACTTGACCAAGTATCCAAACAGATAATAATATTAATGGTGTCAGCAAAAATAATTTATCCTTAAGTTTATAGAGTCAAGGAATAATTTTTATAAAAAAAAAAATAGAGTCAAGGAAAGATAATATGTGAGGCGCCAGTTGCAATCAAGACAAATATTTTTTGTGACCTTTAAGCTTTCTAATTTTGTTATAAGTATTGTAGTTGTAAACTTATCTTTTATTTGGTTACTTGTAGGCTATAAATCCGCTGGAGCTAGCCATGGAAGCTCTAAAGGAAATCCAGTTGCGATTTTACAGAGACTTCCCACCACATCCTCAGGAACAGGTCTATGGGTTTGCGACCCCTTCAACCATGAAACCAACCCAATGGAGTTGTAAGCTTTGGGCCCCAAGTAACTATTTTAATACTCTTTTTTAATAAAAAAAACCTTAAATTTTCATAATTATATTCTCTACTGCAGATCCTGGAGGTGGAATCAACCAAATTCCGGGGGAATGTACTATTTCAGGGGATGTCAGGTTTATTCTCCTCCTTAGAATTACACAAGACATTTGTTAGGAATTGTGTGGCATTACAGATATCTTTTCTCTTGTTTGTTTGTTGCAGGTTAACTCCATTCTACAAGTAAGCAACATCTTACGTTGTGGCCAAATTTTTAGTCTTTTGGAAGCTTTGGGTTCAACTTGTGTTCATTATTTTAGTTGTTTATTTCAATTTCAAAGTAGTTCTTTACAGAGAGGAGCAGACATGTGAGAGTGAGAGATTTCAATTATTTTATAAATATTCATTTCCAATGATCTAATACTTTGTTCAGTGTGAAGGATGTAATGAAGAAGCTGCAAGAATATGTGGACGATATTAATGAAAATATACAGAAGCTAGAAACACGGGGTCCAGTATCAAAATATGTCCTACCTGATGAAAACTTAAGGGGAAGGTGTGACTGGTCTATCCTCCCTTAATTAGCAAAGAAATCTGCACAGCTAAAGAGTTCAACTCAAAATTTTCAGTCTTTTTACTTTGTAATATTTAATCATTTGATATTTTCTTTTGACCTCTTGATTGGGTTTTTTTTATTTTTTCAACTATAGATTATCTCTAACTAGTAAGGGTTCGCTTGCTATCTTTTACAGCCTTACTCTAACTTTTGATGAGGCAATGTCTGGAGTTGCTTGTGATCTTAATTCCAGAGGTTTCCATGTTTTATGCAAAGCAACTGAGGAAGTAGTTGGGCATGTAAAGCCTTACTCAATTACTGGGAGTTTGCCACTCATTCGGGAACTACAGGTGAAAATATATTCTCATTATTCCATGAAAGCTTTTGTATTTCTCAGATTCCTTACTTAACCCTTCTTTCTCTGTCATAGGATGAAGGCTTTGATGTTCAAACTTCTGGCTATGGTATGGCCTGCCTAAGAATAAATTTGTGCATGTTGAATTTGAAAGTAATAAGATGACTTTCTCATTGCGTTTCACGTTATGTCCAGGTCTAATGGCAACGTACCATGCCAAGAATGAGTACTGCCTTTTCACAGATATGTCCCAAGGATATCGGGTGTTCGTTAGTATCATCTCTCAATTGGAAGATTGAGAGTAGCAGTGGAACTAATTATACTAGCGTCTTGTGAGCTATGAAGATGTTCTTGTTAATATCAATATAATTTAACTGTTAAATTGTATAAGGGAGGAGTTTGGTGTTGCTGACGTTTCTTCAACATGATTGACGAATCTAGTTTTCTATCTGCCAGAAATTGCTCAATTGAAAATTACTTTTTTTTTCCCAATGAAAATTAACATCCATTCCGCATTTCCTTACACTTTCTTTTTCCTTTTCCACCCTTAACAGAATTTTCTGTTGCGCGGTCCGGTTGTATACAACACAACCTAAAATTGGCCCAAGATTGTAAATGGAACGACAAATATGTTATCATTTCACCAATACGACTTTGTATTCTCCATTTTATTAGAAAACACTGTAATAGAATCTTAACTAGAAAATTCTGTAATCAGAACCTGCATATTCTGTATGTAAGAAACCTCAACTAATGCAAGTATACTTTATCTTCTCTTTACATGATTAACAACTCTAATACATATACAATTTTTTACCAAACTCTTATCAGTCATGGAGGGCATTTCAAAATCTACTTGGAGTTTTTTCTTCTAATTTGAGCTTTGGATTCTGACATAGTCCACGCGGGTGGTCATGTATCTTGCAAAGGCCATTTCCCAACATAACGGTGGAGTATATGCCATGTGTGATATTAATGGGAGCAAGAATATTATTTGTCTGTCACATACGCATTCCAAATTAAATCCCAAATTAGTTCGATCTTCTGAAATCTTCTAAAATGTTAAGTTAAACGGGATTACTTGGATCCATTCGAGACCTAGGCAAAGGGGCCAGCAATCCTTCCAGAAGTGGGGAATATATTTTTCTTATTGGAAAAGCAATTGGGACAAGACTGACCTTGTGATGTATCTGATGTAACACTAAGACCAGCTAGCGTAAGTGTAATTTTGTCAACAATTTTGAGATACAGATAATGGGAGGGGGAAGGGGGAGAAAAGCAAGGTTTTTCTCCCTTCTGAATTATCATTAAGAAGAAAAAGAAAGGAAATATAAGCAATGAGTTCCAATATTAGATTCTTCAAAGTAAGTAGATAGGTTGGTCATATGGAAATGAAAATTGATCAAACAAGTGATAAGAAGGGGTTAGGGAAATTGAATTCCTTCAGTGAAGAAGGAAAGCCTAAGAGATGAGAGAGAATAATTTTTGCCTTAATTTCTGCTTCTCTTTTCTTATTTTCCCATTCAATTATATATGTAACTGATTGCAATTCTTTTTTTTCCATGATTTCAGGATCAGGAGACAACTGTCCTCCTTTACAATTTCTTTTCATAAAGTAAAATAACAACCCAACTAATTACTATTCGAGAACATTCCTCATAGTTGCTGCTTACTAAGCTTCAGTCAAGATAACGGGTTGACATTTTGATAATTCTTTTGGGCTTAATATTATCAACAGGTGGCCCAAAGTCTTCAGCTTTCACCTCTTAGACTGGACCGTTTGTATCATTACTCCCTTCCCCAAATTTGATCTTGTCCTCAAGATCTAAGTCGAGATATTTCTGAAGTAAAATGGACTTGAGTTCCCAAGTGGCTTCCTTGACAGCTTGTCCCTCCCATTGAACTAAAACTTCATCCTCTTCCCCATGTTTACTGGTGCGACGACAGAGAGCTAAAATAGCTTCCGGTTTGGGTACGGCAGCAGCGGCCGCAGCTGGAGAAGGCAGAGGGGTGGTCTGCGAAGTGGGTTGACCATGGCAAGGCTTCAATAGAGAGACATGAAACACTGGGTGGATGCGGGCGGTGGCTAGCAGCTCCAGTTCATAGGCCACTGGGCCGATACGGCGGAGGATGCGGAAGGGGCCATAAAACCGCTTGGCCAGCTTCTGAGAAACTCGAGCATGCACTGAAACTTGGCGGTATGGCTGCAATTTTAAATATACCCATTGTCCTTCCATAAAGCTTTTGTCTTTTCTCTTTGCATTTGCTAACTGGACCATCCTATTTCGAGCTCTGATCAGATTGGCTTTTAAAAGTTTCAAAATTTGGGCTCTTTGTGTTAGGGTTTCATCCAAAGAACCAACTTTTGAAGATCCAGGCGTGTAAGGGGAGATCGATGGAGGAGCTCTCCCATATAGGGCTTCAAAAGAGGTCATTCCAATGGCCGAGTGAAAAGACGAATTGTACCAATATTCAGCCAAAGGAAGAAACTGAGCCCATCGATGAGGTTCCTCACTAACAAAACAAAGCAGGTATGTCTCTAAACATCGATTCAAGACCTCTGTTTGTCCATCTGTTTGGGGGTGGTAAGAGCTACTGAAAGCCAAAGTTGTGCCCAAAGCCTGAAATAAAGCTTTCCAGAACTTACTGACAAAAACCTTATCGTAATCACTGACTATTGTTTTTGGTGCCCCATGCAGCTTGTATATTTCAGCCAAGAAGATTGAAGCCAAAGATGATGTTGTGAAGTTGGTAGGCAAGGAGATAAAGTGAGTAAACTTGGTGAGTCTGTCCACCACTACCCAGATTGCAGTTTTCCCCAACGAGGTGGGCAGATTCGTGATGAAGTCCATCGAAATCTCCTCCCAGACTTGACTCGGAATGGGTAAGGGTTGTAGTGTACCATAAGGAGCATGAGTGTTATATTTGTTATATTGGCAAACTGCGCACTTATTAACAAAATGCTTGACATCCTGATGCATTCCTGCCCAATAAAATGTAGCAGATAATCTGGAAAGTGTGGCTTTGATCCCTGAATGCCCTCCAAGGGGAGAAGAATGGAATTCTTCCAACAATGCTGTGATGAGCCCGGATTCTTTAGGTACAAAGATCCTGTCTTAAAAATAAAGGAGACCCCCTTTATAAGTAAATTTTTGTTGCATCCCTGGTTCAGTTCGTACTTTGCTCACTAATTTTTGACCAACAGGACTGGTGGCATAAAACTGCTGCAATTGAGCAAACAATGGAAATGAAGGGGAGCTGATGGCACAAAACTCAACCGTAGGGGCAGGGTCAGGTACCAGGGACAAGGCATCGGCAACAACATTTTCCTTGCCAGGTTTATAATGTATTTCATAGTTGTACCCCATAAGTTTTATTAGCCATTTCTGTTGCTCTGGCGTCTGTATAGTTTGGGTCATAAGGCTCTTCAAGCTTTTGTGATCCGTATGGATTCGGAAAGTGTTTCCCAATAGGTATTGCCTCCATTTTTTTACTGCTTTAGTGAGAGCATACAACTCTCTTATATAAGTAGAGGTTGCACTTAAACGAGGGCTTAATTTCTTGCTATAGAAAGCAATAGGGTGATTTTTCTGTGATAAGACCGCCCCTATGGCGATGCATGAAGCATCGGTAGTCACATAAAAAGGAATTGAGAAATCAGGTAAAGCTAAAATTGGAAGGCTTACCATTACTGTTTTTAGCTCCTGAAAAGCTTGGGCAGCCGCATCAGACCATCCAAAAGTGGGGGCTCTCAACAAATCAATTAGGGGTCCTGCTATAGTAGCATAGTGTCGAACAAAACGCCTATAAAATCCAGTTAGGCCTAGGAAAGCTCGCAGTCCAGTAAAAGAAGTTGGGGGAGGCCAATCCCGAATGGCCTGCAACTTAGAAGGGTCGGCCTAGACACCATGTCCTGTGATAATATGGCCAAGATAGTCTACTGATCTAACACCAAAACTACATTTAGATAGTTTAGCATAGAATTGATGTGAGACCAATAAACTAAGAATAGTATCAACATGCAGTAAATGAGCCTTCCAAGTAGGACTATAAATCAAAATATCATCAAAAAATATCAATACAAATTTACGGAGATAAGGGCAGAGAAGATCATTCATGGCCGCCTGGAACGTAGAAGAGGCGTTAGTAAGCCCGAAGGGCATAACTAGGAACTCATAATGACCATCAAACGTCCGAAAGCCTGTTTTCGGAATATCCTCTTGAGCCAACCTGATTTGGTGATAACCTGACCTTAGGTCAATCTTTGAGAAATATGAAACCCCATTAAGTTCATCAAGTAGCTCATCAATTGTTGGGATTGAAAAACGGTCTCGAACCATGATAGCATTTAAGGCGCGATAATCTACACAAAAGCGCCAAGTACCATCCATCTTTTTCACCAATAAAACGGGTGAGGAGTAAGGGCTAGTGCTAGGGCAAATTATGCCCTCTTTTAACATATCCGCAATTAGTTGTGTCATGGCTTCTTTTTGAAAGTGTGGGTAACGGTAAAGCTTGATGTTGATGGCTTGGGAGTCGGGTAAGAGGTGAATATGGTGGTTGTGGGGGCAGTTTGGGGGTAGGCCATGTGGAGTGGAAAAAACTTTGGCATGGTGGTGGAGTGTAGGTAGTAAATTAGGGTGGGCAGCATCTAGAAGGGCTTGGTCTTCTATGGATAAGTTGTTGGAAGAGTCATTGGAATGTAGATCAGTGGGGGAGGTAGTGGGTAGCATGGTGATGGTATGTAGGGTGGCAATGGAATTTGTGTGTAGCATTCGGGTTAATTGGTGAAAAGAGGCATGGGATAATGAGTTTGAACTTGACCCTGTAATGGTAACTAAGTGTCCTTGGTAGTAAAATTGCATAGATGGTACTGAAAAATCTGAGACAAAAGGTCCTAATGTTTACAACCATTGAACACCTAAAACTGCATCTGCACCCTGAATTGGTAAAAGGAAGAATGGAATATTCAGAGTATGTTTTTGTATGGTAACAAGGACATGTAGGCAGGAACCACAACATTCCAACTTAGCTCTATTTCCCACCATGACAGAGAATGAGGCCAATGGTTCCACTCTCAGGCTAAGAAAATTAGCAATACGGGGTTGTAAAATATTGTGAGAACTCCCTGTGTCCACCAACACAGATATTTGTTGGCCTTGGATAGTGGCAGGGAACCTAAGAGTGCAAGGTGAGGGTTGGCCAGTAAAGGCATGGAGGGAAAGGTGAAAGTTATCAGTATGGTGAGATGAGGGTGGAGTGTCTTGGGGGGTTGGTTGGGTAGGCAATATAGTAGTAGGAAGAGGTGGTGGTTCTGTGACCAAATAGAAGTCATCCAGTGATGGTTCAGTGGGGGAATCAGTGATAGGTTCATCAATGAGTAGGAGTAGAAATTGTTTGGATTTACAGCGATGGCCGGTATGATATCGCTCATCACAGTTGTAACACAACCCTTTAATTTTTCTGGCGTGCATCTCAGAGGGGGATAAATAACGAATAGGAATTGAGTTGGGGTTCTGTATGAGAGCAGGAAGGGTTAATTGGTCTGGTGGTGGGGGTAACAAGGGTTTTGTAGGTTGGGGTAAGGCAGGTTGAGACAGTTTGGGGTAGTAGGTCCAATATGAGCCAGGGTGGGAAGGCCGTGATGCCTGCAGCTTGGACTCCACAAGCTTAGCAAGGCCGATTGCGTGGTGGACTGTAATAGGCTGTAGCATCGCCAGTTCATGTTGAATTTCTGGTTGGAGCCCAAAAATGAAGCAATCTAGGACGACCAATTGTGGTAGACCCACCACACGGTTGCAGATCCTTTCAAATTCATGCAGGTAATCTGTAACTGAGGTGGTCTGGCGGAGCTTGAAAAGAGCCTGTTGATGATTCTCAAAGGATGAAGGCCCAAACCGGAGCTCCAAGGCCTTGGTAAATTCCGGCCAAGAGGATAGTTGCCCATTATGATGCATCCATTGATACCACCCCAAAGCATCACCTGTCATGTAACAAGAAATGTAGGACAAACGATGTGGAGCAGGGATGGCATAATGCTCAAAAAATTGAGTAGCTTGAAACACCCAATCTAATGGATTTGTGTCATCAAAGGGTTGTAGAATTAGTTTGGGAGGTTTTAGGGTGGGTGGTGGAGGAAGGGGTGGTGGTAGGCTGGCTGTGTTGATATGGTCAAGTTGGTGTTGTAAGGTTTGGAAGGTTTGAAGGTAAGAGTCATGGCGGTGGTTCAGGTCAGCACGGATGTCAGCCAAGGTGGTGGTCAGGGCGTGGATGGAGTCCTGTAGCTGGTTGATATCATTAGACCTGGTCATGATGAGTAGGAACGAGAGCACCAATGATAAGAAGGGGTTAGGGAAATTGAATTCCTTCAATGAAGAAGAAAAGCTTAAGAGATGAGAGAGAATAATTTTTGCCTTAATTTCTGCTTCCCTTTTTTCATTTTCCCATTCAATTATATATGTGTTGATTGCAATTCTTTTTTTTCCATGATTTCAGGATCAGGAGACAACTGTCCTCCTTTACAATTTCTTTTCATAAAATAAAATAACAACCCAACTAATTACTATTCTGAAACATTCCTCATAACTGCTGCTTACTAAGCTTCAGTCAAGATAACAGGCTGACATTTTAATAGTTCTTTTGGGCTTAATATTATCAACAGGTGGCCCAAAGTTTTCAGCTTTCATCTCTTGGATTGGACCGTTTGTATCAACAAGATAGTTAGATTTTTCAAATAAGAATTTCTGAAAACCCAGTGAATTATAGAATGAATCTAGAGATGGAAGATTTTATAGAACTCAAAACCATCCTAAGGGTATTATTATTCTAGTAATACTACACTTGCTTCTTATGCATAAAAACTTATTGGCACAGTGGCATCTGAAATTATTAAATTTGACTCAAGTTACCTCAATGTTCAAAATTTATAGATCCTTCCATTTTCCTTTCTCGCCATTTATGACAAACAAACTCCAATTCAAAGTAAGGAAACAAAGCGCCCCCGATTAGAGCTCCAATTCAAGCAACTTTTCACCTTCAGAAGAGATTTAAGGTTCGGTGTTTTTCTACGTTTTGCTCGGCATTCAGCTTGGAATGGAAGAACCCATCACCAATTTCGTCTTCATCATCGCTGGTGACGACCTGATCCAGTTCCACCGATTAAGAGCTTGTTGGTGGAAGCAGGAAAGTAAAACACAAAACTAAAGCAAAAACCAGTTTTCCTATATATATGTATATAAAGACTAATCCAAAACCACATCCAAAACCCCCCCAGGGAGCCAATTCCTGTGATGGAGCATACAAAACTCCCCGCAACAGCCATGGCACCATAAATCCCTGAAAATGGAGGGAATTCATAAAAAGCTATGCCGGGAAAAGCAAACTATGGAAAATTGAGAATAGCAATGGAACGAATAATAATAGCGTCCCGTGGGCTATCAAGATGTTCTTGTTGAGATCATTATCAATACAATTTAACCGTTGAAGTGATTATGTGTACATTTAATTGTTAAATTGTATTTGTCAAAAAAAAAAACAAAAAAACAAAAACAAATCGTATAAATGAGAAGTTCAATGTTGCTGACTTCAATCCAAAATGATTGACGAAGTTGTTTCCTTTTTTTTCAAAAAAAAAAAAAGAGAGAGAGAGAGAGGAGGTTAGTTTTTTTTTTAAATGACTTTTTCTTTAGATAAGTCTTTATAATTTTAATTTCTTTTAACAAGATTCTTATATTTTTAAAAACCTTTAAATAGGTTGTTACTAGCTAACTACCATTAAATTCCATTAATAAATATTTAAGTCATTAACAGGTCATTTGGATGTTGTTATTTCAAATAACAAGGAGTTAACTATATAATTTTATAATTAGTAAAAACCTAATTAAAAACTTCATTAAACTATAAGAACATATTTAAAGGTTTTTAAAAGCATAAGAATCTCGTTTAAAAATTTTAAATTATAGTTTTTTTTTTCAGAGTATTCATTCATTTAATAAGTAAGAAATTAATGTTTAGATATACAATCAAACGTTTATACAAAAATATCTTTAAACGATATTATTTTTATACATATGAATCCTAAAACCAAACTCAAGATCACATACTAAAGAAGTTCGACTTCTTTCCACTTAAACCAACACAATTTAGTACTCTATTTAAAAATTCAACAAAAGACCTGCAAAATAATTTTACATTTTGCACTTTTATTTTCCAGTTTCTTTTCAATTAAAATTAACATTCATTTCTTATTTCCGTTGCACTTTTATTTTTTTCATTTCTTTCTTATATTTCAGAATATTTCTACGGAGATCTCTCGGGCACAATCAAAGGCTTAATTAAAAACTCTTCCTAACGTTATTTTCATACACATAATTTAAAATTAAATACAAAATTACATACTTAAAAAACTTAAACTATTTCTATTTACAGCACTGCTATATTACACAAAGTGAGATTTGTGAATATATCACGAAAAGATGTATAACCAATCAGGTTGGGTTAAAAAATTAACCGTTATAATTTTTTTTTTTTAAAAATAATAATTATTGAACTAAATGGTAAAACGCAAAAAATTTATTTCTATTCATAAATCGTTTCACGAATCAGGTGTCGTGACAAACAACATTTTCCTTCTATTTAAACCAATAAACGGTAATTCACTTTATTTTTACTTTGAATAATGTTATTTGAATATGATGTTACTTACATCATTCTTATATCACTTTCTTTTAAATAATAAAATAAAAAAATATACATTTTCCCTATTTTTTGTTTCCCAAACAAAGAAAGTATAAAATTGATGTAATTATTTTACTGTACAAATAACATATCTTTTCCTTTTCCACCCTTTGACTTTCCAATTACAGTTACGTGATGCAGTTGAATTTATAACACAAACCCAAAATTGGGCCAAGAATGTAAATGTAACAGCAAATATAGTATCATTTCACTAACACCACCGCGTATACCCCATTCTATTAGAGAACACTCTAAACGAGAGATTCTTAAATCGAAAATCCTGTAATCAGAACCTGCAAATTCTGTATGTACGAGACCTCAACTAACATAAACATACTTCTCTTTACATTATTAACAACTCTAATACATATACAGTTTTTTTTTTAAAAAAAAAAAACAAACTCTTATCAGTCATGCAGGACATTTCCTACTTGGAGTTTTTTTCTTCTAATTTGAGCTTTTGGATTCTTTGACGTAGTCTACGCCGGTGGTCATGTATCTTCCAAAGGCCATGTCCCAATATAACGGTGGAGTATATGCCATGTGTGATAATGGGAGCAAGAATATTATTTGTCTGTCACATACGCATTCAAATAAAAACCCAATTAGTTCCATCCTTTGAAATCTTAGACAAACTACCAAATAATTTTTTAAATAAAATAAAATGTTAAGTTAAATAGGATTACTTGGATCCATTCGAAACCTAGGTAGAGGGCCAGTAGTCCCTCTAGAAGCGGGGAATAGATTTTTCTCATTTGCCGTTTCTCATACCAAGCTGCAAACCAAGAATAGACAGTGGAATGAGATTCAGACATCATATATAGAAAATGCACAAGTAAGCTTTTTCATTTCTAAACCGTTTTTTAACACTTCACAACCTACTAATCAATGACAAAGATAGATACTGGAGGGAAATTTTATAGGTCTCTTCCATCATTTTCTGAACCAAATGGTGATTGATGTTGTTCAAAGACAAATGCACATGATCAAATCCACCAACATTAGTGAATTGATCTCAAAATTAGCCCCAAATCTTCTATTTAAAAAAAGATGAAAAATTATGTTCAAGAAAAGAAGAATAAACACTACCAAGGTAAGCACTTGCAACTTTCATTGTATGAATAATATAATTCAGTTTATGAAGAATCATAACTAACTCCCCTAGGATGTTTACAAATAGGAAAGATATGTGAATTGATTCTAATATTTAGCTATAGAGAAAAAGAATTGAACCTTCAAACAGCTTTTTTAAATCTTGACGACCAGAGCGAGATTGTAAAACCGGTGCAACAACATAAGTAGGGTCTGAAAGAAAGAGAAAAAAGAGAGAAACCTTAAGAGAGGCGATCATTAATCAAGCTTAGAACAAAGTAGGAAAAATAAGTTACAGAAAAGAGAAAATGTAAAAAGAGCAATAAAAAAAGTAACCTTTTGGAGAGGCAGCCACATAATAGAGAGAACCAGTCAGGACAGCTGTAAGTACAGCTGCAAATGCCTGAGCAAATGGAACAAATGGAGGCAGTACCCCTGTCTACATTTTAGCATATAAATCAAAGTTAGTCAATAGAATGAAATCTTTAGCTTTGAATACTTGTAATATAAGAAGGGATAAAAGAGTGGCCCAGTGCACGAGGCTCCCACTATTGTGGGGTTTGGAGAGGATCAGTCGAACACAGCCTAAACCCTGTGAGCGGAGAGGTTGTTTCCACAACTAGAACACATGACCACCATGTCACAAGGCAGCAACCTTACCGTTGCACCAAGGGCCACCCTTATAACATAAGAAGGGATAACTTGAAAAAAAAATGGTATACATACCAAGGATGCCATTCCTTGAGCATCTGTTATAAGATTACTGCCTCGTAAAAATATATCAGCCAACGCCCCCTGTAGAATTGCAATAGAAAATTATTAAGCTCAGATAATGTTTTCCATGCAGAAAAAAAGATCATTATGGCTACAATTTTCTTCTTTTATTAGATTTCATAATGAAGTCTTCTTCATCTTGAAACTGCTATTATTAATCTTCTGAACAAGTTAGGACCAAATGCAACATAAGTGTAATTCTTTCATCACTTTCGAGATACATATAATGGGAGGGGAAAAAACAGAGAAGCAAGGTTTTTCTCCCTTCTGAATAATCATTAAGAAGAAAATCAAAGCAATACAAGCAATGACTTCGAATATTAGATTCTTCAGAGTAAGAAGTAGGTTGGCTATATGTTATGAAATTTAATCAGTGAACATACCTAGATTTTTCAAATCAAAATTTCTGAAAACCCAGTGAACTATATAAAGAATCTAGTGATGGAAGATTCTATAGAACTCAACTATTCACATGGTATTATACTACTATCTTCAGAAATTGAAACCGCTTAAGCTAGGTTAACCGTGCAACATATTTTTAACAGCTATCGTATTCTTTCATGTTAGACGACACTGTATGACATCTAATTCATCTGAAATGAACCAACATTTATTCAGAATTATAAATGGCTCAAACCCAAAATCCATTTTCATTGTTCCTAATTTTAAAGCTTATCCAAAAATTATTTCTCGTTCTCAAACATCTCTTGGCTGAGACAATCAAAACCAGGCACAGAAACTCCTAAACACACCTGAACTGCAGCCCTGTAAAAGAGCTCCTCTCCCACTGAACTTGCAGCAACCATCAGTATAAACTGTAAAGTAAAATCAATTAAATCATTCTTCACCATTGCACTAGATTGAAGATAATTCAGTATTTCTAAGCAAGCAAGTTTTAGCAAATTACCTGCCAAGGGGACATCCCATAGAAAAAGCTCCAGAGTTCTTCATCCTCTACATCTCTGATGGCACGGGCATGTGGTGATAGCTTCACAACTTCATCCTATTAATAACCATGTCAGTTCATTAAAATTTTAAGTTTTACAGAAGAGGCAAGTTGATGTTGATGAAGGCTCACTTCAAGTGAATAAAGGTAACCCGCGAAACCCACAAGTAAAAGATGGTAAAGATGCGATGCATTTCCACTTGGACCAAAACATGGGAATTCAAATAAGTTGAATTGAAATACAAATAAAAGAACACAACCTTATCATCATGGTGTAAATGAACGAACTTACATCAAGTATAAATAGAAGGACCATAATTGGAGGAGCTGCATATCCAAGCCCTTCCAGAATGGCATCTAATGATAGATGGAAACCCCCCAGAGAATCAATTCCTGTGATGGAGCATATAAAACTCCCCGCAACAGCCATGGCACCATAAATCCCTGGAAAAGGAGGAAATTCATAAAAAAGCTGAGCTGGGAAAAGCAAACTGCAACAAACAATAAATAAAAATCTAAATTTTCCATTTTTCCCAAGTGGGAAAAAAACATTGATTTGATTTTAAAGGAAAGCTTGTTTTTTTCAAAGGCCTCCATTCCTAAAGCATACACTTTTACTTCCTTTATTGAACAACAAGACAATCTTCATCATTACCTCCAACAATGCAAATATGCAATTCTTCATTTCAGTTAAAGAAAAAAGAAAAAAGGTAAGCTTTAAAGTTTGACACTTTGGATTTGAAAAGTTTTTGTGTGATCTCATCTCACCGATGCCATAGCTGAGCCTGACAACAGCACCAATCTTTTCCCAGACGGGGAAGTCAGCGTCGTTGAAGCTGCGATTGAATGTGGTGACCTCCATGGCCGGGGTGGTGAACCCGGCCCGAGTCTCCCCATCGTCGATGGTGTCACCGGTTCGCTCCGCGGAGGCCTTAACGCAGCGCACTGAAAGTCTAGGTGCGTCGAAGAAGCGCAGCCTCTTCTTCTTGGTTGGTTGAAAATCACATAGCTTGGAGCAGTGGGCGAGTGGAGCTGGAAGCGATGATGTTGAAGGGTTGGGAGTTAGCGTTAAAGAGAGTTCCATTCACTCAAGAAACGGCTCAGAGTTACTTGTTCAGAGCGAGGAAAGAGAAGCAGAATCAGAAACAGATTCAGAGCTGACGTTCTTCATTGACTGCCACAGGTACTGTTAGGTTGGAACATATGTTCATGACGACAGTCTCTCTCTCTCTCTCTCTCTCTCTCTGTGGTTCTCAAGTGTGTTGGGTCGTGGCGTCTATGAGGCGTGAACTCAACTAGGTAGGGGAGATGTTGAGGCTAGAGATGGAGCAGTATATTTAGGATTGATGAGAATATCCCATCAGCCATTCACTGTCTGACATGTGGAGATAATGTTGGCAACCATCCAGTTGTCAAGAGAAATTCCTCGTCGTCTTTTCTTCCTTAGGCTTACTAGTTATTACCACTACCCCTAACACTAACCATTATAGTTACGAGTCTTACGACTTTGATTTGTACTTGTACATCACTATTTAGTTCAATTATTAACTCGGTACATTTTAAGATTGTTTTTGACTTTTTTCTCATCTCTGCTTTGTGCCATGTAGCACTCCTTTTTCTAAAAAGTGCAACGCTTAGATCGAAAACTTTTTTTTCCCTACTTAGTAGTAGGGTAGTAATGCATTCAAGACACAGGAGTCATAATGGCACAACAAGGTCCTCATCTAAGATCGAATCTGGAGATTGATACAAGCAAATTTACTCATTAAGTCATCTTTGATTAATTTATTTTCCGATTATTCATCATATAATATGAAGAACGAACGGGGACAAGGCCACCCTTGCAAAACATGTTAACGGGGCCATCGATCCCTTATTTTATATTTGAATGTAAGAATTTAGGATCAAAATTTATCTTCATTCTTTTATTTTTTAAATATAATGTGTGTGAGTAAATGTATGCTCATACTTGAGTGTATTGTATAAATGTGTGATAGTTAATTATTAGTTGATATTCGTTAAGTTATATATATATATATATATATATATATATATATATATATAGAGAAATTAAGTTATATCGATATAAAATTTAACATATTTATATTATTTAATAATTTTTATAAAATATAATTTTTATTAATTTAATCATTAAATTATAATTATTTAATATCTTGATTATTTGTGTTAAATTTTAAAAAATTAAATATTAATAAAAATATAATCAAGTGATTTTTATTTTTATATATTTTAAAAATATATATAATATTAATCTTGACGTATATTAATGAAGTCTTTAAATGATTTTGAATTAATATAAAATTTTATAGATATGATTTATACGATAGAAATTTTAATCAAATGGTAGTTTTAGTGATAAAATTATTCAATAAAAAGTTATTTAATTGTGTAAGAGTGAATTTGACTTACAACGGTATAATTCCTCCTTTCTTTATATATATAAATTATTTTAAATTTTTTTTTTTTTTATCTATAATAACTATGAGTTTCTAATTTATATACAAATATTAATATTACAAATATTTAATAACTATATTAATATTAAAGTGTTTGACTAATTTTTTTAAATGTAAAATAAATTAATTCAAACATACTTATAATCTTGTAAAATATAATATTGAGACTCATTCAAAATTTTATACTTACATAACTTGATTTTATTTTTTAATTTGTGGAAATATTTAGTTGTGTAAATATAATGAAAGAAGAAAGAAAGAAAAAACATCATTTTAATTTATTTTAACATGTTAAGTGACTTTTTTATAATATGAAATATATAGATAATTTTAAATATTTCTTTTCGTTATTTTAATGTGTAATTAATAATGAATTTAAATTATTTTTAGCTACAAAATTATTTTATAAAACTAATTAATATTTAATACTTTAATTAATTACTTATCAAAGTAATATTATATTTGATTAATCAATAATATCATTATTTATTTAAAGGTAGTTTTACTATATAATATTATAATTAAATATTAATATTAATAGATAGTTAATTTTTTTTAATAACGTATGAATATATAATTGAATGCTGAAAATATATCAAAATTAAATACTTTGTAATATAGTTGTTAGGCACTCATCAAAATTTTATTTATTTATTTATTGTGAGTTGATCAAAACTTTAATTTTATTATTTGGGTAAATATCAATTTAGATTTCCTACTAGTCATCCTGAGCCGTTGTTCCTTGGAGCTCTAGCCAAAACCTTGTCCAAAATGAATTGGACAACTCACCCATCTAGAATTAAGGGATGCATATTTGTGTTCTTCAACCCAACCTTACACGACTTGTACGTATGTGGGTTAGGTTAAATTTGTAGATTTAACATATTTTTTTAAAAAAAATTAACTTTCTAAATTAAAAGTACAAATTCATTATCATGGAGGATAATATATTACACTAATGTTTTAAAAACTAAATCAAAGATTAAACATATAAAAATTTTGATTATGATTTGATTAATTTAATTAGTTAAATTACTAGTTTATTGAGGGTAAGTCAGATAACGTAATAAGTAATGATTGAAAAATAAAAATAATTATTTGAAACAGTCAATTCAGTCTAATTTTTAAAATATTAAATTAATTTTTTTATTTATCTCATGGGAAGTTCTCCCTTTGCCGATGTTAAGCAGCCATGTTAAGAACCCACAACCATTATTTCCAATAAAATCTTGTGAAAGGGAAAATAATATACAATATATATATATATATATATATATATATATATATATATATATATATATATATATATATATATATATATATATATTGAGTAAATGGTAACTCTTCTTATCTAAAAATTTAAGTAAATCACCAATTTTAATAAGAATTTAAAATAAAATTATAGATTATTTACCAATAAGTGAACTCTAAACTCAAACATAAATTATATTATTGTCATGAACAAAATATTAATTTGGTGAGTTAATCCCTATTAGCTAACATAAAATAATACAAATTGAAAAATTGGGTTTGTGCCTCACACCTATGGTAGCTTTCCGTGGGAGTGCTATCATGGAATCGGTCTAGATAAAGATAAAGTTAGAGTTAAATGTAAATTATAGGTCAAGTTAAACTTAAATTATCCTGATCCCAATCACTAAAGTCAAACCACGTTTCAGGGTTGGTTTCTGTCCAGATTTATTGAACACCCTTATCTAATAGAGTTATGTTTTTTTTGCACAATTTTTTAACACCATTTTTTATATTAATTATTGATGTATAAAATTGTTATTAATAATGCATATTAATTAATTAAATAAATAGTAATTAATTATTGAAGAGGTTATTATTCTATTAATTAATTAATACATGTTATTACTAATTAATTTATACATCATTAACTAATATAAAAAATGATATAAAAAATAATGTAAAATAATTATTTTTCAATATAGTATCTAATATTCTATTGCTAATGTTTGAGGAAGTGATCATCTGCATCAAACAATATCTGCTCATCTGTTGTTGTTGCCGACACATGGCCACGTTAGTACGTTACTCCAACAAGTGGTACCTGTTTCCATACATTTGATAGGTTGGATTCTCTTAGATGGGATGCTGATCAGAAGAGTGTAATTGCATCGATTTAATTTAGTTATTTTAAAAAAAATTAAATTAATTAAAATTAATTGGTTTAATTTAATTTATTTTTTAATAGTTAAATTTAAATCAAATTAAATTGAATATTTACATATTAATTTAGTTAAGATAATTGAGTTGATTATTTTTTTATAAAAAAATTAATTAAAAAATTAGTTTTATATAAAAAATAAAAAAAAACATATCAATCCATATATCATTTATCAATTTAAAGTATAATTCAATACCTATTGCACTACCATCTTATTGGAGGAACAAATCAATTTCATGAACTCAACTTTTCAAGCAAAATAACACTTTAAAATTGACATTACAATTAATATACTATTTATCAATTTAAAGCACCTAAAGTCTATTAAAATAATTATTTTTTTAAAACAAGACCAAACAATAATAGGAAAATATATTTTTATATTTGTAACTGTCTCATCCACATATATTGTACTTGTGATTTTTCTCCATTAACTTAGTAACATAATAGAATGCTACATTTTTTCAATAGAAAAACACAAGACTGTTGAACATTATTACAATTTACAATGTACTTCAAATAACATCACTTGAAGACGAAGGCAACACACTTACACCATATACCCTTCATTCAACGAAAAGAAATAATTATCACCGCAACATAGTGGAAAATATTAGAAACAAAGGGTGCTTATATATTTCTGGACTTAAACATCTTCTGCGAGCAGCGGTAAACAACGAGCAGCGGTGAACGACAAGCAGCGGCGAGTTGCGACATGAGCAGGGCAGGGGCTAATATGCAGCAAGTAGGGTTCAAAATGAAAATGAAAAAGAAATGTAGTGTTAAGAAATATTTGGTTATTTTGTTTTATTGTTTATTAAGGGTAGAATAATCTTTTTCTTTCTTTGTTTAGCCTATATATAGTTTCTTTGTATTTATGTTAAATCATCTTTTGATATTCAATTACATTATGTAGTGTTCATGAATCTCTAGTTTCCTCTTTACAAATGTTTTGTATTTCTCTTTATTTCTTTAGATTCTTTAACATGGTATCAAAGCAAGCCATGAGACGAAGCTTAATCTCAAACACAGCTTGGGTGTCGACAACGTGGGCATGACCATTCGCTCAGTTTTTGCAATCTAGTATTTCGTTTTCTTTTGGCTTTCTTTATTTTTTTATTATGACTACTGAAAGAGACGATTCACTTCAGTTTGTGAGTGTGAGGTTAGATGGAAAGAATTATTCGTCTTGGGTTATGTGATGAGAAATTTTCTTAAGGGCAAAAAGTTATGGGGATATGTTAGTGGAACTTATATGAAGCCTAGGAATACTGATGGGAGTATGTTGATTTGATAGATACCTGGGAATCAAACAATGCAAAAATTATTACTTGGATTAACCATTCTGTTGAGCATTCCACGAGTATACAGTTGTCGAAATATGAGACAGCAAAGGAGGTTTGTGATCATCTGTAAATGTTATTCACTCAATCAAATTTTGCAAAGTAGTATCAATTGGAGAATGACATACGAGCTCTTCAACGGAAGAATATGAGTATTCATGAGTTTTATTCTGTTATGACATATCTTTGGGATCAATTGGCTCTTACAGAATCAGCAGAGTTAAAGACATATGGTGCCTATATTGCTCGTAGAGAGCAACAACGATTGATACAGTTTTTAATTGCACTTCACAGTGATTTTGAAGGACTTAGAGGTTCAATTTTGCATCGTTCTCCATTTCCTTCTATTGACTCAGTTGTCTGTGAGTTATTGGCTGGAGAAATACGTCTTGAGTCTTCTTCTGAAAAATGAATTCTTTTACTTCTAATCCTTTTGTGTTAACAGCACCTTCTAAGCCACTCTCTAGTAATCAAAATAAGCCTTACACAAGGGTTATTATCGACGAGTGCAATTTTTGTAAGCAAAAAGGTAATTGGAAGGCTCAATGTCTAAGTTATTGAGACAACAAAATCAATCACAATAACAATCTCAAGCTTGGAAGCCTGACAATTAATCACAATCTAATGCTTATAGACCACCTCAAGGTTACAAACCACCATAGTCTAATACTGCAGCAGTTGTTTCATCAGGTCCTTTCACCGATCCTAGTACTCTGACTGAGCAATTTCAGAAGTTTCTCTCAATGCAACCACAAGCTATGTTTGCCTCTTCTTCTGTAGGTCAGTTGCCTCACAGTTCTTCAGGTATGTCACATTCTGTATAGGTCTTGGATTCTGGTGCTTCACATCATATGTCTCCAGATTCTTCATAGTTTGCTTTTGTGTCTCATTCATCTTCTATTCTTGACATGACTACTTATAACACTCTTATGCCTTTAGCAGATGTTGGTTCTGTTGTTACACCTCACTTGTTTCTCTTTAATGTTTATCATATTCCGAAACTCAAATTAAATCTTGCTTCTGTTGGTCTATTATGTGATTCTGGTAATTTAGTCACATTTTCCTCTTCTTTTTGTTATGTGCAGGATCTATAGTCTCAGTAGTTGATTGGGACAGGTCGTAGTAAGGGGGACTATATATTTTGGATTAGTTAAACGTGACAGTTACCGTTGCTACTAATGTTGATTTGTCTTCTTTTTGTTTGAGTCATTCTTCTTCTAGTTTTTACTTATGGCATTCTCGTCTAGGTCATGTTTCGCCTTCTCATTTGAGATTTTTGGCATCCACAGGAGCTTTAGGAAATTTACAAACTTGTGATATTTTTTATTGTAGTGGATGTAAATTGGAAAAACTTTCAGCTTTACCTTTTAATCAAAGTATTTTCGTTTCTTCTTCTCCATTTGATTTGATTCATTCTGATGTATGGAGACCTTCTCTTATTGCCACAAAAGGAGGGTCTCGATATTATGTTTCTTTTGTTGATGATTATACTCATTATTGTTGGGTTTATTTAATGAAACATTGTTATGAATTCTTTGAGATATATACAGTTTTTCGGGCTCTTGCCAAAACTCAACATTATGCTGTTATCAAATGTTTTAGGTGTGATTTAGGTAGGGAATACACTTCTAATAAATTTTGTGAGTTACTTACCTTAGATGGAACTATCTACCAAACTTCGTGTATAGATACTCCTGAGCAAAATGGTGTTGCTGAAAGAAAACATAAGCACATTGTTGAAACTGCTCGTTTCTTTTGTTGTCTGCTTATGTTCCTAGTGTGTTTTGAGGTGAAGCTATTCTTATTGCTATAAGTTTGATTAATATAATTTCATCTTCTTATATTTCAGATTTGTCTCCTTTTGAAAAATTATACGGGTATGCTCTTGATTATTCTTTCTTTAGAGTTTTTGGTTATACTTGTTTCGTTCTTCTTCCTCATGTAGAACTCAGCAAGTTGTCCTCTCGATCTGCTATTTGTGTCTTTCTTGGTTATGTTGAAGGTAAAAAGGGGTATCCTTGTTTTGATCCAATAACTCATAAACTTTATGTGTCTCGTCATGTTGTTTTTCTCGAGCATATACCTTTCTTTTCTATTTCATCCACTACTCATAGTTTGACTAGATCTGACGTTATTCGTATAGATCATTTTTATGAGGATTCTGATAGTTTGTCATCTCAGGTTCCTAATACTTCAAATACCATTTTTGCAAGTACTAACACTTTACTCTCCGGCACACCTAAAACTCCTTCTTTTCCTATGGTATCTTAAGCTCTATCTAAGATTGTTGATCCACCTTTATGTCAATCCAAACGCATTTGTAAGTTCACAAAGTTACCACGTTTTGCTTATTCTTGTTATTCTTCATCTTTTTTTTTTTCCTTTTTAGCTTCTATTCATTGTCTTTTTAAGTCATCTTCCTATAAATGGGTTATTCTTAATTCTCTTTGGCAGCAAGCTATGAATGATGATCACATATTTTATACATTAATAAACCCTCATTTTTAGTCATTTACACTCTCCATGTACTTAATTGATTAAGCCTAGTTATGTTTTGTAAGTTTGGACTCAAATTGGACTTAATTGATTTTTTCAAAGACTATTTTTGGTCTTACCCTGTTTCGTATTTCGGCCATATCTTGAGTTCTAAATGTCTGATAATTATGAATTTTACCTTGTAGGAAATATAAGAGAAAGCTCTACAACTTTGATGAAGAGCTCAAAGTCTCAATCAGACATCTAGTGGAGCTAATTGGGTTTGGAAGACAGAACACGAGTTTTGTGTCTGAGACCTGAATAGTATACAGTAATCAGAGCATAACTCTGGCTGCAAGAATTATTTTGGGCTGAAATTTAGACATTTAAAAAGTAAGACCCAGATCTAAAACTTTCATGTTGAACACAAAACTTGATTCGGGCTCCTTGATGGTGATATTGGGTCTGAAAGTCAAAACAGAGGTGCTGGAACTGGGCCTGAACAGTATGTAGTAATTAGGTCATATCTTGGGCTGTAGGACGAATTTTTGGGTGATTCCAGATCCATTGGAAAGCTTAGACAATTTCCTAGAACTTTCATGAAGACCACTTGACTCGAAAATGACGGAATCAATAACTTAAGTAATGAATGATTTCGGAGACAAGAAATCTCAATGATTTTTCACTCTTATCCTCACCATTTGGCATTTTCCACTCATTCATCCACTCATCCACCTACCCCTAATCAGCCCCCTTGTCATTTTGTATCCCTAATCATCTATAAAAGGCACCATTAGCTGACCATTTGGAACACTTAGTGTTAGGCTTAGTTTTTTTACAAGTTGTGGTTATGCTTGTTTATTGTTTTCGTTTGTTGTAATTTTCTCTTGCTTTAAATTAAAGCTATGTTCATCTTTCTCTTCTTCTCTCTTTCTTTTTTCTTATCCATGAGTAACTAAATCTTCATCTTGCTTGGATAAAAGAGTGAAGCTCTTGGTAATGAAATAAGGTTAGATTATTCTATTTCATGTGCTTAAATGATATATTATCAATTGGACATTATATGTGTTGTATTTTGTTTCTAATTAATTTAGAAACCTTCTTTGTATAATGGAGATCTTGATTTATTGTAGACAATAAGATTGACACAGTGAATGCTTGAACTCATTTACAAATGTTGGTAGATAATTAAAGGAATCTTAATATAATTGCATATATAATTAAACTTTGAATGTTATATTTTCTGATTGGAACATCCGTTGTGTGTGGATTTCAATTGAGTTATAAAGAGAAATAATCTTACCTTTAATTTATTATCAAAAGTGGATCTCCTAACCCAAGCAAGCCCTTAAATTCATTTGTGAACTTGTTTTATTACTTTTGGTGTTGTGACAAATCTTTTTCTTACCTCAATTAATTTTTCTTCATCAATTCCTTATGAATCGACCTCGGACTCTCGAGAAATTTATTACTTGAGATAACCTGCACTTGGGTTTGCATCCTTTAATCCCGCAGTCAATGAATAAGGAACTTTCTGCTTTACATAAGACAGGTATTTAGGACTTGGTTCCTCTACCTCCTGGTAAGAGTGTTGTTGGTTGTCGTTGGGTGTATAAGATTAAGATTAATTCTGATGGATCTATTGAGTGATACAAAATTAGGTTAGTTGCAAAAGGGTACTCTCAACAGTATGTTATGGATTATGAGAAGACATTTGCTCCTGTTACAAAAATGGCTACTATTTGTACTTTTATTGTAGTAGCTTCGGTTCGTCAATGACATATCTCTCAACTTGTTGTTAAAAATGCCTTTTTGAGTAAATCTTCAAGAAGAAGTTTATATAGCGCCCCCTCCTTCCTGGTGTTTCACATGATTCTGGGTATGTCTGCAAGCTCAAGAAAATGTTATATGGTCTTAAACAAGCACCTCATGCTTGGTTTGATAAATTTTTTGTTGTGATATCTTCTCTTGAATTTGCTTCTAGTAGTCATGATTTAGCTCTTTTTGTTAAGTGCACTGATGCAAGTCGTATAATTATGTCTTTATATGTTGATGATATGATTATTACTGGTGATGATATTAATGATATTTCGATTTTGAAGACAGAGTTAGCTAGACAGTTTGAAATGAAAGATTTAGGTTCTTTACGATATTTCTTGGGTATTGAAGTAGCCTACTCACTCAGAGGTTATCTTCTTTCTCAATCCAAATATGTTGCAGATATTCTTAAGCGAGCTAATTTACTGATAATAAGACTGTAGATACTCTTATTGAGGTTAACGCAAAGTATTCTTTTTCTAATGGCTTACATTAGTCAGATTATACTTTATACCACACTATTGTTGGGAGCTTGGTATACCTTACTATTACTCGTTCAGATATTGCATATGTTGTTAATGTTGTTAGTCAGTTTGTTGCTTCTCCTACTATAATTCATTGGGCAGCTGTTCTTCGTATTTTGTGGTATCTTCAAGGTACAGTCTTTTAGAGTCTTTTACTTCCATCCACCTCTTCCTTGGAGCTGCGTGTATACTTTGATACTGATAATGACAATGATCCCATATATCGCAAGTCTGTTACTGATTTCTGTATTTTTTGAATGATTCTCTTATTTCTTAGAAGAGCAAAAAATAATCTATTGTTTCTCAATCTTCAACCGAAGCAGAATATCATGCTATGACATCTACTATTAAAGAGATTGTTTGGTTACGTTAGTTACTTGTAGATATGGGAGTTTCTCTTTCTCATCTCACTCCTATGTATTATGACAATCGAAATTCTATTCAGATTGTTCACAACTCAGTTTTTCATGAACAAACTAAGCACATTGAGATCGATTATCACCTTACTCGTCATCATCTCAAGCATAGCACCATTACCTTGCCATTTGTTTCTTCTTCTTTGCAGATTGCAGATTTCTTTACCAAGTCATATTTTATTTCTCGTTTTCGTTTTTTAGTTGGCAAACTCTCGATACTTGTAGCTATTGCATTATGAGTTTGAGGAGAGATGTTAAGAAATATTGAATTATTTTGTTTTGTTGTTTATTAAGGATAAAATAGTCTTTTCCTTTTCTTATTTAGCTTATATATAGTTTTTTATATTTAGATTAAATTATCTTTTGGTATTCAATTACATTATGCAGGTGTTTATGAATCTTTAACCTCCTCTTTATAAATATTTTATATTTCTCTTTATTTCTTTAGATTATTTAACAAGAAGATGGGGCAAAGTTTAAAAATATATATATAGTTTGATTTAATTTGATTTTTAAATTTAAAACTTTAAATATGAAAATCAAATTAATTAAATAATATTTTGTTTGAATTTTGTCCAAAATTAATCAATATATTCTAACTAAACAAACAAATCTAATTAATTCCGTTCAAATTGATTAAGTTGATTGAATTATCTAAACTAATTTACACTCTTACACCAGACATCATCCAGTGTTTCAAAAACTAGCACATTTGGTAGATCGTGTGAGGCGTCACCTAGTTCATTCGTTCATTTATTGGAGCTGTTACCGTTCCATGAGTATCTATCGTCAGATGAATCCGTTGGGCCCAAATCACAGGCTCATCACAAATCTCAGCTACATGCCCACGTCAGGATTTTCTCTCTCTGTTTACCACCTTTTTTTAAAAAAGAATAATGTTAACATTTTAATTATTTGAAAATATAACAAAAAAATGAAAAGAATATAATATTTCAGCAATCCAAAAAAAATATAATTTTCTTCATTAAATAATTTAAAAATGTATTCAACTGATTCATAATTTAGAATTTTGAACAGCTAAATATAGAAATTGAAAATTTAGAAAGAATAATTTATTTAAATAAAAAGAGAGAGAAAGAGAGAGAGAGAATTGCCACCTCAGAGAAAAAATCAACAACGTACAAAGGCTTAAGAAGCAATCCAATAAAAGGAAATAAATGGAGTGTTGGGTGTAAACGGGAGGAATAATGGGGGAAGGGAGAAGGCAGAGAAGGAAAGAAGTTGGTGCATACAAGGAAAGCAGAGCTGAGGCACGGATTTTGTGCTCACACTCATTCAATATGCTGTGTGATTATGAGTATGAGTATGACTATGACTCTGAGGATGATGAGCATATTATTATTATTATTATTAGAAGAGTACATTGTGCTTGGCTTCGTGTGTGTGTGTTGATGCGTTGGTGTCACTGGCAGTGGCAGGAATGGGGAAGAAGGGAAAGTTTAAGAATTTGAAAGGCCTGTATCATACTACTCAGCTGCCAACACAGGCATGCACTTCACTTTCATTCTCCTTCCCCTTTTATATTATTCTGGATCATATTTGTCTTCAATTTATAATTTTTATGCTTCTTGATCATTGCTCTGCCTTTCTGTCTATGTTCTTTTCCTTGGAATTTATGGTCTTGTGGTATTCTTTCGTCCGCTGATTATTCCTGGCTTTGTGTTCTATCCAATGAGTATAGAGTTTTTTTTTTGTTTTCCTTTCTTATGTTAATTTCATTTTTTGAAAATAAAAAATTCGTTGCAATGTTCAGTTCTTTGTTGCGAGGGAAGGAGGGGGAGGGGGAGGGCGTTTGTAATTTAGCTCAGTCAATTTATTCTGAATATATATATATATATAGAGAGAGAGAGAGTTTAAATATGATCCACTGTGATAAGCATATCAAGTGAGAGCACTATCTTGTTATGAGAGGTGGGAGAAGTGAATTTTGATTATTGAATCTCACATGCATGGTCAAGATTATAAGTTACTTTAAAGTCATATAACTATTTAAAAAAGTCGTATGGTTTTATGTTATAATCATGATCATACATAGATGATTTAATGATTAGGATTTGCTTCTCTCGCATTCACAATAAGTCACTATTCTCACTTGATATGATTCCTGTATATATATATTGGATCTATAGAGGCTGTTATGCTTATCTCTTTCATTTATGGCAGTGCCTAATCTTTAATCATCATATGGTTGTTAAAGGAAGTGCAGTCGTGAAACTTACAGGAAGGTCCTTCTTTATCATTGCATTGTTAAGGTTTAGGTGTACATAGAAGTTCCTTTGTCTATTCTAGTACATCAGCATTTCTAGTACATCAGTATGTTTGTTCTGCTCATGTATATCAGAATAGAAGAACTTCCATACCTTTTTCTTTCTGGTGTTCCTTCGTAACCATTTAGTATAATTAAATATCCCGGAATTACTTATACTCTTACATCAAAATTCTAACTCATTTATTTGCAACTCAGATTGAACTTTAAAATCCAATAACATATGATGCACCGAATTTTTAGTCTGCATCAATGTAGCTGCACAAGTTACTAGCACCTGTTTGATTCTTGTTGCTGAATTTTTATTTTTAATTATTATTATTTTTTTAGTTTCAATGGAATTATGAGAGGGTTTTCAAATACACAGTACTGAAAATCAAGTAGATGGATCTTCTTCCTTGAGTATGGTGAGTAGAAACCTAATGAGTCATTGTGGCTAGTTTTGATATGAGAAGTTCAAGGCAACTTTTTTGGTCTAGTAAGGCATGTACCTGTAATGCGATAGTACTAGTACTAAGTCAGTCGAGCAATATTTAATCATTTTGAACTTGTCAAAGCAACTGTATTGTTTGATTTTGTAGAAGTGGTTTTTGGTGGTGGGGAGAATGGGAAGAAAAAATTGTCAGCCACTTTAAGCCAGAAACAGGCAATTGATATTAAAGGGCAATGCATTTTTAACACATTGTGTAACGGTGGTGGTGTTAATATTTTTCAAACTTCCCTACAATCTTGGTTTAAGGTAAATTTGTGGAACTAGTTAATAAGGTGCTGTGTTGTGTAAATTTAACTCACATATGTTGGTTTCAAAAAAAGTTTATTTTTTTCTTTAATTCCTTTTTTTTTATTTATAAAAATTTGGACTACATAACAAGAGGTATCCCATTCCCCTCCCTTCTAACTGCTCCTCCTTTCAACAATGAGATTTTAACATGGGGTCAGTGGGATAAAGTAACCACTATCCACTTCTCAACCACTGGGGTTCTGCAGTTTATGCATTTTTAATTATACTGTGCATAGGCATTTTGAAATAAATTATTGGATGCTGGAATTTTTAAGTAGCATCATTAATCACATTGCATTTTGGAGTTGATATGATCTTGAACCTACATTGATTGCTGAATTACAACAATGAAAGCCTTCTCCCACTAGGTACGGTCGGCTACATAGATCAAATGACGCCATTGTGTTCTGTTATAAATTAAGTCTTCATAAAGGACATTTAGATCTAAGTTCTTTTTTAATGGTTTCACTCAGTTTTTCTTGGTTTCTCTCTATCTTTAACAATTGGACTATCCTCTATTTGATCCACTCTTCTTACTGGGACTTATATTGGTCTTCTTCCCAAGTGGTCAAACCACCTAGGGTGAGATTCTACCATCTTTTACTTAATAGGTGTTACCCTTATTTTCTCTTTAATGTATTCCTTCCTGATCTTGTATTTCCACTCACTCATCCACCGTGACATCCTCATCTTTGTAACACTGAGTTTATGTTTTTGGTGGCTCTTTATCGCCCAACATTTAGTACCATAAAGCATCACGAATCTTATAGTTGTGCGATTTCCTTTAAGCTTGAGAGGCACTTTTAGATCACAAATAACACCTGAAGCATTTTTCCATTTCATTCACCCAACTTGAATCCTATTGTTTACATCTTCCTCTATTTCTCCTTATTTTGTATAATAGATCCAAGATACCTAAACTGTGCGTCTTGTGATATCGTATAATATCCAATTTCCACCTCTAAGCTAGTGTTAATGCTCATCTTGCTAAACTTACATTCCATATACTCCGTTTTACTTCTATTTAATCAGAAACCATGTGCTTCCAAGGCTTTTCTCCACAGCTCTCTAGTTTACCATTTATTCCCTTTTTCAACTCTCCCACTATGGTTTATATTGATGGCTGAATTAATGATATTGCAGAAACAAGGAACACACAAGAATTAATTTTAGGTTCTAAGCAATATTTTATTTTCGAAGTTCTCTATGGTTTTATTAATTTATATCACAATTAGGATATTGGCATCCCTATTGGCTATTTGTGAGTCATGTACTTTTTGCTCCTTACATAAAATTGACTCTGATTGCATTGCTGGCTCCAGGGATTTTATTTTGTCGTTTTTTGGTAATTTTCCTAATTTGTTATTATTTTAATTGCTGGATTACGGTTTCCCCTCTTTTCAGCCTTTTAAATTCGAAATGGAAGAAACATCCATTGCATGTAGTCTTTGTGCCACACGTTGCTCATCATGTATGCATGGTGACCGAGTGGCAGCAAGAGCAGGTGTGGGGACTGGTGACTTGACTGATAACACCTCTAAGGAGAAGAGAGCCAGTTGGTGCTCTTCTAATGATGCCATTTTGTTCTCTCCTTCGTTGAGTAGCGCATGCGACTATCGGCAGCACTCAAGCAGTGAGGCAAGTAACATCTTTAGCTCTTCTTCCTGTCATGACTTGTTCTCTGAAAATGCACAAAGTCAAGTTACTTTTAGGGATTCAGCCTCTTGCAAAGAAATTGAATTGCTTTTGAACATCAGAAAGGCCCAGCCTGCCAGAGAATCTGGTGATACTCCCAAAGGTTTGATCAATTTTGATAATCAAAGATTCTCAAATCAGCCTGAGAAGCATAAAGAATTAGAAATTCTGGTTGATAACATCTCAAGCGTCAAAAGATCAAACAGCGCAAATTTGGCGATAGGTAATCATAATGGTGATCCTGACAGGAAGAGTGTATCTTGCAGTTTGGCTTCAAATGATAGCTCTCCTGTGGATGAAATGCTTGTGAATGAGAGAAGTGGTTACCCTTTTGTGGCTGGTACTCATTTTGACAAAGCTAGTGGCAATCACAATGATGTTCAAAACTTTACTGAAACACATCCACCAGCGGAGGTAGTTCTTTCAAACAGATCTGATCAATCAGATATTTCTTCATTAAAAGATTTCTATGATTGTGCTATCTCGGCAAAGGTGCATAATTTATAATTTTTTTAAATTGCGTGATATATTTCCTTTTAAAATTTTCTAATTTTGTTGTTGATTCCTTTTATTTATTTTAGGGCTCAAGTGAACAAGTGGAGTCATCACTAGCAAGAGCATCGATATCTAGGTTAGGTAGTTGGATAGATGGTATTTACGGCCAGGCGACATTTGGGGGAGCTGATGCTTATTTGAATTGTTTTGAAATTGAAAGTTATTCATACCGCAAGAATCATCTCCAGGAGTCTGTTGCTGTGATTAAGAACACCGCTATGCAAGAATCTCGTCAATCTCAACCAGGAGACCCTAGGGATGTCTCAGACTTAATGGATAATGAGGTATGGGGTATTTCCTTTTGAATAGATTTTGAGTTATCTGGTAGTAATTGTAAATTTTGTGGAGTACGCTTAACCGGTACATTAGTACTGGTATGATCGCACCTATGTTGACAGAAAATATATGAGGATTAGTAGCCCAAATCTATGTTGATAGAAAATATAGTGATGGGATTCGGTGCATTAGTAGCCCAAATCTATGTTGATAGAAAATATATGAGGAAGAGGAAGAGCATGAAATGATATTATCCACCAAGTCATCTTTGGGAAATGAGTTAGTGAGGTTAGATTTTGGGCTAATATTCACATAACTAGTTAAAGCATACACTAATATTCATTTCCAAATTCAGGATAAAAATCTTATTGTAGCTGCCACAAAATTTATGCAATTTTTGTTAATTGAATGTTGGAAAAGAAACCAGCTTAATTGCAACATCTCCAATCCTTTGATGCTTTGCATCAAGGAGCTTCTTTATGTGGATTGTAAGCTAAGGAAGAATATTGTTAGATAATAGATTAGATTTTGAAAATTTTAAAGATAATAAAATGGATATTGTTAAGAGTCCCACATCACCTACCTCAATCTTCCGGGTGCAGTTTATATATCTGTTGGACCACTCTACTTAATGCCAATTGGTTTTAGGTTGCAATCTAACATGATATCAGAGCTAAAATCTCATCTTTGTTTCCGCCTACTTCGTTAGGCCCACCTGTGTTGTCTAGGCATCTGTGGAGGGGGGGTGTTAAGAGTCTCACATCGTTTGCCTCAATCTTCCGGGTGTAGTTTATATATCTGTTGGGTCACTCCACTTAATGTCAATTGATTTTAGGTTGGAATTTAACATAGTATGAGAACCAAGATCTCATCTTTGTTTCCGCCTACTTCGTTAGGCCCGCCTGTGTTGTCCAGGCATCTGTGGAGGGAGTGTTAAGAGTCCCACATCGCCGCCTCAATCTTCCGAGTGCGGTTTATATATCTGTTGAATCACTCCACTTAATGCTAATTAGTTTTAGGTTGGAATTTAACAGATATATCCAAATTGATGAGTGATGCTTAAGGAAATAGATTGATTGATGCATTTTGAAGAAAAACAGGGAAAGTAAAGTGAGAAAAGCAACTAAGTGCATTTTATTTACGTACCAGAGCCATGTGTGGTGCTAATTAGTTTTAGGTTAGAATCTAACAGATATATCCAAATTGATGAGTGGTGCTTGAGGAAATAGATTGATTGATGCATTTTAAAGAAAAACAGGGAAAGTAATTGGTGAGAAAAGCAACTAAGTGCATTTTATTTACGTACCAGAGCCATGTGTGTTGTGGTCTACAAAAGATGTTTGATAGTAGATAACCAAGTGTTTCAATTACAGACTATCACTTATGGTTTTAAAACCTATATTTATGTTCCCACTGAAGAATCATAAGCACATAAAGTTTGGAATAAACTCTGTGTATTTTGAACTATTTTGCTATTTTTCATAGTCATATTTAGTTGTTCTGTTGTAATATTTTGTTTTAGACAACTTCAACCCCCCCTCCCAGGGGCAGGGATCCTACTTTGCTATTTCTGTGCCTTAAATGCTATCATATGGGGTATTCTATGGATCTTTAATTTTCCACTGCTATCTTTCTCTGTCTCTCGGTGAGTCTGTGTGTATAGAAGTTTGGACTCAAATCTACTTGTTCCCATACAATTCCCTTAAATGCTATCCCCCTGAACCAAAAAAAAAAATCATTTCTGTTGATAGCGTATTCCTCTTTTTGATTCAATTCTAACTTTCCAATGTTCACTGACATGTTTCTGGATAAATTTTATTTCTTTTTTGGCTTCCATTTGATAACAGGTTAGAGTTTGTGATACCTGTGGGGATATAGGTTTTGAGGCCTCCCTTGCTATTTGTAACAAGTGTACTGATGGGGCAGAGCACATGTAAATATTTCAATCTCTTGCATCATTTTATTTTTTTTAGTGATCTGCATGTCTATATAGTCCTTTTTTTTTTCTTGTTTTCTGGGGAAGTAAAATTGGTGTGTTCTGTTTCTCATTCATCAATCAGTTATTGTATGCGTGTTAAGCTGGCCAAAGTTCCCAAAGGTGATTGGACATGTGCAGAGTGCGTGCCGAGGGCAGGGACTGACAAATTAGTGCAAGATAAATTTGAAGAGGTTGCCAGAAAATCCAAAGGACGTCTAACTGAATCTAGCAAAAGTTCAAAATTAAAATTTAGATCTTCATGTGCTAGGAAAAGTGGGACAAATGGTGTAAGCTCGACATCTCACATATCAGCTAAGAGACATGGAGTCCCTTTAGAATCTCAGTCTATGAAAAAAGCCAGGGCTATTGGACCAAGTGCTGTACCCCCCAGGTCATCCAAACCCTGCAACGACTCCCTACTTCGTAAGGACTTCTCATGCGAGAAATTTAAAAAGGTGAAAATGAAATCAGTCAATGATATTATTTATTCTGGTCTCCAAAGTTCTTGCAATTCTCAAGAAACAGCAAAGGTTCCTCAAGTTTGTGCTGATAAGAGCCATGTAGGCACCTTAGAAGGAGAGTTAGACAAAAAGGAAAAGACTCTTGAAACAAGGGTTATATCCCCCAAAGCATCCAATCCAAGCAAGCCTCCATTGAAGAAGTTGGGGAAGGCAAAATTAGAGGCAGCTGGTAGTGTTACTTCTCTGAAACAATCTTCCTATGATACTAAGGAAAACGCAAAGTTACCCTATTGTTTAGATGATGAATCACCAAAATTGGGTTCTCAAACTGAGATAGCTCGTGATAAATGTAAGACATATATATGTGGCAGAAGATTTACTATTTTATTTTTCAATTGAGATAATTATTGTTAAATTTAGAGTTTCTCCTTGCAGGCTCTCTGTTGAAATCAAGATCATCCAGAGCTGCAAACTTGAAATCTAAAGAACAGCTGGCAAAGGGTGGTTGTTTGCAAAAGCAGAAGGTTGAGAGAAATCCAGCTCTTCATAGTGATAAAAAGGGAAAAGATCCTAGAACAGTGTCTAAATCTAGTAGTGTTATCTCTGGGAAATCAAATGCTCCAAGTTCTGAGGTTCTCCTGGCAAATGCTTATGAGTTACATAATCCTGCAACATGCTTACTAGTTTCTGATTCTGGTATCACTACAGAAAAAAATGAAAAAGAAACTATTTCTAGTGGTGAAACGTTATTTTCAGGATCCAGTTGTTGTAATCTTGATGCTGTTGAAAGCTCTGGACAATTGGATCATAGATTACAGCCAAGCAATTACAACACTCATACAGACCCAAACTGTCCAAATGAAAAGAAGAAAAATGAGAGTCACCAAGCTGAGCACCTCACAAAAGCGGCTACAGATATGAGCATATATAAGTTATGCGCTGGTCTTGCTTCTGATGAAAGGTACTTGGCCCAGGTTGAGGCAGCAATTCTTTCACAGGGTTTGGTCACCCCAAAGCCTCATTACAAATGGATGTACGACCCCCCTTCTTTATTTTGATTCTAACTATTCAGCTTGTTTTGCTTTAAGGGTGTACTATTTTGAAATTTCTCATGTGTATTTGTTATCAATCATGCAGAGGCAAATTTCAGATACACAACAGTGAGGGTATTGCAAGTACTTGCGATGGGATTCAGGCACACTTATCAACTTGTGCATCACTTGAAGTTCTTGAAGTGGTGGAGAGGCTTCCTGAGATTATTATATTGGAGGAACTACCTCGCTTGAGGATGTGGCCATCTCAATTTATGGAAAGTCAAGCCAGTGAAGAAAATATTGCTCTCTACTTTTTTTCCAAAGATCTTGATAGGTTTGTTAGGCCTTTCTTTTGTAACTAATAAGCTCGGTTTTATACTGTCTACTTATACGTATGTTTTTTTTGCAGCTATAGAATATACTACAGAAAATTGATGGATCACATGACCAAGAATGATTTGGCTCTGAAAGGAAATTTAGTTGGGTTTGAGCTTATGATTTTTCCATCCAATATTCTGCCTGAGAAATCCCAGCGTAAGAAATAGTCTTTTACTCATCTATGTTTTGATTTTAACTACATTAACGTTTATGTTTGTGTTCATCTCTCTATTACTATTCCCTCCTACTTCTTTAGATTTTAACTACATTAAAAGTTATGTTTGAATTCATTTCTCTATTTTTATTCCTTGCTACTTGTTTGTGTTTGGCAGGTTGGAATGACATGTTGTTCTTGTGGGGTGTATTCAGAGGACGAAAGGTGAATAACTCAGCAAACACACCAGTGTCAAATTCTCTAGAGGTATTGAAATGCGTGAAATTGCTTTACTTGATGTATTTGACCCACAAAGATATGATGAATATTTCTCTTTTCCATCGCTTAGAATATTGATTGACATGGGATAATGCTTGAAAATACTAGATGATTATAGTTTTCTACAATTTTATTTGTATTATGTTTAGATGTTGATTGGTTATGACATTAGTCTCATTATAAGCTCTCTACTGAGTCTACTCCTTGTGACCTTGTCTTTACTCTTTTGGAAAATATAATTGAAATAGTTGCATCATTGATATCGCATAATCGGTCAATTATCGTAGTCAAGAGAAAAAAAAAATTGTCCTACATTAAGAGTGACGTAATAAACTGTGATAAGAATTTGGACATATATGTGTGTGTGTGTGCGCGCGGGCTCTTAGGATAAGCATATTCACTATGCAAATGCAATCAGTGCTAATGCATACTTACTGTCTTGCAGCTAGAAAATAGAGATACTGTGAAGGCATTTGATCTCAATACTAATCCTCAAGATGGAAACGGAGACGACATGGGAAGAGTTGATGAGATTCCTGAATGTGACAGTATAGGTACAAGGCCTTCAGGAGACAGAAATTTGCTGGTTGGAGAAAGTTCTAATGGTAAAGGAGGAGAGGAGAAGCCAGAGGGTGCGGTTGTAGATCTTGATCTTTCACTATGGTCTCAAAGTGCAACACCAGAAGATGGTTCGGAGCTGGCTGTTCGTGACAATGTTGAGAAGCCATCAACATCACTTTCTCTTGCACCACCTGCATCTTCAATCCATGAGGAAAATATGGAGTCGCTCGAAGTGCAAATTGCGAAAACTTTGATGCTTCTCAAAGGGGGCAGGTTTTGAATGGCACCGTGTGAAGAATAGCTCTTATTATATACTATAGTTACCCTTTATGTGTGTCACTGGATCACAGTGATATTAATAATCCATCATACGTTAACATTAGAACCTAGAATGGAACATAGTTTGTTTTCGTTTTCCTGTATCTGCATTTGGCCCCAAGAACAGTGGGGCAATCGCCCAATATGGGCCTTGATTTTACTTCTCCAAGTTGTGTTTTTCTTTATTGTGTGCCGTAGTTGTTAGTCCATGTCATGATGCGGAGAATAGAAACATGCTTAGGTGAGATAACATGTACTAGGCCCGAAAAATCTTTGGATTTGGGTTTTGTTTCAAAGTTTGAAAAATATTGGCTCGGCCCAACTTGAAAATGTGATTAGTATGAATCAGCTCAAGTCAAGCTTATTTTAATTTAAAGGTGTCGAATAGACTTGGCCCAATAAGTTGTCTCATTTTCTCATTTGGATAGATAAAAATTATCTTTTTTTTAAAAAAAAAAATTGTTTAAGAAAAACGCATTTTGTGTTTTATTTTCAGCTAGGTTTTTGTACTTATGAAAAAGATTTGTTTTTTATATAACATAAAGAATTGTACAAACATAAAATAAGTACTTTTTAAATATTAAATTCAAACATAAAATAACTTTAGAGTTTTTAAAAAGATCTTTAAAAACCTTCACATAATTTTTTTTTTAATATCTCAAACAGACCAGCCCTATGTCCTGGATTATTACTGATATTATGCTGGTTTCGGAATTGTTTAGCTTGCCCTTTTTGCTTTTCCTGACTCTCTAGTAAATTATAATTGAGATAGAATTTTGTTACGCATTCTTCCTTTTCATGAAAAAAATAATTTATAAATTAGGCATGAGAAATTTAATTATCAGATGTGAAAGCCCCATGATAATTAAATTTATCAAGATGCCACGTTTTATTTTCTCGTGGCATTGGCGGCACATTTGGGCGTATATAATTTGCAGTTTCTGCATCCTTCGTAAGTTTATTTTTCCATTGTGCTTCTTGTTTTATTAAATGGATGTGATGCATGGTCTGGATTCTTAAGCCTTTAATGTACAGTCTCCTTCAAGATCAGGTTCTGATTGCTAATAAAATTCTTGAAAATTTTAACGGAAAACTGAAAGCAGTGGATGCCCATGCGACCTCACCAGAGTGAGTACGTATTTTTTCTCGGTTAATGATTCTATATCTTGGACTTGGCTATCTCTTAATTAACACACTGTTTTTCACAATGTTCCTCTGTTCTTGACCCTTTTTTAATGGAAAGACACACAAACAGATTGAGATTATTGAGGAAAAAATTTCTGATTCCCTATATCAGCTCAACTTGTTTAGTTTGCTCTAGGTATTCAATATTTATGTCCTCCTACCAGTAATTTTAAGAATTTAACTGTTGACAAGAGCTTGTTATTAAAATATCTTTGACAACCAATGGGGAGGGTGATTGCAAATCTTTTGAAAATCTTACTGTGGGCCTAGTTTCTGAAAGGCCTAGAGATTGGTTTTATAGAGTTGAAATCACTGTCAAAACAAAATGGAGAAAACAAAAACCAAATTCAATTATTGTGGGGAAAACTTTAACATGTGGATCTTATAGCCAGAGAAAGGACTTGTAAAAATGAAACTAATTGAGGGAAAAGCTAAAAGACAGTTTACAAATAACTTATCAAAGAAAGTATACTAGCAGAAATAAAATTCAAGACCTTTTCTAAATGCTATTCAATCCCAGGTTTCGTTTTCAATGGACTATAAATACGTTGTTCATTGGATGGTTCTAATTAGTCAATTATTTGCAAACCATTGATTTAATACTTACCTAAATAAAGGGTACGGACTGAAACCCTACAACAGACTGAAGCGGTAATGATTATGATCAAAGAATAATATAGTAATTGTAATGCAGTTTTATATTGCCGATTTCATAGAAAGACAGAATAAAAAAATAGCTAAAAGAGTAAAAAATTTAAAAAATTATTAAATAATTAATAATAGGCAAAGATTAATTTTAATTATAAATTAAAGTAAATAAAATAAACAAATTGAGTTTATATTATATGTAACATAACTAAAGTTTAAAATTTATTAAGATTAATTTTAACATTAACTATATCAAGTTATTATACTCAAATAATTTAACTCATAAATATCTAAGAATAAACATGTATTTATGAAAAATATATCAATAAAATATTAAAAATAATAATTAAATATATGATAAAATTTATTTAATTAATAATAAATTATCAAATCATCAAATTTATTTTTAATAAGAAATTATAATTGATATCCAACAGTTATTATTAATATTTAAATAACATAAATAAATTATAAAATATAAAAAAAAATAGAACTAATTTTAAAATTCATTCATATAATTTAATAAAAAATAAAATTAATAAAAATTAAATCTTAAAATTAAATAAAAATAAGTCAATATAATAATTCCAAATTAATCAAAATTTCATCATCTCCTTAATACAAAAAAAAAAACAAAATACAATAAAATTAAAATACAATAAAATTATCTCATTAAAATTTTCTATTTACACAAAATTTCAAAATTTTCTATGCGTCTTACCCTTCACGCTGCGCTGCCAATCTGTTTTCTTCCCTCTTTTCTACTGTACGGCCCAGTGCTTGCTTTTTTCCAACTAATTCTCAATCTTCAATTTAACCTTTTTGTTTTCTTGCTGTACGGCCCTGCCCCTCACGTCCTTCTCTGTTTGTTTTTATAACGATTGTGTAGCCCCACCACTTTTTGGTCAGTGCTTCCATGTTTAAACAAATTCTCCACCGGCTCAGCCTTTTCATCATGTCGTTTGTCTTCTTATTTATTCTTTGTTTAGTTTAACCTATAAAATAAAATAATAAAATAGTAAGATTAAATTGATTAAAATATATATAAAAATAAAAAAATTATCAAATTTAAATATATATATATATATTATTACTTAAAAATATTGCAAAATAAATAAAAATTTAATTTTAAAATACACATTAATTTTAATAATTTTTATTCACATTTTAACATTTTAATCTAATAATAAGATATTTAAAGAATATTTTTATACACTCATCACACTTCTCAACTTGCTTATTGTTAGTCTCTAACAATTTCTATGCAAAAGAGATAAAAGAGACTAAGAAAATAATAAAATAGTCCATCAATTTACATTTTTCTATATTCACATATCAAAACAATCTTAAAAATTCAATAACTCAATCACAAGCAATCTACCTATAATAATCCGCAAAGTGTGTGTGTATGTGTTACAAACTATATTCATCTAACTAAAAGTCATGACATATGCAACATCAAGAATATCTCAAGGAAAATGTTCAACTCTATAACTCATAGATATAAAAGTGTTTTGTGTGATAATTCTTTCTATGAAATTGACAATGAGTGTACACACACTCTCATGAAAAATTAGACAATTATGTACAAGCAACAAGCAAACATTGATATTATGATAGGAACACCAACAAATGATATTTTCACAACTCTTTCCAAAAGCTTATTTAGGATCAGAACAGTTAACACAAAATGTTGCAACATGACTTGGGTTTGGGGCTATATGAAAAAAA
Source organism: Ormosia emarginata (assembly GCA_029884605.1). Classification (NCBI taxonomy): domain Eukaryota; kingdom Viridiplantae; phylum Streptophyta; class Magnoliopsida; order Fabales; family Fabaceae; genus Ormosia; species Ormosia emarginata. The sequence goes on along the minus strand of JAQQTP010000060.1, from coordinate 18,495,346 downwards.
AAATAAAAAGGATTCAAAAAAACTTCCAAGTACATACAAATGTAATCTTTTCAAATATCTTAGTAGACCACACTTTTACATCTAGATCCTTTAACTCAAGTTACGATTTCAATCGTTGATCATTTACCTTCCTCCAAATTAATTTTATAAGAATACACTAGAGGACGAACACCTTTTATATTAGCAATGCTCCAACTTTTCTTAGACAACTCCTCAAACTTTGGTTGTAATGCCTGAGTGCCATGATCTTGAGTTCTATAAAAAATAGCACTAATATCAACCACATCAAATAAATTAATGATAGAATCAAACCTAGAATTAATTAAAAAAACACTCAAGGAGATCAAAAATCATAGGTTATAGAAACTCCCCTATCTATGATTAAGTCAATCATATATGTCTGGCGACCCTTGTCATCATCTTCTGGTTATTTTGCAATATGAAAGATATTCACCTCAAGAGTCATGTTTCCAAAAGATAGCTTCATTAGCTCATTCATGCAATTAATAAGAGCATTAGCAGTGGCAAGGAAAAGTCTACCTAAAATCAAAGGAATTTTTGAAGTAGTATCAACAGTAGAGCTAGTGGTGAGGATTAGGAAATCAATAAGATAATAAAATTTGTCAATTTGAATTAGAACATCCTCTACCACACCTCAGGGTACTTTGAATGAACAGTCAGTCAATTGCAATACCACAATAGTTGGTTTAATTCCTCCAAACCCCAATTGCAAATAAATAGAATATGACATTATATTCAAGTTAGCTCGTAAATCTAGCAAAGCTTACCCAAAGTCATGATTTCTGATGCTGCATGCAACGGTCGGACAATCAAAATCTTTGTACTTAGGAGGAATTCGCTGCTCAAATAAAGTACTAACTTGTTCTGTCAAGAGCGTTGTCTTCTTCGCATGATGCTTTCTCTTAATTGTATATAAATCTTTGAGAACTTTTGCACAAGTAGGAACTTGTTTAATCATGTGTAAAAGAGGAAGATTGTTTTTTACCTGCCTTATATTCTTAAGGATTTTATTATTAGGATCTAGAATTCGCTTACTTGATTTTAAAGCTTGAAGGAATGATACCTTAACAGGATTTTTCGTCATCTCAAGTTCTTTGGGCAACTCGGCATCACTATTATCTTTATTCTTTTCCACATCCTCTGATTTGTTCATTATTAGGATGTGTAATGACTTACCACTTTGTGTCACAATGACATTCACATCCTTCAAATTCTCTTGTGTCATGTGTTGACAATGGGGTGCAGACTGAGCTTGAGAATAGAACCTACCTCGCTCATTCACACTCAAGGAATTCATCAATTTGGACACTTGACTCTTTATCTTATTGTTTTCTTCAACAATTTATGTAATTAAATATTCAATCTTTTGGTTAATCTTACTATGTCCCTCAATAAAAGCATGAAAAGTGTCTTCTAAAGGACTCACAAAAGGTGAAGATGTATGATATAGTGTAGGATATGATCTAGGGGGTTGTGCAGGCGGATGATTTTCAGACTTCCATATAAAATTGGGATGATTGTGCCATCCTAAATTATAAGTATCAGAGAAAAGTGTAAAAAACTTCTTGTACATACCTAAGCATTATATTATTCCTCATACAACCCTCTCATCTCAGCAAATATGGAACATTCTTGGGCGAGATAATCTACCCCGCCACACACAAAACATGATTTAAAAGACTCTGCATGATTAGCCACATGTGTTGGCTTTAAGTCCTTAGTCTTTAATACCTCTAGCTCCCTAATGAGCATCTCAACCTTAGCCTTTAGGTTATCTTCTTCCATGAGATGGTAAATTCCATCACCTTTTAGGTTTCCTACAGGTTGTGACCTATTTGTGCTCCCAATAGCACTAGGTTTAGTCCAAGTGTGAGCTTTTTCAACAAGCTCATTAAGATATTCTATGGTTTTATCAGGATCTTTTTGTAATAACTCACTATTACACATCATCAAATTGGCGCTCTCTAGATGTAAGTTCCTTATAAAAATAGCTCACTAAGTGTCAATTCTCATACTCATGGTGAGGACACATACTCAACAACTCTTTGAATCTCTCCCAAGACTGATACAAAGTCTCACTGTCCTTTTGTGCAAAGGTGGAGATTTACCTTTTGAAAATGTTGGTCTTATGTTGGGGAAATAGTTTATTAAAGAAGGCCTGAGTCATCCCATTCTATGACCTAATAGATCGTGGTCTCTGCGAGTATAGCCAACTCTTATAGCTTTATCTTTCAAAGAGAAATAAAATAACTTAAGTCTCACAACGTCATCAGTTGCATTCTGACTATGAAAAGTTGCAACTACTTCCTCAAACTCCTTAATGTACAAATATAGATTTTCATTTTCCAAGCCATGAAAAGTATGGAGTAACTGTATCATCTTTGTTTTAAAATCCAGTCGGAGAGTATTAGGTGGAAACATAATGCATGATGGTGTGGCTGTGCGTGTAGGGTGGAGGTAATCCTGAAGGGTTTTAATGAGTAGATCTTTGTGTTCGTTCATTTCCTCAAGATTAGAAGAAATATCAAACAAATGAATAGAGAATTCAGACTCAGACTCTGACACACGTCTAGAAGAAAATTGATACAAGGCATCTCCATACCTGTTCATGCAAGGTAGAGAAAAAAAATAATGCAACACTAAAAAAATACAAAAGAAAAGAAAATAAAATGAAGATGCGGCAAGCTAAAAAAATGAAGTTATTGCCTTTACAAATTGCTAAAAGGAAAAATTGTCAAGCAATTCTTCTACCATCTCTCCCAAGAATGATACCAAAATTTGATTATACCCAAAAAATAACATGGTACTTGTAGCATAATTTTGAAATGTCGATTCCACATAGAGACAAATTAAAATAATCGCTAAAGTAACAAAGAAACTAAAAAAATATTAAATGAGTAATAATAGACAAAGATTAATTTCAATTGTAAATTAAAGTTAAATATAGTAAACAAATTGAGTTTATACCAGATATAAGATGATTAAGGTTTAGAATCTACTAAGATTAATTTTAACACTAATTATGTCAAGTTATTATACCAAAATAATTTAATGCATGAACATCTAACGATAAGCATGTGTTCACAGAAAATATATCAATAAAATATTAAAATAATAATCAAATATATGATAAAATCTCTCTAATTAATAGTAAATTCTCAAATCATCAAATGTATCCTAATAAAAAATTACAATCTGATATTCAATAATTACCACTAACATTCAGATAACACAAATAAATCACAAAATATAAAAAATATGATTAAATTTATCTTAAAATTCATTCATATAATTTGATAAAAAAATATAATTAATAAGTATTAAATCTTAAAATTAAATAAAAATAATTTAATATAATAATATCAAAATAATCAAAATTTTATCATTCCCTTAATATAAAAAATCTAACAAAACATAATAAAATTAAAACACAATAAAATTATTTTATTAAAATTCTCTATTACACAACTTCAAAATTTTCTTTCTCACGCTTCACGCAGCGCTGCCAATCTGTTTTCTTCCCTCTTTTCTACTGTGCGGCGCAGTGCTTGCTTTTTTCCCTCTAATTCTCAATCTTCAAATTAACCTTGTTTTTTTTTTTTTTCTTGCTGTACGGCCCAGCCCCTCACGTCCTTCTCTTTGTTTCTTTTTATAACAATTGTGCAGCCCACCACTTTTTGGTCAGTGCTTCCCTATTTAATTAAATTCCCCACCGCCTCAGCCTTTTCATCATGCCGTTTTTTGTCTTCTTATTTATTCTTTGTTTAGTTTAATCTATAAAATAAAATAACTAAATAGTAAAATTAAATTGATTAAAACAAATATAAAAAAAAAAAATCTTAAATTTAAATATATATATAAATTATTATTTTAGAATATTTTAAAATTAATAAAAATTTAATTTAAAAATATATATTAATTTTAATAATTTTATTCATATTTTAATATTTTAATCTAATAATAAAATATTTAAAAAATACTTTTATACACTTATCGTATAACTAAACGTTTTAGTGTGTGTTTAAATTAACGTTGATAAATTTAAATTTGATTAAAAGTGTGTTTATAAATTTATATTTAATTAAAAATATATTTATAATAATATAATTTATATTTAAAATTTTTATTTTAAAAATAAGTTTAATAAAATAAATATTATTTAAATAATAGATTAAGAAAGATTTAAAACAAAAATACTAACTTATTTTTGTTGAATAAAAAAATAAAAATTATTGCTTTCACTCCTAAGTACATTTGAGAATTATTTTCAGTTGGATTGAATTAAGAAGAAAAATATCCAAACAATAATTATTCTCCATTGCAAAGCTGTAAAATATATTTGCAAAGATAAATGTAAAATCAAACATACACTTAGAAATTGCAAATGTAATCTCTACAAGAAAAAAAAAAAAGCTTTTTTTGGAACTTATATGCAGAAACGTTTAGAGGATGGCATCGAGGGTAATTTCCTGAAACGTGATTGTGAGGAGTTCGGCAGTGGTCCGGCGGCCGTCCAAACAGTAGATCGGTATGTGTCGTCGATGGGGAGACAGGTTTTAATTACTGAAGCCGTCAATAATGAAGTTTTGATGAACTGAAATTGAAGGATGGGAAGGTGGTTCCAAAGTCTGAGAAGTTGAAAGTTGACAATGGTCGTAGTGATTGCCAGAGTTACGTCCCTCCTTCACAGCCAGCCACGAATAGTTGAATGGTTATGTTGGCAAGGAAGCTCTAACTGAACACACTGTTGCCTCAATCCTATCGATTGAGCCGACTGTTATTGACTGAAAAATATCATCTTATACTTTTAAAAGAAGGTGAATATTGTTGATATTTTTTTTAAAAGTATCATATTTAATAAAAAAATAAAAAAAATATAATAAATAATATTAAATAAAATATAAAAAATAATATATATATTATTTAAGATAAAATTATCGAAATTGGTTATTCACGGATAAAGCTACTATTAACCATTTATCATATTGGTGTTTCAAAAAGCCTCGAGCGTGAAACTCTCCTGCTGCAATTTTCTATAGCAGCTACTTTAATTATTTAGTAATTGTTGTGATTATTCTGTAATTAAGTCTTTAAATGTTGGAGTTTGAATTTTAAACCAACGAAAGTTCAAGGCTTGTAAATATTGGGAGTTGCTATGATATTTTAAAGAATTTGATACTTAAGATAAATTGTGAAATATTTATTGATTATTAATTTTATTAAAACTTTCTAAAAATATATTAAATATATATAGCAGCTAATAAAATGGTTAACAAGTCAATTTAAGTACTAAACCTTAAAAAATATAGATACTAGATTAATATCCGTAAATATATATTGTAAAAAATTCACGATAAAGTTATTCACTCAAAGATTTATGTCAATAAAAATATTATTTGTATACTTCATTTTTTACACATATTCTACACCTCCTTTTCACAGAAAAGAAGAGAAAAATTCATTTTTTTCTCTTATCTCTTATCCTTTTTTTCTATAAAAAAAAATATAAAAATAATATTGTTGTTTAGGCTAAACAAATCACTTTATTTTCATGGAGATCATTCTAACATCTTAAGGCTCTTTCTTACGCAACATCATTATATAATTTATATTCGTGATCTTTTTGCCAAGTTAAACATGGGTGCCAAACTCGTCACCACATAAATATCGATCTCTTGCAATGTTCTTCTTCGGATGAGAATGTGTGACAACTCAGTGTATAGTCAACTAATTAGGTCCATACAATACCTTGCTGTGTCGAGGTTGGACATTTGCTTCATAGTCAATAAACTAGTCTAACACTTATTACTGATTAATTATATTTAATAAATTTATAAATATTTATGATAAAATTAGTAACTAACATTGAAGTAAAAGTAACTAACAAGTATTTGACGATCCACTCCTGGTAAGTAACTTTGTGAGTAATCAACTTCCACACATGAGGTGTCAACAAAAAGAAAGAACCCACATAAGGTGGAGTGAGAATGTGGATTTAAATTTTAGAGAATGTGAGATTTCAATTTAAAACTAATTGACATTAAGTAGAGTGGTCCAACAGATATATAAATCATACTCGAAAGATTGATATAGGCGATGTGGAACTCGAAGTAGGTGGGAACAAGCCTAGCGAAGTAGGTGGGAGAAGCCTAGCGAAATAAGCGACGAAGATGAGATTTTAGCTCTGATACTATGTGAGATTCTAACTTAAAACTAATTGATATTAAGTGAAGTAACCCAACAGATATATAAACTGCATCTGAAAATATTGAAGCAAGCGATGTAGGACTCTTATTAAAAAAGTAATTTTTGTGGAAAAATCGCATTACTCTTGTGTTCTCGTTGTTAACTTGAGATTAATCTCATGAGTAGTTCAAATAAGTTGAACATGTAAGAAGAGATATTCTTAAGTGAGAACTTTTTATCTTAGGTATGCAAATTACAATTTGATATGTATAAGAATATATGAATCATGCTAAAAATATACATATCTCTATTAATATAACTTTATCTGTAACATCTCTAAAAATAGAATAGTTGAATAAACCTTTACCAAATTATAAAATAATAAAATAAAATATAGAGTACGTTGTAAGTCAACAGAACAAAAATCTAGTTCTTTCTGATTCATTAATCCAATTACAATGGAACTAAATAAGGAAGGAGGAATTAATGAAAGAAGTCTGGAAAGAACATATGGCAAACTCGAAAGACTTGGAATTTAGAAAAAAATAATGATCACAACAGACTTGTGTTAGTCTTGGGCAAACAAAGTATAAGAAAAATCTGTATATAAGCATAATAAAGTATGAACAAGAAGAATGATAAGCACCCAACCATTAAATGAAGAAGAACTTAACGTATTAAGTGTCAGAGGGAAGTTTGACAAGTTAAGCATTAACGTATCAGCTGAGTAAAGTGTCAGAAGGAAGTTTGAAAAGTTAAGCACAAAAATTCTAAAATCTGATGAAGCTTAAGAAATCAGGAATGAGCATACAAAAAATATGAGAGGAGATTTTTATGAAGACACAACAGTCCATGACACCCTCTACATCAACTTCTTACGTAAGGCAACCCAAATTTTGGGTCTATAAATACCAATACCTTATTCTTTTCTCATCAGAACGCATCTCATTAACCAATAAACAAGGCTCTGTTTTCCTGCAACCACTTCCAACCTTCACCTTCCACTTTCAAACATTTTTCATCCATCAATCTCAAACCTGTAACAGAGGTAAGAAATGTCAAAAACGTCATCCTTTACCCTTTATTTCCATCACTTATACCTTTGAGTCCATTTTCCTAGGTCCAAGATCATATACTTTGTATTTTGATGAATGCTACAGTGACAATACGATTTCTGGAAAAGTGAATTTTAGAAGCTTTTATTTGAATAAGTATGACTTATTTGAATAAAACTTGTCAAATAAATGTATTTCCATATAATGTTATCAGTATCCTAAGAATCATAATTCGATTCTTACGATTCGATACGAGTCTGCCCTCTAGCGATACAGATCGGTTGGTGTATCATTTCCATCTCAGAATCACACTGTGAATCGGTTGAATCACAATGGAATTGCAAGAATTGCGAATCTCCAGCAATTCGTGCGATTCTCTCAGAGACAGGTCGTGTTCGTAGAAACGGGTCACACAAGTTAGGAGCTTCAGAACGGGTCGCGCAGGTTAGAAGCTTCAGAACGGGTCGCGCAGGTTAGGAGCTTCAGAACAGTCGCACAAGCAGAAGCTGCAGAACACGCAACCAAAAGCAGCAGAACCAGTCGCGAAGCTGCAGAACAGGAAGCAGCAAAATGGGTTGCACCAAGACAAAACACGTCACACACGAAAGTGGGTCTGGTTTTGCTCGACCCGGTTCTGAAAACCCATTTTTTAGGGGATTTTTTTGCAAATTTTTTTTGGGCTTGGAGGGAAAGTGCTGAATCTTTCCCTCTCATCAATCCCAAACAATAATATTAAAGAAACAATGACTTAATATTGGTCCCCATTCTTTGCCCGTCTCTCCCACATTTTGTCACTTTGATCTTGGGAATGATGAATGATGATCATTGGATTATGTATTAGGTTTATATTGGTTTATTATATTGATGTGTGTAAAACAACATCATATTTTGTTCTTGTTTTGCATGCATTTTTAGGTATTTTAGGCATTTTAGTTTCTCTTTTTATTTGTTTTTTCCTTTAGTTCGGATAACTGTCGTGTTTTTGGTGTTATTGTGCAGGATTGGTGCTGAATTGGTCTTGAAATGGATGGAAGGCTTGCACGATTGAAGTTGGAGCTTTACGGATAGCAATTTGGGACAAAAAGCTTACTCCAGAGAGTTCTTTGGCCTGCCTGTGGCATTCCACATGGCCATGGATCGAGCAGCTGCATGAAGAAGCACAAGAAAATTTCCAGAGAGTTCCATAGCCTGACCGTGGAATGATCCATGGTCGTGGAACTCAAATTAAGGGAAAAGGAAAAAATAAAAAAATTTATTTTATTTTATTTAAAAAATAATAATAATAATCCCCCCAAGCTTAAGATTTTGCTTGTATTTTTAGGCATTTTAGTTTTTTTTATTTGTTTTTCCCTGAGTTTGGATAACAGCGGTGTTTTTGGTGTTTTTGTGCAAGATTGGGGCTGAATTGGTCTTGAAATGAATAGAAAGCTTGCACGATTGAAGTTGGAGCTTTACGGATAGCAAATTGGGGCAAAAGGCTCACTCCATAGAGTTCCATGGCCTGCCTGTAAAATTCCCCACGACCATGGATCGAGCAACTACCTGAAGAAGCAAAAGAAAATTTTCAGAGAGTTCCACGACCTGGCTGTGTAATGATCCACGGTCGTGGAACTCAAATAGCAAGATCCACGGCCAGCCCATGGAATGATCCACGGCCGTGGATCGCAGTACGAGACAAATTTTTAAGTTTTGTTTTTATTTCTTTTTGGGGAATGAGATCAAAGAAAACCCCTAGGGTATTTATAGATGTTCTGAATACAATATGAGGGTTCCACTTTGGTTTTGAAGGAGGCACATTGGGAGGCTCTTGATCTTCATCTTTCTCCTCTCTTCTCTCTTTGATTACGGATTTGGATGTTCTTGAATTTGATTTCTTGTTTCGTCTTCTCCATGTTTGAGTGGTTTCTTTTGTTTCTAGGATTGGGCAATGCCTTTGATACATTGATGATGATTAATTGACTTTGTTTACTCCTTTTATTAATCTTGAATATTCTTTGATTCAATCCTTATTGCGCTTATTCATGTGAATTTACTGGCCACATATTTGCATCTCATAGACATTTAGGGACGTACTGAGAGGTGAACTTAAGTGTTGGAACTATAAGAATTGAACTTAAGGTCTAAATCACAAGAATAGGTTTAGCTTTCTGAGGATTTAATGAATCACCATAAAGCGTAATGGGTTTAATTTAAATTCAATTACCACGATAGTAAGAATTGGTTTAATTGGGCACGATTCTTGTCTCTTGAGAAAGAACATTAATTATTTTAAGGCAATTCACCTTCAATTGATTTCAATTTTAATAAAAGGGTTGTCAATTAGGAATTGTCTTGTATCATTGTGGTTATCCCCAATCTTGGAAGTTTTTTTGAATTTGAAAACCTTTCTTAGCAACTTGCTATTTTTTTTCTCAATTTTGCACTTTGATATTTATTTATTTAATTACTTAGTTACTACGTTCTTATTAATTAACAATTATATCCTCTTTGTTTAATTTAATTGAATTAATTAATTAATTGGTATTCATAGACATAGTCCCTATGGATTCGATCTTTTTATTATTTGATAACGAAATCGTACACTTGCAGATTTCACACACTGAGTTTTTGGCATCATTGTCGGAGACTGTGTTTTTCTTGAATTTTAGTTTAATTTTTAATTTGATTATTTTAAACTTTTTTACTACTTTCTTGTTTTCTCTTTGACTTTCTGCAGAGAATTTCTTTTGTTTATGCGAAGTACTAGACGTTCGGGGACTCTTGAAGAAGCATATCCTGAAATTGAAAGAACTTTTCGTAGAAGGAAAAGACAACAAAGGCAAAGAGTGAGAGAAATACTTGAACCAACACCTATCATGGCTGAACCTGTGGACAATAAACCTCTAAAAGAGTATGCATCCCCAAATGCTTGAGGTTTGCGATCTGGAATTGCGCGGCCAGCCATTGAAGCTAGACAGTTCACTATACCACCTGCCATACTCTCTATGATAAGGCAGAACCAGTTTGGAAGATTACCATCAAAGGACCCGAATGATCATGTGGATATGTTCTTGGAGTTCTGTGAGACCCTCAAGATTGAAGGTGCCTCTATTGATGCTATTCGCCTTCGCTTGTTTCCACTATCACTATCCCCAAATGTTTCTTGGACAAATTCTTCCCACCTTCCAATACTGCTTATCTTAGGACCCAAATCACAAGCTTCGTTCAGAAAGATGGAGAGTCATTTTCTGAAACTTGGGATAGATATAAGGCTTTGCTGGAAGCCTGCCCACACCATGGGTTAGAAAAATGGTTGATCGTCCACACCTTCTATAATGGTCTAGAATATTCTTCGAAGGTGTCTCTTGACTCCACAGCTGGTGGAGCTTTGATGAATAGAAGGCTAACAGAAGCTTATGAGATCATTGAGAGTGTTGCTGCAAATCATCACCAATGGGCAAATGAAAGAGGGCATAACCTAAGAAAACTCCCGGGAGGTAAGTTTGAGGTAGACGATGTTGATTTGATTATGTCAAAATTTGAATCTTTGAATAAACATTTTGACATGCTTGAAAAGCTCATGTTAATGCCATAGGTGTTTCTAACAATTTTTGTGAGATTTGTGGAGCACAGGGATATGTGGGCGTTGATTGCAAAGTTGGAATTGGCTCCTCACAAGGTGCACCAGTGGAACAAGTGGAATCATGCCATAATTTTCATGACTTCAACCAAAAGGGGAGGAATTATCCATATTCTTAAACTTACATCCCCAGTTGAAAGTCACATCATAACTTCTCCTACCGGAATAGTCAATACCAAGCTGGGCAAGGTAATGGTAAACCCTCTTCTGGATTCCAACAAGTACAAAAATCTAGACTTGAGTCTCTTCTTGAGAATTTTGTTGAGAGTCAATCTAAGCAAAATGAGGAGTTTAGATAACATGGGCAAGTTGTGACTGATGCCATTACAAAGTTGTCAGCTAAGGTTGACAATTTGGCCATTCATAATAAGATGTTGGAAGCTCAGATTGTCTAACTTGCAGGCACTTCATATAGGCAACAGGGTAAGTTTCCTAGTCAGCCTGAAATAAATCTAGGTAATGAACACTGTATGGTTGTGAGTTTGAGAAGTGATAAGAAATTAGAGGATCCAAAAGGTAAAGGGGAGAGTGACAAAGATGAAAGGAATGAGGAAAAAGTGATTAAGACACAACCTTTAGAAGAGGATGAAACTAATGAGAAAGAGTCTAAGTATGTACCCCCTAAACCATACCAACCCCCAGTGTCTTTCCCTCAAAAATTAGCTAAGCCCAAGTTAGATAGGCAATTTGAGAAGTTCCTAGAAGTCCTTAAGAAATTGTACATTAATGTACCCTTCACTGAGGCGTTGCAACAAATGCCTACCTATGCTAAATTTCTTAAGGACATTTTGTCTAATAAGAGAAAGTTAGATGAATATGAGACAGTAGCTTTAACTGAGGAGTGTAGCGTTTTAATTCAAAATAAATTGCCTCATAAGCTTAAAAATCCAGGTAGCTTCTCTATTCCTTATTTGATTGGTAACACTAGTTTTGATAAAGTTTTATGTGATTTAGGGGCTAGTGTTAGTCTTATGCCCCTTTCTATGTGCAGGAAATTGGAGGTGGGTGAACTAAAACCCACAATTATCTCCCTTTAATTGGCGGATCGATCTGTCAAATATCCCGTAGGCATCTTGGAGGATGTTCCTATTAGAGTGGGTAAGTTTTTCATGCCTATTGATTTTGTTATGCTTGACATGAAAGCAGCTGCTTAAATGCCGATCATACTTGGGCATCCATTCCTCACCACTAGAAGGGCAATTATTGATGTCCACGAAGGGAAATTGACTTTGCGATTGAACAATGAGGATGTAGTTTTTAATGTTTTCAATTCTAAAAAAAAAAAACCCTAATTCCTTTAATTCATGTAATCGCATAGATGTTACTAATGTTGTGGACAATGTTGTGCTTTCAGATATGTAGGAATTTATGACTGATGCTATGTTAGAGGAGACCTTGCCCAAGACTGCTACCAAGTTCGAGAAGGCCAAGCCCTACAAGAAGGGACCAAAGAAGCAGAAAGACAAGTGTATCACACACCGTGCGTGTAAACCAGGGGATAAAGTTCTTGTTGATAACTTGTTTCTACGTTTCTGTCCTAGTAAGTTATGGTCAAAATGGTCAAAACCATATGAGATTGTTCGAGTCTTATCCTACGGTGTGCTTGAGGTGAAGAAAGAATGCAATGAGTCATTCATGATTAATCGCCAAAGAGTGAAACACCTTGAAGAAGGAGTGGGGACTGAGGACTACTCCATTGACATCACCTGAGCACAGAAACCAGACCAGAATCGAGCTAATGACTTTAAACAAACGCTTCTTAGGAGGCAACCCAAGTTTCTTTGTTTTTCCTTTTTATTTTTTCTTTTCCTTTTTATTTTTGTTTGTCGAATTGCTAGTTTGATCTTTATATCATGGATCTTGTCTAGGTTTGACCCTTTTTAAAGCTCAAATTAGTAGAATAGTGAAGTCAGAAAGTTCCACACCCATGCGATGGAAAATTTTGTGGCCATGGATTGAAGATCAGAAGAAAAATTTAAAAATCGAAGAGATCCACGACCAGGCCGTGGAATTCAAGGGGCCAAAAAAAAAGGAAGTCAGCACCCTTTCCCACTACTGTAGTGAGTTCTTTTCTTTTGTTCATTCTTCAGTTATAGATTTTTACATTGGGGACAATGTAAGTTCTAAGCTTAGGGGGTATTTTCATTTTTTATTTTTTATTTTCATTGTAGATCATTGCTCTCATATATTCTCATGTCTCATATTGCACTGCATTTTCTTATTGCATTTTTCACACTATCATATCTCTCGGCTTTTTGGTTGAACTTTGTGCCCCTCTCTTTTAAGGATTTTGAGATAATATTGATTTGGAACTTAATTTGTTGATTCTTGCGGTAGGCAAGAGGCATTGTTTTAATTGATAGTGGAGGTGATTTCTTGATAGTTGATAATTAGCATATGTTCTCTGAATTTGTGCTTCTCAATGATTTTTGAACCTCTAAAAGTAAGTTTTGAGCCTGTATGAGATTTATGCACTATGTGATTTTTGCTCCCAATCTTTGTGTTGAGTGACAATTTCTCATCGATTTGGTGCTCTATAACTTGATTTGAAACCATTTTGAGGCAAAATTTATGTGCGCATGCTTGAATGTGATTAAGGCATCTTAGGTATTTTTCTAGCCTTTTGAAATAATTGTTACACTTTCATCCGCTAGTTGCCCATTTTAAGCCTATTGCATAATTATTTTTCTTGATGCCAATGATGATACATTGTCGATGATCATTTAGAATATTGAATTAAGCAAATTGGGTTTGAATGTTGTATTGGGAATCATATGTTTTTGAAAATAGAGTCTCTCCTCTATGTTAAATAAAAAAATTAAGGGGAAAAGGAAAAGAAAATAAAAGAAAAATAAAAGAAAAGCTTGAAAAGAAGGAAAAGAAAAGAAGAAACTGTAGAGTTATGCTCTTGATTGAAAAATACCTTTGCTCCGTTTATATTCTATTGGATTTCTTGTGCTTATTTAAAATTCTGTTAGCCCTTTGTGCATACCTTCCTTTCTTTACCCTACCTAACATCATTTCCATGGCCCCATTAAAACCCTTGAAAGACTTTTTGATTCTTTCATGTATGCTAATTATTAGTGAAAATTTGGTTTCTTATCAAGCTTATGGATGTACTGTTTCTTTGAGGAATCTTGAGCGCATTGTCTTCACCTTTAAACACTTTGAGTGTAGTTAGTAGAGTGAACCTAATTCAGTGAGGATGCATGATTTCTGAGAACTTAGCCTCTAATTGGAGTTAATTTTGATTACCTCTCTAATTCTTAGTTTGCCTTTGCCTATTGCTTGGTTGGATGTTTTCTTAGGTTCCTCATTCATTATTGTCTTTGGATCCCATCTCTTAGTTTGACATTAATTATTGCTTGGGGACAAGCAAAATCTTAAGCTTGGGGGGATTTGATGTGTGTGAACAACATCATATTTTGTTCTTATTTTGCATGCATTTTTAGGTATTTTAGTTTTTCTTTTTATTTGTTTTCCCCCTTAGTTCAGATAACTGCGGTATTTTTAGTATTGTTGTGCAGGATTGGTGCTGAGTTGGTCTTGAAATGGATGGAAAGCTTGCACAATTGAAGTTGGAGCTTTACGGATAACAAATTGGGGCAAAAAGCTCACTCTAGAGAATTCCACGGCCTGCTTGTGGAATTCCTCACTGTCATAGATCGAGCAGATGCGTGAAGAAGATAAAAAAAATTTCCAAAGAGTTCCACAGCCTGGCCGTGGAATGATCCACGGTAGTGGAACTCAAAAAGTAAGATCTACGGCCTGCCCGTGGAATGATCCACGGCCGTAGAACGTAGTACGAGACATATTTTTAAGTTTTGTTTTTATTTCTTTTTAGGGAGTGAGACCAAAGAAAACCCCTAGGGTATCTATAGATGTTCTGAATACAATATAAGGGTTCTAATTTGGTTTTGAAGGAGGCAAATTAGGAGGCTCTTAGTCTTTATCTTTCTCCTCTCTTCTCTCTTTGATTACGGGTTTGGATGTTTTTGAATTTGATTTCTTATTTGTTTTTCTCCATGTCTGAGTAATTTCTTTTGTTTCTAGGATTGGGCAATGTCCTTTGATAAATTGATGATGATTAATTGACTTTGTTTACCCTTTTTATTAATCTTGAATGTTTTTTGATTCATTCTTTATTGCGCTTATTCATGTGAAATTGCTGATCATATATTTACATCTCATAGACATTTAGGGACGTACTAAGAGGTGAACCTAAGTGTTGGAACTATAAGAATTGAACTTAAAGTCTAAATCACGAGAGTAGATTTAGCCTTTCAAGGATTAAATGAATTACCATAAAGCTAATTTAAATTTAATTCCCACAAGAGTAGGAATTGGTTTAATTGGATATGGTTCTTGTCTCTTGAGAAAGAACATTAACTAATTTAGGGTAATTCACCTTCAATTGAATTTTAATTTTAATAAAAGGGTTGTCAATTAGGAATTGTCTTGTATCATTGTGGTTATCCTCAATCTTGGAAGCTTTCTTGAATTTGAAAACCTTTCTTAACAACTTGTTATTTTTGTTCTTAATTTTGCACTTTGATATTTACTATATTCTTTTTAAATTAAATTGCTTCAATTAACTTAATTTTGCACCTTCAATTAAATTGCTTTGTTACTATATTCTTTTTAATCAACAATTATATCCCCTTTGTTTAATTTAATTGAATTAATTAATTAATTAGTATTCATAGACACAGTTCTTGTGGATTCGATCTTTTTATTACTTGACAACGAAATCGTAAACTTGCGAAAATAAAAAGAAAAGTATGAGATGAAAGTCTATTTTATTACTCACCACTATTGGATCTATTTGAAAATGAAGTCTCTCCCCTATGTTAAATAAAAAAATTAAGAGGAAAGGGAAAAGAAAATAAAAGAAAAGCATGAGATGAAAGCTTGAAAAAGAAGAGAAAGAGAAGAAAGAAAAGAAAGGAAGAAAATGCTTGGAGATGTGGAGTTATTGATTGAAAAATGCCTTTACTCCATTTATGTTCTATTGGATTTCTTGTGATTATTGAAAATTTTGTTAACCCCTTCTGCATACCTTCCTTTCTCTACCCTATCGAACATCATTCCCTTGGCCCCATTACAACCCTTGAAAGACCTTTTGATTCTTGTATGCATGTTGATTATTAGTGAAAATTTGATTTCTTATTAAGCTTATGGAAGTGCAGTTTCCTTGAGGAATCTTGAGCGCATTGTCTTCACCCTTAAACACTTTGAGTGTGGTTAGTAGAGTGAGCCTAATTCAATGAGGATGTATGATTTCTGAGAACTTAGCCTCTAATTGGACTTGATTTTAATTACCTCTCTAATTCTTGGTTTGCCTTTGCCTATTACTTAGTTGGATGTTTTCTCGGGTTCCTTATTCATTATTGTCTTTTGATCCCACTTCTTGGTTTGGCATTACTCATTGCTTTGGGACAAACAACATCTTAAGCTTGGGGGGATTTGATGTGTGTGAGATAACTTCATATTTTTTTTTCTTGTTTTGCATGCATTTTTAGGCATTTTAGGCATTTTAGTTTCTCTTTTTATTTATTTTCCCCCTTAGTTTGGATAAGTGCGGTGTTTTTGGTGTTGTTGTACAGGATTGGTGCTGAATTGGTCTTCAAATGGATGGAAAGCTTGCACGATTAAAGTTGGAGCTTTACGGATAACAAATTAGGCCAAAAAACTCACTCCAGAGAGTTCCACGGCCTGCCTGTGGAATTCCCTACAGCCATGGATTGAGCAGCTGTGTGAAGAAGATAAAGAAAATTTCCAGAGAGTTCCAAGGCCAGCCTGTGGAATGATCCACGACCATGGATCGCAATACGAGATAGATTTTTAAATTTTGTTTTTATTTCTTTTTGGGGCTGAGACCAAAGAAAACCCCTAGGGTATTTATAGATGTTCTGAATATAATATGAGGGTTCAAATTTGGTTTTGAAGGAGGCACATTGGGAGGCTCTTGATCTTCATCTTTCTCCTTTCCTCTCTCTTTGATTGCGGGTTTGGATGTCATTGAATTTAATTTCTTGTTTCTTCTTCTCCATGTTTGAGTAGTTTCTTTTGTTTCTAGGATTGGGCAATGCCCTTTGATACATCGATGATGATTAATTGACTTTGTTTACCCCTTTTATTAATCTTGAATGTTCTTTGATTCAATCCTTATTACGCTTATTCATGTGAATTTGCTGGCCACATATTTGTATCTCATAGACATTTATGGACGTACTGAGGGGTGAACCTAAGTGTTGGAACTATAAGAATTGAACTTAAAGTCTAAATTACGAGAGTAGGTTTAGCTTTTCGAGGATTTAATGAATTACCATAAAGGGTAATAGGTTTAATTTAAATTCAATTACCACGAGAGTAGGAATTAATTTAATTGGGCACGGTTCTTATCTCTTGAGAAAGAACATTAACTATTTTAGGGTAATTCACCTTCAATTGAATTTCAATTTTAATAAAAGGGTTATCAATTAGGAATTGTCTTGTATCATTGTGGTTATCCCCAATCTTGGAAGCTTTCTTGAATTTGAAAACTTTTCTTAAAACCTTGCTATTTTTGTTCTCAATTTTGCACTTTGATATTTATTTATTTAATTACTTTATTACTACGTTCTTGTTAATCAACAATTATATCCTTTTTGTTTAATTTAATTGAATTAATTAATTAATTAGTATTCATAGACACAATCCATGTGGATTCGATCTTTTTATTACTTGACAACGAAACTGTACACTTACGGATTTCACACACCAAGTTTTTGGCACTGTTGCCGGGGATTGTGTTTTTCTTGAATATCAGTTTAATTTTTAATTTAATTATTTTAAACCTTTTTCTTTTACCATATTCTTACGTACTTGTTTTCTCTTTGACTCTCTGCAGGTAATTTCTCTTGTTTATGCAAAGTACTAGACATTCTAGGACTCCCATTGAAGTTGATCCTGAAATTGAAAAAACTTTTCGTAGAATGAGATGACAACAAGGGCAAAGAGCGAGAGAAATACTTGAGCCAACGCTTGTCATGGCTGCACCTGCAAATAATAGACTGCTTAAAGAGTATGCAGCCCCTAATGCTTGGGATTTGCCTTCTGGAATTGCTCGGCCAGACATTGAAGCTAGACACTTCACCATACCTCATGCCTTACTTTCTATGATAAGGCAAAACCGGTTTGGAGGATTGCCATCAGAGGACACGAATGATCATGTGGATATGTTCTTGGAATTCTGTGAGACCCTCAAGATTGAAGGCGCTTCTGTTGATGCTATTCGTCTCCGCCTGTTTCTATTATCATTGAGAGATAGAGCTAGAACTTAGTTGAAGTCAGTTCCCGCTGAGACAATCACTACTTGGGACCAATTGGAGCAAGCTTTCTTGGATAAATTCTTTTCACCTTCCAAGACTGCTCATCTTAGGACCCAGATTACAAGCTTAATTCAGAAAGATGGAGAGTCATTGTCCGAAACTTGGGACAGATATAAGGCTTTGCTGGAAGCCTGCCTATACCATGGGTTAGAAAAATGGTTGATCGTCTACACCTTCTGTAATGGTCTAGAATATTCTTCGAAGGTGTCACTTGACTCCGCAGCTGGTGGAGCTTTGACGAACAAAAGGCTAACAGAAGCTTATGAGATCATTGAGAGTGTTGCTGCAAATCACCACCAATAGGCAAATGAAAGAGGGTATAACCCGAGAAAACTATCGGGAGGTAAGTTTGAGGTTGACGGTGTTAATTTGATTATGTCAAAATTTAATTCTTTGAATAAACGTTTTGACATGCTTGAAAAGGCTCATGTTAATGCCATATGTGCTTCTAATAATTTTTTTGAGATTTGTGGAGCATAGGGACATGTAGGTGTCAATTGCTAAGTTAGAATTGGCTCATCACAAAGTGCACCGATGGAGCAAGTGGAATCATGCCATAATTTTCATGACTTTAACTAAAATGGGAGGAATAGTCCATATTCTCAAACTTACAACCTCAGTTGGAAGTCACATCCTAACTTCTCTAACCGGAATAGTCAATACCAAGTTGGGCAAGGTAATGCTAACCCCTCTTCTGGATTCCAATAGGTACAAAAATCTAGACTTGAGTCTCTTCTTGAGAATTTTGTTGAGAGTCAATCTAAGCAAAATGAGGAGTTTAGGAAACATGGGCAAGTTGTGACTGAGGCCATTAGAAAGTTGTCAGCTAAGGTTGACAATTTGGCCATTCATAATAAGATGTTGAAAACTTGGATTGCCCAACTTGCAGGCACTTCATATAGGCAAAACAGGGTAAGTTTTCTAGTCAGCCTGAAATAAATCTAGGTAATGAACACTGTATGGTTGTGAGTTTGAGAAGTGGTAAGAAATTAGAGGATCTCAAGGGTAAAGGGGAGAGTGACAAAGATGAGGGGAATGAGGAAAAAGAGATTAAGACACAACCCTTAGAAGAGGAGGAAACTAATGAGAAGGTGTCTAAATATGTATCCCCTGAACCATACTAACCCCCAATGCCCTTCCCTCAAAGATTGGCTAAGGGCAAGTTTGATAGGCAATTTGGGAAGGTCTTAGAGGTCCTTAAGAAATTGTACATTAATGTACCCTTCACTGAGGCGTTGCAACAAATGCCTACCTATGAACATCAAATTTTGGCCGGACTTAAAAAAAAAAAATGAAGATGATGCCCGTTGCATTTGTCTTACTCTCTTCTTTTGTTTTTTTATTATTTCTGATATGAACTCATTTTTGCTTTTCCTTGGTCGGCTCCTTTTTCTTTTTTGAGCCATGCATTATGTGGGGGTTCCACTATGACTCACTTTTACTCCCACACACTCACATGGAAGACACAGGGGGCACACTACAATAGATTTTTTTTCTCTTTACTCATAAGCAAGATCACCTCACTTTCACCATTCTACCCTTAAGGTGAACTTCATCTTCAACCTCCCAACTTACCATTAACGACCTTCCTTCTTTACTTCCATCTCATCCTCACCATAACCAACACTGTCATCACCTCCCATCCAAAACCATTTCCATCATCTTCCTCAAACCACCACCATTGTACCATCACTGAGTTGACTCACTTACCTTCCACCCAAATAGCCACCGTGAGACCTTCATCTAACCATCTTCCTCCAAGCAACCCTCGAAACCACCACCACCTCACATTCACCTTTCAACCTTCAAGCTCACCACCCACCAACCAACCAACTCACCACCACCCATCAAACCACCTATACCCACGTGAAACTCCACCCTCAACCTCCAACTAACCTCCACTCTTGCACCACCACCGAGTTGACTCACTCAACACCCACCAAGCACCCAACCTTTATCTTTAACCTTCAAGCTACCTCCCATCAACCTCCACTCATCTTCCCACTCTCACATAACTTTAGCCTCACCATCATTGTCACCATCCTAAGCCATCACTACCATTGTACCGCAACTCGCCGGTAACCCACCAAACAAATCGGCGAACTTCCGCTCCTGCCAGAGACTCACCCTACGACCCACGCTGGCTCACCACCCACCGGCACCTGCTCCGTCGCTCCGAGCCTCCACCAGTTGCGCATCGTCTGAGTTGCCCCGTCTCAGTGCCATTCCACCACACCGTATCAGGAATCGCCGTCGGACCGTTGCTATTGTCACTTCGAACCAGAGCCCATCCGTTCAATAAATCACTGCACCAACAGTCCAAAGCCACTGTGACCCATGACCCCGATCCGTCACTGTCGACCCACGTCCAACGCCATGCGCCGTGACCTGAGCCTGCCCAGATCGAACCGTTGGTGCCGCTCCGCCCTCACCGCACCTGCAACCGCGTCTCGGAGTCACCACCCAACGTCGCTCCTCCATGCACTGAACCATCGTATACTACCCAACCATCAACCGGAACTGGGCCACTGACCATCTGACCGTCGCCTGAACAGCGCACTGCCACCCATCACGTCAACCCGAGGTTGCTGCTGTTTCCATGTTCTTTTGGTTTGATTCTCTACTTCTTTGTTTTATTATTTAAATTATGTTTCCTTTTTTTAAAAATTGCTAAAAAAATAGAATAAAGTGACAAAAAATTGGACTACTGTTTTGTTGTTGTTTTGGGCCAATCTTGTTTTTATGTGGTGTTTGGGCTTGAGTTTTTTTTTTCCTTCTTTAGGTTAGGATTGTTTGGGCTAAAATTGTTTGGTTAGATAAATTTTAAAATGTTTTGTTAAACTTAAAAAAATGAATAAATAAATAAAAATAAAAAATAAAAAATACATCAAAAAATCATTTAGTCAATGCAATGACCAATGATGATGATTAAATAGCGGATGTTATCTTCAATATCTTTTGGATCATAAGGGTTCATTGAGTAGCCTAGTGCTACGTTGAGCCCTGTGTAAGAATGGATTTGTTTTCAAACAAAATTTTATTCTCTAAAAATCTTTTTCTTAATTAAAATCAATCAACTCACACTTATTTTCTACAAAACTACGTGACTTTGAGTTCCTCATTACACCTGGAAATACGTAGGAGCAGAGTTTTCATTCTGTTAGGCCAAAATTAATTTTTTACAATTTGGTTATTTTCTTTAAAAAAATAATAAAATAAAAAAATAGTTACAAAAGTCTTTTTTAAGAGGAGTAAAATAAAATATTTTAGATTATCATTTTTTTTGGACAACTAATTTAAGGTATCGTCTCAGGACGGGTGTAATAAGGGTGCTGTGAGATTAAGTTTCCACCCTTCCCTATCTATAGCCGACTTCCGAATCCGATATGGTTTTCAAAGTTTTTTTTTCTAAAAAAGGTTTTCGAATTTTTTCTTAATTTAAATAAAATTGGTGGCGATTCCATTTTCATCTTTAAAAATTACGTGAGTTGCTATTTCACCGTGATCCCGGTTGCGATAGATGGCGACTCCGCTAGGGACTCTTGGAGAGTCAAGCTTGTTGTGGTTAGTTGTGTAAATTTTTATTAATCTCTATTTATTTATTTTACTCTTTTTGGTCCTTGTTTTTGTTTTCTTATTTGTTTGTAAATAGTTTTTGTTTAATACTTTGGTGTAAATATTTGATAGCATCATTTTGTGTATATTTTGACTTATATATATTTTTGTACTTAATTGTTGAAACCCTAGGCTACATGATTGTTGGCTGGCTGTTGTATATATGCTTTTGTAGGTTAGGTGGTAGTTTTATCTTTTTAAGTTTTTGTATGAGTTTGTATGCTCCCTCACACAAGTCACTATCACTTACCTCACACACTTTTTGGGCTCTATACATGAGTCTATGCAAACCCGAGGAATAGGAGGGGTCTCAACTTTTGTTATTGAGGGGTTTCATGCTCACTTGACATTGGTTGAAACATCACTTAGATTGTTACCAGTATCATGGACTAATCATATTGAGAGGGTTTATCCCTACTTATGATTAATTCATGAATTAGATCCTTGTCTTTAGAGATAAGGGTAATATGGAGACCACGACTTTTAGAGGTCTAGATCTGTCCTAAAAACCTTGCACTGATAGATTGAACATAGTGGCTGTTAAAATTAAAGTTGTGACTTCAAGGAAATCCAGCCTCTAAGTTTCACCTTACTAGGGTACAAAGGGAGTGTGTTTCTTTTCTTTTTGATCTATTCATTTCTCATGTCATTCATTCTTGTATTTCTTTTATAAAAAATTAAAAAAATACCTTATTTTGCATTTTCTTGTCATTTCCTTGCATTCCAAAAAAAATAAAATATACCTTGCATTTTCATAACATTCTTATTAAAAAAAATCATGCATTTTCATGTCATTCATAACTTGTTTGAAAAAGAAAAAAAATATATACATCTTGCATTGTCATGGCATTTATAGAATTTTTCTAAAAAAAAAAATTTACCATCTTGCATTTTCAAGGCATTCATAGCATTTTTTTTAAAAAAAGAAAAAAATGTTTTCAAAGTTCATTCATTTCACCTTATGCATCTCATTCATTTCATCTTATACTTCTCATGCATCTCATCTTATGCATCTCATTCATTTCATCTTATGCTTCTCATGCATCTCATTCATTTCATCTTAGTCTTTGTTTTAATAAATCAAACTGGTTTAGGAACCATTGTGGGACCTAAGAAAGAAGAGACTAATTAAACTCAAGTTCACAATACCAGATCTCCAACCAAAATGGCTGCCAATAATCATGAGACAGGGAGAAGCTTGAGCAGAGAAATCGATGAAATGACAGGGAGGATGAATGAGATGTATGAGTGCCAAGCAAGGATGGAAACAATATTACAAGATGTGAAGGAGTCTCTTCGTTTAATAAGTGGAAATAGAGGTACAAATGGGGTTGAAGCATATGTAAATGTGCCATCGGTGACTGCTCTGATTTTCTCGATTGTAACCTCAGGCATCGCTATGGGGATACGTGAGCAACCACCTCAAATGACGTCAATGGTCATGGCTATTGGGGAAGCGTATCGCGCCTTGGAAGGCGCTCATGTTGAAATTCCTGATTATGCTGGCCCTACCTGGGAACAACCTCATGTATCTATTCCGGGGCAGGTGACAATGCCTTGCTCTGGAAATGGCCACGTCATGACTGAGAAAGACAAGATGAAAGAAGAATGGATGGATAAAATAGAAGAATAGATCAAGACAATCAAGGGTCCCGAGGCTTATGGACGTCTTAGAATAGAAGATCTGTGTCCTACCACCGATGTCATAATCCCTAAAGGTTTCAAGATTCCTGATTTTGCCAAGTATAATGGGAGTGGTAACCCTCGGTTTCATTTAATCAGTTATGGAACCATGATGGTTGTTTGGTCCAAGGATGATAAGTTCCTCATTAGGTTTTTTCACGAGAGTCTTACAGCCCCTACTTTAGAGTGGTATCTTCAATTAGACCGCTGTAAAATTTTTCGTTGGACGGAGTTAGCTAATTTATTCATGGATTAATACAGGTTTAATCTGGATACAACTCCTACCCGAGAACAATTGAGCTCGATGCAGAAAGGAAGTGAGGAAACCTTCAAGCAGTATGCCCAGAGGTGAAGGGCTCTCGCAACACAAGTACAACCACCGTTGACTCTAACAGAAATGTGTTCATACTTCTTGGGGACTTTGAGAGCTCCATATATTGAGATAATGACGGGTATTGTGTATCGAGACTTTGCTGAATTAATAGCTGTTGGGGAGAGAATTGAAGTTCTGGTAAAAGTTGACAAATTGGCAACCGACAACAATGAAGGTGGTTTTGAAGAAGGAGTTTTCCCTTAGGAAAAGAGAGTTGGGAGTGAGCTACATGTAAAATCAGCAACCTTCACAACTCTGCTTTCCACCATCTCACTCTGTCTATACCAATCGCCCTCTAGCGATTTAGAACCTCTGAACAACTAATGATCTGAGGCGTTAATTGATGAGATTGCCATCTTAGATTTTTATGATGATGAACTCATGTACTTTCTTGAAACATTAATATAATTGATTTGCATGGATCTCAGCATACCTTGTTTTTTTTTTCTATGTTCTTGACACTCAGATTCTTATCATGTCTTTCTTGACGTTTTTTTTTTCTCTTTTTCTTGCTTTCTTTGGGTTCGAATCCCATGGTATTCTTATTCTGGAAAAAATTTTGGTGGTCATAAAGCCCACATGTGTAGGTGTTATTTACAAAATAAAAATAAAAATAAAAGAAAAATAAAAATAAAAGGGAGCAAGGAAGTCATTACTCGGCATGCACTATCTTTTTTGCCTCGAAATTAAAGTTTTTGAAAATGAGCACTCAAGATTTGAAATAAAAATTGGTCATCTTTCTTTATCTTTCACAAGAATTCATATTTTCATTATCTCTTATTGTCCCTTTTTGAGCTTGAAAGTTTTGTTTAATTTAACCCTGGACAAAGATCACCCCTATACTAGGTGTTAACACAAAGCGGAAATTATGATTTCTGTGGAAAAAAAGGAAAAAAATAAAATGAAAAAGGTCACTACAAAGGTGAATTATTGAAATGAAAAGAAAAAGGGAAGAAATAAAGAACAATAAAAGAAAAATATGCTTGAAAGCACAAAGTCAGTTGACAAGGTTTAATTTTGAACAAAGATCCTTGGTCCCATTCAACCCTTAAACATTTGTTTGAGCCTTATATCTTTCATTTCATATCCTTTAACCCTAGCCACATTACAAGCCTTAAAATGTCTATTCTGATTAATGAAGGATTGTTGTCATTTTCATTAACTTTGATTTTGAGACAAAAGGTTCGTGCTCTTCTGAGTTTTCAAATTCTTGCTCTTATAAAACAAAAAAAAAGAAAAAAAGAAAAAAAAGAAAAAGAAGGAAAGGGGAGGTACTTGCTAGTCATAGACTAGAGCAAATTTTTTGGTCAGTAGGGCAAGTTTCTCCTTTATTCAATTTAGTCTTAGACTGGAACAAATTTCTCTTCAGTTCAATTTGACCTACACTGGGGCAAATTTCTCTTTGGCTCCATTTGGCCTTGCACTATGATAAGTTTCTATCTTGTTCAAGTTGACTCCAAACTAGGGCAATTTTTCTTTTCCCTAGTTCAATTTGACCTACGCTAGGGCAAATTTTTTGGTTATTCGAGCGAGTTTCTGCCTTATTCAATTCAAGTCATACACTGGGACAAATTTCTCTTTGGTTCAATTTGACTTGATGTGCATGCTCAGCAGAAGGAAATCATTTGTTATAATGCCTAGTAGGAAACTAAAGATTATTTTCATGAAGGTCAAACCAATCCATACTGGGGTAATACCTCTTTGAATCTCATGCCATCTTTGGTGTCTTTTCCATATA
This sequence comes from Ormosia emarginata, assembly GCA_029884605.1. Classification (NCBI taxonomy): domain Eukaryota; kingdom Viridiplantae; phylum Streptophyta; class Magnoliopsida; order Fabales; family Fabaceae; genus Ormosia; species Ormosia emarginata. The sequence goes on along the minus strand of JAQQTP010000060.1, from coordinate 18,469,683 downwards.
TGCATCCTTTGTAAATACCTTTTTTGTAGTCAAAATTCTAAAGCCAATCTGGAAGTTGTTCACTTAGTAAAATTCTTTCCTATTGTACTTTTGAATCAATGTGTGTCTGATACATGATGCTTCAGGTAAAGTGAACATGAGTATAACACTATGATTTGATCATCTAATGGTAATCTCCTAATGAATAACTCAGATAAAAAAGAACTCAGAAGTTTCAATTGAAGGGGAAAATGATATCTCAAGGGGTAATCCAAAGACAAGAGGTACTCGACAAAAGAGATGGAAGTGAGAATTTTGAAGAAAAGGATGTCACAGAGGTCATCTGAATTAAAAGTAAAATTCCAGGTCCATGGTCTGATGACGGTGCCAAAAAGAATTCAAAGTTCTTGGCTTGATAACTTTCAAAAAAATCTGTTACCCAAGTGGCTTCAGTACTCAAGAGGGGGGGTGAATTGAGTGATTAAAGATTTTTCGCAAAAGCCTTAAACAAATAAATTATACTAAATTTAATTATTAAAAGTCGTGAATGAGATGAACATAAGAAGAATAGATAATAATTAAATTGCAAGAATAAATAAAGTGCATAAAGATAAAGAGAAAGGGTAGAAAAGCAAGCACGATATTTATCCTGGTTCGACCACCAACCACTCGTGGCCTACGTCCAGTCCCCGAAACACAGTTCGAGATTTTTGACTATTCAACACAAGCTTAAAGCAGGTGCTTGCAACCTTTACATAACAGGGATACCTCACCCTATTTACTAGAGGGATACCTCACCCCCTTTGAAGGATACCTCACCTTCTTTACACCAAGGGATACCTCACCCTTTTACTAGAGGGATACCTCACCCTCACACATTCACTAAGGGATACCTCACCCTTTTTACGAAGCGAGAAATAGATGAAAAATAAACTCTCACTTAGAGCAGATATTACAAATTGAAGTGCTAATAAGCTCTCTAAAGGATATCTCAAGGTTTGGTATTAAGAGCACAAAGAAAGAGAGAAAATAATGTAAAACTCGTTTTCAGCCAAGCAAAAAATTGATCAAAATGTTCGGGGGTTTTCAGAAGTGTTCCAGGCCTCTATTTATAGAGCTCGTAGAAGAAAATGGCCGTTGGGAGCATTAAAAAATAATATTAAATGCAAATATGGCCGTTGCTGCCATTTTTCGAACGTTTCGTGAAAACCAATTCTGGAGAACGGTATTCGAATGCCTTATGAGGTATTTGAATGCCTCACTTTGAAAAGCTCCGTGAAAACCAGTTCTGAAGAGAGTTATTCGAATACCTTAATAGGTTATTCGAATACCACTGATTTAAAGTGATTTAGAGAAACAGTTCAGACATAGGTTATTCGAATACCAAGTGTGGTTATTCGAATACCACTTTAAAAAACAGAAAACGTACAAACTTTAAAACATGGTTATTCGAATACCATATGGTGTATTCGAATACCTTTAATAAAACAGGGTTTCTACAAAAGCAAGTTATTCGAATACTTGGAGGGGTATTCGAATACCTCTTTGAAAAATAGAAAACGTATAAGCTTGAAACCCATTCTATTCGAATACCTAACAGGGTATTCGAATACCTCTGTTATAAAACCAGTTTTAAATGCTTTCAAATGACCAGAAAATGGTTGTTTAATTTTGGAAAAACCATTTTGAAAACATTTCTTTGCAATGCCAAATAATGAGATATCCAATGAGGCTTTTACAAGGATCCTAAGTCCTAAAACTTATTCTTGAAGATCTTGGACTTAGTCTTCTCATCATCTTCATGTTTGTCTTCACGTTTGCTATCATCAAAACTATTGCTCATGATAGCTAGCCAATTACATTCTCCCCCTTTTTGATGATGACAAACTATCATTGACAAAATCATTAGTTCATATAAATTGGGATTCACAAAGATTGTTTAGAGATACTTACTCCCCCTCTTTTTCATAAGAGGTGATTTACATCAGAGATATGCACAGCAGCTCCCCCTTACTTTTGGAATTCAATTTCTATTTTTGTTTTGACTTTTTCTCCCTGACTTTTCTCAAACAAAGACATTTAAACTTGTTCTCCCCCTTTTGTACATTTGATACCATTCTCCCCCTTTTGTCATGATCAAAAAGATGGGGCAAGTATTTTTCTCCCCTTTTTATCATATTAAACAATATATGCATGTCCTCAAGTTGAATGAATTTTGTCCATTTAAATTTATGCTTGAGGTAGTGTTCTCCCTACAACAAAATTCAGAGTGCTTTCATTGGTATCCATTAATGTTGGATCCATAGGGGTTAGTCAAACTCATAAGCCAATAAGCATTTAAAACAATGAGGCAAAAGCAGCAAATGATTCTCAAGGGCAAAAATATATTTATCGATTAATTTGGCCAAGAAATCACTTGTTTGATATCATTTGTTATCATTTGTTATTACTTGTTATTATGTTTATACCACTTTGATATCACTTGTTGTCAAAATGTAAAGCATTTACCACTTGTTTGATATCACTTGTCAAGATGTTCTAAGCATTTACCACTTGTTAACAAATTCTTATAAATCTGACATATGTCAATAAAAACATAGATATTAAATATTTCATATACCACTTATTGCACTTGTTCGTATATCAAAACAATAGCCAATTACATTGAGCATATTTTAGAAAAAAAAATAAAAGGGCAAGAACAAGCCAAGAAATATGCATTTAAGAGCATCATGTGATTTTCATATAAGGCATAAATGAAGGCTTGATGAAATAAGATTAAAAGCATGTTATTTCCATTGCATATGCAAGAAAAAAGAATAGAAGCAGAAATGAAATAGAGAGGACGATGAAAAACTTGCTTTCAGCCATGTGGTATTTGAATACCTCTTCTTGTATTCGAATACCCATCACATTTTATAAACTCCAGGAAGGAGTAAGTATTCGAATGCCTTGTAAGGTATTCGAATACTCCAGATAGCATGTAACAAGTACTGATGAAGATTTTTCAGGTTATTCGAATACACATTTGGGTATTTGAATGCCCCAGCTAATAAAACCACAAGAACTCTGTACTGATGTATGGTATTCGAATACCATGGGAGGGTATTCGAATAGACCTATCAGAAAAACATGGATTTTCACGTACAGATGCAATGGTATTCGAATACCACAGGGAGGTATTCGAATAACTCAAACATAAAAGCATATATTTTGCATCCAGAAGGCATATTTGAGATAAGAAAGCTTACCTTTTGATGGAAATACTTATATGAATGAGACAAGAAGGAGAGCTTGGAATTTATTATAGTCTTGTGCTTGCAGCAACCACTTTAAAAAATGCCGAAGTTAGCTCTTGGCTATCAAGCACACCTGCAACACAATTCAATTTTTGGTTTTTGGTACCCAAATTTTCTTGGGTCTTTGATTGTCAGTTGTGGGCAATGTACCCTTTGAAACCCAAACCATTTTTGTCCCAATTTTTGTGTTAACATTCTTTCTTGCATTGCATGTTGAAGCACTGTGACCCTTCTTCCCACAATAGAAATATTTAATAAATGGGCTACATAAAATGCTAGAATTAACAAAGAAATTTTTATAGGATTTGTGTTGATTATTCGGGTTATATCCTATTCCAGCCTTTTGAAAAACAACCCTTTGTTTTCCTAATAAAATATTTAAATTCTCTCTTCCACATGTGAATTTGGCAAGGGTGTTCTTTAAATCTTCAATTTCATTTTCAAGCAAATGACATGAAGAGCAAGAATACGAAGTAGAAGCATGTGAGAGATGAGATGAGCATGCATCAATAATTCCCAAAGTTTCATTTTCAATTTTTAATTCTTCAATCTCTTTATTTAAAGTAAGAATTTGATTTTCTTAAGAAGAGATTTTTTTCTTAGAAGAAGAAATTTGTTTTGTGAGTTTTAAAGTTTCGTCATGCAATTCTTCAATGGCATCTTGTAACTCATCATAAGAAGGAGATACGTCAGAATTTACCTCGTTGTCGCTTTCTTCTTCTTCTTCTTCTTCTTCTCTTTCGCCATAAAACATAGATGGACTTCTTCACTATCTGAGCTATCAGTGGAGTCCATATCATTGTCATCCCATGCTATGTAGACTCTTCTTTCTTTAGAGGGTTTCTTTTCAACTTTCTTTGGGGGAAATGGCGATCTTCTTTGAGTTCTCTTTTTCTTTAGGAACTTACCAAATTTTCTTACCAGAAGATTGAGATTTTGTTCATTTAGCTCAATGTTGTCCACGTCATCTCCATCGTCTTCTTCTTCATTATTGATAGTGGAGGTGGTGGCTTTAAACGCTATCCCCTTTTTCTTTTTATCGTTTTCCTCACTTTGCTCAAGCCTGTTGAGTTCTAATTCATGCTCGTGAAGTTTTCCAAAAAGAGTTGCTAATGACATAGTTGTCAAGTCCCTTGATTCTGAAATTGCTGTTACTTTTGGTTGCCAAATCCTGCTAAGACATCTCAACACTTTGTTAATCAAATCTTCGTTAGTAAAATTCTTTCCTAATGATGCAAGATGATTAACAATGTGGGTGAACCTCTTTTGCATTTCTTGAATGCTTTCTCCTTAGTTCATTGTAAATAATTCATATTCACGAGTTAGAGAATTGATTCTCGACCTCTTAACTTCACTAGTACCCTCATGGGTAACTTGTAAAGTGTCCCACATTTCTTTAGCAGTTTTGCAATTTGAAATTCTAAAAAATTCATCATGTCCCAAAGCTGAGGTAATGATGTTTTTGGCTACTAAGTTATTTTGAACTTTTCTTTTATCATCTTTAGACCAATCACTTCTAGGTGTCTCGGTTTTTACACCATTGACAACGCGTGTAGGTATAAATGCACCATTTTCGACAAAGATCATCCCACACATCTAGATCAATAGCCTCGATAAAGATTTTCATTCTTTCCTTCCAATATGCATAACCATCCCCATTGAAAAAGGGTGGTCGATTTATGGAAGTTGCTTCTGATAAAACATTTGATGAAGCCATGTACTCTTGAAGTGGCTAAGCTCTTTATACAAGAGTCTAGCTCTGATACTACTTGTTACCCAAGTGGCTTCGATTACTCAAGAGAGGGGGTGAATTGAGTAATTAAAGATTTTTCACAAAAGCCTTAAACAAATAAATTATACTGAATTTAATTATTAAAAGTCGTGAATGAGATGAACATAAGAAGAACAGATAATAATTAAATTGCAAGAATAAATAAAGTGCATAAAGATAAAGAGAAAGGGTAGAAAAGCAGGCACGATATTTATCCTGGTTCGACCACCAACCACTTGTGGCCTACGTCCAGTCCCCGAAACACAGTTCGAGATTTTTCACTATTCAACATAAGCTTAAAGCAGGTGCTTGCAAACTTTACATAACAGGGATACCTCACCCTATTTACTAGAGGGAAACCTCACCCCTTTTGAAGGATACCTCACATTCTTTACACCAAGGGATACCTCACCCTTTTACTAGAGGGATACCTCACCCTCACACATTCACTAAGGGATACCTCACCCTTTTTTACAGAAGCAGAGAATAGATGAAAAATAAACTCTCACTTAGAGCGAGATATTACAAATTGAAGTGCTAATAAGCTCTCTAAAGGATATCTCAAGGTTTGGTATTAAGAGCACAAAGAAAGAGAGAAAATAATGTAAAACTCGTTTTCACCAAGCAAAAAATTGATCAAAATGTTCGGGGTTTTCAGAAGTGTTCCAGGCCTCTATTTATAGAGCTCATAGAAGAAAATGGCCGTTGGGAGCATTAAAAAACAATATTAAATGCAAATATGGCCGTTGCTGCCATTTTTCGAACGTTTCGTGAAAACCAATTATGGAGAACAGTATTCGAATGCCTTATGAGGTATTCGAATGCCTCACTTTGAAAAGCTCCGTGAAAACCAGTTCTGAAGAGGGTTATTCGAATACCTTAATAGGTTATTCGAATACCACTTATTTAAAGTGATTTAGAGAAACAGTTCGACACACATGTTATTCGAATACCAAGTGTGTTATTCGAATACCACTTTAAAAAACAGAAAACGTACAAACTTTAAAATATGGTTATTCGAATACCATATGGTGTATTCGAATACCTTTAATAAAACAGGGTTTCTACAAAAGCAAGTTATTCGAATACTTGGAGGGGTATTCAAATACCTCTTTGAAAAATAGAAAACGTATAAACTTGAAACCCATTCTATTCGAATACCTAACATGGTATTCGAATACCTCTGTTATAAAACCAGTTTTAAATGCTTTCAAATGACCAGAAAATGGTTGTTTAATTTTGGAAAAACCATTTTGAAAACATTTCTTTGCAATGCCAAATAATGAGATATCCAATGAGGCTTTTACAAGGATCCTAAGTCCTAAAACTTATTCTTGAAGATCTTGGACTTGGTCTTCTCATCATCTTCATGTTTGTCTTCACGTTTGTTATCATCAAAACTATTGCTCATGATAGCTAGCCAATTACAAATTCTAGGTCCATGACCTAAAGATTGTGTCAAAATAATTTCAAGCCTTTGGCTTGACGATTGTTACAAAATTCCAGGTCCATGACCTGATGATGGCGTCCAAAAGAATACCAAGTCCTTCCTTGATGGCTTTACAACATTCCAGGTTCATGGCCTGATGAGGTGTTCAAAAAATGAAAGTCTGCCCACACCATGGGTTAGAAAAATGGTTGATCATCCACACCTTCTATAATGGGCTAGAATATTCTTCGGAGGTGTCTCTAGACTCCGCAGCTAGTGAAGCTTTGATGAATAGAAGGCTAACAGAAGCTTATAAGATCATTAGGAGTGTTGCTACAAATCATCACCATTGGGCAAATGAAAGCGGGCATAACCCAAGAAAACTCTCAGGAGGTAAGTTTGAGGTAGACGGTGTTGATTTGATTATTTCAAAATTTGATTCTTTGAATAAACGTTTTGATATGCTTGAAAAAGCTCATGTTAATGTCATAGGTGCTTTTAACAATTTTTGTGAGATTTGTAGAGCACAGGGATACATGAGTGTCGAATGCCAAGTTGGAATTAGCTCCTCATAAGGTGCACCGGTGGAGTAAGTGGAATCATGCCATAATATTCATGGCTTCAACCAAAAGGGGAGAAATGATCCACATTCTCAAACTTATAACCCCGGTTGGAGGTCACATCCTAACTTTTCCTACCAGAATAGTCAACACCAAGCTGGGCAAGGTAGTGCTAAACCCTCTTCTGGATTCCAATAGGTACAAAAATCTAGACTTGAGTCTCTTCTTGAGAACTTTATTGAGAGGCAATCTAAGCAAAATGAGGAGTTTAGGTAACATGGGCAAGTTATGACTGAGGCCATTAGAAAGTTATCATCTAAGGTTGACAATTTAGCTATTCATAATATGATGTTGGAAACTCAGATTGTCCAACTTGTAGGCACTTCACATAGGCAACAGGGTAAGTTTCCTAGTCAGCCTGAAATAAATCTAGGTAATGAACATTGTATGGTTGTGAGTTTGAGAAGTGCTAAGAAATTAGAGGATCCCAAGGGTAAAGGGGAGAGTGACAAAGATGAGGGGAATGAGGAAAAAGAGATTAAGCCACAACCCTTAGAAAAGGAGAAAACTAATGAGGTGTCTAAGTATGTACCCCCTAAACCATACCAACCCCCAGTGCCCTTCCCTCAAAGATTGGCTAAGGCCAAGTTAGATAGGCAATTTGGGAAGTTCCTAGAGGTCCTTAAGAAATTGTACATTAATGTACCATTCACTAAGGCGTTGCAACAAATGCCTACCTATGCTAAATTTCTTAAGGACATTTTGTCTAACAAGAGAAAGCTTGAGGAATATGAGAGAGTAGCTTTAACTGAGGAGTGTAGTGCTTTAATTCAAAATAAATTGCCTCATAAGCTTAAAGATCCACGTAGCTTCTCTATTCCTTGTTTGATTGGTAACACTAGTTTTGATAAAACTTTATGTGATTTGGGGGCTAGTGTTAGTCTTATGCCCCTTTCTGTGTGCAAGAAATTGGAGGTGGGTGAACTAAAACCCACAACTATCTCCCTTCAATTAGCAGATCGATCTGTCAAATATCTCATAGGCATCTTGGAGGATGTTCCTATTAGAGTGGGTAAGTTTTTCATACCTGTTGATTTTGTTATATTTGACATGGAAGCAGATGCTAAAATGCCGATCATACTTGGGCGTCCATTCCTCGCCACTAGAAGGGCAATTATTGATGTCCACGAAGGGAAATTGACTTTACGATTGAATAATGAGGAAGTAGTTTTTAATGTTTTCAATTCTGAAAAAAAATCCTAATTCCTTTAATTCATGTAATCGCATAGATGCTACTGATGTTGTGGACAATGTTGTGCTTTCATATATGCAGGAATCTATGACTGATGCTATATTAAAAGAAACCTTGCCCAAGACTGCTACCAAGTTCGAGAAGGTCAAGCCCTGCAAGGAGGGACCAAAGAAGCAGAATGACAAGTGTATCACACAACGTGCGTTTAAACTAGGGGATAAAGTTGTTATTGATAACTTGTTTTTACGTTTCTGTCCTAGTAAATTATAGTCAAAATGGTCAGGACCATATGAGATTGTTCGAGTCTTATCCTACAGTGTGCTTGAGCTGAAGAAAGAAGGCAATGAGCCATTCATGATCAATGGCCAAAGAGTGAAACACCTTGAAGAAGGAGTGGGGACTGAGGACTACTCCATTGACATCACCTGAGCATAGAAACCAGACCAGAGTCGAGCTAATGACTTTAAACAAGCGCTTCTTGGGACGCAACCCAAGTTTCTTTGTTTTTCCTTTTTATTTTTTTCTTTTATTTTTTATTTTTTGTGTGTCGGATTGCTCGTTTGATTTTTATCTCTTGCATCTTGTCTAGGTTTGACCCTTTTTGAAGCTCAAATTAGTAGGAGAATGAAGTTAGAAAGTTCCACCCCTAAGTCATGGAAAATTCTATGGCCATTGATTGAACATCAAAAGAAAAATTTAAAAGTCAGAGAGATCCACGGCCAGGCCGTGGATCCAACCATGACCGTGGAATTCAATGGGCCCAAAAAAAAGGAAGTCAGCACCATTTCCCACCACTGTAGTGAGTTCTTTTCTTTTATTCCTTCTCCAGTTATAGATTTTTACATTGAGGACAAAGTAAGTTCTAAGCTTGAGGGGGTATTTTCATTTTTTATATTTTATTTTCATTGTAGATCATTGCTCTTATGCATTCTCATGTCTGATATTGCATTGCATCTTCTTGTTACATTTTTCACACCATCATATCTCTCAGCTTTTTGGTTGAACTTTGTGCCCCTTTCTTTTGAGAATTTTGAGATGATATTGATTTGGAACCCAATTTGTTGATTCTTGCGGTAGGCAACAGACATTGTTTCAATTGATAGTGGAGGTGATTTCTTGATAGTTCATAATTAGCATATGTTCTCTGAATTTGTGTTTCTCATTAATTTTTTAACCTCTAAAAGTGAGTTTTGAGCCTGTATGTGATTTATGCACTATATGATTTTTGCTCTCATTCTTTGTGTTGAGTGATAATTTCTCATCGATTTAGTGCTCTAGAACTTGAGTTGAAACCGTTTTGAAGCGAAATTTTTGTGTGCTTACTTGATTGTGATTAAGGCATCTAAGGTATTTTTCAGGCCATCTGAAGTAATTGTTACACTTTTATCCATTAGTTGCCCATTTTGAGCCTATTGCATAATTATTTTTTTTTATGCCTATGATGATACATTGTCAGTTATCATTTAGAATATTAAATGGAGCATATTGTGTTTGAAAGTTGTGTTGGGAATTATATGTTATTGAACCTTCTCTTTCTCAATTTTTTTTTAAAAAGAGAAAACAAAAGAAAATCGTAAGATGAAAGCTTGAAAAAGAAAATAAAGAGAGGAAAGAAAAGAAACGAAGAAAATGCTTGGAGATGTGGAGTTATTGATTGAAAAATGCCTTTGCTCCATTTATGTTCTATTGGGTTTCTTGTGTTTATTGTAAATTTTGTTAGTCCCTTGTGCATACATTCCTTTCTTTACCCTACCTAACATCATTCCCTTGGCTCCATTACAACCTTTGAAAGACCTTTTGATTCTTACATGCATGCTGATTATTAGTGAAAATTTTGTATCAAGCTTATGGACGGTTTCTTTGAGGAATCTTGAGCGCATTGTCTTCACCCTTAAACACTTTGAGTGTGGTTAGTAAAGTGAACCTAATTCAGTGAGGATGCATGATTTCTGAGAACTTAGCCTCTAATTAGACTTGATTTTGATTACCTCTCTAATTCTTGGTTTGTCTTTGCCTATTGCTTAGCAGGATATTTTCTTGGGTTCTTCATTTATTATTATCTTTTGATCCCACTTCTTAGTTTGACATTAGTTATTGCTTGGGGACAAGCAAAATCTTAAACTTGGGGGGATTTGATGTGTGAGAAACAACATCATATTTTGTTCCTATTTTGCATATATTTTTAGGCATTTTAGTTTCTCTTTTTATTTGTTTTTCCCCTTAGTTCGGATAACTGCAATGTTATTGGTGTTGTTGTGCATGATTGGTGCTGAATTGATCTTGAAATGGATGAAAAGCTTGCACGATTGAAGTTGGAGCTTTACGGATAGCAAATTGGGGCAAAATGCGCACTCCAGAGAGTTCCACAGCCTGCCTGTGGAATTCCCCACGGCCATGGATCAAGCAGCTACGTGAAGAAGCAAAAGAAAATTTCCAGAGAGTTCCACGGCCTGGCCGTGTAATGATCCACGACCATGGAACTCAAACAGCAAGATCCACGACCATGGATCGCAGTACGAGACAAATTTTTAAGTTTTATTTTTATTTCTTTTTGGGGAGTGAAACAAAAGAAAATTCCTAGGGTATTTATAGATGTTCTGAATACAATATTAGAGTTCTAATTTGGTTTTGAAGGAGGCACATTGGGAGGCTCTTGATCTTCATCTTTCTCCTCTCTTCTCTCTTTGATTACGGGTTTGGATGTTCTTGAATTTAATTTCTTGTTTCTTCTTCTCCATGTCTGAATAGTTTCTTTTGTTTCTATGATTGAGCAATGCCCTTTGATACATTGATGATGATTAATTAACTTTGTTTACCTTTTTTATTAATCTTGAATGTTCTTTGATTCAATCCTTATTGCACTTATTCATGTGAATTTGTTGGCCACATATTTGCATCTCATAGACATTTAGGGACGTACTGAGAAGTGAACCTAAGTGTTGGAACCATAAGAATTGAACTTAAGGTCTAAATCACGAGAGTAGGTTTAATCTTTCGAAGATTTAATGAATTACCATAAAGCGTAATGGGTTTAATTTAAATCCAAGTACCACGAGAGTAGGAATTGGTTTAATTGAGCACGGTCCTTGTCTCTTGAGAAAGAACATTAATTAATTTAGGGTAATTCACCTTCAATTGAATTTCAATTTTAATAAAAGGGTTGTCAATTAGGAATTGTCTTGTATCATTGTGGTTATTCTCAATTTTGGAAGCTTTCTTAAATTTGAAAACCTTTCTTAACAACTTGCTATTTTTGTTCTCAATTTTGAACTTTGATATTTATTTATTTAATTGCTTTGTTACTACGTTGTTGTTAATCAATAATTATATCCCCATTATTTAATTTAATTGAATTAATTAATTAATTAGTATTCATAGACACAGTCCATGTAGATTCGATCTTTTTATTACTTGACAACAAAATCGTACACTTACGGATTTCACACACCAAGTTTTTGGCGCCGTTGCCGGGGATCGAACCTGGGTCACCTATGTTAAATAAAAGGAAACTAAGAATTAGAGTGGTAATCAAAATCAAGTCCAATTAGAGGCTAAGTTCTCAGAAATCATGCATCCTCACTGAATTAGGTTCACTTTACTAACCACACTCAAAGTGTTTAAAGGAGAAGAAAATGCGCTCAAGATTCCTCAAAGAAATAGCACTTCCATAAGCTTGATAAGAAACCAAATTTCACTAATAATCAGCATTCATGCAAGAATCAAAAGGTCTTTCAAGGGTTGTATTGGGGCCATGAGAATGATGTTAGGTAAGGTAAAGAAAGGAAGGTATACACCAAGGGCTAACAGAATTTTAAATAAGTACAAGAAATCGAATAGAACATAAATGGAGCAAAGACATTTTTCAATCAAGAGCATAACTCCACATTTTCTTCTTTTCTTTTCCTTCTTTTCAAGCTTTTCTTTTATTTTTCTTTTATTTTTTTCCCTTTCCCCTTAATTTGATGGTGACTCGTGTGTGCGGTTTTTTCCCTTTATTTAAAAAACCATGGATCTCATTCTTTTTCTTTTTTTTCTTTTATCTTTTTTTTTTTTTTTTTTACTTTTTTTTTTTTTACTTTTTATTTTTTAATTCTTTCTTTCTTTTTTCTATTTATTTATTTATTTATTTATTTTTCTTACTTTTTTTATTCAAAAACTTGGTGTATGAAATCCACAAGTGTATGTTTCGTTGTCAAGTAATAAAAAATGTACAGGGACTGTGTCTATAAATACCAATTAATTAATTAATTCAATGAAATTAAACAAAGGAGATATAATTGTTTATTAACAAGAACGTAGTAACAAAGTAATTAAATAAATAAAAATCAAAGTTCAAAATTGAGAACAAAAATAGCAAGTTGTTAAGAAACGTTTTCAAATTCAAGAAAGCTTCTAAGATTGGGGATAAGCACAATGATACAAGACAATTCCTAATTGACAACCCTTTTATTAAAATTGAAATTCAATTGAAGATGAATTACCCTAAATTAGTTAATGTTCTTTCTCAAGAGACAAGAACCGTGCCCAATTAAACCAATTCCTACTCTCGTGGTAATTGAATTTAAATTAAACTCATTACGCTTTATGGTAATTCATTAAATCCTCGAAAGGCTAAACCTACTCTCATGATTTAGACCTTAAGTTCAATTCTTATGGTTCTAACATTTAGTTTCATTTCTCAATACCTCCCTAAATGTCTATGAGATGCAAATATGTGGCCAGCAAATTCACATGAATAAGCGCAATAAGGATTGAATCAAAGAACATTCAAGATTAATAAAAGGGGTAAACAAAATCAATTAATCATCATCAATGTATCAAAGGAATTGCCCAATCCTAGAAACAAAAGAAACTACTCAGACATGGAGAAGAAGAAATAAGAAATCAAATTCAAGAACATTCAAACCTGTAATCAAAGAGAGAAGAGAGGAGAAATATGAAGATCAAGAGCCTCCCAATGTGCCTTTTTCAAAACCAAATTGGAACTCTAATATTGTATTCAGAACATCTATAAATACCCTAGGAGTGTTCTTTTGTTTCACTCCCCAAAAAGAAATAAAAACAAAACTTAAAATTATGTCTCGTACTACGATCCACGACCGTGGATCATTCCACAGGCTGGTCGTTGATCTTGTTATTTGAGTTCCACGGTCGTGGATCATTCCACGGCTAGGCCGTGGAACTCTCTGGAAATTTTCTTTATCTTCTTCACGCAGCTGCTTGATCCATGGCTATGGGGAATTCCACAGGCAAGCTGTGGAACTTTCTAGAGTGAGCTTTTTGCCCTAATTTGCTATCTATAAAGCTCTAACTTCAATCGTGCAAGCATTCCATCCATTTCAATACCAATTCAGTACCAATCTTGCACAACAACACAAAAAACATCGCAGTTATCCAAACTAAGAGGAAAAACAAATAAAAAGGAAAACTAAAAAGCCTAAAAATACATGTAAAACAAGAACAAAATATGATGTTGTTTCACACACATCAAATCCCCCCAAGCTTAAGATTTTGCTTGTCCCCAAGTAATAACTAATGCTAAACTAAGAAGTGGGATCAAAAGACAATAATGAATGAGGAACCCGAGAAAACATCCAACCAAGCAATAGGCAAAGGAAAACCAAGAATTAGAGAGGTAATCAAAATCAAGTCCAATTAGAGGCTACGTTCTCAGAAATCATGCATCCTCACTGAATTAGGTTCACTCTACTAACCACACTCAAAGTGTTTAAGGATGAAGACAATGCACTCAAGATTCTTCAACGAAATTGTCCATAAGCTTGATAAGAAACCAAATTTCCACTAATAATCAGCATGCATGCAAGAATCAAAAGGTCTTTCAAGGATTGTAATGGGGTCATGAGAATGATGTTAGGTAGGGTAAAGAAAGGAAGGCATGCACAAAGGGCTAACAGAATTTTAAATAAGCACAAGAAATCCAATAGAACATAAATGAAATAAAGACATTTTTCAATTAAGAGCATAACTCCGCATTTTCTTCTTTTCTTTTCCTTCTTTTCAAGCTTTTCTTTTATTTTTCTTTTATTTTCTTTTCCCTTTCCCCTTAATTTTTTTATTTAACATAGGAGAAAGACTTCATTTTCAAAAACATATGATTTTCAATACAACATTCAAATCCAATTTGCTACATTTAATATTCTAAATGATCACCGACAATGTATCATCATAGGCATCAAGAAAAATAATTATGTAATAGGCTTAAAATGGGCAAGTAGTGGATGAAAGTGTAACAATTACTTCAGAAGGTCAGAAGAATACCTAAGATGCCTTAATCACGTTCAAGCATGCGCGCGGAAATTTCGCCTCAAAATGGTTTCAAATCAAGTTCTAAGCACCAAATCGATGAGAAATTATCACTCAACACAAAGAATGGGAGCAAAAATCACATAGTGCATAAATCTCATACAGGCTTAAAATTCACTTTTAGAGGTTCAAAAATCAATGAGAAGCACAAATTCAGAGAATATATGCTAATTATCAATTATTAAGAAATTACCTCCACTATCAATTAAAACAATGTCTGTTGCCTACAACAAGAATCAACAAATTGGGTTCCAAATCAATATCATCTCAAAATCCTCAAAAGAGGGGCACAAAGTTCAACCAAAAAGCTGAGAGATATGATGGTGTGAAAAATGCAACAAAAAGATGCAATGCAATATGAGACATGAGAATGCATGAGAGCAATGACCTACAATGAAAATAAAAAAAATGAAAATACCCCCCAAGCTTGGAACTTACATTGTCCCTAATGTAAAAATCTATAACTGGAGAATGAATAAAAGAAAAGAACTCACTCCAGTGGTGGGAAAAGGTGCTGACTTCCTTTTTTTTTGGGCCCTTGAATTCCACGGCCATGGTTGGATCCACAACCTGGACGTGGATCTCTCTGACTTTTAAATTTTTCTTCTGATCTTCAATCCATGGCCACGAAATTTTATATGGCCTGGGTGTAGAACTTTCTGACTTCACTCTCCTACTAATTTGAGCTTCAAAAAGGGTCAAACCTAGATAAGATCCATGAGATAAAGATCAAACCAGCAATTCGACACACAAAAATCAAAAGGAAAAGAAAAAAAAGGAAAAACAAAGAAACTTGGGTTGCCTCCCAAGAAACGCTTGTTTAAAGTCATTAGCTCAACTTTGGTCTGGTTTTTATTCTCAGGTGATGTCAATAGAGTAGTCCTCAATCCCCACTCCTTCTTCAAGGTGTTTCACTCTTTGGCCATTGATCATGAATAACTCATTGCCTTCTTTTTTCACCTCAAGCACACCATAGGATAAGACTCGAATAATCTCATATGGTCCTAACCATTTTGACCATAACATACTCGGACAGAAACGTAGAAACGAGTTATCAACAAGAACTTTATCCCTTGGTTTAATCGCACGCTGCGTGATACACTTGTCATTTTGCTTCTTTGGTCCCTTCTTGCAAGGCTTGACCTTTTCGAACTTGGTAGTAGCCTTGGGTAACGTCTCCTCTAACATAGCATCAATCACAGATTCCTGTATATCTGAAAGAACAACATTGTCCATAACATTAGTAGCATCTATGCGATTACGTGAATTAAAGGAATTAGGGATTTTTTTCAGAATTGAAAACATTAAAAACTACTTCCTCATTGTTCAATCGCAAAGTCAATTTCTCTTCGTGGACATCAATAATAGCCCTTCCAGTGGCGAGGAATGGATGCCCAAGTATGATCAATATTTTAGCATCTGCCTCCATATCAAGTACAACAAAATCAACAGGTATGAAAAACTTATTCACTCTAATAGAAACATCCTCCAAGATGCCTACAGGATATTTGACAGATCGATTTGCCTATTGAAAGGAGATAGTTGTGGGTTTTAGTTCACCCACCTCCATTTTCTTGCACACAGAAAGGGGCATAAGACTAACACTAGCCCCAAAATTACATAAAGCTTTATCAAAACTAGTGTTACTAATCAAACAAGGAATAAAGAAACTACCTGGATCTTTAAGCTTATGAGGCAATTTATTTTGAATTAAAGTACTACACTCCTCATTTAAAGCTACTCTCTCATATTCCTCAAGTTTTCTCTTATTAGACAAAATGTCCTTAAGAAATTTAGCATAGGTAGGCATTTGTTGCAACACCTTAGTGAAGGGTACATTAATGTACAATTTCTTAAGGACATCTAGGAACTTCCCAAATTGCCTATCTAACTTGGCCTTAGTCAATCTTTGAGGGAAGGACACTAGGGATTGGTATGGTTCAAGGGGTACATACTTAAATACTTCTCATTAGTTTCCTCCTCTTCTAAGGGTTGTGTCTTAATCTCTTGTTCCTCATTGCCCTCATCTTTGTCACTCTCCCCTTTACCCTTGGGATCTTCTAATTTCTTACCACTTTTCAAACTCACATCCATACAGTGTTCATTACCTAGATTTATTTTAGGCTGACCAGGGAACTTACCTTATTGCCTATGTGAAGTGGCTACTTGTTGGGCAATCTGAGTTTCCAACATCTTATTATGAATGGCGAAATTGTCAACCTTAGCTGACAACTCTCTAATGGCCTCAGTCACAACTTGCCCATGTTGCCTAAACTCCTCATTTTGCTTAGATTGACTCTCAATAAAATTCTCAAGAAGAGACTCATGTCTTGATTTTTGTACCTGTTAGAATCCATAAGAGGATTTAGCATTACCTTGCCTAGCTTGGTATTGACTATTCTGGTAGGAGAAGTTAGGATGTGACTTCCAACCAGGGTTGTAAGTTTGAGAATATGGATCATTCCTCCCCTTTTGGTGGAAGTCATGAAAATTGTGACATGATTCCACTTGTTCCACCGGTGCACCTTGTGAGGAGCCAATTCCAACTTGGCAATCGGCACCCACATGTCCCTGTGCTCCACAAATCTCACAAAAATTGTTAAAAGCACCTATGGTATTAACATGAGCCTTTTCAAATGTCAAAACATTTATTCAAAGAATCAAATTTTGACATAATCAAATCAACACCGTCTACCTCAAACTTACCTCCCGAGAATTTTCTTGGGTTATGTCCTCTTGCCTATTGGTGATGATTTACAGCAACACTCTCAATGATCTCATAAGCTTCTGTTAGCCTTCTATTCATCAAAGCTCCACCAGCTATGGAGTTAAGAGACACCATCGAAGAATATTCTAGACCATTATAGAAGGAGTGGATGATTAACCATTTTTCTAACTCATGGTGTGGTCAGGCTTCCAGCAAAGCCTTATATTTGTCCCAAGCTTCCGACAATGACTCTCCATCTTTCTGAACGAAGCTTGTGATTTGGGTCTTCAGATGTGCAGTGTAACACCCCGAATTTATTTTTTTCTGCATAAATATGAATTTTAAAACTTTTGTGATTTTTGAGAATTTTTGTGGATTTTTCTGAGATTATGATTATTTTAATATTATTTTGGGTCGTCTGTAGGCCCGAAAAAACTAAAATTTTGTATGGGCCAAAAAATTTTGTACTGTTAATGCGAGATTGGGGGATCTTACTAAACCCGAAATCGGATACAGTTACTAAATTTTCTTATACTGTGATTTTATTATTCACTGTACAATAATTACTGATTTGTGAACAGTAATTTTTATTCTGTGAGTAATAAATTCTTGTAGCTTTAGTCATGTGATGGCCATGTGCCACTAGTTATAAGAAGTCAAAATTAGTGGCTAGTCATGATAATCAACTAATGGTAATAAGTCAACAAAAATGGCTTGCTTGATTAGTTTTTAAGTTAGATGAATTAGTAAGCTAACTTAAGCTTAAATGGTCACAAATTGAAACAAATTTTGGTTAGTAATATGCAATGAACTCCACGGCCATGAAGGAGTTCTAGGAGCTTCAAGAATTAGTGATTCATCAAAGGATGACCAAAGCATGACCATGTGATGACTTGAACCATATGCTTGATTTGCACCTTGATTGACTATGCATTAACTCCCCCACATGCAAGCACTCTATGGCTATCACACTTTTGTGAGGGCTATCTATCACATTTCTATCATACTTCATCACTTAAGGCATTCTCTTCATTTCTTCATTTCTACACTTAACCAAAAACTCCATTTCTCTCCTCCAAAGCACCATTTGGCCATCACCATAACACCAACCATCCAAGCTTCTAAAATTTTATCTAACTTTATTTTCTAAGCCTAAACATCATTCTAAGACTCTTTTATGTTGAAGACTTAAGCAAAATTCTTCATCTTCTACCTTTACTACAAGTTAGGGTTCTTTAGATTTCAAGGTAAAAAATTCTTCTTCTTTGTTTCTAAGTTTGATTCATGAGTTTTTGAACCATGATTATTCCATGGTTTCTCTTATTCAAGCTTAGTTTGTAACTTTATGTTAGTTTAAGTTTGTTAGGGTTTTCTTTGGAGGCTACACAAATCTTTGAAGGAAAACAACTAAGTGGACTTTGTCTTCTTTGAGGTAAGAGGGAGATTAACCTCATCAACCATATGTTGGGGTGAGGAGATGGCTTTTTTGTGGTGAAAAATCCATAAGGATTTATTCACTTGTATGGTTTAAAGCTTGCTTTGTTTGTGGTGATAGTTGTTTGGTTTGTTTTATAGCTTTGATTTTATAATTGCTTATTGATTATATGCTTGTTTATATGCTTATGGAAGTATAATGATTATATGCTTGTTTATATGTTTATGGTAGCATGATGATTATTGTGTAAAAAAAAAGTTGTGAATGTTATGATGGGGAAAATTGTATGAAGGTTCCAAAGACACTATGATAGCTCATGGCCATAACCAAATCAAGAGAGCAAAAATGTCAAAAATATTTTCTTAAGTATGGATTGAGTGATTTAATGGTGAGAACTTGGATTAATGGTTTTGTAAAGAATTTTAGTGATGAAAAATGGTTTTGTAAAGGATTTTGGTGATGAAAAATGATTAAATATGTATATGAAGTATAAAGTTAATTTTCGGCCAACACACCAAAGTGTGGTATTTTAAATCCTAGATTATTTTACTAAGTGTGGACTTTGGAAATTAGTTAATAAGAATTTGATTTGATGAATTTTTAGTAGAAAAAGAAATTATATTTAATGGTCGAATTAAATTAGTATGTTAAAGCTTTAATATTTAATTAAATCAAAGAAATAATTTTTGAAAAGAATCATAGAAAATAATACGTAAGGAATTTTTAGGAAGAAAATATTTTCAAGAAGGCCAAAATACATATTTTATATATAGAAAATAATACGTAAAAGATTTTTAGGAAGAAAATATTTTCAAGAAGGCCAAAATGCATAACTTATGTAGAGAATTTTATAAAATAAGTTTAGAAAGTTAAGAAAATATTTTACATAAGTGAAAAATGCTAGAAAACTATTAAGCGATTTAAAAACGTCTATTTTTAAGCTACGCGATTGAGAAAATGATTTTAAATATTTACGCGATTTAAAAACGTTTGAAAATATTTACGTGATTTAAAAACATTAGAAAATATTTACACAATTTAGAAAATGTTTGAAATTATTTACGCAATTGTCGAAATGTTGAAAAATATTTTCGTAATTTAAAAACGTAAGAAAAATGTTACGTGATTTCAAAAACGTGATAAAATATTTACGCGTTTAGAAATTATAGTAGTTGGCTGTCGGACTGTCGTGGTGGGCCCGTTATGTTGGATTGCGATACCACCAAGAATGTGGTGTATAAATGTAAAATACGGTGAAATATGGATTGTATATGTTGGATCATACATCTTGCATGGAAAATTATATATGTTGGATCATACATCTTGCATGAAAAATTGTATATGTTGGATCATACACCATACATGGAAAAAGATGTCAATTAAGGCAATGGGCCTAGGAGATGGAATTACACCTTCGTGCGGATGAGAATTGCGTAGTTACGATCTTCAGTGATCGTGGGGACGTCAGGGTGTGGAACGTCATATATGACCAGTTGGTAGCACCACTGTGTCGTGGTATCCTTTGCAACACACTGACAGTCTCGACGAAGTTACTACTCTTTTCGTGATTGGTTGAGAGTGTTTGTATTGGCCATGTTACGCACCATGATTTGATATATATTGGCACATGATTTGAGGCTAACGATATGCAGACATGTACTCCCTACCATTCTCTCCGAAATTGTGATTAGCTCCATGGAGTAACAAATGTGTCGTTGTACACATGCATAATGGGTCAGTATCTTGATGTGATAACTATGCTTATTTGATATGTTATCTATGATGTTATAATATATCTGTATGATATAATATTATATCTGTATCATTTACTGCCATTTTCTATACTCCCTCATTGGTATTGATGTAGGGATTCTCACCTCTTTACTGTATTATTCTGTTCGTTTCTATTTTATGCTTATGTCGGTGAAGAATGCGATGGCGGCAATGAGGGATCATCTATGTTTCTTTAGACTACAGTTTCTTGATGGCGCTGATGCTTGGTATGTTCATTGGGACTCTGGATATATAGAATATTGTGGTGATATTACTCTATTTGTATGTAGGGTCCGCCATAGGATCATTACTTCTTACTTTACGGCTGCATATGTAGAGCTCATTTTACCTATCAGGGAGTTGTGGAACGATCTTCGCTATACTTCTCGGGATGACTCCGAGGTATCTTTTACTCAAATTTCTATCCATCGAGACATTCCTGGCTAGGGAATCTATCTTTTGAGAAGTTCTTTTATCTTTAGAGTTTGTGAACTTGGGCTAGGTCGAGTTTTTATATGGTTTTTGTAATGAAAATATTCATATTCTATGATATGTACAAGAGATGTATGTTGTTCTATTCTTATATCTTGTGTTACTTTAATTTGGTAATTTTATGTTATCCGCGAGAAAAAAATTTTGAAATTCGTATTGCAATAATATTTAAACTTTTATAACTTGGGTAAAGTTTATCTAAGGAGTTGGTCTAAAATGTGATACCCTAAGGTGGGTGTTGCAAGCAGTCTTGGAGGTGGGAAGAATTTGTCCAAGAAAGCTTGCTCCAATTGGTCCTAAGTAGTGATTGTTTCAGCTGGAACAGACTTCAACCAAGCTCTAGCTCTATCTCTTAGTGATAATGGAAACAGGCGAAGGTGAATAGTATCAACAGAGGTAGGGGTGTAAATTGGTTTGGATAATCCGACCAACCCGATGAATTCGAACCGAACTAATTAAATTGGTTCGGTTTGGTTTGGGTATATCGATTGGTTCGGATAAAATCCGAACCAATTAAGCTTTAATTGGTTCGGATATTGGATTTTGATTTTTAAACCCGAGACCCGAACATATACATTTTTTTTTATAATGTATGTATGTTATATGCTACTAATTGCTAAGCTATTACATTACTAAACTTAGAAACCAATAGCAAACACCAACAGAAACGAAACCAAGTCACCCTCACCACCGTAGGCTTACCCTCACCAGTCACCCTCACCACTGTTGCTCACCCTCACCACCGTAGGCTCACCGCAGCTCACCGTCACCACAGATTTGCTCCATCACTGCAGATATGCTCCGTCATTGCAGATCTGCTCCATCACCACCTCAGATCCCATTCCGTCACCGCAGATCCTGGTTCCTCTGTTCCTCTCGGAGCCCAGGTATTGCAAAGTAATTAAATCTGCTCCCGCAGATCCTCACCCTCACTTTTTTTTTTTGCTTTACTCTTTGCTCCACATAAATTTTTTGATATTGCTAAGTGATTATATCTGGGGGAATGCGGTTAAGCATTGAATTTATATATATTGATCAATTTATGTTATATTTCTAAATAAATATGAACCAATGGGGCACTTGGGGGTGGAGATTGAAAGTGATGAGAACTCTGGCTGGAGTGGAAGATGGAAATCAATGGAAGCAAGTGAGTGGATTTGAAAAATGAGAGATTGGAGTGAGTAAGGAGAGGAAACTATTGCATTATCCTGGGAATTCCATTTTTCCTAGAAAATCTTAAACTTCACAGCAACTCATGGCCATCGGTTTCTTTCTGTTTGGGTGATGGTTTGAAAATTTTGATGAATTGCTAATCCATGAATAGCTATAAGTTCTTGAGCATGGTTACTACTGGACCATGTGGGAAGTAAGGTGGAGAGAGGGCATTATTAGAGTAAATTTTGTGATACTGAATCATGTGGAAAGCAAAGTGGAGAGAGGGAATTAGAGAGTATTCTGTTAAGAGAGAATATAAATAGAATAAGTAGGGTACAGAGAGGGGTAAGAAAGAATTGAGTAGAAAGGATTTGGAGGGAGAGACCAAGGCCTCCCGAATGCCTTGGACTATCTGTATTTCTTTTCCTAGTTTCTGATTGTAAATTCACGTTACTGGTATCTTACTAATACTAGTAGTTTGAGTAATAATATTCAGCCTAAATACTATTTTTCTTCCCTTAATCTGAACTAGTTTATATCATAGGCTCTTTTACTTTTTCTGCTAAATCCCTTCCTGACTCCCGAGTCACCAAAAAGAATTTTCGTTCAACAAAACCTGATTTCTTGTATGTCTCAAGTGTTTTACAGCTTTTGTACTGCTGTGATCTAGGGAAAACACCTTCCGACAGTGGTTGCCATTTAAGAAATAATATAGTACTTTACTTTAATTGCTTTCTAAAAGTTATATGATAACATTTAGGCCAAAACTAAAGTCCTCATTCTTTGCATTCTAATGGTGTAAAGTTGTTCACTGAGTAAAGTCTTGTTTTCTATCATTCAAGTTCCTTGACCCACCAAAATTAAAGTCCTTCTCTTTGGCTTATAATGCTGTAAAAGTGGCTCAATGAGTAAAGTGTTGTTCTATCTTTCAAGTTCCAAGAGAAATTGAAGTTTCAAGAAATATTGGAACCCTATTGTGTGGTAGAAAATGCAGATATGGTAATGGTGTAGAGAAGGCAATAGTGGTGAAGATAAGCCTCTGGAAAAGGAATATTTCCCACCCAAAGGTCTTTCCAGAAAAAAGATTAGGTGATTAGGTACCAAACATCTTTAATTTTTAAAAAGCAAGAAATTTTAATCCATTAATATTTATTCCATGAAAAGTTTTCCTCTTAAATTTTTATTTTATACCAAACACAACCCTATTGGTAGAATATTTGATTTATTGTTTACAATATGAATTGTTGCTTAAATTATAAAGTCATGAAGTAGTTGTGAATTGTGAAAAGAGAAAATGCTTTGGGTAGCTTATATTTTTGTCATGGCTTATATAAATAAATGCTTATTAAGGAATATATTTAACTAATAGTTATATTTTTGTCTTTTTTACAGGTTACTTGACAACAACAAATGGCAAGTGATCCATTTGGAACTAGTGGGACTCCAAGCACTGGTGGTAGTGGAACTCAAGTTGGGAGTGCTACCACTCCAACACCAACTAGTGACATGCAACTAGCAGAGGTTCGAACACAAGCTCCAACTCCAACACAAGGACAAGAAACATCATCACATGGACAAAATGCCCCTCCATCACAACAAGAGATATTGAAAAGGAAACCTAGTAGACCCCCTTCTAATGCTTGGGCTAATTTCAAGAAACTAAATGATAAGGCTACTTGCAACTATTGTAATAAACAATATGCATGCAATAGTACTAGTCATGAGACCTCAAACATGGTAAAACATTTAAAGGTTTGTGTGAAAAACCCACATAGGGTATTTGATAAAAGGCAAAAAACAATTGTTATTGGAAAGCAATGTGATAATGATCCCGATAGTGTTAGCATGAAACTTGTTGAATTTAATCAAGATGTAACCTGATATGCACTTGCTTAGATGATAATTGTTAATGAGCTTCCTTTTAAATTTGTTGAAAACCAAGGATTTAGAGATTTGATAAGCGAGGCTCAACCGAGATTTAAAATTCATTCTCATGCCACTCTTGCTAAAGATTGCATGCAATTGTTTCAAATGGAAAAAGAGAGGTTGAAGTGCATATTTTCTGGAAATCACCAAATGGTTTCACTTACCATTGATACTTGGACTTCAATCCAAAATTGAATTATATGTGTATAACTGCTCACTATATTGATGATGGGTGGGAATTGAACAAGAAAATATTAAGTTTTGGTTTGATAGCTGACCATAAAGGTGAAACCATAGGAAATACCTTAGAGAAATGCATGAAAGAATTGGGGATTTCAAAGATTTGTTATGTGACTGTTGACAATACAAGTGCTAACAATACTGCTATTGCATATTTGCTTAGAAGAATGAGTGATTGGAATGGTACTTCTTTATTAAATGGAGAGTTCATGCATATGAGATGTTGTGCTCACATCTTGAACTTAATTGTTAGTGATGGGTTGAAGGAAATTGATGTTTCAATTGAAAGGATAAGGGCTGCATGCAAGTTTGTTAGTTCATCTCTGGCTAGATTGTCTACTTTTAAGACGTGTGTCCAAGAGGCTAGTATAACTAGTAAGGCAATGTTAACCCTTGATGTGCCAACCAGGTGGAATTCCACTTATTTCATGTTAGATGTTGCTGAAAAATATGAAAAGACATTTTATCGCCTTGAAGATGCGAATAATACATTTTTGTTAGCCCTTGACAATGTATGAGGACCTCCTAGTAAGGATGATTGGAGTCGTGCACGTGTTTTTGTCAAGCTTTTGAAAATATTCTATGATGCAACTCTTTCTTTTTCAGGGTCATTGTATGTTACATCTAAAGTTTTTTTCCACAAGTTATGTGACATTCAAAAGACCCTAGGTAAGTGGAGGAAAAATAATGATGTAGGGTTACAAAGAATGGCAACAAACATGAAAATCAAGTTTGATAAATATTGGGAAAGTAGTGGGAGTATAAACTTTCTTTTGTTTGTGGCTGTGTTTCTTGATCCACGTTATAAGCTTGAATATGTTGAGTTTAGTTTTGATAAGATGTATGGTGATGGTTCGGATAAGTGCAAGGAAATGGTGGAAAGATTGAAGGGTCTGATTGATAAGTTGTTTGAGCATTATTAGTCAATACATCCCATTCTCCTTGATATTGGTGATTCTAGTAGGTTGGCCTCAAATGTTGCCTCACAATCTCATACTAGTATTGATGGTTTAGGTGATGCTGATGATGAGGGTTAGGAAGATGAGTTTAGATCGAAAGTGAGGAGAAAGCAAGGTGAGGTGAAAAGGAATGAGTTAGAAAGATACAAAGAGGATGATGTTGAGGACAACACTCCTAGATTTGACATTTTGAAATGGTGGAAAGGGAAATCAATGAAATATTATGTTCTTTCTCATGTGGCTAGGGATATCTTGGCTATTCCAGTGTCTACTGTATCATCTGAGTCTGTATTCGGCACTAGAGGTCGAGTTCTTGACCCATTTCGCAGTTTCTTACATCCCACCACTGTTGAGGCATTGATTTGTACTCAGAACTGGATCAAGTCTCCTAAAAAGAATCTTGAACTACGTGATGAAATGGAAGAAGTGGAGAAAGTTGAATCAGGTATGGAAACTTAGTTTTAATTCTCAAGTTTTTTATTTGTTGTTATACTTATTATTGTTACTAATTAATTTTGTTTACCTTTTATGTTTATGTTTGAATTTTTAGAGTTGTCAAGATTATCTTCAAATCTTGAAGTTGGGCTTCAATAAGTCTTTGATCTTGATAAAGGTTAGTGTCTTCTCAAGTATAACTATTTTGTTATGAACTGCTTATGTTTTCTTGCATTATGGAATCACATTTCCTGTGAAATTGATTGTGGATGAGTAAATTTTGGGTATCTAAAACCTATTACTTTATTTGAACAGATGTTTATATACAATTTAATATTTAGATATATTCTCCATGATTTAAACAGCTGTTGAATTTAGATCTATGTTCTAATATTATTTGAAATTTTAGATACATTACGTGCACTTTTCTGTATTGCATGTATAATTGTGTAGCTAATTTTTATGTTAAAAAAAAATAGCCAACCCGATCACCCGAACCAAACCTTTCCGTAGATGTTTGGTTCGGATTTGGCTATCAAAAAACAAGAAAACCGAACCAAACTAAACTAATTGATTTTGATTAGTTCGGATTTATTTTTCCCTAAAACCTGAACCAAATCACCCACTTACACCCCTAAACAGAGGCACTTTCAATCTTGAGGGTCTCACAGAACTCTAAGAACATATCCACATGGTCATTTGGGTCCTCTGATAGCAATCCTCCAAACTGGTTCTGCCTTATCATAGAGAGTAAGGCAGGTGGTATGGTGAACTGTCTAGCTTCAATGGCTGGCTGCGCAATTCCAGATCGCAAACCCTGAGCATTTGGGGCTGCATACTCTTTTAGCGGTTTATTGTCCACAGGTTCAGTCATGATAGATGTTAGCTCAAGTATTTCTCTCGCTCTTTGTCTTTGTTGTCTTCTCCTCCTACGAAAAGTTCTTTCAATTTCAAGATCTGCTTCTTCAAGAGTCTCCGAACGTCTAGTACTTCGCATAAACAAAAGAAATTCCCTGCAGAGAGTCAAAGAGAAAACAAGAAAGTAGTAAACATGTTTAAAATAATCAAATTAAAAATTAAACTAATATTCAAGAAAAACACAGTCCCCGGCAACGGCGCCAAAAACTTAGTGTGTGAAATCTGCAAGTGTACAGTTTCGTTGTCAAGTAATAAAAAGATCAAATCTACAGGGACTGTGTCTATGAATATCAATTAATTAATTAATTCAATTAAATTAAACAAATGGGATATAATTGTTGATTAACAAGAATGTAGTAACAAAGCAATTAAATAAATAAATATCAAAGTTCAAAATTGAGAACAAAAATAACAAGTTGTTAAGAAAGGTTTTCAAATTCAAGAAAGCTTCCAAGATTGGGGATAACCACAATCATACAAGATAATTCCTAATTGACAACTCTTTTATTAAAATTGAAATTTAATTGAAGGTGAATTGCCCTAAATTAGTTAATGTTCTTTCTCAAGAGATAAGAACCGTGCTCAATTAAACCAATTCATACTCTCGTGATAATTGAATTTAAATTAAACTCATTACGCTTTATGGTAATTCATTAAATCCTCGAAATACTAAACCTACTCTCGTGATTTAGACCTTAAGTTCAATTTTTATGGTTCCAATACTTAGGTTCACTTCTCAGTACGTCCCTAAATGTCTATGAGATGCAAATATGTGGCCAACAAATTCACGTGAATAAGCGCAATAAGGATTGAATCAAAGAACACTCAAGATTAATAAAAGGGGTAAACAAAGTCAATTAATCATCATCAATGTATCAAAGGGCATTGTCTAATCCTAGAAACAAAAGAAACTACTCAGACATGGAGAAGAAGAAATAAGAAATCAAATTCAAGAACATCCAAACCTGTAATCAAAGAGAGAAGAGAGGAGAAAGATGAAGATCAAGAGCTTCCCAATGTGCCTTCTTCAAAACCAAATTGGAACCCTAATATTGTATTCAGAACATCTATAAATACCCTAGGAGTTTTCTTTGGTCTCACTCCCCAAAAAGAAATAAAAACAAAACTTAAAAATCTGTCTCATACTGCGATCCACAGCCGTGGGAAATTCCACAGGCAGGTCGTGGATCTCTCTAGAATGTGTATTTTGGACATGCTCTTGAATTCCATGACTGTGGGAAATTCCACGGCTAGGTCGATGATGATTAATTGACTTTGTTTACCCTTTTTATTAATCTTAAATGTTCTTTGATTCAATCCTTATTGCGCTTATTTATGCGAATTTGATGGCCATATATTTGCATCTCATAGACATTTAGGGATGTATTGAGAGGTGAACCTAAGTATTGGAACCATAAGAATTGAACTTAAGGTCTAAATCACGAGAGTGGGTTTAGCCTTTCGAGGATTTAATGAATTACTATAAAGCGCAATGAGTTTAATTTAAATTCAATTACCACGAGAGTAGGAATTGGTTTAATTAGGTACGGTTCTTGTCTCTTGAGAAAGAACATTAATTGATTTAGGGTAATTCACCTTCAATTGAATTTCAATTTTAATAAAAGGGTTGTCAATTAAGAATTGTCTTGTATTATTGTGGTTATCCCCAATCTTGAAAGCTTTCTTGAATTTGAAAATCTTTCTTAACAACTTGCTATTTTTGTTCTCAATTTTGTACTTTAATATTTATTTATTAAATTACTTTGTTACTATGTTCTTGTTAATCAACAATTATATCCCTTTTGTTTAATTTAATTGAATTAATTAATTAATTGGTATTCATAGACACAGTCCATATGGATTCAATCTTTTTATTACTTGATAACGAAATCATACACTTACGAATTTCACACACTGTATATCTACAATGATAATCATTGATCTTGAATATTAGTTTATATTTCAATTTATTAACTATGTAGTGAGTTATTTGATTTCAAAATACTAATATTTAGATGTTTTCAATATTTTTTATGTAAAAATATATTTTATGTTATTTTTAATTATTAGTCATGAATCTTATGATTCATGATATGATTCGATTCACGATTTAAAAAATAAGTCTTCTAATTCATAATTTGAGTCTTGATTTGACAACCATGTTTTCATACATGTTATTTGAATAATATACCTCTTATTCGAATAAGGTCATGAAGCTTTTTATTTGGATGAGTTACTGCTGATATAACTCATCAGAGGATGAAAGTTTGCTGAAATTATTCGAATAATCAAGAGATTATTCGAATAATAGATTAAATATTGTCATGGAGATTTTAAAACGTGAATGGACCTTTTTGCTACTATTCTGACATTCTTATATTTGAATACTTATGTATAAATTCGATCACTTTTAAAAATACTATGATATTTACTATTTGAATAGTTGTAATTATTCTAAATTTATTATTTCAAATTTTAATTCTGTTGAAAGTATTTATTGAGGAATACTTCTTTAGAAATGTTTTTGAGCAATATGATCTCATAAATAAAAATGAATTAATGTGTAAAATAAATACTATTGTGGCTATGATGAGAAAATCAAATGATACTTTGGTTAAATTATTATGATCATGATTAGAGGATTAAGAGATGCCTTAATTGTTTTTAATGATTATGATCATGATGAGAAGATTGAGGGACGACTTAATTAAATTATTGCGGTTATAATAAGAGTATTGAAGGACGTCCTAATGAAGAGAAAAAGACACATTTGATAAAAAATATTGAAATGAGATAACCAAAAAAAGATAAAAAAAAATTTTAAATTTTTATATGAAATTATTCAATTATTTATTTCTACTTTACTAAGTTAATTTTATCTTGAAGTAAATATTTGTTTATCATGTCATTTATTTCTAACTTATTTTACTAATTTAATTTTTGGATTTATAGTTATGATTTTAGAAATAAAGATTGGTAAAAAATAGATAGTAAATTTATATTACATGTTTTTACATTTTTCTACTGAGATTTTATCTCACTCTTTGTGATATATCATTTCAGATAATGTCGATCATTAGAATAATAATAGATTTTCATGTCGAACAAGTTTATAGACCAGAGATTGGGGACTACGTGTTTTCAATCATCTTTGGAGATCAGCTTCTCATAGTTATATTATTTGATGAGTAGTTATAAAAATAATAATGCTTGTATATATATGTAAACAAAGGCATACACCACAAGAAGGTTTTGTAAACCTAACCTTTGGGGATGTAGGTTCCTTAACTTAAAAATATTTTGTATGTATAAACTAACTATGAAAAATCATGTAAAATATTATCTAATGATGATTTCAGTAGTATTTTTGTAAAATTTAACTTTCGACGGAATATAATCTCTTATGTAAAATATCATATGAACTAATGAAAAATATAATAATTTCTAAATAACTTAATATTCTAATTTGAAATTTTAAATAATTTAGATAAGCATAATAATACAAATAAAAATAAAAGTAAGAGTTTACATTATCTATATTAAAAATTAATTTATATGCCTAAAATAAAAATTTTCCATCAAAAAATTTTTGTTTATAAGAATGCCTCGTGGTGTAAAATAACAAAAATAAATGCTTTAGCATAATATTTTTGTCATTGGTTTTCGATCCGAGAAATCAATGGTGTGTACTAGCAGTACTATAAGGTAATATCCTATAATCACATAATATATTATATAATATATAAAAATAAAATACATTATTTATAATTTTGTCATATGTCAATTTTTATTATTTTTACATATTTTTAAATTTTATCATGTGACATTTACATTCTTTATATTATTATTATGTGTTATTTATTAATTATTTAGTAAAAAAATTGTTAACATGGATACACATTTAATTGACACAATTAATTATTATAATAAATTCATCAAAATTTGAATATTTATTTATTAATATCATATTTATAAAAATTAATTAAGTTTAATTATTTATAGAAAAGAATTAAAATTAATTTAGTTCAAATTATAACACCCAAATTAAAATTCTCCTACAATATATTTTGAAAATTCAAGATTGTACTGTACAAATTTTCATGTAAAATTACATTATATTAAATATTTTTTTATTCGTAGTCTATGTAAATTATAATATTTTAATATATAAAAAATAATTTTCTCCCAAAGTTTCATGTATTTTTTTCTCGCTCAAACATATTTCAAGCATGTTTTTATAATAATAAGTTGACAATAATGTTATAATAATATTATTATTTCAAAAAAAAAAATCACTGCTATAAGATGATTGAAAAAATTAACTATTGTATTTATCAATCATCATTATTGCTTTTTATTTTTTTTAGATTTGAAAGAACTAGAAATAATTTTTAACTTTTATTTGTACAATAACTTATTTATAGTTCAAATTTCAATTATGAACATATTACAAAGAGATATATCAATTTAATATTTTATACAATTCCAAATTTTAATAAGACAAGTCAATAAAACTTAAAGGAGAAATTCTTGCTAAAAAAGAGATTTAACACTAATTTATAACATAGCACAACCTACAGACAGAAAAAGAGTGATTGAAAATCAATTTGAAAGAATCATATAATCATATAATATATAAAAGTAAAGTACATGACTTATAATTCTATCATGTGTCAATCTATGTTATCTCCACATGCTTTCAAATTTTGACACGTGACATTTACATTCTTTATACTGCTACCAAATGTAATTTATTAATTGGATTAGTAAAAAAGTTATTGACATGACTACACATTTAATTGACACAATTAATTATTGTAATAAATTCATCAAAATTTGAATATTTATTTATTAATATCTTATTTATGAAAATTAATTAAGTTTATATTATTTATGAAAGAGAATTAAAGTTGATTTACTTCAAATTATAACACCCAAATTAAATTTCTCTAGCAAAACATTTTGAAAATTTAGGATTGCACTATAAAAAATATGTCATTCTATGTCAGAATGACACATGTCATAATATGAAGACATATGTACTTTCTCTTTATATGTTATATGCTTCTAACAAAATACAATGTCAATTGGTAATATGTTTAAATTAGTAATATTTTTCTTTTCTCTTTCAAACATAATTTTTTTAAAAAAATGTATCGTTTAATTTTTTTTTTATGGAGCTTGCTAACAAAACTTGCAAAAGAGAAAAAAAAAATTATGAATCAAAGTGATGGTCATTGTATCCTTAGGGATTTGATGGAAAAGGTTGGACAAGTAGATTAGTCAACAAGAAAAGGATGTCAAATGAATTTAAACTTTGGCATGATTTATGGTCCTGCAGGATTCATGTGCATCATTCATCTCTTATCTGACTAACATTGGAAAAAGGGAAAATAATAGAAGGAAATGAGTGAACTGTGTGGTCTTATAATATTTAAAGTTTGTAACATGTTAATTACTTTGTTGCAATGATATTATATACATGATTAAATACTTATAGAAGATTTCTTTTGCATTTTTACTCCATGATCTATTAATAGGTGGAAAAGATTCTTCATGTCTTCAATTATATAAAGGGTGTTGACCTTAATATGAACAAATTCTACTAGATGATTGTGTGATTGCAATAGATTTCATAAAATGCATGCATTGGAGAGTTTAAGGAACTAAGTAATAAAGATATTGACATTACTTATGGAAGAGGAAAATAATTTAAAAGAAAACGAAATATTATGTCGTAATAAGATATCTATAATGTAAGAAGTCTGAGGAGATATTAAGCTTACATTTCAATTTTTAAGGATTATTAGTTAAGTAATAACATAACTTTTCATACAATTACTGATTTATATTACTTTAATTGTAGAGAGAAACAAAGTTGAAAATTCTTAAAAGCTCATGAGGAAACACAAATATAAAGAAAGAAAATTCATACCAGACAAGTTCAAGATTGTCTAAGTCAATGATTTGTAATTAAAATTTAGATTCAAGTCATTTGATCCTCTATTATTCATAGGGAAGTATCACATGTGCTAAGACAATTGTGAATTTCTTATAAAAGTTACTTAATTACAAAAAAATATATAGAATTAACGTATCATTAAAGTATTATATGATAAATAAAATTAGTGACACATTACTATATTTAAATAAAAAATTATTTATCATACTTTTTATTGGTGTATTAATATTTTTATATTTTATAATTATAATTATAATTAACATTAATAAACACTTATTATTTGTATTAGATGTATTTATCAAACATCATTTACTGTAAAATTATTAAAATACTTAATTAAAATTAATTAAATAATTTAATTATTCATAAAATTTTTACTACTTTTATTTTCCGTGCATCGGATACAAATACTAGTAACTATATAAGAACAGCACCATATATTTCAAAAACGGAAAAATTTCTTGTAGAAAAATAATTTTCACATAATCTCAAAGAATATTAATACTATGGAATATTGAGGTGTGAGAAAAATTGAGAGACAGGGAAAAAATAAAGGGTGACGATTTTAGTCGTGCTAAGTTTTAAATTAATAGAACTCTTTGAAAAAAAGGTAAATGTAGTGCACTGTTCTTGTTTTGTCCTTAGAACTTAGGGGACTGTTTGGTGCGGAAAATTTCCAAAGATCCTATCTCCTTAATGTAAATCTAAAATATCATTAATTAAGTCTTTATTTTCATGTGTCTACCATTAATTTTTTAAGATTTATATATATAAAAATAATAATATTAGAAGAGATTTTTATTTAAATACATGATAAAAAAACTTTAAGAAATAAAATGAAAAAGAAACTATTTATTTCCTGTTATTGTAACAAGTTTTTAGGTTGAAATCTAAATTACATAATTATATTAACTATTCTTTGATTTCCAAATAAGACTTGTAATCCTTGCGGTTTTTTTTTAATTAGAGTAGTCCTAGCCCTAAGAGATTAACTTAATAGTATATGTGTACATATAATATGTGAGTAGTTATATAATCACAAATTTAAATTTTAACTATATCAATTTTTAATGCTAAAAAATATTCTTATCAATTCTGTCCTTGATCAAAATAAAAATATAAATTAATCGATATACATATAAATTAATCTGAACATTAATATATATATATAAAAAATAAAATAAAATGATACTATACATACCTGCTTATACTCTCGACTTCACATATAATGTGAATTTGAAATAATTATAAAAGTTTGATTATTTTTATAATCGATTATGTTTAGATATATTAGTTAAAAAATAATTTTAAGTTAATTTATTTTATTTAAGTGACAAAAAAAATTATTTTTATATATAAAATTACTAAAATATGTATAAAATAATTTAAAAAATTATTTAATTAATTAAAAAATTACTTAATTATGAATAAAATTATATTTACATCTTATTGTTAAAAATAATCATAATAATTTTTTTAATAATGCTCAAATTTGAGCTTCTTGTCCAACTACTTTTTTCTAAAGAAAAATACTATTGATTTTTTTTTCAATAAAATGCCAAATATCTTACTTAATAAAGCTACAGTTTAAAACACACAAAAAAAGCTATTGGTTCAGGACTATGAAGCACAGACACGCCTCATAATTTATATGTCTGTATGTCAGACACATATCTTTATCAGATACACAGAGATACTGGTATGACACACGTGTCTTATGTGTCCGAATGTATCTGATTAAAAAGATTATTTTTTTCAATTTGAATATGTCTTAGACATACTCAGACACTTCTCAAACATGCTTAGACACGACTTGAGTACGACTCATTAATATTTTTTTAAAAAAATTAATTTCTATGACTAATTTTCAATTAATAAATGCGTAACTCACTCAAATTTAATCACATGACTGACATTTCAAGTCACTATTTCACATATTAGTATTTTAAGTTTTATCTTTTCACACGTCATTATTAGATTTTTAAATTTTATATTTTCACACACCACTATTTTTATCTGTTCTTTTCTACTCTCGTCAGACGTTCTTGAAACTTCGTTATTCTTGAAGTTTGCTCACACTAATAT
Source organism: Ormosia emarginata (assembly GCA_029884605.1). Classification (NCBI taxonomy): domain Eukaryota; kingdom Viridiplantae; phylum Streptophyta; class Magnoliopsida; order Fabales; family Fabaceae; genus Ormosia; species Ormosia emarginata. The sequence goes on along the minus strand of JAQQTP010000060.1, from coordinate 18,434,982 downwards.
TTCTACTATTTTTTTATACTGCGTATATCTTGTATATGATTAGTTATTAAAAAAGTTGATTTAAGAAATTTTTTTAAATATGTTAATAAAAATTATGTTACATATGTTTTAAGAGAGATTTATTAGATAATAAATATTAATATATATAATATATATTAAAATATTATAAATTTTTAAACTTATAAAAATAATATAAATAAATTATAATTTTTTTTAAAATTTTAAAATTATATATATATATATCATATCTTATAAATTTTAAATTTAATATATTTTTATATTTGTGTCCCGTATTTGTGTGTCCGTGTTTCATAAGTTCAACACATGCTATTAGTTGTAATTTTTCTTTTTTAGCCTCGCTTCATCTCAGTGTGAGAAACACAATTATAGCAGCATCGCATCCACGTGACCACGAATATGCTCTGCCATAAAGCCTGCAATTTTCTGGGTGACGACGACTAGTGTATTATGATGTCTTAGAAGCTTGAATAAAGGCAAAATATATGTTTATACGTTTTCTTTTGTCGTATTGCCTTTTTTTTTTTCGGCACAGCATATTGCAATTACTTTATTTGGGGTTGCAAGCGAATCTTCTAGCTGTTTGAATTAATTATATATTAGCTATGTTTGTATTATGTTTTGTACTTAAACAGTTAAACTGGCATTTGCATATGAAAACTCTTATTTGTTGTGATAATGCTCAATAGTTCTGACCTCGCTTGTTGTTTCTGCTCATTATTGTACTTTGTTCGAAATTCAGCGTGATCTGCTGAAGATTTCTATAAAAAATAGAATTAAGCAGCGGTTGTTGTTTGTATTTATTATATGTGATTTATGATTTGTTCTGCAACTTCATTCATTCAGATATTTTATTGAACAAGATCTTTAGTGAGATTTTTTTTCCTTCTTATCATACAATATCTGATTGAGTAATGCTATTACCTTTTTGGGGAAAGTGGCAACTTTTTTTTTTTTTTTAACATGTCATTTGCAGTACGTAGCTTCTAAAATTTGCGGTATTATTCGACTATCATGATAATATTAACAATATAAAAAATTAATCGAGTGATTTATCTCTAAGTGTTTATTTTACTATTAGAATTGAATATAAAATTAGAGTTTAGAATTAAAATTTGATATATTAATTTTAATTTTTATATTTAAAATATTATTTAAAATTAAAATTATAATTTCATAAAATTAAAAAATAATTAAGTTAAACATTTTTCAATTCTTAACTTATACTTTAAAAATTATTAATTTTATAATTTAAAAATTAATCTCTCACTCTCTCTATATTTATTTATGAACAATCATATTTATTGAGATTTTATATTTATATAAAAAATATTTTTATATTTATATAAAAATTATTATAATAGTTATTTATTTTTTTCTAAAAAATTCATGACAAATTTCTTTATGAAAAAAATATAACTATTATATTATAAAAATATTATTGTACAAAATATTTTTATTAATTTTAATTTTGTAAATATTTTTTTTAATATTTTAGATCATATCTTTAAATAATAAAATTATAATTGAATTTAGAATTATAATTTTTATCCTAATTTTTTAACAATTCTAAACATAAAATTTAAGATTTTGTACCAATTTAATTTTAAAAAAATTAAAATTAAAATTAAAATTAAAATTATATATTTCAATTCTAATTCCATTTTTCAAATAGACCCTAATAATACATTGAAAAACACAGACGAATTATTATTGCCTTAAGCCTCCTAATGTTACGAATAATGTTAATTATACACCTACATATATATTATCTTATTTACATAAATTTTACACTTAATTCAAATGTACAAAAATGAGATCTTAAAATATGTGGATCAAACATTTTTCTAATGTTGTTGGAGCATCCCAATGGCTTGAATAATATCATTAATATATCAAATAACAACTTCATTAAAACAATGAGAAGATGAGTGCAATTTATTATGTGGTCGTTATTTATCAAAGTATAGAAAGTCTTTTCGATTGACACAATTAAAAGGGAAACTATATTTTATAAGAAAAATTATATTAATTTTTCTTGAAGTTTAACTTAATTGTATCTGACATTTTTTTTATTTGTACCTTTATATTGATATTTTTATAAGAAAAATAAGTGTAATGATTAAGAGAAGATTAATGTAATGATAATATAAATTTTTAAAAAATCAATGTAATAATAATATAAATTTCATAAAAAATTAAGATAATTTTTTTAAAAAAATATCAAGTATAATTAAATCATTCTTAAAAGAAAGAAATCAGTGTAATTTTCCTTATTTTATAAGATTTTGTTTCAATGATTTTAACCACCGGCGATGAGGGACAGTAGTCATTGTTGGCACCATGAACTTTTTCATCTTTTTTCAGCGTGTTATTCAAAAAATTGTCTTCTTCTTAAAAAGATGAGTGCAATCCACATGTAAGGATAAGTTGGGAAACAAAAGTGATACGTGAAAAGAAATCAATATTTATTTAAAGTTTATCTAATCAATACTTTAAGAATGTTTGTTTAAAAATTAACAAATAAAAATTAAATAAAATATAAAGCATTTGATATATTAAAAACTTAAAAGTAGTACTTTTTATTATTAATTCTCGAACATTTGATAACAAAATCTTTAGAGTGCCTTTTATTCAGTTATAAATTTTTTAATTATTTTAATAATATTAATTATTATATAATTAATTATTGTATAATTAATTATAATATAATTAATTTTATATTTAAATATATTAATAAAAAATAATTTTAAAATAATTTATTTTATTTAAATGATATAAAATGAATTAATTTTATACATTAAGTTATTAAAAAATATAAAATAATAAAAAATAATTATTTAATTAAAAAATTAATATTTATATCTCAAAATTTTTAAAATAATCTATAATTTTAAACTTTAAACTTATGAAAAAAATTATTATAATGTATTAAATATTTTATAAAAATTATTAAAAAATTTCTTAAATATACCATAAATAATAAAAATTAAAAAAATATTAATTTTAAAAATAATCACAACCAAATATACACTTACTCTTATTTGCAATAACAACAAAACGAGTAGGAATTATTTTAGCGGTCCAAATTAAGAAAGTTGTTGGTTCTTCCACAATCATAAGACAGAAAAAAACGTCACATTGATTGAGAGATAGCAATGCATGATCGTGCACTATTATAAATATATTGTATATTTAGAAGGTTGACGTAGGAACAAACATCTTTTTTTTTTTTCGCAAATAATTTTGTGCACTCTAAAAAGCATAAAATCTGAGTCGCATATAAAACATTTGAGTATATTTTGTTAAGTTATCTCTTGTTAAATTTAAATTTTATTATGTATGTAAAGACAATTAAATTTTGTCTTCATATTTTTAGGAGCTGCTAGTTTAGTCTTTATTTTTTTTCAAATGCATATTGATTTATCATTTGTATTTTTCTTTCATCATTTTTTTAATTTAAATTAAATTATTAAGTACTTGCATAACTAATATTTGATGATGTATTCAGTCTGACTTAATGAGCCTTAGTCTCTTTTTTTTTTTGGATCTGGAGTTTTAGTCTTATTTATAGCTTATTGCACTTAAAATATACATAAATAGATGTGATACATAAATTTTTTTAATTTAGTTTTAACTCTTCGTGTGAGGACCTATACTTGCTCAGATACGCAAGTTGAATTGGGCGGAAATTGAATGCGTAGGCTTAATTGAAACATAGATAAGTAAATTAGGTAAATTCAATAAAAAAATTTAAAAATATGGATTGAAATGAACACAAAATGTTTTAAAATAAATATGAAAATAATGAGATGCTAGAGAGAAATTTGTTGAAAATATTAGAAGGCACATCTCATATGCAAAAGTCCTTGAATAGCATACAGATTTTATGGGGGGGGGGGGGGGGAAATGATCTACATTCAAGTGAAAATCTAATGATGCAAAAACAACATAAGAACAATATCCTTCATAAACAATATTGTGCATTTCACCTTTAATAGAACATAGTCCACTCTAATAAGTATTAATAATCATTTTTTTAATCAATTATTAGTGATCCCATTAATTCGTAAGATTGAGCATAAAAAACTTGTTTGAACTGAATAAAAAAGGAGACTATTAGGCATAGCTCAAGAGTTCAATACTGTAAGCACAAGAGGTTGTCTAGTGATAAACTAGTATATGATGTGTGACTAGACACATAGTCACAATTTTGAATCACATTTATGTTAATTTTTTAGAGTTTGACCATAAAAGATATTTTTGTGAATTTTTTTAATTTCAACGTTGATAACTTATTTTTGATTAGACAAAAAAAGTAGATTAATCGAAATGTGTATAAATTGACTTGAATACCACTTGACCAAAAAAAAAAATGATTCAATACTGTAATAAATAAAATATTAGTCCCAGTCTAACCACATAAATGTGTGACTTCTTATAATTATGCATCGTTGGTAGCTTGTATGTAAATTGTCCAAAATTATTGATAATAATGAACAATATATTAATAAACAATATACTAGTACAACAAATTTTTAAATGGTATGAGAAAAAAATATTATATGACTAAAAAGCTCCAGATTATGGATTGAGATATTTTAAAATAGATGGTACAACTTACAAATTAAATTATAGAGTTGTTACCTATTAATGAAAAAATTCAAAAAAAAGTAAAAAAACAAAACAAAGCTTTTTGAAATACAAATATTTATATATTGAATTATAAAATTATGATAACCCTTTTCATTATTCTTTTAAACGAAGTGCACCCGCGAAGTTGGGAGTTACAAATCCCTAAATAATACTCTGCCAGAGATGTGTGACTACGATTGCGATGAGAGTTGCGAAAACTTAATACAATACTTTAAGTTAATTGTGTAAATTTTAATAATTTTTAAAAATATTTATTTTATTTTTTTTGTTAAATGATAAATTAAATAGACAAATAAATTATAAAAATTTAATTTTGATTTGAGAAAATAGAGATTCTACTCTTACGTATTCTTAAATGTAATGAAGAATTCAAAGTCAAATAGTTTTATAGAAAAAAAATGATTGTGAGTTGTTTGTTTTTAATTTTGAAAAGATTTTTGTTTTGAAAACTCATTTGATTTTTTTATGTTTAGAAAAAAGTTCAAACTATCAAACTGTTACAACTTAAATAATTTTAAAAATTACAGGATTAACAAGCTGTCACAGCTCAGCTAATCTCATTTTATTCTTGAATTAATATTGAAATAAAAACTTTATAAAAAATTAATAAATAAACTAACAAATGAATAAGTTAAAATAAATAATATGTGTATATAATAATAAAAATAATAATACAAAAAATAAAAAAAATAAATAGGCTTACCTCCAAGGCGTAATAAAATGTTATGCTAAAAAAAGTTGGTACATAGGATCCCATATGTTCTTTTCAAATTAAACCTTAAAAAATAACTCACTTATAAAAAAAAAATTACTAAAGTTCTCGAACTCTTATACTTAATATTAAACTTAGGTGTGTAATTTTTTTTATGTTAAAATAATTAAAAATCACCCCTTTATATAGGAAGAAATGAGGTAGATGGAGCGTGACTTTTCCAATGTGAGACTTAGTGATATAATGAATCTAGGCACTTTAATTTTTTCAAATTGATTATTTTTTTATTTTTTAGATTTTCATTATTTTTTTCAAATTTTAGATTTTTAATGGACTTGACTTCGTAATTGTAAATATTGTTTTTATTTTCTAAATTTCTTTAATAAACTGCAAAAAATCGAGTATTTACATTAGAGATGACAATTCTTTCTACAATTCAGGAATTCCCATGAGAACCATTCCAAATGCGAGATTTTTCTATTTGTGGAGATGAAGACGAGGAGAAAAATCTCCCCATGGTAGAAAAGGGGATCATACTTCATTCCGCAAGGTCCATATCCCCAAAAAATATCAAAATATCTTTTATAATATATATATATATATATATATATATATATATATATATATATATATATATATATATATAAATAAATATATATATTTTAGTAATTTTTTTAATTAAATTTTATATTTATTTAAAATTAAAAATATTAAAATAATTTATTTCATTTTTTTATTTTTTTATTTTTTAATATAGCAAAAAATTCTCACAAATATCCTTGTAGATTTAGAGACCAGGAATAAAGAAAAAAATTCTCCCCCAACAAAAAATAGAAATTGGTTTGGGGTGCGAGAACTCCGCTCACCCCTCCGCGTGGGTGCCATGCCTAGTTCACATCAGATTTTTTTCTTATTTGATAATCTGTCAGATGGAGCAGGAGTCAAAATGAAGAAGACAAATAGGAGAAAAAACACATGCACACGGTAGAATACATCATGTGCATCTTACAGTGCCCTCTAAAAATAAGTCATATTGTCACCGTGATCCGCGAGTACTCAGTAGTTTTTAAATAATTTATGTTTGCCAATTTGAAGATTTTTTATTATTATTAAACTATATATATATTATTGTGATGAAATGGTCGTAGTTATCATTAGTAAATAATCATATAATCCTAAATGATTTATATAATGATGGATGAGCATAAATAGACACCATCATACGTTCTAATTTTAACTATGTTAATTATTTAATAACGCCAGTTAGAATAACCTTGCACCGTCTATCTCTCTTTTCTTTCTTTACGAATCCTAACGTCAATTATTCTTCTTTTTTTTCTTTTTCATCCATTGGAAGGGGGTGATTTGGGTCATTTTTTGGTCTAGAATCACCCCTCTACATCGTTCTTTTTTTCCTTTTATCTAAATAAGTAGTTTTTCCACATAGATCGATTTTTCTTTTGTGTTTTTTGTGTTTTTGTCGTCTGCGTCTGCGGCGGTGGTTTTGTTCGTCGTTTTGATGCGGCGTCGTTTCATTTTCCGTCATATTGCGGTTGTTTCCCGTCTTGTTGCGGTGTTCGTTTGGTTCAGATTGGTAGATCAGCTTCGATCCATTACAGATTCAATTAAGAATTGAGCGTCAACGTTACAGATCCGAAAGCATGGGTATTTCGGTCACTTTGATTTTGTCACATTTGTAGGAATTTTGCCGTGTTATGCTATTAACCTGGGTACTGTGAGTTTGTTCGCAGATTCATCCTTTTCAGTTTTTAGCGATGTTGAATTTGTGTTATTCTCGATGTATTTTACCAATTTGAATGAATAAATATCTTTTTTAGTAAAAAAAAAAACTATGTTAATTATTTAGAATCAAATTAAAATACCTGTAGCGGGATAAGAGGATTTGGAGTTATAACCATTCAAAATTCATTCTCTCAATTGTGTGTCCAAAATTTAAATGCAATGAGAAAGCAAAGAATGACATATACACGTGGTTATAATTGTATAATTCAGATTAAAATGATCAATAGTTTAGTGATTCAATCGTAAATTAAGTGGTTGAACTAAAAAATTTGAATAAATAATAAATATTTTTAAAAAATATTATATAATAAACTACTGTATATGAAAAAAATATTACATGAAAAATATATCATATTAAAAAATATTAATGATGTAATCAATTAAGTAAAGATAATTATTTTGTTAGTGATCAGTTATGAGTTAGTAAAATCAGTAACTGAATGTAATTGAATTAATTAAAAGCAATAAGTTTATATATAATAATTGATTTTGATTTTCTTCCATCGATCACTTTCTCTATGTTTCTTTGTTTTCTCTTTCTCTCATCTTCATTCAACATCAGATTTTTCATTATCTTCAACATGGTATCAAGAGTTGATGATCCTGCGGATGATATATATATATACTCTATGTAACAATGTATAATCAATTGATTTTGATTTTCTTCCATCTATCACTTTCTCTATGTTTCTTTGTTTTCTCTTTCTCTCATCTTCATTCAACATCAGATTTTTCATTATCTTCAACATGGTATCAAGAGTTGATGATCCTGCGGATGATATATATATATATATATATATATATATATATATATATATATATATATATATATATATATAATAAACAATGTATAATCAACTGATTTTGATTTTCTTCCATCTATCACTTTCTCTATGTCTCTTTGCTTTCTCTTTCTCTCAGTTTCTCTCACCTTCATTCAACATCAGATCTTTCATTATCTTCAACATGGTATTAAGAGCTTATGATCCTGCGAATGATTATGTAATTTAAACAACTAGATCTCCAGTTTCGTTCAATCACACAATCACGATCAAGCTAGATGATAAGAATCATCTACTATGGAAGCAGCAGATTCTTGCTGCAATTAAAGGTCAAAATCTCATTCAATACATTGAATGTGCTGAATTTGTTCCACCAAGATTTCGATCTCCTGAAGATTTTGCTTCAAATAAGGTGTCCTTTGAGTATTTGATATGGGAGCAGCAAGATCAACTACTGCTCTTGTGGCTTCTTTCTTCGTTCTCTGAAGGCATGCTCACGCGAGTTGTTGGCTGTGATTTCTCCTGGCAAGTCTGACGTCAGATTGAATCTCATTTTGCTTCTCAAACCAAAGCTAAAATTCGTCAGTTCAAATCTGAATTTCGAACAACAAAGAAAGGATCTAGATCAATCAATGAGTATCTACTTCGAATCAAGGCTCTTATTGACTCTTTAGTTTCGATTGGTCACCAAATCAATGGACAAGAACATATTGAGATTATATTAGAAGGTCTTCCTTATGAGTATGATATGTTTATGACTATGGTTAACTCAAGATTGGAACCCTACACTATTGCTGATGTTGAATCATTATTGTTACTTCAAGAAACCAGAATTGAGAAGAATGTGAACTCTCAGTCTACTACTAATCTTCACTCTGTTAATGTTACTTCACTTAACAAGTCTGCTTCAAGGTTGAATATGCCACATTTTAGCAATCAGTCACAAGATCCAACTCATTCTTCTATATTTCCTCAACTTTCTGATTTCAAGACTGATTATCATTCAGTAAACTTCACCAATTTTAGAGGTCGATCTTCAAATCAGGGTGCTAGATTTGGTGTAAGATTTCGGGGTAGAGGTGGTCATGGCAAAGGTAGATCCAATCTCTCTTGCCAGTTGTGTCACAAATTTGGCCATACCTCATTGACTTACTAGCACATATTTGATCCACATTTTCAGCCTCCATCATCATCTTCCTTTTCTGATTTTCAGAACTATAAGAATTTCTATTCACCTGTTCCAAGGTTTCCTCAGGCTCAACATTCTATTTTACCTCACTCTTCAATTTTTCAGTCTCCTCAACCATCTCCTTTTCCATCATCATATATTAATTCTCAACCTCCATTTTCTAATTTTCAACCAAACCTTCACAGCTCTCCTCAGTTCTATCCAAATACTTTATCATCCTCCAGATCTCCTTCTTCTGTAAATGTCATGTTAGCTACACCCTCTACTATTCATGATACTGCCTGGTATCTAGATTCGAGTGATTCAACACATGTTACAAGTGATGCATCAAATTTGATACACTAGACTTCTTATGTTGGTTCTGAGCAAATTCACCTAGGCAATGGTTCAAGTTTGACAATTACTAACATTGGTCATTCTTTAGTTAAACCTTCTTTCAATTCTTTTGTTACCTTTAACTTGTCTAATTTACTGTATGTTCCTACTATCACCAAAAACTTGATTAGTGTCAGTCAATTTGTCAGGGATAATCATGTCTATTTTAAGTTTCATGCTAACCACTACTGTGTTAAATTTAAGGGCAATCATGAAATTCTTCTTCGTGGTTCTGTTGGATTATACCAATTCTCTCAATTTTTTCCTGAACATTTAGGCAATGCAAATCAGCAGCTGCCATAGTTTCCATCTTAGTCAAGCTCCAATTGTTCATCAGCTTCCAATTCCTTTCCTTCTTGTTCAACATAAAATGTACTTTGTTGTGATTCTAGCTCATTTTTTCCAAGTATTCCTTTTACTATTAGAGAAAATTGTAAATCAAATTTACATCATACTGCTTGTTATTCTTTCGATAATCAGGTGTATTGTAACACTGTATTCTATAATTCAGTTTCTCTAAATAATAAAAATGCAACTTTTGCTATTAGTTCATCTTCTGTTAATTTTCCTGTCACTTCTTGTTCTCCACTTTCTATTTGGCACAACAGGTTGGGACATCCCAATGCTCAAATAGTTAAACAAATCTTGAAGTCATGTGTTATTTTTATTCCTCATAAGACACTTTCTGATTTTTGCACGACATGCTGTCTTGGCAAAAGTCATCAACAATCATTTCATCAGTCCTATATTGTTCACAGTAATGCTTTTGAACTATTATTCCTGGATTTATACGGACATGCACCAGTTGCATCCTCAATTGGTCACAAATATTATCTTAGTATTGTTGATGCTCATACTCGCTTCACTTGGTTCTATCTTCTCAAATCCAAATTTGACACTCTTTCCATGTTCAAAAGCTTTAAACAGACAATTGAACTTCAGTTCAATTCCAAAATCAAAGTTGTACAAGGTGATTGGGGTGGGGAGTTTAGACAATTGTTTTCTTATCTCAGCTCCCAAGGTATCTCTCATAAATTGATTTGTCCATACACTCTTCATCAAAATGATGTTATTGAGAGAAAACATAGACATATTACTGAACTTGAGCTAACTCTCTTAGCTCATGCTTCTTTACCTCTCTCTTTTTGGGATCATACTTTCCAAACAATAGTGTTCTTGATCAATATGCTGCCTACTTCCTCCTTGTCTGGTCAAGTCCCATATACAGCTCTCTATCACAAAAGTCCAAACTACTCATTCCTCATAACTTTTGGGTGTGCTTGCTACCCAAATCTCAGACCATATAACTCTAATAAATTACAGTTTATAAGTCTAGAATGCATCTTTATTGGATATAGCTCTTCTCACAGAGGGTACAAATGTTTATATTTTGAAACTAACTGAATTTATATCTCAAAGGATGTAAACTTTAATGAACTAGTTTTTCCTTTTCAGAAACTGAAAAATATTACCTCAAATATCTCTTCTCCTGTTGCTACTGTTCCTGTGTAAGCAACTCCAGCTATTCTCATTTCTCTACATTTTCTTCCCTCTCAATCATCTCCAATTTCCTTTTCATTCACTCCATTAATTTCACCCTCTAATTTTGCTACTGTTATAGTCCATTTTGGTTCTGCTACATCATCCAGTACTCCTGTGCATTATGGTATTATAACACCATCAAACTTCCTTCCACAATCAGTGTCTCATATGCCTTCCCTTACTTGGTCAATGTCTCATATGCCAATGTCTTATATACCTACTCTTACTCAATCAGTGTCTCATATGCCTACTGTTTCTGCTCAAATTAAGTCTTCTACTACTATTCCTTTTTCCTCTCAGCATACTAATGTCAATCCCATGACTACTCGAGCCAAATTTGGTATTTTCAAGCCAAAACTTTATCTAGCTCATACCATAGAGGATGTTTTCACCTCATTTCATTGGATTGAAGCCATGCACATTGAATATAATGCATTAATAGCCAATAAAACATGGCATCTTGTGTCTCTTCTACCCAGTAGAAGGCCTATAGGTTATAAGTGGGTATTCAGGATCAAGGAAAATCCTGATGGCTCTATTCAAAAGTATAAAACAAGGCTTGTAGCAAAGAGGTTTTATCAAGAGTATAGTTTTGATTACACTGAAACATTCTCTCTAGTAGTTAAACTAACCACAATTAGAATTATCTTAACCTTATCCTTGCAACACAATTGGCCTCTCAAACAACTAAATGTCAACAATACTTTTCTTAATACGCAGCTTCATGAGGAAGTCAATATGACTCTAGCCCCGTTTTGTTTCCATATATAGCTCATTAGTCTGTAAGTTGGACAAAGCACTCTATGGTCTCAAACAAGCCCCAAGAGCTTGGTTTGAGAAAGTTGCACACACTTTGCATCAATTTGGTTTTGTATCCAGTAAGTGTGATCCTTCCTTGTTTATCAGAAAAACCACTGACAGTTGTACCTAGATTTTAGTATATGTAGATGATATCATTCTCACAGGCTTCTCTGCTAGTTTTATCTCTCAATTAGTCCTTGATCTCAATGATAAATTTGCTCTAAAGGATCTTGACACTCTTCACTATTTTCTGGAATTAAAATTCACACATTAACTGATGGTAGTCTTCATCTCAGCCAATCAAAATACATCAAAGATTTGCTTGCTCGAGCAAACATGATAAAAACCAAGGCAGTTATTACTCTAATAACTACTGGTACAAAATTATCCAAGCATGGAGAAAACTTCTTTTCAAACCCGACATTATACAGATCTATTGTTGGTGCTCTCCAATACATAACAATTACCAGACCAGAACTATCTTACTCAGTCAACAAGGCCTGCCAGTTCATGCAGCAGTCATTAGATAGTCATTGTAAAGTAGTAAAACGAATACTAAGATATCTCAATGGTACTCCGAGTCATGGTCTTTACTTGCAAAAATCTGCTCACGTAGCTCTTCAAGGATTTTGTGATGTTGTTTGGGGTAGCGATCCTGATGACAGAAGGTCCACATCCGATACTTGTATATTTCTTGGAGGTAATCTAGTCTCATGGTGGTCAAAGAAACAATAAGTAGTGGCAAGATCTAGTACTGAAGTTAAGTATAGAAGCTTAGCTTGCACTGTCACTGAATCGATTTGGATCCAGTCATTACTTACAGAGCTACAAATTCGGGCTAGTAAACCTATCATCTACTATGACAACATGAGCATAGTTTTGTTATCTCATAATCCAATTCTTCATAATAGAACAAAATACATGGAACTAGATTTGTTCTTTGTGAGAGATAAAGTCTTGCAAAAGGAAGTGCTAATTCATCATATTCCCTCTAATGACCAACTTGCAAATGTGCTTATCAAACCTCTGTCTTTAGCACGGTTCATTTCTTTCAAGAACAAGTTATCTGTTACAGATTTCTTGTATGCTACAGATTTCTCAAGAGGAAGTTCAGATTAAGGGGGCATGTTAGTGATCAGTTATAACTTAATACTAATTGAATTAGTTATGAGTTAGTAAAGTCAGTAACTGAATGTAACTAAATTAGTTAGAAGCGATAGGTTTCTAAATATAGTATATATATATTAACTCTCTGTAACAATGTATAATCAACTGATTTTGATTTTTTGTGATCTATCACTTTCTCTATGTTTCTTTGCTTTCTTTTTCTCTTAGTTTCTCTCATCTTCATTCAACATCAGATCTTTCATTATCTTCAACATATTTAATTTTAATTTTTTAAAATTGATTTTATAAAATAATAATATAAATTAAAAAAATTAAACACATTACTTAACAAGAACATATAATCTAATAATAAAATACATTTTTATTAAAAAAATTTAGGTCAACCTATTTAAGTGAGTGTCGAGTTATGAGTTTTTTAATTAAATTAACTCGATTAGTTCGGTTTATACAACTATGTGCGTGGCTCACTAGTTGACTCAATTATTGAGATGATTATGTCATGTGATTCTTTTATCCCACATTCCCATGTCAAGGGCTGGAGGAAGGCAGGACTTATGATACAGATCTTCTTTTTCGGAGTACTATATGTCTTTTAGATCAACTTACCATTTTCTTATGTATATACCCAAAAATTATCTCTCTGGTTCCAAAACTTTCGAGTTATAATCCAACGTATCGGTCGTCACAAGTCACAATTGAGAATTGGTGGTTGCTCTGGTGCAACCGGAAACCAAATGCCACCGGTGGCATTTCAAGATTAACCAATACCAATTTGACATATAAGCAATTGATCAACTGTATAAATCCATGTCACATGGGCCTTTTTTTAATTTTCTAATTGCTGAAGCCCCGTTTGTGGGCTCTTGTGCAAATTTTCTAATGTGCAAAACTCAATACATGGATCAACCAATACCTACAAACCCAGAATTCGGTCAGATGTGAGGAATTCTGACTTGTTAAATGCAAGACCTGGGACGAGGGGCATTGCAGGGGTGTGCATAAGATGAACATAACCATGTTCAAGCGACAACTACTATTGACAGAATGACGACTAGGTGGGTCGAAGGCGGCAGCAATGGCGGCGGCAATGGCGGCGGCTCCGACATCTGAGTCAGAGAGAATAATTGCAGCGTTTATGCTTTGAGGGCTGGCACGGTGGTCTTAGGTGATGGAGCAAGGTCGAGTTCAATGGTGGTTTTATGGTGATGAGTCCAAGTGTTTGATGGGTGGGTTGAAGACGGTGGCAAAAATGGGACTCTCCAGTGATGTGGAATTTTGGAAGGTATGGGTGATGACGCTGGGCTCTGGTGCTGGCTCTAAGGTAGCAACGACTTTGGATCTGAAGTTGCTGGCTCGGTGGTGACTTATTCAGATTGACGATGGTACAAGGCAGTGAGAAGAAGGTGGTCATGGAAGAAGCTTGGTGTAAGAAATAACAAGTTGCAGGACTTTGAAACTAAAAGTCCATCCCTGACATTCCCATCCCCACCTACCTCCCATTACACTCTTATTGCTTCCAAAACATGTCCCACTTCGAACGCCGCCCATGCCTCATTAACTTTTGCTGCCAGCAACAATATTTTTTTATTTGCAGGCGATATGTATTAAGATTAGATTAATTGAAAAGTTGTGGCAAGTAATACAAAATCAAGACAAGCAGTGATGTTCCTCATATCTCTTCCCACATCTTAAGGATTTTAATCTTCATTTATAGATACCTATATGATGTAACACATACATAAAAAGCAAGAAAGATTTTCTGGGATTATAGACAGATTTTCTGGAATTATACACACCCATTCATAATCTTATAACTGATTTTCTTGATAAGATCATGCTGAAGGGCTGTCAGTCTGATTCTATCTTGGAGAGTGAGTTACCAGTCAATAAAGCTTCTGAACCTGGGAGATAGACATATGATGGATCAAGTTACCACACAATCTTTTGATAGATTAGACTTTCATGTGTCGTATGCTTATCTTCCTTGTTAGCTTGAAATATGATTTTGATTAAGAGATTTTGCAGAGACATCTCATCGTTCATTTTAACTTGCAGCTTTTTCAGCTAATTCCTTGGACACTTTTAATGAAAGGTTACTCTTGCTTTCCAAAATATCCTATGTTAACGTTGTTTGAGCCAACGTTTCACTCTAAAGTGAGCTTGGATGATGCACTCTGTTCCCTTGTGCGGATGGTGATTTCCTTCTTGGTTAAACGAAATAATGAATCTTCTTATGAATGTGGCCTTTATGCATGTTTTAAATTATGTGAATAAGGTCATTTGCGGTCAAGACATTACTGAATTGTCCGCTTTTGTGTCCTTGATACACACTGACTTTGAATCCTTGTGCATTAGTATCCACATTTTTTTTTGTTTCTGTTAAGTCATTAGTATCCATATTTGATGTGCAGATACATTGGTTAAGTTACCATAGCAAGCCCTGTTAGTGTGGTTGAATGGAATGAGTTTCTCAGTTGTGTCTAACTCTCGTTGATATTCCATGGCATCCAACAAGGCATGAACCATTAAATGAATGCAAGAAACCTTCGTTTATTTGGATATTTCAATTTACAACAAATATATACAAGTTTATAAACCTACCAACAAAAAAAAAGAGCTGACTGCTGACACCATCAACCATTTGTAGATAAATAGATGCAGAACACAACAACAACGAACAAGAATAAACTGGTGGAAACATATAGTAGAACAAGAATTGAGTTTTGAACAAGAAACAGAACTTTCAGGCTTTCCCTTCAATCCTTGCATGAGTGAGTCCAACGCATGAATCAACAAAATCCTCGTCAATAAAATCCATAGAAAAAACCTGAAGTCTATCTGCGTAGCCCTTAGCGAAGCACTGAGTGATGAAAAGCCTAGCAAATCCATGAATGAGTTCCGTGACAGGTTTCACACACAGAACTGGGTTATCCGCCACCGGGGTAACCATGTTCTCCACCCTGTAGAAGTATTTCCTTGACGTAATTGGTGCATGCTCGCTCAAATGCTTCAAATTGCTATCGAATTTGGTTGATTTTGTATCCCTGCCAGAAACCAATGCTTGTATCACCAAGGTCTTGACCTGCCAAGGCCTGTAAGGGAAACCCTCCCTCGTGTAAGAGTTGAGCAGTGCTGCAGTTCCCTCCTTCACTAACCCTCCGAATGGGTTCTCCTCCTCGTCGTTCCTCGCCGTCGCTTTCATCAACGTTAGATCTGATCTGTACCGTTCGTACACCCTCGACCCGAATACGTTGGACACCGTTGATGTCTTTGGAACCATCCTTGGTCACGCCTCTCTCCTCCCGCTCCAGAACATAACCACAACAACATTTAACATCAATTTGAAAACAACAACCTCAACAGAAACATGTGTTTTCAAGTAACAGATCTTTAACCTCCCATTACACTCTTATTCCTTCCAAAACATGTCCCACTTCACACCGTGAGATGGAAGCCTTCGGCAGTGAGAGGAAGCGTTCGCCGGCAGTGAGACGAAGACAGGGTGCCTGCAACGAAGCTTCGCCGGCCGTGAGAGGATGAGACAAAGCCTGGAGGCTCGAACAATGTGAGAATTTCGATTTAGGAATTTTGATCTGTTTCAATTTGGGGGTTGTTTTATCCATGTATTGAGTTTTGCACATTAGAAAATTTGCACAAGAGTCCACAAACGAGACTTCAGCAATTAGAAAATTAAAAAAAAATTCATGTGACATAAATTTATACAATTAATCAATTGTTTATATGTCAAACTAGTATTGATTAATCTTAAAATGTTACCGGTGGCATTTGATTTCCGATTGCACCAGAGCAGCCACCTCGAGAATTTAAGAAAAATGGATCGTAGATTGTGAAGTGCCACCCTCCACTTGTTCAGTGGGCCAAATATTTTCCCACGTGCATTTGTTTTTGTTTTTTTAATAAATATTTTTTATAGCTACGGGATCCACAGCCTCAGGTAAGGGCAGGGGAGGAATTTAAAGTAGAGGACGACCGCTATAAAGAGGGGACGAAGGGAAGTCTTATTTTGACTTGTGAAACCAAAGGCGTTAATTCTATATCTGTGACCACTGACCAGTAATTATGGAGGAATTAAACCCATCAATGGACGCATCAGCAGCCAGCTGGTTATCTGATTTGGTAAGAAACTTGTCTATTTCCTATCTTTAATGCACAAAAATGAACTGAATTTCTGTGGATGATTTACCATTATTTTTTAACTGTTTCAGGAAATGGAGGATTACAATTTGTTTCCACAATGCCAGGGGAACTTGCTTGATGTTCATGATGAAGAGTTCCTTTCACATGACATAGCGAGTGCCCTACAGGGGGAGAACTTGCAGCAACTTCTGTCTTCGGAGAGCTACTCTTCTTATCCTGCATCCACAGATGAAACGAGTTTCGAGAGGTCCACCAAGCAGCTCAAAACGAATAGCACTAGTTGGAACTCATCCAGCATCACCCAAAACTTTTCACCAAAGTTTTCCCCCTCCTCTCCCTCTTCTCCAACTTCCCACTCCCAGATTCTGTCTTTTGAGAACTCCCCTGCCACCACCACCACCACCACCCACACCCAGTTTTATGGGTTTGATTGTACCTTAAACCCCCCAAAACAGAACGAGGTTGTTTCAGTGTCAGTGTCACTGCCACAACAGGGAAAAATGAATTTCTCGAATCAAACCCGAAAAGGGTCATCAGAAAACCAAAACTTTGAAACAAAAAACCCTCAAGGTCAAGGGCAAGGGACTAAGAGATCTCCTGCTCACGCTCAGGATCACATCATGGCCGAGAGAAAGCGAAGAGAGATACTCGGCCAGAGCTTAATTGCTCTTGCAGCTCTAATTCCAGGCTTAAAGAAGGTACACTACTGTGTCATTTCATAAACTAATTAATCATTGTGAATTAATTAGTATAAGGTAAACAAATAGTAATTAGCTACTATATATAGCTTGTAACATGATTATCTGCAAAATATGTGAATCATATCTACAGATGGACAAGGCTTCAGTCCTGAGTGATGGCATCAAGTACGTGAAAGAGCTCCAAGACCGCTTGAGATTGCTTGAAGAAGAGAGCAAGAATAGAGCGGTAGAGTCAGTGGTGATTATCAACAAACCACGTCCACAGCTCAGCAGCGACGATGATTCCTCCTTGTGTGATGAGAGCTTTGACGGTGCAAGTGGCAGTGAAGCACTCCCCCACGTGGAAGCAAGAGTGTCAGAGAAGGAGGTGCTCCTCCGAATCCACTGCCACAAACAAAAAGGTCTTTTGGTCAAAATACTGACCGAGATTCAAAACCTTCACCTCTTTGTTGTGAATAGCAGTGTCCTACCTTTCGGGGATTCTATTCTTGACATAACCATCGTTGCTCGGGTAAAGAACAATAATATCTACCTTAAATTTAAGAATTTCTAATATATTTTTATTTTTCCCCTTTCTCTTTTGTCCTTTTTTTTTATATTTTATCTTTTTTTCATGTTCTATTTATTTTGAGTAATTCTTGTACAAACTTCTCTTGGATTATTTTAGAAAAGAAAATGTTCATCTTATTACATACAATATTAACACTATTTTTCACACCTGTTATTATTTATGGATCCACTCATAAATAGTATTAAATCAGTTTTCTGTTTTATTTTTTTTAAGTATATGTCTATTACTCAACTTCTCTACGTGGTTAACTACTTTTTTGTTCTTCGTTAACTAATTTTTTTCACGAACATAAAAATCACGTGATAAAATCTTGTATCATTAATTAACTTTTATATGTAATTAATTATTTTTTTGTTCTTTATTAACCAATTTTATTTTTATACTCGTGAAAAAAATTGGTTAATGAAGAACAAAAAAGTAGTTAATTACGTACAAAAGTTAGTTAATGACACAAGATTTTATCATATAATTTTTATGCTCGTGAAATAAATTGATTAACGAAAAACAAAAAAGTAATTAACCACGTAGAGAAGTTAGTTAATGGACATATATTAAAAAAAATAAAAAATATGATTCAATACTGTTCACGGATGAATCTCGTAAATAATAATCAATATTAAAATGAGTATAATTACTATACCCGGGAAGATTATCAGAGTTGTTTTAGAAAGTTACACAGATCTATTCTCACTAATTTGCAGATGGGCACAGGCTACAACTTGACCATAAAGGATCTTGTCAGAAACCTACGCATGGGCATGGCTACATTGAAATGCATGTCATAACATAAACGTGGCCCCAGTCAGGTCTGCTCGGTGATATACAGACATCTGCACCCACACATTGATTGAAACTCTGAAGCAGATTCAATTGCTGCATTTAAATCCGAAAATAGTGGTTTTGCCATTCAAATTTCAACGGTTGATATCTCCTGCCCCCACATATTTACTTCAGAAGGATAGAACTCCATGATCCATCATTGTATGTGAATCTCAGATCTTTTGTCTTTCTGTAGTTGTGTATGATCCCTCAGGTCTCGTGTTTCTCTCCATGGCTTATGTAATTTTATTTGACAGGGGAAGCAAATTTGTGGCAAGAGTAGGAGTATTTTCTAGTGACTTAACTTAGGAGGAAGTTTGAGTGGATGTGAGAGATTTAAATTGTGAAGACCACTTTTAATGCATAAAAATAATGAATATTAAGTTTTTATGTTTTGTGTGTGTTATGCACATCTTTTTATTTAAAAATTTACACAAAATTTATGTTATTTTAAATGAAATATCATAGTTATTTAAAATATCATCTTGCAAAGACAGAATCTTGACTTACAAGAGTTAATCAAACTCACTTGTTGGATTTTGAGCACTTGTTACTAAATCAAAAACTATAACTTTTAATTAGGGCATAGATTTTTTTATTTAAACCTATTAGCAAGTATCACGGCTGGATACGACTGACTTTTAACTGTATATGCAGTTCAACTACAGAGAATCATGATCCCAAATTTGAAGGATTTTTTTTCCCCAAACCTTCTTGGAGAGTAATAATCATAACAATCACGGGCTGCTCCACGTTTATGTGCTCCCACCTGCTATATATTGGGCCTTGAACGTTACTGTTTTTGGTAAAAAAAATTTGAACAAGTTGAATCTCATAAATCTGATTTTGCGAGCCATATACAGAAAATAGAATACTGTATATAGTTTAACAAAAGATTGGGTATGGTGAATATCCTGTCTTTTGGTACTTCTAATTAACTAACCATCAACAAGGGTTAGATAGGTAAGCGAGCTGTGCCTTTTATGGGAGGACTGATTTCTTCAAATTCTGCACAAATTAATTATTGAAGAGATCTCTTAATTATGATAATATTAAAAAAGTTAATCTCATAATAATCTCTATGAAAATACTTCCGGAAAATATCAAATTCTAATTACTGGTAACTGGTAAGCCATCTCTTTTAATTTTTTTGCTTGGTTAGGAATCTCAATCTTGTTTCTGAAATTAATTATAAGCTGTTGACTTAACGTTGAAAGCCCCTGTCCTTTGGGAAACCCTTCTAAGTGTAACGATGCTGAAACTTTTTGTGCTGGCCCCAGTTTTTGAGAAATTATTATATATTCTTGAATTATAATAAATGTATAAATTTTTATTATTTATTTTAAATTAATAACTTTAAATTTATATAAATTTATTTAAAATAAGAAGAGATTGACTTACATCAGTATAAGTCTTTTTTTATTTACACTCATTTGAAATCGTTAGTTTTACTTTCATCTAATAGTTGAGATTATTTCATTAAAAGTAATTATTACATGAAAGTGAATCTCACAGCTGAAAATGAGTGTAAAAAAAAAAATTTATACTGATATAAGTTAATCCCTACTCATTTAAAATTAATATTAAAAACCCTTTTTCAGACATGCATGTATTGTGTTTCAAAAACAAACTAAAATTTCTCTCAATTTTTTTTCGCCATAATCACACACTCAAATGTTGCAACATAATGACATTAAAAAATTGAATAAGGAGTGTGCAAGTTGCAAAACCCTTAAGCTTTAACGATTTATATCTGGGAAGATTTTTAAAGAGTTCTGATTGATCAATAAAAGATCATTAATAATCGTAAACTCTGTCTTCACATCATAACTTATTGAATTGCATGTTGATATTCAGTGTTGTGCAGAAGTTTTTTTTTTATTATTATTTGCAGTGCTGTGCAGAAGTTATAATTAAATCATAAAGAATGAGATATTAAACTCCTAGTAATTAATTAGCTATAAACGTTTTTTGTAATATGTCAACGGTCAATTCTCCCAACTATTAGGCTGCCATGTTATTTACACATTACAAGTATGCAAATATGACATTATGAATAATGAAATATTATAGAGATTTGGATCTCTCTCATTTTAAATTTTAATATGATTATATATAGGGCTGTATCTATTTCCCTTTAAACAATAAATTACACTTTATTAAAAATTTAAATGAGAAATATTCAATTTAATAACAATCCGGTGTTGAAAATTATTATTCAATTTAATCTTGCTTACTAGCACTGACCGATCCCCATGGGAAATGACAGGATCATATACTGCAAAGCTTACTGGGTTGGCAGCCAGTTTTTAGGAAGATGCCAATAATAAGTAATAAATTATGACTAATTAAGAATAATATTATTGCTTTGATTTTCAAGGCTATATCGAACGCACTATTCGAGTGTCTATATATATATATATATATATTTAGGAAATTTATTAGAAGTTTTTTTTGACTTACACTCATTTTTTCAACCAGAAATCTACTTTCCTAATGATTGAAATTATTTCGGAAAATTTAGATGAAAGTTTTTCTAACAATGAAAATGAGTTTGTAAGTCAAAAAAGATTACACCTTGGGAGATCCTGTCTCTCTCTCTCTCTATATATATATATATATATATATATATATATATATATATATATATATATATATATATATATATATACATAAATTTAGGAAAACATTAGAAAAATCCTTAAAAGAGGAAAATTGGTCTTTTAGAAAATGAGTTTGGATTTGGGAGTCGACATATGTAGAAGATGTTAACATCCTACACCCACTGCTCTAAGAATCTGCACCTTAAATTAGTTGTGCAAATTTCTAATAATCTCAAATATATTTATTTTACCCTTTACAAAAGAAAAGAAAAAAAACTAAATTATGAAAATTTAATTTTGGCTTGACAGAATAGAGATTCTGCTCTTACGTATCTGTGAACACTCGATTTTGTCCGGGTCATCAAAGAAATTCAAAAATAAAAAAAAATAAGAAAAAAATTGAAAAAAACTAAGGTATCTATATCACTAAGTCCCACATTGGAGAAGTTATGCTTCTTCTCCCTCCCTTCCTCCTATATAAAGGGGTAATTCTCAATTGTTTTAGCATCCAAAAAATTACACCATTGGGCTTAATACTAAGTATAAGAGTTAGAGGAAATTATACTCTTGGATTTACAACTAAGTATAAGAGCTCGAGAACTTTAGTAAATTTTTCTTGAAGTGAGTTGTTTTACAAGGTTTGATTTGAAGGGAACGTGTGGGGCACTGTGCACCAACTTCTTTGAGTATATCATTTTTTATACGCCTTAGAGGTAAGTTTGCTTATTTTTTCTTGTATTATTATCTTTCATTATATACACGTGTATTTCATTTTAACTTATTCATTTATTAGTTTGGTTTATTTATCTATTAATTTTTTGTGTAAACTTTTTTTTGTTTTAAAATTAATTCAATAATAAATTGGGATTAACTGAGTTGTGATAGCTTGTTGATCCTGTAGTATTTGTAATCATCTGAGTTGTGACAACTTGATGATTCAATTTTTTTTTTTCAAAGTTAAAAAAATAATCAACCCACTATCATTAAACATTTCTTTTTTAAAGAATAAAATAGGATTAACCGAGTAGTGACAGCTTGTTAATCTTGTAACTATTTTGGATCATTTAAGTTGTGACAACCTAATGATTCAAATTATTTTTTTAAAAAATCACTATTTAATAAATACTTAAAATTCATTTTTTTTAAAAAAAAATCTCATTTAATAGTGATAAATTCAATAATCAGTGGGTGATGTCTCTAGCGTGACGCGAGCTTCACCTATTCAAACCTTAATTTGATTAACAGAGTCGCGACGACCTGCTAATTCAAATTTTTTATAAAAAATAAAAATTTAAATCTTTTCTTTAAATAAAATCAACCAACCCACACTTATTTTTTATAGAATTACGTGACTTTGAGTTCCTCATTGCACCTGATGATACGTAGGAGCAGAACTTTTATTCTGTCAAGCCAAATTTTAAATTTTCACAAAATTATTTGTTTTGTTTAGTTTTTTTTTAATAAAAGGGGTAAAACAAATATATTATCAGATTACTAAGTTTTGCATAACTAATTTAGGATAATCGTTTTAGGACGGATGTGTTAGGGGTGCTGTGGGGGTTAAGTCTCTGTCATTCCCTATGCATAACCGACTCTCGAATCCGATCTGGTTTCAAAGACCATTTTCTAAAAAAGTTTTCTAATTTTTCCTAATTTAAATAAAATTGGTGGCGACTCCTATTAATTTATTTTGTTTCGCCGCTCCCGCCGTGATCACAGTCGTGACAAATGGCGACTCCGCTGGGGATACTTGAGAGTTAAGCCCAAATAAGTTAGTTATGCAAAATTTTGTAATCTTTGTATATTTGTTTTACCTTTTCTTTTTTGTTTCTAATTTTTTTTAATTAATTTTTTTAACCATTTTGTTAATTATTTTGTTATTGGAAATTTTTGTTTTGTATTTATTTTTGTTTGTACGCTTCCTACACCCACCGTACCTACATGTTTATCACACACATCCTAGTGGGGCCCTATACCCGGGTCTGAGTGAATCCTAAGTTAGGTAGAGGTTGTGTAGTGATAGCCATTTTGGATGTACATCCTGTTTGATTATTGCGAAAACCTCATCTAGAGTCTGCCTTTTTCATGAATGTCCCACACCTAGTGGTTTACCCACTATTTCGTGGTCAACATTCTGAAATGGGACTTGGCTCTAGAGACCTTTATAATAGAACAACCACTAAATGAGAGTTATCACGAATCAGAAAGACCCATAGATCCTTATGATAGAATTCCTCCGTTTAAGGCAATACCTTAGGACACGAAGGGAGCGCACTTCTTCTTTATATAGCCATCTTTTTTAAAAAAAAAATAGCATCATGCATTTTCATGGCATATTTGAAAAAAAAAAAAAAAATCATGCATTTTCATGACATTCCTAGCATTAAAAAAAATAAAAAAAATCATGTATTTTCATGGCATTCATTGCATTTTTTTTAAAAAAAAGAAAGAAAAAATGTTTCCATTTCATCCATTTCATTTTATGTATCTCATGAATCTCATTCATTTCATTTCATTTCATTATTTTTGTTTGGTGTTACCGTGCTCAGCACCATTGCGCGACCAAAGAAAGACGACACCAATCAAACTCGAGTTCATAACACAAGGGCTCGAACAAAGCTTGCAATAATGACAGCTGAAAATGAAGGAAGAAATCTGAGTATGGAAGTAGATGAGATGAAAGAGTCTCAAAGAAGAATGGAGGAAATGTTTTCAACCATGAGGAAGGCCCTCTCCTTGATTGGGGCAGCCAGAGGTATAGGAGTAACTGAAGCACACTCACACCCTCCAAATATCACTTCCATGGGAATAAATCCTGGGGCCACCACTGAAATGCCTTTTGTAGGAGCAACCTCAAATACTGCATCGGTAATGATTCTTATCGGAGAAGGGTATCATTCATTAGAAGGTACCCGAAATGAGGTTCATGGTAATGCTGAGTGTGCATGGGAACCACCGCATATATCTACCCAAATGCCAACGAGATTTCCTGCTGGGACTAGTCATGCGGCCATCCAAAGTGACAAGATAAGGGAAGAATGGATGGAAAAGATGGAAGAGTAAATTAAAGCAATCCAGGGCCCTAGTACCTATGGCCCCCTTGGAATAGAAGAATTGTGCCCTACTACAAACATCATCATCTCCAAGGACTTTAAGATCCCGGAATTTGACAAGTATGATGGGAGCTCTAATCCTTTTTTCCATCTAAAAACTTACATTACCAAAATGTCTATCTGGTTAAAGGACTGGAAGTTCATCGTCAGTTTTTTTCATGAAAGTTTGACTAGACCTGCTTTCAAATAGTGTATCCAACAAGACCTTTCAAAAATCTCCTCTTGGGCCGATTGGGCAAATTTGTTTATGGGGCAATATCGGTTCAACCTAGATACAACCTTAACCCGAGAGCAGTTGAGAACATTGCAGAAGAAAAATGAAGAAACGTTCAAGCAATATTCCCAGAGGTGGAGAGCTCTCGCAGAACAAGTGCAACCACCGTTGACTCTGACAGAAATGTGCTCATACTTCTTGGGGACCTTAGGAGCCTCCTATATGGGGACAATGGTGGGTGTTGCGTATCAAGACTTTACTGATTTAATTGTTACCGGAGAGAGGATTGAAATTCTAGTAAAGGCTGGAAAATTGCCAACTGGTAATGATGAAGATGGTTTCAAGAAGGGGTTTCCTTTTAAGAAAAGAGAGTCAGAGGTGAGCTACGTGCAAAGCCAATAACCTTCACAAGCCTGCTACCCACCATCTTACCCTACCTACTGAGCCTCTCCATATAACCCAAATACTTACTATTCTGATCAAATACCTGCACCTTCTCATTTACCTGGCCTAACTGTCCTTCCCATGAATACACCTCAAATCCCACAACTTCAAATTAATAATGTTCCAGTACCCCAACCATATCACCCAATCTATACCCTATACCCAATACCCACCTCCACCTTCACAAAACTTCTCAAATCACCCACAACCTCGGTCAAACTTTCAAAATCAAGGCTGCTCTCGCCCCCAAAACCTACCCCATTTCCCAAAACTATCTATTTTAAATGCAGATTTATTCCAAAGGTTGTTTGATGCTCACCTTATCTCAGGAAATCCTATAGGTCCCTTTAAACTACCATTCCCAAAGTGGCATCACCAAAATTTAACTTACAAATACCACATGGATATCCCAAGACACTCAATTGAAGATTGTGAATATTTCAAGACTGCAGTAAGAAAACTAATTGCTTGTGAGAAGCTTGATATTGAAGAAGTAGCTGGACCTAGTATTGTCAATAACCCAATTCCTAATCATGGTGGGAGGAATATAGTAAATGCCTTAGAGATTGAGAGACCACCAATAAGGAAGGTCATGAGCTTGCATACGCCAATGACAAAAATATTTGTGGGATTGAGTAAAGCAGGTTATGATATCACTGCACCAACTTCAATAATGAAAGAAGAGGAGAAGTACGATGAAGAGTCAAGTTGTGCTTACCATTGTAGGGGAATGGGACATGATATTGAGAACTACTGGGACTTTAACGCTCGAGTCCAGGGATTACTCACTTTGGGAGTAATACAAGTCAGACAAGGGTTAGATTCCTCTGAAGAATTCATTCGCCCTCTAGCAACTCGAAACCTCTAAACAATTAGAGATCTGATACTGCTAATTGAAGTGATTGTCATAAAATAATTTGTGATGTTGAACTCATGTTAACTTTCTTGAAATATTAATGAAATAAATTTGCATGGGTACCTTATTTCCTTTCATTTTCACCACTTTATCTTTCTTTAAAGTGTCTTCCTTAGTAATTCTCAGTTTGGTAGATGTCAATATGGTCCGCGTGTGTAAGTGTCTTTGCAAAAGAAAAAAATAAAAAAATAAAAAAAATAAATAAAAAATAAATAAAATCAAAAATAAAAAAGGAGCAAAGAAATAATCATTTGGTTTGCACAATCTTTTTGTATCAAAATTAAAGTTTTAAAATTAAACAATCATGATTTGAAAATGAAGATTGATCGTTTTTCTCTATCTTTTACAAAATTTCAACATTTTTATCCCTTGTTACCCCTTTTGAGCTTGAAATTTTCTTCAATAAACCCTAGACAAGGATCACCTATACACTAAGGAATAACATAAAACAAAGGTTGATTGTCATGATCAATGTTCTGAAGCATAATGAAGAAAGAAGAGAAGGGAAAAGAGGATGAAAAAAAATGAAATGAGAAAGAAAAGGAGAATAATGAGAGAAAAATGTTAGATGAAGTTTAATTTTGAACAATGATCCTTAGTTTCATTCCACCCTTAAACACTTGTTTGAGCCTTATATCTTTCCTTTCATAACCCCTAACTTTGGCCACGTTACAAGCCTCAAAAAAGTCCATTCTGATCAATAAATGGTTGTTTTCATTTTCGTTAACTTTAATTTTGAGACAAAGGTTACGCTCATTCAAGTATTTAATTCATTGCTCCTAAAAAAAATAAAAATGAAAAGAAAAAAAGAGAGACTTATACTAGGACAAATTTGTACCCCGTTCGACTCGGTTTTAAACTGGGGTAATTTTTCCTTTCCCTAGTTCAATTTAATCTACACTGGGACAAATCTTTTAGTCACTAGGACGAGTTCCTGCCCTATTCATTTCTGTCCTAGACTAAGAAAAATTTTTCTTTGGATCAATTTGGCCCTACACTAGGACAAGTTTGTACCCTGTTCGACTCGGCTCTAAACTGCGGTAAGTTTTCCTTGGTTCAATTTGTCTTGGCAAATCTTTTTGTCACTAGGATAAGTCTTGGTCCTACTTAATTCAATTATAGACTGGTGAAAATTTCTCTTTGGTTCAATTTGACTTAATCCTTGTCCATAATGTCAAGATCGTTCTCATAAGAGCAAACCAATTCATATCAGGTCAACACCTCTTTCAATCTCATACCATTGTTTGTGTCTTTTCCCTTTTTGTGTAGT
The DNA here is from genome assembly GCA_029884605.1 of Ormosia emarginata. Classification (NCBI taxonomy): domain Eukaryota; kingdom Viridiplantae; phylum Streptophyta; class Magnoliopsida; order Fabales; family Fabaceae; genus Ormosia; species Ormosia emarginata. The sequence goes on along the minus strand of JAQQTP010000060.1, from coordinate 18,407,167 downwards.
CAAACTTCCAAGACCAATATGAAAGTTGTTCATTTGTAAATTTCTTTTCTGTTGTACTTTCAAATCCATGTTTGTCTATTACGTAATGCTTCAGGTGAGTGAACATGAGTACAACATTATGATTTGACCATCTAATGACAATCTCCAGATGAACAATTCAGATCAAAGAGAACTTGAAAATTCTAATTGAAGGATAATGTTATCTCAAGGGATAATTCAGAAATTAGAAGTACTAAAACAAAAGAGATGAAAATGAGAATTTTGAAGGAAAGTCAGAAAGTGAGCATGAAAGCAGATTAATTGCATAAGCTTTTTCGAGGAAGCGCATGTTTTAAAGAAATCCCAATTCTACTAAGAGACCTTTCAAGGATACATTTATTTGTCTCTTTAGAAAATCTCAAGTCCTTGGCTTGATTAAATTCCAGGCCCATGGCCTGATGAGATGAAAAAAAATTTCCAAGTCCTTGACTTGATGGACTTCACAAAATTCCGGGTCCATGACCTGATGATGGTGTCAAAAAGAATTCCAAGTCTTTGCTTGATGGCTTTACAACTTTCCAAGTCTGTGACCTAATGAGGTGCCAAAAAAAATGAAATGAAGAAAAGACAAAGAAAAAAGAAGAAGAAGGGAAATGAGGTCAAGAGGATTTCTAAACGAGTCGAAGGGTTTGATGAAGAAAAAACACGTGAACAAAGGTTTGATTGGTCAAATCTTTCCAAGGTTAGCATTGTTTCAAATGTTTTTAAAATACATCATCTTGCATTTCAATGCATTAAAATAAAATTAAAAAAAAAGAAAGAAAAAGAAAAAAAAAGAGGAAGAAAAAAAAAGAGGAAGAAAAAATCTTTTCGGGACGCAGATGCCCATTGTCTTTTGGGACATAGATGCCCATTGTTTTTAATTTTTGGGATGCAGATGCCCATTGTTTTTAATTTTTAGGACGCAGAAACCCACTGCCTTTTAAATTTCTGGACGCAGTAGCTCATTGTCTTTTAAATTTCGGGACGCAGTAGCCCACTGCCCCATTGTCTTTTAAATTTTGAGACGCAGTAGACCATTGTCTTTTAAATTTTGGGACGCGGTAACCTACTGTCTTTTAAATTTTGGGACGCAGTAGCTCATTGTCTTTAAAATTCAGGACGCAGTAGCCCATTGTCTTTTAAATTTCGGGACGCAGTAGCCCAATGTCTTTTAAATTTCGGGACGTGGTAGCCCACTGTCTTTTAAATTTTGGGACGCAGTAGCCCATTGTCTTTATAATTCGGTACGCAGTAACCCATTGTCTTTTAAATTTCGAGACGCAGTAGCCCACTGCCTTTTAAATTTCGGGACGTAGTAGCCCACTGTCTTTTAAATTTTGGGACGCAGTAGCCCACTGTCTTTTAAATTTTGGGATGCAGTAACCTATTGTCTTTAAAATTTGGGACGCAGTAGCCCATTGTCTTTTAAATTTCAGGACGCAATAGCCCATTGTCTCTTAAATTTTGGGATGTTGTAGCCTATTGTCTCTTAAATTTTGGGACGCAATAGCCCACTGTCTTTTAATTTTTGGGCCGCAGTAGCCCATTGCCTTTCAGATTCCAGGCCAAGCCCACTGTCTTTTACATTCCGGGTCACAAGATCACCCAACGTCATTGAAATTCAAAAAAAAAAAGACCCAAAAAAAATCTCTTCTAATCAATAAACGTCAATTAAGCTGTGACAACTTATTGACAATGTGATGATGTCTCTAGCTTTATACTGAGCTTCACCCTGGTAGGATTAACAACGTTGTGACAACTCGTAAATCCGCATTTGAGCTCGCTAGTTTGCAATTAGCATCTTTGCTTTGTGAATTTACATTGTCTTATGCATTCCCGGACAAAATCTGAGTTCATGTCTTTACTCGTTTGTTACAACGATAATTCAAAAATTATGGTTATACGTATTCTCTTGTAAGTAACAAGTAAAGAGGGGCAACTGTAAACACCCGATTTTGTCCGGGTCATCAAAGAAATTCAAAAAAAAAAGAAGAAAAAAATTGAAAAAAACTAAGGTGTCTATATCACTAAGTCCCACATTGGAGAAGTTATGCTCCTTCTCCCTCCCCTCCTCCTATATAAAAGGGTGATTCTCAATTGTTTTGACATCCAAAAAATTACACCATTGGGCTTAATACTAAGTATAAGAGTTAGAGGAAATTATACTCTTGGGTTTAATACTAAGTATAAGAGCTCGAGGACTTTAGTAAATTTTTCTTGAAGTGAGTTGTTTTACAAGGTTTGATTTGAAGAGAACGTGTGAGGCCATGTGCACCAACTTCTTTGAGTATATCATTTTTTATATGCCTTTGAGGTAAGTTTGCTTATTTTTTCTTATATTATTATCTTTCATTATATACACGTGTATTTCATTTTAGCTTATTCTTTTATTAGTTTGGTTTATTTATTTATTAATTTTTTGTGTAAACTTTTTTTTTGTTTTAAAATTAATTCAATAATAAATTGGGATTAACTGAGTTATGACAGCTTATTGATCCTGTAGTATTTGTAATCATCTGAGTTGTGACAACTTGATGATTCAATTTTTTTTTCAAAGTTAAAAAAATAATCAACCCACTATCATTAAACATTTCTTTTTTAAAGAATAAAATAGGATTAACCGAGTTGTGACGGCTTGTTAATCTTGTAACTATTTTGGATCATCTGAGTTGTGGCAACCTAATGATTCAAATTATTTTAAAAACAAATCACTATTTAATAAATACTTAAAATTCATTTTTTTTATTAAAAAAATCTCATTTAATAGCGATAAATTCAATAATCAGTGGGTGACGTCTTTAGCGTAACGCAAGCTTCACCTATTCAAACTTTAATTTGATTAACAAAGTCGCGACGACCTGCTAATTCAAATTTTTTATAAAAAATAAAAAATTTAAATCTTTTCTTTAAATAAAATCAATCAACCCACACTTATTTTTTATAGAACTATGTGACTTTGAGTTCCTCATTGCATCTGAGGATACGTAGGAGCAGAACTTTTATTCTGTCAAGCTAAATTTTAAATTTTCACAAAATTATTTGTTTTGTTTAGTTTTGTTTTAATAAAAGGGATAAAACAAATATATTATGAGATTACTAAGTTTTGCATAACTAATTTAGGGTAACCATTTTAGGACGGATGTGTTAGGGGTGCTGTGGGGTTAAGTCTCTGCCCTTCCCTATGCATAACTGACTCCCGAATCCGATCTGGTTTCAAAGACCATTTTCTAAAAATGTTTTCTATTTTTTCCTAATTTAAATAAAATTGGTGGCGACTCCTATTAATTTATTTTGTTTCGCCGCTCCCACTGCTATCACGGTCGCGACAGTATCCTCACGTGTAATGTGGAACTCAAAGTCACGTAATTCTTTAGAAAATGAGTGTGAGTTGATTGATTTTAATTAAAAATAGATTTTTAGAAAAAGATTTTGTTTGAAAGTAAATTCATCGTTGCACAATATTCAAGTTAGCACAAGACTATTCAATAAACCCTTATGATCCAAATGACATTGAAAATAGCATCCGCTATTCAATCTTCATCATTGATCATTGTGTTGATTAAAAGATTTAATTTTTTATCATTTCATTTTCTTTCTTTCTTTTTTCTTTTTAAAGAGTGGACAAAGACAAACAAATAAACATAATTTTTCATGAGGCAAATAAATAAAAAAAGCAAGATTAAATATAAACATCACAAAACCACTTGAAACAAATTTTATTTTTATTTTTTAACAATTTTCAAGTTTTTCTCCATTTTTATTTTTCTATTTTCATCATATTTTTTGTTTTCATCTTTTTTCATTTTTTTATATTTTGATTTTTCTCTTTTTTTTTAATATATTTTTATCTCCTTAACTAAATCAATTATGCACATTTTTTTTAGCAAAACACAATTTAAAAATCTAGTCCTAAACATAACTCTCAACCTAAAACTAACTATCCCACTTAACCAACATAAATAAGCCTATATCTAAAATACTCAATGCAATACAAAAGCCCAATCTAAAACCAAGACACCTTTTCCATCCCCACCCCCCCGTTTCTTTTTACATCTGATAACAATATACTAAAAGTAAAGTTCAAAAGACATTTTTTTTAAAAACAACAAAAGCAGCACACTAAATTTGCAGGGGTTCAGGAAAATGAAACAAGGTGGAGGAGAAGGAAACTCACTCCCCACCAGTAGAGTTCGACATCGGGACGAGGCAGAGGCGGCAGTCCAAGCGGCTACGGCGTGCCGTGAGGGCACGGATATGGTCGATGGTCACGACGAGCGGGTTCTAGTGCGCAAGGCGACGTTGCAGCGGGTCAAGATCCAGAGATCTGGTGTAGATTCGACGGCGCGGACGGATGACAGCGGGCATGAACGGCTAGGTCGCTGGTGGAGTATCGTTGGTGCAGCAAAGCTCTGGTTCGGGCTGGTGGAGGTGACAATGTGTGGCTGCATTTGCAGCGGCGAGGCGATGGTGAGGCTGGAGGTGCTGGCGGGTGGAGTTCTGGGTCTGGCGTGGGGCGGCTAGTCAGAGTTGATGGCGGTGCACGAGGCGCGTCACTGGTGCGGCTGAGCTCTAGGTCTTTGGTGTGTTGAAGATGGTGTTGGTCAGTCTTGGTTGAACTTGGTTTTGGTTGGGCTGGTTGTATGATGGTGGTTATGGAGGTTGAAGATGGATAGTGTTATGGGTTGGTGGCGGTGATGGGTGAATATGATGAAGGTGGAAGATGGTGGTGGTGGATTGGCGATTGGTTGTGGATGGTGTTAATGGAGGTTGTTGATGGTTGTAGGGAGGGTGATGGTGAGTGATTGTTTGGTTCATGGTGGGTGGTGGGTAGTTTGAAGGTTGAAGATTGTGGTGATGAGATTAGATGGGGGAAGATGATGATGAATAGTGGTAGTTATGGATGAGGAAGATGAATGTGTTATAGTGTGCCCTCTATCCGCGAGGGTGGAGAAAAAAATCTTGTATATGGTTGTCGTGTGTGTGCTATGTTTTGGAGGAATAAAGCAGTAAAAATGCAGCCTGTGTGTGCAGTTGGAACGTGGAGAAAAAAGAGAGCAGTGGGTGAGGAGCAAAACAACCTTGTCCCCTGTGTGTGTGGTGTGTGCTGCAATGCAGTGTATGAAATACATAATGCATGGCCAAAAAGGGAAAAAATGTCGAGCAAGAAAAAGAAATTTGATTTTCATGCAAAAGTAGAAAAACAACAAGCAGCAAGAGTTCTACATTTTTTTTTTGTTTTTATTTATTATTATTATTATTATTTGATTTGGGTTGTAATTAAATTTTTTGTTTCTTTTTTCTTTTTTTTCCTTTTTTGGTATAAATAAAAAGAGAAAGCAATGATGAAAATAAGATAGAAACAAATAAAACTTGAAAAGAAAGAAAAAAATGTGTTCAAAATGTTGTAGTTAAACATTATTTAACATATAGTTATTAGTCCTTGATTAGGCATCAAAAACAAAAATTTTATAGATAAAATTGGGTATCAACAACTGCCTCTATTTGCTTTGCATTTAGACTAAATGGAAAGTAAAAGAATTGATTTAATTTTGTCCATGAAAATTTTCCTGTATAGATAGATGCAAAACGCAATGGGCACAAAACAAGGTAAAAACGTGGGGTATGAGGACCCCAAAAGGTAAAAAGCTTATGGAGTCAGGTATCCACTGAAGCTTGACAAAAGGCTTAAAGCAGGAAAAGGGAAAAGCTTGCGGAGTCGGTATCCACCAAAGCTTGACAGGAAACTTAAAGCTGGGAAGGAAAAAGCTTGTGGAGTCGGGTATCTGCTGAAACTTAACAAAAGCTTAAAGCAGGAAAAGGAAAAAGCTTGCGGAGTCGGATAGCCGAAGCTTGACAGGAAACTTAAAGCTGGGAAGGAAAAAATTTGCGAAGCAAGTATCCATCGAAACTTGACAAAAGCTTAAAGCAGGAAAAGAAAAAAGCTTGTGGAGTCGGGTATCTACCGAAACTTGATAGAAAACTTAAAGTTGGGAAGGGAAAAAGCTTGCGGAGTCGAGTATCAGTCGAAGCTTGACAGGAAACTTAAAACTGTGGATGTGAGGACTCGGAAACTAAAGGCAATGGGTATAAGGCCCTGACTTGCTGTGGAAGCTAAAAGCGATGGGTGAGAGGACCCAAGAAATGAAAAGGCAATGGGCATAAAGCCCTGACTTGTCGTGAAAGCAATAGGTGCGAGGACCCGAAAATGAAAAGGCAATAGGCCCTGACTTGACGTGAAAGCGATGGGTGCGAGGACCTGTAAATGAAAAAGTAATAGGTATAAGGCCCTGACTTGCCAAGAAAGCGATGGGTGCGAGGACATGGAAAGAAAAAACAATGGGTATAAGACCCTGACTTGTCGTGAAAGCGATGGGTGCGAGGACTCAGAAGTGAAAAGGCAATGGGCATAAAGCCTTGACTTGCCATGAAAGCAATGGGTGTGAGGACCTAGAAGTGAAAAGACAATAGGCATAAGACCCTGACTTCCCGTGAAAGTGATGAGAACGAGGATCCAGAAAGAAAAAGGCAATGGGCTTAAGGCCCTGACTTGTCGTGAAAACGATGGGTGCGAGGACCCGAAAGCGAAAAGGCAATGGGCATAAAGCCCTGACTTGCCGTGAAAGTGATGGGTGCGAGAACCAAGAAAGAAAAGGCAATAGGCATAAGACCCTGACTTGCTATGAAAACGATGGACGCAAGGACCCAGAAATAAAAAGGCAATGGGCATAAGGCCGTGGGAACTAAAAAGAAAAATGTGTTGACTATGTAAATACATGTGTTGCTTGAGATGATGTATGATGCAATGGATGCCTGAGGACAGTGCTTGTGATACCTGAGATGACGCATGATGCAATAGATGTCATACTGTAAAGATTTTTATGAACAAATTGGGTAAACAAGTTTTTTTTTCACATCGGAGCTTTGATTGAGTTGCTTTTGGTTCCACAACCCTTAAGGACTCTTTCCCACAGCAGGATCAAAGTTAAATAGTAATGAAATTCGCTGATTTGCTTTATGGTTTGCCTGATCAATACTCTCATCGAAAATTCATCACGTTTCCCATGACCTTTCGAGATTGTTAAAGCAAATCTAAATGCTTTTGTAGCATTGTCACATGTTTCACATCTCAATATAAAACTATCATGAGAAAATGCATATTGAATCAAAAATGGGTTGCAATGAAAATGGACTATCATTATAGAAGGGAAAAGTACAGGGAAGACAATACAAAAGGGATCAGAATTTAAAGGTTTACAAAAGAAATATTGGAGTGGAGTTTTCCAGCTCTTCCAGTGGTGCTCTCTTGGATGATCAATGCTAATTTCCCATGTATAAGACCTTAAACATCCTTTTATCTGTTTCTAAGAACCTGATTTGACCCAGTTTTCACGCATTGGGAGCGTTCATGATAAGACTTTCCATTCAAACTACCCCAGTTTGGCATAATGAAACTCAAACTGCCCCAGTTTGTGACTCGAGGCAACTCCACTTCTTCAGATGTGCCAGGAACCATCTTTGACCCTAACTTTTGCCTAGGTCGCTCTTTTCGAGTTTTCAACCTAGCAGATCGCTCTAATTTTTGCCTAGGCCGCCTTTTCAGGTTTTCAGCCTAGCGAGCCACTTTTCTTTTCTTTTTTTTTTTTTTTTTTTTTAAGCATAATACATTTTGGCTGCATCTGAATTTACAGGAAGTGGTAAATCTACACCATCCATGTTTGTGAGAATCAAAGCTCCGAAAATCTGTACCATCCATGTTTGTGAGAATCAAAGCTCCTCCGGAGAAAGCCTTTTTCACGACATAAGGTCCTTCATAATTTGGAGTCCATTTTCCTCGATGATCATTTTGAATGGGAAGATTCTTCTTGAGTACTAGGTCTCCTTCTTGAAACTGCCAATGACGCGCACGTTTTTCGCATAGGTTTTCATCATTATATATATATATATATATATATATATATATATATATATATTATTATTATATATGTTGTTAAAATACCGTTAATGTTTATGTTATTGTGAAATATGTTTTCTGTAGATAAATTGATAACATGATTATACTTGTGATATCTGTGTGTATGGAATGACTTTGTCGTTCGTATCATTCTTTGCTACGATACTGGTATTGATGAAAGGGGATCTCACCTCTTTGTTGTACTATTTTGTTGTGTTTGTATTATTAAAATTTGTATAGTAGGTGAAACGAGTTTCTTAGATTTAATTGGAGGCAATGTTCTGAGGTCTGTGACGGCGTCGAGGAGTGATCTCCCCAGTTCCAACAGTGAGCAGTTTGGTCAAGGAACGAAACAAGTACGTTAAGTTTTCTTGTTAGTGTTGTTATCATGCTATTAAGTAGGACCCGTCATTAGGTTTGTTACTATTTCTTGAATCTGTAAGTTTTATGTTTTAATTATTGTTGAATATCATGTGGTATAAGTAATATGTGTATTAATCAGTCCAGTCTATTTTCTGTATTATCTATATATTTCGGTAAGTTTATGTTTCCGCAAAAAGAAATTTTAAAATCCATATTTTAGAACTCAAAGTTTTTATGAAATGACTTTCAGATTTTAAGTTTTTAGTTGGAAATGTAATGCCCTACGGAGGGTGTTACAGGGCTAACCAAGAGACATGGAGGATGTGGTGCAGTATAGGTTGGACCGCATGCTTGAAGGGCTCAACAACCTCAAGCAGCGTGACCTCTTCATTAGCTGTGAAATTGCGGAGATTGTGAAGCAGCGACATAAATTCGAGTACTAGCTGAAGCGCCCTTGTCCACTGAAACAGGACTTCTTGGCCTACATCGAGTACGAGACTCAGTTTGACGCCCTTCGTAGGCTCCGCAAGAAGTTGATGGCACACGAGCTGAAGAAGCAAGGCAACAAGAACCTTAACAAGTCCAAGTGTGATTTTGTCGGCTTGCGAAGGATTATTGAGATTTTTTAGCTTACTTTGAAGTGTTACAAGGGCGATATTGAACTATAGTATTGCTACCTTGAGTTTTGTAGACACAGAAAAAAATGGCAGCATGAAGAAGGTAACCTATGTTACTGTCTATTTAATTTCATTGTATTTTTGTGAAATAATGCAACCTAGAAGCGCATAGCATAGCTAAGTGGGGAATGTGATTTTGAAGAGAATAGGTATACCTAACATAACTGTTTTATTTGGTGTTCTTTTTAATTTGCTATAGAAAAATTAGGAAGGTGAATTCCTTAGCAATTTTTTTTTGGTCTATTTTATGTTGCCTCTCCTTCCAATGGTTAGTACAAGAGGTTTAGATTAAACATGATGTTGGTTTCTTAAGGTGTTTTCCATTTTTCTTTCAATAGAACTTGATTTTAGGAACCCTCCCCCATGAGCTAGCTTTTGGGGTGGAGTTAGACCCAGTTATTTTAATAGTTTGTGAACTGGTGATTTCACACTTGTTCCATATCTAACACTTAGGGATCTTTCACATGTCTGTGGCATGACTTATTACATATAGTTGGCATGGGAGGAGGAAATGGTGGCGGTGGTGGTGGAGGAGGAGGTAAGAATTGAGGGCAAGGTCAAGGAAGTGGTTATGGTGCAGGTGTAGGTGTAGGTATGGGTGGCATGGGAGGAGGAGGAGGTAGTGGTCGAGGTGGAGGAGTTGGCGGTGAAAGGCAAGGTCATGACAATGGTTTTGGATCAGGTGTGTGTGTATATGGCATTGGAGCTGGAGGGGGAGGCCATGGGGTAGGAGGAAATGATGGTGAGGGATATGGTCACGGTGAAGGTGGTGGTTTTGGAGTAAGTGAGGCAGTGGCATAGGTAATAACACCAAAGGCATGGGCGTAGGCTAAGGTGTGGGTTGTGGTCATGGTAGAAATAATGGCATAGGAGGAATTGGATTTGGCATGGGCATTGGGCTTGGTTTGGGTTTTGAAAGTAGCGAAGGAGGTCCTACCAATCATGACTATGAGAATGACCCTTAAGATATCTCAAAATTTGCATGTAACTTGAATTGAAAAGATTAGCATATTGAAGATAGCCAATTATTATTCTTAATTTATACTTTGTAGTGATGGAAGACAAAGATTCTTGATGGCTTGATGTATCTTATCTTTGGATTACATGAACCACATTCTAATGGAACAATAAACCACTATTTGTTATTTCAAAATTTCAAATAATATACTTTTATCTACCGAAAATGCATCATCAGTTCGTTATATATAATCCAAAGTTATGTCTTTTGCTTGTGTAGGGTGGGGCCAGGGAAAGTGTTGTCTCTCATTAATAGAAGTCCAATACTAATCAATTAATTAGATTTAGGGGAACTAGAAAGCCCAATTTAACCAAAACCTTTGTTCAACCTCAACTTCATAGTCATCCAACGATGCACACGCAACATCGATCCACTTCCACACTTGCCTCCATTGACGGTGGTGCTAACCAAGAGACATGGTGGATGTCGTGTAGTATAGGTTGGAACACATGCTTGACGAGCTCGACAACATCGAACAGCGTAGCCTCTTCACCCGCCGCGAGATTGCTAAGATCATGAAGCAGGGATGCAAATTCGAGTCCATGATGAAGCTCCCGTGTCCGCTGAAGTAGGACTTCTTGTCCTACATCGAGTACGAGACTCAGCTCGCCCTCGGTGGAGCGCGAGCTGAAGAAGCAGGGTAACAAGAACCTCAACAAGTCTAAGTCTGATTTCACCGGCTTGCGAAGGATTATCGAGATTTTTGAGCTTGCTTTGAAGTGTTACAAGGGTGATATTGAACTATAGTTTCGCTACCTTGAGTTTTGTAGACATAGAAAAAATGGCAAGATAAAGAAAGAAGGTAACTATGTTGCTCTCTATTTAATTTCATCATATTTTTGTGAAATAATACAACCTAGAAACGCATAGCATAGTTAATTGGGGAATGTGATTTTGAAGAGAACAAGTATACCTAGCATAACTTTTTAATTTGGTGTTCTTTTTAATTAGCTATAGAAAAATTAGGAAGGTGAATTCCTTAGCAATTTTTTTTGGTCTATTTTATGCTATTTTTCCTTCTAGTGGTTAGTACAAGAGGTTTAGATTAAACATAATGTTGGTTTCTTAAGGTGTTTTCCATTTTTCTTTCAATATAACTTGATTTTTGGCAGCCCTCCCCTTTGAGCTAGCTTTTGGGGTGGAGTTAGACCCAGTTATTTTAATAGTTTGTGAATTGGTGATTTCGCCCTTGTTCTATACCTAACATTTGGGGATCATTCACATGTATGTGGCATGACTTGTTATATATAGTTGGCATGAGAGGAAGAGGTGGTGGCGGTGGTGGAGGAGAAGTTGGGAATGGGGGGCAAGGTCATTTAAGTGGTTATGGCGCAGGTGTAGGTGTAGGTATGGGTGGCATGGGAGGAGGAAGAGGTGGTGGTTGGGGTGGAGGAGTTGGCAATGAAGGGCAAGGTCATGACAATGGTTTTGGATCAGGTGTAGGTGTAGGTGGCATTGGAGGTGGAGGGGAAGGTGATGGGGGAGGAGTAAATGATGGTGAGGGATACGGCCATGGTAAAGGTGGTGGTTTTGGAGTAGCTAGGTGGAGGCAATGGCATAGGTGATAACAGCAAAGGCGTGGGCGTAGGCCAAGGTACAGGCGGTGGTCGTGGTGGAAATAATGACATGGGAGGAATTGAATTCGGTATGAACATTGGGTTTGGTTTTGGTTTTGGAAGTAGCAAAGGAGGTGCTACCAATCATGGCTATGCGGATGACCTTTAAGATATCTCAAAATTTGTATACAACTTGAATTAAAATAGATCAACATATTGAAGATAGCCAATTATTATTGTTAATTTGTACTTTGTAGTGATGGAAGACAAAGATTCTTGATGCCTTGATGTTTGTCAATCTTGTCTTTCGAATACATGAACCACATTTTAATGGAACAAAAAATCACTATTTATTATTTCAAAATTTCAAATAATTTGTTTTTCACTGTTAAAAAATGCATCATCAATTCATTATATATGATCCATGGTTATATCTTTTGCTTGTGTAGGGTGGGGCCGAGGAGGGTGTTGTCTCTCATTAATAGAAGTCCAATATCAATCAATCAATTAGATTTAGGGGCACAAGGAAGCCCAATTTAACCAAAACCTTTGTTCAACCTCAACTTCATAGTCATCCAATGACACACACGCAACATCGTTCCACTACCACACTCGTCTTCGTTGATGGTGGTGCTAACCAAGATACATGGCGGACGTGGTGCAGTACAGGTTGGAGCGCATGCTTAACGAGCTCGACGACCTCAGGCAAGGCACCTTTATCCGCTGAAGCAGGACTTCTTTGCCTACATCGAGTACGAGACTCAGCTCGACGCCCTCAGCAGGCTCCACAAGAAATCAGTGGCATGTGAGCTGAAGAAGTAGGGCAACAAGAACCTCAACAAGTCTAAGTCCAATTTCGCTAGCTTGCGAAGGATTATCGAGATTTTTAAGCTTACTTTGAAACATTACAAGGGTGATATTGAAATATGGTTTCACTACCTTGAGTTTTATAGACACCGAAAAAATGGCAAGATGGAGAAGTTAACCTATGTTACTCTCTATTTAATTTCAATGTATTTTTGTGAAATAATGCAACCTAGAAACATATAGCATAACTAACTGGGGAATATGATTTTGAAAAAAACAGGTATACCTAGCATAACTGTTTAATTTGGTGTTCTTTTTAATTAGCTAGAGAAAAATTAGGAAGGTGAATTCGTTAGCAGTTTTTTTTTAGTCTATTTTATGTTGCTTCTCCTTCCAGTGGTTAGTACAAGAGGTTTAAATTAAACATGATATTGGTTTCTTGAGGTGTTTTCAATTTTCCTTTCAACAAACTTGATTTTGGTCAACCCTCCCCCTTGGGCTAGCTTTTGGGGTGGAGTTAGACCTAGTTATTTTAGTAGTTTATGGACTGGTGATTTTTCCCTTGTTCCATATCTAACACTTGGGGATCATTCACATGTTTGTGGCATGACTTGTTACATATGGTTGGCATGGGAGGAAGAGGTGGTGGCAATGGCGGAAAAGGAGGTAGGAATGGGGGGCAAGGTCATGGAAATGGTTATGGTGTAGGTGTAGGTGTAGGTATAGGTGGCATGGGAGGACGAGAAGGTGGTGGTTGGGGTGGAGGAGTTAGTAATGAAGGGCAAGGTCATGGTAGTGGTTTTGGATCAGGTGTAGGTTTATGTGTAGGTGGCATTGGAGGTGGAGGGGAAGATGATGGGGGAGAAGGATATGATGGTGAGGGAATCGGTCACAGTGAAGGTGGTGGTTTTGGAGTAGGTGGAGGTAATGGCATTGGTGATAACAACAAAGGCGTGGGCATAGGCCAAGGTGCGGGTGGTGGTCGTGGTGGAAATAAAGGCATGGGAGGAATTGGATTCGGCATGAGCATTGGGTTTGGTTTTGGTTTTGGAAGTAGCAAAGGAGGTGCTACCAATCATGACTATGCAGATAACTTTTAACATATCTCAAAATTTGCATGCAACTTGAATTGAAACAGATCAATATATTGAAATAGCCAATTATTATTATTAATATGTACTTTGTAGTGATGGAAGATAAAGATTCTCGATGGCTTGATGTTTGTCAATCTTGTCTTTTGAATACATGAACCACATTCTAATGGAACAATAAATCACAATTTGTTATTTCAAAATTTCAAATAGGGTGGGGGCGTGGAGGGTGTTGTCTCTCATTAATAGAAGTCCAATATCAATCAATCAATTAGATTTAAGGGCACAAAGAAGCCCAATTTAACCAAAACCTTTATTCAACCTCAACTTTATCGTCATCCAACGACGCACACGCAGCATCGTTCCACTTCCACACCTGCCTCCATTGACGATGGTGCTAACCGAAAGACATGCGGACATGGTATAGTACAGGTTAGAGTGCATGCTTGACGAGTTTAACGACCTCGAGCAGGGCAGCCTCTTCACCTGCAGCGAGATTGCTGAGATCGTGAAGCAGTGGCGCAAATTCGAGTATAGGTTGAAGCGCCCTTGTCTGCTGAAGTAGGACTTCTTCGCCTACATCGAGTACGAGACTCAGCTCGACGCCCTCAGCAGGCTCCGCAAGAAGTCGATGGCATGTGAGCTGAAGAAGCAGGGCAACAAGAACCTTAACAAGTCCAAGTCCGATTTCACCAGCTTGCGAAGGATTATCGAGATTTTTGAGCTTGTTTTGAAACATTACAAGGGCGATATTGAACTATGGTTTCGCTACCTTGAGTTTTGTAGACGCAGAAAAAATGGCAAGATGAAGAAGGTAACCTATGTTACTCTCTATTTTATTTCATTATATTTTTGTGAAATAATGCAACCTAGAAACGCATAGCATAGCTAACTGGGAATGTGATTTTGAAGAAAACAGGTATACCTAGCATAACTGTTTAATTTGGTGTTCTTTTTAATTAGCTAGAGAAAAATTAGGAAGGTGAATTCGTTAGCAATTTTTTTTTTGGTATATTTTATGCTGCTTCTCCTTCCAGTGGTTAGTGCAAATGGTTTAAAATTAAACATGATGTTGGTTTCTTGAGGTGTTTTCCATTTTCCTTTCAACAAACTTGATTTTGGGCAACCCTCCCCCTTGAATTAGCTTTTGGGGTGGAGTTAGACCCTGTTATTTTAATAGTATGTGAACTGGTGATTTCGCCCTTGTTCCATAACTAACATTAAGGATCCTTCACTTGTCTGTAGCATGACTTGTTACATATAATTGAACTTTGTTCATTTCACTGTAATTTGTTTTTAAGATTTGATTTCTTTTTTAAGGCATATGAAGTATGAACATTTTCTTTTTGAATTTTTTTGCAGGCACTAGTAAAAGTTATTAGGTTTCACCGAAAGGTCCCTATAGTGTGGATTTATGCTGCAGCTTGGGAATTTGATCATAACTTAAATGTTGTTGCAGCTTGTGCGTTAATGCAGGAGGGTCCCAGAGTTTGCCCAACTTTAGAAGACCTTTGGGTAGAGTATCTTCGAATGGAACTTACATACCTTAACAAGTTAAAGGCCCGAAAGGTTGCTTTAGATGAGGATGAGGGAACTCTGACCCACAATACTAGAGCTACTAATGAAAATCAATGGAGAGATGAAAACAAAGAGTTATTTATGTCCCTTGATCAAAAAGAGAATAATGATGGACCAAACATTGAAAGTGATGAATCAAAGAAGAAATAAGAATTATTTGCAGAGCATGGTATGAACATTTTTCATACTGCCTACAGTAGGGCAGTTGAAGTTGTCCCTTCAAGTCTTAGTCTTAGGAAGTGATTTTTCGAAATATTGGAGGGTACAAACTTAGCACATTCTAAAAATATGCGTGAGGAGCTACTGAATGACATGAAAAGAGATTTTTTGACATAATCAGAATTCTAGGTTTGGCTCGCAAGGCATGAATGTGACCTTGAAAATGTGCAGGGAGAGCTAAGTGAAGAAGTCATAGTTCCCCAGGTGCAAAAAGCAGTTCAGGTATGAATCTATGTGAAGTGTGAACGACTGAACCCATTGTGTGTATGGTATCTGAGTAAATGCTTTTCTTGTGATTGAGATTTATCAATGCTTTAACTTGAAACTAAGAAAAAGATATTATGTTATGGATGGTACTATGGTAACCCCATTTTTTCTATACTCCTGCATCTAAGGATAATACTGCTTGGACAGAGGTTACTGCAGAATTCTTCTTTGATTATTTGTTTTGTGCGCCTATATTGGTCTAGTGAAACCTTGGACCCTTTTCTGTTTTGTAGGTTTATGAGGAGGCTTTGAAAAGTGTGCCTTCAGGCACTATATTTTGTTTGTATGCAAATTTTCTAATGGGTATTGTATCTCCTACAGAAGGAGAAACCAATATATCTGGGTCGTCATGTCATGTTGTAAACTATGTATCACATATCCTGAAAATATATGAAAGGACTGAAAGTATGGGGTGGATTACTGAAGATCTTGCTTACAAGTACGTGTTCTTACATTTGTAATTGAGACAATTGGGTGAGGCTAGGAAATTGGCAGCAAAGCTTTGTAGTGGAAAACTTGCAGAGTCGGTACAATTATGGGGATTAAGGATCACTATAGAAATTCGATGCATCATGACGTGTGTGAAATCGGCAAGTACACTGAATCGCATCAAGTAATAAAGTAGTGAGTAGAGTATCATCCCACGAGGATTATATTGTCAATTACCAAGTTTATTAAATTAACACCATCTGAGCTATCCAAAAGATAAGAGTTGATAAAACCAAAAATAAAACACAATTAGACAAAGTAATTATAAAATTAAACAAAGTAAAACTAATAAATTTAACAAGAGTTAAAAAACAATAATAGGAAAATGTTAGGGTTCAGACTTTACTTGAACTCTTTAGATGCAAATTCAAATATTGGTTTAATCATGTTCTAAGTAAATGATTTATGGTCAATTTTCAAAATTAATTAATATCCAATCCCTTGGATTATTAATCCTCTTACGCTGTTTTAGAATTAACTAATCCCTTAGTCTAATTCCAAAATAGAAAGGCATTATCAGGAAAAAGAGAATTACAAGAAAGACCACATAATTCACAATATCTATCCTTAGCGATTGCATAAATTATGATGTTTATCACAAATCTAGGCTCATGTAAATTTTTTCAAATCATACATCAGCCCAACAATTCATTTCCAAATTGATCAAGTTTAGAAAAGCATTAAGGATAGAGATAAACACATAAATCATAGAATAGAAATATGAATTAAACTCAAAAGAAATTACATCATCTAAGTATCAAGATCCATCATCCCCTAACAAAAGGAAATTATTTATACATAGAAAAAGAACAAAATAAAAGAAATATTAAGACAAACTCTATTGATAATTAGTGAAAAGAGTGATGGTTGCTCCCCTTCAGCAGCCCAGCAAAACCTGAGGGCTCCTCCCTTCAAACTTCTCTTAAGTTTCTATTTATAAACTAAAAAAAACCTAGCTATTTCGCTCCCAGCACTTAAGCGTTAGACTACCCGAGAGACCATTTTTGCCTTGATGCACGCGCCTGAGCACTGGCTTCCCAGCGCTAAAGCGTTGGGATTTGCCAGTTCAGCGCTTGAGCGCTGAACTCCCAACGCCTAAGCGCTGGGATAACTGAGAGACTCCTCGTTTTGCCTTTCCAGCGCTTGAGCGTTGGCTCTTGAGCGCTTGAGCATTAGCTATCCAGAGAGCCTTTCCTCACAGCAATTCCAACCGTTCTTGCATGAAATCGAATCCAATCTTGTCCCCATGCAATTCCTATAAAAAAAATAAGAAAATATAAAATAAGAGATACAATTTAAAATAATAAAAACATAATAAACTTAAGGACAAAACTCAATTAAACCGATTAAAAAGAATGAAAAACCTAAAATAATGAAACGTAAAAATATGAAATTATACAGGTTCATCACTCCCCAAAACTTAAACTTTTGCTTGACCTCAAGCAAAGAAAAATAAAAACAAAACAAAACAAAACAAAGAAAAACTTAAAACACATAGAATCAAACAAGACAATACCGGGCATTAAAAATCATTCATATCCTCATAAACTGCTTCATAATCTAATCTCGAAGTGTCACATATGAACAATCCAATTGCCACATCGCCTCTCACATGCAACTTTCATGTATAAATGACTTCCCAAAAACATGAATGAAATACCAATTCTTATTAAAAAGTTCAAGCTCGGATAAGTTTTATAAAAATGCAAATGCACATCAAACCCACATCCAAAGAGTTGTTCTTCATCTCTCTTCACTAATGTAAACAACACACAACCAAGGATCAACAGGATTTTTAAAAGCTTGTAATGTCAGGTCATAGGTGAGAGTTAAGAAAGAAGTGGTAGGATAAATGAGACAAAAGTTGAGATACACATCATGCATATTCCACAATTCAAGCCTCAAAATTAAGAACAAGTGCAACACGGAGCATAAGAATCCATCACTTTAGTTGCATAATTTTTTTCTTTCAACAATTTCTACCCCCAAACTTATTTCTTTGCAAAACTTTCAGTGGAATTTTTCTTTTTGATTTTTTTTCTTCCTCTTTTTTTTTAGTTCCTGAAATATTTCATGTATACAACAATAACAAAGGCTTGAATAATAAAATAATACAAGACATGCACTCAACAAAGGGTGAATAAAAAAGAATTTTTTTTGGGTATGGAAAAAGAAAAATATGGGTAAAAGAAAAGAAATAAAGGTCAAACAATAAACAAGGCTGCAAAAGGGACTTAAGGATACACTGTGTTCACAGGTTAGTTTGAAAGGCTCAAACGGTCCAAAGAAGGCTCTAATCATTTCCTTAATCATGCATCATCTAGGATTTCGCCTCAAGAGAGAATCAAACAATGTCTAGATGCAAATCATTCACACATATGCATTCTCAAAAACTTTCTCTAAGCCTGATATGCAATTGATAATCTAAGGTCTATCAAACATAAAGATAGGAAGAACATCCAAACACAATTGAAACAACAGAGATAAATATAACTCATGAATTCTCATATGCTATCCCAAGAAATCAAATCAATCCACAATTCAAACAATCATTGGATATTCAATTCAACACACCGACATGCACATAATGACTCAAAACTGAATTAGGTGATGATAATAAAAATAATTAAAAACAAATGCGAAAATAAATTATTAAAGAAAGGAAAAGAAAAACTCTTTTTGGAGGTCGACAACTATATACATTCCCCTACAAAGGCTCTGAACTCAGGGAGGCACTTAAGCCGACACAACATTGGCTAGCTCAATCTTAACAACATGGGTCATGATCGTCCTTGAAGAGATTCCACAAATTAAGAAGTTCATGATGCACAAATTCATAAGAATGCGTCTCAAGTCAAAAAGATATTATCAAATGACTCCTTACTCAGTCCATTCGTAATGAAGTAAATTTTATCTTCTCGTTTTGCGGAAACCATTCCTAGAGAATTTGATTTAAAGCATTTAAGAGATGCATGAGCCCATTTAAAACATCAAAGCTACAGAAATTCAATTGAAAGTGAAAATAAAAACAAAGAAACTAAAACCAAATAATAAAGAAAAATAAAGAAAATAAAAATTTTGGGTTGCCTCCCAAAGAGTGCTTGTTTAACGTCATTAGCTCGACATTGCCTTTTATTAATCATTCATGGTGGCTTGAAGCAGGAAAAATATGATGACACATTTTTTTTTGTCAGATCTTTGCCTCCATACTCGATCATTGCCCTTGAAATCCTCTCTAAAAATATTTTGAACTAGAGTTGAGCTAAATTGTCTTGGAGGCACTTTATCATTTGTAACTCCACTAGGCCATGAGATTTTCAATTTATCATCAGGTGAGGAGTTAACTTTCAGTAAGTCATTAAATAATGGTCTTATCTGAAATGAATTAGTGGAAACTGGAGGATCTTTTTCAATTCCAACAATCTCATAAATAGGAGGACCTTTTTCCTTTTCATCAATAATCTTAGAAGTAAGAAGATCATCATTAATTAATGGTGCAAAATTCTTACCACCTGACTCCTTTTAAGCTTTACCTTGGATGCAATTGACAGGGTTATAGAGATCTGATGTCTGTGCAAATTAATCAAAGACGTTGATGGTCACCTGATCTCCATCCACCCTCAAAATCAGTTCACTTCTTGGCACATCAATTAATGCTCCTGAATTAGCTAAGAACAGTCTTCCTAGAATTAACGGGATATCAGCATCCTCGTCCATATCTAAGATCACAAAGTCAACTGAGAAAATAAATTTGTCAACCTTCACTTGTAAATCTTCCACAATACCGTATGGATGTCTGATTGATCGATCTACTACTTGAAGGGAGACCATTGTAGGCTTCACTTTTTCAATTCCCAGCTTGTGCAAGATTAACAATGGCATCAAATTAATGCTCGCACCTAAGTCACATAAAGCCTTGTCAACATTCAACTTTCCAATAGTACAAGGGATGTGAAAATTTCCTAGATTCCTTAACTTCGGTGGTAGCTTCCATTGAATTATGGCACTGCACTCCTCAGTAAGTGCTACAGTCTCATCTTCTTCTAACTTTCTTTTCTTAGAGAGCAAATCCTCCATGAATCTGACATAAGAAGGTATCTGCTCAAGCGCCTCAGCAAAAGGAATATTTATTTGAATTTCTTGAAGACTTCTAAGAACTTGAAAAAATGTTTCTCTTGAATCTCCTTCCTAAATCTTTGAGGATATAGAAGTCTAGCATATAGTGAAGGATCAATTGTTTTCTTCAGCTTTATGTCTTTCTTTTTCCTCGGCACTCTCGGTTGTTCTTCTCTGGCTTCAACCTTTTTATTATCATCCTGAGACACAACCTCTTCAATTGAAACATGATTGCTTCCACTCAGATTACATGAAGAACTAAAGACTTTTTTCTTGTCTTCCTCTACAGTCTTAGCACTTTTTAAGGTGATTGCCATACATTGTTCCTTAGGGTTTACCAAAGTATCACTGGGTAAACTGCCTGAAGGTCTTTCTTGAAAATGTTTTGCTAACTGCCCCACTTGATTTTCAAGGCTTCTAATAGCAAATTCATGGTTCTTATGATTGTTTCTTGATTCTTCCATGAAGGTTTTAGTCTATTGTACAAAAACAGAGGTTTGTAGAGAAAGTTTCTCCATTGCAACCTCAAGAGGAGACTTCTGATCAGGCTGAGCATTTAATGGAACAGGTTGATTCTTTTAAGAGAAATTGGGATGATTCCTCCAGTCTGGATTGTAAGTGTTAGAGTAAGGATTACCATGTGACCTTGAAGGATTTCCCATGTAGTTTACCTGCTCTGGAATGTTGACCCCTGAATTTCCTGCCTCACATTGACCATTGACATGGTTGCCTCCACAAAAGTCGCAAGTCATACTTTGATGATTAAATGCGTTTACCTGTAAATTACTAACTTGCTTGGTAAGGTTGACAATGTGTTGCATCATAGTATGATTTTGTGCAAGTATAGTATCAACAACATTGAGCTCCAATATTCCTATTTAACTGTAGATCTTCCATTAGGAGCCTGGTACTCATTCATGGCCATTGTCTCAAGTAATGCTTGGGCCTCCTCTTGGGTCTTTGTGTTTATAAACCCACCAGCAGATGCGTCCACCATAAGTCTTGTGGAATGATTCAAACCACTATAAAATATTTTCACTTGTTGCCAAACTTCGAAAGCATGATGAGGACATTTTCTCAAAAGCTCTTTAAATCTCTCTCATGCTTCATAGAGAGATTCCCCTTGACTTTGAGTAAAATAAGCAATCTCATTCCTTATCTTCATGAACATTGATGGAGGAAAATATCGAGTGAGGAACTTACTAACCAGATCATCCCAAGTAGAAATGCTTCCTTAAGGCTGGGCTTGTAGCCAGCTCTTGGCTTTATCTCTCAACGAAAATGGAAAATATTGTAACCGTATGGCATCATCACTGACTCCATTATACTTGATAATATCACAAAGCTTCAAGAAATTTGCAATATGAAGATTAGGATCTTCTGCTTGACCTCCCCCAAACTGATTCTGTTGCACCAGCTGTAGAAGAGCTGGTTTAATTTCAAAATTGTTTGCTTGGATAGCAAGTCACACAATACTGGTTGTGACTCTTTCAGAAGATGGAATGGCATAATCTTCCATAGTGCGTATTTTCTATGCATCAACATTTTCAGCCATCTTTTCTTCTTTAATTTCTTTTCCTTCTCTGATTGCCTTTCTGATTGCTCTTTCTGTTATTATTATTTCTGGATCAAAGATTAATATTCTTGAATCCAAAGTATCTTGCATAAACAACAAACAAGCAAACCAAAGTGAAGAAAGAAAAGGAAATACAAATAAAAAATAAATAGAAATAAACCAAGAAAACAAAAATTGAATATAAAGAAATAAGATAAGAAAATTAATTGAAATAAAATTAAACAAACTAAAATAAATGTCCAAATTAGTGCCTTTTTAAATTACTACTTAATATTGACAATTAATAATCCCTGACAACGGCGCCAAAAACTTGACGTGTGTGAAATCGGCAAGTGCACTGAATCGCATCAAGTAATAAAGTAGTGAGTAGAGTATCGTCCCATGAAGATTATATTGTCAATTACCAAGTTCATTAAATTAACATTATCTGAGCTATCCAAATGATGAGAGTTGGTAAAACCAAAAATAAAAACACAATTAAAGAAAGTGATTATAAAATAAAATAAAGTAAATCTAATAAATTTAACAAGAGTTGAAAAACAATAATAGGAAAATGTTATGGTTCAGACTTCACTTGAACTCTTTAGATGCAAATTCAAATATTGGTTTAATCATGTTCTAAGTAAATAATTTATGGTCAATTCCCAAAATTAATTAATATCTAATCCCTTGGATTACTAATCCTCTTACGCTGTTTTAGAATTAACTAATCCCTTAGTCTAATTCTAAAATAGAAAGGCATTATCAAGAATAAGGGAATTACAAGAAAGGCCACATAATTCACAACGTTTATCCCCAGCGATTGCATAAACTATGGTGTTTATCACAAATTTAGGCTCATGCAAATTTTTTCAAATCATACATCAGCCAAACAATTCATTTCCAAATTGATCAGGTTTAGAAAAGCATTAAGGATAGAGATAAACATATAAATCATAGAATAGAAACATAAATTAAACTCATAAAAGAAATTACATCATCCAAGTATCAAGATCCATCATCTCCTAACAAAGCAAAATTAGTTATACATAGAAAAAGAATAAAATAAAAGAAAGATTAAGACAAACTCCATTGATAATTAGTGAAAAGAGTGATGGCTGCTCCCCTTCAGCAGCCCAGTAGAACCTGACGGCTCCTCCCTTCAAACTTCCCTTAAGTTTCTATTTATAAATTAAAAAAACTTAGTTGTTTCGCGTCCAGCGCTTGAGCGTTGGACTACCAGAGAGACTATTTTTACCTTGATGCACGTGCCTGAGCGCTGGCTTCCCAGCGCTTAAGTGCTAGGATCTGCCAGTTCAATGCTTGAGCGTTGAACTCCCAACCCCTAAGCGCTGGGATAACTGAGAGACTCCTCGTTCTGCCTTTCCAGCGCTTGAGCACTGGGTGTCCAAAGAGCCTTTCCTCACAGCAATTCCAACCGTTCTTGCATGAAATCGAATCCAATCTTGTCCCCATACAATTCTTATAAAAAACATAAGAAAATATGAAATAAGAGATACAATTTAAAATAATAAAAACATAATAAACTTAAGGACAAAACTCAATTAAACTGATTAAAAAGAATGAAAAACCTAAAATAATGAAACGTAAAAATATGAAATTATGCAGGTTCATCACATCACAAGGAGTTCTCCTTCACCAAGTGATGCTGATCTGCTATCCCTTTTTGAACATCTTAGACAAATTTTGACGAAAGTGCCTGTTTCAAAATCAGAGAACTTGTGGGTAAAGGTATGTTGTCACTACCAATTTTGTTATTTTTGTTATCTTCAGTGAGTTATGTCTCATATAAAATCTGCTTCAAGCAAATTAGTTTTGACTTGAGCATCTGTTGCCTCCAGGGTTTAATTTATGAAATATTTATTTGTTCCTTGATCATTTGATTTTTGAACAGTTTCCCGGTTAGAATTACCTGGCTTTACTTTTTCCAATATGGTATCCATATGGGTTTCCTGTAGAAGACTAAATGTTTGTTGGTTATTGTTAAAGTAATTCATGACACTATGAAAATATTATATGTCTAAATCATTTTTTTGTAATTTGGATTTTAATTTATTTTCTTGTCTCGTAATGGAGTATTTGCCATTTGAAATCTATGTTGGGGTTTGTTTCTTCATGTCTTAGTTTTCGATTAGCTTTAAATTTCTCTGTGCTTTCACTTGATGATATTTTAAGGTGGATACATCTCCTTAATGCTGAAAATTTTTGTATTTAGCCTCAACAATCAATATTTTGTGTTAATAATTGTTCGTGCATTGTGTATTTATTCAATTCAGCTTGAATTGATTTTTCCTTCACTTGGAACTGTTCTGTATACTATTAAAGTCACATAGTTCTTAAATCATTTCATCTTTCAAACTCTCACTTAATACAGGACCTTAAATTCTATGCAAATCAAAGACAGTATTTTGATAAACTGGTGGAGATTTCTGTAAATTTCTTTGACTAGAGATGGTGGCAGTGAAAATGGGATTTTCCCTTTCGTCTGCCATTGTAAGTTTTATTCTTCAAAAGGATGGAATTCAACTGGCCTGAAATATCTATAAACGGTATGTGCTAAGGAATTAACTCAGGGTTTTGTTTTCCAAAACATGCTTCATGTGAAGTTTTTCAGGAGATTTTATTTCTTGTATGTATAATTCCTCTACTGATTCTCATTGCAGATTTCTAGCTTTACCACATTTTGGCCTTGCTTTATATAGAAACTGCATTAACTTGGAAACAAACCTTGCATCAATAGGAGATAAAGATGGTTTCATATTAATACTAGAGTCGAATTAATTTATAATTCGGCTAAAGTTTGTGTAGTAATTTTTGTCGGCCATGGTTGACCAAACAAGAAATTGATTGGACCTTTGTTGACTCGAATGTGTTTTTGGCATAATGTTCAATTATCGACCATGACACATCCCTTTAGAACGCAATAATGAATGAGCATAGACCAGTGTTACTTTAGTTAGTGGATGTGGTTCCCTGCTCCTATATAAAGAGGTGCCATTACAAACAAGAAACTCGAGCAAGTAGGGTAGCTTAGCTTGAGTTATTTAGGCAAGTCGCACTTGCGAATAGAGACGATGGGTGCTATTATAACTAAGTTGTTGTACAAGGCTTTATTACTTCTATAGAGCACTTTTTGTGCTTTGAGTGGTATTTATCATGGAAGGGATGTAGATGGTAGCAGTTTTGGTCATCCAAGTCAGTGGAGGTTTGGTGATGATAATGACAATTATTGTTCGTATAGAAGTTGGAGGGGTTGTGGGAGCTTCTTTGGAAGAGGTGGTAGCGATTATGATGATCACATATTTTATACATTAATAAATCCTCATTTTTAGTCATTTACACTCTCTATGTACTTAAATGATTAAGCCTGATTATGTTTTGTAAGTTTGGACTCAAATTGGACTTAATTGATTTTTTTAGCACTATTTAGGTCTTACACTGTTTCTGTATTTTCGCCATATCTTGAGTTCTAAATGTGTAAAAATTATATATCTTACCTTGTAAGAAAGATAAGAGAGAGCTCTACAACTTTCTTGAAGAGCTCCAGGTAAAATATGGACATCTAGAGGAGCTAAATGGGCTTGGAAGTCAGAACACGAGTTTTGTGTCTGGAACCTGAATAGTATACAGTAATCATAATATAACTCGGGTTGTAGGAATTATCTTGGGCTGAAATTTAGTCATTTGAAAGTTAAGAACATATCTATAACTTTCATGAAGAACACAAGAGCTCATTCGAACAACTTGGAGGTGATATTAGGTCTGGAAGTCAAAACAGAGGTGCTGAAACTGGGCCTGAACAGTCTGTAGTAATTGGGTCATATCTTGAGCTGTAGGACGAATTTATAGATGATCTTAGTTGCATTGGAAAGCTGAGAGAAAATGTTACAACTTTCATAAAGACCATGTTGCTTCATTCGGATGGCATCCATGAGATCAACACTAAATGATTTCGGAGACAAAGAATCTCAATAATCCAACCACTCATCCATTCATCCAACCACTCAACCAATCATCCAACCACTCCACCCACTCATCCACCTACTCTTAATTAGACCCCTTGTCATTTTGTACCCCTAATCCTCTATAAAAGACACCATTGGCTGATCATTTGGTGCTCTTGGTGTTAGGCTTAGTTTTTAGAAGTTATGGTTATGCTTGTTTATTGTTTTCCTTTGTTGTAATTTTCTCTTGCTCTAAATTGAAGTTATGTTCATCTTTCTCTTCTTCTCTTTTTCTTTCTTCTTATCTATGAGTAACTAAATCTTCATCTTGCTTGGGTGAAAGAGTGAAACTCTTGGTAATGAAATAAGGTTAGATTATTTTATTTCTTGTACTTAAATGATATATTATCAAATGGACATTATATGTGTTATATTTTGTTTCTAATCAATTTAGAAACCTTCTTTGTACAATGGAGATCTTGATTTATTGTAGACAATAGGATTGGTACAGTAAATGCTTGAACTCATTTATAAATATTGGTAGATAATTAAAGGAATCATAACATGATTGCATATATAATTGAACTTTGAATGTTATATTTTCTTATTGGAACCTCCGTTGTGTGTGGATTTCAATTGAGTTATAAAGAGAAATAATATTGCCTTTAATTTATTACTAAGAGTGGATCTCCTAACCCAAGCAAGTTCTTAAATTCATTTGTGAACATCTTTTATTACTTTTGGTGTTGTGACAAATCATTTTCTTACCTCAATTAATTTTTTTTTTCATTAATTTCCTGTGGATCGACCTCGGACTCCCGAGAAATTTATTACTTGAGATAACCTGCACTTTGGTTTACATCCTTTAAATCCTGCAGTCAAATTCCAAGGGTAATGGGAATGTTCCGATTCCCGGTAAAACAATTAGTACAGGTGGAGAGGGAGGCGGCGGTGGAGGTGAGGGTGGAGGGCAAGGTCATGGAATTGGCTTTAGTGCAGGTGCAGGTGTAGGCACGGGTGGCATGGGAGGAGGAGCAAGTGGCGGTGGTGGTGGAGGTGAGGATGGAGGAGGTGACAGTGGAGGACAAGGTCATGGAAGTGGTTATAGTGCGGGGTGCGGGCATGGGTGGCATGAGAGAAGGAGGAAGTAGTGGCGGAGGAGGTGGCGGTGAAGGGCAAGGTCATGGAAGTAGCTATGGTGCGGTGTAGGCATGGGTGGCATGGGAGGAGGAGGAGGTGGTGGTCGGGGTGGAAGAGTTGGCAATGAAGGGCAAGGTCATGGCAATGATTTTGGATCGGGTGTAGGTGTAGGTGTAGGTGGCATTGGAGGTGAAGGGGAAGTGGTGGGGGAGAAGGAAATGATGGTGAGGGATACAGTCACGGTGAAGGCAATGGTTTTGGAGTAGGTGGAGGCAATGGCATAGGTGATAACAACAAAGGCATGGGCGTAGGCCAAGGTGCGGGTGATGGTCGTGGTGGAAATAATGGCATAGGAGGAATTGGATTCGACATGGGCACTGGGTTTGGTTTGGGTTTTTGGAAGCTGCGGAGAAGGTGCTACCAATCAAGGCAATGCAAATGACCCTTAAGATATCTCAAAATTTGCATGCAACTTGAATTGAAATAGATCAACATATTAAAAATAGCCAATTATTATTGTTAATTTGTACTTTGTAGTGATGGAAGACAAAGATTCTTGATGGCTTGATGTTTGTCAATCTTGTCTTTTGAATACGTGAAACACATTCTAATGGAACAATAAACCACTATTTGTTATTTCAAAATTTCAAATAATCTGATTTTATCTACCGAAATGCATCGTTAGTTCATTATATATGATTCATGGTTATGTCTTTTGCTTGTATAGGGTGGGGTCGGGAAGGGTGTTGTCTCTCATTAAAATGCCTATAAAAAAAAGTGTTTATTTTTTTTTTATATAAATAACATAATGAAGTTTGAATTTATAATGTTATACAAACATGTAAATCCCTGGTTATTAACCCAATCTTAGTGGTTTTATAAAAAAAACGTTCCTTGTACCAAAAGAAAAAAATATGTATCATACCTAAGAATTTCTCTTTTGTGTGATCACCCTCGTTTAATCTTGGCTGAAGTTCTGCACGTTAGACAAAACAAAAACGTACGATTTGTTTTAAATAATCAAATGTACTAATTATGGTGCATAGATGCATAAAAGCGAATGCTTATAATACACCCTTTCAAGTTATGGTGCATAGATGCATTGTTCACTTGACCTCCTATTAGAAGGAGTGTGAGTTGATTCCTAGTTTAACGTTATTTAAAAAATAACCCCTAAATTAAGGTAAATTCCATGTTAGTACTTGTGTCAAATTACTCCACCTTCCATACTCCATCAGACTCATACAAACTCCATCAGACCCTCAACACTAGTTGGACTCTGCGCCATTGTGTATGATTTCCTGAATCAAGGCAAACTCATCTTCAAGATTATCATCCCATATCTTGCGAATATGGATTGAATTGTTTTTTAGCAGAAGCAACATTCCTTGCTTAGAACCAAAATATCAATTATCCAAGAAATCATATAAATATACTCCACCATATTTGCTCAGTCTCCATACTAATATTATGCACATGCATATCAAACTTAAAAGCACTTAAATTTACAAGAGATTTTATTTGATATAGAAAAATTGAAAAAAAAAATAAAAAAGGAAGAAATTGAATCTAACCTAATTAAGTGAAAGAGAAAAGCAATGGAACTGGCTATATCAGGGAGAGAGAGAAGAGAGATTCAAAAAGCTCTCTTTCTAGGTTTTGGTTTTGAACCCCATAAAATATCAAACCCACCATCATCAAAACATTACTCGGTGCCCGAAGTTTCAATCTTTTGTATATGCTTCATTCAAAATCTTGCATATTTCGAGCCGTAGAGAGTCACCGTCGATTTTGAGCAGACGCCTTCAACTCCATGGCCATTGCTTTAGTCGACAAGGTCATTGTGGCATGAGAAAAATGATAGAGTAAAAGAAAAGAAAAAGAAAAAGAAAGTCCATACAAAAGTTGTTAGAAGA
Source organism: Ormosia emarginata (assembly GCA_029884605.1). Taxonomy (NCBI): domain Eukaryota; kingdom Viridiplantae; phylum Streptophyta; class Magnoliopsida; order Fabales; family Fabaceae; genus Ormosia; species Ormosia emarginata. Next base: position 18,378,438 of record JAQQTP010000060.1, on the reverse strand, counting down.
ACAAAAACAAAATAATAATAATATTTTTCTGAATTCTCCAGTATAGTATTGGGTCTGTAAAAATGATCTTTGGTTTAATCTTGTTCATATGATTAGAGGGTTTACATGTTAATAGCTTTTCAATTGCTCTAAAGTTGAAGCACTTATTTTTGTAATCGTTGTTAGATTCATGACTGGTTATGTGCGTCATGTATATAATAATGAAAGTAACTTCTCAAATTCGATTCATGACGGCTGAAACCAGCATTTGAGAAGTATTCTAAAAAAGATTTTAACAAGTTAGGGGTTTTTTTGCAATAACTTGTGCATAATTTCTTTCTTTTTAGGAACCAAATTTATAATTTACAATTTCTTATGCTTTTACTTATTAACCAAGGTTTAGGTAAATGATTTTTGTCTTTGATCTCATTTAATATGCATAAATACTTGATTCTTTGCAATGTGCATATTAGACGCAACCTAACATAAGTTACAAAGTTAGGAGTACGACTACTAAAATATGTGGCCTTGTTAAAAATGTTTATCTTTTGGAAAACAAAAAAAGTTCGGCAAAGCTACCTGAAGATTCGAGCCAGGTTATATTTTATGGATGTTATAGCAGTTGAGCATGAGTTTTTTATGTTCTGTAAGAGAAAAATATGTCTTGCTTTATGCCACTAGCTATTAGTTGAGTATTGAGATGATGTTAAATTAGATAATCTTAGACACTGGATCTAATCTTGGTGCTATGGAATTTTTCTTTAATTAATTCGCGGCTACCTAAGATCTCTCCCAGTCTCCCCTCCTGTTGCTTTCAATATTATTAGTTAATGATATTATGACTGGATCAAACCTTTTTATTTCCAATTGAAAGTTACATGACAATAAAAAATTTATTATTCCATTCGTCTATTTTTATTTATTCATTTAAAAAAATTAAATTTTTTTATTTAAAAAATTAATTAGTCATTAATTATTATTTTTAACTTTATACTTAATATTAATAAATAAAATAAAAGATTAATATAGTGATAATAATAATAATTTAAATATTTTAATAAAAAATAATTTAGTCAATAAAATTAATTTTGTTTATAATTAAAAACTTTTAATAATTTTCTTAATTTTTGTATAATAATAATTTTAACAATTAGATAAAAGTCAACAAATATTTAGTTAGAAATCTCACTCCACTCAATTTTCAAAAAGTTAGGTACCTTCTTAAAGACAAGACTTAGGTGTCTCCGTAAAGCCTAAACATAAAACTTCTTATAAACTATTCAAACCTCTTTCATTAATTCAATCCTAACAGCCTATCTATAATCCAGTGGAGGTGTACTGTAGCCAAATTCATTTGTCAAATAAATTAACAAGTGTAACAACCAAATTCGCGCACGTAATAGAGTAGGACATAAAATCGATGAACCCATCCATGCCTGCGGATGAGGTGCTACTCTCAATAAAGGATAAATAAACCAGGCAAGTTCTCCCAGAATATTGAGCAATTCGGCTAGCTGTCACTGAGGGAAGGTAATTGATGTCATAATTTTCACTAGGAATGTAAGAATTTTTTATTTATTTTTTCAGGATCATTGATCCCCTCAACTTTCTTGCAAGTACCTGAAATAGAAACTGCAGCAGCAACATGACATCAACAGAGGAATCATGGACAAGTTGGTTGTGTGATTTGGTAAATTTAAATTACAGCATTATGTTTTCAACAACACTTTTGTTTACACGCTTCAAGGGATTGTGACAAAACTCTTGCTGACCCGTCCCAAGTTTTTCCAGCAAGCAGAGGATTACAGTTTCATCAATCAATCCGACACAAACATCGTTGTTGATGGAAGTCTCCCATCTCATCATGATATAGCCCCTGCACCACAAGAGGAGAACTTGCAGCGATCTTTCTCTGCCGATAGCTACCACTCTCATGCCACCTTCAACACCGAAAACTCCAGCACCATGAGCAATTCTTCAGGGGAAGATAGCAGCTTTGAGAGGCCTGCAAAGGTAGTCAAGACCGGAACTTCAAACTCTGCTAACACCGGGTACCTCTCACAAAACAAGGATGCTTCTCCCTCCTCCTACATTCTTTCGTTTAACAATGTGAATCCTGCACCTATATTATTGAGGATTGATTCTGCCTTGAAGCCAAAAGGTAAGGTTGTGAATAATGGAAGGTCTTTGCCTTCAAAGGGGTCCTTGGAAAATCAAAAGAAGGAACCAAGACCCAATATTCAGGAGGGCAAAAAGACTGGCTCAGTGGGCAGATCTCCTCACCACGCTCAAGATCACATAATTGCTGAGAGAATGAGGAGAGAAAAGATTAGCCAGCAGTTCATAGTTCTTTCAGCCCTTATTCCAGGCCTTAAAAAGGTTCAATTTTTTTTATCAGTGATAAAAACCCAGATTACTTTCAGTTCACAGCTATATATTTAGCTTAATCTATATATACATGGTACTAATTATTAAGGTATGCTCATTCGGGTTCAGATGGACAAGGCCTCTGTGCTGGGGGACGCTATAAAGCACGTGAAAGAGCTCCAAGAGCAAGTGAAACTACTGGAAGAGCAGACCAAAAGGAAAAGAGTAGAATCGGTGGTATATGTTGAGAAATCTCAGCTCCCTGCAGACGAAGATGTCTTAGACACCTGGTCAGATTCTGGGGACGGAAACTCCTATGACCCCTCAAAAACAAATCGATCACTGCCAGAAGTTGAGGCAAGGGTGTCACACAAGAACGTGCTGATTCGAATCCACTGCGAGAAACAAAAGGGCGTGCTGATGAACGTACTCAAAGAGATAGAGAACCTTCATCTTTCAGTGATCAATAGCAGTGCCTTGCTTTTCGGGACCTCCATTATGGACATAACCATCATAGCCGAGGTACAGTTTTACTTGAACATCACTGATGAGGAATGAAAAAAAATATATATAATATTTATCTTTAATTAGTGCACTTATTAAAACACTTATTTTTTATCTTTAAAACACTTACTAACAAAATCTTTAATTATTTTACTAATTAACAGAATAAGTGTGTAAAGGAAATGTCTACTTCAATTTTTTGGTTGCATTAATGTCACGGTGGACTCTAATGTGGGCCGCATTTACATAATATGTTTTGCTCGGTTGCAAATGCAGATGGATGATGAGTTCAGCTTGAGCGTGAAGGAGCTGACCAGAAATCTGAGGGTGGGACTGTTGCAATTTATGTAGCTTACAGGTGTGTGGTGTCACCGGCCCTCACTTTAATGCATTATATTTTGGAATCAATAAATGTCCATCGTCTCAGCAGTGGGCTACATAGAAAGAGAAAGCCAAGAAGAAATGGATGCGACAGGATGGATGTGCATAATGGTGGTTGCCTTGTTGGAGTGATCCACGTGATTTGAAAGAGGTGAGGTCCATTATTGGAAAGTGGGATTTGACTGATGGCAAATTGGAAAATATAGCCGATGTATACCGTATCTTAACCTCTTTTGTTATTAGTTTTTAATTCTGATTGATAATATGTGTGGTACCTCCAGTTCCCGATGTCTGATTTGCTAACTACAAATTTGGGTTTTGTTGAGCCTCGTTGTTTGTGAATTAATCTAGAAGAGAAGTTTTTTCTTTTACTTTTTTTATTTTATTTTTTCCGTAAATAAACGGAATCAACGAGCCACACAAACAAAATCAAAATTAGAAGCGAGGTTTAGGGATCCAGGTCCCCGCCAAGTTTGACAATAAACTTAAAGAAACAAAAGATGGGACATGATGAAAAAATAATAATTAACCGAAGCCCATAGAGTGATCACGTTGTGCAAAATAATACCCTCTCGCATAGGAGTGAATCTTAGATATTCTTAGTATTACACTAATGGTAACATATGACTCTTTATAAGCATAGTGAATCATATGAAGCGGGCACTTGGAGTCCATTTCTAGAATGATCTTATGTAAGCCCATGTCTTTCAAAAGTCTTAGCCATATCGTGCACCCCAAATCTGCTTGTGTTATCGAGCAAAGCCAGACACCAAGGTGACAAGAAAACACAGCAATAAAGCTTCCACAAGCCGACCAAATTACACCCTCACTTGAAGAAGAGTTATCTTGCTGCATGATTGACCCATGAGTATTTAATTTCCACCAACCTGCTGGAGGGGCCACCCAGGCACCCACTACACCATATTAAACGAGTCTAACCGAAGTGACGGATGGACGTGCAAAGTGATCTCAAAAGCTTGACTACATTCCCGAACCCTAGCTTGCACCTGAATGAGGAACTCCTCATAGTTTTCAAAGATAAAACGATTTTGACGATACCACAAAGATAAGCTCCCACATGGACTGAATGTCTCTTCCGAACTGCTTTGACAAGTTTTCATACACCCAAGTATTCTTATATATCCATCATGAAGAAGTCAGGATTTAAACTTGTTATCCATCAACGGATCGATGCCAAATGGGAGAGACTTTTACACAATCTTGTAAAACATTATCACTACGAATTTTTCTTTGAATAAGTCTAAACATACATCACTTCATATCACTATCATCAATCAAATAGTAAACTTATTTAATTAACAATTTACTTATCATTTAATTATTTAATTACCTATATTTAATCACATTTTCTACCACAAATTCCTTGATTAGTTATAGGTGAATTATTGATAAATTTAATATTCAATTAATGATAAGTGATATGAACTGTGTGTATGAACGCATTACTCTCTTTCTTTATGTTGGTCCTTCCTTTCAATCGTCATTCATCTCTAGTCAAATAAAGAAAAAAATGATACTCACACATCAATATTATACACATATTTGTCTCACATTAGTTTATGTGACAGAATTAGAATGTAATAATATAATATATAACAAGAAAGTACATGATTTTCAAATGCTAATATGTCAATATGACATAGCACTATATGTTTATAAATTTGTCGTGTAACAAATACATGTGTTCCTTATCTGACATGTAACATCTAATCTGACAATTTATAAAAAAAAATGTATACTTATGTCGTCAAGTGTTAAAAATCTCACCACATAGGTAAATAAAATACAAAAATCAAATATTAAATAAATTTTTAAAATACAAATCAATAATAAAAATAACAAAAATGAAAAATAAAAAGAAAAAGCAGATCCAAGCAGTGTCACTATTGCATTTGCATAGATGAACATGTTCCTAACTTTTAGATCAAAAGTAACAAAAATGAAAAAAAAAAAAAGGCAGATTCAAGTGGTGTCACCATCGCATTTGGAAGATCAGGTTCCTAACTTTTAGATCAAAAGTAACAAAAATGAAAAAAAAAAGGCAGATTCAGACGCCATTTGGAAGAACAGGTTCTTAACTTTTAGATCCTACTTATGATGGTCGCGGCGACAAGCATATATTTTCTGAAAGCCTATCTTGTGATGGTCGTGACAGATGGAAGCAGTGACAAGCATATTTTCCTAAAAGTCTGACCTGTGGTGGTTGTGGCAGATCGAAGCAGTGATAAGCACAAGCAGATCGTAGCAGTAGCAAACATATTTTTCTGAATGAAATATCTTCTGGCAAGACTTCGGACTAGTGATTCTCAATTAAGCATAAGCAAAACAAAGGAAATATTCTTGAGCAGCTATCAGAGATTTCCACGAAATTCTTGGTAATGGAAGGTGAAATACTCTTGATTGTAGTAAAACAAAGTATAAATTCTTGGTAATTGAAGGTGAAATACTCTTAAGCAAAACAAAGCATAACTTGGTGTTTTGCTTGATTATAGTAGAATTTGTGTTATCCTTTTCTTTTGTTAACCATCTATTTAATCCTTAAATTGACTCATCCATCTTAAATTTTCTATTTCTCAAACTGTAATTTGCCACGAAATTAATGCCACGAATTGTAATTACTTAGAGGTCACAGGTAGGAAAGTAAACCATTTTAATTGAAAAAGAGAAAATAAAAAAAATAACTTCTGCTTTTTTACTAATCTATTGATATTTATTTGCTTGTGCTTGTCATAATCGCTTAAAAAAAATCTTGCAGTGGCAAGGAGTTATATATATATATATATTGAGAGGTCATTACCTATTATGATTTGAGATATTTTGAGAATATTTTATTATCTTATGTTAGTTGAGTTTGATATATCAGATTATTCATATTTATGATTACTAAATCAAGTAGCATATTAGTGTACCAGATACTTACATGGCATTATTTTTTATTATTTATTTTTTGATTGATTTTTCATGATAGAGCTACTATCAAAAGTTGATTTACCTTTTCTATATGAACATAAAACTGTTAGTGAATGAAATGTTTTATTCATCTTAACTCTTTTCATTCATTTTTTAGTTGAAAGTGAGAATTGTAATAAAAGAGTGGTAATTTTCTGATGGTTCACATAGCTTGAGCAACCCTCACGCTAGCTCTTAGCAATCATTTATTTTGATCATCAAATCTTCTATGAAGAACTAGAAGGAAATTTAAGATAATTGTTGTGTAAGTCAATGATCATGCTGTAGAAAATAAATTTGGACAATTTGACCTATACATTAAACTGCAGTAAGGTGTGTGACACCGGTTGTCTATCAGGAGTGGCTTAAGGTAGTTAGGAGCTAATTAAAGCCAAATAATGAAATGAGGCTTTTTTTATTTATTAAATGTAATAATATTTTTAATAAAATTTGGTTTTCTAACTCTATGTCTATGAGTAAAGAAGATCATTTGACTTCTAATGAAAAATGTTCTGGACCGTGGTTCGGGATCCCATCCTGAAGGATCGACCCGACACACGAATCACCGGACTCCTCTGTAGACACCCCGGCTAAAGCCTCATGACCTCGGTCCAAGGCATCGGACACTTACGATAGCCAGACCTATACAAATTCTCCCCCAAACAAGGATTGGCCATCAAAGTAACAGTCCTGACAAATCAGAGACAGACCTCCACGATCGTAGGACAGTCTCGACAAAGTCAGAGACGAATCTCAACGATCGTAGGACAGTCCCGACAAGGTCAGAGACGGACCTCAACGATCGTGGGCTGAAATCTCTGCCAAGGCACGATCCTGATGTACCTTCGTCCTACGTAGATTGCATAAGGATTCCAGTCACGCTCTCTCTATATATATATCAGGCTAAGTAAACCTAAGGGAGGAGATCTCTGACTATCTGATATATTCTCCTTTACTTAACATCTACTTGGGCATTGCCTGACTTGAGCGTTGGAGTCCCATTGCAGGTACCCACCCCCTGGGCTTCATTCGCTTGGCTGCAACTGCATAAGGAGGAAACTACCATATACGTGCCTATTTCAGGTACCCTCTGAACCCATTTCAGAACAAAAAATAATTTGTAAGGATAGTGATAAATAATAGAAAGGTAACATGAGAGGAAAAAATAACAATTATAAGAAACAATTATTTAGTAATTAATTATTAAGAAAGATTGAGAGTAGATAATAATAAAAAATTAATTAGGAGTAAAAAAAATGTAAGAAAATATTAGGCTTTCAATTAGGCTTTATCATTAAAAAAATTTAATTTAATTTTCTAACATATATGATATATTATATAATTAATATAACATTAAAAAAATTATGAGGCCTAAAGTAAGTTGGGACCTAAGGTAAGCGCTTTATCGGCCTTGCTCTCTACTCCAAATAAGTTTATAATAGATGCAATGCAAGTTTATAATAACACTTTATCAGATTTTGTTGATAATCTTTTTAAGTTGTTTGGAGAATGAAAATTGCTCATACTCCAAATTCTGTTTGGAATAATTCATTTGAATTTGATGAGAATGGTGTTGATGAATAACATTGAATACTTACATGTAAAATGCTTTAGTGAAGAAATTTTTGGCCATTCAAAACATTGATAGTTACAGTCGAAATGGTACAATTGATGCAATTAATTGGTGCGAATTCTATTCTTCTAGATCCACGTCCAACAGTAACTGCGATGGGTTTCTTCTTAAAGAAAGTATGAGTTTCGTCATATAATTTATTTTTTACTTAAATAGGTTTGTAATATTCAAAATATATTAATAAATATTTTTATTTAAGTCTGAAATATGAAAATAAATTTTAATAATAATATAATAACAAATATTAAGAAGATATTAATTGACACCTAAAAAAAGACAATAATAGAAATACTTATTTTTTAAATAATTTCTTATTATTTATATCATAATTGTATAATTCAGATCGAGATTGATTCGGTCAAAAGGATGGGTCAACAGGTTAACAGTCCAACCGTAGGTTAAGTAGCTAAACCAAAAACCTGGTCAAAGAAGGATTTAAAAAAAAAATTATATATACTATATAAAAAAGTATTTTATATGAAGATATTACATAAAAAATATATTATATAGAAAAAGTACTAATGGTGTAAGCAAACTACTAATGATAGCATGTGATTTAATGGTAAATTGCATTTCATTCCAACAAGTGTCTTCTAGGTATCATGTTCAAATTCTACAATTTGTCTTTATTAAGCTTAAATTGAAAAAAAAAAAAAACAAAGGAACTCGGGTCAATCCGGGTCAACCCGACCGAGCGGGTCATCGAGTCACCCGAGTTGACCAAGTCAATGTGAAAACTCATTTTGACCAAGGATTGGACTAGCCCAGAGCCCGGGTGACAGGCTTTCTGGTCAAACCGGTTGGATCAGTCTGATCCATACAACTATGATTTATATGTACTCAACCAATGTATTTTTAAATTAAACTTATAAATATTGTTTTTCTTGATGAATTATTATATGCTTTTTTAAAATAAAATTATTTTTATTTATAATTATATTTATCTCAGTATTATTTAATTCTTAATTTATATCGTGTATTGCACTGGTGTAAAATATAGTAATATATAAAAAGAAAGTAAACGCCTTAGAATTTTGACGTGTATCATTTGTGTCATTAAGTAAGTATTTTACTTTCTTGACATAGTAAGTAAGTAGAGTATTTAATATTCTACAATATGTTATTTTATGTGATCATTTTTTGTCACATAAGATCTGATATGGCAACATAGAACATATAGTAAAAAAAATACTACATATCCAAAAATCAAATAATAAATAAATTTTAAAAATACAAATCAATAATCAGAAAATAATAGATATTAAAAAAAATAAAAATAAAAAGCATGTCCTTGTGGTGTCACCGTTGTAACACCCCAATTTTTTAGAAAAATGTCCCGAATGTTCTGTTTGTTGTTTTTCAAGTTTTTGTGTAAAAGACCGTTGAGTCCCTATTTTACTATTTCTTATTTTATGTATGAAATACAAATACGTTTTACAGACTAAAATTTTATTTGGTCATTTTACGTAATTTGTTTCGAGACGGTAAAATAAAAGTTTTTCTCAAGCTACTGTTTTAATTTTTCTGGGAGATATACAGACAATTAATACTTTCTGTAATTTTATTTGAACGTTTTGGATGATTTGCTTCGCTGTGGGGAAAAATAAAAAAATGACCATTACGTCCCGATTGTATTGTTTTTAATTTTTCTATACGTTACAATGCTTAATATTATTGTCTGTGATTTTATTTGGACTTTTTGTGCGATTTGCTCCGGGACAGGAAAATAATATTTTTTCGGGCCGGGAAAATCTTGTTTTAATTATTCAGAACTGAGAGATCTTACTTAACCCGATTCTGAATGATATTGTATTTAATCTTTTAATTTTTAGGATTTAACTGTCAAATAAAATAATTTTGTATTATTATAATATTATTTTATTAGTCAATGTAATAAAATGACAGTGGAGCCGAAAATGTTTTGCGGGACTCACGTTTAGTTAAAACAGTTAACTTAGTAGCTTAATTAAACACCATTAGTGAAGGAATTCTCTAGAACATAGTGACTAAGCTAGATGACTAAGCTTAATTAGTGACTAAGCATGGTGACTAGGTTAGGATTAACCAATGGGAGCAAAGCTTGGTGAACAAGGCTTAATCTTGATCTTTGAACCATCCTAAGGCTTGGATGAAGCCAAGCAAGGTTACACCTTGCATGGCTTGATGTTTACGGCCATTTGGCCTTTGGAGGACAAAAATCACTTCATCTTTCATGCATTTTCTCTCTTCTCTCTCTTCCAAAAATCCTAAACTCCATTAAAGCTTTCTTGAAGCTAGATTCGGCCAAGCCCTATTCTACACCATCCAACCACCCAAAATTTTATCCAACCAAGTTTTCTAAACCTAAACACAATCCTAAGAACATCTCTAGTTGAGAGTTCTTGCAAAATCTTTCATTTGAAGCTTGGAAACCTACTTGGAAAATTTTACCTAGAAGGTGAAATTTCTTGTTTTCCATTTCTAAACTCTTTTTCAAAGTTCTAGGCCATGATTTCTCCATGGTTTAAGCTCTCTTTTATGGTTAGTAATTTGTAGTTTTGTTTAAGCTTGTTAGGTGACTTGGTGGAGTGAAAACCGAAACCTAGAGGAGGTGTGAAAGAGTAATTTTGTCTTCATTTAAGGTAAGAGGAAGACAAATCTTATCATCCGTGAGTGGTGGTAAGAAGATGGAGATTGATTTGTTGTGATTGTAGAATCCATAAGGATTCCTTTGTTTGTGTTTGTTAGTAGCTTGTTTGTGTGGTTGTTAGTAGTTTTCCTATTTGATGTTTATAATATTTTGTATGATGTTGCATGTCTACAAGCTTTGATTTGCATGTTTACAAGCTTTGATAATTTGTATGTGTTAGAAATGCATGATAATGTATAGGATGTGAATAACATGCTAAGGAATGCAAGAGTGTTCCAAAGAACACCACACCAAGGCTCACGGCCATTGACCAAAAAGGAGAACCAAAATGTTCTCATTATTTTCCTAAAGTATAATTTAATTAACCTAGAAAAATTAACAAGAGATAGAATTGTTTAGATCAAGGAAAATGAATTTAGAAATCAAATAACACAAGTGCATATTTCGGCCAACATGCCAAACCAAAGATCCATGATTTCTAAAATCAATTCCAAACCATTTTCAATTAAAAAGATGTAAGATATGTTAAAAAGGAATTTTTCTACAATGAGTTTTAAAGAAACAAATTTATTAGAATTAAGTTTAAGGATTAAAAATTAATAATTTTATTGTTAGAAATGAAATACAGTAACTTTTGAGAATTTCTAACATATGGCTCATACTATAATTTTGAAGCATGTTAGTGGTTTTCAAAAGGATTAAAGTATACGGTTAAAAATTAAGTAAACAGAATTTTTACGGAAAAATTAGGAAACCATTAATATAATTTTCTAAACAAAATACTGTCAATTTTTAGTAAAAACGGGCAAATAAGATAGAAAAGATGTCCAAAAGACAGTATACGGTATGAAAAATATTTTACATAGTTTAAACGTATTATTTATTATTTCTGTTTATTTAAACAGTAATTTTTAAGGGATTCGGACAAGAAAATGATTTAAAAATCTTACGCGATTGAGAAAACGTATTAAAAACTCTACGCGATTTTAAAAACAGAAAAATAAATTTACGCGATTGAGAAACGTTTGTAAAAATGACGAGATTGTGAAAACGCGATAAAATTTCTACGTGATTGACCAAAACGGTATTTTCTGTATTTTTTCTGTTGTCGGGCTATGAGGTGAACCCGTACAGGCTTTGGAACAGTATTTGTCCGGTGGGACTTACTGTATCTTTTTATATTTGAAGATATATTTTATTGAGGGTATTTTGGTAATTTGAGTTTATGCCAGTTTTTGGTGGATTGGTTGACGAGGTGAATCACATCATGTTGTCGATGCGATAAACGTAGTGTGATTCATTGTCTTTATGAACTTGGAGACGTTAGTGTACGGGATCCCATATATGACAATCGGTCGCTCATTGTGGCCAGTGGTAACCGAGCAAGACACTAATGAACTCGACACGCACTATATTTAATCGAGATTTTGTAAAGTCTAATAGTACAATGCCTGTAGTGCCACAACGTGAGACCGTGAACTACACCGCGCCTTGGATAGTGGATTCCATGTGACGTGGGGCTATAGACGCAACGTGAGACCGCGGAATAGTTTGGTTGGGCAGCCGTGGTACTAATAGATTTTGCGGGCATTCTCTCTCTGATATCTCTATGTGTTTAGCTCCATGGAGTAGGATCGTGTCATATTATATGTGATGATATCTTGGATATTATTTTATTTTATCTGTTTATTGTCAAACTCTTATATTATTTTATCTGTGATATTATTTTATCTGTGATATTATTTTATCTGTGATATTATGTGTTGTTATGATATTTAAATCTTTACACTATTCTGTTATTAATTAATGTTATAGCTTTTCATATTGCATGAACTGTATATCTGTTGTTTGTCGTTTTCTTATTTGCCATGTTTTTGATGATTTTAGTTTGTCTTACCTCTTTATTGTATGTGTTTTCTGTACATTTATTTACGTGGTAAAGAGTTTGAGGAAGAGGAACAGCCTCTTGAGATTTTGTATCCTGAGGAGGAAGAGGAGCAGCAAGCTGAAGATCAGTACGACGACCAAGAACCATCTGATCATCCATATCCATTAGACTGATTTGTTTGGGTATGGCGATATCAGGATTTTTGGGTTTTGTGACACTCGAGTTTCACGGTGGATCGTTAGCTTGGCATCCACGGGGAGATAGAGACTCAGCGACTTACTTGGGACGGTTGACTGTGTCCCTACGACATATGTTTGATGGAGAGCAAGTGATGACGACTACTGTGTTTTTGCACTTAGAGTTACCGTTATCTCTTAGGCGTCATTGGGATGGTGTATCCACTGAGCCTAGTGAGATGACTATCGTGTCGACTGCGCGGTCTCGTTTCCGCCGAGTGTCGAGGCATCCTGGATATTTATCTTCTGATGAGTTTCCTTAGAGTGATCCATCAGAGGATTAAATGTTTATGATGTGTATTTTTGGGCGCGTCTGCGTATGTATATATTGACTCTTTACTGTTGTTGTTTACTGTTTCTGTTTAAATATTTGTAGATATAGTTGTAAATTATTTGTATAACTTATAACTTGGACCATATGTATATTATGAGTGATGTTGTTTCTGTTTATTTTATATTTCCGCGTTATTTTATTTAATAATATTCTATTTAACAAGAATTATTTTATAACTCGTATTAGTACGTAACAAATGTTTTACAACTTGGGTAGATTTTATTTATCTTTCTTTTATTTTCTTTATATATGTGACATCCCCGCAAGGGTGTTACAACCGTTGCATTTAGAAGAACAAGTTCCTAACTCCTAGATAAAAAAATAAAAAGATAAAGAAAAAAGCATATCCAAGCTTTGTACCCATCGCATTTGGAAGAACAGGTTTGTAACTTTTAGATCCTACTTGTGGTGGTTGCGACAACAAGCATATTTTTTTGAAAGTCTGGCTTGTGATAGTCATGACAAATTGAAGTGGTGGTAAGCATATTTTCCTGAAAAGCCTAGCCCGTGGTGGTCGCGCCAGATCAAAGCTGTGGCAGGCACAAGCAAATCGAACCGGTGACAGACATATTTTTCTTAATGAAATATCTTCTAATGAAATGAGACTTCAAATTGATTGTTCTCAATTAAGTATAAGCAAAACAAAAGAAATAATATAATATAATATAATATAATATAATATATGAAAAAGAAAATCCATAACTTAAAAAATTACCATGTGTCAATCTTAGGTGGCAAGCAAAACTCTAATTTTTTGTCATGTGTTAAATAGCTCACCTATTTAAGTGTCATGTGTTTTTATAAAAAAAAATGACAATATAGCGTTGAGATGTCTACATAATGAACGATGCATATACAAACATTAAAACACAAATAACCAAATCAAGAATCATTTAGTAAATAAAGAACCAAAAATGAATGACCAGAAACCATCCAAGAAATAAACTAAAAAAAAAATCAAAGAAAGAACTAAAGATACAAATTGAATGATTTTTTTTAAACGTAGAATTACATTAACAAGTAAGTCTTTAGTAATGGAAAAAATAAATAATCATTCAGAACACTCTCCCCAATATTATTTTAATTTTATATGTTGTGTCATATCCTATAATTTATAAACTTTGTTGTATCAATGTATCTATATCGTATCGTATTTGTATCACGTATTAATATTTATGCTCCCAAACAAAATAGATTATAATGTAAAGTGCTATCATTGTCTTTTTCGTATATTAATTTCACATTATATTTAAATTTGAATACCCAGTATAATCATTTTAAATATAATTGTCTTCTTAATATCTAATTCAATTAAGACAAATACATCTTTAAAGTTCTTGCTATTTTTTTATGTGTTTATATATTTTTCAATTGTAATTAAATTTAAAAAAACATTTTATTTATAATAAATTTATCTTCAATTCAAATTTTAATATGAAATTACAAAATTAAAAGAAAATTTATTTTATTTTATTATTTTGTATTATTTTTAATTTTAATATTATTCCGTACATTACACAGGATGAAATGCTAGTTGTATAAAAAATGATGTAAACCTAACTATAATCAAATAATCAAAACTGTGTAGACGAGAGTAACATTACTCAAAAAGAAAATTATCATTCATTAGTAATCAGAATTTTACTGACTTAAATATTGTGATTTGTGTCTTAAATATACAAAGGGGTGCCCGAATGAATTGCCTATAGTGAACAGAGTCCTTCTATTTAATCTAAGTTGGAAAAAAAAAAACTGATTTTTAATGAGATGATGTTCAGTCCAAAACTACTATTCAACCACGTATAGGGCTAGACGGCAACCCAACGGCCCAGCCCAACTAACTCATTTTGACAGGGATTTTAATGCTAAAAAAAAAAATAGTGACTTTCATTTAAGAATTAAGAACCTTTCTGATAACCCTTAAAAAAAAAAAAAAAGAAGAGAGAGAACCTTTCTGATAGAGATAGATAGAACCCTGATAGAGATAGATAGAACCTTTGGGAAGCAATAATAATGCGCACAAATCAAAATCACCCAACCCCAATATGCCATTCTTAGCTATCAAATCTTAAGCAGTCCACCATATGTACAGGCGAGGGACATTAACGGCGGCATTTCTTCCTTGGAACTTAATCATAAGGCACCTTCAACTCCAGGTAGAAAAAATATTTATGTAAATTTTGTTTAATTAAGTTATGTAATTTACATTGATTTTTATATTATATAATTATTTTATATTAAAAATAATATATTGATTATTAATTAATTTAATTTACATAATTTACATAATTGTGTAAATAAAATTTATGTAAGTATTTTTTTTACCTAAATGTTTTCTTGATTAAGAGTTAGTATCTCTTAATTCCACACAATCAGTAAAAGGGTGATATTAATAACCCAAATCTCACTCGAAAAAATATATCAGGCTCAATTTGACAATCTAATTTTAAATATTTAGCTTTGGATCGGGATGAGCACCCCCACATAAAAGGTGAAACCAAGGTAGTGTTATTGACCTTAGTTATCATGTGATATTAATCACCCAATTTGTCTTTTGTCCTTATTCACCCGTAAATAAAGCAATTAAGCAACATGTTAAGACTTTGACATCTAATGCATAAAATTGAAATTAAATGGACAAACCCATAGTTTGTCTGTTTCTGAGTTAATTGGATCCTTATAGATTATTTAATTGTAGGTAGTAGTATCATACAGGGGCTATGCTATAAAACGCTTTCTGAGTATTATTGATTCAAAAAAAGTAATACTTTGAAAGGGTAAAATAATCAAACATTAAAAGGCTCGATTATTTCCTAGCAAAACCCTTTCATATATGATATAACGCCAGCTAAGATGCTATAAATGGTAGACCAAAAAGTTGGTCTAATTATGCAGTGATATTTGTCCGTAGTTTCATACACGCTGACGATAATAATATAAACCATTTGTCATTCAATTAATTAATTAATACCGTAGCACCCAAAAAGAAATTCATGATTATATTGTCCTATATATTTCCCCAAACAAATATAAGAATTAGGATGCATTAGTTGAATTTCTCTATTATTATTACTAGTTGGAGTTGATGATCTAAACGAAATGTCACAGCGTCGTCATTCCATTCCTTTTTTGGAATTGAAATTAGATTTACTTAATTTTCTTAACATTATATTAAAGAATTGTTGCAATAGCTTATAATTTTTTACCAAGTTAAGCAATCGCAATTGCCACATCAGCATAAGTAGAACAGGTCAGTAAATATGTTAGCAAATGCCTATTTGGCCAATCCCCCACCCCCCTTCCCAAAAAAAATTATTTATTTGACCATCCACACTATTTAGTTATGGATAAAACTTAGACTCCAACTCAAGTTAAAGAAAAAATTTTCAATTTCTTCTAATTTTATGACATGTGTCTGTTTTTATTAAATTAATAAAACTGAAACAAATAAGAATTTAATAAAATAGACACATGACATAATAAAATTATAGAGAGTTTAAGAATTTTCTTTTAACTTAGATTAGAGCCAAGTTTTGTACTTTAGTTACTTCCATAGTTCCATCCTAATTTTAATATAGATCATGTAGTCAAAGGTTTATTTATGGACTTTTTTACTTTACCTATTATATTAAGTTTTAAAAATTTGTAATTTTGCATCAAAGGTTATTTTATTTATTTTTTTCAAAATCTTGCAACTAATGTTATTTCTATACTAACCCACCCCTATGACCCACGACTAGAACCTTCAAGTGCTAGAGCTCTACCTGACCACACCATGAACTGACGCTTTACCTGGCCATCCACCACTGTTGCACCACCCATCCCCAAACAACCAACACCACCAAGCCGTACTTGTGTCTTGGTGGCACAGAAGAACACCAAGAAGCTTGCTGCCATAGGAGATGAGAACGAACTTTTTGTTAGCGGCAATCGATTTGAGGCATTGGCAATCTCCCATGGTGGCAATCGGCGGCGCACGATTCACTACCGAACCCAGCACCATCCTCCCCCTACGTTTGTGAAGATCTAGCCACTGCGTTGCTGCCCCTACGTCCAGTCTGAGGAGCCAACCATTGCATCACTTGCAACAGTTGCCACTCAACCGCCAGCGAACAGAACGGAGTCGCACTATCGCCGAATTCTGGGAACTTAGATTTGGGCTCTAGGAACTTAGATCTTGATGGATTCTAGGTTTGCAGGCACAAGGGTGTTAGCGGACTTAAGTGATGGCAGATAGTGTGTGGACAAAATTGACAAGTGCACCGAATCGCAAAAGCAATAAAAAAATGAGTAAGAGTATCGTCCCACGAGGATTAAGTTATTACTTACTAAATTCGCTGAAAGTGACGCTATTTGAACTAACAAAAAAAGGGAGTTGTTGCAAAATTAATTTAAAAGAAATATAAATAAGCAAAACAATAAATCAAATTGATGAAAAACAATAGTATTAAAGCATTAGAGTTCAGATTTCATTTGAACTCTTTAAATGTATATTCAAATATTGATTTAACTATGTGATATGTGTGAAACAACATCATATTTTGTTCTTGTTTTGCATGCATTTTTATGCATTTTAATTTTTCTTTTTATTTGTTTTTCCTTTAGTTCGGATAACTACAGTATTTGTGGTGTTATTGTGCAGGATTAGTGCTAAATTGACCTTAAAATGGATGAAAAGCTTGCACGTTTGAAGTTTGAGTTTTACGGATAGCAAATTGGAGTTAAAGGTTCATTCCAGAGAGATCCACGGCCTGCACGTGGAATTTTCCATAGCTATGGATCGAGCAGTTGTGTAAAGAAGCAAAAGTATTTTTCCAGAGAGTTCCACGGGTTGCCCGTGGAATTTCCCACGGCCGTGGAATTCAAGAGTAGTCCAGAATACACTTATCCAGAGAGATCCACGGCCTGGCCGTGGAATTTCTCATGGTCGTGGATCGTAGTCCGAGACAATTTTTAATTTTATTTTTATTTCTTTTTATGGGCTTAGACCAGGTTAGACCGTAGGGGTATTTATAGATATTCTGAATACAATTTTAGGGTTCCAATTTCTGTTTGAAGGAGGCACGTTTAGAAGCTCTAGATCTTCATATTCCTCTTTTCTTCTCCCATCGCTACTGGTTTGGATGTTCTATTTTATAATTTCTTGTTTCTTCTTCTCTATGTTTGAGTAGTTTCTTTTATTTTGAGGATTGGACAATGCCCTTTGATACATTGATGATGATTAATTGACTTGGTTTACCATTTTCATTAATCTTGAATGTTCTTTGATTCAATCCTTATTGTGTTTATTCTTGTGAATTTGCTGGCCACATATTTGCATCTCACAGATATTTAGGGACATACTGAGATGTGAACCTAGGTGTTAGAACCATAAGAATTGAACTTAAGGTCTAAATCACAATAGTAGGTTTAGCCTTTCGAGGATTTAATGAATTACCATAAAGCGTAATGAGTTCAATTTAAATTCAATTACCACGAAAGTAAGAATTGGTTTAATTGGTCACGGTTCTTGTCTCTTGAGAAAGAACATTAACTAATTTAGGAAAATTCACCTTCAATTAAATTTCAATTTTAATAAAAGGATTGTCAATTAGGATTTGTCTTGTATCATTGTGGTTACCCCCAATCCTGGAAGCTTTCTTGAATTTGAAAATATTTCTTAACAACTTGCTACTTTTGTTCTCAACTTTGCACTTTAATATTTATTTATTTAATTACTTGGTTACTACGTTCTTATCACTCAATAATTATATTCCATTTGTTTAATTTAATTAAATTAATTAATTAATTAGTATTCATAGACATAGTCCTTGTTGGAAACTCAGATTGCCCAATTAGCAGGCACTCCACATAGGTAACATGGTAAGTTTCCTAGTCAACCTGAAAAAAATTCAGGTAATGAACACTGTAATGTTGTGAGTTTTAGAAGTGGTAAGAAATCAGAGGATCCCAAGGGTAAGAGGATGAGTGACAAAGATAAGGGGAATAAGGAAAAAGACACTAAGATATAACCCTTAGAGAAAGAGGAAACTAATGAGAAGGTGTCTAAGTAGGTACCCCGTGAACCATACCAGCCCCTAGTGCCCTTCCCTCAAAGATTGGTTAAGGCTAAGTTAGATAGGCAATTTGAGAAGTTCTTAAAGGTCCTTAAGAAATTATACATTAATGTACCTTTCACTGAAGTGTTGCAACAAATGCCTACCTATGCTAAATTTCTTAAGGACATTTTGTCTAATAAGAGAAAGTTATAGGAATATAAGACAGTAGCTTTAACTGAGGAGTGTAATGCTTTAATTCAAAATAAATTGTCTCCTAAGCTTAAAGATCCAAGTAGCTTCTCTATTCCTTGTTTGATTGGTAACACAAATTTTGATAAAGCTTTGTATGATTTGGGGGCTAGTGTTAGTCTTATGCCCCTTTCTGTGTGTAAGAAGTTGGAGGTGAGTGAGCTAAAAACCCACAACTATCTCCCTTCAATTGGCAGATCAATCTGTCAAATACCTCGTAGGCATCTTGGATGATGTTCCTATTAGAGTGGGTAAGTTTTTCATACCTGTTGATTTTGTTGTGCTTGACATGGAAGTAGATGCTAAAATACCGATCACACTTGGGCGACCATTCCTCGCCACTAGAAGGGCAATCATTGATGTCCACAAAGGGAAATTGACTCTGCGATTGGAAGATAAGGAAGTAGTGTTTGATATTTTTAATTCTGAAAATAATTCTAATTCATTTGATTCATGTAATCGTATTGATGCTACTGATGTTGTGGATAATGTTGTGCTTTTAGGTGTGCAGGAATCAGTGACTGATGTTGTACTAGAAAAGACCTTGCCTAAGGCTTCCATAGATTTTGAGAAGGCCAAACTCTACAAGAAATTACCAAAGAAACGGAATGACAAATACATCAAGAAGCATGAATTTAAATTAGGGGATAAAGTTCTTGTTGATAACTCGCTTCTACGTTTCTGTCCTAGTAAGTTATGGTCAAAATGGTCAGGACTATATGAGATTATTCAAGTCTTATCCTACGGTGTGCTTGAGGTGAAGAAAGAAGGCAATGAGTCATTCATGATCAATGGCCAAAGAGTGAAACACCTTGAAGAAGGAGTGGGGACTGAGGGCTACTCTATTGACATCACCTGAGCACAGAAACCATACCAAGGTCAAGCTAAGGACCTTAAATTAGTGCTTCTTGGGAGGCAACCCAAGTTTCTTTGTTTTTTTTTCTTTTAATTTTTTCTTTTTCTTTTGATTTTGTGTGTTAGATTGTTGGTTTGATCCTTATCTCATGGATCTTTATTAGGTTTGACCCTTTTTGAAGCTCAAATTAGAAGGAGAGTGAAGTAGAAAGTTCCACACCTAGCCCATGAAAAATTCCATGGCCATGGATTGAAGACCAGAAGGAGAATACCAAAGTTGGAGAGATCCACGGCCTAGTCGTGGTTGGCTCCATGGCCGTGGATCGTCCCAGTGCCACATGATAGAGCAGCAAAATATTTTAATAGAGGACCTTCGTCAGCAGGGTCAGGCTACTGATAGCTGCTAACAGGCCTTGGAGGGCACGGTTCAGAGCATGGCGAGCATGGTCCAGGCCATTTATAGTTGGCATCTGAGTTGGCACCCTTTCCCACTACTGCAATGAGTTCTTTTCTTTTATTATTTCTCCAGTTATAGATTTTTATATTGGGGACAAAGTTCTAAGCTTGGGGGGTATTTTCATTTTCATTGTAGATCATTAGTCTTATGCATTTTCATGTCTCATATTGTATTGCATCTTCTTATTACATTTCACACCTTCATATCCCTCAGCTTTTTGTTGTTGAACTTTGTGCCCCTATCTTTTGAGAATTTTGAGACGATATTGATTTGGAACCCAACTTGTTGATTCTTGTGGTAAGCAACAAGCATTGTTTTAATTGATAGTAGAGGTGATTTCTTGATAGTTGATAATTAACATATGTTCTCTGAATTTGTGTTTTTCATTGATTTTTGAACCTCTAAATGTGAATTTTGAGCCTGTATAAGATTTATGTACTATATAATTTTTGCTCTCATTCTTTGTGTTAAGTGATAATTTCTCATTGATTTTGTGCTCTAGAACTTGATTTGAAACCATTTTGAGGCGAAATTTTTGTTTGCATGCTTGAATGTGATTAAGGCATCTTAAGTATTTTTCTGGCCTTCTGAAATAATTGTCACACTTTCATCCACTAGTTACTTATTTTGAGCTTATTGTTTAATTGTTTTTCTTGATACCTATGATGATACATTGTTAGTAATCATTTAGAATATTAAATAGAGCAAATTGAGTTTGAAAGTTGTGTTGGGAATCATATGTTTTTTAGCTTTCTCTTTCTCAAATGAAAAAAAAAATCATGAGACAAAAGCTTAAAAAAAAAGGAAGAAGATGCTTGGAAATGTGGAGTTATGCTCTTGATTGAAAAATGTCTTTGCTCTATTTATGTTCTATTGGATTTCTTGTGCTTATTGAAAATTTTGTTAGTCCTTTGTGCATACCTTCCTTTCTCTACCCTACCTAACATCATTCACGTGGCCCCATTACAACCCTTGAAAGACCTTTTGATTCTTGTATGCATGCTAATTATTAGTGGAAATTTGGTTTCTTTTCAAGCTTATAGAAGTATTGTTTCTTTGAGGAATCTTGAACGCATTGTCTTCACCTTTAAACACTTTAAGTGTGGTTCATAGAGTGAACCTAATTTAGTGAGGAGCATGATTCTGAGAACTTTAGCCTCTAATTGGACTTGATTTTGATTACCTCTCTAATTCTTGGTTTGCCTTTGCCTATTGCTTGGTTGGATGTTTTCTCAGGTTCCTCATTCATTATTATCTCTTGATCCCATTTCTTGGTTTGGTTTTAGTTATTGCTTTGGGATAAGCAAAATCTTAAGCTTGGGGGATTTGATATGTGTGAAACAATATTATATTTTATTCTTGTTTTGCATGTATTTTTATGTATTTTAGGCATTTTAGTTTTCTTTTTTATTTGTTTTTCCTTTAGTTCAGATAACTACGGTATTTGTGGTGTTGTTGTGAAGGATTGGTGCTAAATTGTCCTTGAAATGGATGGAAAGCTTACACATTTGAAGTTAGAGTTTTACGGATAGCAAATTGGAGTTAAAGGTTCATTCCAGAGAGATCTACGGCCTGCCCATGGAATTTTCCATGACCATGGATCGAGCAGTTGTGCAAAGAAGCAAAAGTGTTTTTTCAGAGAGTTCCACGGCCTGCCCATGGAATTTCCCACGGCCGTGGAATTCAAGAGCAGTCCAAAATACACTTATCCAGAGAGATCCACGGCCTGGCTGTGGAATTTCCCACGGTAATGGTTCGTAGTTCGAGATAATTTTTAATTTTGTTTTTATTTCTTTTTATGGGCTTAGACCAGGTTAGACCCTAGGAGTATTTATAGATGTCCTGAATACAATTTTAGGGTTTCAATTTCTGTTTGAATGAGGCACATTTGGAGACTCTAGATCTTCATCTTCTCATCTCTCATCGCTACTGGTTTGGATGTTCTATATTATGTTTTCTTGTTTATTATTCCCTATGTATGAGTAGTTTTTTTCTGTTTCTAGGATTGGGCAATGCCCTTTGACACATTAATGATGATTAATTGATTTGGTTTACCATTTTCATTAATCTTGAATGTTCTTTGATTCAATCCTTATTGCGCTTATTCTTGTGAATTTGTTGGCCACATATTTGCATCTTGCAGATATCTAGGGACCTATTGAGAGGTAAAATTAGGTGTTAGAATCATAAGAATTGAACTTAAGGTCTAAATTACGAGAGTAGGTTTAGCCTTTCGAGGATTTAATGAATTACCGTAAAGCGTCATGGGTTCAATTTAAATTTAATTACCACGAGAGTAAGAATTGCTTTGATTGGGCACGGTTCATGTCTCTTAAGAAAGAACATTAATTAATTTAGGAAAATTCACCTTCAATTGAATTTTAATTTTAATAAAAGAATTGTCAATTAAGATTTGTCTTGTATCATTGTGGTTACTCCCAATTCTGGAATCTTTCTTGAATTTAAAAACCTTTCTTAATAACTTGCTGCTTTTGTTCTCAACTCTGCACTTTAATATTTATTTATTTAATTATTTAATTATTACGTTCTTATCACTCAACAATTATATTCCCTTTATTTAATTTAATTAAATTAATTAATTAATTGATATTCATAGACATAGTCCCTGTGGATTCGATCTTTTTATTACTTGACGATGAAATCGTACACCTGCAGATTTCACACACCATTATGTTCTATTTCAATGATTTATGATTAATTCCCAAAATTAATTAATACTAAATCCTTTGATATATTAATTCTCTTACACTGTTTGGAATTAACTAATCCCTTAGTTTAACCCCAAATAGAAAGACATTATCAAAAACGAGAGAATGTAAAGAAAGACAACATAATCCACAACGTCTATTCCTAGCGATTTTAGAAATTATGGTGTTTATCACATGTTCTAGATTCATGCAAATTTTCCAAAATCTACATTAACCCAAAAATCATTCCTAAATTGATCAAGTTTAAAAAAAACATGATGAATAAAGATAAACACATAAATCATGAATAGAAACATAAATTAAACCCATTAAAGAAGTTACATCATCCAAATATCAAGATCAATTATCACTCTAACAAAAGAGGTTTAGTTACATGTGAAAAAAGAAGAACACAAAAGGAAGAATACAACAAACTCCATTGTAGAAAGGTAGAAAGGTTGAAGAAAATTTCTAATCTTCATGCCTAATTGCGCCCACACCACTTTAGGATTTGTGCCTTCGCTTTGCTCCTTGACGACTACGAAATTATGTGCAAAAAGATAGCCCATTTGCTAAACTCATTTTTCCCTTTTTATAGAAAAGTTGACAGCTTTTCATATTTGACTTGCACGATTTTTTTCACCCTCCAGATGACCGAATTTGCCCTTGATCTCAACAGAGAATTTGTATAATTTTCTGTTAGCTTTCGAATGCCACAAATAGTGCGTTGATCTGATCTCTATAGTCCAAAATATGACTCAATTAATGAGAAAATGTTATGATAGTGTGGGAATCTGAATTTTGCTCCAAATCAAATCTCTTTGAGAATCCTTATCTAATATTCAATATAATCTTTATTTAAGATTTTGCATCCAATTAGAACTCTAATTAGCATCTTTGAATAGGATAAGAATCCTTCAAATATTTATCTTTAGGAATTTCTTATTTTTGCACAAAATCTGATGATTTATCCTAAAAACTTGTTTCCTGATTTTTTACCTTTTTAAGCGTCCAATCTCTTTTCATGTGTATTTACCTATCAAAAATAAATAAAACACATAATAAAACTTGATAACAAAACTCAATCAAAGAAATTAAAAGAGGATGAAAATCCAAGATTTTAAACTGTAAAAATATGAAATTTTAAAGGTTCATCAGCAGCAAGTCGAAGAAGGTGGTAGCATAGGTGGGCTGCCATAGTGGATCGATTGTGGTTGGTATGATAAATTTTTGGGTGGTGAAGCTTAGTCATTTCAAGTGCTTTGATGAAGACTGAGTTAGTGATGAGACAGGGCAGTGGTTTACATGGGTTTGAGGTTGTTTTGGATGATGGCGTGTTAGAGAAAATGGTGGTGTAGGTGAGTTGTCGATGGTGGGTCGATGGTGGTGGTTCAGAGTTGAATTGGCCAAGCAATGTAAGAGAGTATGAAAATAAAAATAATATGGGGACCTTATTATAAAATTAAAAAACTTATACTTTTACCTTATTACCAGATAAATAGCAATAATCCATAGCAGTCTATCTATTTTTCATTGCATTCAACAGTCATTGAACAAAGACTATCTATGAACTTTTGACTACAGGGTCTATGTTAAAACCACTGTGTATGTATTAAGGGCCGGAGAGAATTCTGACACATGCATCCATTGATGGAGGGAAGGAGGTTAGGGATGCCATGCCTCCTCAAAATTTGAATACTTGATTTAAAATGTATAATTTTTTATTTGAAACTTTCAAAAAGAAAATAAAGATTTTACATAAATTATATAAATAATGATAATTTTATTAATTCGTTTATATAAAAATTACAATATTTTAATTTTTTATGAGTATTTCGTTCTCTAATATAATTCATTTCCCCAGGCAAAAGAGCAATGTGAGTAGAGCATCAGGAAGATATATTTACAGTTATTATATATTGTCAACTGAAATATATAAACAATAAATTCAGTGAATAAGTTATAACTATGATGCCTATCAATTGGTGATATATCTACTCTTGTTAGAAATTTTGTCCAATAAATTTTTCTAAGCATGAAAAAACACAATTGAAGAATGAATTGGAGCATGTGAAAAATTATCCACGAATAAGGAATTTAAATATTATAACTGTCTTATGCCAATGATTTGTTAAAATAGATACTTGTAAAACACTTGGAACATATTATCTTTTAACCCCTCAAAGAAAATTTTCTAACTCCGCCCTTCCATGCATCCTATTTCTTATAATACTTTTGAACCTGCCAAGAAAATAACAACTTGAGATATATCATACACTCATTTGGGACACCAAACCTTCCGTTCGTGAGTAATTGTAGATCACCATGCAAGGACTAAGGTGAGTTCATGGCAGAGATGTCTTTTGCTTCATATGCACCTTCGTTTCTCTTCTCTTCTGTTTGCCTTTGTTGTTCCGTTTCTTCCTAACTACTATAATGAATAATGCTCCATCCTTTTGCAAATTATTATAGAATAAATACTCATTTTTGTTCCTCAAAGATACAGGTAACGTTACTCTAGTCTTTTAAAAATAGTTAATATTAATTTAATCTTTTGATCATAGAACTCATAAGAGTTAGCTTATTTGGTCAACCATCTGCTTATGACAAATGCATGAGTTGAGTTCAAATTTAAAAATTAACTGCTGATAGGCAATTTGTAATACCAGTTTAAATTACGGCTGAGGTTGGTTGTTTGGCTTTGTCTTTGAATGGAGAGAGTCTTCCTCATGCTAAACTTTCTATCCACAAAAAAAAAAAAAAACCTTCAATTGTAAAAAGTGATATTAAAATTGTTATTCTGTGTAAAGATCATGAGAAGAAGAAGTATCGTTAATGAATCTTATAATTCATAGATTAAATTGATGTCACTTTATATGATTGAGAGGCTAAATTAATATCAACTTTTGTTGGAGGACCAAATTGAACTATATTTCTACGATTGATAGACTAAATTAATAGTAACTTTCTTTGAAGGAACAAATTAATATCATATGTATAATTGGAGGACTAAAATACGTGTTTACTTTTTTATATATTATTTTGTTCTCTCCCATATTGACTAATGAAGAAATAGTTGTAACCTCAAAACTCCGTAAATCATAATATTTACTGTTTAGTATAATGTTAAAAAAAATAAGAGAAGTGAGACAGGAAAAAAAAAAGGCAATCTTGTTCGAAAACAATTAAAAATAAGGAGGGAAAGGAGGACGAAAAAGGTGGTTTAATTGTTATCCTCAAAACAGAGTAAACCAAAAGAGGACACAATTAATTATAGGTGCCCAATTGCTGTTTAGGAGCAGAAAAAAACGCATTTGTGATTCGTCAATAAGCTTATGATGCTGCAATTCTTCTTTGAAAGTGATATATGCTAAAATTAATGACACAAACGTGTAAACACAATCATAAATTCGAAAAGACGATGGCTTAACCCAAAAAAAGAGAATACATATGTTAATTAAATTAGCGAAAAAGAAATATTAATTATTTGATGTTCAAGAAATAATAGAAATCAATTGTTGACGAAAAGCGTTATATTAATTCTATGCGGCACAGAGGGAGAGGCAGCATCTGCATTTCTAATCTAATGGGAGGGGGATTAATGACTAATGAGGAAGCTAAGGTTGTGGCATTCATCCGCACTCGTTATAATCTTTTGGCAGTGGAAGGTCCTTCGGGTCAACAACCATCTACACTTTCAACCTTTTTTTTTTTTAATTAATCTTTCAACTTGTTTTATATCTTATTGTTTGTGATCAGCGTCTTTGTCGGATACAATAAATAAAAAAGAAGCGCTATCAACAACTCTTTAGTGAAAAGAGAAAAACTGCAAATATTTTATCAAGAAAATTCATTGAATTATATATATATACATATGCACAGAGAGAGAGAGAGAGAGAGAGAGAGGTGTCTAAAATTCATTGAATTAATTATATATATAGAAGTACCTTCTCACTTTTTTTTTAACTTTTAACATAAGTGTCTAATTTTTTTTGTCCAAATCATATCTAGCTACCCAAATATTTAGTTTGGCCTCATACTATTGATATATATAAACAAGAATGTTTGCGAAGTAAAAAAATTCTGATATACAGATAACAAGATATAATTACCGTGTAGAGATATTAAATTTAATTGTTAATGAATATGTGATGAAAAGTATGGTCTTGCATAAATTTAGAAGTAAATATAATAATTCATATAATATAATTATACATTTATTAAATGATATAATAATACTTGAATGGATAATAATTATTTTTTTTATTAATAAATTAAATTTAAGTCCTTTATTTACCAATAATAAATAATTCTTTAAATTTTGTCTTTTTTTTTAGTGAAATTTAATAGTGCCTTCTCAATGTTCCCATGTGTTGACAATTTGACATGACTGTTTTTGGAATTTTTTTATTATTGGAGCGTTGGTCATATAACAGAAAAAAATTCTTTTATGAAAGTGAATTTAATCTGAAATCTTTGCGCCTAAAACAAAATTTTTACAAATTAACTCGACTGACATCTTCATTTTGTTTTTTTGGATTATTGGTTTGCATGGTATTTATTAACGTGACGATCATAACGTTGAGAGATAACCTGACATCTTATCATAGATCTCAATTACTGGTCCAACAAAATTTAAACCTTAATTGACAAAAATATAATTAAACTTAAATTCTCAAAATGACATGCTAAAATGTTCCAAAGAGACTGTTCCAACTTCTACCCAAAGAGTTGGTTATTAGTCTTGGAGTCAAGATAGTAATGAAAACATAAATAGAAAAAAGTAAACATATTTAATTTATACTATTAGATCAGTTTATATAAAAATTCGAAAGACTGACTCATCAGATTTCTATCGTTTAAATCATTTAAGATTCTGATCGTTATGTCTGATTATTATGACGCGAGACGTTATATTTAATCATTATGACATAAGATCGTTATGTCTATTGATAAATTATATTAAATACATATTTTATCAAATTGTTACTCATTGATTATAACTTATAAAAATAAACTTAATTTATGATCACATGACAATTAGGCCAACACGGTCGTCAGACCAAAGAGAGATCATTCCACTTGATAAAAACAATGCCCAAGAACCCAGAGTTTGACCAAACGTTATGAATGAAGACAGGGATCAGCCGAATGAAGACAGTACCAACTAACCACAGAAAGAAAATGGTATTACATTTTCACACGTGTTTCTATAGACCCCGGTATGAAGCGCGTACGGTGGCCCTATACAAAACGTTGGCAACTATGTGCTTCTCATCCCGCAAGTTTGGAAATTTATTCTCTTCTCTTCATCCTCTCTATCGGTCTTCTAATTTTCTTCAATCAAGGTAGGCTAGCTTCTCAATCTCCTTTCCTTCCAGATGCTTGTGTTTTCTTCAACATGTCAGTCTCTTTTTCTTCACCTCGTTCCTCAAACCCAAGTTAACAAACATAGGTTTTAAATAAGTAATTTCATTTATTTATTTTAATTAATTTTTGTTCTCGGCATGAACTCCACCAGTTCTTTTAATAATTTGGGCATTTATCGATTGAAGTTTGATTTACTTCTCTTCTCATGCATAAGCACATCGTTTTCGGTTTTCCATTGAACAATTTGGAAATATCATTTCAGGGGCAAATAGCAAACAACAATCCCTGGATCAGAAAATAATTAAGTTAGTTAGCTTATGGTTCCTCTCCCATTTAAGGAATTAATGACATAACTTTAGTCCCTTCAATTCTAACATTTCAATTGCTGTCTTGTTTGACTCTTTCTTCAGTGCCCCGAAGAACACCATATCCAATTAATTTCGAAGGAAGCAAACCGAAGATGATGGAAATTGCGTCCACCAACTACTTGCCTGAACTTGTAAGCATACTAAGTAGTGCTCATCATAAATTTTTAAGCAAACTAATAATTGAACATATATATAAGCAGAAATCTTACTTTTAATTACTTTAACAGGGAATGGAGGATCCCACCTTCTTTCATCAATACCCGATGGATTCTTTTGCATGCCCGCTTGATGAGCTTGACTTTCAGTCTTTCTCCGGGTCCCCAGAGAGCTACTCCTCTTATCAGTATTTCAACTCCGAAAGTAAACCAAATTGTTTCCCGTCTGAATGTCCTGATGAGTCCGTGGACCCAGCAAGACCAACCAAGAAGCTCAACAAATTCGGTACCTGGAGCTCTCCAACCTCCCAATTTATTTCTTTTGAGCACTTTAAGCCTCCATCAGTTGTTTCCCAGCAATTTTACAACCTGGATTCCGATGTGAAGCCTAAAATCGAGAACGGGTGTAGTGACAACATGGATTTTGCAGCTTTGATTTCTAAAGGTGCATATCAGGACAAAAGTTTCTTCAATTATGATAGTCGAGCTAACAAGGTTGCTACGACCGCTAGGAACCCAACCCAAGCTCAAGATCACGTAATGGCCGAAAGAAAACGAAGGGAAAAGCTCAACCAGAACTTCATTGCTCTTTCCGCCATGGTTCCCGGCCTCAAGAAGGTACTCTCAACTTCAACTTTGTTATTTGCACATCAATATTTTCATATCATCTTTACATTTTTCTTGATTAGAAAATTTAAGATAGAAAGAGAGTGCGTTTGAATGTGTTTTCTTTGTTTTATTATTCAAAAGAAAGTGATGTAAAAATGATGAAAAGAAAATAATGAACAAATAACATTATTACTCTTAGCTTAGCAATTGTATTTTCTAATAATCTTATGCATGATGCATCTCCAATCAAACCGATCAGGTAACATTGATATGTATAGAGTATATGATTTATGGACACACACATAAATAGTCTTCTACTTGAATTGGGAGCGATTAAGTGATAAACACACATGCAGACCTAACCTAAGTTCAAGCGGCAATAATTGTACGTGTTGAAATATGCTTAAATTAAAAAAACTTGAATTGGCATGCAGATGAACAAGGCTTCTGTCTTGGGAGATGCTATCAAGTATGTGAAACAACTACAGGAACGCGTGCAGACTCTGGAGGAGCAAGCAGCCAAGAAAACAGTTGAATCGGCAGTCTTAGTAAAGAGAACTATTCTCTTTGCCGTTGATGATATTGATAGCTTATCATCCGATGAAAATTCTCACATCCACTGCGACCAGCCACTCCCCAAAATCGAAGCAAGAGTTTCTGGTAAAGACGTACTCATCAGATTCCACTGTGACAGACACAGTGGGCGTGCGGATACAATACTCAGCGAATTAGAAAAGCATCATCTCACCGTCCAGAGTAGTTGCTTTTTGCCATTCGGGAATAACACTCTTGATATAACTATTGTAGCTCAGGTAAATAACTAAATATATTGAGTTCGGTTTTCAAAGTGTAGTACTCAATTACTCGTTAATATTTCTTTAAATTATATTTACATATTTGTAGAACAATCTGTCCTCGGACATACTCTTCAGGAGTTTGGATTTTCTGTGCAAAATCATGCAATTGTATATATAGTTTGCATTTTCAAATTAATTTCATTGCAAAGTTTCTTTTCTCTACTTTCGCCTAGCTAGCCAGACCAAGGCCATCTCATACGATTTGTGTTTTGTAGCAGATGAACACGGAATATTGCATGAAAGCAAAGGATCTCCTAGGAAGCCTACGGCAGGCTTTGAGACAGTTCATTTGATCGTGCATAACCAGTTAAAGGAACCTACGTCATTGATCGATGTGCATGAGTATAGGAATACGTTTAGTCAATAATGATTTTAATCGCAGTGCTTTCTTTTTCCTTTTCGTCCATGATCTGGATTCTGGAGTAATATATCAAGGGCCTGCGAGTATATCAGTGTTTACATGGATTTGATCTGCTGCATGCCGTGTGCGGAATTTCAACAGATGATGCCAAAGTGTTTTCTTCTGTTTCTTTTTGCGTAGTTGGCTGATCGACTACGTTACTCTACCCCAGAATAGAAGTTTCAAATTTCTGCAGTTTTTTTTTTTTTTCAAGAGGGGTTTTTGAGAGGCTTTGACTTATCAAATAGACCTCTTTCTTCCCTCTTCCCAGTTGTGAAAAGGATCCAGTTTGATAGAAACTATAGCACTATTGCAGGCACTTATTTTAAAATTGTTCCTATTGTCGTTTTGTGCTCTGTTACTTCTGTATAAAATTCTTATGTTGTACTAGCGACTCAATGACAACTTGCTGTTTTTTCCAAATATATTTTATACTGTTTGGTCGCAATTTTCTTTAAGTACCAGCTCATCGTTACATAGCTTGCTCTGGATACTCATTAATTCACATTTAATTTAAACTAACTTACATATGTTTTTAACTTGGGTAGTGCTGGAGAACGCTCGAACTGTGTATTGTCTTTTGGCTAAAACACAACATCCACTTAGATTTTCCACGAGACTGAAATCTACACAAAAGATAAAAGTAACAGTTGTATAGCTCTTATACTCGAGCTTTGCACAGCAAAATTTTTATAACTTCTTGGAGATATTATATTCTCAACTGCCTCCAAACAATCATAGAAGAGCATTCAAAATGTTATACTTTATTAAGATTAAAGATGGCATTGATTTATTCACTTTATATGAATGTAACACGAGGTGTATCAAGCCATCGTGTGCCAATAATGAAGTTGATTAAGTGCATGTCATTGGAGGCGGAATGGCGGATGATGGGTCCATGTGAGATGATTGTAATTGTTGCAATTTAATATAGGAAACCAATTAGTCCCACAACAGATTATGTGATCTCCTTGCTAATCTGGTAATCATTTAAATACACACATACATTTCTTTCTTCTAGAGCAATGTTTAATTCTTTTATGTTATTATTAGTTCGATTACATCACTTCATATTATTCTATTATTATAGTTATTTCATAAAACCATTTGTATGCCTCTTGGACATAAATGTAGCAATCCTCTCATCAACATAAATTAATTATATATTGGGATTTCAAATAAAGTATTATGACTCATTCAAGTATAGGCAAGAATGCAAAATTTATGTACATCTGGTTGATAATTGATTATTAATGATTAGAGGATATTATAACTTGTTTTAAAAAAAAAGGATATTATAACTTTTATATGAATAAAACTGCATCGTTTGGGGTTGTACAAGTTCTGGTCATCATACCAAACAGGAATTGTTGGGGTGGGTCTCATTTTGTGAAACTACCCCCACTTTTTTATTCATTCGGTATATGACTCGCGCCAGGGCTCTTTTATATATTATTTTTATATATCACTTTAATCTTTTATTAAGAAGTGATGTAATTTTTATTCAAAAGAGATTATTAGATGTGTTGATATTTTAAATGAGAGTAGGGTGTGAGTGAAAGAAATCTCAAATTATTAAAAAGAACAAAAATGCTAATTCTCACTAAGTCGAATTCGTGGAACAACACATTTTGGTTACCTGAAGATGAAGTCGTAATCCATATTAGGAATTTATAATGACATCATGATATTAGTCTGTGATCCAGCATGTATATCATCTTGCTTTATCATGCATCGTTTCAATTTTGGTCATAGTCCTTTCACCTACTATGACAGGCACGTTTTTCTACATTATGAAAAGATATTAGAAGTTGTCGTTTGATCTTCATGCCGCCATGATTATTGTTTTTAAATTCAATGTAGAATTTCAAATTTAATACGAAAAAGGTCATTTTACCCCTGTAGTGGTTGTTAGGTTTACCCCCCGCGCTTATAAATAGGAATGAGGTTTTTTTCCATCACTTTTACTTTCTCCCTCATTTTTGCACTTTACCTTCAGCAAAACAAACAAATTTCGACGACTCTCAATGACAGTTTTTGGTAGTTTTTGCTTCCTTCATACTTTCTCACCCAATATACTCAAGGTATTCCATTTTCTCCCTTTGTTTTTCTTCTATAAATATCATGGTGAGGGTGACAACACTAAACAGTAGTGATGGAGAGTAGCTCTCTAGAGATTTTAAGTGCTCTGACGTCTCCGCCGCCTTATGCGCGGTGGAGACGTTCTCCTCGTTGTGGATGTACTGGTAGGGTACTAAGGTTGCTATCCAAGATGGACGTCCTGGAAAAGATACGAAGGGCGGACACAGCGAGGGAACTTGCAAGGCAAAAATCATCACGTTCACTTTTCGTACTCATAAGGGAGTTAGAGAGCTATAATGAAACATCTTTTGATTCTAACGTGAGTACGACCTCAATAAGTAATGTTAGCAACTCGAAGATGGGACGGAGGAGAGAAACCCAAGGCAGATCATTGACAACACCTTCCAGACCCAGGCTGATCAAGATGTCCTGATCGAGCTGGACTTAGTTGAAATTATCAGGGATGCCCAGGTCTAGGCTTTTCATAATGCTTCGATGCTCCGATTCTTGGAGTTTACTTTCAAGTATGTTCATCAAACTCATGACTTAGAAAAGCAGTTGGACACCCTCCGGAGTGAAAAGAAAAAGTTAGAGATGGTTGCGACTCAAAAAGACGGGCAGTTGGTCAAAGTGAAAGAGGAGCTCAATCTGCGCAAGGCCGAGATAATCAGGCTCTAGAAGAAAGTTGTAGAGGGCGAATCTCAGGAGAAGATTTTAAAAGTTCAAATTTCTTCAACCGAGTCTACCTTGACCGCGCTCTATGCTGAGAATGAGATCCCGAGGTAGTCCGAGGCGAAGCTAAAGAACAACTTCCTGTATCTTGAGGATGAGTGGGCTATTTTAGTGGACGAATCCTTTGCCAATACGCCCACCCAGTTATGCCTCTTGAACACAGACTTTGCTACCACAGGGATCGATACACTGAAAGTGGTTCGAGATGGTTACATTATGAATGCCATCTCTAAGACCACTCCGGTGAACTAGGTTCCCACTACGAATGACAGCGATGAGGAGGGCTAGGATAGTGAGGAAGGTGGTCAGGCGGAAGAAGCCTAGGTGTGAACACCCAATTTTGTTCGGATCATTAAAACTTTTTTTAAATAAAAAAAGAAGAAAAATAAAAATTAATTATTCTTTGTTTGTTTGACTCATTTCTTGTTTTTTTGTGTGACCCAGAATTTTATTTAGCCAATTTCTTTTCTTGTTTGGCCCAAGATTTTGTTTAACTCATTTTCTTGTTTTTTGGTTTGATTCAAAATTTTATTTAGCCCATTCTTGCTTTGTTTTTTTGTTTAGCCCAATAAGTTATGCTTGCAAAAATCTAAAAAAAAAATCTAAAATAAAATAAAATAAAATAAATAAATAACAACAATAAGGAAAAAAAATAAAAAAAAATACAATAATAAAAAAGGGGGAAGGAGGCTACCGTTGCAGCCCTATTCATTTCTCCTTTGTTCCATTTTTTAGTATGAGTCTTTTTTGCCTTTTCTGCCTGGTCTTTTCCCTTTTTTCGTTTCTGGCCATGCAATATGCTCTCCATGCACTGCTGCAGCATACACAGAGGGGACAATTTGCTTTGCTCCCCACTCACCTTCTCCACTTTCCCTGCATTGCTGCACACAACCACCCACTCACCTTCACGTACACACAGCCACTCACTCTCACACACTCACTGATACCGCGTGACAGAAAGAAAAAGAGACGGGCAAAGGCAATATAAAAAGGGGAAGAAGAGGTTTTTAGGGGGTCTTTTGTTTGGTTGGAAAATTTTTTCTAAAAAACAGAGAGAGCAGAGAGAGAAAAGAGAAGACGTTGAGTTTTCACTGTTGGTGAACTGAGGAAAAGTTCTTCAGTTTCTGGGTGTTGCTATTGCAAGTAAAGTAAGTTTCTTGCTCTTCACTCCTTCTAATCGTCTAGCCTTCATCTCTGTATTTGACCACCCAATACCCCTGCATCATCCAAGATGTGTATCCAATTGCCATTGGGTTGTGGTTGAATATTTTAGGGAGTATCTTGTTATCAATATATCCCATTCTTCATACACCCAACACCCAAACAGAGACCCAAGTAACACAAAGCTTCCACTCAAACAACACTACTTACAGCATTTAAATCCAACAAAACACCACAATCAGAACCTTCACCATCCCTGCATTTTGAATCAAGGTAAACCAGAAATGTCACCACAATGAGTCATCCCTATAAACCACACTTAACCTGCAACTCAGCACCACCATGAGTAGCCGTGAGCCTCCATAAACCTTCACTGCAAATTTTTCCCCAACGGATAAATTCTAAAAAACCTATGAATCCATTCACCTTCAGAGATTCACACTCTCATTCATGGCCAAGAACCACACAAAGAACCAAAAAAAACCAAATCCCCACTCAAAATCAAAACGAAAATCCTTATTACACTAGAATCAAAAGGACAAGTCATCAACCCAAACTCCATCCTTAAATGGAACAACCACTACCCCCGCTTCTCTCACCCGTGTCCACCACACGACCCCACCTAAGCCACTTGCCATGGTGGTCACCCATTCCTCCACCTCGGGCCATCATAGGGCACAACCCAGCCATGAGCCACCACATCCACCCAAATCGTGACTCACTTCCATCAATACGCCCACCACGAACCACCACTCCCCTGTATCGTCCTCTACTGGAGCACCGCCCCAGCAACAACCAGTAATCACCGCCCCGTTTCTCTGGCTAGCTCAAAAACCAGATACTACCGCGCCTCCACGCTCACCAACCAAATTCGGAACCCGTAAATCACCGAACCCCTGCCCGTATCACGCCACGCGAGCCAACCAAATTCCCCACTCCGTCGTCCCACCAGCCGTGAACCACCCCTCCGAGCCACGCCGTCCACCACGATCCCTCCACCACGGCCAGCCGAGACCCACCGTGCGCACACCCACAGCCCCCACTCCTTCAATCGGCAGCCACACATGAACCATAAAACACCCAAGCCATTATCCCAATCCTAGGCACCAATTTTTTTCCCTTCCCCACTGTTTCGTGACTAGCCCCCACCTCTTTATCCTGTTTTTATCATGGTTTGTTTTATTATTTGCTTGTTTGTTACTGACATGATTTTTTTTATTTACATTTGGGCTTTTATCTTTGTTGTGGGCTGGTCATTCTTTTGTTCTTCTTTACTTTTTTTTTTTTGAGTTTTACTTTGTTTTGGGCTGCCAGTCTTTTATTTTTTTATTATCTTATCATTTTGAGTCTTTAGTTGCTGATACAAAAATTTCAATAAAAATGTTGATATTTGACTTTTTATAAAAAAAAATAATGTCTTGTTTCCCTTTGTTGATTTTTTTTTATTGACATGTTTATTATCTTATTGATATTTGTTTTAAATAGTGACCTTGTGCTAATTTTTTTTAATGAAAGTCTTCTTTTTATAAAACGAGATTAACTAAGTTGTGACAGCTTGTTAATCCTGTGGCTTTTAGAATCATTTGAGTTGTGACAGCTTGATAGTTCATTTTCTAAAAAAAGGAATCAAAATAATTGAGTCTTGTTGAGAAAGAATAAAATGAGATTAGCTGAGCTGTGACAGCTTGTTAACCTTATAGTTTTAGAATTGTCTGAGTTGCGACAGCTTGATGATTCTTTCTTTTCTAAAATATAAATTTGTTTTAAATGAATTTTCAAAACAAAAATCTTTTTTTTAAAATTAAAAATTACCAATCCATAATCGTTTTTTCTAAAAGAAGGACGTGACTTTGAATTCCTCATTGTACCCGAGGATACGTAGGAGCAGGATTTTTATTCTGTCAAGCCAAAATTAAATTTTCATAATTTATTTGTTTGTTTAGTTTGTCTTTTAATAAGTGGGTAAAATAAATATTTTTAAGAGTTATAAAAATTTACACAATTAATTTAAGGTAACCGTCTTAGGACGGATGTATTAGGAGTACTATGGGGTTAAGTATCCACCCTTCCCTATGCATAATTAGACTCTCGTACCTGAGTTTTTAAACGTAGACTTTTTTTTTTGGTTTTCCAATTTTTTCTAATAAAAATAAAATTGGTAGTGACTCCTTAATTTTTGTAATTTAAGTCATTATCCCGCCGCGATCCCGATCACGACACTAGGTGGAGGAGGTTGACTAAGGAGAGCCCAATTCGGATGTCTGATCTCATTCTTTTTCTTTTTTGTTGTGCCCCCTGCGTAGGGGTAACTTCTAATTGTAGGTCTAGTATTTCGAGAATAAATTTTAATACTTAGAATATTCTCTGCTTGCACTTTTATATTATCTTTATACTTTCTTGTCAAGATGGGTCCAACACTCAATCTCAATAGTTTTTCAATTAACACTTAGTGAATTTTTGTTTGTTTAATCGTATAACAGCTTGTCTTCTTCGTTTAGCTTTTGTTACATATTGTATTTCAGCTCTTACTCTTCGTTAGAGTCTTTTATCACTTAACTAAATTTCTAATCGTGAAATTTCTAAGTGTCATTTTGACGCAAAAACCTCTTGGGATAGTATCCTTTTTTGGACACCAACAAATGTTATTGCCTCATCGTAGGCATTGGTCAGATATTCTTAATATCTTTAAACTTAGTTTAAGTTTATAACTTGAGGTCAGATTCATTAAGACATGGGTTAAAACCCTTGAACTCACTTCTTGACCATAGTCAAGGGGGTTGCCATTTTTTACCTTCATTTATGCATCAAAATATCTGATTCAGGGTGGACCTTGAATTTCCCAGACCTCTCCAAGGTGCGATAATCTTTTGGGTTGCAATAGTTGTAAATGTGTAAAATAAGCAAGTACTGAAAATATTATCATCAATTTATTCATGTTGAAACTCGTCACCTACATGATAAAAACATAAACTAAAGACAACTATAATATTTTCTGAGTTTGTCA
This sequence comes from Ormosia emarginata, assembly GCA_029884605.1. Lineage (NCBI taxonomy): Eukaryota > Viridiplantae > Streptophyta > Magnoliopsida > Fabales > Fabaceae > Ormosia > Ormosia emarginata. The sequence goes on along the minus strand of JAQQTP010000060.1, from coordinate 18,340,472 downwards.
GCATTCTAGAAATTCTTAATATTTTTTCCCGTGAGGGTTTCTAAGGTACATGCTCTAGTGTTTGTTTTGAAAGTGATCCAATATGGTCCCATCATAAGTTTCAATATTAGTTGGATATTTGAAGGGTCTAAGGATCTCGTAAGCCATCAATTCATCAGAGAAAGGTTGATTATGCTTAACCAACTTTCTCCGTCCTTGATCCTGCTCTTTATTTTCAAGTACTAGGTTCTCAGCTCTTTGTCTAGGTTTCGTGATACTTGAATTTTTGGGATTACGTACCCTATCGCGAGCTAGCTCTCTCTTATTTTCATGAATCATGTGGGGAACTCGATTTTCATCTTCTTTCTCTTGGTTAGCAGCTATTTCCAGGTCATGAATACATTCATTATGGAGTCTGACTAGAGAGATAAGTTCATCTCTAGATAGCTCCGAAAGACATGATTCGCCTTGCTGGGACTGAACTCCATCGTTGTTCTCCCGCGCTCTTAAACACTACAACGTCGATACTTGTTGTCTGGTTTCTCCTGAGAGGGCTCCACGTTGACCAAGTCGTTATGTCATTGGAATGTGCCTCGACTGACGGGATAGGTTTTTTCTAGTATGCAAAGTCTCTTCTCCATCTCACCTGGTTCCGGTTAGGCAACAACTGGATCTTGGATTGGAGTGAAGGTCGGACGACGACTAGAGGGTGGTTGATTTTGAGTGGCAGAAGTGTGGTTTCACCTGATAGTGACCATGATGGTGGTGATTATAATCAAAGTTTATCATTCTCACGAATGACATCAATGTTTTGAATGAGTTTAAGAGAATTACCTGAATAAAGTTGAAGAATGTAGTTTCCTCTTATGCACGGTGGTTGCGACGATGGTGCGAGGGGTGAGTACCTGCAAATGATACTCTAACACTCAAGTTAGACAGTGTACAAGGTGGGTAGTGTTTATAATTAAATGCATACCTTGGTGACATTGTGTGGTATTTATAGAAGCATCTTGGTTGATAAGAATCATGAATTAAATGATGTTAATTAGGATAAGAATTCAATTCAGAATTCAACTTTAACAAGTCGGGTTACTCCTAAACTGTTAATTCGGAACCTGATCCAGAACAAGATTAGAATTCAATTATTATCCAAAACATCAGAAAAAATATTACAAAACATAAATGAAATATTTTATGCATAGCATTGTACACATTTCAAATTTTTCTCAAAAGTAAATAATTGTTTTTTTTATTGATAAAATTTTGCAATGAAGTTTTTAAAAAATATTGATTTCAATACATGAAAAAAAAAATCTGTCCTCCTTTGTTTTTTGTACGAGGGATGTTTATGTTAATTAGATCAATTTCAATTTAATTATGCATTAATTTCATGTACAAAACAATTGAATGACTTAAAAATCTATTCTATTCCAAAAGCTATCAAACTGTGAATTATGCAATGTCCATTCCATGTACCAAATGTGACATAAAGTTTTGGGGTCAAAATATGATATCAAATCTATTAATATAGATCAGAATATGAATTATGTTATAAGAGAGAAAGACACAAACATTCATTTATGTATAATCCATTGTTTTGTTTTTGTGTCTTTTTTCTTTCATAACATGACAATGAGAAGACCATGATATGTGGGCCTGACACTATATTTTTATTTAAAACCTTAAGATTAGATCTATAAATCTTTTTAACTTATACAATCCTTACTTTGAATATTAATTTTCAATGTGGGGCACTTAACGGAGAGCTTACTCCACGTTGAGAGATTTAAGCATAATGCTAAGCGAATAATGGAATTAACGTTCCATTTATCAAACGTAAATTATAGTATATGAAAATAGGTGATCTGAAATAATTAGGCTATTCTGATTTCCCTCGTCGCCAAATTCGCTGACTTGAACTTATGTCAAAACTCAAAGCTGGCCTAAACATGGACGGCATCTGAATTCTCGGTGACTATTATCATTTTTCTAGTTTCTCTACGTGATAAGGATCATTGATGTCTTGTTCCATTTTCACACACAACGATCATGGGCCTGGTTAGACCCTCGAAAGTACTGGTTCATTCAATGGTCGGTGATCTTATGTTCCAGGGACAGCAAAACCTTTATATTGATATTGATTAGTCCTTTTTCTCTTTTTCCCACTAGCTTTTTGTCAAAGAATTGCATCACAACTTTGAAGATGAAACATCAAGACTTTTTGATAAAACTCGACTATTACTCGACGCTATACCAGAGTAGATGCTATGGAATTTCTAAGGAGATATTGTGCCCTTCATTCAAAGTTTAATATTACCTAAATCTCAATATTACGTTGTTTATTGCAATTGTCACTTGTTTGAATACAGGTTAGTAAGTATAGCAAGTTAGCAAAATCCCAATCAAAATTAAGCTGCTCTTCTGACTTCTATGTTCTTAATTCACCAGCCAACAGGTATAGTGACTAACAATCCAACTTTTCACAATTTTTTACTCTTTATTTTTTCTCCAATCTTTAGAGGTGCTTTCTTTTTGCAAAATCTTAAAAACAAGAAACAAAGAATAAATTACGTAGTATTTTTGTAATTGTTATTGAAAACATATTGTCTGTTTGCTTGTTTTCTTTTCATTCCCTATTTTTTTCCCCCAGTGTCTTTTTTCTCAACTTTGAGTTGGATATCTTTCAAAATCCAATGTATAATTTTCTTTTCTTATAAGAACACAAATTAAAGGAATGCAATATCTTGATTGGCCGCAAATGGAAATAAAGAATAAGCTTGACTTTGGAGCAGCTCGTTTTAGTTGTTAATTTCATCAGTGTAGGTGAAGCTGAAGGGGAAGAACCACATTAGGGCTGAGAGTTGGCCCCCAAATTTTTTTTATTTTGATTTTTACCTTTAAATTTGCTTTTTTAATTATAAATTTACCCAACTGCAATATGACTCTATATAATCCACGGTATAACCAAATATTCGCATGACGTGCTGGTTAATACCAGTTCCCGAACAACTATTTTTCCAATAAAGGAGGTAAAGAGATATTATGAGAGTTATTGAGTGGAACTTGTAACAAATGAACTTAAACATTTTACTCATGTTACGGTGTCGTTTAAGAATAGATTTTTGAGTTAAGGTTCATCAAATGCACTAGGTAAAAAACCTGCTATTGTAGATGTTTTTTTTTCTCTTCTCAAGCCACCACTGACGGCTGGTTTCTGACTTCAGCCACCTACTCTGGCCACCATCGCATCCCATCTCGTCTCCCACGTCGACGCTGGAAACCTCAACTGCCAGAACATCCAACCACTTAAATCTCTCTTGCTCTACCAACCACGACAAGTCACACCATCTCAACCAAACCCCAAACCACCTAACTGCAACCACCATTGATGTCGGCCACCGTGAATCCAACATCGCCCCTTGTTCTGCCACCTGAAACTCCCCGCCCACCAAGACACATCCGACAGTAGACGATGGGGTGCAGATCTAAGTAGCATTCATGGCTCGTGGCTGGTGCGTGATTGCGACCATGGTTGAGGTCGTAGTAATTGGGCACAGTGTCAACATCGATGCGCGATGGAGGAACGATGGATTGGTTTTGGTAAGGCGCAGCGGTGGGTCACCAGTTCTGATAAGGGACGATAACTCCAATGACTTAGACATGATGTTTGGTGGCAAATTTGAATTGACTTATTACCTAATGAACAGATAATCAATATACACAATTCAACTACATTTATGTTAGATCTAATAGTTTACAATTATTAGACTATTGATAGACCTAAATTCATTGGATCTATTTTAGTTCCATCTTAAACACACCATCTTATTACATTTTACTCATATAAGATTGTGCTCAAATGTAAGTGAACTGTATATTTAGGAAACGACAAAAGTTTAAATGTTACTTATGAAAGAGAGCTAATCGTCTGATTACTGGTCTCATCTTTAGAAAAGAAAACATTAAACATTATAAATAAGTCATAACGTAAGGTTTTAATTAAAATTTTATCTCCTTTTGGGGGTGGGGGACATTTTCCCTGCTTTGATTTCATTATTTGTTTTTCTTTTTTCTCTAGAGAAACAGGAAAACGTGCTTTTGTGCAACGAGGACTGTAGGAGTAGGACATACTATCTTTGGAGACAGGGTAATTTGCCGCTTGACTTTGTAGTACAGCTTCCATGATGAGATTACGACTCTTTAAGGTGCACAAGGACAACTATTTTCCTTTGGAAGCAGTATGAAGAAAGTTAACGAGAAGAAAAAGTTGCTTTATTGAATGTTTGATTTGATTAATTTTACAATTTTGTTAACTATTTAAATAATATTTTAATTGTAAATTGTTTTAACCATACACTAAGGCAGACACATACTTAGTATTATTACTTTTTCTTAAAAGTAAACTTTAGAAAAGAGGAAAATTCTCCATTTACAAGTTAGAACATATTATAAATTTAACGAAAGTTTATATTAACTTACAAATAAGCTATTAATAAAATGTTGCTGGTATGAGTAAAACTCAATATCTTTAACATAAGGAATATGATTTTCTCCTAGATTTATTTATAAGCATCTTATCTACCGGCACTAGAATTGTATAAAAAAAGTTTCAGCACTACAAATTTGACATGTTGGTCCATGTTTAGCACCTGTCAACTTTCTGTATTCCACATTTCAAATTCGTAACGTCTTTCCCCAAATCCGTATGTAAAAGTTTGATGCTCGAGTCAAAAAGCAGCTTTAGTGCCACAAAAGTAACAAAGTACAAACAAAGAAAATTGGAGACTGGACAGAGTGAAAGGTTAACAAGATTGACAAAGACATTTTAGATACTGATAATTATAATTTGACTTTTATGCAGCATATCATGCAAAAGATGACATATTAATGTGTTAATAACATTTTATTAAAAATTTAAAATTAATATTTTATGAAAATATGCAATTTTAATTATCATTTGCAATGTAAAAGTATATAATTATTTTAAATTTATAAATTTACTTTTATTAAAGGAATAGAATTTATTTTCCATTCATAAAAAGTTGCAAAGAATTATTTTACATTTCATTAACATGAATGACACATGACTTATATATCAATACACTATTTTTTAATTATACACTGTATTAAAATTTTTATTATTTTGGTTTCATTTAATGCATATATTCTTTCTGAGTGTCTAATTTGACTGAATTTTTTTTACTTTTATATTTTAATTAGCTATCTTTAAAAATGTGAAGACCAGATAACGATATTAATTATTATATCTTGAATTTTTTATATAAACATTTTTATGATTAAATTTTTTAATAGTAATTATGTTTTTATTCTAAATTTTTCAAAGGGGATTCTATAAAAATAACCACACCTCTTTACATTTAGTATTTACCGAAGATTGAGTGGACTCCAGCTGACGTGGGTCACGAACTCCAACTTGTTATCTACAAGCCCAACTTCATGAAGAATAGAAATTCACAAAGCTCTAGAGAGATGGGCATGGCTTTATCCAAAGTTTTCAGCTCATTCAACGAATGTGCTCTCATAGCCGTGAGTTTCACAGAAAAGGAGGTTTAAGGTGAATTATATCATACACTCTCCTATGTTCGGTGGATGATGCATCTATTGACTTTATCTGTTATTGTCATTTTTTTTTCTTACCAACTTTAGAAAACCAATTTGCTACTTCGACGAAGTGACCTGACCACCACCCCACCCCAACCCGATTTGTGTTACTCCTGCAGTCTCCCTTGCTAGACTTGATCATCATCACCAACTTAGAATACCCAAACCAAGACGGATCACAACCAAACTGAACATATACTTGTGAAAACACTGAACCCCACCGTGCTCCGCATAGTTGGATCTGCAACCATTGCCACTGAGCCTCCATTGCGCCTCCTCTCACTGCCCTTAGAGCCGCTTGATAAGCCTGTATTTTATAGTCATTAAATGTATGAATTATGATGATTTGATTATTATTATTGATGAATTTTGAATGGATTCTTATTAATTATTTTCATTTCTATAGAATAAGAGAGATTTAACACATTTAAAGTAAAAGCAGACAAAGATATCTCACTTTCAGAGCAAAAAATAATAATTTTGGCATAGACAGGGTCCTATACGACCCTGTCTAACTTGAAGAAAGTTTCTGACTAGGAGACACAGTTGTGTCTCTTGGTCACACGGTCGTGTCTCCCTCCAACGTTGAAGTTACGCAATTCTGGTAAGAGACATGACTCTGTCTTAACCCAATGAAGCTTTTGACTTTGAGACAGGGCAGTGTTTCAATGACACAAGGTCGTGTCTCACTTAAAGTATTGAGATACAGTTTTCAAGAGACACAGCCATATCGAAGGGAGACACGGTCGTGTGAGTCCCTCTAACGTGAAAAAAAAAGAAGTTTTGCCCCCAAATCGTTATAAATTGGGCAAAAACACAAAACTTAAGGAGACTTTTGGTTAGAAACTTGTGTGATGACAGGTTTTGAGAGGAGAGGTGCAAGGATTCAAAGACGAAGACTTTGAAAGTAAGATCAAGAGTCTTTGAAGATCAACTATTGAAGTTTCTTTCTCTATCTTCATCTCCTCCATCTTTTCTTTTTGTTTATCAATCATGATTATTTCTTTAATCCTTATTCTTGTTTGTGTTACAATTGGCATGAGCGGCTAAACCCTTTTTCTAGGATTAGGATGAAGCTCTCTATTTCCCTATTATGAATTGTTAATTTGATTCTTTGTTAATGAAATTATTGTTCTTGATTCATTTTTGATATGTTTAATGTTTATGGTATGTTGCACGTCATATTTACATGATCTTAGGCTTTAGGTAAAGGATCGAAAGATGAAATCTAATTGCTTGGTAATCCAAGAATTGAACTTAGGAATTGATACCTAGACATAGGCTTAAATCCTTTGAGGGTTAAACGATTGTCATAAAACTTAATGAGTTAGAACTTAGATTAATTGCTATGAGAATGAGATTGATGAAGTTTTAACATGTTTTTAGTATTAAGAAATTGAGCTTTAAATAATTTAGGACATATCGCATTCAAGAACATAATTGAATAGTAACAAAGATATGATTAAAATTTATCGTAGGGGGTAGTGTAGTGGATTCTGAGTCCTAGGCTTTTAAATCCTTGTTGAATCTAATCTTTACTAGTTTTAATTGTTTACTTTATTGCTTTGTTTTTCGTATTAATTTTAATTGAACCTTTTCTATTGATTTTATTCGCTTAAATAATCAAAATAGTCATAAGAGTTAGTAATCAAATGATTCTCGTGGGAACGATCTTATTTTTCTACTTGTACGATCAGTGCGTTTACGAAAAATTCACAACAAGTTTTTGACACCGTTGCCGGGGATCGTGTTGATATTAACACGAGCGGCAGTTTAGTTGATTTAAGCAATTTTTATTTTGTTTTATTTCTATTTGTTTTATCTTATTTTATTTTAACTTTCTTTTATTTTTCTTTGAATTTTCAGGTGTTGTTTCTTTTTTATGCGTAGAACGAGGAGTCAAGGAGATCTTATTATCCCCGTTGATCTTGAGATCGAGAGAATGCTTCGTAATATTAGAAGAGAAAGAAGAATACAGGGATTTGAGGAAGACAACATGAAGGACAACGCTAACCAAGTCGCCAATCTAGAGCGAAGGCTGAGGGATTATGGAACTCCCAATGCTAATGCTTGTCAACCTTCCATTGTTAGACCATGAATAGAGGCCAACAACTTCGAGATCAAGACATCATTAATCTAGATGGTCCAATAATTGCAATTCAACGGATCACCAACTGAAGACCCAAATCAACATTTGGATGAGTACTTTGAGTTATGTGACACTATAAGGATTAATAGGGTTTCAACGGATGCTATATGGATCAGAATTTTTCTTTTTTCTCTTACGCTATGTTTGGATGATAGGTAAAGAGGGAACTAAATAAATTTTTGTGGATTTTACTCGGAGACCCCCCAAAATGACAAATTTTGTTCACACACCTAAATAAATCTTCCAATGGAAAACTATGTTCCATTCCTTTCCTTTCCTTTCCAATCCATCCCCACCTATTCCGGCTTTCTTAGGAAAAGCAAGAAGTGGATTCACTCGGAGACCCCCAAGTCACTCACCACCTAAAACTTAATGGAGCAGGCTTTCTAGGACAAATATTACTCGATTGGAAAGACAATCAAGCTCCGCCAATACATCACTACCTTCTCTCAAAAGGAAGATGAGTCTCTTTATGAAGCATGAGAGAGGTATAATGATCTCATTCGTCAGTGTCCACATCATGGCCTACAAGATTTTGTTGTCATTCAAACATTCTATGTTGGGTTGACTTTCTCTACAAAGGCAGCTCTTGATGCCACAACTAGCGGTGCTTTGATGGCAAAGACTCCAACCAAGGCAAGGACTATGATCAATGAAGTGGCTTCGAATATTTATTTGTGGTCAAGTGAGAGATCTACTTTAAAGAAACAAGCCAGAATCATAGAGCTTGATACAATTGCGATGTTGAATGCCAAGTATGACGCCTTGACTAAGTCTCTTGAGAAGCTGAATGTCAATGCTATCACTACTTTTAGCATAGCTTGTGAAACATGTGGAGGGGGACATTTGACTAAAGAATGCAATGCAGTGGAAACATATTCTTAAGACGCATCATTGGAACAAGCGAGTTATGTGCAAAACAGTAATTGCAAGGCCCAAGGTAACCCTTTCTCCAACACGTATAATCCACGATAGAGAAACCACCCTAATTTCTCCTATGGTAACTAGCAAATAGAGGGGCTCCATCCAACAATAGACTACCTCCCGGATTCCAACAACCTCAACAGTCTTCTCAGTGTGCAAAGTCCAATTTAGAAGTTCTTATGGAGACTTTTATAATTACACAAAAGGAGAAGAATCAAGTCATTCAAGCTCAAGTGTAACAACATGGGGAGTCCATCAAGCAAATCCATACTCGCCTAGATCAAATGGTCACTCACTCTAAGATGCTTGAAACTCAAATAGCCCAACAAGTAAACTTATTCAACATAGTTCAAGGGCAAATCCCAAGTTAACCAGAGACTATCCCAAAGGAACACATTCAAGCAATTTCATTGAGAAGTGATAAGTAACTTAAAGGCCCCACAAAAGAAGAAAAGCTTGAAGCTAAAGATGCCAATGAGAAGGAAGAGAAGCAAAAGCAGAGCTAAGATAAGGAAAGAGAAGAATAAAGCACTAAAAAGTATGTTCCTCCGAAAGCATATGTTCCCCATTTGTCATTCCCTCAAAGATTTCAAAAGGCAAAGCTTGATCATCAATTTGGAAGATTTTCGAAGGTGCTAAAGAAACTTTACATTAATGTTCCTTTTACGGAAGTTCATTCTTAAATGCCCTCTTATGCTAAGTTTTTGAAAGAGATTCTCTCAGATAAGAGGAAACTTGAAGACTATGAGACCATCGCTTTGATGGAAGAATGCAATACAATAATCCAAAACAAGCTTCTTCCTAAGCTTAAGAATCTGAGTAACTTCTCAATTCTATGCTCAATTGGAAGCATGCATATTAATAAGGCTCTGTGTGATCTTGGGGCAAGTGTAAGTTTGATGCCACTTTCTCTTTGCAAGAAACTTGATATTAGGGAGCTTAAACTAACCATCATCTCTCTTCAATAGGTGGATAGGTCAATAAAGTATCTCGTTGGTGTATTAGAGAATGTACCAATGAAGGTGGGGAAGTTCTACATACCAGTCGACTTTATTGTACTTGAGATGGAAGTAGATACTCAAATCCCCAATATTCTAGGGTGGTCATTCTTAGCCACTGTTGAAGTCGTGTTTGATGTGAAGCACGAAAAAATAACCATCAAGGTTGGTGAAGAAGTTATTGAATTCAATTTATTTCAAGCCTCAAAGCAACCAGTCGTTGTTGATTCTTGTTTAAGGGTTGATGTGGAAGAAAAGTTGCTAACTAGAAAGGTGCACACAAAAAGTCACCCATAAGACCCTTTAGAAAAGTGTTTGGTGCACAATGGTGACACAAATAATGAAAATGAGGAGGTGGCAACCTATGCTCAAATTTTGGACGCATGCTCAACCGTTTCTTTTTCTCAAAACAATAAGCTCAAAGAACACATGGGCGTCTCAACTAAAGATCCCTCACTTAAAGACACGGAGGCCCCAAAGGTGTAGCTTAAACATCTTCCACCTATGCTAAGGTACGCATTTCTTGGCCCTAATTCTACATATCTTATCATTATAAATGCAAATCTTAGTGATGATAAGGTTGATAAATTGTTGAATGAACTTCGGGTGTATAGAAGGGTCATAGGTTACACCATTGATGATATTAAAGGAATTAGTTCTTCTATTTGCATGCATCGTATCCTAATGGAAGATGGTTGTAAACCTTCTATAGAGCGTCAAAGAAGACATAACCTAAATATGCAAGAAGTTGTAAAAAATGAGGTTTTCAAACTCTTAGATGCCAGGATTATTTACTCAATCTCGGATAGTCCATAGATAAGTCTAGTGCATGTTGTTCCTAAAAATGGTGGTATAACTGTGATTAAGACTGAAAAGAATGAATTAATTCCCACTAGGACAGTCACGAATTAGAGGATGTGTATTGATTATAGGAAGTTAAATAGTGCAACCTGAAAAGACAATTTCCCTCTCCCCTTTATTAATCAAATCCTTGAGAGGTTAGTTAGAGACTCTTTCTTTTGTTATTTGGATGGTTATTTTGTTTCTTTCAAATTCCTATCCACCCTAATGACTAGGATAAAACCATCTTTACTTGTTCCTATGGTACTTATGCTTACAGACGTATGTCTTTTGGACTTTGTAATGCACCTATTACTTTTCAACGTTGCATGATGACAATTTTTTTTCTAATTTTATTGAAAATATTATGGAAGTATTCATGGATGATTTCTCTATTTATGACACTAATTTTGATAATTGTTTGATTAACTTGTCTCAAGTTTTGCAAAGAAATGAGGAAGCTAACCTTGTTTTGAATTAGGAGAAATGTCATTTTATGGTACATAAAGGCATTGTCTTAGGACACTTAGTGTTAGAGAGGAGCATTGAGGTGGATAAAGCAAAGATTGAGGTGATTGAGAGGCTACTACCACCAAACTTGATCAAAGCTATCAGGAGCTTTTTCGATCATGCCGGGTTCTACTGGCGGTTTATAAAGAATTTTTCTAAACTTGCAAAACCTTTATATAATCACCGGATTGGGAATTGTCATTCGAGTTGATGTGCGACACAAGTGATTTTGTAATTGGAGCCATGTTGGGGAAAAGGAAGGATAACAAGCTTCATGTCATCTACTATGCTAGTAAGACCCTAAATGATGCACAACTAAATTATGCTACAACCAAGAAAGAGTTCTTAGTGGTAGTGTTACCTTTGAGAAGTTTTGTTCTTACCTAGTTAGCTTAAAAGTGATATTCGACACTGACCATGCTACTCTCAAATATCTTTTGAGCAAGAAAGACGCGAAGCCTAGGTTGATCCGATGGATTTTATTGTTGTAAGAATTCAACTTAGAGATTCAAGATAAGAAAGGAGCTGAAATTTTGTCGCAGACTATCTCTCTCTAATTCCACAAAAGAATGAAACAGGGTATTTGAGTTTCCTATTAATGACAGTCTTCCAGATGAGCAGCTCTTCTCTATAATGGTGACACCTTTGTATGCTGACTTCGTCAATTACTTAGTTTGTGGAGTTACACCATCTGATGTTTCATATCAAAAGAATAAAAAGTTCCTATCTGGTGTGAAGCATTACTTTTGGGAAGAACTTTTGCTTTACAAAAGATGTACAGATGGTATCATATGACGATGTCTTCCTGAAGATAAAATTGCAAGCGTCTTTTCCCATTGTCATTCTTCCCCATATGAAGGGCATTTTAGTTCCTCAAAGACAATGACTAAGGTACCTCAATGTGGTTTCTATTGGCCTACTTTATTTTATGATGCCCGAAACTTTGTGCTTGCATGTGATCGATGTCAAAGGACAAAGAATATCTCGAGAAGGAATGAAATACCCTTGAACAACATTTTAGATGTCAAGCTTTTCAATGTTTAGGGCATTGACTTCATGAGACCTTTTCCCATTTTATTTGGTTACAAGTTCATCTTGGTCAAAGTGGATTATGTGTCAAAGTTGGTTGAAGCCATTGCATCTCCAACAAATGACATGAAGGTTGTGGTGAAGTTCCTTAAACGAAATATCTTTTCAAGGTTTGATACACCACGAGTCATCATCAGTGACAGTGGTTTGCACTTTTGCAGTCGTCAATTTGAAGGTTTGTTGAAGAAATATGGGGTAACTCATCGCATTGCTACACCCTACCACCTCCAAACAAGTGGCCAAGTAGAGATCTCAAACTGGGAAATCAAGCATATTCTTGAAAAGATAGTAAGCAAGTCTCGTAAGGATTAGTCTTTGAAGCTTGATCATGCTTTATGGGCTTATCGAACAGCTTTTAAGACTCTAATTAGAACCACACTGTTCCGATTAGTCTATGGTAAATCTGTCACTTACCAGTTGAGCTCAAACATAAGGCTTTTTGGGCAATTCAGATGTTGAATTTTGATATGAAGGATGTTGGAGCTCAACGTCTTCTACAAATTAATGAGGTGGACGAATTACGCCTTGATGCTTATGAGAGTGCACAGATTTATTGCGAAAATAGGTTTGCCCCAATGGTTTAATATATTAAGTTTTGATGATGACAAATACAAGACAAAAAGAATGATGCTTATGCTTGATAGATGTGTGATAAACACATATTTTATTCATTAAGAAACCCTTATATTTAGTCATTTACACTCTCCATATTCTTAATTGATTGAGTTTGACATGATTTTGTGAGTTTGAGCTCAAATTGGTCCTAATTGAATATTTTCAGCATTATTGAGATTTTACACTGTTTCTGTATTTTGGTCATAACTTGAGTTCCTGATATCTGAAAATCATGAATTTTATCTTGTAGGAAATCTAAGAGGAAGCTCTACAACTTTGATGAAGAGCTCGAAGTCTGATTAAGATGTCTAAGGGACCTAAGTTGACATGGAAGTCAGAATACGGGTTCTGTCAGTAGAATCCGAATAGTGTGCACTCAAAAAATCATATCTCAAGATGTAATAATGGAGATGGGCTGAAATTTTGACAGTGGATAGTAAAGATCCAAATAAACAACTTTCATGAAGAACACATTTTGAGAAAAAGAAGTCTAGTAGGTCATTTTGAGCTTGCAAGTCGGAACAGAGGTGCTGAAGTTGGGTTTGAGCAACCTACGGTATTTGGGACATATCTTGGGCTTAAGGAAGCCAAATTGGATGAACCAGCTATCCATTTTATAGCCAAGACAAGGATCTACAACTTTCATGAAGAACACTTTTCGTGATTCTGAAGTATAGTGGGTCGTTTTTGGCTTCCAAGTCAGATACAAAATTTTCGTCCTCAACCATCCACTCATCCATCCACTAATCCACTCATCCACTCATCCACTCATCCACTAACTCACCCATTCATCCACTCAAACACTCCACTCACTCACCCACTCATCCACCCACTTCCCTTTGTCATTTTGTTACCTTAGACTTCTATAAAAGGCACCATTTATCATGAACAAGATGTAACTCTCCTTCATTTTCTCTCTTAGTTTCTTGTTTCTTCATAGTTTCTTCTTGTTTCTTCATAGTTTTTCTTGTGATTTCTTTCTAGCTATGTGTAACTAAACCTCCCTTGGTTAAGGGGGTGATGAAACCGCTAGTATTAATATTGTAAACTTTGCATATTTGATTATTTCAACACAGTTATGTTTTTATTCATATATTTCTGAATCTATTGTTGGTATGAAGGTTTTTGTACTTGTTCCTACTTTCAAAGTAGTAGATCTGGGTTTATTATGCGCGGTTGCGGTATTAGATCTAGAGAAATATATGTTCTAAGTAATTTAATCCCGGTGTGTGATTAGACCTTAGTGTAATTGGTTTTCTAAATCTTAATGCAATTGTTGGATAGTTGTAAGAGCGGTTGCTTTATGACTAATCAGTGATTAGGAGTTGATTTGAGCGGTTGCTAAATTGGCCAACACGTAAGGAAAACAGAGATTTAATATCACAATTGCATAAAAACATAATTGAACATGTTGGAATAAAAAGGATATGTGGATTTACATTATCATATAAATCTAGTGGTGGATTCAATCTCTTAACCAATTTTCTTATATTGTTGATTTCGGTTGTTTATTGTTATCTTTGAAGCTCATTCATTGTTCATCAAAACTCCAAAACCCCCCTTTTACTTGTTTATTGTTAATCGAGTCTAAATTGGAAATTGTTTAATAGTGTTAATTGAATTGGTTCTCTGTGGATCGACCTCTTACTAACTACAACTAGTTGTAAGGTTTTTATTTTAAAGGGCACGACAACCGATTTTTATCTTAATTTTAATCACTACATCCGCACGCATCGAATTTTGGCGCCGTTCTTAGGGGAACCAATTTTTTCAATTACACTATTAATTTATTTCCTATTTTTATTCTGTTTTTATTTTATTTTATTTTATTTTATTTTTAATCTTTCTTTCGAGTGTTTTGTAGGTGTTGATGTCCTTTGAAGGAGTAGACGAAGGATTGCTAAATTTGAGGAACTATATTGATCAACTCACTTCACATCCTCAATTTCCTTCCATTCGGCTAACTTCCAACTCACACCTGCCGACATTGAAGCCGCCCGTTACATTGATCTATCAAGTTCGAGACATTTGAGCCATCCGAAATATCTGAAGAAGTGACAATGGCGAAAAACACTTTAAGGGCATTGGGTGCTTCGAGATCTAGATCAACGACCTCTTTGCATAGACATTCTTGAAAATGAAGAGGCATTTGAATTGAAATCCGGTTTAATCCATCTCTTGCCATCTTTCAATGGATTACCCGGAGAGGACCCCAACAAGCACTTGAAGGAAATCCATGTGGTATGTTCTAGCATGAAACCCGCAGGAATTCATGTAGAGCAAGTCAAGTTGAGAGCTTTTCCATTCTCATTGAAAGACTCACTAAGGAGTGGCTTTACTACTTGCCACCCGGATCCATCCAATCATGGCGGGACATGGCCCGAACTTTCCTAGACAGGATACTTCCCCGCCTCAAAAGCTGCAACAATCGGAAAAGAAATCATGGTATTCAACAAAGGCATGGGGAATCACTCCATGACAACCGGGAGAGATTTAAGAAGCTATGTTTCAGCTGCCCTCATCATCAAATAAGTGAGCAACTTTTAATTCGGATTTCTATGAAGGCTTACAAGTGATGGATCGCAACATGATTGATCTTGCTAGCGAAGGAGCATTGATTGATAAAACTCCTCAAGAAGCTAGAAACTTGATCTCAAGAATGGCTGCCAATACTCAACAATTCTACTCTAGAAATGACACTTTGGAGTAAGAGCGATGAAAGAAGTAGAGACAACCAAGATATCTGACGAAGAAATGACTCAATTGATTGCTATGGTTCGGCGCTAATGGATTCGGGTAAAGCACCGCTTCATGCT
The DNA here is from genome assembly GCA_029884605.1 of Ormosia emarginata. Taxonomy (NCBI): domain Eukaryota; kingdom Viridiplantae; phylum Streptophyta; class Magnoliopsida; order Fabales; family Fabaceae; genus Ormosia; species Ormosia emarginata. The sequence goes on along the minus strand of JAQQTP010000060.1, from coordinate 18,324,930 downwards.
TGTGGGATCTGTTGTTCATCCGGACATCCCACGATATGTGTCCCACTCTCCAAGAAGACACAAATGAGGAGGTAAGAGCGAGGGGGATATCTTGGACTTTCAAAAATTACAACCCCTACTCAAACACATATAATCCGGGTTGGAGGGATCATCCAAATTTCAGCTATGCAAAGCAACCTCAAAATCAACCTCCAGCTTATGGACCTCCGGGATTCCAACAAAGGCAAGTACCTTTCCCTCAGAGACAGCAGCAAGTTCAAGCTCTTAAGCAATCTGAGCCTTCATTAGAGGAGCTAGTAAAACAAATAGCCACTAATAATTTGCAGTTCCAACAAGAAACAAATGCAACTATACAAAGTTTCAAACAAGAAACAAGGACTGCAATCAATAACTTGCAGAATCAGATAGGACAGTTGTCCACAGAATTCAACAAGTTTCAAAGTCAAGCTTCAGGGAAACTACCCTCACAGCCAGAAGTGAATCCGAGGGAAAATGCTAGTCTTTGTCACATTGAGAGGCGGAAAGACGATGGATGAGCCTACCTCTCTTCCACCAATCATTCAAGAGAAGGATGAACCACCCAAAGAAGCAAATGATAAGGGGCAAACTTCCAAAACCCCTAAGGTAAGTATTTACGAACCCCTTCCTAAATATGTCACTAAAGCTCCTTTTCCTAGTAGGTTGGTTAAAACCAAGAAAGAAGAAGCGAAAAAAGAAATACTTGAGACTTTTAGGAAGGTAGAGGTTAATATCCCTTTGTTAGATGCCATTAAGCGGTACCTATATATGCAAAATTTCGAAAGAATTATGCACTAACAAGAGGAAGTTAAAAGGAAATGAAAAGGTCCAAGTGGGAGAAAATGTTTCAATTGTAATTAAAAAGAAACTCCCAACCAAATGTAAGGACCCTAGCACATTCACCATTCCATGCACTATAGGTAACACAAGGTTTGAAAGGGCAATGCTTGATTTAGGTGCATCTATAAATGTCATGTCATATTCTATTTATGCATCTTTATACTTGGGTCCTTTGGAACCTACTGGTGTTGATATTCAATTGGCTGATAGATCTAATGCATACCCTAAGGGTGTGGTTGAAGATGTTTTGGTACAGGTGAATGAATTAGTGTTTCCGACAGACTTCTATGTTTTGGACATGGAAGAGGATGAGTCTCCCAAATCTGCTCCTATCTTGCTAGGAAGACCATTTTTGAAGACTGCACGGACAAAAATTGATGTGCACTCGGGAATTCTAACATGGAATTTGATGGGGAATTAATTAGATTCAATATTTTTGAAGCTATGAGATACCCAAGTGATGTGCACTCTGCTTGTTTAATTGATTCTTTTGATCCTTTTCATTCTTTAATTTCTCGCAGACTTTTGATCTTGACCATTTTGATGCTCTTGATACAATTCTAACTCATAGCTTAGATGTACGGGAGGAAAAGAAGAAGAGTGAAGAAGAGCCATGGAGTGAAGACATTGATGAAATTGTTGCTTTGCCTTACAAGAGCTCTCTTCCACTCCCGTAAAGAGCATGAGGTAACTTTTGTTGATTTACCTGTTACTACCGATATACCTCAACCTTCATTGTGCGGGCACACTGAATTGGGCCGAAAGCACTACCCGATCATCTTAAATACATCTTCTTGGGGAGAAGGACACCCTTCCAAAGAAATAATTGCAAAGTCACTCACCCAAGAGCAAGAAGAGAAAGCGGTAGGCTGTTTTGCAGAAACATAAGACGACCATTGGTTGGTCAATAGGCGATATCAAGGGTATTAGTCCCTCCGTTTGTATGCACGGGATATTAATGGAGGAGGATACTAAACTCCGTGAGAGACCCTCAACGGAGATTGAATCCTCCCATGATGGAGGTTGTGAAAAAGGAGATCTTGAAGCTCCTAAGTGTGGGGGTGATCTACCCCATTTCGACGACAAGTGGGTAAGCCCGGTCCGGGTAGTACCAAAGAAATGCGGAATTACTTGTGGTAAGAAATGCTGAAAATGAGCTTATTCCCACTAGGTTACGAGACGGGGTGGCGTGTTTGTATTGATTACGGGAAGTTGAATGCCGCCACGAGAAAAGACCACTTTCCTTTACCTTTCATTGATCAAATGTTAGAAAGATTAGTGGTCATTCTTATTATTGTTTTCTGGATGGTTTTTCGGGTTACAATCAGATTGCCATAGCTCCGTAAGACCAAGACAAGACTACATTCACTTGTCCATTTGGTACCTTTGCATATAGGCGAATGCCTTTTGGACTCGCAATGCACCAGAACTTTCCAAAGATGCATGATGAGTATATTTTCTCGATTACATTGAAAACATCATTGAGGTTTTTATGGATGACTTTAGTGTCTTTGGAAATGATTTTGAAAATTGTTTGGAACATTTAACTTTGGTGCTTAAAAGATGCATTGACACTAACCTGGTGCTTGAATTGGGAAAAATTTCATTTCATGGTGAATGAAGGTATTGTGTTAGGTCATGTAATTTTTGCTAGGGGAATTGAAGTAGATAAAGCTAAAGTAGAACTCATGCATTCTTTGCCACCACCCACTAGTGTGCGGGAGATTCGTTCTTTTATTGGTCATGCGGGTTTCTACCGGGAGATTCATTAAAGACTTTTCTAAAGTCTCATTGCCCCTTTGCGACTTCTTCAAAAAGATGTTAATTTTAACTTTGATGAGAAATGTATGGAAGCTTTCAATAAACTCAAGAAGTTGTTAACCTGTTGCGCCTATCATCGTGCCACCCAACCTGGGAGTTACCTTTTGAACTAATGTGTGATGCCGGTGACTTTGCGGTAGGAGCTGTCTTGGGACAACGAGTTGATAGAGTTCCTTATGCCATTTACTATGCATCAAGGACTCTAAATGATGCTCAACTTAATTACTCAACCACGAAAAGGAACTTCTAGTCATTGTATTTGCTTTAGAAAAATTTAGATCATATCTAATTGGTTCTAAAGTGATTGTGTTTTCAGATCATGCGACCTTGAAGTATCTTCTAACAAAGAAAGAAGCAAAGCCTAGATTGCTCGATGGATTTTATTGCTCCAGAATTTGACTTGGAGATTAAAGACAAGAAAGGGAGCGAAAACTTGGTGGCCGATCACTTGAGTAGATTGGTAACGAAGAGGAAGAAATGCCTATCATGGAGACTTTTCCTGGATGAATATTTGATGGTTGTCAACACCATAATCCCTTGGTATGCTTTGACATTGTTAACTACCTGGTTACCAAGGACTTTCCTGAGGGTTTGAACAAGGCCCAAAGAGATAAATTAAGGAGTGATCAGAAATACTATATCCGGGATGACCGTACTTATGGAAGCATTGTGCGAGATCAAGTCATTAGGAGGTGCATTCCCGATTACGAGACACACTCCATCCTCTCCTTTTGCCACACCTATGCATGTGGAGGACACTTTGGCATAAAAGGACACCAATAAAGTGCTTGACAGTGGTTTCTATTGGCCTTCAATTTTCAAAGACGCTTACAACTTCGTAAGTCTTGTGGCCGCCGTCGAGAAAACGTAATAATATGGTCCTCGTAATCAAATGCCTCAGACTCCGATCATTTTTGTGGAACTCTTTGATGTGTGGGGTATTGATTTCATGGGACCATTCCCTCCTTCATTTGGTTTCACATACATTCTTTTATCTGTTGATTATGTGTCTAAATGGGTGGAAGCAAAAGCCACTCGATCTGATGATTCTAAAACTGTAGCGATTTTGTTAAGTCACATATTTTCTCCAGGTTCGGGACCCCAAGGGCTATCATCGGTGACCAAGGGACCCATTTCGCAACAAAACCTTTGATGCTCTATTGAAGAGATATGGAGTAATGCACAAAATTTCCACTCCTTACCATCCACAGACAAATGGGCAACCGAAGTGTCCAACCGGGAGATTAAGTCAATCCTTGAAAAGACAGTGAATCCCTTAAGAAAGGATTGGAGCACTCGACTTGAAGATGCTTTATGGGCTTATAGGACTGCCTATAAGACTCCCATCGGCATGTCACCATTTCGGTTGGTGTATGGAAAACCCTGTCATTTGCCCGTTGAGTTGCAACATCGATCTTCTTGGGCCATTAAACAAGTTAATATGGAATTGGAAGGTCTTTGGAAAGCAAAGGAAGTTCCATTACGATGGAATTAGAAGAACTAAGAAATGAGGCCTTTGAGAATGCCCGATTTATAAGACTAAAGCTAAGGCATTCCACGACCAATTGATTTCCGAAAAGAAATTTCACGAGAGGACAAAAAGTCCTGCTATTCCAATGAAGACTCAAATTATTTCCGGGTAAACTGCGTTCTAAGTGGATTGGGCCGTTTGTGGTAACTAATGTTTTTCCTTTTGGTGCGGTTGAGATCGGGAGTGAAAATTCGGCAAAGCATTTAAGGTCAATGGTCATCGTCTCAAACCATATCATGAACTTCCCGACAAGAGAGATGGAAGTGATGACCCTCATCCTTCCACAATATGAGGAGCGGTGAAAGTATCATCATGTCGAGTGAGGACAATAAACTAAGCGCTCATTGGGAGGCAACCCAACCAGATTTGCTCTCTTTATCCCTTTTTATTTTGTGTTTTCATTAGTTCCTTAGATTATGTTTTTATCTGTTTGTTGGTTGTAAGCATTTGAATCTCTAAAAAAAAAAAAAAAAAAGGCGGGTTGTGTGCCCGACAATAAGGTAGGTAGTGCCATTAAATTTTGTCACTCGGAAGCATGTGAAGGTCACTTTTCTTCAATGACAACAAGCTGCGAAAATCTTGCGGTATGGATTTTATTGGCCTACTTTATTCAAGGTCATTACACCTTTTGCAAAAGTTGCGGAAATTGGTCAAAAAGGTTCTGCTTTGAGATTATCATCTGCACCTACTCCTTGAAAAATTGAGATCTAGGTGGCGCGGTTCTTTTCTTTGTCAAACACGTGTATCCTCTGGGGCCGTAAATATTGAGGATCCTAGGAATGGTAATGCGCGTAAAGTTAATGGACAAAGACTCAACCATTCCTGGAAAATCAAGTTCTTGAGATCTTTGTGTTCTTGCCTGGTTAAGTGGCGGATACGGTACTCGTGACTCTCAAGTCGGTTTATTTTTCGGTTTCCCAAAATAACCGAATCATTCTTCTCCTTCAAAATGGATGTCATTCTTTCAAACACGAGAAAACATTTTCCTTCTTTTCCTCAAAATGCTCTGAGAAAAATCTACAAAGTTCGATGTGAAAGATTGAGACCGTTAATGCAAAAGGTATGCTAGAAGATGTCTGTTGGATAATTGAAGCGAAGGTCCGATTAGCAGTGAGTCCTCAATTTCATTTGACTCATACATGCCGGTCTTGGAAGAAGTTCATATTCTAAAAGAGAAGAGCAAAAAGGTTACAAGTCTGTTACAAATGTGGACGATGGAATTGTAACAGAACAATGTCGTTCTTTGGGGATGATTTCCGTAAATAAATCCTTCATTAAGAATGGATCGAGTAAGGAGTCATTAGATGATATCTTATTGACTCTTGAGACGCGCGTTCTTATGGATTCATGCGGGGTGAAATTCTTAATTTGTGGAAACTCTTCAAGGATGAAGAACAACGCTACAGTCTTGGGAATCTGACTCTAAAAGACCCTGTTTGCCAATTTATAAGAAAATTGGATGGGAAGCTTATCCTCGACTCATAGAAGATGTTTAAGCCAAGTTCTTGGACGTTTAACCGGAGGCGAGATGTGAGCCATATCCACAAACAATCTGTACATATCATCTTCTTTCTTCTTCTTCATGTCATCTCTCAAAAACAAAAAAAAACAAAAAACAAAAAAAAAAAAAAAAAAACAAAAAAAAAATTTATGTATACGTCTTAGGGTTGGCTTTGGTAACACACACACGTGAATGGGGAAATGCATGCATCCCGATCCAGCCTTCTTAATTGAAAAACAAAGAAGGTAGATTGTATCCCACATGTGAGGCACCAGGCGTATTATGGCCACTTGTCCCTTTTGGGAGCCCTATGTTCTTGGTCTTGAATGGGTCGAATACTGGTCAACAATGCTTTGGCACAAAGCCGAAAGAGCAGACTACCTCCATCCCAATCTTAAGTAAGTATACACTCATCTTTCATCAAGTTTTTCTAACAAATTAAAAAAAAAATTGTTGTTTGGAAAGTATGATATGATTGTCATGGACTTATTAAACCAATTAGTGATGGCAGAGTAAGGAGAATTTTACTCTTGAGACACATCTTAATTGGTGGCAGAGGTCTAATGCGTGACTGACAGTGTGCTTCTTTTCTGCTTGGCGTTGATTCACTTCTTATCAGGTTGTGTTGCTCTTTTCTATATCTCTCTTTCACATTGAGGACAATGTTTATATTAAGTGTGGGGGAGAGATTTTAGCATGTTTTTTTTTGTTGTTAAAAAAAAAGAAAAAAAACACAAAAAAGAGATCATTGCATGATTGAATAACTTTTCTCCCTTCTTGAACTGATATGCTTGGTGATGGATGATTAAATTAATGAATTGAGTTTGATGGATGCATACCTTATGAGATTTTGAGCCTAATGGATGGATTCAACATTTATGTCATTCTCTTCTTTCTTGTGTGATTTTCACTCATGTTAATGACTACTCTAGAACTTGCTTTGATTCTTTTTGAGGCTACATTTCACTTGCATGCATGAACATGATTGAGGCCCTCTTTCTTAATTAGCTCGTTTAACCAAATAGCCAACCTTGTTTTCAATATGATATCAAGCACTCTTTTGATTTCTTGAAAATTCTCTGATTCCTGCCAACCTTGTATATTTTCTTTTGCTTAACCCCTTTGAGCTTATTTGACCATTCCTTGTTTCTAGCTCATCATGTGCCTTAAATGAGAAATTGTGTTCTTACTTTACCTTAGGGAATAAAAGAACATTAGCTTGGTTAATGGATGAGTTTTTGAACAAGTGTGGGGGTGTGTGTACAAAATGGTTGTTGAAAAAGAAAAGAGTGCCCAAAAAGAAAAAAAAAATGTATGTATATAGTTATGTTCATATATATAAAAAGAAAGAAAAAAAAAAAAAAAAAAAAACCAAGTGTTTAAAAAAAGAAAAGGATTGGGAATGAATATGTAAAGGGATATACACTAGAGTTGGGATGAACTTTTATGCTTGTTATTTGAACTCAGCTCTCATTTGCTTTTATTCTCTTTGGTATTTATCTTCTCATATCCATTTTATCCTCTCCTGTTACCTTGACCTCACTATAACCTTGAATAAAGTCCTCATGATTTGTGTGTGCATGTGTTTTGAGTATTGGAGAAGTAGAAGATAAGCAAGCTTATGGTAGTGCAATTTTCATGGGTTGAATTGAGTGAAATACCTACCCTTTAAACACTTGAGAGATTGAGAGGGAATCTTGTGAAGATCTATCATTCTCGATTCATGTTGAAGATACCTTGCTTGATGGTTTGAGATGTGGAGAATTGTTAACTCATGAATGTTTTGATCCTTGAACCTTTGGTTGTTCTTCTTCTGATTGTAAAATTTTGGTCTTGAGTTTTGCCCAGGAGTGCAAAAAGCTAAGTGTGGGGGAATTTGATAAACACATATTTTATTCATTAAGAAACCCTTATATTTAGTCATTTACACTCTCCATATTCTTAATTGATTGAGTTTGATATGATTTTGTGAGTTTGAGCTCAAATTGGTCCTAATTGAATATTTTCAGCATTATTGAGATTTTACACTGTTTCTGTATTTTGGTCATAACTTGAGTTCCTGATATCTGAAAATCATGAATTTTATCTTGTAGGAAAGCTAAGAGGAAGCTCTACAACTTTGATGAAGAGCTCGAAGTCTGATTAAGATGTCTAAGGGACCTAAGTTGACATGGAAGTCAGAATACGAGTTCTGTCAGTAGAATCCGAATAGTGTGCACTCAAAAAATCATATCTCAAGATGTAATAATGGAGATGAGCTGAAATTTTGACAGTGGATAGTAAAGATCCAAATAAACAACTTTCATGAAGAACACATTTTGAGAAAAAGAAGTCTAGTAGGTCATTTTGAGCTTGCAAGTCGGAACAGAGGTGCTGAAGTTGGGTTTGAGCAACCTACGGTATTTGGGACATATCTTGGGCTTAAGGAAGCCAAATTGGATGAACCAGCTATCCATTTTATAGCCAAGACAAGGATCTACAACTTTCATGAAGAAAACTTTTCGTGATTCTGAAGTATAGTGGGTCGTTTTTGGCTTCCAAGTCAGATACGAAATTTTCGTCCTCAACCATCCACTCATCCATCTACTAATCCACTCATCCACTCCTCCACTCATCCACTAACTCACCCATTCATCCACTCAAACACTCCACTCACTCACCCACGCATCCACCCACTTCCCTTTGTCATTTTGTTACCTTAGACTTCTATAAAAGGCACCATTTATCATGAACAAGATGTAACTCTCCTTCATTTTCTCTCTTAGTTTCTTGTTTCTTCATAGTTTCTTCTTGTTTCTTCATAGTTTTTCTTGTGATTTCTTTCTAGCTATGTGTAACTAAACCTCCCTTGGTTAAGGGGGTGATGAAACCGCTAGTATTAATGTTGTAAACTTTGCATATTTGATTATTTCAACACGTTATGTTTTTATTCATATATTTCTCGAATCTATTGTTGGTATGAAGGTTTTTGTACTTGTTCCTACTTTCAAAGTAGTAGATCTAGGTTTATTATGCTTGCGGTTGCGGTAGTAGATCTAGTGGGATGTATGATGTTCATGTGGGTATAATTATCTTTGTGCTATTTGCCGCTTATAAAAGTGGTAGATCCGGGTTTATTATGCACCTGTTGCGGTATTAGATCTAGAGGAATATATGTTCTAAGTAATTTAATCCGGTGTGTGATTAGACCTTAGTGTAATTGGTTTTCTAAATCTTAATGCAATTGTTGGATAGTTATAAGAGCGGTTGCTTTATGACTAATCAGTGATTAGGAGTTGATTTGAGCGGTTGCCAAATTGGCCAACACGTAAGGAAAGCAGATTTAATATCACAATTGCATAAAAACATAATTGAGCATGTTGGAATAAAAAGGATATGTGGATTTACATTATCATATAAATCTAGTGGTGGATTCAATCTCTTAACCAATTTTCTTATATTGTTGATTTCAGTTTGTTTATTGTTATCTTTGAAGTTGTTCATTATTCATCAAAACTCCAAAACCCCCCTTTTACTGTTTATTGTTAATCAGAGTCTAAATTGGGAATTGTTTAATAGTGTTAATTGAATTGGTTCTCTGTGGATCAACCCTTACTAACTACAACTAGTTGTAAGGTTTTTATTTTCTGGTGGGCCTGACAACTGATTTTTATCTTAATTTTAATCACTACATCCGCACGCATCAATGTGTTTTATATATGACAAATGCATCACAAAAGAATATTGATCATGTTACATATATGTGCTTAATAGAGATATATTGGAGCATGCATGATTATGTACTTTATTTAGTTACACTTTACTTAATAATCATGCAATAAGATATATGCAACATTCTTATATGCATGTTAGACAAACTAGAGTTATACATTTATGAATCATACATATTAAGATATTAAGTTATGAATTTGGACTAACTATGCTTGTTTTAAGTTAGCAATACTTTATAAGATAGTCCTAGTACCAAGAGTGAGTATTGCAACTAGAAAGCAAAAGGTCACAACTACGCTCAACTCAAGAAGAATGAGAATGATAAAGATGTTCCAAGCAATTTACAAGATTTGAAGAGAAGAAATTTATGGAAGCTTGGATTACATCAAGAAGCCTAAGGATTAGAATTGGTATATTTTCTTTTTAAGTTTTCTATTATGTAAAGATAGAAGTTTTACAAGAAAAGAGCTCAAATATATTTCTAAATCTTTAAAAATAGTTATTACATGTTTAAATGTCCAACAAACTGTTTTTGGAAAGTTAATCTTGGTGGTAGTTCACACCTTTGAAAAATAATCAAGTTTGTGTTTTACAAAACTGATATTTAGTTACTATTTTGATCATAACTTTCAAACTACTTTGAGATTTATTGTGAAACTTAAGCATATGAAAATAGACTCAAATATTTTCCAATGAGTGGTCATTTGCTTTAAACGGATAAGAAATGAATAAGTTATAACCATTTAAAGTCAGTTTTAAAAAACAGTCAAGTTTGAGTTTTGAAAAACTGACCTTTGATTACTCTTTTAATCATATCTTTTAAAATACTTTGAGTTTTGTTCTGAAAATTATTTCATTTGAAAATAGACTCAAAGATCTTTCCAATGAGTAGTCATTCGCTTTAATTGGATAAGAAATGAAGAAGTTATGACATTTTAAAGTCAGCTTTCAAAACCATAAATGTTGTAATCGATTACACAAGTCCTGTAATCGATTACAACATTGACAGAGGCCATGTAATCGATTACCAAAAGTGTGTAATCGATTACGAAGTGCCCAAAAACGTTTTTAACGGCTATAAACGACTAGTTTTCATAAAAAATAATTTCTAAACACTACCAACGGCTATTTTATCATTTGGGCTCTATATATAAGTGTTGTATGAAGCTTATACACCTCTTGAACACTTGATTTGATCCTTGAATCACCAAAATCATATTTTGAGTCCTTTATTGCAAAATAATTCTATTCTTTTACTTTTCAATTTGTATTATCCACTCTTGAGAGAGTTTACTATCATCCATACTTTGTTCTTCAAGTTGTATATCTATTCTTGTGAGAGTTTCTATTCTTTCTATTCACCTTGAAATTATTGTAAGAGGGTGATGTATCCCTTGTAGTGGGACTCAAACACAAAGAGTGAGGTATCCCAAAGGTGTTGTGAGTGCTCTTGATTATAAAGGTCATCAAGCACATGTGAAGCTTGAAGAATTGAAGGCTCTAGCACAAGGGTGAAGTATCCCAAGGTGTGAGGGGTGCTCTTGTTTGTACAAAAGTTTTCCTAGCATCCGTGAAATCTACGAGATAGTGAAGGAAATCTCAAGTTAAGTTTGGGGACTGGATGTAGGCCACAAGTGGTTAGTGGCTGAACCAGGATAAACTCTTGAGTTTGATTCTCTCTTCCCTACACTCTTTAATTTCAATATTTAGTATAGTATATTTATCTATTGCATATCTTGTCATCTTGGTGATTTGATTCTATGAACTTGATATCTAGCTTATTTGCTTAATTCATCATATATCCCAAGTTGTATTTGAGTAATCTATAATAGTTGTACTTTTTTTGTGCATGTTCTGCTGCATTTATTACTTGAGTGATTCATAATGCTTAATTTCTCAAAGTTGCATTAAAATTTGTAATCACCTAATTCACCCCCCTCTTGGGTGATGGTTGCCATGGCTAACATGTACAACGATAGGACCAAGCATTGGCATGACAAACATATCTTGCACCGATAATTCTAAGAAGAGGAGTTGGTCCTCTTATTTAACTCACGCTTGAAGCTTTTTCTTGGGAAGTTGAAATCTCAGTGGTCAAGCCCTTTTAAGGTGCTTAAGGTGTTTCCTCATGGAGCCGTTGAGGTTTGGAGTGAAGATAGTGGAGCTTTCAAAGTCAATGGTCAACGGCTGAAGCCTTACCTCATTGGGAGTCCTATCAAGAAAGGAGTTACTCAACCCCTTTCTGATCCTTCACCTCCAGCTTGAATAATATGAGGGGTCAAGCTAAAGACCTTAAATTAGCGCTTCACAGAAAGCAACCTATGTTTCTATCATTTTTCATGCTTTCTTTTTAGTTCTTTTTTGCATTCTTAGTCATTGCACTTAGTTTTTCTAGTCATTACTTCGTTTTTCCACTTCTTAAACGCTTCTGTTTGAACTATGGTAGGAGACACGGTCGTGTCTTAATGACACACAGCCGTGTGACCATCATAGAAATGTTGAGGGAGTTAGACATGGCCCTGTCTAATAACCCCCACGCTTCTATTTGATTTTTAAGCAGAGACACAGTCGTGTCTCTCTTCGACACTGTTTTGTCCTTCACAAAATCTGGAAAAAAAATTAAAATAACGCCCTTTTTTGTCCCCTTCCAGAAACCATTTCCCCCACTTTCTCTCTATCTTCCATCGTGATAGCCCTTTCTCTCGGTCCCCTCATCCCTTTTAACCTCCATTTCCCTCCCCATTACCTTGTGACCTCTCATCCCACCGTACACCGTCCTTACCCAATTCCCCACTCAACATCAACACCACCGTCCTCGTACATCAACATCCCTCAATCATTTCCATCCAACACCTTACCTCACCTTGTAACCCCACCCGACGGTACCTCCATCCCTTTCAACCATTTTTTCCACCATAACCGTCCACTACCTCCCATTTCCCCATCACCCCAAGGTACCCACCGTACCCCATTTCCCTTCCTTTTCACCCTCATACCCTAAAAACCCACATTGCCTTCACCGTGCACAACCCTCATCCACTCATTCCTCCTTCCACCATCGTAACCTCCACCAACCCCATTCTATTTTAGTTTTTCAACTCTCTCTCTCTCTCCCCTCTCGCAAGGTTCTCATATTAATTTTTTTATTTTTTTATTTTTTATTATTATTTGCTCTATTATTTTTATGATTGGAATTTTATTTTATTTTCTTTTATTTTAATTTCCTTACTCTATTTTCTCGTCATTTTCTTCATATTTTTATTTTCATCTACTTGATTTTATTTTGTAATTTATGTTATTGTTTGCCTACTTGCTTGGTTATTATTTGCTTTGCCATTTGCTCTGAATGCAATGTTGGAATGCCTTATTGTTGTATCTGGTTGTTTTTGTCTGTGGATTATTGGATTTTGGTCTGTCCATTATTCTGAATGCCATTGTTCATCTTGTATGTTGATTGTTTACACTTTGTTGCAGCCTTGTCCATACTTGTCTGATCATATTGATTGATGTTTATACTGATTGTTATATGCCTACCTGCTCATGATTGGTTGTTTTCAATATGTTGCAGTCATGCTGCTCAAATTTTGTGCATATTGGCATTTTTCTGATCTGAATATTTTGCGCCGTTTTGGTTACTTTTTATGTCAACATTATCTCTGGTTGCATGCTTTTGGTGCTTGAATGCTTTATTTCTCAGATTTTGATTTGATGTCCTTACTGATATTTTTCTTTATCTTTTTCAGGTACCATGGCCCCAAAACGTCATAAAACATGTGGCAGCTCTATTCCATCCCATTCAGCGGTGAAGGTTGATCGCCTCCTCTAGTTTGATTCTCGGGCTCACCGCTAGAAGTATGAGCAGTTCCGCTAGTACTCCATCATCGCCAACAAATACTTGGACAATGATACGATGATGGAGTTTAGTCATCTAGAGACCATCCACACCCATTTGGCTCGAGCTGGGTGGGAATTGTTTGCCTCTATCCGCTGTGATGCCTATCTGGAGTCGACACTCAAGTTCCTCTCTACACTTTCGGTCTCTTGTGAATGTCAGACCATTGACCAGTCAGGTACCATTGAGTTCAAACTTAACCGGCATCACTTTGCCATGTCCTTGAACGAGCTTAACGTCGCTATGGGCTTCAAGACCACTGTGTCCATCCGATCTCCTACTTACCAGAACGCATATCTGGAATATCCAAGTATATTGGTTGATAGCGAATTCTGGGGCGAGATTCAACAGGTACCTAACCTCTACAACCCCAGCATTTCTAAATCTTCTTCTTTCCGCAACCTCGCTTTGAGGTGGATCCACCGCTTCATATCTCATAGCATCTCGGGGCGTTTTCACAGCACTGGGGTTGTCACAAAGAATGATCTTTTCTATTTGTGGTGTTTAGTGCACGGCCACCATTGCAACATTGGTTATTAGTTCCTTTAGCATGTTTTAAAGATTGATAAGGCTATGGGAAGGGCCAAATAGATGTATATTCTTGTGAGCTCTTACATTACAAACCTAGCCCGGAACCTTGATGCACTTCATCCTAGTGCCCATCTCGCAAAGCTGATGAAGTCGATTCATCGAGCTATGCTGATCCGCCTGGGCCTTGTTTACGAGGTTGCACCCGGCCACTGGGCACTCCGTGACAGACCTATTCCAGATCCACATTCTCCACCACCAGAGGATGATGTTGCTGCTCCTGCTCCTGCTGACGCTCCTCCTACTGTTGCGGCTGATGCTCCACAGTTGCCTTCGCATATTCTGGCTAACTTAAGTGACCGCCTTGCTCGTATAGAGGCTGGTTAGGCTGACTTTCAACAATGCATCCACGATGATTCATTGAGTCTTATGGTAGCTGAGCAGGCCAATTTTCGAGATCATGTGACTACCCAGTTACACCAGCTTTTTGCATTCCTTGCCTCTCCATTCCCTCAGGATCCACTACCCCCACCCCCTATATGATGTCATTCCTATGTTATTTTAAAGGAAGTTTCTGTTATTTTGTTTTTTTCATTGTTATCTCATATTGCTTTTTTTATTGCTTTACTTTTTATATTAAGGACAATGTAAATCTCAAGTGTAGGGGAATGCATTTAAATTTTGATGTACTTAATTAATGATTTTGCATATTAAATGACACTTGAGCATTGCACCAAATCAAGCTTGCTCTTTAGTGTTTATTTTTATTATTTCTGAGCTGATTGAAATGCATTTGAGAGGGAAATCCATTGCTATGAATTGATTTTTATGCAAGGCAATTCTTTTTCAATTAAATGTTAGAAAATTTAGCATTTTACTTGGGAAATTAGTCATGGCTACTTGCAATTTATTCTCTTCACGAACTTAAACCATAAAGTGAGTTTTGAGCCCTTAATGACTGGATTTTTCATACATAAAATCCTATTTTTCTTCTGGAGTGAATTTTCTCTTAATTTATGTGTGCTAGAACTTGATTTGATATCTTGTTGAGACTATATTGATTCACATATATTCTTGAACATGATTAAGGCACTTAAGTTTAATTCTTTTCTGACTTCCAGAGTTGTATTGATAAATAATCCCTTAATTGTCTCATTTGAACTTGAAATTAATTTTTCTTGGATACCATATTGATTAATCAGGTTGAAATTCTTTTGAGCAACTGATGTGATAATTGAGAAGTCATAAAAAGGTTGTTTTAATCTTAGAAGGTTAATAAAAAAAGAATGAAATGATGAAAAGGAAGAAGAAATAGAAACAAAAAAAAAAGATTGATTGGTGAAATATAGTGAGAATAATTTGGTTGAAAGTGAGAATGACCTTATGTATTATGCTCTATTAATCATATTTTCAACCTGATTCTGCTTTGTATAGCTTTATCCATAAACTTTCTTTGTCTTTATTTATCTTTTTCTTACCATTTATTGTACCATTGGCCTCATTACAACTAATGGAAGTTCTTTTGATTCTTGTTATGTATGTGAACTTAAAAGTGGAAATGAGATTGATAATCAAGCTTATGGTCATGCATTTGTTAAGAGAAATTAGAGTGATCTCTTTGCCCTTTAAACACTTAAGAGATGGAAAGATGAGTAACCTCAATTGTTTGGTAGAGAGAATAGGTACAAGCTAGACTCAAGCTTCTAATTATATTAAGTGCTAGACTATCTTATTTGATTGGATTTGATTGCTGAGCATTCGTTAAAATTTTTAACGAGTGGAATTTCTCTTGATTCTTGTTTCTTGATGCTCAATTTAATCTTGATTTTGATTGATACTCTTTACTTGAGGACAAGCAAAGTTCAAGTGCAAGAAAATTTGATAAACTTGTATTTTATAGCCATAAAATGGTTGAAATATGATGATTTGGTTATGATTATTAATGAATTTTGAATGGATTCTTATTAATTATCTTCGTTTATGCAGAATAAGAGAGATTTAACACATTTAAAATGAAAGCATGCGAAGATATCTTATTTTCAGAGCAAAAAAGGATAATTTTGGCTTAGACAGGGCCCTGTGTCAACTCAGAAGTGATTTAGGAGTTAGAAATGACCCTGTCTAACTTGAAGAAAGCTTCTAACTAAGAGACACGACCATGTCTCTTGGTGACACGGCTGTGTCTCCCCACAACATTGAAGTTACGCAATTCTGGTAAGAGACACGGCCCTGTCTTAACTCAATGAAGCTTCTGACTTTGAGATATGATCGTGTCTCAATGACACATGGTCGTGTCTCACTTAAAGTACTAAGATGCAGTTTTTAAGAGACACGACCATGTCGAAGGGAGACACAGCCGTGTGAATCCCTCTGACGTGAAAAAAAGGAAGTTTTGCCCGCAAATCGTTATAAATTGAGCAAAAACACTAAACCTAAGGAGACTTTTAGCTAGAGACTTGTGTGACAGAAGGTTTTGAGATGAGAGGCACAAGGATTCATAGGCGAAGGCTTTGAAAGCAAGATCAAGAGTCTTTGAAGATCAACCATTAAAGTTTCTTTCTCCATCTTCATCTCCTCTATCTTTTCTTTTTGTTTATCAATCATAATTGTTTCTTTAATCCTTATTCTTGTTTGTGTTACAACTGTCATAAGCAGCTAAACCCTTTTTTTTCTAGGATTAGGATAAAACTCTCTATTTCCTTATTATGAATTGTTAATTTGATTCTTTGTTAATAAAATTATTGTTATTGATTCATTCTTGGTATGCTTAATGCTTGTGATATATTGCGTGTCATATTTACATGATCTTAGGCTCTAGGTGAAGGATCGAAAGATGAGATCTAATTACTTGATAATCCAAAATTGAACTTAGGAATTGAGCCCTAGACATAGGCTTAAATCCTTCGAGGGTTAAACGATTGTCATAAAACTTAATGGGTTAGAACTTGGATAAATTGTCATGAGAATGAGATTGATGAAGTTTTAGCACGTTTTTAGTGCCAAGAAATAAGGCTTTAAATAATTTAGGACAAATCGTCTTCAAGAACATAATTGAAACTTACTAAAGATAGGAGTATAATTTATCATAGGGGTAGTGTAGTGGATTCCGAGTCCTAGGCTTTTAAATCCTTGTTGAATCTAATATTTACTAGTTTCAATTATTTATTTTATTGCTTTGTTTTTCATATTAATTTTGATTGAACCTTTTCTATTGATTTCATTTGCTTAAATAATCAAAATAGCCGTAAAAGTTAATAATCGATTGATCCTCGTGGGAGTGATCTTATTTTACTACTTGTATGATTCATGCGCTTGCGAAAAATTCACAACATCACAACTTGTGACGTCCACCGAATCTACGAGCACCTCACTGACCACCCATCAAGCAAACTCCTGAAACCAATTTCGTTCCCTGAACCACTAGCCAAACCTTCACCAATGATCGAACAGTGACGCCACAACCAGTCATCATCTATCCCGCTCCCAACAACAACTGTGTTGCCACTCGCAACGTTCGCTAGACCTCACCAAGCCAAGTCCCACCAGAGCCTCTGTTTCTGTTGTTCTGTATCATTTCACCACTATTTCAAACCAAACCCCAGAACAGAAGTTGACCTAAACCACCAGATTCGAGCCAAACAGCCATTCGCTGAAGCCACGACGTCGACAGATTCATGGTGGTTCCGATGGTGACGTCGGGGTTAGAAATGGTGATTCTGGTGGTGGGGGAGGCAGGTAGGAATGATAAAATTACTCGTACCCGTGGAAATCCATGGGGATTACCCGCGATGAGGTAGGGTATGGGTATTCATTTAATAAATGGGGGCGGGGGCGGGAATTATAATACTCACCCTGCGGGTACTAGCAAACTCATTAAGTATACTTTTTCATTTAATATATAATATATATTATGATTCTTTTTTTTTTTTTTTTTTACTTTGAGATGAGATGAAAATACATATATTTTTATTATTTTAAAATTAATTTTTTATTGAATGAGTCCATAATGATAAAACTTGTTGAAAAAATATATACTATTTATATAATAGTTATTTATATAAGCGATTATTACAAAATATAATTAAATTTAGTTTGTTATTTATAATATTCTTTTAATTTTATAAGAATCTTTTATTGTTAAATAAAGTTGTAGTATGTAGTATTAAAGTTTTTTTATTTTTTATTTTATAATTTTTAAGATTTTATTTTAAATTATTAACTATCCATGGATACACTTACCTACCGTTGAGAATCATAAATGGATACTCGTAATGGGGGCAAGAAAAGTACTACCCAACCCCGCCCCGCCCTGTCTTGTCCCATTGCCATCCCTTGAAGCAGGGCATGGTTGATGGAAAATCGACCTATTAATCAAGTATTTGATCATTCGATCTAGCCATTGATATTTTTTAATTGTAAATAAATGGCCCTAATTCAAGGTGGATCATGTATCCTCGTAAGGTGCATGATAAAAGGAGCCAAAGGTTTAATATTTAGTATGAAAAAAGAGATAACACACTAAAATGCACGTAAAATAGTTTCGGTAAGTTTCGATTTAGAAATCAAGTGGTGCAGACTTAGTAAACTTTTGGCTTTACTTGCATTATTTTGATTCCATACTTACAAGGAAAGGGAAAAGTAAAGATGAGGGGATGATTGTTATAGTTTGGGGTCTAGGCAGCCACTTAGGTTTAGCAAGCACTCATAGGTAGGTACTAGGTAGAGTTGGATAAATAGGTCAGAGCTTGCGGACCGATTCATTTAACTCGTAACTTATGTGAGTTAAGACTAGATATTTTTCAAACTCGTTTAAAAGTAAATTTATGAGCTCAGTCAATTTAACTCACGAGTTAAACAAGTTGTGGTTCACTAATTTACAGGCCAATTGCCCAACCCGTTAAACATATATATATCTTTTTAAAAAATATTTTTTTATTTTTTTTAACTTGTTCTCTTGTCTAAAAATTAAAAAAGGAAAACAACTCAAACTTAAATGATTCCAATGGTCCAAATGCCTAAATAAAAGTAAAAAAATAATAATTAAATAATGAGTCTATAGGTCAATTCACTAACTCACGAGTTAATGTGGGCCAGCCCAAATTGACATATTATTTGCTCGTTTAAAATACAAGCTAATCCAATCCACCTCGTTTATAAGCATCCTGTTGCAGACCGAGTTGACGTAGGAGGAGGCTTATATATAACTCATCAACAAACTCCAAACTTCAAACCAAAGCTATAAATTTATCGTGAGCGGATGGGCCACTAGGTGAAACTTCTATTACCTTTATTGTTGCTTTTTAATCATTCAGCTTTTTGGTTTTTCTGACATAAAGGACCCATTCCGTGGCCACTGGAAAATTGAAATGGGCCTTTGTTTTGGGCTGAAACTGGAAAATGTCATGGGCGAATGCAATAAATTGGTCTGGTTATCTGGGTAGACCAAAATGTTTTTTGATGTTGGATCTGGCCTAGTTGAAGTTGGGTTTGAATGATAGAGAAAACTACTAGCCTATCGTTTGGTCCTCTACTCGCAACTGAACCTGCGAAAGTCTGACGGAAGAGAAAAAAATATGCATTGGAATTAGAAGAGACAACTTCCTTCATTTGATTGTTGGTGTGCTCTCTATGGGAGCAAATGGTAATATGCTGTCTAAGCAAATATGCCAAACAAAGGTTCTCACAGAGACAAAAATATGACAAGCAAGACAAAATTGAAAAGGACTTGAGCTATAAGATTTTAAGAAACAACAAAACTGCCCATGTGTCATTTTTTGCCTATTAGCTTTGATCATGATCAAGCACTCCACTCTGTACATAGAATTTGGCAGAAGGAATCCCAAAAGGCTTTTCAATCCCACAGATGAAGACAGACCTACAGACAATGCCACTCCATAAGGCTCAAGTTGTTGACTGGCATAACTACAGCATGAAATAGATCCAAACTACAAAACCATTAACCTTGACAGATATATGCTTACCCTAAAATACGAGACAATTCGGTGGATTTGCCAAGTGCAAACCCACAAGCGTGTATTAAGGGGATAAATAAGTTTGGTTCCAATGGGTATGAGTGCACTTGCCATTATCCCATCCCATATTTTGACGGACCACCATTGTGGTTCTCAATGCTTCACTTCAGATCATAGCCAGCCTCTTTGGAAACTTTAGTCATGCCAATGGCATAATTACTTGTGTGCTTATGCAAAATGGTAGAACTGCAAAACGTTAAGGGACTACTTTTTCTTGCCACTTGATAAACACCTAGTGCATAATATAGCTAAGCTATAAGGAAGGTTGTGATAATTAATTATTAATTAATTATAATAGTTATCTATTAATTAATGATGTGATATTTAGATACTCTAAATTTATATAAAAATTTCTTTCACTAAATTTTGTAATTTTATTGTTTTTCTCTATTTTATGGGAATAATTTTTTTTTTATTTGATAAAAAGTTATTAAATAATCATTTCGTTCTAAGTCTTGATTTCACAAATGATTTTTTTAGAGAATTAAGAAGCTTCATATCTTATTATAGAATGAAATAAAATATTATTTTACTTTTATTAATTATAATTATAATTTCATATCTTATTAATTTCATATAATAAATGAAAAAATACTAGAATGAAATAGAATAAAATATATTCAATTTTTATTGAACTCTTACAAAATTTCCCACACTTTTTATATATGAGCTAATTCTTACTCGTTGTTGCCTCATCTCACAAGTGTTTTACTTAGAACTTGAATATCCTTAACATTAAAAAGGCCCCTCAATCATTGAGTATAAACATTCTTATCACTTGAACTATCTTTATGAGTTTAGTAAACTAATGTTAAAATATGAATGATCATTCCATTTTAAACAATTTCATTTTCTTTCATAATCCTGTTTCAATTATATAAAAATTAATTTCATGTAGCAAATATACATTGCGAAAATTGTAATAGGCGTTTACATAGTAATTCTCTGAGGGTAACAATGTGCCCTTCATTATTTTATCCAATAGAAGCTTCTTGGATAAATTCTTATATAAATTTGAAATATCTAAATAAAATGTATTTAATTAATCACATTATTAATTAATAAATAATTATTATGATTAAATAATAATGAATTATTATAATTAAGTATATAATTAATTTAATATACTTAATTTAAATATTTTAAATTTATACAAAAATCTATCTGCTTATTCTCATAGTGTAGTGGATTCATCCATTCGTTTTTTATTTTGATGATATATATCTACCTGACTTATACACGTAAAATAAAAATAAAAATAAATAACAAGACTTATCACGAAACGAAACGTTTGAACGTTAAGAATATACAACAGTGGGCGCAATTGTTTAAGGAAAACTGGAAAACAGTAGTGCTATAACAAGCAAGTTGAACGTTGCAGATTTTATAACCTAGTTATGTAAACAATAAGAGTCTATATCTATATCTATTTTATATAATATACAATTGGATTCTCTTATCTAAAAAACTTGTGTCACGTATCAATTTTAAGACATTTAAATTCCTTCTAATTTTCAATGCTTTCTAATTTCTATTAATAGTAAAGTTTTTTAAAATTTAAATTTGAAAAGTATAAATATTAAAAAATAAATAAATTAAAACAATAAAATAATTAGTTATTATTTATTCTAACATTAACAATTATAATTGATCCAATCAAAATTAATTAATCAACCATTATAATTAACAACTATATCATCAAAATTCTTTACATTTACGTAATTAATTAGTATAACCATTTAATAGTATATTATATCTTATTTGATTTATGTCATTCTTTTTTATATGACTATTTTTTTTCGTTTTTTATATGATGATTTACGTTTTCTTTTTTCTTGAGGTGGATGATTTACGTTTGTGCTAATATACTATATCAAATCAAAGGTCAAACATTCACGTTATTAAGTAATATTTAGAATTGAATTTTGAGAATTATTTGATAAAATAGTAAAAAGTAAAAATGTTTGTGGCACGACAATGACAATGGTAATGTGAGGGGATTAGCACATATAAAAAGTATTTTGACGTTCAAATCGCGTAATAGAAGTAATGTATAAAATTAGATTATTGATGTGAAAATTTAGGGCATTTGATAATAAAACAACTGTAGTCAATAAAAATTTGCATTTGATATGCAAAATTATTAATAATTGAAAGTTTAGATTATTAATAAAACAACTGTAGTCATTTGATATGCACTTAAAATTGAAAGTGAAAATTTAAGGCATAAATTATTTATGTAAAATTTTTTAATAAATTTTTCATTATATTTTAAGATGGTACCAAATTAACCCAAAATGTGTAAAGTAATATACTCACGAAGAGTCAAACAATTTTTTTTTAAAAAAAATTATGAGGTGTCCTTATATATACCCTGACTGTGGTGCTAATTCTAAACCCCTCGAACGTCGGTTTTTCCCGGCCAAAAGGAGTTTTCAGTGGGTTTTGAAACTATGCACTGTAGGTGAAATTCTGTCCATAAAAAACTGAATTTGTCAAACGAGCCACACTTGGCAATTGAGTCTAACCTATATTTATGGGGTTAAAATAAAAAATCTTTATCAATTTGCATTTAATTACTTAAATGTTTAGATTGATTTGGTCCTTAACATAATACTAAAATCTTTATAATAAGAAGGTCGAAGTTAAAAATTTTGATTTTTATTGTCATATTTCTCATAATGAATTGGAGAATTTTAGAACAAAATATAATCAATATTACGATCTATCTTCATCAGTTATCACTTTTTTTTAAAGAGAATCCATCCTTATCACTTTCATTCTTCATTTTTCATGAATTTCAGCCTGTGCTAAATGGGTATCTCGATATTGCTGCCTTCCAAACCAATTTTTGGATAAAAAACTAAACGAATATAGAACTTTCTTCGGAAGAAACGCAACCTTAACGGAAGGACTAAATTATAAACGAAACACAATGATATTTGAACACCTAAGCATGCTTTCTGCGTTAATTAACATAGGAGTAATGGATTGCTTACCACAATGATGGGGAAGAATAGGGCGGCTAATGGGAAAATAAACCTATCTAACATGGGCAAAAATTAAAAGCAAGTAACCAAAAGAAAAAATTAAAAGCAAATATCGAGCAAAGTGCCAATGTGTTATGATCGAATGTCTCTTTCTTTCCCGGAAAAAGCATTACAAAAGGATCTTTTCAAATTTCGTTTTTATGTGATTAATATATGCATTTAACAGTAAGGGTCAATATCGCAGTTTCCATTTTAACAAAAAAAAAAAAGACATTGGAGTTACGTTATGAATACGGATTTGATAGGCAAAAATTAGTTCCTGGCCCATGAACATCATTTTGCCAACCTTTTACACCTCTGTCAAAAACAAATATAAAAGGTCCACTAAAAGATATACATCGGCTCATCAATCACTTCTATAACACATTATTAGTACATGCTGTCTCTCAAATTCAATTTGATGCTACATACTTTATTTGAGAAAAGCATATATAAGAATGATATGCAATTGTTTCTTTACAGGCCTAGACAGAGTTAGTGGGGGTTGAGGCTGATACTTAAAAGAGAGGTTTATGTGCATCTGTGGGATACATAACAAGGTCAATATTAATGAATTATAACAAATGCATTGTATTGGGTCCTTCCCTCTGACCCTCTTTCCTTTTAGATCCTAACCTGACAAAGAAGACGGTGAGCCTTTCGGCTTGGGCTTGTGAATTTTAATCATAGTAATTATCTTTTTCATCACATTCTTGTTTTTCTACCTCGTGGGCCATGTGCAACTCTTCAATTGAAGAAGAAATTACGAATAAATTTTAAGTAACCTTTTAGTTTTCTTTTCTTATGATGAATTTTTTATAAGTAAAGGTATTCGAGCTCAAATATAAAGATAGAAAAAAACAATCAAGAGAAAGAGAAAACGTATTACTTCTATTGAGAGAAAAATGAGAATGAAACTCTTATGGTTTTTGAACCTTACAATCAATTTATATAATAACTAAACTATTGTAACTAACCAAACTAACTCATTCTAATAGACTTAACTAACTTCAGCTGCATATGGATTGTTGACATGATAGTTACTCTGTATACCCCTTTGCAAACTTAGAGTGGAGAAGTCAAGAATTCTGAGTTTGTATCGACAAAAATGAAATGGAGCAAAGGAAATTGGTTTGGTCAGGACATCATCAATTTGATCCTGAGATGGGATGTGATGAACTTCAATGAGCCTTTGTTGCACTTTTTATCGGACAAAATATAAATCAAGCTCAAAATGTTTTGTTCTTGAATGTAAAATTGGATTTGCAGCAAGTAACACTACACTGAGATTGTCACAAAATATAGTTGGAACTTTATCCACATAAACATGCAGCTCAGTTAGCAGGGATTGAATCTAGGTAATCTCAGCAACTACAGTAGCAAGGCTTCTATACTCAGTCTCAGTACTTAATCTTGAAACAACAGATTGCTTCTTTGAAGACCATGAGATAAGGTTATTTCTAAGATACACGTAATAACCAGAAGTGGAGCGTTTGTCATCAACATCTGACTCCCAATCTGAGTCATAGAAAGTTGAGAGCTGTAAGTGAGAAGATCTGGATAAAACAACCATAATGAATAGTTTCACTTAGATACCTTAAAATCCTCTTAACTGCTTGCCGATGTGTAACTTGAGGACATTGCATATACTGACAAACTTTGTTAACTAAGAATGCAATCTCAGGCCTTGTTATGGTTACATATTGCAGTGCACCTACTATTGACCTGAACAATGTAGGATTAGGTGCAGGATCAGATCCTGATGCTGTGAGCTTCAAACCAGACACCATTGGAGTTGCCATAGGTTTAGCAGTGATCATGTTAGCCTAGGTAAGCAAATTTGTGATATATTTAGTTTGTGATAGATGTATGCCTCCTATGGCAGTAGACTTAGCTTCAATTCCCAAGAAATAGTTGAGGTTGCCAAGATCTTTAAGTGGAAAATGAGTATAGAGAGTGTTAATCAATGTAGTAATAGCCTGAGAGGAATCACTAGTGATGATTATATCATCAACATAGATAAGGATAAGAATAGTGTGATCAGTTACAAATTTCATAAAAAGAGAGGTATCACATTTTGCAAAAATAAAGCCAAGTTGAAGAAAAGTGGATTGAAGCTTCTCAAACCAAGCCCTAGGAGCCTGTTTGAGTCCATAAAAAGCTTTTATTAGGCTTGCATACCAAAGAGCCATTGCTCTGGACATATCTTTATGGTTGAGACATAAATACTTCCTCAGCCAAGTCTCCATTCAAGAAGGCATTGTTGATATCAACTTGCCTTAAAAACCATCCTTTCGAGAGGGCAAGTGTGAGGACAGTTTTGATTGTTGTAGGTTTTACCACTGTGCTGAATGTCTCAAAGAAATCAAAACCCTCATACTAATGAAATCCTTTTGCAACAAGTCTAGCCTTGTGCTTATTTATGTTGTCATCTAGATTCTTTTTGAGTTTAAACACCCATTTACAACCTATAGATGTTCTGCTAGGTGGTAAGGTAACCAAAGACCAAGTATTATTATTCATTAGTGCTTGATATTCCTGATCCATAGCATATTTCCAAGATGGACAAGATAATACAGAAGAAACTGAAGTAGGTTCTGTGTCAGAACTGGCAGCAGCAATGAGAACTTTAGGTTTATGAATACCAGTCTTAGCTCTAGTAACCATGAGTGCTTATTCTGAACTGAGACTGGTGCAGGAGATGGTATTAGTAAAGTATGTATAGTAATATTAGTTGGTACCTCAGTAATTGGTAAAATATGACTAGGAACTTCAGTTAATATTTTAGTAATTGGTAATTTAGACTGATTGAGTGCAACAAATTCAACAACAGAATTAGGATTCCTAGGAAAAACTGAAACAGTAGGAATAGAGGAAGGCACACTGGATGAAGGTTGAGAATATATTGAGGAATGAGAAGGAAGAAATACAGAATTAGGAATTTTAAAAGGAAACATGAATTCATCACATGTGACATGTCTTGAGACAAAATCCTTTCCACTGGGAGCTAGACACAAATACCCTTTATGTTTACCACTGTAACCAATAAAAACACATTGAGTTTATCTGAAATCAATTTTGAATTGATTATAAGGTCTCAAGAATTGATAATATGCACAACCAATTGTTCGAAGGAAATGATAATTAGGTGGATGATTGAATAAGACTTCAAGTGGGGACAGATTATGAAGAGTAGTAGTTGGGAATCTATTTACGAGATAATCTGTTGCAAGAAAAGCTTCTCCCCAATAAGACTAAGGCATAGAGGCATTAGCAAGTTGTTAGCCTCATCTCAGTGACATGTCTATGTTTTCTTTCTGCAAAGCTATTTTGTTCATGTGTGTAAGGACAACTAAATCTGTGTACAATGCCTTGAGATTGAAGAAATTTGGAGAAGGCAACATATTCCTTACCACCATCAAATTGAAAAGCTTTGATTTTAATACAAAGTTGTAATTCAATCATGGTTTTAAATTGAATAAATGTGGAAAAGGCCTCAGACTTATTGTGCAACAAATATATCTAAGTGAATTTGGAAAAAACATCTATGAAGTAAATGTAATATCTACTACCATTGGCGGATGAAACGAGTGAAGGACCCCAAATATCTAAGTAAATGAGTTCAAGTGGTTGTGTATACTTAGATTTAGAAGTAACAAAAGGCAGTTTGTGTGATTTTCACATACAACATGATTCGCATACAAATGGAACTTAATTTGATTTGATTGGAATGTTACACTATTACAGAACAGAATGTACAACTTTAGGAGAAGCATGGCCTAATCTAGCATGGCAAAGTGAAAAATTAAAATCAACAAAAACAAAATTACAAGACTTGAAGTCAGAATTGCATGATTGAGAGACAGAATTACACGAATTTGAAAAAAGATTACAAGAATTTTGATTGAAAGGTGAAGTAGCAATCTGGATATCATCAAATGCATAAAGACCATTTCTAAGCTTGCCTTCCAAGAGAATCTGATTGGTGACCTAAGATTTGATGTAACAATGGTCAGAATAGAATTCAAAATAAACTCTATTGTCTGTAGCAAACTAGGAAACACTTAAAAGATTTTTGGATATATGAGGAACATGTAACAAGTTATTCAAGAAAAGAAGTTTAGTAGATTTATGAGAAAGGAAGAATGAATTACCAATATTCTGAATATTCATTGTTGCCCCATTAGTCATTTTGATCATATTATCACTAGCATAGGTTGAGCTAGTCATCAAATTCTCAGGTTCATATGTTAGATGATTAGTAGCTCCTGAATCAAGATACCATGCGGGCTCAAAGAGGGATTCTGGTGTAGCCATCATGGCTGTCATATGAGGAGCCTGATTCCTTGAAAATCTTGATCCTGATGAATACTATGAGGGATTTACATTAGAACCATCATACTGAGGTGAACCAAAACCAGAATGTTGAGACACATTTTGATTATATTGAGAGTGATTAAAATTATTTCCTGTGAACTGATCACCAAACCTGTAAAAGCAATTCATGGCCAAATGATCATACCTTCGGTAGAGATGACATTGAGGTTTATTAAATTGTCTACCTCTAAAACCACCTCTTTGAAATCTATCTTTTTCTCTAAAATTACCATGAAACCTGCACGATTAGGACCCTGATATCTACCAAAACCTGAACTTTTCTGATCTTGAAACTAATGATGTTGTACAAGATTAGGTTGTGCAGTTTGCATTGAAAACATATTAACAGGTTTCTTATGCTTCTCTAATCTTTTTTCTTGAGCCATTAATTGTGCTTCAAGCTCAAGAATGGTAAAAGGTTCAAAACGTGTGATTGCAGAAGTAATAAAACTCTCATATTCATCAGGCAATCCGTCAACTACTATATCAATGTAATCAATTATACTTATAGGAGATCCAATAGCTACAAGAGTATCATCTATCTTCTTGATTGAGAGTAAATATTCACCAATACCAGCGATTTTTTTACACTTTTGAGTTGCAATTTTAACTGCTTCACCTTTGCTTTTGTTTGTGAAGCAAAGACAATTTCAAGATTCTTCCAAACTTCAAAAGAGTGATTGCACCCAACCATACGAGTACGCAAACTTTCAGACATAGATGAGAGCAACCAAGACATTAATAGTTGATCTTGTTGTTCCCAATTTGTAAAATCCTCACTGATCACACCTTGTGCTTCATCCTCTGTATTCATAAATTTGGGTGGCATTCCTCCTGATGCTTCAATGCAATTCTACAATTTGAAGCCTCTAATGGATGCAAGTACTTGCTGCTTCTATAGAAGAAAATTTCCCTTATCAAGTTTTATAGACACCAGATTTGAGAATGTATGCACAGTGAAGCGTGATGAAAAAGATGTAACTGAACTTTCCTCCATTGTTAGACCGCAGAATCTCTGATACCATAAAGGTATTTGAGCTCAGATATAAAAATAAAGAAAAATAATGAAGAGAAAGAGAAAACGTATTACTTCTATTGAGAGAAAAATGAGAATGAAACTCTTACAGTTTCTGAAGCTTACAATCAGTTTAAATAAATTTAGGTATAATTGATTTAACTTAAAGTATGTATGCTAATGATTTGAGTTTAAATTTGTTAGACAAAAAGCAATTAAGTGGTTATCCAAAAAAAAAAAAAGCAATTAAGTGCATTTTGTTGTGTGATAGAATTTGTTATACCTTATCATGTAGGTAAAAGGACAAGCAAAATTTGTGTGGTCGAAAAGGACAAAAAGACGCATTTATAAGCTCAACTAGTCCTCTTTGTCGTCAATTCTCTTTCCACAGTATAGTTACGAAGCACGAATACTTTGATTATGAGGTATATTTATGTGTTAGATATGTGTTTGTAATAGATACATAGAAATACTCATATAATATATGTATTTTATATGTCTGAATATATTCAAATCAAAAGTTTTTTTTAATTTGGACACGTTTTGGATAAGCTCGAACACTTTTCGGACACACTCAGACACTTCTCGGACAAGCTCAGACACTTCTCGGACAAGCTCAGACACTTCTTGGACACGCTCGAACACTTCTCGGACACGCTTTGACACGATTAGGATACGACTTGAACACGATCTATTAATATTTTTTTAAAAAAATAGTTTTTATGACTAACGTTCAATTAGTAAACTCATAACCGCCTCAAACCTAATCACATGACTGATGTCCCAAGCCATTATTTTTACATACCAATATTTTAAGTTTTATCTTTTCACATGTCACTATTAGACTTTTAAGTTTTATCTTTTCACACATCACTATTTTCATCTGCTCCTTCTATCTCTACTCGTACCAAGTTGTCCACTTCGTTGTCATCGAAACTTGCCTCACACCAATATTCTTTCTATTTTTTTTTATGCATATGTACTTGTACATGATTAGCTATATTAAGAGAAGTTAGTTTAAGAGATTTTTTAAAATATGTCAATAGAAATTATGTTCTATACTTATAGAAATGATATTAATGAATTATTAATCTTTATTCTTAAATTTTAAAATTATATATATATATATCGGTAATACATATCTTATAATTTTTAAAATTAATGTATCCCTATATCTGTATTTATGTCTGCGTCATATCCCATGTCTATAGTTGTGTCTGTGCCTCGTAGATTGTTAATATCTTATTCAATACTTTGTCCTTAATCTACCTATAATAGCTAGTAAAGTCTGAGGATTCAGTTTGTTGAGTTGGTTGATAATCACGATATTAGCTGAGTTATCGTACTCTTTTTGTTAAAACGAATAGACTAGCTATACTCTTTCCCGAACTTATAAAAAGCACTAGTTACAGAAGTTCAATAGTGGGCATGAACCACATTCTGTGTTTCTATCGCCCAATTTAGAGTGCAGCAGCTGCTGTTTCATCACAGAGCTAGCTCCAGGATGTAATTTGTAGCTTAAGAAAGGTGGTGGTAAATAAGGGAGGAGGGAAGGGACCATTAAACCTTTTCAGAGAATTAGCGGGACAATCACAGACTTACGAGTTATCAACACTGAGGTTCCAAATTAAGGTGAAAAGAAATAATTAGATAAATCTTATCTACTCAGTTGTGTAAATTAAATTAATTAATACTTAATAATTTTATAATTTTTTATGTTATATAATTATTTTATATTAAAAATAATAATATATTATTTATTAATTAATTTAATTTATATAATTTGTATAGATAAAATCTATACAAATATAATAATATATTCTTTAAAAGCAGACAAAGGAATAGCATCCATGACATTTAAAATATTCTGTTTGGATAAAGTATTTAAAAAAAAAATATTTTTATAAAGAATTTAAAATGATTTGTAATAAAACGTGTTTTCAGGGAGGGAAGGGCTTCGGGCTTACAAATTTTGTTCGACTCAAACCCAAAGTTTTTCTTGTTATTGGTGAAATCTAAAGCAGATACATCCAGCTAGCTAGCGAATCTCATCCACCACCAACTCCAACTTGACTCCCAATTTAATAATTAAACAGGCTGAAACTTGGAAGGATCCCTAAAATTCCCTCTTAGCTAGCCAACCCAAAAATCTTCTTTGCTTTCCAGTAATACTAATACATGCAGTGTGATTAGCCGTAAACATCAACAAGAAGATTAAGCTGACCTTGCCATTATGATTAAAATGGTGAGGAATGGCGCGTAGAAAGTGAGGCTCCTGCTCTTTAATGATTAATCTATGAAAAATAATGTTCTTAGGTCATTTTTTTTTATACATCATTTTTTATATTATTTTTTAATGATTATAATTAAGTAAAAAATAAAAAAAAAAATATAATTAATAGTATGAGAAATAATATAAAAAGTGATATAAAAAAATGATTTAAGAAAAATAATATAAAAAATCATAGTTATTTATGTAATTGGATAACAAGGACAAACTGATCTTTTAAGGAATATTTAATTTAATTGTAAAAATTTAATTATTTTAATAATCGATTATTATATAAAAATTTATTGTTATAATCAATTATAATTTGAATCAGTTTTTTGTTTAGATATATTAATTAAAAAATAATTTTAAATTAATATATTTTGTTTGATCGATATAAAAAAATTATTTTTATGTATTAAATTATTAAAATAAGTATGAAGTGATTAAAAAAATTATTTGATTGAGAACAAAATAATATTTATATCTCAAAATATAAAGAATAATTTATAATTTAAAATCATAAATTTTAACTTCTAATATTATAAAAAAATTATAATATATTAAATTTAATACAAAAATTAAAATTAATTTTATCAAATATGTTAAAATACTATTATAATAATTTTTTAAAAAAAATATTTAATTAAAAAATAATCTCAACTAAACTTGTATTTAATATAAAATAGTAAAAAACCCAAGTGGGTCAGCAATGTATACCTTGGATTCAAAAGTCAAAACCACCACTGTTGTACAGGACCGGAATGATTGTGATTCATTGGGACGGTATATTCTTATTCCTGTTCCTGATCGATGTGGGCATCAACCCAACCAGCTAAGTACAACCTTCATAAGTTTAAATTTGGCAGATATCGGCAGCTAGCCACCGTAATTGAGACTGAACTGAAACCAATTGCAGAAGGTTTTATATATCTGCTTATTTATTTGCGTAGTTATTCTCATTCAGACTGTTAAAGACCTAGGTAATCGAGAACACACGGTTCTTAAATCATTGGCTTTTTATCCAAGAATTTGAATCAAATTAAGGGGGGGGGGGGGATGTGTATACAGGATACACCGTAAATTCCTTAACATATAGTAATGAAAGAAGAATTCCCCTTTTTAAGTACGTGCAATTAGCTGGACTGACCACGGATCTTCCCATAAAGTTAATGACCCGTTTGTTACACGGAAAGCGACACTTGCAGTAAAGGGTTCAGTACCCTACTG
This sequence comes from Ormosia emarginata, assembly GCA_029884605.1. NCBI lineage: Eukaryota > Viridiplantae > Streptophyta > Magnoliopsida > Fabales > Fabaceae > Ormosia > Ormosia emarginata. Next base: position 18,293,136 of record JAQQTP010000060.1, on the reverse strand, counting down.
ATTAAGGTCATTAATTGTAATATTCATTTTATTACAATAACCGCACATGGGGACACTCTCCATTTGCAGTATATAATTATTACTCCTGTATATTGTATATTTTGGCTTTCTTCATACCTGATCCCCGGAGCGAAGGATTGCTTGGTCATTTCATTGTTACAATTATAATTACAGAGATATTAGTATTATTATGTTGGCCACTGCTTGGTCATTTTCTCTTCCAGAAAAACAGAGCTGTTTCCTGTTTGTAATGGGGAGGGGACCATTGCAATGCAATGCATATATGATCGATCATCTGTCTTTCTCAGTGCTTATCTTATTACGTGATTTTGATGGCTTCACTGGTCACTCACTGGCTGGGTAGGAGGAGATGGAGGGATCAAGGGCCAGGGTATTGGCCCACACTTCTTGCTACGTAAAACCTAAGTGGAAGGAAAGGGTAAAAAATGATATTGAATCTGCAAGCTCAATGGAAGGGCCTCTTGTAATAATGGAAGCGGCGCAGGGGCGAAGAGACAGAGAGATGAGGGTTTAACGAAAAGTCGAAAACACCTACGCACACTCTTCTCGTGCCAGTCAACTATGTTTGACGACCTTTATCCAACCCAACAAAATTATTACTATTTAATAATGATCTATTATCATATTCTTTTTCTCTCTTTTTTTGTAAGAAAAAAAAAAGATATTTCTTTCTTTATTCATCTGTTACCAGTATATTTAGCCGTGAAAAATGACCCCAATCAATCACTAAAGTAGGGCAGAGAAATCTAATTTTTGGTGATGATGTCTATTTTTCTCATCTTATTTTAGAGAATAAAAAGAAAAAACAATTGTCACACATAGAGACTCAAATAGTGAAATGCTATGGCCTACGAGTCCTTCAGTCCAATGTCCACCTGTTGGCTGTTGGCTGTTGGCGTGTAACTATGGACGCTTGATAGTTGATACCTCACATGAATGGGTTCTCCAAGTTCATTTCAAAGAATACGACACCGCATGATTATCAAAAAGCAAAACAAGTTGTTGCTCTATTTCCTTGTTTTCAGTCACAATTTTGGACTAGACGACTCTAGTAGAGACAATGACATGCGTTTTTAAAGGCTTTGTTTTGTTGAATTGCAGATAAATCACTATTAGGCTTTAGCCCTCTCACCAACACATCTTCCAACGGCCTTTTTACATAGGAAAATATTTTGTTTTTATTTTATATATATATATATATATATATATATATATATATATATTTATATCATATATTAATATAAAAAATATTAAATTATTTTATATGTCATTATAATATTCTTATAAAATATAAAATAAATATGTGAATGGATTAAAAAAATTAAACATATAAAAATTAAATGAAAAACGAGACTGTTATACATATATCTATCAAAATTTCAACATTAATATATAAAGGGTTCATTGAATGGAGGAGCTTCAAAGAATTATTTAAGCGATGAGCATCCAAGGACAGTTTACAAATTGGATAAATTATTTTTTATTTTTATAATACTTAATTAAATTTAGATGAAAGAAGATTGTCCCATTCCAAATGTACCACAAGTGTTAATAAAGACTTCCAGTAATAGTTACATGTGTTATAATATATAAATTCGTATAACATGGCAACAATGCTTCTTAAGAAAATTATATTTTATGTAACGGTGTGAATTTTTATATTTTATGAACTTTGGTTAACTTTTTTAATTCAGGTGATGAAAACACCCATGTTATTTACAATTATAAATAGCAAATTAAGTAGCTAATATTATTAAAAATAATAAATCGAATAAGAAACACAACTTTTCTTCTTTTCTGGCCAAAACAATTAACAAGCACATACACGTGCAAGTGGCACGGAAACATATCTAAATCTTGTGGGAATAAGAAAATAATTTAATTTAAATATATTGTTAATATAAAATTATTTTATACTATTATTTAATTATACATTATTATATTATTAAAAATATTTAATTCTCATAATAATTATTTTAAAAATTATATATATAATAATATATAATTATTAATAGTATAAAAAATTAAATTAACAATAAAAAAACTTTAAATTAACAATGCATATAAATTTACACTCATTTTTAACTCATTAGAAATGATGAAAATTTTAATGATGATATAAAAAAAATTATACTGATATAAGTTGATCTCTCTCCTATTGCAATATTTATGAATTTTTATATTTCCAAACGTTTAAGTTCCAGCTTTTGAACTTGTCCAAAAAACAAAATCCAGCTTTTGAATAAGTTGAGTGAGCGATAATTTGTTGAGATTTTTTAATTTTTTTTAATGCATTAAAAGTGAAAGACACTAAAATGTGTGTATAATCTTTTTTGGCTTTATGACAAAAGTTTCTTAAAATTCGTTTATAATGAATTCAAAGTCAAAAAAATAAGATTAGAAATAAACTTCTTTTACCATTTACGCCAACGTGTGTAAAAATTTAATAACCAAAGAAATAAAATAATATAAGGCATGAGAAATATTACACAAAAAAACTTGAAAATATGGAGAGTGCAATTGAGAAAATATATTTAATATTATTTTAATTATTCAATTTAACTTATAACCTCATATGCTTTTTTAATGTATAAAATATTTATAAAAGTGATAAATAGTTTTTATAGAATTATTGGATAAAAAACTGAACATGTTCAAATTGTCCTACAATTTATTTTTTAAATATTAAATATATTCTAAAAGATATATTTATATATTATAAAAATAATCTCTCCTCGTGTGTGTGTATATATATATATATATATATATATATATATATATATATATATATATATATATATATATATATATATATATATATATATATATATATAAAGGGAGATCGATTTATATTAATGTAAGTCTTTTTTGACTTATAATTATTTTCAATCAAATCTACTTTCATAATAGTTGAGATTATTTTATTAAAAATAACCATTAGATAAAAATGAATCTAACAGTTAAAAATAAGTGTAAATAAAAAAAAAAACTTATACTTGATGTAAGTTGATTTTCCTCTATATATATATATATTCTCATCCTAAATTATTTCTCATTAATATATATGTGTGAATATATATAATATATGAGTAAGCACAGTTACATATTCAAATATAACTTCACTAATTTTTTTAGGTCATGCGACAAGGAATTTTCTTGTAAATTCTTCAATTTTAATGTGAATTAAAATATTCTTATAAATCTTTTAATTTTAACATAAATAACTTTTCTTTTATATAATTCACATTTTAACAATAATTCCACCTGTTAGGTTCCTATGTGACTTTATTTCCCTAAAAAAATTCACTGTCCTCTTTATGGGAATCTATAAATATTATCAAACATAATCCACATCTTGCCAACAATTATACATGTCAAAGTGTTGTAAACTAATATCAAAACAATAGCTGTGAAACTACTGTATCAAAAACATAGTTGTGAACTAATTTCTTTACAGGAATTTGACTCCATTTTATGAGAAGTTGCTTAAAACACAATAAATGTGAGGGCAATATACTATGTTTCCTCATAAGCTACAGTTGATGTCTTTTTATCAAATTGACACGGGTCTCATCTTAATTGTCATCTCGAAGTATTATCAATTGATTTTTTAAGTACAATAATAATAATATTTGTGCACAATTTTGATTACATAAGTTTTATATAATTTTTTAAATCATAAAATAAACAACACACTTTATAATATACACTTTCTCTATTTTTTTTTCAAAATAAAGTGGTGTAAAAAAATGTAAAGAATTAGTTATCCATCTATCTCTGGTGTCTATTGGGTGGATTAAGTGAGTTTTAGGACATTTTTATAGAGCTGTCAAAATGGGTCAGTTCATAACCTGACAAAATAGAAGTACTGGATTAGTTAAATATCAACTCGAAACTTACATGACTCGATCGACCGACTAAATGGGTTGAAGTCCGAATGGGTTGAGCTGACGGTAGAATACATTAGAAAAAGTAAATGAGTTAGTAAAATGTCAGTTTGAAACTTACATGACTTCGATCGACCGACTAAAAATGTTTTGGTCCATTTTGACAGTTATACATCTTTGGATTCGACCTGTTTATTTAACTAGTGGGTTAAGTTAGGTTGGGTTTAAAAAAAAAATTCTTTCAACCCAACCCGATTCGACCCACTCAAGAGTAGATTAAGTTAAGTCAAATCCATGAGTTCGATATGCATTAAAAAAATCTACTAAAATAAATGTTAATATACGAAATTAAAAATTTGTTACACATAACTCATCTTAATTAAAAATAATATATGTCTCAAATAAAGTAAAAGTCACATAATTAGTTGTATGCAAATGAAATAAGCCTAAACAAACTAAATCAACTTAACAAATCTTATTAAGTTAATATAAGTTTGAAATAAACTAAAAGAAGCTAACATATCTTAAAATTCATAAACAACAAACTACATTAACTAATTAAAATCGATATCATCACATATAATAAATGGATTGACATAATCATTTATTTTATTATCAATTTTCTCAAGATATTATTTATCATCCAAACAATCCATTGAATTTTCATTGCAATAATTTGTTAGATGCTTCATGAGTTCTTAATCTTTATTTTCTTAGTTTATTCTCAATGTGATAACAATAGTTACAAGTAAACTTAATTGGCCCTATAAAAAAAATATGAGAAAAAATAACTTAAAATAGACACCATAACTAAATGACTTTTACCAAAAGAAAAAAAATTGAATGAGTTAAGTTTGGGTGAATCGACATGTTTTAAACTTATTACCAGATTCATACCTTATAAATTGAAATGATTTTCTACATAACTCACATTTTTTGAATTGAGTTGGGTGAAAGTTCACGAATTCGTGAGTTGACCAAATCTGCAAAACACCCTTACATCTATCATTTTCCTTTCGAGTATTGTAAATTTTTTTTACCAATTATTTTGATATCTATACTTTCTTGGTATTGTTCTATTTAATGATAAATGTTTCGTTTAAATTAGGGATGAAATTGAGGGTGGTGAAAGTGGGGATAGTAAGTTCACAGGTTCTTGTAGGTCTTGATTTATGATCTCCGTGGATAGATGGGATATCTGCAAAACAGTATCCGCTTAATATTTTATACTTTAAAATAAAATCTTAAAATTTATAAAACAAACATAAATAAAATAAATTTTAACATCATATCTTCTGATTTTGTTTATCAATATAAGATTCTTACAAAATTAAAAGAATATTATAAATAACAAACTAAATCTAACTATATTTTGTAATAATTAGTTTACATAAATAACTATTACATAAATAGTATATACTTTTTCAACAAATTTTATTATTATGGATTCATTTAATAAAAAAATTATTTTAAAATAATAAAATATACATATTTTCATCTCATAGTTAAAAAGAAAAAAAAATTATAATATATGATATATATTAAATAAAATATATATACTAAACGGATTTGCAGTCATTAATCTTATAATTCCCGCCTCTCTCTATTTATTAAATGGTCTATCTCCCATCCCGTTGCATGGTGGATCCTTAGTAATTTTGTCATCCCTAGTTTAAACATCAACAACGTGCTTGGTTTAGTTGTCAGTTAAATTCTATGAACTCCGCCACTAAATGCATCGTTTTCCCCTCTTACTAAACTTGAATTATTAATCAATAATTTAGGATGTTTGATTATTTGGAGAATAATGAACAGCCAAAAAAAAACAGACACACACACAAAGGAAGAACTTGCCCGTCGTCTGTCATTTTCCTTGAAAAAACAATACGAAAGAGTTGGAGAGACGAAATAGTATAACATTGGACCAACCCAAAAATTTAGATTACAAAAACCATACAAAATATACAAAGAAACGAAACACCCAGGTAAAACTACGAAGTGGTTACATTCTTTTTTCGGTTACGATGAGGTTAGTAAGTTACTACATCCTATGATTCTAAGCATAGATGAGTGAAATAGTTTATATATATATATATATATATATATATATATATATATATATGGATCGACTTACACTAATATAAATCTTTTTTTTCATTTATACTTATTTTTAACTGTTAGATTTACTTTCATCTAATGGTTAAAATTATTTTATTAAAAATAATTATTAGATGAAAGTTGATCTAACAGCTTAAAAATAAATATAAATAAAAAAAATTATACTAATATAAATTGATCCTCCATATATATATATATATATATATATATATATATATATTTTCCTCGTATCAGAAACAAATGCATTGTCACCTTCAATAGATACGTTACAGTTCTATTCATGAACCAGCCTCGCACTAACTAACAATATACATCTTATAAACTTTTATTTAAGTAATTTTTAAGATACATACAATTACATCAGTTAAAAAAAGAAATAGAAAGAAAAATATTAATAAATTTATGTATTTTTTGAATAATTATATATATGAAGATTAACTTTTATTTATACAATAAAATTGTTATACAAAAAAAAAAATAATAAAATACAATTATATACGAAAATCAATTACAATATCAATTAATCAATCATAATTCCAATCATATTAACATTCATCTTCAAACTCAAGTAGGAGTAGAGGAAATCAACTTGAGTTTAAAAATTAGAGTGCGAAGATGATGAGCTTTGGTGAAGAAATCAATTGACTAGCCAATAGTGTTAATGAAAATGCGACGAAGAGTATCACGAAGAATGTGTTGACGAATGAAGTGACAATCGATCTTAATATGCTTGGTGCACTCATGAAAGACATCATTGTGAGCAATCTGAATAACACTTCTATTATCATTGTAAAGAGCAGTAGAAGAGGACTGAGAGAAACTCAAGTCTTCAAGAAGTCAACGTAACCAAAGTATTTCAAAAGTGATGTTAACAAGTGCCCAATACTCTGCTTCAGTACTGGAACATGCATTTAAAGTCTCTTTCTTGCTTCGCTATGAAATAAAAACATCACTAAGAAATATACAGTAACTAGTGGTGGATCGGTGATCAGTGGAGTCTCCACCCTAATCAGCATCAGAATAGATTTGGAGGATCAATGAGGAGTCGATAAAAAATTAAAGCCCATGAAATAAGGTCCCTTTCACATAGCGGATAATATGGAGAATAATAGCGTAGCGAGTGGTGCACAGAGCTGACATAATTTGACTGACTAAATGAACAATATATGAAATATCTAGGCGAGTAACAGTAAGATAAATCAAGCTATCAATCAACTGTCGATAGAGTATAGGGTTATCAAGCATTGTACCACATAGAGGTGTGAATCTCACATTAGGCTCTAGAGGAGTTGATTCAGTGCGATTGTCCGTGAGACCAGCTCCAGAGGTAAAATTTGAGACATATTTAGCTTGAGACAGAAAAATGTCATTAGCAGAAGAAAAGACTTCAAGACCCAGAAAGTAACTAAGAGGTCCAAGATCTTTCATCTCAAAATGTTGACTCAAGAACTATTTAAGTTCAGTAATACCAATAGTATCATCATCAGTAATAATCATATCATCAACATAGAGAAGTAACATAACAGTACCTTTATCAGTTTAGCGAGTAAACAGAGCAAAATCATGAGCATTGAAGGAAAAGTCAAACTGACTAATGGTGCTATGAAACTTGGCAAACCAGGCTCAAGGTGCTTGTTTGAGGTTATATAAAGTCTTTCGAAGATGGCAAACTTTATTTGGTGGACAAGTATAATTAGGAGGTGGACACATATAAACTTCTTCATCTAAATCACCATTAAAAAGACATTCTTCACATCCATTTGATTTAGAGTCTATTTATGAGTTACTGCAATAGCAAGGAGAGTATGAACTAAAGTGATGTGAGCAACAGGTGCAAAGGTCTCCTTATAATCAATGTCATATTATTGAGTAAAACATTTGGCAACCAAACGAGCCTTATAGCACTCAATGGAGTCATCAGAATGAGTCTTAATCTTGAACACCCATTTACATCCCACAAGTGTCTTACCAGAAGGAGAATCAACAAGGTCTCAAATATTATTGTTCTCCAAAACCTCTAACTCTTCTTGCATAGCATGCTGCTAATGAGGATCTGTGGAGACTTCTTGATATGACTGAGGTTCATGTAAGTGAAATGTGGCAGATAAATAATAATAATCACAAAGATAAGTAGGTCGAGTTCTTACCCTAGTTGAAAGCTCATAAGGAAGGGGGTGTAATGATAGGTGCAGGATCTACAATCGAAACGACGTCATCGAGAGTGACTGAAACATCAAAAGTGATTGGAAGCTCATTGGAGGAACTTGCATATGAATCACTAGGAAAGATATAAACAAAGGGGTTAGTGAAAAAAGGAGTTGAAGTATAAGGGATGAACTTGAACTGGGAGAGTAAGGAGAACATGGTGTATTCCCAGAAGACGACATGCCGGGAGATACTAATGCGTTGAAAGATTGGATCCTGACAGTGATAGCCCTTGTTCTCAGTGCCATAACCAATAAAGCAACAGAGACGTGCTCGTGACTCAAGTTTAGCGTACTCATATGGTTGAAGTAGAACAAAACAAGTACAAAAAAAAACTTTAAGAGAGTTGTAATATGCAGAAGTATGGTGGAGATGTTCAAAGAGAAATACATTACACAGAACAGAAGAAGGAAGACAGCTGATGACATAGATAGTGGTGAGAGCGGCTTCACCCTAAGTACGTTCAGGATAAGAGGAGGAAATGAACATAGCTCGGACAGAATCAATGATATGACAATTTTTTTTCAGCACGACCATTTGGCTAAGAAGTACCAGGATAAGAAAACTCAGAAAGTGTACCCTGTTTAACAAGAAAGGTGAGAAGTTTTGAATCACGATATTCAGAAGTATTATCACAATGAAAAACTTTAATTAAATTTGAAAATTAAGTTTTGATCATAGTAGTAAAATTAATGTAAACTTGAGAAAGTTCAGAATGATTTTTCATTAAATATATCTAAGTAAAACAAGAACAATTATCAATAAATATTACAAAAAAGCAATTACCTCCCATAGTTAGTGTGGGATTAGGCCCTAATACACAAGGTCAAAAGGAGGTTTAGAAATAGAGGTACTTTTACTGAAGGAAAGTGCAAGTTATTTAGCAGTTTGATAGGAAGTGTAGTGAAAAGACTTATTATTAACCGAACCTATAGCCCCTTGAGATAAGAGGGGATGCAGCTTCCCTAGAAAACTATGAACAAGACGTTGGTGCCATAGTTGAACAGAAGACGAGGTGGATGTTGCACAAAGATTTGAAGCAGGATGAATATGAAGGTTGGTGAGCTCAAACAACCTTCCGACTTTACATCCAGTCCCTATGACTTGTCCTGTCCATGAATTCTACACACGACAACCAGAAGAATAAAATATGACTTCATAACCAATGTCACATATTTGACCAACAAAAATGAGATTAAGTTCAATTTGGGAATAAGATATGCATCATCAGGTAAGCTAAGAGTGGGGAGAGAAACAGAACCCTTATGACTAATATTCATAAGAGACCTATCAGTTGTAAGTATTGAAATGTGCAATGCCATTAATAGATATGGATGAAAAGATTGAGACGTGGACGTCATATGGTTATAGTAAGCAGAGTTAAAGTACCATCTATTATTATCTGGTGTGATCGATAAAGTAGAAAAGATATTACCAGAATTGGATAGTAGACGCTTAAGGAGGGACCTGAGATCATTAGTAGAAAAGGTAGCCTGGGGTGTGGCTGAAGAAATTAGGAATCCATTAGCAGCAGTAGCAACAAGCACAGACTTGGAAGAATTGGAACAAGGTTGAAATTTGTTCTGATTAGACCTTGAAAGGCATGTGGAACAATTCTCAATCAAGTGTTCTGAGTCTTTACAATATATGCAACATCTTGGGGTAATGAGCACAATTGAAGAAAACTAAGCAATGTCTAGTTTCTCTATTATAGCAACCGAGAATGCAAAAACTAAACTTTCGAAACAATGATGGCGAACGATGTTTGGATAGTGATTGAGCACACAGTGAGCTCACGGTGACAGAGCAACAAACGGTAGTGATTTGGAGCAGTGTCTGGATGGAAGTGAGTTTCCAGTGACAATGACAATTGGAAACAAGACTGAGATAGTGTCGGTGTGCAGAAGGATTGGATTGAGAGCTTAAATTCTCTGATACCAAATTAAACATAGAAATAGAGAGTGAAAAATTGATAAATTTATGTATATTTTTAAATAATTATATACATGAAGATTAACCTTTGTTTATATAAAAAATTATTATACAAAAAAATATAATTATATACTAAATCAATTACAATATCAATCAAATAATCTCAATCACACTAATAACATCAACATCGTTTTGCATATAACTAATACCAATAAATAAAAATTCATTATCACCTTCGTATAAACTATCTATTAGCAGTGGGCTATGAAGCACGGACAGCCGACATGAATTATGAAAATTCGACACGCGTCCGCTGTCAAACACTGAAACCCGCACGTTATGTATGTGTGTCCAAATGTGTCCGATTAAAAAATTATTTTTTCGGTTTGACAACACGCCGAACACTTAACGCTTTATTTACACGACAGGACACGATTAGAGACACGACTTGAACACAACCCATTAAATTTTCTTAAAAAAAAAAACTTAACGTTTAGTTTCCATGACTAACGTTCAATTAAAGTTTTAAATATAATTATACATACAAAATGTTAAGTTTTATCTTTTCAACGCCATATTATATTTTTAAGTTTTATCTTTTCATATTTTCATCTATTCCTTCTACCTCTCGTTCGTATCAAGTCATCTTGTCAATTGAAGCTTTGTCTCACATATTCCATCTATTATTTTTTTGTATGCATACGTGTATCGTATAATTATTATAGGAGAAGTTAAAGAGATTTTTTAGATTATTCATAAAATTATCATCGATAGCATATTGACTATATAACATATATATAAAATATTATAAATCTTTAAAAACTATCTATTTTTTTTTTTCTAAAATTTTGCAGTGGGTCATTAAAATATTGTTTTTTTTTTTTAAAAAAAGGAACAGAATTGGTAATGGGTGGATGATGTTTTTCTGTAACAACCCAAGCTTTAACATGGCAGTGGGTCAATGATTGATTCAGTTTATTGTGGTTTTTGTTACATTTTTTTCCTAAAGAATAAAAAGTAAACAATTCAATTCATATTCATAAAATTCCCTCTTTTTTTAAGGGCATTGCCCAAAAATTTCAACCATAAGATCAGAAAAAGGGTTTCTCACTTGCTGCTTCTCTTTCTACCTACGCCACCACCTACACTGCACACCCATTGCGTTGTAGTTGTAGTTGCAGTTGTATTTGCAACCTTCTCTTTCTCTTCCATAACCAAAATGTGTCTTCTCCACTTGCTTCTTCTCCTCCTTCTCCATTTCCACCACACCCTCTCTGCTCTCATCTCAGAACACCGCGCCCTCCTCTCTCTCAGGTCCTCCATCACCGACTCCACTCCACCCGTTCTCTCCTCCTGGAACAACTCCACCCATCACTGTTCCTTTTCCGGCGTCACCTGCGATTCCCGCCATCACGTCACCGCTGTTAACCTCACCGGATTTGGCCTCTCCGGCACCCTCTCCGGGGACGTCGCCCACCTCCCATTCCTCTCCAACCTCTCCCTCGCTGACAACAAGTTCTCCGGTCCCATCCCTCCGTCGCTCTCCGCAGTCTCCGGCCTCCGCTTCCTCAACCTCTCCAACAATGGCTTCAACGGTACCTTCCCTTCCGACCTCTCCCTCCTCAAGAACCTTCTAGTCCTCGACCTCTACAACAATAACATGACCGGAGCGCTTCCTCTCACCGTCACCGAGATGCCGAACCTCCGCCATTTGCATCTTGGAGGCAACTTCTTCTCCGGCCAGATCCCGCCGGAGTACGGACGTTGGAAACATCTCGAGTACCTAGCAGTTTCCGGTAACGAGCTCGACGGAACTATCCCGCCGGAGATTGGAAACCTGACCAGCCTCCGGGAACTCTATATTGGTTACTACAACACCTACGCCGGTGGCATTCCGCCGGAGATTGGGAACTTGTCAGAGCTGGTGAGGCTCGACGCCGCTTACTGTGGATTATCCGGCGAGATTCCACCGGAGATCGGGAAGCTTCAGAAATTGGACACTCTGTTTCTTCAGGTGAATGCGCTTTCGGGGCATCTGACACCAGAAATTGGGAACTTGAAGAGCCTCAAGTCGATGGATTTGTCGAACAACATGCTTTGGGGTGAGATTCCGGTGAGTTTTGCGGAGCTCAAGAACCTGACACTGTTGAACCTGTTCAGGAATAAGCTTCACGGAGCGATCCCTGACTTCATCGGGGAGTTGCCAGCATTGGAAGTGCTGCAACTGTGGGAGAACAACATCACTGGGAGCATTCCTCAGGGATTGGGGAAGAACGGGAGGCTGACGCTGGTTGATCTTTCTTCCAACAAGTTAACTGGCACACTACCTCCTCATATGTGTTCTGGGAATCGTCTTCAGACTCTGATAGCTCTCGGCAATTTCCTCTTTGGTCCCATCCCTGAATCGCTTGGGAGGTGCCAATCCCTGAACCGGATTCGAATGGGAGAGAACTTCCTCAATGGGTCAATTCCAAAAGGCCTTTTTGGACTTCCCAAACTTACCCAGGTTGAGCTTCAGGACAATTATCTCTCTGGTCAGTTTCCTGGGGCAGATTCAGTTTCTGTTATTCTTGGTCAGATTACTCTCTCCAACAACCAGCTTTCTGGACCGTTGCCACCCTCAATTGGTAACTTCTCCAGCATGCAGAAGCTCCTTCTTGATGGCAACAGGTTCTCGGGTCCAATCCCCCCTCAGATTGGGAGGTTACAACAGCTCTCAAAGATTGATTTTAGCTACAACAAGCTGTCAGGTCCTGTTGTCCCAGAAATCAGTCAATGCAAGTTGTTAACTTTCGTTGATCTTAGCCGTAATGAGCTCTCTGGTGAGATCCCAAATGAGATCACCGGTATGAGGATATTGAATTACTTGAATCTTTCGAGAAATCATCTAGTTGGTAGCATTCCTGCGTCAATATCCTCTATGCAGAGCTTAACTTCTGTTGATTTTTCATATAACAATCTCTCTGGTTTGGTTCCTGGTACTGGTCAATTCAGCTACTTCAACCACACGTCTTTCCTGGGCAACCCTGACCTGTGTGGCCCGTATTTGGTTCCTTGCAAGGATGGGGTTTCCAATGGTGCTCACCAACCTCATGTTAAAGGCCGACTCTCTTCTTCTTTGAAGCTCCTACTGGTTATTGGGTTGCTTGTATGCTCCATAGCATTTGCTGTTGCAGCAATATTTAAGGCTCGGTCTCTGAAGAAGGCCAATGAGGCTCGTGCATGGAAATTGACTGCGTTCCAACGATTGGACTTCACTGTTGATGATGTTTTGGATTGCTTGAAAGAGGACAACATAATAGGGAAAGGAGGTGCAGGCATTGTCTACAAGGGTGCAATGCCAAATGGGGATCAGGTTGCTGTGAAAAGACTTCCAGCTATGAGCAGAAGCTCTTCCCATGATCATGGATTCAATGCAGAGATTCAGACATTGGGGCGAATCCGACACAGGCACATTGTTAGATTATTGGGTTTCTGTTCAAACCATGAGACAAATCTTTTGGTCTATGAATACATGCCCAATGGAAGTTTAGGTGAAGTTCTTCATGGAAAGAAAGGGGGTCATTTGCATTGGGACACAAGGTATAAGATTGCTGTAGAGGCTGCAAAGGGGCTTTGCTATCTACACCATGATTGTTCGCCTCTTATCGTCCATCGAGATGTAAAATCAAACAATATCCTTCTTGATTCCAATTATGAAGCCCACGTTGCTGATTTTGGGCTTGCCAAGTTCCTGCAAGATTCTGGAACATCTGAATGCATGTCTGCTATTGCAGGTTCATATGGATACATAGCTCCAGGTACTGTTCAAGTTCGACATTATTGATGAATTATTCCTTGAATTTATGTGACAAATTTCCTTTTCCCAATCATCATTCTACGTTTAATCAATGTTCGGAATTTGACTCTTTGACTCAACAGCATGTATTAGGTGTAGATATTATGGTGATGCCCCTAAATTAATCAAGAGCTTTGTGGTTTATCTTGACTTTGGTTTTCAAATGTCCTCTTGATTTGTCCCCTAATTTAGTCGTATTTATAAGGTAAGTACTGAAAGTAAATGGTAGGTAGCTTTGCATGTAGATGACTGGTTTGCTTTTTGACCATAGCCCCCACCTATAGTTAGATAAATTCTGTTGTAATAGATTAGAGATGTTCACAACGGGAAAGTGATGGTGATTGGCAAAATGTCAGATAAAAAGGTTTACTATATTACTTTTTTCACATATTGCCTTTGTTTTACTCACTAATTGTTTCTAATTAATGTGGCTGCTTTATTTTAGTTTATGATATAATAATTAAGTTTAATGTTTGATTGCAGAGTATGCCTACACATTGAAAGTTGATGAGAAAAGCGATGTGTACAGCTTTGGTGTGGTTCTTTTAGAGCTTGTAACTGGCAGGAAACCAGTTGGAGAATTTGGTGACGGGGTGGACATTGTGCAATGGGTCAGAAAAATGACGGACTCGAACAAGGAAGGAGTTCTAAAAGTTCTTGATCCTAGACTTCCCTCAGTTCCCCTTCATGAGGTGATGCATGTTTTCTATGTAGCCATGCTATGTGTTGAAGAACAGGCAGTAGAGCGACCAACTATGCGTGAAGTTGTTCAAATTCTGACAGAGCTTCCAAAGCCACCTGGCTCTAAACAGGGAGACTTAACAATTACACAATCCTCTTTGTCATCATCCAACGCTTTAGAGTCTCCAACTACAGCCTCAAAAGATCACCGACATCCTCCTCAATCCCCACCACCCGATCTTCTTAGCATTTGAAGTGCTCTGTTGGGTATGAGGTTGTTTCATCTTATTTCCCTTGGGTTGTGATAGTTTTTATCCATTTACTTTTTTCTGTCTTTCTTCCGGGGGTTGGGGTTTCTCTTCTCTAACTTTAAGGTGTTAATGTTTGGATTTTATTTTATTTTAATGGTTCTGTACAGTGGGATTGGTGGGGGTATTTTCTTATAAGTCGTTGTCTTAATCATGTAGTACTGCTTTTAATTTTTATGGCACGGGTGTTGCTGTTCTGAGCCTGCATTGGTTGGGGAGGGGTCGAGGGCAGCAATATAAACATCAAGGATAGTCTTGTTTTTTGAGGGTATCAATGACAGGTTGGGTGTGAAACAGTGTGTCTAAGGGTTATAACATTATTGATGAACCCTGAGTGGATATGCACAGAGTGAGCTGTGACTAATTCGTCGTCCATGTGAGTGAGGCATTTTCAGAAGAAAGGAACTCCTTTCGTTTTTCTTATTCGTTTATGCTAAAAAGATAAAAAAATAACTCATTGGCATGAGACTTTGTGGCGTTTAAAAACATAGTAACCTTTTTTTCTTAAGTAGATAACAAAAAGAGAGCGATTTTATAATTAGTTTTAGGGGTGTCAAAATGGGTCAAGTCCAATGGGCTGACTTGAATAGCCCGACAAAATGGACGGGTTAGGTTAGTAAAATACTAAATCAAACTTACATTACCGAATTACCGAATTAAATGATCAACTGGATCAACACTGAATAGGTCCACACTTTTTTTTTAATATTACATAAGGTTAAATGGTGAATTTGAAATTTGGTACAGCCAGAAAATATCACTTCGAAAATGGCACGAAATTCGAATGGATCCGTACCATTTTGACATCCTTAATCAATTTATATCTTCAAATCTTAGCGTTAATCCGCCATGACTCAGGTTGTGGATCATGGTGCTTCGAAAGTATGGTTGCGGGCTTTGAGATAATACTATGTAAGAAAGAATTATGGCCTGAAATTTTAAATTTTACCTTCAGAAAGGGCTGGATGAAAGGTATCTACGTGATACACGTAATAAAATTAACTCTTATATTCTTACATTAAACAGTACATATATTCATTTTTATATTTTATATAATATCATTCATTATACATATTTTTTTTTAAGAAATGATTTATCCTCCTATCAAATCTTCTTATTAATCTTCTTAATTACTAAATGAAGAAAATATTAAATATTTTTTTATGATCCAATACATTAGATACATTTACTTTCCATTTAATACTTTCTTCATTTAGTATTAGGATGATTAGGTAGGAGGATATAATATTACTCTTTTTTTTATCACTTTCTCTCATTTAATCACATTCATTGAAAATAGTATGAATAATATTTACATCCTTAAAAAAAGTATGAGGTGATTATTTTCCCAACAAAATATTAGTTTATTATAAGTCAAAGTGGTCCTATTTCACCTTGAACGATGAAGATATCTTGTTTTAGCTTAGTTATTTTTTGAGTTACTTTAAGTATGGTTATATTTTATTTTAATTTCTTTAAAAAAATTCATTCTGTTTTGATTTTTTTAAAAATTTTAAGACAGATAAAGTTAATTTCTGTCGTTATTTCATTTCTGTCAAGAGATGAAGTAACAAACGACGTTTTATGTCAACTTAACATTTTCTTAATTCTTTTATGTCATGTGGATAACAAGTCATCAACCTAGTGTTGGGAAAGAAAAGGAGTGTGTACACAGCGAAAACAACAATACACAAATGGGTAATAAAATCTTTCCCACTTGAAAGAACCTGTGAGAAGCAAAATATACAGCCAATAAAAAATTTCTACCAAAAGATATATTCAAGAATATACAAAAAATAAATAGGCAAAGAGAACACACACAATTTTAACGTGAAAAACTCTCTCAATATGAGAAGTAAAAATCACGGAACCTAGTCTAGAAAAATCTCCACTATAAAATCAATGAGTACAGCAAAGTGTCTCTCAATAAACAAGGATATAACAACGATCCCTACTCAATACTAACAAAGTAAAAATCAACAAAGCAACAAAGCTCAAAACCCACAAAGGGGTACAAACAGTCCAACAAGTAGAGATGCAGAAATAAGAATTTGATCGTATAAGTAGAAGCTCACAATGCAAGGAACACCACACTAAAAAATCATCCAGATCGGACCACAAATGACCACCCAATTTGAACACGCAAGATCAACACTGAAACTTTTCCTCTTCTCTCTCATGTGGCGTCGTTCACGAAGAAGCAGAAAACTTCTAATAAATGTTTACTGCCTTTTTTAAAAACATGTTCTCTTTTTTTTTTTTAATATTATGGTATAGGTCCACTTAGGTTGGACACATACAACAAACTCTTCCTCCAACTCAAGTAGAGGCAAATGCCAAACCGGCAATCAAACGACAATCTTCAAACTTTCCCTTCGGTAGAGTCTTTGTTAACATGTCTGAACCATTATCATCAGTATGGATCTTCTCAAGTTCTAACAACTTAGAGTCCAGAATATCACATATCCAATGATACCTCACATCAATATGTTTCGATCTACCATGGAACGTAGGATTCTTGCCAAGATGGATAGCACTCTGACTATCACAAAACAAAACATACCTCTCCTGAGTAAAATCAACTTCATGCACAAAATTTTTTATCCAAAGCAACTCCTTACAAGCCTTGGTAATAGCAATAAACTCAGCCTCGGTAGTAGACAATGCAACACACTTTTGTAACTTAGATTGCCAAGCCACAACTCCCCCTGCAAAGGTAATCAAATAGCCAGAAATAGAATTTCTAAAGTCAATATCCCTTGCTAAGTCTGAATCTGTATAGCCACAAAGAATAGGTTTTCTAATTCCAAAATAGAGCTTCAAACTATAAGTACCCCGGAGATATCTCAATATCCACTTCACAACTTTCCAATGCTCTCTACCAGGATTTGAAAGAAAATAACTAACCACACCAACTGCATGAGATATATCAGGCCTTGTGCAAACCACTGCATACATCAAAGTTCCTACTGCAGATACATAAAGAACACGTTGCATGTCTTGTTTCTCTTCATCACTAGAAGGAGCTTGTCTAGTGCTAAGCCTAAAATGTAAAGCAAGAAGTGTGCTTACAATTTTAGCTTTATCCAAGTGAAGCCGTTAAAGCACTTTCTCAATGTACTTCTCTTGAGATAACCACAACTTCTTGGCCGCTCTATCACGAGTAATCTGCATGCCAAGAATCTGTCTTGTTGGTCTTAAGTCTTTAATTGCAAAAGACTTACTAAGTTTCTTTTTCAACTTATCAGTTCTAGAAGAATTATGACCAACAATCAACATATCATCAATATAGAGCAATAAAATGATGAAATCATTATCGAAAAATTTCTGCACAAACACACAATGATCAGAAGTAGTCTTCTTGAATCCCTGTTGAATCATAACAGACTCAAACTTCTTGTACCATTGTCTCGGGGCTTGTTTCAAGCCATACAAACTTTTTTTCAACCTGCAGACATAATTTTCTTTACCCTTCATCATAAAACCCTCATGTTGCCCTATTTAAATCTCCTTGTCCAAATCACCATGAAGGAAAGCAGTTTTCACATCCATCTGTTCAACCTCTAAATCAAGACTGGCTGTCAAACTAAGAACAACTCGGATAGAAGACATTTTAACAATCGGTGAGAAAATCTCCTCAAAATCAATCCTCTTTTTCTAATGGTAGCCTTTGACAACTAATCTAGCTTTGTATCTCTAAGTAAAAGTATTCTCATCATTCTTCAACCTGTAAACCCACCGATTTTACAAAGCTTTCCTGTCCTTAGGCAACTTGATCAGCTCAAAAGTATGGTTGTCAAGCAAGGATTTCATCTCATCATTCATTGTTACAAATCATTTTGCCCTCTGCTCACTCTCCATAGCCTCTTCGTAGAACTTAAGTTCTCCCTCGTCAGTGAGGAGCACATATTCATCAGATAAGTAACTAGTAGAGAGAATAAGATGTCTAGAAGACCTTCTAAGTGAAACAACAGGTTCATCAACAACCTCACGAGCAGGAGCATCTACTTCATCAACAACATTATCAACAACATCCTCAACCTAATCACCTTGAATATGATTATGCACATCATCATGATTGCCAAAGTCAGCTACATCAGGCATATGAGGCTCAAGAATTTGATCAATATCAACTAGACCATCAATACTCGGAGACTCTGACTTCTTTGCCTTATCAATATCTTCAATGGACTGATCCTCCATGAAAATAACATCATGACTTCTAACAAGCTTCTTCTCAAGTAGATCATACAACCTATAGTCAAACTTATTATGACCATAGCCAATGAAGTTGTATTGTCTAGTCTTGACATCCAACTTGGATGTCTCATCTTTAGGCACATGTATAAATGCTCTACACTCAAAAACATGTAAGTGGCCATAGGAAACATCCTTTCCATACCACACCCTATTAGGAACATCAGCCTGTAAAGCAACAGTAGGAGATAAATTAATAACATGTGTATTAGTATATAAAGCCTCACCTCAAAAAGATCTAAGTAACATTGCTTCAGAAAGCAAACATATAACTTTCTCCATCAATGTCCTATTCATTCTTTCTGCTAGGCCATTAAGCTGAGTAGTCTTAGGGGACGTTTTTTTGTGTCTAATACCCTGCTGTCTACAGTACTCATCAAATGGTCTACAATATTCATCACCATTATCAGTGTGAACACATTTCAATTTCTTCTCTGTTTCTCTCTCAACAGAAGCCTAAAATTGCTTAAAGACACCAAGTACCTGACCCTTAGTCTTCAAGGCATAAACCCAAAGTTTCCTTGAATGATCATCAATGAAGGTCACAAAGTAAAGCGTACCACCAAATGATCTAGTCTTCATAGGATCACAAAGATCTGAATGCACTAACTCAAGTACCTTTGATTTCCTAGAAGGAGAATGACTCTTGAAAGAGACTCTTCTGCTTCCCAGCCAAACAATGAGTACACTTTTCCAAACTTGCACCTTTCAAACCTGAAAATAGATTCATTTTGGCCAAAGTATCATGTCCCTTCTCACTAATGTGGCTAAGTCTCTTGTGCCATAACTCTGACTGGTTATCACACTCAACTATATTAGTAACATCAACAGAAACTAAAGTCTTGGTCTAATACAAACTTGAACACTTTTTTCCATGTGCCACAACCAAAGAACCCTTAGAAAGTTTCCACTGTCTACCATCAAAGGTACTAAAATTGTCATCATCATCAAGAACACTAGGAGAAATCAGATGCAAATGGATGTCGGGTACGTGTCTGACATTCTTCAAAATTAACTGTGTTCCATTACTAGTTTCCAAACAAACATTGTCAATGTCAATCACATTTGACATACCATCATTACCCATCTTCAAAACTCCATAATTACCAGGAGTATAAGATGTGAATAAATCATTCTTAGATGTCACATAAAAACTGGCACCACTCTTAATAACCCAGCTAGTCTCATCACAAGCAACATTAATCAAATTTTCATCACAGATAATCACAAGATCTCCTCCAGTAGTGATAGCAACACGATCATCATTGTCATTATCCTTCATTTGTTGTTTGCCCTTGTTACCCTTGTTCTCCTTTTTCCATCGGTAGCAGAACCTTTGGACATGTCCTTTTTTACCACAATAATCACACTCAAGATTTTTGTATTTAGACCTTGATTTGCTTCTACTCTTGCTTTTCCTCTATTGTCTTGTCCATGATCCCTCTCAATGTTTCTCCTCCTATTTTTAGTAACCAAAACCTCTGATTGTGAAGAGGACGCCTGTTGAGTTTGTCATCTGACTTCTTCATTCAAAACAACAGTCTTTACATAATTCATGGTCATAACACCTCCAGAAGCAGAACTAGTCAAAATGACTCTGAGATTTTTCCAAGAATCAGGTAGAGTATTAAGCAACCAAAGTCCCAAAATTTCATCTTCAAATTTCACACCCATGCCGAACAACTGGTGAAAGCATCCCTGAAAATCACTCAAGTGATTAGAAATAGAACTACCATCCTTGTAACTCAAGTTCATGGCCTGCTTCAACAAAAACAATTTGTTGTTCCCGGATTTAGAGGCATACAAGGTCTCAAGCTTATCCTACAAAGTTCTAGCATGTGAATCATTAGCAATATGATTCAAAACATTATCATCTACCCATTTCCGAATAAAATCACAAACCATCTCATGCTCAAAAGTTCAATCTTCATCAGATTTAGTCTCAGGTTTTGTAGTAGCAAACACCGATAAATGTAATTTTTTCACAAACAATAAATCTTTCATCTTTCCTTTCCACTTGTGATAATTTGTGCCATTCAAACTAATCATTCTACTGCAATTTGGCTCCATCATTCAATCAAGCAAACAAATAAATAAATTTCTTTGATGCCAACTGTTGGGAAAGAAAAAGAGTGTGTACACAGCGGAAGCAACAACACACAAATGAGCAATAAAATCTTTCTCACTTGAAAGAACCTGTGTGGAGCAAAATATACATCCAACCAAAAATATCTACCAAAAGATATATCCAAGATTGCACAAAAAATAAATAGACAAAGAGAACACACATAATTTTAATATGAAAATCCCCCTCAATGTGAGAAGTAAAAATCATGGGACTTAGTTCATAAAAAATCTCCACTATAAAATCAATGAGTACAGTAAAGTGTTTCCCAATAAATAAAGATATCACAACGGCCCCTACTCACTACCAACAAAGTAGAAATCAACAAAGTAACAAAGCTCAAAACCCACAAAGGGGTACAAACAACCAAACAAGTAGAGATGGAGAAATAAGAATCTAACAGTACAAGTAGAAGCTCACAATGCAAGGAATAACATACTAAAAAATCATCTGAATCGAACCACAAATGACCACCCAATTTGAACACGCAAGATCAGCACTGAAACTTTTTCTCTTCTCTCTCACGTGGCGCCGTTTACGAAGAAGCAGAAAACTTCTAATAAAAGTTTATTGCCTTTTGCCTTTTAAAAACCTATTCTCTTTTTTTTTTAATATTATGGTATGGGCCCACTTGGGTTGGACCCATACAACACCTAGATCTCATGTCACTTCTTCCTCTTTTTCTTCTCCAATATGCAGCAAGCCCTAATTCTCCCCCCACCCTCACTTGTTTTGTTCTCCATTCTATAGGGACAATTCCAACCTTGATTTTTCCTCCATCAACTTGTTTTCTTCTTTTCTTACATTTCTTCACATTTTTGTTGCCTTTTTCACTCTCATTGTCCTCTGGGTTTTCTTCATGGTTTTGTCCAATGTCAATGTCACCCTCACCATCAAAATTTGCTTGCTTCTTTCTTTGTCTCTCATCTCAACCAGCTCAGCTAGCTGGTTATTCTTTCCACTGACTGTTGCTAAATCTTAGATTTAAACTCCTATCTCTCACTCGGTTTCACTTTGTTTATCTTTCGTTTCATTTTTGTATTTTCTTTGTCGCTAAACCTGCAAACACACACAACAAGTAGTGTGCATTTTTAGAACCTTTGAACTTGTTGTAGCTTATATTCTTTCATATCCCACCTAGTCTAGGACAATTCTTGCACAGTTTGGGCGCTTGTAAGCTTCAAAGAAGCATTTATGAAGACTCATATAAGGGGTGAGGGACCAAAAAAGACAATAAATTAGTCATAAATAAAGAAACAAATGTGAGAAAAGAAAAAAATGGACTAAAGAAGGAAGAATCAAGGTTATTGGAATTATTCCCACTGAGTGAGGAAGAAAACAGGTGAGGGAGAATTAAGGTTATTTTATGCACATTGGGAAAGAAAATGAGGAAGAAGAAGTGACGTGGGAGGCAAGACCCAGGTTGATTACTTGTCATTCACTTGGCAACGCTAACATGAAATGTCATTTATCACTTCACAACTTAACAAAAATAAAATAACGGCAGAGACTAATTTCATTATCTAAAAATTTAAAGGAACCAAAATAAAAAAAATAACTATATTTAAAAGAACTAAAATGATAATTAAGCCTCTTGTTTTTTAGTAAGATTGAACCGGTGGCTTGTTCTAGTTCTTGGAGGTTCATCTTCATCTGCAAAAGTGTCCAAACCCTTTGCCTGGGTTGCCTTGCTAATGCTACCTACTATACCCACGGTAAGGTCAGGGAAGGTCACTTTTGTTTGGTTAGAGTTAGGAGGGGGGCTAGGCTGGTATTATGATATCGGGTTGGTGCATATATATATATATATAATATAACAAAGAAAAAGACGTATATGGAATTCAAATTTATGGGTACAACTTGCTCTCTGCCATTCCCTTCCTAAAAGGAAAACAAAGACAAAATTCCAGTACCTGATTGGTTGGGGTGGTTGTATCTCTTCTCATCCTCAGTTCTCTTATGTCTTGTAAAGTGACGATTTTTTTTTCAGAAAATGAAGAGACAAGGGTCCTGTCCTCGCATAAAGATGCTTTTGACTCTAAACCCAAAACTACGTTGCAAGCAGCCAGATTGATTTTGCATGATATGATGGGATGGGATGTAATTCATTAAGCTGGGACAACTGAGCTATTAGTGAGGAAAAGTGGCAGGGTTCTATCAATGATCGGGTTCTTTAATTAGATCTGGCTTTGAACATTAAATGCAGTCCTTTGGATTACAAGGGAATCTCTAAGGTCCAGAGTAATTTCAATAATTTTTATAATAATTCTTATAATTTTATATCAAGTAATATATATGTATTTTATATTTTATTTAATATTATTTATTATACATATTTTTTTATTATTTTTTTTATTCAATTATATTTCTTAAAAAATATAAATAATAATATATCCTTAAAAAATGTAAAATTATCTTTTTTCTTGTATAATAAAAAAAAACTGTATTATAAATCAGACCACTTTAAAGATTAAGGAATACATATAAGGGAAAGTGATTATAATTTATAAATAGAGAAGAGATTTGTAAGTAGTTTTGTACGAATGATCAGTGAAAGAATGAGAAAAATTGTCTTTAAGTTCAAAGGGCTTAAAAGATACATTAAAATGATTATTGGTCGTTGAAAATATGATTATTTTTTCAGTAGGCCCAACAATGAATTGCTTGTGTATGAACACCGGAATCGGAATCAGCATGGTATTGAATTTGGACCTCTAAACCTGGACATCCAAAGTACCATATGCTAAAGTGCACTAATAGACTGTAATTGTAAAAAGCCTAAGATAAAAAAACACTTGGACGCATTATTGTTCTATAATTGTGTAATCGGAAATTGGAACTTGGAATTCAACCAAGGAACTTCTCCCCAATGTAGAAAATCATATACATAGGAGAAAAATCTTCATATTAGAAAAAAAAAATGTACTAGGAGGCAAGATAAATCCATTATGTCTAGAACTCAAAATAAAGTCCCTCGATACGGCTCTGAAGTTCAAATTATTTATATGTACCACAAAAACAAACAATAAGAAGGAAAAAATAAAAATAAAAATAAAAGGTGAAAGTTGTAAATTGAAAGACCGGTCACTGGAGAGATGATTTAGTCCAAAAATGACAAACAACTTTACCCCAAAATCTATCAAAAGGAGGGGCAGTGGAGGGACTTCCACTTTTTGTCCGCAGGTTCTCTGTTTGGTTAGACCTTTTACCCATATAATACTATACCACCGACTATAGTACCCCCTGTTTTATGTTTTGTTTCCTTTCTTATTGTATCATATTATCTGCTACTTCTACTATTTTCTTTTGTCCTGTATAACTTTTGGGATTTATAGATTGAAAGACAGAGCACTCTGCGTAGAAGATCAGAAAACACAGTGGATTGGCAATTTCGTGTCTTCGGCATTCTCCTTTGCAATTATTTGTTTTGTATAGCTGCCTATACTCTTCCCTCCTAGGATTCTTACTCAGCACTTTGCATTAGGAAATCTTCACAAAAACTCTTTAGTGGGCAAAGTCCTAATCCATCAAATTGAGAAAATATAATATATCATAAGACTTACAACCAATAGCAGGGTCAAGACAGATTCTTACAATTCTCTTTAGCTGCTACCTGATTTCTTGAATTTAAAAAAATATATATACTAAGAAATGGCAGTAGATTTATATTAGATTTTTTTTTTTTGTGGAATTTGCTTGTGCATCAGTTAGTGTTCATATATCTAGGTTTTTTGATACAGGCGCTAATCTTGCACTGCCCAAAAATAGACTGCTTAAATTAATAATATGATAATATGATATCTGATAATTAATTTTTTCATAACTATCTTCTTAAATTTAATTCCATTTTATTTTATTCTTAAGTTTCTCATTTTTGTTAAATTCTTCGAAGGGTTTTTTTCCTTTTTAAATCTGTATGTATATTTAATCACTAGATATAGTTTAGTTGCAAATTGAACTTTATATGGATAGACTTTATATTCAGTGTGGGAGTTCGAAATTCAATAAAAATACTAAGGTTAACTTAGCGATTCCGTACTGAAAAAGTATAGGAGCACTTCATTTCATGATGTTAAAAAAAAAAGTTTGTATATTTTAGTAGGAGTATTCAAATTCAAACTAATAAAAAAATTAAAAATCAATTAAAAAATAAAAAAAATTAAAATTAAAATGAATTTGATTGATTTAGATTGAATTTATGAAAAATCGATTAGTTTCCTTCAATTTTCAATTTAATTTTATAAAATCAATCTAAATCGAATTGAATTAATTATTTTATTAAATATTTACTTAAAATTACTTCAATGCTCATATGTTCTTTTTCAATATCTCCTTTCAGCATCTTCCTCCCTCCCCCTCCCACTTCGAACTTTTCCCCCACTTCCCATTTTCTTCATTTTCGACCATGAGCCACTAGTATCTGAGCCTCTATCGCGAGTCACCAGCAACTCGATCACCAAAACCTAAATTTGCCTTCAAATTTGCCACATACTTGCGATCTATGTGCCTCCACCGCAAGTCACCTCAAATCCGCCTCTAGATCCGTTCATAACATTTTTTATTATATTATTAATTAAAAATTAAATTATTCAATTTAATCCAATTAATTAAAATCAATTTAAATTGAATCAAATTAATTATTAAAATTTATTTAATTCAAACTAAATCAATAATATTTATCTTATTTAAATTAAATATTTTTTTATCTCAAAATCGATTCAAGAACAATTCTATAGTCTAGCTGCTCTTTATCCATGGTGTGTATATTTTAACTGCTCTATTTATATGATTTAAAAATAAAAATAAAAATCCTGTTTATGTTGTCAAGGAAACTTTGGTACTTTATACGTACATGCAATAAAAGCACCTGATATCGCACATGTATGACAAGTCCAACTAGTAGATGGAGTGATTGATTATTGGTGTGGTAGCCCACAAAATTTGCCATTTACAATTGTTCTATCTCATTACTCTGCTTTAACTACATTTATTATTGCAGATACCGCACTAGTTATTATAAGTTATTAAGATGCAGTTCATTTCCTTCTCTCAGAAGTATATTAGATGTCTCAGAACTCAGATAATATATTTATGTTTGTTACGTGCTATAAGATAAGTATAGATATTTTAGATGTTTATGGTTCAAATATCTACTGTGTCAGTGTGTGAGTATGTGATGTTTTACTTTCTTTTTATGAATTATTGATTTTTTAAATTTTTTTATAAATATTTCCTTATCTTCGCAGGTCAAAAAGATAAATAAATATTTATTTATCTTTATCAATTTTATTATTTTATTTTTTATAAATTATTAAAAATTTAAATAAAATATCAAGAAAATTTGTTATTAATAAATTTGTTTAATTATTTATATATAATTGTCATCAGACAATCATACAATATTTTATTATTACTGTTACTAGAATTTTATAAATTTCCTAGCATAATTAATTGACATAAAAATAACATATACAAAATTAGAAAATCACGTTTCTAAAAATTAAAGGTATATGTTTAATATTCTAAACAAGAACATCATACATATCTAAACATCTAAAATGTTTTACAAGATCTAAGAATTATAATTTTATTGAATTTCTAAATTTGGACATGTGATACTTAAGCATCTTAGATGCTAAAGACTTTGCTTGAATAATCAATTTCATCTTCACAAAACGCACAGGAAAAAGAAATAATCTTCTCATTGAAATCTTCTGACTGTGTAAGGAACTTCTTTTAACTGTAAGTCATTTTTAATTTTTTTTTTATAATTTAAAACTTAATAATTTAGCTCTTTTAACTTTTCAAATTGTGCGCATTAATTTTTTATAAAGAGTTTTTTGCACATAAATAGAGATTAAATTTATAACTTTGCACACTTGTAAGATTTAGAAAGTCAATTTGTTTTATTTTGAATCACAAAAAAGTTTTTCTAAATTGACTTAAAATAAAGGACTTCCTTACACTTTAGCCAAATTTTCTAGAATAGCAATTTGTGGTGTTAGCTGTGACTCCATTTTTCATGCTTTATATGCATGTAGATTTAAATATCAATGCAAGAAAGAAAAGTGGTTGGACAAGGGGGACAAAGAAAGAGAGCCAGCGTGGGAGTTAAAAGTTCATCTAGTGATTTATGAACTTTTGTTTGACAGTTTTGAACTTATTTATACGTTAATCATCTAGTGAATTGAGTTGGAAATGCGTCGTATTAGTACTTTAATTTCTTTCTTTCTTTTTTTCTTGCCTACTTTGATTCATTAAGGTAAAAATAAGGGGAAAAAAAAAAGTGGGGACGGCTGGGTGCACATGGGCTCCGACATTTAATACCAATTTAATAGTATGGTTGGATTATAATTTGTAAATTATAGTATGATGTAATATAAAAGTATTTTTTTGTTGTTGTTACTTTTACTCAAATTTCATGGTTTGAGATTCAAAATTGTGTTTAGATACAGCCCAACTACAATGGTTAAAAAAGGACGTACTTGCCGCTCTATCTCTCCCAACTATGAATCAATATAATAATAATAATAATGATAATATAATATAATATAATAATACAGTATAAAGGAAATATATATGTTTTAAAATTTTGTCATGTCACAATCTTAACTAATAAGTAAAATTGTAATTTTTTATCATGTCATAAATTACTTATATATTTTAACGTCATTTGTTTTTATAAATAAAAAAAAAATTATAACACCACGTTAACGTATACGCACATGTAAACAACACATATAAAAACACAAAATTATATAACCAAATAAAAAACTATTCAACAAATAAAAAATCAAAAATAAATAATCATTTAATGTCATGTTTTCAGAGAATTGATGTGGAACATATATTAGAAGATTATTTAGAATAAGTTGATCATATAAATCTCACATGGTAGTCTAACTTCAAATGGTACAATTTTTGATCTGTGTGTCAGAATCATTATTATTATATATCAACGCAAAATTAAAGAAGAGAGTTTCGTCGTGACAAAAGATTAACCCAGTTAAAGTCGTTTTGGGCTCAAAAAAATGTTATTTTTATACTGTTTTAACTTTTTTTCTTTTATTTTTTTTAAATTTTTATCATTTATTTTGTAATTTGCGACTCTGATTAAATTTAGTAACCTTAAAATACTTTCATTTTATAGTGTTTGAACATCACATTTTGAATAAATATTTTTACAGTTGTCATTTCAAACATTTTTGTTACAAGTTGAAGAGGCGTGGAATTGCAACTTTGCCAAAAATACCTCTTTTGATATTTCTGTTACTAAATATTGTGGATCTTGTTTCTCATAAAGAAGAATAATCTAAAACTAATTTCTTTTTTTATATCAATAGTCATACATAAAGATTAAAAGAACATCTACATAGTATAAATAAATAAAATAAATGAATTAATATTAGTTGTCGCTATTGTTAATGATATTGTGTAATGTATTTAGTTTGTATTTATTTATATGTTATACTCTAATACTTAGTTTCTTCAGTCGTATAAAAATCATGATTAAATATTGTTGTAATTATTGTTGAGATGAGGTATTGTTTTTACCACTACAAATCTATATTGTTGGATAGTAAAAAAAATTTCTCTTATGTTATTAAATGTTGGTGGTATAAAATTTTTGGTAATTTCTCTTATCCATAGACGTTTCCTTCTTAATTAAATTACTTTTAATTTTTTTATATTATTTTTTTGTTTATGCATGCACTGGTAGAATAACTAGTTTATATCAATAAATGAATAATATTTATAAAATATTATTCCAATACCTTTTGTTTTCATAGGGTGCTGATATTCTTAATAATTGATGATCAATATTTAATCAAATGTCCCATTTAATTAAAATATAAATACAATAAATTATTGTATTTTATAATGCAAAAAAATAAAATATGTGACTAAATATTAACCTTTAATTATTAAAAGATGTTAGTACACTCACAAAAAATGTATACTACAGAAACCTCCATATTTAAAAGATAATAAAAAAATATAACAATCATGTAAGATGTTGAAAGAATATTTTTGAATATTGCTACTGTTTTAATTTAAATTGTATATGTATGAGTCACATTATATATGTTTATGTCAATAATTACTTACTTAGAATAGAGCTAAATTATAAAAAATAAATTTGTCTTAATACAAAAATTAAATTTGTCCTAATAACATAAATAAATAAATAATAAATCCTAAGAGATCATTTATGATACTCTGAAAATATTTCAAGATACAATAAAGATATTTTGAGATATTTTTAAGATATTTTAACACATTCTTTCAAGTTAAAGCTTCCTAAGCTTGAACTTGTAACAATTAAATAATTTGATAGTGTGATACTAGTTAGAATGAACAGAGACGACAGTTGGCAACTACTTCTAAGACAAAGACGGAGACAAGGCCAATGCATCTAGACAAACGAAGATGTAGCCAGTGCATCTACGACAAATAGCTGAGGCTAAAACATATGAGACAAAGAGTCGAGCTAGTATGAGTCATAACCAACATAAGTTACCTTCAGAATGATCATCGATGGAAAGAGAAATTACCACTAATATGATTCATCCGTGGGAGATGAGTCACCACCGGAATGATCGTCGGTAGGAAGAGAAGCCAATTGAAACCCAACGATGAAGGTTGACTCTAAATATAGTGATGAAGGCTGGTCTAATCAACAATGAAGGTTGATTGCAACGAAAACAACATAGGCTCTGAGATTGGAAGCTCAATCAATAACTCGAGACTTGAAGAGAACACATGAAGACTAAAAAGGAGAAGTTGAGAGAAAACAAAGATAAGGAAAACAATAAAACTAGATTTGGATTTAAAGGTCATGAATAATAATTCTAATGAGTTTTATGAACTCTATATAGCGAAAAAGAGAAACTCTATTCAAGGTGACTCTGATACCATGTTGAAAGAATATTTATGAATATTGTTATTGCTTCAATTTAAATTGTACATGTATGATTCACATTATATATACTTATGTTAATAACTACTTACTTAGAATATAGCTAAATTACAAAAAATAAATATGTCTTAATACAATAATCAAATTTGTCATAATAACGGAAATAAGAAAGTACATTAGAAACTATAATAAATAAGAAATAAATTCTAAAAAATCATTTATGATACTCTAAAAATATTTTAAAGTACAATAAAAATATTTTTAAGATATTCTAACTTGAGATTATTAAATTATATGTAAATTAAAAAAATTAATAGAATACTAAGTATTGACTCGTAGCACAAATTTGCCCATGCAAACATTGACTGTTCATTTTTTTAAGAGGAGAGACTGTACTCAAAATTGATGAGTGTATGTTGAGAGTGTGTTTATTGGGTTAAATTGATCTGATGAAGCCAAAAAATTAATTGATACTAATTATATTGACTGGTTGTTTGATGGTGGGTATCTGGAGTTTGCGCTTGGAGAGGACCCAAAAAAAAAAAAAGAACCCAATGACTGATTTGAACTTGGGTTAGCTAAAAAAATTGCAAAATCAAATCAAACCAAACCAATTTGATTGGTTAGTTTAGATTTTTTTTCCCTCATCAAATATGACTTAAACCAACCCATTGGCACCCTTATGTGTCCATTATGATTTCTGGGTGACTCGGTGATTCTTAACTTCTTGTTTTATAGTCATAATTATTTTCCGAAGAAAATAAAAAGTCAAAATACAATAGTTTAGAGTATACGTAGGTAACTAAATAAAAATTAAAGTGAAAGAAATGATGTAAATAAAAATTAGTTTGCTTTTGTTTGGTATTTATTTCGAGTACTGATCAGGACCTAAGTCAGTAGATGTTGCAAGGCAAGAAGGACCCATTGGAGATCTATGGGTAAGACAACAACGAAGTCAAAGGTACCTAAGCAGGTCATAATAATGGTCGAATTGTACGTAAGGTTGACAGGTCAAAATGTCTGGATTAAAGATGAAATATGCCTAGCTTAGACTGACAGACTAATTTATATGGGGATCTGATGACTGACTCCTCGGATACTCACCGTTCAAGCCATTTAAGGCTCTGAACGTTAAGATGACATTATGTCTGGTTATTATAATATAAAACCATTAACGATCATTGATTATGATGGCGTCAAACGATCGATGACTGTTGACGAATCGTACTGAATATGTGTTCAACTAGTCATTACTTGTCCATGTATAAGCCGGTCAAATTTTGTAGGTAAGACTTCAATCAGGTTAGCCCAGACTTATATGGACTTATTGTAAGAAATAGGTCTACCTAGCACATATATTGAACTTGTAGAACTTGTATGGTCGATCTTCTAAAGTTTACTTTATCTGTAAAGATAAACCAAACTTGGTCAGATAATAACTGGACCAAGACGATATAGTATTTAAGAAAAAAAATGCAGCCGTGTACATTGCCTTACATGACAAAGCGAAGCGCATAAATAATTGTTTTAGGCCCAAATTATTGTCCCCTGAATCCGCATAAGACCCCTATGCCCGCTGTGGTAAGTTGTGGACTTACGGGCAAAGTTTCTAAACTTTTATTAAATGGTTGCTCACTAGGGAAATTTTAATATACCGAGTGTATTACACTCCAATCAATCAATTTGCGACATGAAACCAGATAAAAAAAATATCAAAATAATTTTAAAAA
This sequence comes from Ormosia emarginata, assembly GCA_029884605.1. NCBI lineage: Eukaryota > Viridiplantae > Streptophyta > Magnoliopsida > Fabales > Fabaceae > Ormosia > Ormosia emarginata. Next base: position 18,261,114 of record JAQQTP010000060.1, on the reverse strand, counting down.
TTAATAAAGTTGATTTATTTTGGTAGATTAAGATATATTACACTCTGAACAATGTATATAAATATATATAAAAAATATGAAAGAATTACTTTATTATAAACGGAATATGGTCAATCAAGAGTTGCAAGCAAAAGTTGCATGAAGATGAAGTGATATTTAAACTATTTTAATGCTGAACTTATATATTTATTTTAATCAAGCTCAAATGGGCAAGTTTAAAGACGTTTAGTTTGTATTTTATTTTCATTTTTAATTGATATGTTTTCTTTAGTAATTTAAAAAAATGTCACTTTATTTTCTCTTTGTTTTCTACTTTTAAAATTTTGTAATTTTTTTGTAATTATTAATAAAAACATATCAACAAAAAATAAAAGTAGAAAATAAACTAAATCTCACCTTATATTCATTAAAACTAGAGGTAAAACATCTAGGAATTAATATTTTATGGATTCAAACTCAAATTTTAAGGGAATACGAAACTTTTCTTGTAATGAGAATTAATAATTAGAATACGGTATTCCAATTATTACACGTTTCTATTTCACGTTTGCTGTTTGATGATACACAGAATACTGTCCATTTATTACACAGTTCTAATTTCTAAATAGAGATCCATACATACCACATAACTAATTCAAAAATTGTGATCTCACCTCTACAATCCCACCACTTATTTTCAGGACCTCAGATGACTTGGATTTCTTGTAAAACACGTATTATCATCAACTTCTCATTTTCTGACGAAAGAAATACCCTTCTCCACGCTTGCTGCTAATTCTTTCTTAGCCTTTTCCAAACCCTCCCTGTTGAAATAAAAGTAAATGTAGATGAACTCTAATGTTTCAGTTTCACCTATATGAATACCAAATTCATTTGGAAATTGAAGTAAAAGTAGATAAACTGTAATGTTTCAGTTTCACCTATATGAATACAAAAACGGTTAGCAAAAATGTCAGCGATTACTGCATACCTCTCATAATCAGTCAGGGGACCAAGAGGAAGAATTTCCTCAACCCCACCACGGCCAAGTCGTACTTTTGATGCAAAGAATGGGAGTTCAGTCACCTATGACAGACTTTGTTAGTTCTTAAGAAAAATACTTACTCGAGCTTAGACTTTAGCAAAATCAACAATACAGTATAACAATCAGCTAAAATATTACAGGAAAAAAAAAGGATAGCAGCTCTAAAATGCTCTTTAAGCAAAACAGGCCTTTATATATACCTGTGAATCAACATATGCACATTGAATGATGCCAGCATCTCCTCTCAGGGCACGAAGGCATGCATCTGCAAATTTAACAGCAGCATATGCCTGCAGTTTATTACATATTTGGCATTACATTCCCTAGAACCAAAATAGTTTAGATGACATGAATATTATGCAAATGCTATAAAATAAATATATAATTTCTAAAGAAGGAAGCAATAGCACATTTTTTTTTAAAAAAAAGAACAAGTAAAAATAAAATACCAACCATTGATAGGGTTGCAGAGCCAGCTCCAGCTTTGGCCTAAAGAAAATTAAAACATTGTGTAAATCAAAATTTAAATGTGTAGATAATCCGTAGCAATGGAGGAATTATATAAAGCACTAACTGATACATTCCACCAAGACATATTAGTAATTAGTTTCAAACTTAAACGAATTACTCAAGTGGAAGTTTCCTTGCATATAGGAAAGCTTTCCTCATAAAATTTCCCAGGCATGCCTCCAGGTAAATATATGGACCAGGGGCTTGGTGAAATTGCACCAAGTAAAATAAATGTAAAGGATGGGGCAAAATGCTTTTATATCTGTTCCCACATGAAACTTGTGTTGGGCTCAAGGATCGATGCACAGTGAAAAACTAAATGAGAATGCTACGTGACAAGTGAGCACCAAAGAAGATCTAATAAAGCTAAATTAACAAACTCACACAGCGCAGTGGTACTGAATGCGTGCAAAGCATACAGAAAAAGAACACCAAATTTTAACGTGGAAAACCCTCCAATATCAAGAGAAAAACCATGGGACAAACTCCGAAAAATTCCACTATATTAAGGATAATTACAATATCCTCTCCACACTCTCACACGAGATACAAAATAGTGTTTCCTAGTGAGACCCCTCTTGTCAAATACTACAATTTTATGTGATTGCAGTACCAAGAAGTAATAGAAATAATACCCAAATTCCCCCAGTATATTTTCTCACACCTTACTCTTTAGGATTTACTCACACTCCATTTTTCTCTCACTCTTCAGAAGCTTATTTTGCATCTTCTCGGTTTGTCTCGGATGGAGGAAGTGCTCTCTATTTATAGAGAGCCAATGCATGCATTGTTATTAATGCATCACCTGCCAACTTCCAACAGGCAACAAGCAACAGATGCATCGTTTTGTAGCAGGAAGAGAAGTCATCCTCCCTTTGTTGTCCAAAGCCACTGAATTATGCCTGCAATTATTGCTCAATTGCCTCTGCATGCATTATTAAAACATCCATCGAAATATGGCTGGACTTCACAATTCTCTCCCTCCAACCATTGGGGAAAATAATATTGGAACATTCATCTGGGATCCATGCCGATCAACTCGGCACAAAGTTGAAGTTTTTCACGTGTAACAACTTTTGTCATCATGTCAGCAGGGTTTTTATCAGTGTGAATCTTTTCCAGTTTAAACTGTTGTTCCTCCACTGCTTGACGTAGCCAATGGTATCTAACATCAATGTGCTTAGTACAAGAGTGGTACATCGCATTTTTACTTAAATCCAAAGCACTTTGATTGTCGCAATGGATAACGGACCTTTCCTGCTTCATTCCCAATTGCTAAAGAAATCTTTTCAACCAAAGCATTTCTTTTCCTGCTTCGGTCATAGCAACATACTCTGCTTCAGTAGTAGATAAGGCAACACACTTCTGCAATTTAGATTGCCAAGACGCAGCTCCCCCTGCAAAAGTAAGCAATAATCCCGAGGTAGATTTCCTACTACCAAGATCTCCTGCCATATCTGCATCTGCATAACCTTCCAAAATCGGTTCTGATCCTCCAAAGCACAAGCACATTCTAAAGCTACCTTTCAAATATCTCAAGATCCATTTTACAGCTTCCCAATGATCTTTACCAAGATTAGAAAGAAACCTGCTAACAACTCCAACCGCATGAGCGATATTTGGCCGAGTACAAACCATGGCATACATCAAACTCCCAACTACAGAGGAGTAAGGTATAACAACCATATCTTTCTTTTCTTCCTGAGAAGTGGGGCAACTCCTTTTACTGAGTTTGAAGTGATTGGCCAACGGTGTGCTAACTAGCTTAACATTCTTCATATTGAATCTTTCTAGGACCCGTTCCACATATTGTTTTCGTGATAACCATAGCTTTCTAGCTTTCCGGTCTCGCAAAATCTGCATGCCCTCTTTCATATCAAAGGATTTTGATAACTCCTTTTTCAAATCACCAATCATCTTCGAATCTTGCCCCACTACCAGCATATCGTCTACATATAATAGAAGGATGATGAACTTGTTACTTGGAAACGCTCTAACATATACACAATGGTCTGCATTAGTCTTGGTATATCCATGGCCTATCATGAAAGAGTCAAATTTCTTGTACCATTGTCTAGGAGCCTGCTTCAATCCATAAAGACTCTTCTTTAATTTGCAAACCATATGCTCCTTTCCAGTCTCCTCAAATCCTTCTTGTTGATCCATGTAGATTTCTTCCTCCAAATCACTATGGAGAAATGTAGTCTTCACATCTAACTGCTCAAGCCCCAGATCCAAGCTAGCTGTTATCCGAGTATGACTCGAATAGAACTCATTTTGACAACTGGAGAGAAAATCTCATCAAAATCTATTCCTCGCTTCTGTCCAAAACCTTTCAACGACCAAGCGAGCTTTATATTTCACTAGCTGGTTGCCATCTTTCTTAAGCTTGAATACCCATTTGTTCTTCAAGGCTTTCCTCCCTTCTGGAAGTTCCACAAGCTCATAAGTATCATTTTTCTACAAGGAATCTATCTCTTCTTGCATTGCTTTCATCCACTGGATTTTATCCTCATGAGTTTGAACTTCTTCAAAACTTTCTAGCTCCTCTTCATTAGTCAAAAGGATGAACTCATAACTGGGGTACTTGATCAGTGGACAACGCTCTCTATTAGATCTCCTGAGCTGTGATGTAGGGGGTTGCTCCCCCTACTCGACACCTTTTCCATCTTCAACATTATCTGTTGCTGGCTCATCATCAACCCCATGTTCTAAAAACTCTCCCCTTTCTGTGGCATTTCCTTTAGGAGGAGATACTGGTGTAAAATCGACATTACCACCAGATTCATTGGTTTTCTCTAGTACAGCAGAATCTGACATAGTTTCTTGCTCATGGAACACTACTTCTATGCTTCTAACAATCTTTTTCTTTTCCGAATCCCATAACCTATAGCCAAATTCCTCATCTGTGTAGCCCATAAATATACAGGGGCTGGCTCTATCATCAAGTTTTTGTCTCTGCTCCTTACTAACATGAGCAAAGGCTTTGCATCCAAACACCTTCAAATGAGAGTGGCTAATATCATGTCTAGACCATACTCTCTCTGGAATGTCAAAGCCCAACGAAACAGACGGAGATCTGTTAATCAGGTAGCATGCGGTTTGAACAGCTTCATCCCAGAATGGCTTAGGCAGTTTAGCCATTCTCAGCATACATCTGACTTTTTCCATAATGGTTCTGTTGATTCTTTCAGCCACACCATTATGTTGTGGGGTGCCAGGAACCGTCTTCTCATGTTTGATGTCATGTTCAAAACAATAATTCTTGAATTCATTAGAGGTGTACTCACCCCCATTGTCACTACGAAGACACTTCAAAGGTTTCCCTGTTTCTCTCTCCACCATGGCATGAAACCTTTTAAAGTATTGAAATACCTAGTCTTTTTTCTTTAGAAACACACCCACACTTTCTGTGAAGCATCATCAATAAACGTTGCAAAATATCTACCACCACCAAGAGTCTCCACCTCCATGGGACCACATACATCTGAGTAAACCATATCCAAAATATTCTCTTTCAACTTTTAAGTTTTGCTGAAAGAAACTCTATGATGCTTGCCATATAAATAATGATCACAAGGACTTAACCTTGTACCTTTGGCAGAAGGAATAAGGGATTTCCTTGCCAAAATCTGCAATCCTTTTTTACTTAAATGAGCCAGTCTTTTGTAGAGGTGTCAAAATGGGTCAAGCTCGATGAGCCGGTCTGAAAAGCCAGACAAAATGAATGGGCTGGGCTAGCAAAATGTCAGCTCGAAACTTACATGGCCCGAATGGGCTGAACCCGAATGGGCTGGGTCAGCCCGCTTTTTTAACACTACATAAGGCTAAATGGGCTGAGTTGGGCTAGAAAAATGACAACCTGAAACTTACATGGCCCGAATGGGCTGACCCGAATAGGCTGGCCCGACCCCGAATGGACTGGACCGGCTTATTTTGACACCCCTAGTCTTTTGTGCCACAAATTTGGTGAAGCATCATCCTCAATTGCATTCAACTAGTCTCTGATCTGCTTGACTTGAGTCTTGTATAATGTATTGTACACCACTCCATTCCTCTAGTAACAACCATGGAGCCTTTGAAAAGCTTTCATTTTCCATCACCAAAGTTACTGTGATATCTAGCTAGATCCAAAGTATGCACGGAGATCAGATTTAAGCGTAGATTAGGCACATGTTGCACATCTTTTAATGTTAGTGTACAACCAATGTTGGTCTGAATGCACACATCACTAATTCCCACAATGTCTGCATTGCTACTATTGCCCATCTTTACTTTGCCAAAGTCTCCTGCTTTGTACATAGTAAAGAATTCCTTGTTAGGAGTGGCATGATACGATGCTGCTGAGTCAGTGACCCATTCTACATATAAATCTGCAACGTGACATTCTTCTTCTCCAACAGAAAATAACATCACTTCCCCATTAGTCACAAGGGTTATGGAATTCTCATCATCAGCCATATTCTGATTCCTCCGATTTGTCTTGTCTCTGTTCTTCCAAGCTTTACAATTCCTTTTGATATGTCCTTCTTTGCCTCAGTGATAACACTTGAACTTTCTTCTTGATTGGGATTGTGATCTATCTTTGGATTTCTTGGACCGACCTCTGCTTTTACTTCTCCCCCTGTTCTCTGTGACAAGGGCTTGGGAGTTATCTGTCCCCAAGTCTTTTCTTCTGGTTTCTTCATTAAGCATACTATCTTTGACCTGAACCAAAGATAATTTTCCGTTTGGAGCAGAGCTGTTTAATGACACCACCAAAGTCTCCCAGTTATCCAACAAAGAACTCAAAAGTAGCAGTGCTTGTAATTCGTCTTCCAGCACTAGCTTTATGGTAATCAACTGATTTACCAAATCTTGGAAGTTAATCAAGTGTTCAGCAACCGATCTTCCTTCTCTGTACTTCAGGTTCACCAACTTTATGATTGCGAAAGCTTTATTTTGTGCAGCCTTCCTCTCATAGAGCTCTTGTAAATTCTTCCACAGAGTATGGGCATTGGTCTTTGTGGCCACATGGTGGAACACGCTAATATCCACCCATTGCCTGATTATTCCAATAGCCTTCCGATGCATCTTTTTCCAATCATCAGTCGTCATGTTGTCTGGCTTTGCATCTCTCTTTTCCACAAGATAATACAAATCCTTGTAAAAAAGTATATCCTCCATTTTTGGCTTCCAAATGGAGTAATTTGAGGCTGTCAACTTGATTATGGTGCTCGTGTTCTCCATTTAATTTACACAGCACGATCTAGAGCTCAACTAGGAGCTTTGATACCACTTGTTGGGCTCAAGGATCAATTCACAGTGAAAAACTAAATGAGATTGTGATGTGATAAGTGAGCACCAAAGAAGATCTAATAAAGCTAAATTAACAGACTCACATAACGCAGCGATACTGAATGCATGCAGAGCATACAGAAAAAAGAACACCAAATTTTAACGTGAAAAACCCTCCAATATCGAAGGAAAAACCACTGGACAAACTCCGAAAAATTCCACTATATTAAGGATAATTACAATATCCTCTCCACACTCTCTCACACAAGAGATACAAAATATAGTGTTTCCCAGTGAGACCCCTCTTTTCAAATATTACAATTTTATGTGATTGTAGTACCAAGAAGTAATAGAGATAATACCCAAATTCTCCAGGTGTATTTTCCCATACCTCACTTTTTAGGATTTACTCACACTCTATTTTTCTCTCACTCTTCAGAAGCTTATTTTGCTTCTTCTCGGTTTGTCTCGGATGGAGGAAGTGCTCTCTATTTATAGAGAGCCAATGCATGCATTGTTATTAATGCATTACCTGCTAACTTCCAACAGGCAACAAGCAACAGATGCACCATTTTGTAGCATGAAGAGAAGTCTTCCTCCCTTTGTTGACCAAAGCCACCAAATTATGCCTGAAATTATTGACAAAGCTCAATTGCCTCTACATGCATTATTAAAACATCCATCGAAATATGGCTGGACTTCACAACTTGAATCATCTTATGGTTAAGCCAACCCACATTCAATTAGCGTCTAAACCTGTTAGACATGATGAATTGCATAATGATACAACTAGAACTTTGAAAGTGTATTATAGGAAAAGGGGTAAAAATAGGAATTAAACCTATTTAACCCTTTGACCTATTAGTTAGGTTTCTGTTATTAGTTAGTTAGTTTTCTGTTTTAGTTGTTAGGAGAGTTATGACAGTTTTTGTAACAGAAGCTGGTAATCCCAAACTTCTATAAATAGGACCTCTGTTTATGAAGAGGGTAGCTTTTATTTTTGTTAGCTTTAATTGGACAGATTCCAGTGTGAAAGGAGTAGACTCCTTTGTGTACATTTCTTTTCTATTATCAATAAAATTAGGGACGAATAAAGCCCTTTCTCTCTGTTCATCCCTGAACTCCTAACAAAACCTCTCCGGCTCTCCCACATAGGTGAGAGTGTAGAGTTGCCGATCGGACCAGCCACTCTGCGATCTCACCAAGATATCATTGAAGTCCACATACTTAAGAGTTAAGACATTGATCATCAAGACCTCCATGGTTGATGGGGAAAGGACAGATGAGTAATGATTGAAATTTGGAACAATAGCAATTGAGATTGAAGTAAATAGAAACTTCTTAAAAAGTGAAGATATAAATTTTCACCTCAACAACTTCAGTTCCACCATTTTGTATGCGATCCGTCAGGTACTCAATTTCTTTAGGGGTGAAAGAGCATGGAGGTTTCACCTGAAAATTGGATGAAACCAAAAATGGTAAGGTAATACATTTTCAAGTATTCAAAACCAAAAATGGTAACAATTAAGAATTAGAAGTAGTAATAGTGCCAGACCTGAGAAAGAAGAGGTAAAATTGTGATTCCTGCATGTCCCCCAACAACAGGGACATCCACTTCCCTTGGATCAAGGCCCAGAACTTCAGCCTGCAGTTTAGCCCAACAGGGAAAAATGAATGAAGAGCAACTCCATAAATTAGATTAAATAGTAGCAGACCACATTAGCAAAACAATACGACAAAGCTACAACCGTAGAAACATTTTTTGTGGTATCCAGACTTCAACAAGCAATTTTATATAATCCACAGAATTTAGGTGATTAAATGGACGACAGTGCCACTGTAAGTATTTCACAGAAAGCTGATTAATTTCCTTTAAGCCAACATTACAACAATGCTAATTACTGGAGTCCAAAAGAAATAATTGCTTTTTGCACATATAGCACTAACTGATACATTCCACTAAGACAGATTAGTAATTACTTTCAAACTTAAACGAATTACTCAAGTGGAAGTTTCATTGCATATAGGAAAGCTTTCCTCATAAAATTTCCCAGGCAAGCCTCCAGGTAAATATATGGACCAAGGGCTTGGAGGAATGAGACAGCACTATACCATTATACAGAAAAAAAAACTCCAGATATATACTTGTTTCTCCACATAAAATATAAAAGATTATGACAAAGAAGCAGTCAGCTCAACAGAAATTTGAAACAACAGAAACTTTTACATTGGAGAATTTCTGAGTTGTAAGTTCAAAAAGTCCTTTCACTGTCCTAATCAACCATTTTAAAGAGCTGCGATTAGTAGGCGTAGCACATACCACAAACGTATTGGCTCTAACAACATCAAGCATTGTGACTCCCAAAAGTCTGCTGGGATCATAAGTACCGGCTCTTTTGAAAACTTCAGCCGCAATGGGAACGGTGGAGTTAACAGGATTGCTTATCAAGTTGACAATGGCTTTTGGACAACACTTTGCAATTGCTTCACAGAGAGTTTTAACAATTCCAGCATTTATATTGAAGAGATCATCTCTAGTCATTCCAGGTTTGCGGGGAACACCGGCAGGAATGATTACCAAGTCCATGCCTATAAGGGCATCCTCAAGCTGCTTCTGCCCCAAAAATCCTCGAACCTAAATAGCCAAACAAAAAAGCTTTATGAGTTATTTCAGCATACCAATTCAATCCATACCCGTGCCATGAGGAGAACTCACAATTCACAAAGCAAGTCAATTAATTTTGCATAGAATTCGGGATAAGAAATCTTTCTGGGAACCAAAGCAAAGCAATTGGTATAATGAGAATGAAGAATGAAAAAAGGAACTTACGACGGCAGCGGTGTCCATGTGACTGATATCAGCGGTGACGCCAGGGGTGTTGACGACATCATAGAGGTGGAGAAGGGAAACAAGTGGATTCATCTTCATCAACAGGGAGAGAGGTTGTCCTATGCCTCCTGCAGCACCCAAAATGGCCACTTTGAAACCGGGTGCCCCACCTTTGGATCGGCAATTGCCACGCCTCAAACACATAGACCAAGAGTCATCCTCCTCCTCCATCTGTTGGAAAATTGAACCACATTAATCTTATGTTTGGTTTGGTATAACTGTAAGAGAAGGACGAAGTGGAATCGTAACGAACCTTGAGATTGGGAGGTTGGAGGTGAGCGGCGATTCTCGCAATTCGCTCATTCACATCTGAATTTGGCTGCATACTCGTACTCTCTATTCAAAATTTCCCACTGATCAATCAAAAATCAGCAAGATTACTGTTGCATCTGCAGCTGCAAATATGAATATGATTGATCTCAGTATAAGTATAAGAAGAAGCTTGTCTTGCGTACATAAGAAGACGTGATCTCGTGTGCGAGATTGGAAAGCGTGCAAATTCACCTTATCTGATTGAATGGGTTATCTGACCTCGATGAATGTGCTATAAACAGCTTCACCCTTTGGAGTTTGGACCTTCAATTTCCATTTCTTTTTTCTTTAAATTTATCACAGGTTTTAATTTTGTTTTTTAAAATTTTAAAATGCGTGTTTGAATTAATTTACTCAGAGTTTGCACTTCACGGAATAATATTAAAAATTAAAAATTATGAGATAATAAAAATATAATAAAATTTAACTTAATTTTATTAAAATATTATTTTAAATAATAAATTAAATTATAAATAAAAAATAAATTTATTATGCACCAAATTATTCTTTTTGAATTAAATGTCGTTTTGGCGAAAAATATTACCAAAATACCACTATTTTCAAACTAATTATCAAACGCCACCGCTTTTTGCCACGGTGGCGTTTTTATTTTTTGTTGGTATCGTAGATACGCTTTCTTGCTGGCGTATCCACGTAGGATACTGCCAGAAGCGCTTGGCGTATCTCACGCGTGGATACGCCAGCCTTGATTGCAGATCCAATGACGTGAACTGCACAAGCCTGTTCGATGGATTGAGACCCATTATAATGAATCCGACCATGGTGACCTAAATGGGTTAGGACTACCGAATATCTTGGGTTAGTTAGGTTAAGTGACCGAATATGTGCCGGCTTACCCGAATGATGGTAGGACCATTTCGAATGGGCAGCCCGATCCAAATGGGCCGAGATGGTGAATGTCTTAAACCTGGGTTCAATAAAATGATTGACGCCAATTTGACGGCCGACGCTAATATCTGTTGAGACGACCCAATATATCCTTTTTGGCATATTTTTAAAATTTTTAAAATAATATAAATAACAAAATTAAGCGCTTGAGACAAAATAAAAATAAAATTTAAAATTAATTATTAGTATTTTATTATTTTAAATTTTTTATATTTGTTATACAATTTTTTTATAACCATGTTATATTTTATTACACTTTAATTGTATTATATTTTAAATCTCCTTATCATATCACGTTGAGTTCTAACCCAAATTTCTCCCCTATGATAGAATTTGAACTAAATAGAGAGGATAAGATAGGTGATAGGATTGATTTATCCTATCCTGCTTGTTCACCAAACAACAGTTTTAGACAGGATATAAAAATTGATTTGTCCTATCTCTACAAAATTAATTTACGTTAATAGTTTAACCGATTCTATAAAAAAATTGACAGAGTTTCCCTAAAAATCGACGTTCCCAAAAATATTTCATCCTCGTATAATGAAACATATTTATATATATTCAATTCATATCGAGAAAACACATATAAGATGCATAAACATAACGAGAAAAATCTCAGACATATAAATACGAATCCTTAATCAAGTAAATGTAATAAAATGTAGTACATATACATCAATGAGAAGGGCCGGGGTCGAACGTGGGGGTCTGTGATGGGGATCGGAAAGAAGGCGCCTGCTGTGAGTGATGAGGATATGGTGGGTAACCCGTATACGGTGGATATGGAAATGACGGTGTCGGGGTAAAAGTATAAGGATATGGTGGGTAAGGGTAAGTAGGTGGTGGGTATGATGTAGATGGTGGATAACCCGAATATGGCGGGTACGAGGGAGGTGGTGGGCGAGACGGACGGTAAGTAGCGAGAAGTGGGCGGTGGTGCGGTCTTTAGCGCCGAAGATTGAAGAAGCAGAAGAACCGAGTCATCCTGGAAGACGTAGTCGTGATCGAAGTCTCTTGGTTAACCCTCTCCGTCTGGCGCGGTCGTCGCTCATCTGACGCTTCGGATGGTCAGGGAATCTCATCTGCAGGAGGAGCTGGACGTAGGTGATCTAATGTGATGCGATTATGCTCCTCACCTGAGATAAGATGTCCTCCATGGACTGTTGAAGGCTAGCCATACTAAATCCCGAACTAGGGTTCCTAGCCGACCCATAGACGTTCTCTGCAATGTCAGCCTAAGATACAAATATAACACGTCATTATCAATATAAAATACAAAATGTTCAAAACAAATAGCAGAACATATTGGTAAAAAGCTTACCACAACCCCAATGGATGCACCAGTTCGGGAAATCCAACGCCTGGTAATTCGTCTGTACCAGCGCATGTACTCAGACTGTGCAGTAAGGGGAGCTTCCAAAGGCCAACCATCAACACACTATTCCCGCCGCGCATCCCAGATGGCTATGTGTGCAAGGTGTGTGGCTCGCCAATCCACGTCGTGATGTCCGGCCAATGTAATTGAGTGTAACTCATCAGGTTGGTGTGGTCTCCGTGGTATTGGTTGGTCCAGACCAAACTGACGCATCACCCTGTCTGGCTGGTGCCACTCAACAATGTGGAAAAAGATAAGTGGAACCACTGCCAGATATATGTCTCTACCCGCGACACAGAACGCTGGCAGTGAAGCCACAATCTCATCCGTATATGGCCGCCATGTTATCTGCAATCACAATTGTATAAAGAATTATAATGCAAGACAATTAACTTATTTAAATCACTATAAATAGATACTGACCTCATCACTCTTCATCTGATCAAAAAACCGACGGTAATATGGAAGCACCCCCATCGGTGTCTCAATCAACACCTTATGTTTATGCCACCTATATATATGTCAAGGTCATACGATGTCAAGACAAATAATATATATAATAAACTAATGTAAAGATATGTTGAGAAACTCACCGAAATCCCAGTGGACGTAGGGGACCACGGGCAGCAATGTAGGCAGCCACAAGAACAGGATCAGCATCATCCACGAGTGTAGGGACAAGGGGCGGAAATCTGTGCCATGCCCAGTACTGCAACAGTATGCAAGCACCTCCAATCTCGTGCACACTGTAATCTGTGGCCTTGCACAACTCTCTATACAAATAGGCCAAAACCGCCGATCCCCAGCTGTATCTCCCAGCAACGGTAAAGTCCTCCAACAGAGGAAGGAACATCATGTGCACGTATCTACCAGAATGGTCAGGAAATAGCAATCCCCGATCAACCGAAGTATGTACGCCCGTGCACACCACATCACATAATCGTCTCCGTCGGCCGGGTAAGTCGTGTACGGAATGCGCTCCCGAGCCACGACATATCAACACGTCCACCTAATACGTGTGACTCGGTGCGGTGCGATCCCAACAAGGTCTCACATAGTGCATCCAATCTGGATGGGATGTACGACCGATGTAACTACATCGCCATCAATGGGAAGTCCCGAGATAATAGCAATGTCCTCCAATGTGATGGTGCACTCTCCGGTAGGCATATGAAATGTGTGTGTCTCGGGCGCCATCTCTCAACTAATGTTGTAATGAGGGAGTGATCGATGGTGCAATACCCCATATGGGCAACCCCACGAAACCAAATGCAGCTCTAGGTATGGCGGATCCGCCGATATGGGTCCATATGTGCGAATTTATGGGCACGTCGACACGCGAGATGACGATCTGGTCTTCCTTGCCATACATGTTGTGATACATGAAAGTCCTGCATCTCTAGTACTGATAGGTCCTCTGGGCCTGGGCGCAGGTGGAATGCCATGTCTCACGTTGTAATCAAGCAACCGACAAGGACATTAGGTAAGTCTTCAAATAATAGAACATTCTATAAAATCGAATATACATATTAAATATGAGTGTATCAAGCATAAATTAATAGACATCAGTAAAAGCACAATAACGTAGATTATCAAATTACATACTGAAAATATTCAATTACACATAAATAGTCATTCATTACAATACAATGCGAATTAACTTATGTCCTAATCAAGTGGATGGCCCTGCTTGGTCATTCCTCAAAGAAGTCGATCCACCACGACGACAACTACGAGAGTTATGTCCAGATTCACCACATTTTCTACATCTTTGTCCCTAGTCCTGGTTCGCGTCAATCCATCTCATTTCTAAGTCGAGTTGATTTGGGTCGACCTTTAGATCGAAGCAATTGACGATCGGGTACCAATGTAATCGTCGGAGCTGGTGGCCACCATGGTTCATCCTTAATGATACCCCAGTCCATCTCATACACCTTGTACAAAGAATGCATTTTGTAAACACTGTGCACATATTGAAAAGCGTCAAGTCTCCTGGAAGAACATGCTGCAATTGCATGAGAGCAAGGGAAATGCAACGCTTGAAATAGGCCACAGTCACACGTGCCCTGTTGAAGGTTTAGGGAATATTTAACTCCACCCTGCTGTGTTATAGGGTTGAATGCCTCTTCGACCAAAAATCTGGTTGACTGTATATCAAATCGACGGACTTGGTGAGAGCTTGCCTTCAGCACGTTTACGTTCCAACTTTTCAAAAAATCATCAGACCAATCTACCCCATCAACAAGTTTTTCGTTTGCATCATCCTTACGATTAACAAAGTACTCTACCAATTTGTAATATGTCATCTGAACAAGTCTTGTTATTGGTAGGTTTCGCCACCTTTCAATACCCCATTCATACACTCAGATAAGTTCGTCGTCATATAACCAAATCTGTGGCCACCATCATATGCTAAACTCCATTGTTCTTTTGGAATCGAATTAATCCAATTTGCCATTTCGGGAGTAGCAGTCAACTTTTCCAACCTAGCCTCAAATTTGAATGCCATTGGTTCATACCATGATATTAAAATATGGAATGAATTGATGTTAGTAACTAAATTGTAGTTTGATAATTAGTATAGTAAACTCATAAACAATGTCAAATATTTAATTACCCGTGTTAATCGATATTTCTTTAGTGCCAGGGTTGCGAAAGGCGCTATTAAAATTACTACCAATATGCTTGATCGAGAAAACATGATGCGCACGCGCGTGCTTGCCATCCCAAATGTGGATTCGCCATCGATCGTATGATGCCTTGATGTCGATCGATATCAAGCACGACTGTTGTTGTGTGACATGTGTTCGAATCAATGCTAAGAACCAACTCCAAGCATCCTTTGTTTCCCCTTCAACAATGGCAAATGCAATGGGCAGATGTTTTCTATCGTCATCCTGTGTTGTTGCAATCAATAGTTTATGACGATATTTGCCATACAAATGAGTGCCGTCAATCTGAATAATGGGCTTACAATATTGGAATCCAACAACACATGGTTTGAATGTCCAAAACAACCGATGGAATACAAGTTTTGAACGGTCAACTCTATTGGCCTCGACATAATCAACGGTTTGCAGCTCCACCACAAGGTTCTGGCATGTCTCTTTGCATGACAAGTAACCATCTAGGCAATACCGCATAAGAATTATCCCAGTCTCCAAATACTTTCACAATGGCAATTTATTTTGCTTTCCAAGCTTTCCGATAGGACACGTCATATCCGAATTGACATCGAACCCTTTCAATAATTAAGCATACAGTACATCGTTTTTGCTTAACCATCTCCGAAATGCAAGAACAGATCATACGAGAGTCTAACTTCGGTGATCTTGTGAAATGGTCAAGGTTGACACGGTTGTGAGGCCCATTATATTTTCGAATTTCCCACAAGTTTGATTTATTGCTTAGAATGGCCCTAACCCTCCAATTACAACCATCAGCAGCTCTAGGACACTTAACAATTAGACGCTGTGTATCAAAATCCTCAACCTTGTAATTCTGGTGTCTAATAATGGAATAATGTTTTAGGGCTAAATTGACAGCTTCTTTAGAGGAAAATTGTAATCCGACATATAATTCTTCATCTGGACTCCAAATACCACGAGAATCTAATTCACAAAGATTATCAGATGTATTCAGCGCATCCCAATTGATTTCAGAAAACTGAGGGCATGGAGGCACATATGTAGATTCAGGAGCAACTACCAATGGAGGGACTAGTTGTTGTATATTTACTTCAGGGTCGGATTCATCTTCTTCTAAGTCGGTGTCTGTATCTTCACCCTCAGGCATCTCCCTTCATCATCGCTTGTGTCGGATAATGCATCTCTGCCATAAGCGGGTTATCGCTTTCAGGTCCAACCTAAATGAACTCCCTTCGGGCATTGCAGACGTACCAACTTCTTGAGATTGTACTAGGACGGGAGCATGTGTCATGGAGAATTGAGTGTTGATAGAATGCGATGATTCGCAAGATTAGAAGGACCAAACTTGTAACCTGTTTCGTAAGGAGAGTTCAAAGATGCTCATTGTGCTCACTTGTTTCCGTCTCGACATACAACTCCATAGAAGTTAAGTTAGGATCTTGATCAAAGCAATCAATCATGTAAGCAACATCTTCATCATCTTCTAATGGAAGAGCTATCCATCTTAGAACATTACTCCATTGTGGAAATCACAAGCACAACACTAGACACAACTTGATTTTCTTGGAGCCTTAATTTTAAATGAATTCTCCTTTTTAAAAGCTCGATAGTCGTGTCACGTTGAATCACGATAGACTTGAGACGAGGACCTTTGTACATTAGGCCTCTTCACCTTCATACGTTCTCCCATTGTAGTAAATGAGAACAATAAGGTGTTTTCATCTTACACTTCAATAACAACAACAACACAAATAATTTAATTTTGTACAAACAAATACTAAAAACCTACTAAATAACAATAAAACATATATCATACATACACAATTAGTAACAATAATAAAAGAAACAAACAAATACTAAAAACCTACTAAATAACAATAAAACATATATCATACATACACAATTAAATAATAATAAAAGAAATAATAGTAATAATAATAATAATAACAATAATAATAATAATAATTATAATCAATAATAATAGTAATCAATAATAATAATAATAATCAATTATTCTAATAATTAAACAAATATACATAATACATAAATAATATAGAAATTAAAAAAATATACAAAATATAATATATAATTCTAAAAACATAACAAATATACAAAATATAATTAATAAAATAACACAAGATCATAAATAATAATTCTAATAATTAAAATATTTAATAATATATATAACAATAACAATAATAATCTAACGATAGAAATACTTTACGAATATGATTCTCGACAAATTTTATAACCACAGGAGAGTTTTAGAGAGAGATAGAGAGAATGAAATCTGAGAGATGGTGAAAATTTGATAAATGAATGAAGATGCCGTGAGAGGGTGAGGGGGCGGGTTATAGGTGTTCACGTGGGATACGCCAAGGCTGCGCTGCGATCCACGTGGAATACGCCAAGCGCTTCCTGGCGTATTCCACGTGGATACGTCAGCCGATAATGCGTATTCCACGTGGATACGCCAAGTCTGCAATAAGCGTATCCCACGCGCCCAACAAAAATAAAAAATGCCACCGTGGCAAAATCGGTGGCATTTCGATAATTAGTTTGAAAACAAATGACATTTTGGTAATATTTTTTGCCAAAAATGGCAGTTTGGTCAAAAAGCCCAGCTTCACCCTTTGGAGTTTGGACCTTCAATTTCCATTTCTTTTTTCTTTAAATTTATCACAGGTTTTAATTTTGTTTTTTAAAATTTTAAAATGCGTGTTTGAATTAATTTACTCGAGTTTGCACTTCACGGAATAATATTAAAAATTAAAAATTATGAGATAATAAAAATATAATAAAATTTAACTTAATTTTATTAAAATATTCTTTTAAATAATAAATTAAATTATAAATAAAAAATAAATTTAT
The DNA here is from genome assembly GCA_029884605.1 of Ormosia emarginata. Taxonomy (NCBI): domain Eukaryota; kingdom Viridiplantae; phylum Streptophyta; class Magnoliopsida; order Fabales; family Fabaceae; genus Ormosia; species Ormosia emarginata. Next base: position 18,243,295 of record JAQQTP010000060.1, on the reverse strand, counting down.
TATGCACCAAATTATTTTTTAAATTCAATTTTAAATGAAAATAAATATATATATAGAAAATAATAAAAAAAAAATTTCTATACTATACTTGAATTAGAAGTAAATTAACATGACATCAATTTAGTGAAGATCAACCAGCAATTTCTTATATAAATGTAGGGAAAAATATTACTTAAATTTATCATTAATAAATATAATAAAATGTGGATGTTTCATAAAATAACTAAATAAGAGGATGAAATATTGTATTCTAATTTTATTCATTATGACAATAACAATATTTGTAACAAAGCATACTAGTAGCGAAGGAACGTATAAATGTGAAAATAATAATATGTGTGATTTAATGGTCTTTTAAATAAGTAGTGCATATATTTGTAAAATTAATATAATACTTTTTCATCATTTTTATGTAATATTTGTATCATTTGTAGGATAATACTTAATTTCATGTAAAATTAGAAAAGTCAATCATTTATTTAAACCTTCATAATGTTTTATATTCAAAATCAGATATGTTATTAATATTTGCATATTAAAATAAACTATATTTTATACTTATGGAGAATGACAATCAACTAATTATTGACGATAAATTCAATTTTAAATTACATGACTTTTAATTAAATTTCATATTGTATTTACATTTAAACAAAAATTGTTTAATAAGATTTATTTTATCTCTTACCTTAATTATGAATACTTTGAACTCATAAAATATGCAATTATCACTTGAATGCCACAATCCAAAATAAGAAAGATTATTTTTTTTTTCAAATTTCATCGAATCAATTAAGCTAGCTAATTGATTGACCAATTAAACAACACTAAAGATGATTAGGAATACCTTTTAAGAATTAATAGCCGCAATTCAAAAATACTTTTTACACTGTGTTTTGATATTTTTTCATTAATGGAATTGAACAAAATATGTAGAGATAGACTGAAAAGGGAAGGAAAAGAATGAAATATAATTACTTTTCTCTTTGTTTGGAAGATTAATAAGAGAATGAAACAGAAATAGTTTTACCTCAATTTTGGGAGGAACAAAAGTTAGACTTTTGATGAGAGGAGATGAGAAATGATTCTCCATGTATTCCTTCCACTTCCTATGTATTTTAAAACTCCCAAATAATGAAAGTTATTTTTGTTCTCCTCATTCTCATTCTCTTCCCCTCATTACCCATCATACAAACATAGTGTTAAGAATTAATAGTCGCAATTCAAGCGTTATAGTAAAAACCGTTTTCAATTTTTTTGTCAAATCAATTAACATTTGTACTTGACTAGTAACCAAATTGAATCTCAAAATTTAAAATTTTTCAAAAGCAATTAAATTTTTCTAATCCTTATAAAAAAAATGAAACCAAAAGACTATGAGTATGAAATTTTACCTGACAACAGGTGACAAGCCACTCATTCGCGTCAAGCCACAATCGTCAACTCTTTCCCACCACCAAAACCTTAAACAACTGCAACAAGCTCCTTGCCCCATCCACACATCAAACCCATGCCACCATCAGAGCCAGCATTTGGTGCACCATTGCACAGCTGCAAATCACCCACCAAGAGCCCACACATTGTAATTGGCTATTGGTCATTGAAGATTGTTTTTATGATAACAAACATGAACATGATGGCAAGATCAAGTCCAATACCTTTCAAGAATAACTTTAGAACTTAAATCATTTTGTAAAGGTAAAATGGTTCACACTTAAGCTCTAAACTTGTTTTTCAAGAACTAAATTAGCATACATGATTTTCAAGGCTTTAAAATGGTTTTTAGTTTTTTAAGAAATAACCTTTAAATATGTAAAAGCTTATTGGATTTTTTAGAAACATTTGGCAAGGTTTAAAAACTATTTAAAATGGTTTTCAAATAGGTCTATTCAAATAGAACATGACACTATTTGAATAGAAGCTTAAAATGGCTATGTGTCCTTATGTTTTAAATGATTTATTCGAATAACCAAAGGTTCTATTCGAATAACATGTTCTAGAAACCAATCTAAATTATGCTAAAAACACATTTATTCGAATAAAAACTTGTGTTATTTGAATAGATACATTTCTAGAAACATAAATTTATGGCTAGTTTGGTTGTAATTACTGCTCCAACTATTCTCAACGGCTCTTTAATGCATTGGATTATAAATACAAGTCTTTAGGCATTAAAGACTAAGAGAAAATCAATCTAAAAATCTTGTTGAGCATTAATATGAGTTCATCCAGCCTTATTCTTTAGTTCTCTGCTTATGAGCTAAAAATGTGAATATCTTTCTACTCATTGAGCTTCAAATTATATAATCTACTCTTTTGAGATTTTATCATTCTATCTTTCTTTGATTTCTTGTAAAGAGGGTGAGATATCTCTCTAGAGAAAAATATGAGGTATCCCATGATAAAGAAGAGGTGAGGTATCCCTCAAGAGTTGTAAAAGATGAGGTATCCTTGTTTTGAGACTCAAACACAAAGGGTGAGGTATCCCAGAGATGTATTGAGTGCTATTGGTTGTAAATTTTTCAAACACATGTTCAACCTTGAAGTGATAGTGAAAAATCTCATGTGATTTATTTGAGGACTGGATGTATGTTACAAGGTGTAGCTGAACTATGATAAATTTTGTATTTGTTATTCTCAACTCTATCTCTTTTACATTTGTGTTTTAATTATATATGTTTGATTTAATTATATATCTCCTTTAATTTCTAATTATTTGTGAGTGAAGTGATCAATCTCATCTATTTACTTACTTCAATCAATCAATAACTTCAACAAAAATTGATATTAAAGTGTTTTGTGAAAAGTTTACAAAAATTTTTATAAACTCAATTCACCCCCTTCATGAGTATTGAAGTCACTTGGTAACATGCACCGTTCGCCGCCCTCATGTGACGTTGCCTCATGTTGTACTTTGCTCTTGTGGATAGTTATCGATTGAAAGATTGGAGAAAAATTACAGGAAACTCTACCATAAAAAGAAAAATTGCATGAGGTTCAAGTCATGATGAGATTTCCATCAGGTTATGGTGAAGAGTAAAAAAGTAATGTTGGAAAAAGTAAAATGAAAGAAAATACTAAAACCCAAAAACCCATAAAAGAATCATGTATTATTTTTAAAGGTTAATTAGTTGGGGTTGCATTATTCGTGCAATCACTCTCATTGAAATTTATTTTGTAGATGATGTTTGAGTTTTTGAGTTTTATCTATTTTTCCATTGTCAACCAATCTAACTTATTTGGGTGTTTGATTTTTTTTTTCATTTTGATGTTAATTATTTTTTATTTATTTTTTTAACTTATTAGGGTGTTTGAGTTTTTATTTTTATTTTCGTTCTTTATTTTGTAAAATGATTATGGATATATTTTAAATTTTATTATTTATTTTTTTACATGTGACAGTTGCTACATCATATAACATTTAAAAAAAATTGTCACATCAATAATATGTGACATAAAAATAGTTACTATAGATGCCACATATCAAAATTTTAAAGCATTGAATTAATAATTGAGAAGATACGTGGTAAATTTTTAAACTATGTATTTTTTTATATTATATTGATTGATTATTATTTTGTGTTCGATAAAGTCTTATAGTAATCAAAATGATGAGAAAGATGTTTTAACTAAAAATATTTTTAAGTAAAAATTAAGACAGCCAAATTTCCAAATTTACAAAATTAATGCAATATTTTCTTCTTGTGTTCTTAGTGTATTTTGATTGACAAACGTTATCGATGCGGCGTTTGCATGTCATCTTCTGGTATCTAGTAAACCAAACCCATCTCTCAAATCATCTAAGCCACATCCAGGGACGGACTCATGTGTTAGAGAGTGGGAATATATGCTTCCATTGTATCTTGATTTTTTATTTGATTATATATAAATATATTTATATATTATTTTTTTATATATATGTAATTTTTATTCTCATATGCAAATTAATTAGTAAATTTATAATGATAAAAAATAAAACTCATATAATATCATTTTTCATTTGTCAACAGTACTCATGTGATTTGATACTTGAGTATACTCATATAATATTATTTTTTTTATTTTTTAATAGCACTTACGTGAGTTTGATATCAATATACTCATAACACAAAATTCATTTTCTTTCACTTTTTTTTATCTCTGCATATTAATAATGACAAAAAATATTATCCATTAAGACTCATTTGCATCTATTTTGACTTTAAAGACATTTGCTCTCATTATCTAAAATTCCTAAGTATGTCACTTGCCACATCTATCTTTCTTCTTCTTTTATTTTTATTTTTATTATTTTGGTCTGATATCTTTCTTCTTCCTAATACAATGGAAGTTTTTCTCGGGCGATTCCTAATACAAAGGAATTGCAACATTGGAAAATAGGCCCAAAAATGATAATGAAAACTGAGTGAAAACTCGAAAGCCCGTTACATTACAACACTGTTAAGGCCTATATTTGTTGAACAAGACAAAACCCCATTACATAGCGTAGCACTGAAAAGCCCTATATTTGAGGCCAACAACAAAATGCATTATAACTAGTACTCTGTACTCTGTACTCTATACTCATTTTCCGCCCATGTTTGAGTGATGACTGGAGATCATGCCCTCACTTTTACACCGAATGAAAGGAGAAAATCCTAGTTCTGGAGTATTATAATGCTCCAGTAAAATTTTTAACACGCGACTCTTATAACTATATAGGTTATTAAATTAAAATTTAAATAATTTTAAATTAAATTTAGACAGTTAAAGATTTGCTTAGAGTATATTAGAATTTTTAGAATTTAAAGAGGCTCATCCTCTAAAATTTCATGTTACTTATTGGCTTATTGGATAGAAATATCAAACGCATCCTTTATAGCAGGAGAAAAGAACTTGTCCAAAACAGTGTTGTCTAGACTAAATCAAACCAGACGGTCAGATAAATGATATATATGTAGCCAATTATGGTTCAACCCAATAACTGAATTTATGGATAAATTAGTTTTGACTGATCAAAACTAGTTGAACTTTTAGAAAAATTGAAAATAAAAATTATTTGGCAATTTATAAATATTTTCATTGGTTTCATGTTTTGTTTGTAAAGGTTATTCAACTGTTGAACTCAAACTCAAACGTACTTATCACTTGACTAGTTGAGTTTAAATTAGAAGCACCATATTGGTCCATCGTCTAATACTATATTGTATTTATAACAACATCGCTACAAAGTGGATTAGTATTAAGTAAGTAACGACTGTGTAGAAGCAGAAAAGGGACCTTAGAGTTGCGGTTGCAATGGAATTTGGTTGTGGCTTGTATGGTGTTTCAGCTTCTAGATTGCTTAATGGCGTTGAAGGCACAACACCGTCATGCAAGAATTTCTCGTCACTTCATAGTCAAAGAGAACGGGGAGAATGCTGCTATGCACTTCATAGTCAAAGAAAATGGTTGTATTTCGTGCTAGCTAGATTGCATTTACTTCTGTCTTGGTAGAGACCGCACGTGCCAATAAAATATCATAATGAAAATAATAAAAAAGATTAATGAACGGGTTACAACTTTGTTAATTAATTGTTCCAATCGATGATTTCTTCATTCCACATAAAGCAAGACACCGAAGTGTTTCATGTTCCTGAAATCTCCGTTAAACATGGTGAGCGTCAGAAGTTGCCTGCCTTTACCAAGTAAAATAAATGGAAACCTTAATTGAGTCTCATTCACACGGGGACGTTCAAATACAATTAAACAATGCAAATACGATTGAGCACCTTGGTGATGCGGTGAATATTTGGATAAGTAAAAGAAAATAAACGAGTAAAAGAAATGGAAAAAAAAAATTCCGTAAAGTATTCTGTTTAAGGTGTCGGTCATATTTTGATCGTTTGCTTCTAAATTGAATGAAACATGTCAAGAATGAATAAAAAAATAAGATAAAGTAGTGATGTTTTTACACGATTTTTGTCACAAAAGACCGGCCAAAAACTGCACAAAAAATCCGTCAGCATCAAGTTGTAGTCGTGAGAAGAGATATTATTGGATAGACATTATTTTAATAAGTGAAATTTGTATATATTTATAAAAAATTAGAGAAAAAAGATAAACAAATTTTACTAAACTTACTCATCATAAAAAATTATTTTTTTTTTAAATGTGACCTACCTAAGAATATCTTGTTGTGAGAGTGGGACAAGGGACATCATGACTTACGATATAATAAAGTGAGCATTAAAACATTAATCCGCGTATACAATTACAAGATAAGATTAGTAGATATAGATATATTAATTAATATGGGAAAGAGAAAAGGAGAGTTTTGTGTCTTACCAGAAATGGGGACAAAGCGTAAGCCGAAAAGGGCTGGTCACCGGCCGAAAAACGCATTTGCTTTGCCGAAACAAGCCGCATGGACAAGAATGCCTGTTCCTCTATCCCATCCGGGCCCGCTTCTCTTATAAACCCCATCTCTTTCATCTCTATCTTCATATCATGTATTTCTCTTCCTTCCTCTTCTCCTCTTTCTTTCTCATATACACTCTCTGAGTTGTACTTTTGAGATTTGAGACTTGAGAGAGAAGAATGAAGAGAAGAAAACACTTTACACTCAATTCTCATCCTTCTGTTCTCAACAACCCTTTCCTTTCTTTCCCTGAAGATGCAATCACCAATCTCAACATACCCTTGTTATGAACCCAATCCAACATTCCCTGGTCTAGTGTGAGCTGTGAAGTAGAGGTCATATTATATTTTTGCAATTTGGAAGGCGAAGGATTGCAATGTAACTTTGCTCTCCTCACCTTCTTTTTTATTAAAAAAAAAAATAGTTTAGATAGGAAAACAGGCAGACAGGATGGAGCCAGGCAGTGGTAGTTTTAGTTTTATGGTTCCTTTTATCATTTTTAAATTTTGGTCGCATTTTCTTCTCTTACTTTTGTTCCTCTGAGAATCAAAAGGAGGAGGAGAAAGCATATGGAATAGTTGTTCCGATCTGAGTCATCATCAATCAACGTTTCCGTGGGTCATGGATCATCACCATCTCCAAGGAAGAAGGATTTGATATATTCTGATCATTTATGCATGTAAATGGGTTTTTCAATTATTGATATTGTGGCAATGATAAATTGATAATCATCCTTTTGTTCCTCGACAACCTTTTCATTCATTCATTCATTCAAATTATACTTGTTCTTGTTTTGTAATTTATCATTTGTTGGATTGATCTTATTATCTGATTGCCGAATTAAACATCTGCCGGGGGAGGTCTAGTAAAATGAAACAATATCATGAAATTTCATAAATCGATACTTTCATGGTTCAGATAGTATTTATGTTTCAAGTTATAGTTTGTTCTCATGGCTGCTTCACTTCAAAGCCCAAAAAAAAAAAAAGAATTTTGCTATTGAATGTCCTAACAGTACTTGTCAATAAATTTAATATAAAAAGTTTTAGAATTTTTTTAATGAGTATTTTAAGGACACTTGTTGTAAAATCTAAAATAAGAAATTTTTACATGAAAAATAGAATTTTTTTAATTTTCAATACATTGAATACTTCTTATGAAATTTTCTTTTTAGATCTTTTAACAAGTGCCCTTATAGTATTTTTATGAAAATCTAAAGCTTTAAATAAAAACAAAATATTTAATATATTAAAAAGTGAAAAAATCTTACCTTTTTATTTAAAATTTTTCATTTTGATTCCCTATTAACAAAATCCAAAAGAAATAATTTCTCTCACAGATAAAAGTTTGCTTCCTGTTGTCCCCCTCTTGATGTACTACATGCTTCAATGAAGGATCATATGAACTGTGAAATTTGATCCCCATAAGGCAACACCAATATCATGTTTTCAGTTTGGCCCTTTCATAGTGGTTTATGATATATTAATTCCAAACATCTTGAATGTCCACTTTTGAAATGTTGAGCAGCTAGCACCACAGAATACTCCACATTTTTAAATATCTTAATTATGTATATCTTCAACGAGTGTAAATCCTCATATCAAATATGAAGTTTTTGTTTTTGTTTTTTTATAAACATCAAATATGAAGACTTTGAAAATTGCAATGAAATACTTACTGGCATACCAAAAGCGATTTTCTTTGGAAGCTTTTATATTCAAAATTTATCTGCAAATACTTTTCCTCTGGTTTTTTATATGAAAATTCGTATAGGATAGCACTTGTTACTACTTACTATATAGTCAAAAAATGCGGTAGTTCTCTCTTTGAATACTAAATTTTGGTTTTCGAGATTAATATACAATGTAAAACTTGTAAAACGAATGGAGAGCTGTTATTGTTTTGGTTAGAATTGCTCTATGATTTTATCAACTATGTATACCGTATTTAACAAATATGTAAATTAAACGTCAGAAATTAAATAATCATGGTTTGTTGCTTGTCTACATGGAATTATGTCAATGCACTTCATTTTTTTTTTTAAATTTTCTTACGCCTTTCTTTTTGCTATCATACATCATTAATGCAACTTGACTTTGGGTTATGTGATTTACGGGTGTTTGTTGGATGAGTTCAGCAGCGTTTTTAGATCTAAACTGCTCATCAGAACAGTGAATTGAGTTGGACTGAGTCAATAATATTTTTTTACTCAATCAGACCTGTTTAAGAGTGAGTTAGGTTGTGTCAAATTCGTGGGTCTGATATATTTTTAAAAAAAAAATTCTTAAAAAAAAGTTAAACTATAAAATCTAATAAATTAATACTATAAGACTCAATATCAACTATAATAGGTCTCTATCTCAAATAATAAAATAAATACTATAAGTCAATAAGTGCATAACAAATTAACAACTAATAAGTCTTACTAAGTCTGTAATAAATTAAACAAAGTTAGTCATAATTCAAATAACGAATTAATTTAACTAATCGAAGTCAGTATCATCACGTATGTTATATGTATTGACATAATCATTGACTTCATTGTCTATTTTTTTCATATAATTTTTATCATCTAAACGACTTTTTTACTAAAAAAAAACATAGGTAGATTGGGTTTGTGCGAGTTGGACGTGTTCCAACCCGTTACCCGACCCACACACTGCGAGTTGAAATATTTTTCAACCAAACTCAATCCCAACCCACATTTTATGGGTTGAGTTGGTTCGAAACCCACAAATTCGCAGATTAACTCGATTCACTGGACACCCCTAATGTGATTTGAACTGAGCCCTCAAAATTGATGTACTCGAGTAAGCAAACGATTTTCAGTATTTGATCATTGATCTAAACAATAATACGGCCCTAGTCTTAATATTGTTTCAAAAGAATTTTAAGATTTTCTGTATGCGAATTTAGAGGTTTCGTTTAATATGCTCCATAAAATTTATTGAGTATTGAAGTTTCACCAATTAATAACTGTTGATTTTATGAAAAAAAACACATCAACAATTTGTTTTCATTATCGGTAATTTGTGTAATAGGTAAAATACTCATCATTTATTCCTTTTCTTTTTTTCTCACCTCACCATTGCCATTTTTCTTTCTGTCTAATATCCTTCTTCTTCACCCCCACCACTAAGTTCCAAAGCCATCTTCTACCAACACAAACCTAAGTCGTGAGCCACTATACAACAACCACCGTTAGCTACCTGACGAACTAGCCACCACCCATACCCATTGTCGTCGATCTACTATCTGATGTCAAGCACCACCTCCAACCATATCCTTTGGCTTGGATGATGGTAAAGAGAGGCAACAACGATGTGCAGCTCGCCAATGGCAATAAAGGTTTGCATGGTAAGACTCCGACAACTGAGTTTGCGACGATTGTCATTGGTTTGAGCATGGCAACAAGACTGTTCAAGTCATGGGTGACAGTGGTTGTCGCAAATTCGAGAACAACGACGAGGTGGTTTTGATGGTGGCAAAGATTATGGTGGTTATGGGTTTAGGGTTGAGTTTGTGTTATGGGTTTAGTGATGAGATCGTGTTATGGGTTCAGCGATGAGATCGTGTTCTAAGTTCGAACTCGTGTTATGGGTTCATCGATGAGATCCTGTCCTAAGTTCGAGTTCGTATTCTAAATTTTGATATTGATGTGAGATGATGATTTTGAGTGATGATTCTAGGAGTGCAAAACTTAAAATCCAAATGTTTTGATGTTAAAGTTTTTTTTTTTTGGTTGAATTTAAGAAAAATAAAATAAGTCTTATATATGATCTTAATGAAATTCAAATTTTTAATTTAATTTTATTATAATATTGAGTTAACCATAATTTACTTGTGATAACAAGTAAATTCTATGAAGTATAAATACTCAAATAGTATTTTGGGAGCAGGTTAAACGACACCTGCGATTGAAAACAAGTCATTACAAGTCCATATGTGTAGCATTTGTTTCAACATAGAAACATGGCATACGGACTGTCGTGCTGCTGGTTTTATGGCACCACTACAACTCTAGAAAAGTTCAAGTGCTAAAAAACACTTCAATTTGGACTGATTAACTGACTACGGAGTCCGTTCATTTGACTAATTGACAATAAAATTCTAAATCTATGTTAACCAAGTCAAAAAAAGTTATACCTTAAACAGACGATTAGTATGTTTTCTTTTGTCGCTCCAATTTGGTTTTATATAAATGTGGCAACAGCGAATGTGATGGCCTACAGCTCTTGACCTACTACCATTACGACTCATATTATAAACCAAATGGCTGAATTAGTTGCTAATCCTGCCTTTTAGTTTCAGTACTAATTCAGCCTTTCAGTTTTGATTAAAATTTATTTTATGCAAAATATAATTGTATATGCAATATGCTTGCAATTGCAAAGTGACGCTCAAAACCAGTAAGTAGTTAGTCCATGATACTATGATAGAGAGCCACGAAACCACTGCTTCATGACGCGTAAAGATAGGGCTGCCTTTTTTCTGGTTCAATGACCTAATTATGCACTATCCCGACCCACGACCAATAGTATACTTTTGGCAACTTGCAAAGGACACGCTCACCTTGTCAAGTTCTACGAGCGAAGGGCACTGACATTACAGCAGCACAACGGTGGAGTCAACAGAGGCATTTATTATATGGTTCATTATTTCGTAGATGCTGTATTTGCTGCCAAAGGGTCCATCATGAAAGTCTGGTTAAGTTCTCATGCTCGCTTGGAGTAGTTTCTTCTGTCTGTTAGGTGAGTTGAGATTCAATAGTATTTTTGGATAAGAAATGATTTATCTTTTTATTTAATTATTTTATTAATTTTTAAATTAATAAATAAAAAAATATTAAATATTTTTTATATTTTTAAAATATTAAATATATTTATTTTTTATTTAATAATTTTTTTATTTAATATTAAAAAATTATTATAAAAAAATTGTAAGAAGAAATAATATTATTCTTTTTAGATTTAATATACTCATTAGATTAATGAATTTGGTAAACTTGAGTAAATTTTTTTTTTCGTTTAATCTTACTTAACTCAACTCATTTAATAGTAAATTGAGTTAAGTCGAATTTATGAGCATATTTTTTGTAATAAAAAATTCTTAAAAAAAGTTAAAATATAAAATATAATAAATTAATAACATAAGTCTTAATTTTAAATATAATAAATTTTAATATAACAAATTAATAACACAAGTCTCAACTAATATTACTCAAACATAATAGGTCTTAATATCAAAACACAATAAGTCAATAAGTGCATAATAAATAATAGGGGTGTTAAAATGGGTCAAGTCCAATGGATTGACCCGAATAGCCTGATAAAATAGACGTGTTGGGCTATCAAAATGTCAACCCGAATATTACATTACTAAATGGATTAGTCAGAATGAGTCGGATGACTACCGCTTTTTTTAATACTACATAAAATTTAAATGAATCGAAATTAACTAATAAAATATCGGTCAAAATTTATATGGCCGAATGAAATGAATTCGAAAAATGGTCCGATCTCGAATGATGGCCAATAGATTGTAGACCAAATTGCTTTTGACACTCCTAATAAATAACAACTGATAAGTATTACTAAGTCTAAAATAAACTAAATAAAATTATTCATAACTCAAACAACAAATTAGTTTAACCAATCGAAATCAATGTCATCACGCATATCATATAAATTGACATAATCATTAACTTCATTATCTATTTTTTCTATATATTCTTTATCATTTAAATATTTTTTTATTAATGTCTACCTAATTTAGATAATGTAGATTAAAATATTTTTTAACTCAACTCAATTCACAAATCTAACTTAACTCATATTTTATCAATTATATTAAATTAAATCAAAATTTATAAATTTACGAATTGACCCGATTCACTATGGATTCCTTATTTTTAAACTGTTTCAACCAGTTAACCTTGTCGTATTTTGTCATTGTCTTTCTCATCTTGGATGATAGTCCAATGCATCATCATCAGTATAACTGATCAAATTTAATTTAAAGTTTTGTCTGAGAGTGTAACAATCAAGAAATATAAAATATTAGATAAAATTTAAAAAATTAGTCTCTTATTAATTAAAATTTTATTTATTGAGTAAAAATATCTTAAAAAATATTAAATAAAAAATAAAATGTTTAATATATTAAAAAATAATTTTTATTTTATTTTTTTTAAATTTCTTAATAAATTAATGCACTAAGAGTACTTACTAATAAAATTCTTAATTTAATTATACTTTAAAATCTTATGTAATTTGGACTATTAATACCGTCAAGTGGAATGGAAAGAAGTGAGCTTCGTTAACTATTTGTTTATTTACAATGACCCTCGGGAACATTGTGAAGGAAGGGAGGTGTAGGAGACAGCTCCTGTCCTGTACCAAACAGCTGATTCTTCACGGCGACAGAGAGCCAGAGCTACATATTCTTCCCAAGCATTAAATCTTTTAATAGTATTTTCAAATCTGCAATTAATGTTATAATGGTTGGAAATATAATTAGAACCCCTCTTATTAATGGGGCTTCGCTAATTTTCGTACACACTACTCTGGCACTAGCTTTTGGCTCCATTATCACTACGTTCATTTCTTATCCAATTTGACGTCATGTGGGGGATGCTTGTAGCGTTATAAAGGTAATATTAATTTTGAATCATTTTTATAGCAACTTTTTTTTATCACAAATAATACATATATATATATATTTATATTTTATTTAATATTATTTATTATATTTTTTTATTTTTTTCTCAATCATAACTATATAAAATAATATAAAAAATAATATTAATTTAAAAATAATATAGAATGATAATTTTTACTTTTATAGTCTCTCGCTCTTCTTACGTGATTTGAACTTTTTGAGGGGTTTCCTATGAACTATGACACTTTTCAAGTTCATTGTTTTATTTTAAATGTATGAATAAACATTATTTTTTTGTACATTTGATTGTACATTTTTAAAATAATAATTAATTATATTTGTTATATGAATTTTATTAACAAATGTCTTAAAAATATTTGTTATGAAAAAATATTTTTTTATTAAAAAATAAAAAAATTAAATTTTTAATATATTAAATATATTATTTTCAATAAAAAAATTATCTTTAATTCATTAACAAGTGTCTTGGACACTTATTAAAAAAATCCTAAATCCTAAACTCTTCTTGTATTTCATACAAGTTTTCTTTGAAGTTAGGCGTTGGGTGGAATAATTAAGTTCAATTTCGGAACTATGGAATAGTTTGAAATCTAAGACCACGATGTTCTTACTTCTTATACTTCGCACTTTCTTGAAAACAGAAAAATAACACCGCTTTTTTATTTCATTCCTATCTCTTTCTATACAAGAAAGAGGCAACAAGAGGAAAGAGTATTGGTTCCCAATTCAAATTGACCCACAGCAAACTTCGTCAATTTGTTCCCAACTCAAATTGACCCACACCAAACTTTGTCAATTTGTTCTCCAAATCATGTCCAAAGTTTTGCACAGCTCTCTTTCGTGATACCAGGAACATATCATATTCATAGGTGGTGGTAAGTGCTACCCATTAGAAAGCAATCCGAAGAATGATTCTTCTTCTGGAAGTATGGCTCATGCATTGCTCTTAGAATAGACCCTTTGGCTAGATCTGTCCTATCTCCTATGCTGCTTATGGTGTCGCATGAAAAATGCTTTAATGCTATAAAGTTGCCGCTTTTTGCCACTTATCTTTCTGACTTTGAAAATTCGCCAACGCGAATCACGTTCCCCCTGCCCAGCAGTTATATCGACCAAATTGGCCTAACCCTCCCTCTTCCATTCAATAGTAAATCACTGAATAGTGAACGCGCTCTCTTTTCTCACGTATAATAATAATTCAAAAAGACGAGCCTTTTTATTACTCGAACGAAGAGAACCCTATGAATTCCACATCACGCATATCGGAAAATTATTTCATGATTCTGATATATTAAGTAAAATTGTACTTATATTGTTTAAATATTAATATTTAATAATAGGATTTTTTATTAATTTATATATTTATTATCTTAATTTTTTAAAAAATAAAAAAATAAATAAATTAATAATAAACTCAATTATTAAAAAAATAATTATTTTATATTTTTTAGAGGTATAAGAATTTTTAATATTTTTTAAAAAATATTAATTAAATAAAAAATAAATAAATAAAAAATATAAAAAATAATATTAAAAAATATAAAAATATATATATGTATTATTTATAGTAAAAATATAATAGTTGTATTATTAAGACTGAAAGGTCAATATTTAAATAATATAAGCACAATTCTACCTAATAATCCAATAGTACTCCAACTCATAACTGCTTCCAACTTGTCACCATCTCCATGCATGAAGAAGAAGAACTCTCTCCGTGCTTTCCATTTTCTCAGTCACGAGGAGAGGCAGTGACTCATACCAAAGGTCCCCTCCCTACAAACATCCTAAAAAATTGAGCATTCTCACTTCTCACTCCTCACCAGCAAAGCTTCGTTTACAGTAAGTTGTGGAAGATGCCGCAACTCATTTTCAACCCCTTGCCCTTTTTACTTCTATATTTATTGTTACCTCAGGGGTTGTCTCTTGTTAGAGATACCCAAATTCTACTGCAGGTCAAGAACACTCAGCTTGATGATAAAAACAACAGTCTCAAAAACTGGATGCCAAACACAGACCACAATCCTTGTAACTGGACTGGCATTACCTGCGATGCACGAAACCAATCAGTTGTCTCAATTGACCTCTCCGAGATTGGCATTTACGGTGAGTTCCCCTTTGGTTTTTGTCGCATTCACACCCTCCAAAACCTTTCTGTTGCAGCCAATTTTCTCGGCAATGCTATCTCCCCCCAGTCACTGGTTCTCTGTTCCCACCTTCGTGTCTTGAACCTCTCCGACAACTGCTTCGTCGGAGGCTTACCGGAATTCCCACCGGAGTTCAGTGAACTAAGACAACTTGACCTCTCAAAGAACAACTTCACCGGTGATATTCCGGCGAGTTATGGCCAGTTTCCACAACTGAGGGTGCTTGTTTTATCCGGAAACCTTCTCAGCGGAACCATTCCTCCCTTTTTAGGCAATCTCAGCGCGTTAACTCGATTGGAACTCGCTTACAACACCCTCAAGCCAGGACCTTTACCTTCCCAACTGGGAAACCTTTCTCATCTCGAAATTCTGTTCCTTGCCCAAGTAAACCTCGTAGGTGACATACCAGACTCCATTGGAAACCTTGTCTTGCTTAAGAACTTGGATTTGTCTCAGAACTCCTTGTCAGGTAAAATCCCAAATAGCATTTCGGGTTTGAAAAGTGTGGAGCAAATTGAGCTATTTGAAAATCAGCTTTCTGGTGAATTGCCCCAAGGATTAGGAAACCTCAGCAGTTTAGTTGGCTTGGACCTCTCTCAGAACGGTCTAACCGGAAAATTGCCAGACACAATCGCTTCATTGCATCTCTATTCTCTTAACTTGAACGACAACCTTCTTCGGGGAGAAATCCCGGTAAGTTTAGCTTCAAACCCGAATTTACGGCAACTGAAACTCTTCAACAACAGTTTTACTGGACAATTACCCGAAGATCTGGGGCGAAACTCTGATTTAGAGGAATTCGATGTCTCAACCAATTACTTCATCGGTGAATTGCCCAAGTACCTCTGTAAAAGGAACAAGCTTCAGCGTCTTATCACGTTCACGAATCGGTTTTCTGGAACTCTACCTGATCAGTATGGCGAGTGCCATTCCCTCACATATGTCAGAATCAAGAACAACCAACTTTCTGGGCATGTGCCACCAAAGTTTTGGAGCCTTCCCGGCCTTTGGTTTCTGGAAATGGATAACAACTGGTTAGAAGGTTCTGTTTCTGCTTCCATCTCCGGCGCCAAGGGAATCACCAAACTTCTTTTATCCGGTAACAGGTTTTCTGGACAACTCCCAACGGGAATTTGTGAACTTGATCAGCTAATTGAGATTGACGTAAGCAATAACCGGTTAACCAGTGAAGTTCCTACTTGCATAACTGGGTTGAGGAAGTTACAGAAGCTTAGGATGCAGCAGAACATGTTCACCGGCGAGATTCCTAGTAATGTTAGTTCCTGGACTGACTTGACCGAGTTGAACTTGTCGCATAACCGATTCATCGGTTCGATCCCACCGGAACTCGGTGATTTACCAGAATTAACTTACCTTGATCTCGCCGTGAATTCGCTGACGGGGGAGATTCCGGTGGAGTTGACGAATCTCACGCTCAACCAGTTCAACGTCTCTGACAACAAGTTGTATGGGAAGGTGCCTTCAGGTTTTAACCACCAAGTATACTTGTCGGGTCTAATGGGTAACCCGGGTCTCTGTAGCCCAGTTATCAAAACCCTACCTCCTTGTTCCAAACACAGACCCTTTTCTCTCATTGCTATAATCGTTTTAGCTGCTTGTGTTGTGCTTCTTCTAGGATCGCTGTTGTGGTTCCTGAAGAGCAAGTCACTTCCTTTTGGTGGCAAATCCAAGCGTTCCTTTATGATAACCACGTTCCAAAGGGTTGGGTTCAGTGAAGATGACATAGTCCCATCCTTAACCAGCGAGAACGTCATTGGCACAGGGAGTTCGGGTCGGGTCTACCGGGTGAAGCTCAAGACGGGGCAAACAGTGGCAGTGAAAAAACTCTGGGGAGGTACACAAAAACCAGACACTGAATTGGTGTTCAGGTCGGAGATTGAGACATTGGGTAGAATTCGGCATGCTAATATTGTGAAACTGTTATTTAGTTGTAGTGCTGATGACTTCAGAATTTTGGTGTATGAGTACATGGAGAATGGGAGCTTAGGTGATGTTTTGCATGAAGAAAAATGTGGGGAGTTAATGGATTGGTCCAGGAGGTTCACGATTGCTGTGGGTGCAGCGCAGGGGTTGGCCTATTTACATCATGATTGTGTGCCAACTATAGTTCACAGGGATGTGAAGAGTAATAACATATTGCTGGACCATGAGTTTAGGCCTCGTGTAGCAGACTTTGGGCTGGCTAAGACCTTGCAGCGTGAGGCTAGTGGGGTAGGTGGTGCTGGTGCTATGTCCAGGGTTGCTGGATCATATGGTTACATTGCTCCAGGTCAGTTTTTTCTTTCTTATGAAGATTTTGAGGTATGTCCATCATCACATATGTACCCGCCTTATTACCATAAAAACAAGCAACAGAGGCGGGTCCAAAGAAGAATCATTTTGTTTTTAGCCTCTTAATTTTCTTAATAAATAAATACTCTAAGCTGTCATTCTCTAGGTATTAGAAATGTATAGTAGCATCTGCATTTACAGATTCAGATAAAGAGTGCTAGGAAAATGAGGATATACTATTTGGAGCACTAAAACTTATGGTAATGTTGGGAGGTAGTGAGCCAAGAGAACGGATAAATAAGATAATTAATTAATTACTCAAGGCAAAGGAATAACCTTCATGAAAAGTATCTAGTTTCCCTTTTTTTTTCCTCATTTTTAAAAGAGAAGAACCTGTAACCCAAGTTAGATGATTGAGATGGGTGTGAATTTGAGTAGAGGTCCGAAGTTTAAGTGCTATAATGACTTAATTTGATTGCTAATATCTACCTAATTGATCCAATATAATGACTTCTTAATTTGATTGCTAATATATACCTAATTGATCCAATTGCAGAGTATGCTTATACACTGAAAGTGACTGAGAAGAGCGATGTCTATAGTTTTGGTGTGGTGCTGATGGAATTGATCACCGGCAAGAGGCCAAATGACTCTTCCTTTGGTGAGAACAAGGATATAGTGAAGTGGGTCACTGAGACAGCTGTATCTTATCCTGAAGGAGAAAGTGGCAATATTGGAGAAGGTCGCCACTGTCCTTTGGCCAAGATTGTAGACCCAAGATTGAACCCAGCCACTTGTGATTATGAAGAGGTTGAGAAGGTTTTAAATGTGGCTCTACTTTGCACCTCAGCGTTTCCCATTAATAGACCCTCAATGAGAAGGGTGGTTGAATTGCTCAAGGATCATAAACTGGCTCGTCCTGAGTCATAATGCTTCACTGGGGTTTCCAAGCTCTCTCCACGAAAGGACCCAAATTTTGTATTACAGTAGTGGTAGGCACCACATCAAAGCCGTTGATGGCTCTGTTGTATGCAGGGAAACTTACATACAGGGAACTTTTGAACATATTAATATTATTAAGGACTGAACAGCTATTATGAGTGATTATTTAGTTACTCATTGTATGTAAATCTCCCTTGTATGTATGGTGGCTCTTGAATCTTGTCTTGATCAAAGCAAAAGTAGTTAGTGAATTGGAAAGTTACAGGCATTTTATACTCAAAAGAAATACCCTCCTGCAGGCTGCGGCATCTCTCTTTTTCTTTATCTTTATCTGTTTGAAAAACAAAAGGTTGAGCGGAGTTATGGGATGAGCATTTAGGCCTGGCCTGCATTCTTCAATTTTTATAATAGGCTAATTGCAGATCACTCATTTGACCTACAAATGATTCCGTCGTTTATATGTTCAAGTATGAGACTGGTACTTAACATATGTATCACGAGCTTTACCAATTTAAATTGAGCTGTTAGAATGTTTATGCAAGATAACTTCTAAAGATTAGAGAGTTGAAGGAAGTGTTGATCGCACAAGAGAGGGATAAAATCTGGTCTAGACGTCTAGTATAGTATCATCATTCTTAAACAGCATCTATTCTTTTATCAGATGATTTTTTATTTATATTTTTTTTTCCTTGACTGTAAACATACGATTGCTTGGTTTTCAAGGAAAGAGTGATTCCACCAGCAAAAGCTGCAGTTGTTGAGTCTTGAAGGCAAGAATACTAAAATGTGGAGAATAGAATCTCATCTCTTTTTCATTGCACAATCTCGTAGGCGTACATGCTCTTGTGGATATTAAATAATTCTATACGCTACATAATTAATAATTTAAAGTTTTATCCTAAATAACTGAAGTAGTAACTATCACGGGGCATTGCCAGCAAGCAATTGTTGTAAACTGTTACTTTTTAGGTTGAGTTTTTTTTTTTTGGGTACAAGGTTGAGCCAGTGTCAAAATACATGTTTTTTACAGATGATATAGTCTTAGTTGAAGAGTCGAGAGAGGAAACAAATGGGAAGTTAGATCTATGAAGACGAGCTTTGGAAGAACATGACTTCCATCTAAGTAGGAGTAAGACGAAGTATATGAAATATAAGTTCAGTAAAAAACGTACTAATACTAGTTTAGTGGTGAAAATTGGGGATCACACCATACCACAAGTCACACTGTTTATGTATCTTGAATTTATCATACAAAATGACGGAGAGATAGAGGGAGATGTAAACCATAGGATTCAAACTGAATGAATGAAATAGAAAAGTGTTTTAGGAGTGATTTGTGATAGAAAAGTACCTTTCAAGTTTAAGAGTAAATTTTACCGCACAACTATAAGACCTGCGATGTTATATGATACTAAATGTTAGGAGGTAAAAAGTCAGCAAGAACTTAAGATCAGTGTCACGGAGATGGGAATGTTGCGCTGGATATGTGGTCATACAAGACAAGATAGGATTAAGAATGAATGTATTAGAGAGAAAGCAGGAGTAGCACATATTGTGGAAAAGATGATAGAATCTCGTCTTAGGTGGTTTGGATATGTAAGGAGAAGACTCTTAGAAGCCCCGGTAAAAAGAATAGATCGAGTGGAGGATAATCCAATAGTTACAGGTAGAGAGAGACCAAAAAAAATTATAAGTGAAACAATTAAAAAAAATTTAAATTTGAGTGATATTTTTGAAGATTTAATTTATAATAGAGTACAATGACGCTGTTTGATATATATACCCAACCTCACCTAATAAGAAAATGCTTAATTGTTATTATTGTTGATACAAAGTTGAGTTTAAATGCTCTTATTTACCTATTGAAAATGAAAAAATGCTTATATATTATTATTATTTTGAGAGTAATATTCTCAATAATTTCTCATATATAATTTAAATTTAATTCAATGACATATTGTGCAGTGTTATATATTATAATTTTTTTGACGGTTTATATATTATAATTTTGGTGAAGTGACAAAATACTCTTTTGTATTTTTTGAACAAACGGAATAAAAACCTATTGCTACATCTTTCTTCAGCCTAATGGTATAATTTCCCTCAATTAGTAACTTGACAGCCGACCCCAAAGAATTGGGTAATGAGTAATGTATCATTGGATGGATCTAAGGATATATTACACCGTGTATATATATATATATCCATTTACTCATTTTTAAAAGTCACTTATTTTATTGACAGATCAAAAAAGAAATTCATTTCTATTTGAAAATAATACAAACATATTGATTTGGATTTTGAAATTTGAATTTGATTAGTAAAATTTCTATGGTATTTAATTTTTTTAAAATTTAATATTTAAAATAAATTATCAAATATTTTATTGATTAAAAATTATTTTTAAACATTTATTATAAATTTAACATTCAAATTCAGAACACATCAGAATATTATAGAAATTACCTTTGATCACTCATACCCATTCAAATTCAGAACACAAAACCCAAAATGAATAATAATAATAATCTGTCGCAATCTTAATTTGGAATGAAGTTAACCGGCCGTTGCATAAAAGCATGTCCACATGGAGCCTGCTTGGTCCACAAGGGCCCCGTGAAATTTGCAGAAACGAGAGTAAAATTTGGACGGCAAAGGTGGCCAATAAAGAAACAAGTTAACCGTTATACCTGAAAAAACAAAAAAAAGTTAACCGCGGTTAAAGTTTAAAGTTTAAACCCCCTCTCTTTTTTTCTAACTTTGATTTCCATCTGCTTCCAGAGACCCTCCCTCCCGCTATAAGAAAGAAGCCAAGCGACCCAAACAGAGTCTCAGAATAGAACCACCAGAGAGGCGTCTTAATAAACGCCAACCTCTGTTTCCCTTGTTTTTGTGCTCTTCTTCTTCCCTAGAATTCCATCTTCTTCTTCTTATTCACCTGCGAAAATGAGAGAGTGCATTTCGATCCACATTGGTCAAGCCGGCATTCAGGTCGGAAATGCTTGCTGGGAGCTTTATTGCCTCGAGCATGGCATTCAGGTAATTCCATCGCCAAATCTCAATAGATCTATTGATTTCATCCATAATTTCACCAACACTATTTTTTATTGGATTGCGTTTGTGTCCTTAGTTCATAATATTAACGTGCGTTTGGTTTGCGACATTGCGTGAATCTTGGCAATTACTGTAAATTGTATCTCTGGCATTTAAATCATTCCAATGGAATCTCAGATTGAAGAAATTAGAAATCAATATTGCATTTATTACTTCTGTTTAAAACTGGGTTACGAGAGTTACCTTAGTAGGTGTGAAAAGATGAGCTCCTTTATAGCGCAGCCGTGACTGCAATGTGCGAGGGGCTGATATCTGTAAAAGGTACTCTGATGCTCAAGTCCATAAGTGTGCTAGGAGGGTAGTATGCATTAGGAATTATACTTTTTTTTCCTTGCTTACTGTATTTATAAAATATGTAGTGTCTCAGCATTTAGTATGTGTTAAATGCTATTGCCTGGGTTAGTGGAGACACGATGGTGGAGACACATGTTACTCCTTTGTCCTTGTTCTCATGCTCATACGGGATATGGTCCAAATTTGTTCCTGTCATTATGCCTAGCATTTAGGTTGTTTCATGCACACTGTGAGTCTGGGTGTTAGTCTCATGGATCGGGTTGCTCCAAATGTGTAGACTCATAACCCGGTCCAAAACAACTTCTGACTTGCTCGATGGATTTAGAATGTGAATCTGACAACAAATCGTTTTCTGTTTCAATCGATAATGCCTGCTAGAATTTCCTGAAATAATGCATTTATTGTTTTTTTTTTTAATTCTCTGTTGGTTATGGACACAAATGTGGTCAATTCAGCCTGGATCCACTTTGATCTATCGTTATGGAGAAAATTTTGTTCATCATCCAATCAATAGCAATAACTTTGTAACAATCTTCAATTAAAATCTCAGTGTTAGTGTTTTTATAGCCAGTATCAAATTTCTTGATAGTGCATTGTTATATAGTGTGCAGAAGTTGGTAATTTTCAAGCGATGTTTCTGCTAACTCGTTTCTTCTTTGAATTTTGTTAACAACTAATTACTTTCCTAGGTTTTCTTTCACACTTAATTGGATGTTAAGCATTTTTGTGTGGTTTTTTAGGCTGATGGCCAGATGCCGAGTGATAAGACCATTGGTGGAGGTGATGATGCTTTCAACACCTTCTTCAGTGAAACTGGAGCTGGAAAGCACGTACCTCGTGCAGTTTTTGTAGATCTTGAGCCCACTGTCATTGATGAAGTGAGGACTGGCACATACCGCCAACTATTCCATCCTGAGCAGCTCATTAGCGGAAAGGAAGATGCAGCAAACAACTTTGCTCGTGGCCACTATACTAGTAATTCCTTCCCCCTTACATTAATAGCTTGTGCTTTTTCTTTAACTGCTTTGATTATTGATTATCAGCTTCTTACAATTACAATGGTCTTTTAATTCAGTTGGGAAAGAGATAGTTGATCTTTGCTTGGACCGTATCAGAAAGCTTGCAGACAACTGCACTGGTCTCCAAGGTTTTCTGGTTTTCAATGCTGTGGGTGGGGGCACTGGTTCAGGTCTTGGTTCCCTTCTGCTAGAACGGCTTTCTGTGGACTATGGCAAGAAATCCAAGCTCGGTTTCACTGTCTATCCTTCGCCACAAGTTTCAACCTCTGTTGTTGAGCCCTACAACAGTGTCCTTTCCACCCATTCCCTTCTGGAGCACACTGATGTTGCTGTGCTGCTTGACAATGAAGCCATATATGATATTTGCAGGCGTTCCCTTGACATTGAGCGACCAACCTACACTAACCTTAATCGTTTAGTTTCTCAGGTATGTTTGTTGTTAACATATTTGAAGACAATTCTGCTTTATCATTTTGTCACATGAGATCATGTTCTGACTTTCTTATGATAATATTTTCAGGTGATATCATCACTGACTGCCTCTCTGAGGTTTGATGGTGCCTTGAATGTTGATGTTACTGAATTCCAGACTAACCTGGTACCATATCCCAGGATTCACTTCATGCTTTCATCCTATGCTCCTGTGATTTCAGCAGAGAAGGCATACCATGAACAGCTATCAGTTGCAGAAATCACAAATAGCGCATTTGAACCATCATCTATGATGGCGAAGTGTGATCCACGCCATGGCAAGTATATGGCTTGCTGTCTGATGTACAGAGGTGATGTGGTGCCCAAAGATGTCAATGCAGCTGTAGCAACTATTAAGACCAAGCGCACTATCCAATTTGTTGACTGGTGTCCCACTGGATTCAAGTGTGGTATCAATTATCAGCCTCCAACTGTTGTGCCAGGGGGTGATCTTGCCAAGGTGCAGAGGGCTGTGTGCATGATCTCAAACTCCACTAGTGTTGCTGAGGTTTTCTCACGCATTGACCACAAATTTGACCTTATGTATGCCAAGAGGGCATTTGTACACTGGTATGTTGGTGAGGGGATGGAAGAGGGTGAGTTCTCTGAGGCTCGCGAAGATCTTGCTGCCCTGGAGAAGGATTATGAGG
This sequence comes from Ormosia emarginata, assembly GCA_029884605.1. Lineage (NCBI taxonomy): Eukaryota > Viridiplantae > Streptophyta > Magnoliopsida > Fabales > Fabaceae > Ormosia > Ormosia emarginata. The sequence goes on along the minus strand of JAQQTP010000060.1, from coordinate 18,219,306 downwards.
AGGTCGGTGCAGAGGCTACTGAAGGTGACGAAGGCGAAGATGGAGAAGAGTATTGAATAGGAAGTTTGGACGTTCAATCTGTTACTTTTTTTATTCTGTGATGGGGTTATTTTTATGCACTTTCCTTGGCTTTATCTCCTACTAAGTTGTTGCCATATGCAGTTGTTTGTATGATTCCATTCGGTGGAGCTTGCTCTGTTCCTGTACTTAACAACTTCAATGATATGATTGTGGCTCTTAGCTAAAATTGTTAGTTTTATGTGCAGTAAGTGATTATGTTAATGTGGTTGGGGAACTTAATTATGTGTGGTTGCATTGATAAAAAAAAGAAAATAAATTATTATATGTTCATGAAATAATAATAAATGGGTGCTGATGTCAACTATTGATTTTCAGTTAAAAACTTAAAATTTAAATGAATATGCCTAAAATCAATGGTGGAGATAGTCATAGAACACGTATTTATTGTTGCTACTCCAACAGTATACAATAATTTATCTTAAAAAAAATGAAATCATGGTTTGCACAACACGTGCTAGTACATAATTAGAGAAGGCATTAGAAAAGGGTCGTATTGTTTGAGCATCCAGTGCAGAAAAATTAACTTCGACCACAGGATTGGGGTGGTCTTCCATGCGTTGATGTTCTTTTTCAATGTTGCTTCCGTAGCCCTGAAGCAATTCAGATTGTGTGTAAAGAAAGTAGCATCACAAACACTTGATTTGGGAACAAATAAATTTGTGTGAACAAATAAAATGGTGTTTTATCCAAGGTTTGAAAACTGGACCGATAATCGAATCAGTGAAAGTATTAATTCATGATTTAATATTTTAATTGTGATTGAATAGTAGTTGAATTGAAAATATAATTTATATATAATGATTTTTTATATGGGTGTACAAGTCATGTGATGAAGAGTTATATGGAGAAATTAAGTAAATTTAATATAATAATAATAATTATCTTATCTTTGCACAACACAATAAGCAATGTTGCACAATACATAATCGGACCATATGAACCCAATTAGTTCAAGTAAGTCTAATTAAGTTTCAGGACCAACTTGGTTCAACAGGTCTTAACCAACTTGGTCCAAACCAAGTCAGCTCAATCAACTCGGCCCAAACTAGGTCGACCTAAATCAATTCGGCCCAAACCAGGTTGGCCCAACTAACTCGGCCTAAATCAGGTCGAACCCAATCAACTTAGGATCATGACCATAACTATCTCATGCCTCATTAAAGCAAAGAATCTGAACAGGATCAATGATAGTCATTCTTAAGTCAAATCCAGGTGGATTGCCAATAATTTCGCCTAGCATATAATCTCGTAATCTCTTCGTGATAGGTAGATGTCAATGGGTCAACCCTACGTGTCTGTTAAAAGACTAGCTTGACTGCTTAAGTTAAGTATGTTCGATTTTTTACCTAGACACTATACCTAACTACTCTAGTAGTCTAACCAAGCCCTTTGCCTTGCTAGTCTAGGTCCTAGGTAGTTCACACCGCTTCCTTCCTCATAGGCATCCGACAAACATTTCCTAATCCTTTGACCTAGGTCTTGGAACCAAATCGGAACAAGTCTTTTTATTCAATTCTTCACTTTCCTAATTAGTGTATTTTTGTGTAAAAATGCTTAACAAATTAACCTTTCAAAATCATGATTGGTTCTCCGATTTAGAAATTGGTTCTTTAGCTACTGGTTATTTAGGTTGGACCAAACTGACTAATGAATCGGTCAAATCTTCGATCTAATTCGATTTTCAAAATAATAATTTTATCATAAAGAGGGATCGAAACTATATAGTTACGTTACGGCTTGGTAACATTTAATATGAACCACTAGGTAAATGGATGGTGAACCACGTCATGAGTGTCATTAGATTAAATAACGGAGACATCACAGGTGGAAGGCAAACACCGATTACCTGGTGTCCAGGTGAAAGTGATTTTTTGCAAATATAACCCCTGAAAACTTGTATTTTCATATAATAATCGGCCCAAATAATGAAGAAACACAACCCATTTATCGAACTGGGCCACTGTATTTGGACCATGTTGGACTTGGATTAGATATGGTGTTGGAGCAAATAAAGATGAAAGATAGCCCATGTTGGACTGTATTTCAGATAGGCCACTTTGACAGACGGTAATTATTCCTAAAATATATTCGCAGATGCCTTCCCTTGCATCTGGTCAGAGCATATGGTTAGAGACATGAACGTTCACAGATCCATCTTTTACAGCCCATACAATATGTTCGCAGATGCATTCCTCTAAGACAGCCCCGCTTTCTACTCTGGTCAGATCACAACTCGCTATGTTTTAGATTTGAAGAAAACAAGTCACCTATCATTTCACTTTGCTAGTCATCTCTCAGCAAATTATAAAAATGCCACAAATCGGCTCTGGCTAACATCATTTGCTAACTCATCCTTAACAATGTTTACCCTTCTCTACTGTTAGGAGGGCCAGGTTCAGGTTCCCTCACCTTAGATATACGTGTAAATAGCATATTTGCTGATGTATAATTTCAAGGTATTGGGGAACAATATCCTGCAATCTGCGTAGCCGCAAGTTGAGAATCACGTTTCGTGTAATAAAAAAAAGTACATGTTTAAAGATGTTTTTATTTATTAATTTAAGTTATTTTGTTTAAAATTTATGTGAATATATTTAAAATTAATAATAAAAACTTTTTAAAAGTATACCTTTTCTGTTTTTTTATTTGGTTTTTTTAAAATATTTTATTTTAATTTATTTATTATTTAAAATTTTAAAGATGTATTAATTAATTTTTTTAATTTAATTTTATTTTTATTATCTCTATTAAATTTAATAACTATATATATTAATTATTTTTTCAATTTTTTATATATATTTAATAAAATAAAAAATAATTTAATCATATTAACTTATATTTTAATACTTAATTTAAAATTATTTGATTGTATTCTTAATTTTATAAAAAAATTAAAAAGTAAATAAAAAAACCTAAAGAGTACATTTATTATTATTCCAGCATTATGCAGTAATTCTCTATTTAAGATTAGTGTATAATTCTAAAAAAATGTGTAGAATGCAAGGCCAGCTAGCATCATGTACCGTATGAAAAGGAAAATAATTATTTTATCATATTTTTTTATTTTTTATTATATTTTTTAATAATTATAATTAAGTGAAAAAATATTAAAAAATAATATAATTAATAATACAAAAAATAATATAAAAAATATGATAAAAATATCATTGTTGATATGAAAATATCTAGAGCAATTAAGTTCAATTGAATGTATAACCAGTGACAATTGACAAATGTCACAAACATATAGCAGAGTAAATGGAAGCGTGGCCGTGTGACGTTACAAGCTTGAGTAGTATTGCCCCTTTTTTTTCTTATGTGGTTTGGTCGTAGCAAGCAGAAAGACAAGTCTGCGGAAAATACTTTCTAAAAAAAAAAATATTTTATTTTAAATTATTTGTAATATTAAAAATATATTAATTTATTTATTTTAATTTTATCTTTATTATTTATTATCTCAATTAAATTTAATAACTATATTAATAAAATTATAAAAATTGTAAATTGAAAGAAATAAAATATTAATAAAGTAAAAAAATAATTTAATCATATTAAATTATATATATATATTTTATATATTTAAGGTTATTTAGTAATACCTTAATACTGATAAATAACCTTAAAAAAGCCAAATATAAAGGCACAGATGGAGTAGAAACTCATGCGGATTCTGAGGGGTTGAAGAAAACACAAGGCTTTTCATCGTCTCCTATAGCATTTTGTACAGCTTCCCGCCTAATGGGTGTCCCTGCATTTTTGCTGCAACACTAACTTATATCCCCCAGTGACAGTGTGAGCAACATTTCGACCCAAAATCGTTTGATTACTTTTTATTACATCCTATGGAAAAGAAAAAAAAGTATCAGAAACTCAGTTCCGCTAGTAATCAAGAATCTCAGACAAATGAACCGCAGGTATCAAACTCTCATTTTTCTTATTTATGTGAAAACGATCAATCTTTTTGTGGCTTAAAAACCCAGCTTCTTGTAAAGCCTCTTTTTTTTTTTTTCTTTCAATTTATTTTTTAGGTTCCCCTTTCCTGTTTCTTACTTTCTTTTGGCTTAGTTCTAAGTTACTGCCACCACAGAATAACAGTGATTATATGGCTTTACCTACAACAATTCGTTGACTCGCTAAATATTGTATATTTTAATTTCATTATTAGAGAAGCAAAAATTACTTAACCACTAGGAATATTTTGTCTTGGAGGTGGAGGGTTCTCATCTTTTTAATTGGAATCATATTTTAGGGAGCAGCTTGAATATCTCTGAGATGCAGAAGCATAGAAACTTATATATTGCAATTTGCATTGTTTAAATAATCCTTTTTCAGTTTATTAAGACGAATCTCTGATGATTAATTAACAGAACAAGCAAAACAAGGCTCAACCAGATGTGACACTTGGTCCGAGTACCAAAATTAGTAGTCCTTCACATGAAAATGAGCCTAACTTAAATCAGCAACAACAACAACAGCCACCAATTGTTCAGTGGTCCTACACTCCTCAAAATGCTACAGAACAGTTCGTGGCAGTATCCATCCCCACCCAAGCACCATCATCTGGAGTCTTAAATCAGTGGCAGCAGTTACCACATCCACAACAAGGTCAGGTATTTGCACAGTCAACATCACCCTTTTGGCAACCTCAATGGCCTGGTGGTGGTGGTGGTCCATTGCTTGGAGCAAATAACCCTCCCATTTTTCAGACATTCACTCCTCTTGGGATGACTGATACTAGCTGGCAAACTCATCAGACCCTAGTTCCCAATATGTGTTACCATGTTGGATATGCATTTCCTGGCTTTCCAGGTAAGTATGCAACTGTTGTTCTTCATATGACATGCATTCTACTGCAGGTATTTTAGAGTTCCTTTTGATACCTGCTTTGCCAACTACCAACTAATATGGGAGTAGGAGTTCTGTTTTTTTTTTTGGGGGGGGGGGGGGGGGGGGGGGGGGGGGGGGCGGTTAGTTAGAGTCTATTTGAATTGAATAAATATGTATTTGAACATAGTGATTTTTACTAGCTAATACATCATTTAATATATTATTGTCATCCTTGTACAGGGGTGCAGTTTAGGAGTTTCTGTAATATATTAAGGTTGAGATCTTGTTTACAGGTCCATGCGATCCTTCATCTTGGTTGGGTCAGATGCACCAATTACAGCATCCTTATGTTCACAATTTTCCTGGTGCACTTGGATTTTCTTCAGCAACCCCTACAATGCCTGGCTGCTTAGCTTCTGGAGAGCATTCTTTCCAAAGAGGAATCATCAGACCAACCGCAAAACTTTCTCAGAAGCACCAGCAACTTTGGGAAGCTCAGGTGAATACCTTTCCCCAGCTCTCTCACCCAAATTATGACTATTATGATTTCTTGTGCCTTGACTACAATTATGAACAAGTTTATTCTTGCAGTCAGTGGAGAATGTTCACCTGTGGAGTATGATAAATAAATTGCAAGCTGAAGTTTCTGATTACAAGGATCGTCTCACAAAGCTTGAGGAAGAAGTTTCATCACTCAAACAGAAAATGGAAGCACCCACTACTGGAGTTATTGGGACTATCCCAGTAGGTACAGGACAAACAGGACAACCATCAAAGAGAGGGAGGCCTAAGCGGTCATCAGCCTCGGTGGATGCATTACATGAGCTTCATCCCCGAGCTCGAGGTAGAAAGCCTGCACCGAGCATGGCTCAATTTGAGAGTAAATCACCCATCTTTGAAAAAGTTATCCTTAAAAAAGTAGAAAATAAAGAAATAGCAAATCATTCTACTACTTCAATGGTGCAGCAAAAAATCAATGAAAAGATCTTAAAAGCTGTTACGGATGTGAGCGGCAATAACCAGATTAATCAAAGCAACTCAATGAAGTCTGCATATCAAGGCCAAGTTCATCAAGGAATCCAAATGTGTGCAAGTGGAACCGCTTTTAGTTCTGCTTCAGGAGTAAAAGTTAATTTTGAAAAGGGTAAAGATAAAGACATGAAAGTTGCCTACTCTGAACTATCACAGCCAGATAAAGTGTTGAACAACAGCATGGATGTTTCAGCTAAATGTATTGGAAATACTGGTAATGGGAATCTTGGGTGTACTTCTTGCATACCTTCTCAAGACTCTGCAAGGGATGTGTTAGATGCAGCCCATCAAAGCTTCTTCCATAATGACAGTTTCATCCAACAAGGAGGAAAGATAACTCCTGGGTGGAATTTTGCAAATGAAGAGGATGCTTCAGAAGAGCTGGATGATGCTATTGTAGGATCAACCAAAGATGAAAATGAGGAAGAAATGGGAGATGACACTAGCTCCGCTGCTGAAGAAATTGTTGCAACAAAATATCATGAATAATGCCATAGCCACTAGTCCAAAAGTTGTCTCCCCTTAACAATTGGTGATAGTATTTTAACAAGTAGTGTCTTACATCTACTTCCCTGGCAACAGATTTACTGGATAATGGGACCACTCTGCTCAATTGGGATATCCTCTGGCTAGGTGAAGGGTTACCCAGAATTTTGGTAGGGAGCAGTATGTAGATTTACGTTAACAGTTTGCCATATCAATTAAGGCATTCCATGTGTTTTGGGTCATTCATCATGCTATGACCAAAAAGAATAATTTGAGATTATTTTATTATAAAATATTATTTAAAAAGTAATTTTGAAAATAAATAAATATAGCTCCAAAACTGAAATACATATTATGAAGTTTATGAAATAATGATTTTTTTAAAATAAAAAATTATTTTGTTTTAGATTCATATAGGAAGCAAGGGAAGAAGGAACCACTTCTCAAACTTGAATTTTTTTTCTCTGGTGTGAAAAAAAAGTATGCAAATAACATATATATTTCATGCAATGAGGATAAACAATCAAGAAAATAAGTGTGGCAGGATAAAACATAAATATTAAATAAATAAGAGAGGAAGTAAAGGAGGGTCCCTGGCTGGATCCCCATATATGCCCCTATATTAATACAGGCAAGAGTGAGGTTATGCATTTAGTGGTCTTGGGCCCTTCTCAGTGAGTTTGCACCTAGAACTAGTATATTTTATAAGATCTAGGCATTCGAGTCTTCTATTTCAGAAGAAACTATCCCTCTGTCCAAAAAAGGAACAACCCATGGTTATAACCTAACTCTGAAGTGATAAAGTCATTTGTGTAAACACATACATAAACCGAAAGATTATTGTATACGTCTTGACGAAGAATTTTTCTTCCTCTTATTAAGAGCATAACTGTTTTTTTTTTCCTTGGTGTGTCAACGAGCATAACTATTGTTGGATGCTTGCAAGGGACCCATACAACCGGTAAAAAAACACAGATATAATGGTTGGTATGCGTATGGAGGAAGAAGCATACACGAATTTCTATATAACCCATATTGAGTACAGGTATGTTTATATGGAAGAATTTTTGGAAGAATTTGAAAGAAAAAGAAGAAAAGAAATAATTACTAGAATGAATTAGAGATTCAAGCCTTCTATTCTAGAAGGGTGACAAAAAAAAAAAAAGACTCTAGAAGAAACAACCCCTAGTTGTAACCTAGCTACTAAGTGGTGAAGTCAATTTTGTAAATAAATATATATAACCCATATACAGTACAGGCATGATTAGATGGAAATGGAAGCATTTGAGGAAGAATAAGAGAAATAATTTTTTAAATTCTTATATTCGTACATTAAATAATGTATATATTTTTTTTATATTTTATTTAATATTATTTATTATATATATTTTGTTTTATCACTTTTTTTTATTTAATTATATTTTTTAAAAAGAATATAAATAGTAATACATATTTAAAAAGAGTATAAGGCTAATATTTTTTATAACTTTTCGTAAGTAAGTATGAATAAAGAAGAAGAGAAATATTTTTCATTTGTAAATATGAAAAGATGTGGTATGAATATACTTCATAACCCTCTGGCAAAGCGAACTGGGAGAGAAACATAGCAATTCATATTTTTTTTAAAAAGGAAAAATTAATGTTAAGGATCATGAACAAGTAAATTTAATTTAAAAGAATAAAAATAGCTAAATGGTGTATTATCTATTAGAGATTTTATTTTATTTTAATTAGGAATTTTATTTTGTTAGTTAAAGGATATTATATATTTCATAATTAAATTTTAGTGGAATTTATTTTAAATATTATCTTTAATTAATTGTATTTGATTTAAATTTGATTTATTTTGTTTAAAAGTTATAAATGTTATTCCTACGTATTTTGGAAAACGTTAAGTATCGATTATTGAATTTAGTAGAATATAATTTTTATTTTGAGACTGACTTTTTTAACATTGAGTGTCTTGCATCAAGTGTCTTTTGGAACTCTTGCATCACTAAAATTATGAAGAATAATAATTCAAATTTTAATTAAAGAAATCTAATTTTATTTAATGGCTATAATTATCCTTAAAGAAGAAAAGTAAAAAAAAATAGAGCAAAAGGTAATTGTGATTATTAGATAAAATTAGATGATATTTTTCTTTAATTAAAATTTAAAAGATCCTTATTAATAATTTTAATTATTTTATTCCTTTAAATTAAATATTATTCTTTAATAATCCTTAACATTAATTTTTTCTTTAGAAAAGGGTTTGCAATGTCATTGTCAGAAACATAAATTAAAAACGTAATAATAATAAAAAAATGTTTATGTTTGAGTGCATAACATCTGTGATCCGGACAATAAGGTGGGATATAGTAAGTATTAAATTTGAACGAATGACTGACCGTTGGAAATTTGTGACCCAGGTCATTATCAAAATAATTAAAGCCAACATGGGAATTATATTTCAATACCATGCATTTTAGTAAGGATACATGAGTACATGCAAATCCTCGCCTTGGTCCAGCTATAGAAATTCACAATAAGGTCATTCTATATGAAGAGCGAGGGGAATCATTTATCGTTTAATATTAAAAAGCCATGAATGGACATTATATTATAATATATATGGGTAATAATCTTTGTTTAAATGGCACTGTTTTACCTAAAAGGTGAATGTGTGGGATTCAGCATAGAACACTAACGAATTATTTATGAAAAAGCGGGCAATCCCATTTACATTTCACTGTTCACACTCAGCAGCTCAAAAAAAGGAATCAATTAGGAAAATATAAGAAAGTGTAGAAATGCTAATGAAAGATTACCACGTGAGACCTACACCCTCTCCATGAGATGGATAGAGATATCTCTATCTATTATCAACCTTCCTAATGCAACCCTTCCTTATAGAGACGTTTTGGTGAGTCCTCCCTTTTAGACGTTAACAAACGATATCGTATCTCTTCTTTTTTTTTTCGTTTCTTTTTTTTGGGTTTTGAAATAATATGATATATCCTCCTATAACTATAAGAGTCAAATACTCATATCTATCTATCTATCTATCTATCTCTACGCAAGGACTTATTCGCTCCATCCCAAACAGAAGAGTGATGACTACGTACGTAACGCAACGCAATCACTGATCTCTTCCTTTCATCCTTCCAACGTGGGCGTCGCCATTATTATCAATTCCCATTCTCTTTTGATCTGTTTCAAATATATATCAATTGAATTCTGTTGATGGCCACCAACACCATTATTACCAACGACAACGAGGGTGCCAAAGTAATGAAATCAAAGCCCCCAAACCCAAGGCCCAAACGAATATGCTTCTCATTCGCCGCATACGCCAACACCCTCATCGACCGCCTCAAATCCTCCAACGTTGTCGTCACCCAAGGCCTCTCTGATACCGAATTCTCCTACCTCCAATCCAACTTCAACTTCTCATTCCCACCGGACCTTCGCGCCATCCTCCAACACGGCCTTCCCATCTCACCGGGCTTCCCCAATTGGCGTTCCTCCTCCGCTCAGCAACTCCAGATTCTTCTCAACCTCCCCGCCCTATCCATCCTCCGCCGGGTCTCCAAGACCCGCTTCTGGCACCCATCATGGGGCCCCGAGCCCTGCGACCCGACCCAAGCCTTTGAAACAGCGCGCCTCCTCTTGCGTGACGCGCCGACCCTCGTCCCAATCTACCAGCATTGCTATATCCCTTCGTCCCCCAACGTGGCCGGAAACCCCGTTTTCTACGTCGATCACGAGGGCGATGTCCGCCTGCTGAGCTTCGACGTCGCTGGGTTCTTCCGGGAAGCGGAGGAGGAGCCGGTGTGGGCTGCGACGAGGGAGAGGAAGATCGGGTTCTGGTCGGAACTGGCGTATGCCGGCGACGGAAGAGGGTGGTGGTGGGGTGGGTTGAAGGGGGAACTGGGTAAGTGCTTGGAAGGGGTGTTACAGAGGTTGAGGGAGGGAGGGTGGAGGGAGGAGGAGATAAAAGAGATGATGATGGTGATGGACGGTGGTGATGAGAAAGAGGAAGAAGAGAAGAAGAAGAAGAAGCATTGGTTGAAGGACAAAGAAGCGATGGTGTGGCACGTGAGGGTGTTGTCGTTGATGTTGCTGCGTGCGGGATGGAGCAGGGAAGATGTGGTGTACTCGCTTGGTGTCGTCGGGGACGAAGGAAAATCCTGGTTGGAATTCCATCAACAACAACACAACGCACTCCCACCGTCACCTTCAATATCAACGGTGTCATGTGAGTTATTGTGACTTCACTTGTCATTCTCTTCTCCTCTCCAATCTCCATTGCCTTTCGCTTTGGCCTTTTCGTCTAGTCAACTACTCAGCCTTGATAATTTGTGTCATACATTACTATTTACTAGGACTAGGATTTTTTCTTTTTCTACATTTTAATATTTTTTGTGCTTTCTAAACAGTAGAAATACTGTAATAGAATACAGCTAGCAATAATATTCATTTTTGTAAACAAAATTTTGGGTACAATGGTAATTAGCGAGACGTATACCGTATTTCTTAGATTTCATAGAATCCGTTTATACACATACAATTAAATTGTTAATGATAGGAACTAAACTCCTCGTTTTCTGCCGTGAAAAAGGAATGGAATCATAGGAATTTTTTTGGAACGTGACATTTGTGATTTCACAAAAGCCATTTTACACGCACTATACACTACATATGTTTCTGTCTATCGAGCTTCCTGGACCACATTGGACCACCATGTACCCGTGTAATTTTTCGTGAAGGCAAAATACTATGCTGACGGTTTTTTCTTGGTGATCACGATCATTTTCTGTTTTCAAAAAATAAAAGAGATCATGTTTTATCAAATAGAAGGTAAAAAAAAAATTAAAAAAATAAAACAAACAATGAATGGTAAAAAATAATCAAATAAAAGAATGGAAGAAAAAATAGTACCTCTTATGTTTTTTGAAAATAAGAGAGGATCTTGATCTTTTTCTAGTTGCTTATAAGATTTTGTAAAATAAAAATAATTATTTTATTATTTTTTTATATCACTTCTTATATTAATTAATAAAATATAAATTTATAATTAATTATATGTATTTGTTTATATTAATTAATTAATAAAATATTTATTAATTAATTTATATACATAATTTAATTATGAATTTATAATTTATTAATCAGTATAATAAAACGGTGTAAAATAATGATGAGAGAAAATTAAGTTGGATTGAAAAAATGTAAGCATGAAGAAAGTGGGTTGTGGATTTTTGTACAATTGGCCACATATCATAACTTCAAAATAAGATATGATAAAGTCCCCTCTTTGACTTGTTCTAGAAAGGGCTCATGTGAGACAAAGAAAACCGACCTAAGAAAAATATAGTGCCAGTTTTGACGGCAAGTGGCAACCTATTTGGAATTATTAGTCCACTTTTATTTTACTTCCTTACACAATTTGAGCATATGCATACATGTATAGCGTACACTTCAGTTCAGGTTCAGTATTATTCTAATGAACGAATTCCATATTCTTTCCTTCTACTTTTAATTTTCTATTTACAAAAATTGTCTAATTATATATATCAATTTAGAAAATTAATGAATTATTAATTTTTATTATTTTTCTTATAATTTTACCAGTAATATTAATAAATGAGAGAGAAAATTAATAAAATAATAATAATAATAATATTTTGAATATTTGAATAAAAAGTAATTCAATTAATAAAATTAATTTTACTTATAATTAAAAATTTTTAATTATTTTTTAAATTATTTTATAACAACTTTAATGGATAAATAAAAGTGAATGAGAAGAATATTATTTAATATAGTTTTTGGTTTGTCACATCTCAATAACCTAAATAAGCTTGGTTTGGGCTCAATTAATTATATATAATATTTATTTTTTATAAAAATTATAATTATAATAAATTAAATTAAACATTTCAAAGATATATTTATAATATTTTATAATTAAAAAATAAAAAATATTTAATAAAAATTCAAGCAAATTAAAACAAATGATTTAATTTGATTTTATATTTATTTTAAAAGTTATCTGTGAATTAATTATTAGGACTTATTATTTTTAGTAGGAATGTACACAGTCGGGTTTAGGAGAAAAATGTTCAACCTAATTAATTGAAATTGAGTCGGTTTGAGTCGATTTTTGTTAATTTTTTTCGTGTAACTCGATTCAAACTAACTTGATAGTAATTGGGTTGATTCAGGTCGGGTAATCGGGTGGTCAGATTGGTCGGGTTAGGTGGTTGGATTGGACCGATTCGTGAACACTTTTTAATAAGAATTAATCAAAATGACGTCGTTACTTAGATACTCAGGCCGGGTCATTGGGTTGGTTCACAAAACCTATCACTCGAATCGATGACTGGACGGATTTATCTAATCTAACTCAAATTGATCAGTCTAGCCGAACCAACCCAAATATATATAATCGGGTCGGATCAAGTCATTCGAATTCACAAGCCCACGAGATGAATTGTGTAGCCCTAATTTTTAGTATACGGATCCATTGGTCTTGGTTTACATTGGACGCGTCTCCATAAAATGGTAACAAGGACAATATTTTTAAATTTATTATACCTTTTACTTTAAGACCAATTAGTTTTTCTCTTTTTGATCTGGCAAGATAAATTAGTTTTGGTGAAAGGAAAAGAGTGATATAAAATGATTTAATCTTCTGTCAGCTATTTTGCTCTATAGACCTATTTAGTGAGTTACTTTTGCAAGTTACATTATATTTTCTTTCCATGATTTCAAGAGTCAAATTTAGTTTAGGTATATTAACCCCTTTAGAAATATGGTTGAATTTTTTTCATAATTGTTAATTAGAGTTTAATTTTAATGCATTATCAGCTATATCTAATAATATGATACTACATTATTTAATAAGTTTAATATCTCATATAATTATTAATTAACTAAATGAGGTGTCACGACAATATTAGATGATAATATAACAAAAGATTTTACATTCACAATGCATTAAAATTAAACTATTGTTATTATATATATAGAACTTAGGAAAATAAATGGGCTTTACCAATGAAGTAATGAGAATTGGTAGATTTTTTATTATTATAATTCAAGCATACGACCTTTACTTAAATTTTTATCCACTTCAACCATTTAAGCAGATCTGGAAGATTTTAGAGACGAATGCAACATATAGATTATTGTCTGATAGATTTTTCTAGTAAATGAAATAGTTATTTCTGTAATTAAAACAAATGATCTTTACCAAAATTTTCACCAACTCTAACCATTCGTAGCAACTATATATTATGGTCTGGTGTTGGAAGTATCTCATCGATTAAATTCAAGGAGTTGTACTATTTCTTTTTCATTTTAGTATCATTGCAAATGCCAATGCCAAGAACATTTTTTTTCCCCTTTACAATAACAAGGAAGAAGATTGAATTCATGAGCTCCTACCAAGTATAATATCAGTCACACCTATTCTTAAAGCCTTAAAATGTTGCACTCTTAAAAAATAGTGCCCGTTTTGACGGCAAGTGGCAACCCATTTGGAATTACAAGTTCATTTTTATTTTAGATCCTTACACAATTTGAGTATACATACATGTACATCGTACACTTCAGTTCAGGTTCAGTATAATTTTTACAAACGGATTCCATATTATTTAAAAAAAAATTATACTTTCGTTCTCTAATTTATTTTCTGTTTTTAAATTCGTCTTTTAAATAATAAACTTTTTAAATTGATCCTCCAAGTTATAAAAATCTAATAATATTATTCTTTCATCTAACTCCATTAGTTCTATCACCGTGTGTGATAGAAAATTACTTAGTTGGCATATGATATGATAAAAAAGTATGCACTTGACATGTGACATGAAAAGTAATACATATGACGTAGCTATTGATTCTTCTTCTTCTTCTTAGGATTTCTGCTTCATCTTTTTCTTCTTACTATTGCTTATCCTTTATTCATTCTCTTATCTATTTCGACAATGGCTCTGCAATTAAATCGAACTTCAATGGTTGCAAATCATCGATTTGCCGCCATACCAAAATGAACCTTGGGCTACATGCTCAAAGTCACATCACCAATTCGCCGCACCTAGAAGGCTGAGGCCTTGCACCTCTGTGCCACTGTCAAAGGTACCAGACTTCAAAGGTCAAATGAATGATTGAGGTTTGGAACAACTGTCAACCACGAGGATAAAGTCATGGTCTCAATGCAAAAGCCATTGTCAAAGCTCGATCAGAAGGTCGATTTGCAGAGCCACCATCGAAGTTTGATTTGCAGAGCCACCGTTAAAATAAAGATGAGAAAGAACAAAGGAAAAGTAACTATATGAAGAATAAGATGAAATAGAAACCATAAGAAGATGATAACAAAATTTGACGAAAGGTCAACGTTGTTAGATTTTTATAAGTTGAAAGACAAATTTAAAATGTTTATTAGTTAAAAGACAAATTTGAAAATAAAAAATAAGTTAAAGAACGAAAATATGATTTTTATCTATTATTTACTCTAATTTTCTAGATTGTCACTATCCCGATGTTTGAGCTCAATTAATTACATATATAATAGTTAGTTTTTTACAAATTTATAATTATATTATATCAAATTAAACATTTTAATTATCTAAAAATATATTATAATTTAAAAAAATTTATACTTAGAAAATAATTTCAAGCGAGATTTTACATATGATTTGATGTAAAAAAAAAACATATGATTTGATTTTATTTTGTACCTAGTTGAAATGTTATCTATAAATTAATTATTATGACCAACTATTTTAGTCTAGGGATCCATTGGTCTTGGTTTAGATAGGACGCGTCTCCATAAAAAGCTTACAATTAGGTATGGCAAAATTACCCGTACCCGTGAGGATCTGCGAGGATTATCTGCGATGCATGAGATGGATCTGGATTTAATAAATAAGTGGGGATTATAAGACGCTACAGATACCATGCAAACCCGTTTAAGATATATATTTTATTTAATATATATCATATATTATAATTCTTTTTCTTTTTAACTTTGAGATTTGAGATGAAAATACGTATATTTTATTATTTTAAAATAATATTTTTATTAAATGAATCCATAATGATAAAATTTGTTGAAAAAATATATACTATTTATGTAATAATTATTTATGTAAACTAATTATTATAAAATATAATTAGATTTAATTTGTTATTTATAATAATTTTTTAATTTTGTAAGAATCTTATATTGTTAAATAAAATTATAGTATGTGATGTTAAAATTTATTTTATTTATGTTTGTTTTATAATTTTTAAAATTTTATTTTAAAATATCAAATACTCGTATATACCCGTGAATACCATGCGATATTCCATCTATCCGTAGAAGATTATAAATGAGTCTTTGAAATAAACGAACAAAAAGACTATCCGCCCCCGCCGTCCTTTGATTGCCATCCTACTTACAATGACAATATTTTGATACCTTTTACTTCAAGAGCAATTAGTTTTTGGTGAAAGGAAACAGAGTGATATCAAATGGTTTAATGTTCTGTTAGCTATATTTTGCTGTATAGATTTATTTGGTATGTTATTTTTGCAAGTTACTTTTTTTTTCTTTCCATGATTTTAAGAGTCAAATTTAGTTTAGAAATAGGGTGATCAATGAAATAACGAGAATTGGTAGATATTTTTTTTTTCGTACATGAAAGAGTTAGTAGCATAATTCAAGAATACGACCTTTACTTAAATTTTTATCAATCCCAACCATGTAAGCTGAATTGGAAGATTTTAGAGACGAATGCAACGTATAAATTATTGGCTGATAGGTTTTTTTTTTTTTTTTTCAGGAAATGAAATAGTTATTACTGCCATTAAAACATACGATCTTAACCTAAATTTCCACAACTCCAAGTACATAAGCAGAGGTCGTAGCAACTGTAAATTATGGTCTTGTATTGCAAGTACCTCGTCGATTCAATTCATTGAGCAGTACAATTTCTATTTCACTTTAGTATCACTGCATCTTCAAGAATAGTGAATTTGGGTCAAAAGAAGAAAATGATTCAAGATGCAACAGCGAAGAAAATAAGTTTCTTTTTTTTTTTCTATTTCTTTTTCTTTACAAGATAGAAGTTTGAATATATGACCTCTCTTACCATCTATCAAAATCAGTCACGTATAACCTATTTTTAAAAGCCTTTTTGTTACATTCTCGAAACACATGATACACCTTTTAAAAATACCAGGTCAGTGTTTCGAGAATGAAACATTTATTGGATTTCAGAGAGAGTTGAGTAAAATAATTAATGTTGTATTGAATCTCTGTATGTATAGTTTATATAGTTCTTGTTTTGGTACAGGAAATTACAATGAGCTAGACTGTATACTATCTAAACTAAGCTAACTGTCTAACTACGTTCTAACCAATTGCTAGATTAAGCTAAATCTACATCAGTTACTAATCTGGATCAGGTGGTTTTTTCTTAGATTCATGTGGAGGCTCTAATACCTCCCTCCATCCCCCTCAAGCTGGCGAGTGGTAAATGTCTACCATAACTAGTTTGGGAAGGAATGCAGCAAACGAACGTGAAGTAAGAGCCTTGGTGAAGATGTCTGCTAGTTAATCACGGGAAGTAATAGGCAATAAACGCATCAGACCAGCTTGAGACTTCTCCCGAATAATGTGACAATCAATCTCTAAATGTTTAGTTTTTTCATGAAACACTGAATTGGCAGCGATATCCAGAGCACTTTGATTATCACAATATAGGACATCATATATATCTGGTGCAAGTAACGTAGGTAAGCCATTGAAGTTCACACGTGGTTGAGGCTAATGCATGATATTCTACCTCTGAAAAGGACCTTGAAACTGTGCACTGCTTCTTTGATTTCCAGGAAATGAGAGAATGTCCCAGAAAGAAGCAGTAGCCTGTGATGGGGCATCTGGTGTAAGTACAACATCTTCAATCAGCATCACTGAATCCAAGTAATTGCACAGAGGAAGAACGAGAAAACAGCAAACCATGGCCATGACAACATTTCAAATACCGAAGTAATCTCATGGCTACACGTAAATGAGTCATGGTGGGACAAGATAAGTACTGGCTCAACCGGAAAATTTCATTAGTGTAGCTATATCACAAGCTCATGTTTCTTACTTAGGTGTAGCTATATCACAAGCTCATATTTTTACGATCTCAATCTGTATTTACTTGACTGATGCTACAAATCTCCATCAAGCTTGCTTGTTATTTCTTTATAATTGAACAAAAGCAAGGAGAAAGTCAAAGAGCGAGATGTCTACTACACGTAGGCCGAGTCTTGCCTTAGCTCTTTAGCCAGTCCCTCAAGCTTTGTACTAGCGACTACGTGCCTCAGGGACAGGAAAGATAGATATAAACAATTAGATTACATATAGTCTTTTGTTTTATTTATAATATTGCAGCCGTTCCTTTGAGTAACTATAATATTCATTAAGTGAAGAGCAGCCTTCTCAAGTAGATGATAGATTGGAGGACGCTGCATATAATTATGTAAATTCATCATAGATATATCATTATTATTCATTTAGATGGAAATGACATCTGGAATAGTGAGAGATGTGGTCAATGTCTTTCGAATATACTTTTATGCTTTTGTTGCTGTTTAGTACAGCTTTGCCAGTTGTTTGTATGTGAGGTGTTGCAATACTAGTATTTCGAAAGGTTGGGTAGGACCGTCTATTGTCTAAAGTTACTTATGTGCACATGATATTAGCTATTGTTACTTATTGTATAAATGGTTCTTTCGTGTTAAACAGGTCCAGATAGGCTTTTTGGGGTTAAGCACCACTAGGAGTATTGAATGAATATCGATGGCTTATTGAAGGTATTTTGTGGCAGTAACCCATTTCTCTTGTCAAAGTTTAGGAAACGCTGATGGTGGCAGTTTCGTATTGTTTCTTGAAATGTGATCTAGAACTTGCACTTGACAGTGGTCTTCTTATTTTCATCATGTGTTTCGTTCCCATTGTTGAAACAAAATAAAATTGGTTAATTTGGTGCATTTTCTTCCAATACTTTGTCAATTCAATCTAATCCCAATGTTAATTTCTTCAATGAATTTGTAAATATTTCAAAATTGTTAAATGAAAAATGATCATCTTATATCATTTTTTATTTTACATTACTTTTTACCATACTTTTTAATGATTGTGATTAAGTGAGAGAAAATGATGAGAAGAAAATGATATAATCAATGGTATGAGAAGTAATGTGAAAAATGATGTGAGAGAAAAATAATGTAAGAAAATCATGATTGTTGTTAAATATAATATAAATAACATCGCAAAAAAATTATTCTAATGGAAACTATTCTGTCCTCTACTTAAGAGAGTGGTTCTCCGAGAGTCTCACCTTAGTCTTCAGACAATCCGTTGATTGAAGACAGGGTGAAATAACTGCAAAGCTACTCTAACCCATTAGTCTCAGAGTCAAGATGGTGATGAATGTATAGGTAGAAAAAAGTGAACATGTCTGACTTCTTCTCCCATGGATGCTTAAATAGAAGTCTCGGGTGCTGATTGGGTTCATCGAGTTTATTAGACCTATGTAGACTAATTAGTTGGGACGAGACCAATCGGGCCCATCCGAGTTTATCGAACTTGGACGATCCACAGCCCCCAATTTGGACAATCAATAATGATAGCCTAAGCTTGTATTATCAATGATTAGGCCCATCCGAATTTATTGGGCTTGGACGGTTCACAACCCTCCAGTTCGGGTAATCACAAGGTGAATGACTAAGCTTTTTCGAGCTCGTCGTAATTTTCAGCTTCGTCCCTGAGTAATCTTTCAAGGTGAGTGGTGAAGTGATCCGATTTTTCTCTTGATGTTTCAAGTTTCTATTCATTATTTTGTTAATACCTGGTTTTTTATTTCAAGGTATTTTTACAACTCAAAAGTATTTTTTAGTACAACTTTAAAATACAAACTATGCCGAGATAAGAAAATATTGAATTTTTCCATGTTTGTTATCATATCGAGTTCTAGTTTCTTAGATTTTTTCAGGGATTGTTTTAGTCTTGAATTTTTCCAAATTCTTCATGCTTGTACTTCCCAAGACTTAGGCAATTTTTCTCAGAAATCGAGGTCTTTAGAAGTCTTATGTGCATGTATTTTTCTTGGACTTAGGTAATTTCTCTCAAAAACCAAGGTCTTTTATGTCTATATTTCTTAGAATTTAAGTTATTCCCCTTTCAACCCAAGGTTATATTTACCTCTAATTTGAGGTCTTTTACCTCCAATCCGAAGTTATGTTTGTCTCTAATTCAATGTTTTCTTAGCTGAGCCAGTATTGTATGGGCATCATGGCTTGACCATGATCTCAAAAATTTACTGAGTTGGGTTGAGTACATATTTTGGGCATCATGCCTTGACCATGACCTCAAAAATTTACCTAGTTGGGCCGAGTATATATTTTGGGCATCATGGCTTGACCATGACCTCAAAAATTTACCAAGCTAAGCCAAGTTTATATTTTGGGCATTATAACATGACCATGACCTCATAAATTTACTGAGCTGGGTCTTTTTATCATCTCGAGTTTTCAAGGCTTTCGTGTGAACTTTTCCAAGAATTTTTATCATCTTGGGTTTTCAAGACTTTCCCCTAGAATTTTTCAAGAGTTTTTATCATCTCAAATTTTCAAGGCCTTTTCCTATGATTTGTGTGCCTGATGTTGTAATGCTGAAGATTTTATTTAGTTATCTTAATCATATCATATAAGTAATTCTAATAATAATATACAATTAAAATAAACGTAATTAAATTTTCATACTTCGATAAAATTGATTGTGTTGAGGTATGATGAGATTGTCAAATTATGACTAGTGAATACAAATTATGGTAAAAGAAAATAGTACTAATTAAATATGATTAAAATACAAATTATGTAAAAGAAAATAGTACAATTAAATAATTAAAAAAGTCAAATAAATGGTGGACGCAATATTACATAGAAGTCTTTGTTTTCTTTAAGAAGGAAAAAATATCCATGTCTAATAAATAAATTACATGACTAGTAAAATTAATTAATTAATAATAAAAGAAATGAGTTAAATTAAATATGATTATAAATCTCAATTAAATAGGTAAGCAATTACATGTTAATTGCAAAAAAATAATGTCAATTTACCACTAGTAATGAGTGTAATAACAATTAAAATGATGGTCGTATGTAATAATTAAATGAGTGGCCAAATAAGTTGGTCTAAAGGCACCTTTTTCATTAAATCCATGGCTATTACCATCTTCAAATAATAGATAATAGTTCCATGACTATTACATTGCATGATTTTGAACATTGAGCAAGGAAATAGGCTAATGAAGAAAAAAAATGATCATAATATGCATAAAGCCATAATTTATAACGATCAAATAGTTTAATTTATAGAAATTTTAATATTATATTATGAATTATCTCTCTAAAAAACTTAAGCTGTTAGATTTTGACATGTAAATAATTTTATTATCTCTTTAACATTTTTTACTCACAAATCACATCTTGTTAGTGGTAGTCTCAAATCCCAATGAGGCTCTACCCAGTAAAGTCTAGAAAAATAAGAATTAAAAATTACTCCTAGAGTCAAAGATCCAAAAAGATGTAAGAAATGATAACTATACGACTCACCCCAGTAAGTGACGCGATGTTATTCCAGGCGCAGTCTTGTTCTTTTTACAGCAACCATTTGTTATAAGTACTAATGTCTATGTTTCATGGGGAAGTAGGTTTTTTTCTCGTTTCCTTCCTTTGTTCCCCTTTCATATTTTTGCATAATGCAAAAAGCCGAATGAGTTCATTCACTAGATGCTTTAACGAAGCGGCGCAAGCCTATACTAATAAGAAGAAAGATCAAATGATTTATACATCAAATAATTCATCTGTCTAAATTCCCCATCTCACTCTTAGATAAATATGATGTCATTTTTCGGACAATCTTGCCACAACAAATTGCAAGAAGCCAAAGAGTTCAATAAGGAAAACAAAAACTTGATATATATTGGCCACGTAAAGAACATTACATCTCTCAACAAAAACGGAAAAGATGGTAGGATTAGAATAAGACGAAGCGGGATACAATTAATTATTTGAATTATCACTCCATAGCAGTAACTTCATTGTGATTGAATTCTGTATTGTTTCTGGAAAAGTTCCCAAAGCTATTCGACATTCTGAGGCTTAGAAGAATCAGAACTGCCTTGATCATTCAATTTAGAATTGCTATGGCCATCTGAGTGTGCTGATTCCTCTTTCTCTTTTTGTGATTCCACTGATTCATTTTGAGATCCCTCTTCATTTTCACTCGTCTTGTTTTGAACAGTGTTCTTATTCTCAACCTGCCCCGCATCAGCATTATTCTTCGAGGATGCATCTTTCTCTTCAGAAATGGAAGAATTAGAAGCATTGACTGGCACACCGTGACTTTCATTTCTATGGTCATTAGCATTTTCATTGCTGTTTAAGTTATTCTGGCCAGCATCAGCATAATTTTTTGAATTTGAGGATCCCTCCGTGTTTTGTTTGGATGAAGTATCGGAGGAATTGACCTGGCTAACATCAGTGTTGTCACTGGCACTCCCATCACTGTTTGTGTTGCTCTGAACATAGTTTACATTGTCATTCTGCCCAGAATCGGTACTATTTTCCAACTTGGAGGATTCATCTTTCTTCGTTTCTGATGAAGTATCAGAGGAAGTGAGTTGCACCTCTTGGCTAGCATCTTTGTTGCCATTTGTATTGGATGATAAAACGTGTTCAGGTATTCCTTCTTGGATGGAATTGTTGTTGGGGTTTTCACTATGAGCAGAATTACCAGAGGTGTCCTTATATTCTCCATTAGTCACATTGCTCTCATGAGCTCCTGAGGAATCTGTTAAAGTGGAATTAGCTTGCTCCCATGCTGCATCCGAGTTAGAATCTTCCGTTTTTAGCATTGTATTGTGCAAGCTGGAGTCCTCTACCTTGGAGTTTGAGTTTTCAGATGTTTCAATCTGTTTTTCAGTTGTATTAGATATTGTGTCAGTCCTATTCTGCAAGTGAAGAGTTTCTGCACCATCTCGTGAGGGATTATTCTGCTCTTGCTGCTGCTCATCTGACTCTGCAATGGAACTCTTCTGTGAATCATTCTGTGCCTCAGCCTGATTCTCACTACCATTTCCTTGGTTGGTTGTTGTGACAGTAGAATTATTAGTCACTTCAATAGTTTCTGATTCTGTTAAATTTGAGACTGACTCATTCTGATCAAGATGAGCTACTTCAGTACCATTTGTCTGAGACTCCAGCTCAAACTCATTCTTTTCTTTTTTGTCAGATTGTTCTGTCTTGTTAAAACTTCCATCCAAGGTGTCTTGAGATTTATGGTCTAAAGCACTGGAGGCATTATGTCCTGCATAATGTTCCTCTCTAGGCTCCTCATTGTTCCTTTCCCCATCCTGAACCTGATCTTCAGATGAAACCACTTCTTGAATCTTATCATTCTCTTCTCTCCCATTTTCTGTTGCATTGCTCTCCTCCTTATCTTTTTTACTATCTTGATCATGGTTTCCGTCCACATCTTCCTTGGTTTCAGTTCTGTTTTGGTTGATCTCTTCATTTTCCATGTTATCTGTCTTTGTCTCTTCATTTTCTTGATGACTTTTTTCCTCACTAATCTCTCTACTTTCTGTTTCCTCCACCTCATTTTTGTTCTCTTCATTCTCCTTCATTACACTATCACTCTCCTTGTTGGCCATATTGTCATTCTCTTCACTAGAGTTTTGGTTATGCTCCATATTTTCCTTGTCCATCGTAGCATTTTCAGAACTCTCTTCCGTTTCTTGATCTACTGAATCCTGTCTATGCTCAGAATTCTCTTCATTGTTATTTTGCTCATACTTTTGCTTCAGGATCTCATCTTCCACACCATTAACGTCGTCCAGCTTGTTTTGCTCTTCATGCTTGCTTTCTTCTTCATCTTCTTCCTCCTTGTGCCTTGCATCTATGATGGAAGAGACCTCCACGTGAGGGTGAGGATGGGGGTCCTTCCTCCCTAACTTCACAACCTCACTTCCAGTTTTTGTACTCTCACCATAGGATGCTTCCTTCTCTCGAGAGTGTCCGACTTGATAAACCAGCCAGATACAAACGCCGAGCAGAACACATACTTGTAGAGCATGCTTCACCTTGAAGCCTTTGGATCTCGGAATCCTCTGGGAAGATGATCTGAACATGCTGAATATTCCTGAATCTTGAGCCTCAAATCTTACCTTCTCTTCCCAGACACCTGCCCAGATGAAGATTAATTTCTATCAGGGACTCCACATTATCACTATACTAACAGCTAGTGGCTACTCAACATAACTGATTACAAAGAACAAGACCAACCTAAAAAATTTCATCAAGCACCCGCAAATTCAAGATTCACATATAATACGCAGGGTGAGAGTATGTAATGATATTATCCATGGACTATGGTTTACAAAAATCAAGATCACATCAGCGAACTACTACTCATCAGGAAACAATAAAAACACCACGTGGACCATTTCTAAGTGTACCACGTGGACCATTTCTAAGTGTAAGAACTGGTTATATCTAGTCATAATTCATGTTCTAAACTTCTAATTTCTGATCAATAGCAGACAACAATGGAAGGAGCAGCATATCCGTATTCTGGAGCCAACCCAGCTCGAGAACAGAACATTATGAGTATGACCAGAAATAATCAAATGCTGAAGGAGGGCATGCTCACATGTACTCACGTTCATACAGATCTGGACTTGTTTACGGAAAAAAAAAAAAAGTAACCGACTTCGAATTACATCGAAATTGAAGAAGTTTCCCAATAACAATTGAAATGGTAAAGCACACAAATGACATACATTCCAGTTAAAAAACCGGGCTTTGGAGTTTTTCTCACCTGAATGCTTTTGAATCTGATACCTTCCCTTCCCTGGAATTGGAATAGAAGTTATTATAGCAACAAGCGAGCGGAGTTTAGATGTAAACAAGATTTTTTTTTACCGAAACTGTGGAAGGCAATGGCATTTGATATTACCTTAGAATTTCTCCATTTATCGAAGTGTACATATTTGAAATTAATGTTTTTAAAACTTAACTATTCTATTGATTAAGAAACTGCTTTATAGTTTAATTACTAGTTAAATAATTAATATTATTATCATATAATTTTTTTTTAAATTAATTAAAAATTTAAATTAAAAACTAATCAATTCGCTTATACAATTCATTAACTTTTATCAATTTTCTTAATTTTTATCTTATTTTTTATATTTCAACTGCTTATTTAATTTTTTGAATGAATTAAAACTTATAAAATAACCAATTCATAATTTAATCACTTCAATTAATTTAACCAATCCAAATTTTAAAACATTATTTGAATGACGAATCAATTGGTTTATTTTATTTATTTAATGTTTTTTAATTATTTTTTTAAAATATTAATATTAATATATTATATTTTAATAATAAAATAAAAAATATACTTTTTAATACATATTATTTCTTTATTTATTTTTTAAATAAAAAATATATAACATATAGTATAAAAAAATGGTTTGTAATATTCTTTTTTTTTTTACGTGATTTTCTCACTTACTTAAAAATTAGTCAAGTAGAGAAAAAGGTCAAACGAGGCCTTCACCTGAAAAGCTAAGGGTACAGTCAAGCATAAAAACTCGACACGTGGCATCTTATAAACCCTGACTTAAACCTTGCCATGGTCATCCTCACCCCCCAAATAAAAACGACTTTACCAATTAGCGGATCAGGAATTTTTTAATTTTTTTTTATCTTAAGTAATCAATTATAAAAAATATATAAAATTATAAAAAAAATTCACAAATTTAATTAAAACTTTTTTTTTTATGTATCTTTTACTCTCTTATAATTAATTATTTAAAAAAAAACTAAGAAGATACGATTCCCCAAAGAGTTGGAAACCCTTGTTCCTCACTATTATCTTCAAAACCCAAAAATAAAATCAAAATAAAAATTAGGTCTTTCTCCTTCTTTACCAAATCTGTAAGCAAGGTGTTGTAGCAGGTGGGACTAATCTCTCAAATCTCACCGACCCAATGACCACAAAGCTAGTTGCTTCCAATCTCCGTCACCACCTCACAAAATCAACCCGTCTCCTCCGCCGCCAGCCCCTGTCCACAGCGGCGGCTGTGGAGGCGGTGGCAGAACCCCAACACCATGACGACTCCGCGGGAATCACGATGAAGGGTGTGAAAATTTCTGGAAGACCCCTTTACCTGGACGTGCAAGCAACATCACCCGTGGACCCTCGAGTCCTCGATGCCATGCTCCCCTTCTACCTCTCTCGTTTTGGGAACCCTCACTCTCGCACCCACTTCTATGGCTGGGAATCCGACAACGCCGTCGAGCACGCTCGCGCTCAGGTCGCAACCCTTATCGGCGCTTCCCCCAAAGAAATAGTCTTTACCTCCGGGGCCACCGAATCCAACAACGTCTCCATCAAGGGTGTGATGCATTTCTACAAGGACAAGAAGAGGCACGTGATAACCACGCAGACGGAGCACAAGTGTGTGCTTGATTCTTGCCGCCATCTTCAGCAGGAGGGTTTCGATGTGACCTATCTTCCGGTTGAGTCCGATGGGTTGGTTGATTTGGAGAAGCTTAGGGCGGCGATTAGGCCCGATACTGGGCTTGTTTCTGTTATGGCTGTGAACAACGAGATTGGGGTGGTTCAGCCGGTTGAGGAAATTGGGAAGATTTGCAAGGAGTTCAATGTTCCCTTCCACACTGATGCGGCTCAGGCGTTGGGGAAGATCCCCATTGATGTGGAGAAGTGGAATGTGAGTTTGATGTCTTTGAGTGGGCATAAGATTTATGGGCCTAAAGGGGTTGGAGCATTGTATCTTAGGAGAAGACCCAGGATTCGTGTTGAGCCTCAGATGAATGGTGGTGGACAAGAGAGAGGGATTCGAAGTGGGACATTGCCTACCCCTTTGGTTGTGGGGATGGGTGCTGCGTGTGAGGTTGCTATGAAGGAAATTGAGTATGATGAGAGGAGGATTTCTGCATTGCAAGAACGTTTGCTTAATGGGATTAGAGAGAAACTTGATGGGGTGGTTGTGAATGGGAGCATGGAGAGGCGCTATGTTGGGAATTTGAATTTGTCATTTGCGTACGTTGAAGGGGAGAGTCTGCTTATGGGGTTGAAGGAGGTGGCTGTCTCCAGTGGCAGTGCCTGCACTAGTGCCAGTTTGGAGCCTTCCTATGTGTTGAGAGCGTTGGGAGTGGATGAGGACATGGCTCACACTTCTATTAGGTTTGGCATTGGGAGGTTCACTACGGAGGCTGAGATTGACAGGACGATTGAGCTCACGGTTCAGCAAGTGGAGAAGTTGAGGGAAATGAGTCCACTTTATGAAATGGTGAAGGAAGGCATCAACATCAAGGACATTCAATGGGCACAGCACTGATTATCTTCACAAGGAAAGTTGATGACGTGATTGGATCTGTGACGGGCTGTATGGGATATGGATAACCTCCCTTGGAGATAGTTAAACATATGTGGTGCTCAACCATATAAATAATCATTGGTCATCCAGATCTCTGGTAACCTTTTAGAATCGTTTTGAGAATCACAATAGGTAATTTAGGATGAAACATGCTCATAAATGGTTATGTATAATACTAGTATAATACCTTTCTGGTATTGCATGCATTTCCTTCGCAAGTGCCTAAATTAGATTATGATGACAGAATAAGCACTGATACTCAAAACCTGTTATAAAGTTTTGATTTTGTTTTGTTATTTTGTGCCTTGTTGATCTTTAATACGTATGGTCAATTACATATGGTGAATTGTTGGTTTTAAATGCATTTTCCTGGCAGATTAGTAAACTAGATGATGATAACAGAATAAAGGACAAATGTTCATAAGCCATTTTCTTCGTTTCCCGACGTGGTCTATGGTCGACATTAGATATCTACCGGTTTTAATTATTTAACAGCTTTGTGAATATTGTTTTCCCTGTGTGATGGCTTTGGTGAGCTTGGTGTTGGCATTGCTATCCACTCATTTAGATTTGAGCATGTTTTCCAGATCTGTGTATTGGTGTTTTCTTCTGAGTTAATGGTGGTGCTTTTGGTGTTGATCTGGTGGGGTGAGTTTGGTGATGAGGGGCTTATCTGCGTCAGCAAGAGCAAGGTGAGAGAATTGGGTGAGGAAGAGAGAGAGATGGAGAACAGAGCAAAGATGTAGAAGAAGGAAGATGGGTTTGTGTCAATTTTGGTTGAGGGTTTTCTTTTTTAATTTTTAAAAATATAATATTTTTTTTAAAAAAGGATGAGTTAGATTTGTTAAATGAGGCGGATTTATTTTCACCATCTATTATTTGTAAAGATTAAGATTTGTGCACTTTACTCTCTAATACGATAACAAAACCTTTTCTTCATCCCCAAATCTTGCTTTGGGGATCTTAGCAAAAAATTAAATTAAAATCTTGCCCTGCGGAATCTGATTTGTATTTGGTCTTCCGGACTTGAGCAGTTGATGTTTCCTTGTGCATACTTTCTTCCGCTCTACATATCCTAAAATGTAGCAACTTAGTTTACGTTTTTTTTTTTTTTTGTGTGATCAGTTTACGTTGCGATGTGTATGCTTTGGCTCCTGCACTCTGAACTAATCGGCTAATCCCTTTGTTTCTTGTGATTGTTTCTGGTTACATGTTGAAACCGATATGTAATTTTGATTTGTAACATTTTTGCGTTCACCTTAATTATTAAGTATTTAAAAATATTTATTCTCTGGTGAACAACTATCTGCTAAGATTTATAAGGAACTTTGCTGAGGATTGTAAATAAAATGAAAGACAATAACTTCAGATACCAAATGAACTGTACAATTTTTGAAGACTCTTCTTCAGTTCAACATGGGGGGGTACTGGGCACGTACATTATTACAGTTAAATCGAAGTAGCAAGGCAAAGCCCACTTGGTATTAAAGGGGTTTTGCCACTTGCCACTGCCAACCATCGTTGGCCCAAGTCTGGTCATTCTTCAAAATCAAAATGCATCCAGGTTGATGCAATAAAAAAATGGAGGGTGATGGCAATTTGCTGGTGAAAATGCCCTGACAAAGGCGTTATACAATCATCTAGCTTTTATCACTTAGTGGCCCATCAGCATCTGATGGGAACTAGAGTATGACTGGTGTGTAGTTGAGGGCAGTACATTTTGTCCACGCCACAGGGATGGGGCAACTTCAAAACCGTGTTACTGATACTGATATTTACAGCACAAAAAACTTGAGGAAAAGGAGTGGGAATTGGAATCAGAATCCCTTTTCTTCCAGTGGTCCCGAAGCTTTTCAGTTGTGTATGTCTTGACCTTTGCACCAACATTCTCTTTTATCTTGTTGAGTTTAGGATAGGATGTTCATGAGGGGCTCCCACTTCTCTCAGCCTCACGTGACTCCTGCCACCCACTCTACTCCTATATTCTTCTTCCCCTTGGCCCTGCCCCTTAGGTTTACTGACCATAAAATTCTGCTTATCGTTTCAACTTCAAGTGTTAAACTCAAAAATGACAGAAAAGGTTGTTTCGATCTGCTTTCACTTTTAACATACAGGTTCTGTTCTTT
Source organism: Ormosia emarginata (assembly GCA_029884605.1). Taxonomy (NCBI): domain Eukaryota; kingdom Viridiplantae; phylum Streptophyta; class Magnoliopsida; order Fabales; family Fabaceae; genus Ormosia; species Ormosia emarginata. The sequence continues at coordinate 18,190,253 of JAQQTP010000060.1, read as the reverse complement.
CTGTAGTCATTTTCGTCGGCGTCAGAGCTTTTTATAAGGTCTCTTTTAATCACTAGTTTTATAATGATTTTTTTTTGGGGTACAAGTTTATAGTGATTTTTTCATTGTTAGTCTTTCATGTTGTCCTTTAGTTTGTTAACTAAATACTGAATTACATTACGTGCAACGAGTGTAATAAAATTAGCTTCTTTCATGTTGTCTGTCTCAAACCAGACCCATTTATGGTTATACTTCACATAATTTCGGAAAGATGCATAACCATTTAAATTTACAAGAGATCAATGCTTGTTCTGCCTTTTCAACAAGTTATGCTCATAGAAAAGAAGCTATGCACACGAGGTTCTAATTTGCTTCTGGACAAACGGTTTTTTAAAGGGCAATACTGTTGCAGCCTATATTTATGCAAACAGCAAAATATGTCTGCACAATTCAATCAATCCTGCCAGATCAAAATAATAATAATAATAATAATCAATCAATCAATCCTGAATTCATTTCACTGTATCGAACCCATTATTATTGTAATTGTAATGGATACTCATCAAATAAGACGAACTTGTCCAAACACCAAATGGTCCAAATCACAAGTTTTCTTCTTATTTTCTTCAGGCTGTATTAAAACGATGACCAAAAAACAAAAAAACGCCGTGGAAAAACAATTCAAGTTTGCCGCAGTTTGAAGGTAATAATACATCTTAGTTTACTAAGTTGTCTCCTCCCTCTTCTCGTTCCATTCCATCCCTGCGGGTAGTGCCACATTTTGTACTAAATTTGGGTCAAACAAAAATTTCAAAAGATAAAGTGTTTTTTTTTTTTCATTTAAACTTAGACGTCTCTGATCATAAAGAAGCCTGTTCTCTTCCATCGTTTCAACTCCCACAATGAGAAACGGAAATCTGTGAAACACTCCTCAGATTTTGCTTTACTCAAAACAGCAGCTGATCTCCTGCCTTCTTACTACTGATATATGCCAATCAACAGTTTCAAGATGGGAAGTGTGTTACATCATGTGACTTGTTATATCGTCTTGTCATTTCAAATAGAAATCACAAACTTGGGTTTCTTTCCAACTAACCATCTCCCTGTATTCATGGACACACAAGTTCTTATGATATTAGAAAAAATTTAGCCGTGGATATCGCTTGTCTTGGGTTGCTTCGAGGAGATCCACTGCTTCCTTTCAGTGACTAGTTATCAGTGTCTATTGCCCCTTTGACCATTCAGTATATAGTGATACTCGTCCTGTGCAGCTCACAGTAGAGTCAAATAGTGGCATTACATTGAGCCATTGGTAGATCATCTATGGCTTAATCATTTTCTACCAGCAGAAGTTGTAACTGAAGTGCGACTTTGAATTTGAACATTGTTACATCACAACTTCTTTTTTTAGTTGTTATAGATATTTACCAAAATTACAGTTTTCTTAAAAGTATTCACAAAAATTTAGATTCTAATGTCTATAAAACCAAATCAGACATGAATATATGATAGAGTAACTAACAGGAGTGGCAGTAGGTCATAATTTTTTATCTTTTTGGTTTTAGTTCGTTTATGTGAATAAAATTCTATCATTATAGCGGAAACTGCTTGATCTCATGTATAAATAAGGTTTTGTTCTAAAATTTTTGTAGTGGATGGTGTAGGCAGCTATCCACAGCCACAAGGTAATATAGATTATTCACTCCAATTCAGGGGCATGGGACAGAGCAGATGAAAAATATAAACGAAAGCAACCTAATACTTGCTCAGGACAAGTACTAAGCAATCAATCTCTTTCACGTTTTGGAGGGTATTATAAAACAACGAAAATTCAAGAGGACAATCAAAGGTTAGCATGTCAATTTATTTTTGTTGCTTCCTCTGATTGCATGCTGCAGGGTTTGGCTCGAGCCAGTGTACTGACTACCGATGTCTCAATCAAAAATACAAAAGTAAAAACCAGATAATACTGCACGGCATTGGATTTTCAAAAGTGAAAAGATTTATTGTATTCTTTAACCTCACGTTTACGTGGAGGATCCTCGAGAAAAACAAACAGGGGCCATGTTAGGTGAAATCCTTTTCAACTTACAACCAAATCTTGTATGTACATCTTCTCTTCATCCTCAGTTAAACGTTAATAGTGGATCCTCGAGAAAAACAAACAGGGGTCATGTTAGGTGAAATCCTTTTCAACTTAAAACCAAATCTTGTATGTACTTCTTCTCTTCATCCTCAGTTAAATGTTAACAGTGGAGAGAGACTTTTCGTTTGTGCAGTTTATAGACATATTATTTTATATTTATATAATTTTTATGTTCTATCTCGTTTTCTGCCTTATGTCACGTAATACTTATGTGAATGGATGTAAGCCATAAAGATGAGGCAGAATCATTATTCTTATCATTCCATGCATATATCTTTCTTGTATTCGTACAAAGAATGAAAGAAGTAAAAATATAGAGAAATTGTCACTCTAGCCTACATGTGCATTTCACAAGCACCCCAAAATGTTAGAAATGAACAGAAGAAAGCAACCAAGCTGCTCTTTGCAGGTTGAGATTTTAATGACCAAAAAGTAACACTCATTTTAAGTTTTAAGCTGACAGAATCTGTTTAGAGTAACAAAAGCACTAACTCAATTAGCACATTGCAAGTTACACGTTGGAGTTGGACAATGATTAGCAACCGCAAGTGATAACAACTAAATATTGCCAACAAAAAAATGGAGGGTAGTTTCTCGGGGGCTATGAAGTAAGTACGGCACACATAAGATAAAAGCTTTTTGCTCAGAGTGAGGAGGACACAGAGAAGTAAGAACAAAAAAGGCTCCAAAAAAAGAAAAAAAGAATTACTTGGAAGCCTATATCCATATACAGAATTGACAAATTGATTGGTATCCAAAAGAACTCAATTGTGGGAAAATTGGAATCAGGGGTTGAAAATAAGGTTCCCACATTTGCACTTCCAGCTCATGGGCTTGTAGTTGGAACTGTCTTCTCCACTGGCATAAGCAACTGTAGACACCGTTGAAGGGTTGATCTTCCTGTTCTTCGCTTGGGGGTTTGTAGGCACCTGAATAGCCTCACAGGGTCCACAGGACCTGCACCTTCTCTCACATCTAGGTGGCCTTGAGCCTATCTGTGCCCTCACCATCGCCTTATCATCACGTATTGTCTGCACAAATCACCATAATTCCCCAGAAAATTGAAGTGTTTTATCACTCATGCTAGTTAGCAGAAGCAGGAAAACATTTTAAAGGTAAGCCGAATTCTACCTGTTGAAAACCATTCTGTTTGACTTTGAGAGTCTTGCTATCTGTTAGAAACAAAAGAGAATATAATGTTAGTTGGAGCTGGTTTCTATTTGGCAGCTTTAAAAGAATTGCTCATGTACCTTCAGTAACAAATCCCTGCAGGGTCCAGCTTGAAACTATCAGAAAGAAAAGAGAAATGCTAATAAAGCTGAGTCTTTGACCACAAATGACATGATGATCACACCCCATTTCAGGGAGAACTCTGTTGTAGTGTAGGGAGGAAGAAAACTGAAAGTGGATGGAGTTAGAGAGAGCTGATCAAGAAAGGGAATCTGATTGAAAAAATTGGAAGTTGGCTCCAATTTCAGGGAAAAAGAGAAAGAAGGAAGAAGAGAGTAGATATAAGACAGAGATAGAGGGTTTAGTAACTGAAGGGACGGACAATATAGGATGTAGCAAACAGCACTAACTGAATGACACCATAGCAAGTAGCAAGCAATATATTGTTATAAGAGTTTCTTATGTAGAAGTGATGGAACATAGAAAGACAAATGAGAAAAATGCAGAGGGGGAAAGAAAAGTAGGAGCCCCGAAAAGGGAAACACCTCTCCGTCGGTTGACGAGCCCCTACCCAAACAACAAACCAAGATTGTATAATAATGAGAATGCTATCATACTCCTTTTAACACTTGTTTTAATAAGCATTAGAACCCTGAGAACCGCAAATAGATGATATATAAGACAACTAGAACCTAGAAACAGCAAAAAGCCACAAGTTTCACCAGATGTAAGGGACAAGCTCCTACTAACGGACATGCATTTACAGCTGTGGATTTTGGGTTTTTCATTTTTTTTGTTATAGATATATACTGTTTTTTCATTCATCATTTTTTATTTGTTTTGCTTTGGTTTTTAATATAGTGGGAAACTGGGAATGAGGTGTACCCTTCATTTTTTTTGGTTTCTTGTAGTATGTGATCAGAGCAGTCCCACCATATAAGGCCACATCCCTCTCTATCTTTCTCTGTGTCTCTCTGTGTGGTAAAGAGAAAGAACATAATTTCTTGCTCAACATTATGGATTTATCTTTTCAATCTATGATTATGCAATCACATGAGATCCTGGCAATCACTCTTCCTTTTTTCTGGTTGGAGTTTGGTAAATCTGATGGCATGATCAGGTTCAGATTTCAGAACATGCATTGCATCCCTTCTGTTATGTTTCGTAGTCATACTGCTAGGCTAGCGACTAAATAACGAGGCAGTCGCATAATGATGCTTACATAACACCTTTCCTATACTCGTATTTCTTGTCATTTTGTACATTTTTGGTGCGGGAAGTATAAATTGAAACTCCAAATCTGACGCCTTTTAAATCTCGTTTCGGACTCCATAAACTAAACTTTGTGTAATATAAGCTTATTGACGTCCACATTGCACGTCAGTCATTTTTGTTTGGTCTTGGTGCACCGTGCACGTCAGTAATTTATTACTACTATATATATATATATTTTTTTTAGGGTCATATTGTTTTCTGAAAGAAAATCTTTTTATGTATATATATATATATATATGGTGTATATATATATATATATATATATATATATTGGGTCAGTGAAAGAAAATCTTTTTGGGTGAGTGGATGGATTGTCAGGTTTCTATCATTCATGGAACGGAAGGCCCATAACGTTGTCATTTACGATTAAGCCCCGGAACGTTGATTATAAATAGATAAATATGGACTATTTGGCCCTTCTAAAGTTCTGAGCTTTTTGCTCATTTACGACAAAAAGATATGGCCCAATATGTACCCTGAAGGATTCTCCGCCCATGATGTTGTAGTCCAAACAGATCTTATAGGCTGAATGAACCCTCAGACCAAAAAAAATAAAAATAAAAAACTGAACGAACCCACTTTTTGACCTAAAAGAAATACGAAGTAACCAACTTTAATGTGACAAAAAAGATATTTTATAACAAAAATTTCACTTGATTTGTATTTTGGTTTTTATAATTATTTTATTTATATCAGTTTTAATAGTTTTAGTAATTTAGATTTTACTTTATTAGGATTGATACTTTAATAGTTAAAAATTATAACAATTAATCATTCGTGAATAATACAAATTAATATTTTAATGAATAAAAACTATAGGAATTAAAATATAAATGAATAAAAAATATAAAAATGAATATCTTAACAATACAAATTAAAATCAAAATGAATGATTTATCATAAAATTTTAAATGAATAAAAATATAATTAATATAAAAAATATAGAGTCCAAACCCATATATATATATATATACACACACACTTGGATTGACTCCATCTTTTTAAAAATTACTTTTTATTTTTTAAAAGTATTTAATCTTTTAGAAAAAAGTATTTAAATTTTGCTATAAATATATATTGTTTGAAATAATGTGATGTATAGTAATAGTTACCCCTTGTCACATGGGTAACTACACTAGATAGTTGCAATTGATTGTTGACCCTCAATATATATAATTTCATTGTACCTAAGTCAGTGTACATTTCACAATTACATGTATGTATTGAAGGTTCTTTATTGAAATTGAATTACACTAAAAAAATAATGTTTTCAAACTTGATGTCAATTATAATAGTATGTATGAATAAATAGTTAGAATATGAGTTGATCTTCTTGACCCTTGCATTGCAGGGGTGAATTTACTAGTATAAAACAATTCCAAAAAAAAAAAAAGAACCCACTTAAAAGCTCTTTATAATTCTTTTTAACCAATCAGCATAATAATTTTCTTCTCTGTAGCTAAGCGCAAGAACTATCTCTAGCTCTCCTCTATTTAGCTCTCTACAGGCTTTTAAGTTATAAGATAAAAATTGTTGTCCATACTAGTGAGTATCCCGCCTTTCACTGGTTTTTTAAAATTTAATTAGAATTTAAGAAAGTAAAGATTAAAAGTGAAAATGTTTAAAACTGAAAAGAGAAATATGCATAATTGTATTAAAAGAAAATTTGAATGTTTTTTAATATAAGTTAAGAATAACACGTTATTTATTGAGTGAGAGAAACATGTAATATATAAAGTTTTATTGGAGCAATTAGCCTTCACTGACATTGTTGTGAGACGGATTAGGATTATTTCCTATTGCCAAAAAATAAGAGAAGTCTTATTTTGCCAAATGAAAGGTAAATAAAAAGACAAGCAATGAATGACAAAGAACAAGCAAATAAAATAATGGAAGCCAAAACAAGACCTCACCTATTTTTTAACAATATGAGAGAATCTTGATCCGTTATTAAATTAACCTTTAGACTGTTGTAGTAATTAAATAAAACACTCTTTAAAGTGGTGACTTCAATATTTGAACTTCTAATATTACAAATAAAATTTGCTTAAAATCACAACTCACTTCTATTACGACCAACTACTTCCATTACAGCTAAGGTTCGCATGTGATTGTAGCAATTGGATTGTAGCCAGGGAGTCAAGTAATGTCATATGTATACGAAGATAATAATACCAAGTAATCTTCTTGAGATGATATTAGATTCAGGGGCAAATTTCGTGATGTTTTCCTTATTTACAAACTTATTATTTAACTTTGGATAACCATTTCAAAGGCGTGATCACTGCCGCAATTACTCAATAAATTTAATGTTAGTCCGTTTATGTCTTTCTTTGGTTTAGCAAATTATCCCTTTTCATTACAATTGCGTATAAAGATGGCCAAGTGTAGGTTTTGGAATAAAAATTGTATATATGGTAAGAAGAGTTTGTCACTTGTCCAAAGATTATCCCTATAGCAACTCTCTAGTGTCAGTAATAGAAGATTCTTAAAATCTATATTTGAAAAAAGAAAAACAAGCATCCCAATCCTAGCCATAGCAAGCTGGTTTTCTACTGCTTTCATGTCTTGTTGGTTTGAGAGAGAGAAAGAAACTGAACAAAGACACATACATACCCACACAGATTGGATTCCTTTCCAATTCTTTCATTCTTATCCACTCAGAGCATTTGTTTTTTCCTTGTCTTTTTTGGGTTTGCAGAAATGGGGAAATAAAAGTATTTTTTTATCTAATTCTGAATACTTCCTGTAATTGTGAAGCAGAAATAGAAGAGAGCCATCTACGTTGAGAAATGAGAATTCAGATCTCTGGCATGGCGTCTTCAGCTCAGCTTCGGCTCATGTCCGATCTGAAAGCCATTATAAAGGAACCCCCAGAAGGTATGATTAATAATATCACATTATTATAATACTCATTCAATTTGAATTACGATGATGCGCAGGAATGGAATTTAGATTTAAATTGCTTGACTTTGGGATCAGGGTTGTAGCGCAAGTCCTCTATCCCATGATAATTTGTTCGTGTGGAGCGCCACCATATTTGGTCCTGATGAGACCCCTTGGGAAGGTACTTAATTCAATTCATAGCCCTGAACCTGATTCTATGTGTGCTTGCTGTCTCTGTTTCCACTTTCTGCTCAGCTGATGCTGAAATCTGGAATCTGGCTGGAACATTATATTACATGCATTACACAGGTGGTGTTTTCAGTTTGCGGTTGACCTATGGTGACAACTACCCGGAAAAGCCTCCTCGGCTTCGATTCACTTCCGAAATGTTCCATCCAAATGGTTAGTTTCCCCTCCTATTTTATACTTGCAAAGTCTAGTTTTATTATGTTTTCTGTCATAAACTAATGACAGCTGTTCTATCTCATTCAAGGAATTCCTACCGTTGTAAATAAATAAAAAGATCTTAAATAATAAGAAAAGATCAAGTAGTGTTTTTCATTTCTTAGAGGATAAAATTTTACTCCAACTCAAATTGAAAAAAAGTCTTCTAACTTCTTCTAATTTAATACCACGTGTCTATTTTATTAAATTTTTATTTGTTTCAACTTCATTAATTTAATAAGAATAGACACATGACATAAAATTAAAAAGAATTAAAGAACTTTCCTTCAACTTGGGTTAGAACCAAAAGTTTTGTCCTTTCTCAAAATAAGTTTGAAGAATAGAGAAAACAAATGAAGTGATCATGATCATTTGCATTTACACATATGCCCAACACCCTAAGCTTTTCTCATAAGCCAGTCTCTCTTGATTCTCGCTTTTGTTTCCATGTTTGTAAATCACAAACTGTGGTCAAGTTCTTCTTACTGCTGTCCTATGTATGTAAGTAATGATCATTATTTCCCATGGTTATGTTTATGCAGTCTACCATGATGGTACTTTGTGTATGGACATTATTCAGGATGCATGGTCTCCTTGCCTTAATGTTTCTACCATTTTGGCATCTGTTCAGGTAGAGTCACGCTCCTATTTCATTGCAGAGGTAATTTTTTGTTTGATTGTCTCTGCTGACGAGTTATAAGAAAATTGCTGCAGTCACTTCTCACCGATCCAAATCCAGCGAGCCCTGCAAACCCTGAGGCTGCTCAACTTTACCAGCATGACATCCAAGCTTATACCAAGTATGTAAATATATATCATCATCCAGCTCCGATTTTTAATTTATCACTTGAACATCATGCTCTGCTAAACTAACTTGAAATTGGAATTATTTTTTCTTTTTATTCAGGAGGATCCGTTGCTGTGCACGTCGATCCATTGAATCATATTAATATTCAATTTGAGCTTGTTTATTCTTCCTCTGAACATTTTGTAATTGCTTGGTCGCTTTCTTATAGCGGTCGACTAGTTGGAGATTAGGTGAAGTTCTCATAAAGACACTTCAATAAATCAATCTTAAAAAGAAGACAATAATAGATGTATAAGTAGAAAAAAACGAACATATCTGATTTTTGCTATTAGAGAAATGTTTAAATAAGAGTCTCAAATGTTATTTGGACTCATTGAATTTATTAAATCTTTATACACTAATCAGTTGAGACAAGGTTGATTGAATTTACTTAAGGTTATTGGGTTTAAACTGTCCACAACCCTCCAATTAAGATTATTAGTGATGATAACTCAAATTTGTATTAACAATTATTAAACTTATCTAAATTTATTAGGTCTTTACGGTACATAACTATAAAGTAGTAACTATAGCTATTCAATAATCGACTAAAATAAATACAAGTTTCACCCCATTCCTTCGTCGTTTTAGCCTAGGTTGACTTGTTGAGAAATGGGGAATCCCACCAAAACTGAAACAACGTTGGGAATTTACATAATCTAGTGAGGCTATCCTCCGCAACACAGATTGACTGTTCCTTCCTCTTCCACCGTTCTCGTCTTATGTTTTTCTTTGACTTTGAGATTCCTTGATAGCCCAAGCTCCAGAGGTGCGTGTCAATAGAAAAGCAAGGAAATGTACTAAATGATCGAGGTAACACATGAAGGTTGAGTTTGGGGCGAGACCATTGCACAAGCACTATGACAAGAATGAGGTCTTGAAGGCTCTTGGTGATGGCATAGAAGCTAGTTTGACTGTGGAAGAAGACTTGTTAATGTTACAAATTTTCTGTTATGGAAAGACATTTGTTTTTTCCAATCAACAGTGTGATCCGTCTCTCTCCAGTGATCCATTTTATTTTTCTGTTCTTCTTAATCGTATTATATTTATAGCTTGCTAGTTTTAATTCTTGCGGATTAGTTTATTTTGTGTAAGTGTGTAACATACAGTATTTGAAGTACATTATAATTATATTATAAAAAATAAAAAAGTATTTAAAGTTAATTACAATTAGAGAGCAAGTAAATATTTAAAATTTATATTTTTTATATTTATTTTTAAATATTTAAATGAATAATAAAATATATTTATAACTTTATTATTATTATTATTATTATTATTATTATTATTATTATGTGTATCTATAATTTTTTTAATTAATTATTAATAATGTTAATTTAAAAAAAAATAAATGTCATGTTTCTAAAATTTTACATGAAAGTTTATATGTACATGTATTTTATGAGAGTAAAAGAAATATATCTTAATAATTCAATTATACATATACGAGAGAGCATTGTAAGTTAGGAAGACTCTCATACACCGACCAAGATCCACTTGACTTTGTGAAGTGCTTCAGTCTTTGAGGGTTATGGCGATAATCAGATTCATTTAAGCACATTGTGAGTATGTTTGGAGGCTAATTCTAATATACATCATCTAAAAAAAGGTATATGATACACCTTGCGATCTAAGTCATTGATTTAATCATAAAAAATATCATTGACTTATATCAAGTACAGGAAACCTGCTAAGTAAGTTATGGAAATTTGATCTAAGGGCGATAGTTGGCGACAACGACGACGACGGCAACCGACAATGATAGTCGGTTGCAATTTGCAATGACATTGGCAGGTGTGGTGGTGGCAGTAGAGGCAGGTGGTGATGGCAGTGGCTGGCGGTGGGGTGGTGGCTGACGATGGTGGTAGTGGCTGCAATTGGCGGTAACTACTGATGACAATACGAGACTGGCAATGCAACCATCGACGATGGGTGGTGATTGACGATGGCGGCAGTGTGGTAGTCGATAGTGGTTGGTGTGTGGTGACAGTAGCTGGTAGCAAGGATGGGTGACCGGTGGTAACGTACAATGGCCGGTGAATGATGCCAACAGAGGACGATGACCAATGTACGATAATTGGCAACGGACAGTGGTAGTGGTGGACGGTAGTTAACAAAAAAAATAAAAAGCAAAAAAAAATCTACAAAAAAAAGCTTGCAAAAAAAATTTACAATAACAAATAAAATTAAAAGTGTATCGTACACTCAAATTTAAGAAGATATATAATACGGTAGCAATAGCCATGGGTCAGTGTCCGTGAAAGTTCGTTTGAAGTCCAAAACGTGCCTGGTAAAATAGTGCCGTGAATGATGTTTGACAATTTTGAGACAATCGATTTTGCTTTTCAAATGTGGTTTGATCATTCAACCGCATAAGCTTTTGCGGTGAAAAAAAAATCTAATTATATATGTATTGATAAAAATATCCTCATGATTTAGTATTATATTATCATTTTAATAATATGTATAAGTATGGTCTTATTAATAATTATTTATTTAACATTACTTTTACAAAAATTACTTTCTAAATAGAAGTTTTTAACATAAATCACTACTTACAAACCAAGCAAAATCAAGTTTAAACAAAATGAAATTTACAAAATCTAATCGAAACACACAATTTGATAACATAATTCCTACAACTGAGATTGACATAATTCCTACAACTGAGATTGACTGGCCTGAAGTTCGGATCGATTGCCTTGAGATCATGTGGTGGTTGGAGTTTGAAATACCTCAACAGAAAATTTGAAGAACAAAGGAATCACATTAAAAGAATTCTATTGTGGTGTACATAGCATGAAACTGAAACACCTAGCACAGTCCTTTTTTTGTGTGGACACTCTAGCGGACATTTTATCATTTGTCTTAATTACTTGTCTAAACGTTATAATCAACGTCACAAAAAAGGTAAGCAAAATGAAAATGAAAGCTGGAAACCATACATTATAGCCAATAATTGTATATGATAAATCATATACAAGTTGATTAGTCAGGTCTAAATTTGATGATTAGACAAATCTAGGAACCCTTAATAACCAACAAAAATTAAATTCAAGCAGCACATTGTCCTCCACAACATGGCTAAGTACCACCATGATTGAATCACTGTATCTACTTATATTTTTATACAATTAGTGGTGCCAATCTCATAAAGCTTCGAGATCTTTGTTTCTGTTATTTGGTACTATAGCGTAGATCTATGTAACCAACTTTGACAGAGAAATCCGTGATCCCTAATTAAGTATCATTAACAAATAACAAGTATGGAACTTTGACTCTCTTTTTCACGTAGAGTTGTGATTTTGACGCTTCTTCAATAAATTGTGCGTTCAACTTTAATTGCCTTGATTAGTTGGTCTGATTATTGACCTTAAATGATGCAAATACGGAGTTTTGGTAGTATAGTTATACAATACAGAAATAAATTAGTATTTTAAGGGCCTGTTTGATACGCATGATATGATAATATTTGATTGTATTAGATTTGATAATATAAGGCTTAATAAAATTTTAATACTATTCAATGTTTGGCGCGACATTATATAGACGTATAAATTGGTCAACGTGAAACAAAGAAAGAGGATTTTCAACTCAGGAGTCCTGAAACAAAGCACTGGGGGTGTGGTGCTTTAGAGGTGAAGGTTGGAAGGATCAGAGAGGATGGTGGCTGAGTGCACAGTTGAGGATGGCGAAACAAAGGGGTTTGGGTTTGGTTGAGGATTGCGGAGAAGAGGAGATGGTGGCTGGGTTTTCCAGCGGTTTGGCCATGAAGGAGATTGGTGGTTCAAGGTTGAGGCATTGTGGCTATGTGATTCTGGGGTCACGGTTTCAGGTCAAACAGTAGCTGGTCATTGTGGGTGAAGTGGAGATCCAGGTGGGACGCACCTAGCTTGCAGGGTGGTCGATGTTTGGATTGTGGAAGTAGAAATGAGGTGTATTGTTCTCAAGTGTTTGGGATGGGTCTTTGTGGTTCAGTTGAGTCTGAGGTGGTTGACGAAATGAAAGGCGATGACAACTTTGGGTAGCTGGGTCCATCGAAGGAGACAACGAAGGATTAGTATTTTATGAGTTTATCCATCAAAACTTAATCAGGTTTAATCTCACCTATCAAGGTTTGATTAAGTTATACATTATTTTAATATATAAGAGGGATATATTGAATAAATTTATACAATATTGTGATTGCACCAAATAATTGATAAAGTTATAATGTATTGAATAACCTTATCATACCAAACTTTATACGTCGTGCAAAACGTGCCCTAAGCGACTCGAATAGTCAAGTTTATCGTATCCAAACATGAGATGATTATCGCATGCACATCAATTTAAAGAGAAAACAACTATGTTTCATTATTATGCATCTTTTTTTAAAAAAAAAATTAAAGCAGTTTTAGTCTCTATACATATTTCCTATTTTGGTTCTGGTTCAAATATTTTAAAAAAAATTAGTTTTGGTCCTTAGAATTTCTTATAATTAAAATTTTGGTCCCTCAAGAATCAATACCTTAATAAGTTAAACTATAAGGATCAATTTTTCAATGAGAATAGGAATTATTTACTTTTGATGAATAGAAACTATGAAGACTAAAATTTAAAAAAATAAAAGATATAAAGATCGATAATCAACTGTAAAGACTAAAAATTAAATAAATAAAAATATAGGAACTAAAACTTAAAAAAAAAATTTTGAGACCAAAATCCAAATTAATGACAAATGTAGAGACTAAAATCTATATTTTTTATGTACAATGAATGCTCGATAGGCTTTCTTATCCAGGAGCTTTTATGATAACAGCAATTTATGTAAGCGCATTAAGCTGCTATATATGTTAAATAATTTTGGATGTACCAAAGGGTTGAGAACTTTCTTATCCATGAACAAATATGTGGCAAGTTCATGTCTATACTTGTGCAACTGATTAGAAAGCAAATAGGAAGCGTTCGCCTGCTACAAGAGATATACTGTAGCTCAGAGTGCCGTAAATAATTTAGGTCCTTCAATTATTTTTGTTGTACATTAATGCCGGTTCAAGAGCCAGCCACGCCAATGACTTTATTTCCAGTGGGGTCTCTGGTAGTTTGGTGCATGATGCTGAGAAAAGGAAAGGAGGGAATCCTAATCCGTTTCAAATTCCATCAATGCTGACTAGCGACTAGCACTTGCTCTGTACTGAAAGTGAACCGTGCATTTCAAGCCTATAAAAATTTCCAACTACACTGTATAATATTCAAGGGTACGTTATTCATCTGGCTGATATTGACACAGCACCAGTTCTTAAACTGCTCTAATCCGCATGCGTAAATTTGATAATATATTTTACTGTTATGTTCCGCGAGAATTTTAAGTGCCACAATTCAACAAATGACCACAATATATGGTACTTCTGTTTACAAATCCAGAGATTTTAGCTCCAGGACGGGGTGAATTTTCGTACAATATGATAAAAGTTAGTAAGTTAAAATTTACAGCCACAAAAAAAAGAGTTCAGGTTCGCCTAATTGATTGGGAAACTAGAATAACGGTGAACTTTGTAGAGCTATGTGCTGTCCTGCCAGCTCATGCATTCACACGGTGTTAAAGAGAAATAACCTGATTCCAGATAAACACCCGAGTTTTTTTTTTTTTTGGGAGGTGGGGTTACAAAAAACCAGAGTTCTTTATTCTCCATCTATTGGGTGGCAGAAAACAACTAAATGGTGTCGGTAACATCACTTTCACTGGAAAATGGAGTATAAATGTGAATTATCGGACCTTTCGAGATGGGAAGATAATAAGTCCAAAATTACAAGTGGAAAACAAACTAAAAGCTGGAAATGTGATGGACAAGTATTTCAAAAGGCAATATTTTAAAGATCGGATGAATATGTCAGTTGGATTATGAATTAATTATATTTTTTATTCTAACATTTTTTATTTAATTAAATAATTAATTATAAAATTAATCGATTGAACCAAATGAATTATAATTCAAATGCTTTGTCGATTCAATCTCATTCAATTTTTAAAACATTATAAAAAAGGTTAAAGATTTTTTGTTTTTTGACGTTAAGATTGTTAGTTAAAGTTGATTGGAGTAATTAAGAACCAGTCCAAGCTTCAGCTTTTACTTGTATTATAATTAGCATGAACTGCATTTCCTTGGGTTATCATTGACTGATCATTATTTCGGCATTTTGAAAAGGCTAACGTATCATTAGTGGTTCTGGAAGTCGACTAGCATGGGCCAAAAATTTTGTTCGCAAGTGAAGTCCAGCTGATTGAAATTCCAACTACTAGAATAGTAGAAAAGTACACAAATTATAGTGAAATTAACGTTAATAATTGCTGATAGCTGGTTCAGATAGGACACGCATATCCACTTATCTTTTATTTTTTATTTTTTTGTGTACTATCCACTTATCTATATGCTCAGCGATTTGCTGAAGAGAATTATGGGACAATCTTTGAAATAGTTTTAAATTCCATTGCATCTTGATTCTGTGTGATGATGAGTTGTAGATATCCATGGAATGGTAACGGCTCCAATATAGCCTTTTTTTTTTCCCATGTTTTTCCTTCTTCCTTTCTTCTTTTCTTCCCCCACCCCCTTAGCTGAGAGTACAGATACTATAGATAGGTACTTCTCTTTTCAACTTTTTACCTTCTTCCAGACGCAATTTTGAACAAAATCAAACATTTGCTTCTTTGACAGACCCACAAAGGTGGGAAGGCCTAGGTACTTAGAGTGACTCTCTAATGCCTTTATATCCAACCGACTCTAAATTTTCATTTGTCAAGTAGAAAGTACATTTCAGTTGAAAGAGAGTTCAGATTTGTTAAGATTAATTCGCTATCCTGACGCTAATGGGTATTTTTGGAGAATTGCATGTAAATTCGACCTCAAATTGTGATGCTTTACAAAATAATATGTTATCATCTACAAAAAAAAAAAGATGGGATATTTTTTGTGCTCTTCTGGCAACTTTAATGCAGCTAAATTCTTGCGACTTAGCTTTCTGAGGATAAGGCCATATATTGTCTCAGCGCACAAGATGAACAGGTAAGGTTATAGGGGATCACCGTGCCTTAGGTTCTTACTCAGAGAGAATTTGTCACAAAGGTTCCCATTTAGTAGAATTTGGAAAGAGACTGTACTCATACAATTCATGATTTGAGAGAGACCTAACGAGAGGGAAATCTCATCTGTATGAGGACCATTCGGAGGAAGCTCCATTTCGCCCTATCAAATGCTATAGACATATCGAGCTTGAGCCCCACAAAGCCTCTTTTGCCAGTTTTCTATTTCCTCTTGAAGTGGAAAATCTCGTGGGCTATCAAAGCATTATCTATAACTATAATTATACTAGTACATGATCGCACACGTGCTATTTATCTATGTTTTTTTAGATAAATTCATCTTGATGTTAGGTACGAGAGTTATACAAATAATATCACATAATTAAAAATAGAATTAAGAAAATTGAAACTGATAAATAATATTTAACGTGAAAATCTTTCTAATAGTGATGAGAGAAAAATCATAGACAAGAATAGAAGATTTTTATTATGTGGAAGAAAATTACAACTTCTTTTTGAATACAAGAAGATAACAATAATACCTTCTTTTAAAATAAGAAAAAATTTTAAAAGACAAGAAGAGAAAATTCTCAGGAGAAACTATAATTTTTTTTCTCTGGAATAGAATGATGCTCTCTTCGATGGTGTGTATCTACCAACTGAAATTGTCTCTATTTATAGAAACTCTTGCATTGTGAATACAAATTCATTTGTGGCTTCTCGCATGTCATGCATTTGCTTTCTACTTTATTAATTCGCCTGCTCCACATAATGCAGCTGCTCCACCTGCTTTGTTTGCATCTCTAACCACTCCACTTGCTCCATCAACTTCTGTCTTGTTTGTAAATAATTAATCTAATTTCTTTGACTCTTGCCAATAACAATAAAGTGGTTTTATGTTGACAATCTCTCACTTAAAGTCACTTTTGGTGAGCTTTCAAAACTTTTCTCATCTTGTCAGTTCCATGCTGCCTACGTTTTTGATAGGCCATAGGAAAATCTATACCATGTAAACTTATCAGTGTTGATTTGCTTCATCATGACATTTGCTAGGTTCTCTTTGGTGTGAATCTTTTGCATATCCACACTTCCTTCTTCTACTACTTCTTTGACAAAGTGATATTAGACTCCTATGTGCTTTGTTCTGGAATGAAAGGCTGGATTCCTTGCAATGTGCAAGGCACTCTGACTGTCACAATACAAAGAAATCTTTTGTTGCTTGTACCCCAGTTCCACCATTAACCTTTTAATCCAAATTACTTCTTTGCATGCTTGCATAGCTGCCATATATTCAGCTTCTATAGTAGACAAAGCTCCAACAATCTGCAACTTAATTAGATAACCATCTCATAGCTCCTCCTGCAAGTGTAAACACATAACCAGTAATAGATTTTCTTTTATCAAGATCACCTGTAAAATCTGAATCAACATATCCCCTGACAACAAACTCTGATCCTTCAAAACATAATGCAACATCTGAGGTCCTTTTAACATATCTCAGGATCCTCTTAACAACATTTCAATGCTCTCTACCAGGATTTGCCATAAATCGACTGACCGTACCAATTGCTTGAGCAATATCTGGTTTAGTACAGATCATAGCATACATAAGGCTTCTTACTGCTGATGCATACGGTACTCGAGACATTTCCATCCTCTTTGCTTCATTGCTAGGACACATACTTGAGGATAATTTATAATTGATAGGAAGTGGGGTAGAGACATGCTTACAATCTTGTATGTTGAAGTGCCGCAAGATTTTCTTCAAGTTGTTCTTCTGAGAAAGTCAAATCTTCCTATTTTTTCTATCTCAATGAATTTGCATCCTTAAAATCTTGTTTGCTGATCCCAAGTCCTTCATATCAAACTCCCTAGCCAACTATGCCTTCAATTCTTGGACTCGATCTTTGTTGGGGCCTGCCACCAACATGTCATTCACGTACAACAGCAAGATGATAAAATCATCATCACTAAACATTTTGTAATATGTACAATGGTCTGAACTCAGTCTGATGTATTTGAGGCTAATAATGAAGGAATCAAATCTCTTGTACCAACACCTTGGTGCCTGCTTTAGACCGTACAGAGATTTGGTTAACCTGCAAACCAAGTTTTTCTTGTCTTTTTCTTCAAAGTCTTTTGTTTGGAGCATATATATTTCTTCTTCTAGCTTTCCCTGAAGAAAAGATATTTTTACATCTAGTTGTACAAGATGTAAATCAAATGCAACACACATAGCCAAGACTACTCTGATAGTGGTAAGTCTAACAACTGGAGAGAATATCTCATTGAAATCAATACCCTCTTTCTGAGCATACCATTTGATCACCAGCCTTGCACGAAATTGTTCCACTTGATCGTTGCCATCTCGTTTGATCTTATAGACTCATTTGTTACTAATGGCTTTCCGACCCTTTGGAAGTTCAACAAGTTCCCATGTCTTGTTTCTATGTAGGGCTTTCATTTCTTCTTGCATTGCTATCATCCACAGAGAAGCATCTGAACTACTCACAGTCTCTTGAAAGGTTTACGACTCTCCTTCTTCTGTCAGAAGACAATATGCATCGTGGCTTACCATAACATAGTCTAAGTGCCATGATGGTGCTCTTATCTGACGCATTGATCGTCGAACTTCTATATCATTGGCCTCATCTGGTCCTTGTTCTTCTTGCTCTGGTTCTTGTTCTGCTTCAAAGGAATCTTCTTCTCCACTTTTTCCATCTATCTGAGCTGTAGTAGCCTCTTTGGAAGTGTTGTCATTTTCTTGTTCACTTTGCAGTTCATTTTTTACAAATATCACATCTCTGTTGACAATAAGCTTGTAGGTAGTGGGATCCCACAGGCGACACACCCTTTAACACCGTCAGCATAACCCAATAATATACATTTCTTGGATTTTTTATTCAACTTTGTTCTTTCTTTGGAATTGTACATCACATATGCAGGATATCCGAACACATGTAGAGAAGAATAATCTGCTGGCTTGCCATTCCACATCTCCATTGGTGTCTTTAAACCAATTGCAGTTGATGGCGACCGATTTATCACGTAACAGACAGTTTTGATTGTTTTTGCCCAAAAAGACTTGACTAAACCTGCAGTTTGTAACATAATTTTTGTTCTTTCTAGGAGATTTCTATTCATCCGTTGAGGTGTGTGTGTAACTATAAATTGTCTATGAATACCCTCTTGCTTGCAAAATGTGAGAAAATTACCGTCTGTATATTCTGCTCTATTGTCTGTCCTCAAGCACTTGATCCTTTTTCCGGATTCAAGTTCTACTCTTGCTTTGAAGTCCTTGAATATAGGAAACACATTTGACTTCTTCTTGATCGGGTACATCCATAGTCTCCTGGAGTAATCATCAATGAATGATACGAAGTACTTTGCTTCTCCTAAGGACATTTCTGGTGACTCCCACACATCAGAATGAATCAAGTCCAATATGTATTTGTTTCTAGCAGTAGATTTATCAAACTTTAATCTATTCTGTTTGCTTGTAACACAGTGCTCCTAAAAAGGTAAGTTTACCGATTTGAGCCCGGAAAGGAGATCACGTTTCGTGAGAATCTTCAAACCACATTCTGACATATGGCCTAATTTGCGATGCCACATTGTCGTTGATTCTTCATGGTCAGCTGATGCAACAGATGCATCTGCCTTTTGCAATGTCTCTCCTTGAAACATGTATATATTTGTCGCGATCTTTTCTGCTTTTATTACCATAAGAGCGCCTCTCACCGCCTTCAAGATCCCACCTTCAATATGGGTCTTGCACCCGAGGTCATCCAATTATCCAATAGACAATAAATTATTCTTTAAGCCTTTCACATGTCGTACCTCTTAAATTGTGCAAATTGTATCATCGTACAATTTTATTTTGACAGTACCAACTCCAACAATCTCCAAGGCATGATCATTCCCCATGAACACAGATCCTTCTGAGATAGAGTAATAAGTACTAAACCAATCTCGTTGTGAAGTCATGTTGCTCCTGAATCCATTATCCAAACATCATTGAGTTGTTTTCCACCTTTTGAACCAATTGTTACTTCGCTATAAAGGATTTCTCCATCATCAGAGATACTTGCAACACATCCTTGAGAGGATGTTGCTTCAGGAGCTTTTTCTGCATTCTTCTTGTTGTGCCAACAATCTTTCTTCAAGTGCCCTCTCATGCCACAAAGGTAGCATTTGAAGTTCTTCCTTCTTCGTGACTTTGATCTACTTTGATTTCAGCTCCCACTAGAGCCATGTTCCGTTGATCTTGCTCTCATCATCGACAAAGTCTCTGCTTGCTATGAGCTTTCTAATATGTCTTCCTTGTTCTTCTGCTTGGATTCTTCTTCAAGAATAGCAGCAGTAACATCATCAAATTGAAGACTATCAGTAATACTATTATTTGTTATGTTGATGATGAGTTGATCATAAGAGTCAGGTAGACTATGAAGTAGAAGTTCTGCACGTTCATTTTCTACCATGTTGTAATCAGATGCGGTAAGTTGGGAAAATAGAGTGTTCAGATTGTTGATGTGATCTGTTACTGTCATGAATTCACTCATTCGAAGAATATAAAGTCTCCTCTTTAAGAATATCCTATTGTGAAGTGACTTGACCTCGTACAATTTGGTGAGTGCATTCCAAATTTCCTTCGCCGTCTTCTTTTCTACAACACTTTACAAAACTAAATCTGCCAAAGTTAGATGTAGGTTGCCAACAACATTGTCATTCATCTCCTTCCACTTGTCATCAGGTATCCCAGTGGATCTACCTTCAATTGCTGCTAAACAATTGTCCTTCCTCAAGATTGCATTTATCTTCAGTTTTCATAAGGAGAAATTACTCTCATTGAACCTCTCAATTTCATATTTTGTCGTCATGATATTGACAATAATATGTTTTTCAACTGGACCGGCTTACTTTATTTTACTGTGAATAGTACCGTATACATGAACAGTATTATATATATATACCGTATCGGGACAAACCTCTTATACGTTAACAATACTGCAAAAGTATACAACCACACGTGTGAATAGTATCTGTGAACAGTACCCGCAACATGAATAGTACTAGCAACCAAAGCTCTGATACCACTGTTAGGTACCAAAGTTATAGAAATAGTATCACACAACTAAAAATAGAGTTAAGAAAATTAGAACTGATACACAATATTTAACGTGGAAAACCCTTTAATAGTGATGAGAAAAAAATCACGGGTAAGAATAAAAAGTTTTTACTATATGGAAGAAAATTACTACTTCTTTCTGAATACAAGGAGAGAACAATAATACCCTATCTTGAAATAGGAAAAAATTTTAAAAGACAAGAAGAGAAAACTCTTAGGAGAAACTGTAATTTTTTTTCTCTGGAATGAGATGATACTCTCTTCGATGGTGTGTATCAACCAAATGAAATTACGTCTATTTATAGAGACTCCTGCACTGTGAATACAAATTCATTCGCGGCTTCCCGCGTATCATGCATTTGCTTTCTACTTTGTTAATTCACTTGCTCCACATAATGCAGTTGCCCCACCTGCTTTGTTTGCATCTCTAACCACTCCACCTACTCCATCAACTTCTATCTTGTTTGTAAATAATTTTTCTTTGACTCTTGCCATTAACAATAAAGTGACTTTATGTTGGCACTTGAATGTTTTTATTGTTAATAATAAAAATTAGAAGGTATTTTTCAATTCTTAAAAAATTTAACATATCTTTCGTCACCCAATTTAATTGTTCATTTTTGGTATATATAAAAAAGAAATAATTCATCAAACCAACAAAAAAAAAAAAGAGAAAAATACACTAACACCTAAGAAAGGTAACACCTATATAATATGCTAGTAAATGATAACAAACTAGCCATAGCTAGAGGATGATGTTGCCAAACCATCAAGGAAATCAACATTATTATTCAATGTTTTCAAAATTAGAATGGTCATTGAACAAGAAATGAAAGATGGTAGGTCTTGATATTCAACCGAGGTTAACTGGAATCGAATCAAGGTCTTATATTCATACAAATATATTATATAAATATATAACAATATATAAGAAAATATAGTATACATATGTTAATTGTATAAATAATATTAAAGAAAAATATTAAAATATATTACTAACATAATTAAATTCATTTATTACGTAAATAAATATTAAACTAAAATTATTATATTAATACTAACATAATTTTTTAATATATATTAGTCATAGATTGAATAAGTAAAATAGTAAGAGATAAAAATTTTTATTATAAATTGAAGTCAAACTCTTATTGTATTATAAGCTCTTATTTGTTACACATTGGACAAATTAAAAGTTTTTAAATGATAAATTTTGGTTATAAATTGAGAACTAAATAATCAATGACTTAAACAAGATAAATATTTTTTCAACAAAATGATTTTTTCAAAAAAAAAAGTATCGATTCAACCCTGTAAATTGTGATTAATTCAAACGGATTGACCGGTTCATGATCAGTGTGAACACCCAATTTTGTCCGGGGCATTTTGTAAATAAAAAAAAAACTCATCTTTGTCCCATTTTCTTACCCATTACACCATAACCCATTATCCAACCCTATTGGCCCATCAACCCATTATCCTACCCATTAACCCATTTGACCCATTTACCCATTATCCATCTTATAACCCAATTCCAGCACTTATCTTAAATCAACCCCAACACTCATCTTAAACAAACTAATCCTTATCATCCTAAACAATCCAATATTCATCCTAAACAAATTTTAATCACACTTCAACTCAAACTCTTCAACATATCTCCACCTATAAAAACCCATAACCCACATCATTAAGAAGACTTTTCAAAGCAAAACACACTTTCACTTTTAACTTAATACTTTTGCACTCACTTGGCCTCCTTGACAGCAACCTTCACCCTCCATTACCATCTTCAACCAATATCATCTATCATAACCATTAAACCAAGCCCCCATCTCCATCACAGTCCTTCACTCTCATCATCATAAGTGAGTTAACTCACCACTACACCCACCCTCATCATCTTCTTCAAAAAACCTTCAACCCCTGTCACTTTCCTTCCCTTCCACCAAACTAACACCCACCACCATCATACTGCCAGGCCCGCCGACTGTTAGACCATTTGTGTATCGCAAGTGCACGGGTCGTTCAAGTAATACAGATACGAAGTAAAAGTTCGTTCCCACGAGGACAAGGTTTCCATTACTAAGTAGCAACCAATACTCAACCAGATTCTAGTCAAGGACATATAAAATAAAGGAAAGCAATTAATCTAAATCTAAACTACCAAAGCAATAACATAGGGGTTTGGAAATCTAGGGAATCCTTCTTCACTTCCTACTTCATACTAATGATATGCAATCCTTACAAGTAACATCAATGCTTAGTTAGTTTAGCTTGAGAATCTGATTTAGTCAAAAGCCTATGTCTAGGTCGATCAACCCTGGTGTCATTTACCTAATCCACTATGGTTCTTATGGTTGCATGAGGACTAGTGTAAACTCCACTAATAAACGATCTATTCTCAAACACACGCTAATACATGGCTAAAAGGTATATTTCTATCCAGTTAGCGAATCAACTCATCCAAGCCAATTGAACTCGTCAAACATGCATCAACTATACCATGTCTATCTCCACAAATCCCTATGTCTAATTCATTTGAATCAATTAAGATCATGCAATTGTTGATCAAACAGAAGCAAGCATTAAGCATAGGCATGGAAGAATAAAGCTAAACATCAATAGAAACTCAAATTCATACATAAACATCAATAATCGTATAAAAATCTAAAGTATTTCCTAAATACAGCTTCTAATCAATTGAACACGAATTTACTTCTCAAAAGATAAAGGAGAAGAAGAAAACTCAGGGAGAAGAGGAAGGATGTCATTGATGAGATCCTTGAAGCTTGAATCCTCTTCCTTAAGGAAGAGCACCTCCAACCTAGCCTCCCTAGGCCTCCAATCAGCCCAAAAATGAAGCACAAAGTCGTGGCTCCTCTAAAACCTAAAACTATCTACGGAGCTCTCCAAACTCTCTTTACAAAATCTAATAAAATCTATTTATAGACTCAACAAAACAGAGGCACGCCGCGGCATTGATTTGCCCACGCCACGGCGCGTATCAAGTTAGGTCAGGGACGCCGCGGCATTGATTTGCCCACGCTACGGCGTTCAATATTTCGTAGCCTCTGACTTTGGATGCAGGGGATCTCCACGCCGCGGCATTGAACAGTACACGTCGCGGCATTGTCTGCTGAAATGCTGATTTTGCTTTCTCTTCCAATTTCAGCTCAATTGCTCCACATCTTGTTTGGAGCCCTTCCTATGATAGAGAAAACACCAAATTAGTAACACATATAAATTCACTTAATCACATATCAAATATGCACAAATTGCTCAAATACATACTGGAAAGGTATCAGAATTAGATATAACAAATATAAGCATAAAACCTTCCAAATATGCATGAATACAAGGACTTAAGCAATCAATAAAACACAGATATGGGGCATAAATAACTACACTTTGTGTAGTTATCACCGACCAGCCGCCATCACCGTTGTACCCAGAGCCTCCATAGACATCGCCGCTCAAGCCCAGTAACACAGAGAACCCGAACCAGATCCGTTGGGTCACACCTCACTAGCCGCGTGCCGCGTTGCACTGCACAGATCGGAGACCAGCACGAGTCGTACCTGACCGTCTCGATCCAGCCGCACTTCGCGAACCGCCACACTCCGCCAACCCAGCGCTGAAACTATCGTCCTCGTAGTCCCTCCCCCGCGCCGTCGGTCGCGCCACCACGCTTCTGTCCCTATTCTCGCCAGTGTGCCGCCGTCATTGGTTTCTTGTCTCCTGGTTGGTTTTCTGCAAAAGAAACAAAAAGGAAGAAGACAAAATAATACCCAACTTTTAGTTTTTTCATAAGTTATGTTCTCTGATTGTTTATTTTATTTTTTTTTTTTGGGTACAATTGGCCTATTGGGCCAAACACAAAAATGATTAAAAAAAATGAAAAGAAGGTAAAGAAAAATGATATGAATAAAAAGGTAAAAAATATATATATATATATATATAATATAATATATAATTAAATGTTTTTTTAAAAGAGTGAAACAGGATTAATCGAGTTGTGACAGCTTATTAATCTTGTAACTATTTTGGATCATCTGAGTTGTGACAACCTCATAATTCAAATTATTTAAAAAAATAAATCACTATTTAATAAAGACTCAAAATTCCTTTTTTATTTGTTTTTTTTTTAGGTAATTTTAGCTTAAAAAAAGTCTCATTTTATAGTAATAAATTCAATAATCAGTGAGTGACGTATCTAGCGTGATGCGAGTTTCACCTATTCAAACCTTAATTTGATTAACAGAGTCGCGACGACCTGTTAATTCAAATTTTATAAAGATAAGAAATTAAATTTTTTCTTTAAATAAAATCAATCAACCCACACTTATTTTTTATAGAACTACATGACTTTGAGTTCCTCATTGTACTTGAGGATACGTAAGAGCGGAATTTTATTTCGTCAAGCCAAAGTTTAAATTTTCATAAATTATTTATTTTTAGTTGTTATTATATAAAGGTTAAAATAAATATATTTTGGAATTATCAAATTTTACATAATTAATTTAGGATAACCGTTTTAGAACAGATGTATCAAGGGTGCTGTAGGGTTAAGTCTCTACCCTTTCCTATGCATAACCGACTCTCGAATCCAATTTGGTTCCAAAGACCATTTTCTAAAAAAAAATTTAATTTTTTTTAATTTTAATAAAATTGGTGGCGACTCTTAATATTTTTTTTTTCGCCACTCTCGCCACGATCATCGGTCGCGACAATCAGTTTCTAATTTTTTCACCAATTTTTGAAAACCCAATTGTTCAAGATTGATTAGACCAGTCAGAGGACCAATTCCCATTTTTTCTAGTCAGACTGTTCAATCCGATCCAATTCTGAAAATCATGCTACTATTTCCTACACGTTAAACAATTTCATTGTTTGTTAATAAAAAATATAAGATCCAAAAACAATTTAAAATTAGCATGTTTCTAAATAATTACTCCATACTTTTATCTTTTTATATGTCCATTTTTAGTTTTGCTTTTTCTACGTTTAAAGTTTCAAATATATTTGAAATATATTTACATATAAAAAAATTCAAATATATTTGTGTTGTTTTCTGTTTTTTATAAATAATAATAATAATAACAGGGATGTTGGGCTTCTTTGGGCATTTGCGCATTGCTATGACTAAGTTATTATTTTACAGTTGTTCTGGGAATGAGTTTTTGAGAGATAATTACAAGGTGAAGAGATTGTGAGTTTGTATACTTATGAGACTGAAGTAATGATGGGAAACAAATTCTATTGGGCCGGATTAAGAATTTAGTAGAACAGTCATGAGAACAGTTCATAGGGTGAATCAAGAAAAATTAGTGTTTTCTACAATTCGCCCAGGATATTGGAGGTGATTAACATGTTCTGCATTAATGTGGTGTAAAATTGTATACATCTTTGAATTTTATTTATTATGATTTTTATTTGATTTGATATTTTATTTTGATTAGTTTTATTTAGATTTTAATATTTTTATCTTCCTTTTCTTTTTATAGTTTTATTTAGATTTTGACGTAAATCTAGAGGATGTTGAATTAAATTAGGAAATATTGAAGATAAAGTTTTAAATGGATTTTATCCAAATTTTAAATTTTATTCGAAGCCTAAATTGATAGTGGAAGACTCAAAATTGATTCTGATTGAATTTTTATCCTTATAAAAAAAATCAAAGAGTTAGAAATCCAATCAAATTGGGTGCAACACAAGTCATTATTCAAAATAATACATAGGAGCAGACGCACAAGAGCGGAGGGTAGAAATGCAACGAGAGCAACACAGGAGTGCAGAACAATGCAAGTTGGAGGAAATGAGAGAATGCATAGCAATTGAGTTTTTATTCTATTTTTTTCTCCTATTTCCTATAATGAGTATGATAGATTTTTCTATGTCATAAGTTAGTTTTATCATGAACTAAATTTCTTTTTAGGAATTTTGATGTAGCTTGAATTTACGAATATTTACACTTGTTGAATTGGTTTTATTAATTTATGTAAGAGCTTATTATTGTTCTTAATTTGTTTTGATTTATATCTTGGAAACATACTAGAAGGAAATTTTCTTGATTTGACATAGGTAATAATCTCCATGAGTATATAATCGGAATAGAAGTAAAGATTTGTCTTGTGAAGAATTGCGTTGGTTAATCATTGATCTTAATGAGTTGATTTATGCTTATTATTGCTATTGGATAATAAGCAATAGGTGTTTTTCAATATGTTTAGTAATAGAAGGAAATTTCCTTGATTTGACAAAGGTAATAATCTCCATGAGTACATAATCGAAACGGAAGTAAAAATTTGCCTTGTGGGAAATTGCGTTGGTTAATCATTGATCTTAATGAGTTGATTTATGTTTATTATTGCTATTGGGAAATAGGTAATAGGTGTTCTTCAATATGTTTGGTATGACTTGGAATATAATATTAAATAATTTAGGATTACCACCTTTTGCATGAGATAATTAAAATTGGATTATCAATCAATTAAGTTAAATATAATTATTTCAAGGGAAATCAAAATATCCTACTTTTAATTGATAATGCTTTGTCTCTTGTTAGTTCTTGACTCATTTGAATTTAATTAATTAGTTTTAATTTCAATTTAATTGAGATTTATTTTGATAATTTAAATAATAGTAGAGTTAATATAATTTTGATAATTAATAAATACTCTCTATAAAAATAATATATTTTTACTATTTTATTATTTGATCGATTTCATACACTTGTAATTTTTTTCTATCATACATTTCGCGGGAGTTGGGTTTTTAATAAGGGTTTGTCGGAAAGAGACAAAAGACTCCTTTGAACCAAGTTAACTTGGTTCATGTTGTGGGGAGTGTGGTCACAAGTTTCAATCCTTTTAAGGTTTTACTTCTTTTGTATTGGTGAGAAGACACGTCACGTCATTGGTGTGGGTCATTAGGCCTATTAGCATAAATAAGGTATTTTATGACAACTTAAGTATAATTAGGATTTTAATGAATTTTAGCTTATTCTCCTGAATAGTCCTTGAGATCAAAACATTTTTCAAATCTTACAATATTTATAGAGTCTCTTCCTTCAAGGTTTAAATACCTTAAGAGGATAAATAAACTTAAAAGTCTTTCGAACCAATCAAATCATACAGATTCTTAATGAAATCAATCAAAGAAAGTCAATTATAGATTGTCTTAGGCGTCAACTTATACCAAGGCCCATGATGGTACTTCGGGTAACATTTTAGTTAATTTTGGACTAATTCAGTTTCAGAGAAACCAGATTTCCTGCTTTTGTTGGATTTGGGCTTTGTCCGTAACAAATACTTATTATATATGAATATGCTTGCAAGGCTTCATACAACCTGTCAAGACTCAATAAGGAACATGCTTGGGCAAGGAGGGTTCCAAATGTTGTGACGGAATTTGATTCCGGAGAAGCGTTTCTGCTTATACAAAGCCTTCAATTGATCTCCCATAAGACAAACATTTTCTTTTTGTTTTTCTTTTTTTTTTGGGTACATACATACTTTTTCTTTATATACCCACAAACAAGGTAACATATGTGTTATGTTTTCGCTAAAATGAGTGCTATCCGGTACTGCTTTTTGGACTGTCCTTCATCACCGGACATTAATTACTCGTTAATGTCATCCAAGATTCCATACTGTGTTTTGGCTAAAAATCAAGAGAAAGAACACAACGTAAATTTGTTTATATTTTAATTTGAAAATTTATTGAATAAACTAATAAATATTATAGAATTACTTTTATTTTTTTCTCACTCTTTTCTCCAACTCCAGCACTCTAGCATGACTCTTGCTGTTTTGCAGGAACCGCCCTCTTTACATAAAGCAAATTAATTACCTAATTGATTACCAGCATGTTTCAATATGAACCACACTTTTCTATAAGTAGAATAAAATAGAATCGATCGCAATATGAATTATTTTTATAGTATAGCACAGACCGTGTATTAAGTTTCAATACCTTACTATGATTATATATATAAAGCAATACTTCATTTAATTTAAAAGGTAAACGGAATTTACATTTCAAGGTGAAGAAAATATATCTAAAATTACAATGGAACTTACAAATATATTGTTGAATTAAGAAGCATGTGTAAACATATATAGCTTCAGGTCAATGCCAATCGATAATGATGCATTTTAATCAATCTGCAACAATCGATCGGAAAGTAATTTACTTGAAACAGCAGGTTCATATGCTTTCGCGCGCTGATAATGAAGGTCATAACAGAAAAACTAATCACCAAAAAAAAAAACGCATTGATATAGGGAAAGACAACATATAGACCAAAATACAATATCTTCCGTAAACTCTTCTATGATTTGAAGATATTAGCTATCTCAATTGGTAAAGTCGTTTAGCTTTCATCTTTTTTTTTTCTGTGAGTGTGTAAGCCTTTTTTGTCTGAATGTGTAAGTGTGTGTTTGATTGAAGCTTTGTCAAAAGTGAAGTGAGACGCCGAACGTAGTGCAATATTGTTTGGTTTTTTTTTTCGCTTAACTCAACATACTTTTCCTTCCAAAAGAAGTTGGGGACAAAGAACATTTTTTTTTTTTGTGTTGATTGAACCTAAAAATAATATTTCAAACTCACTTTTGAAACAAAAGTTTCCAAACATAAATTAGTTACTGCAAACTCACTTTCAACCAAACTTAAGTTTGCAAACATACTTTCAATTAAACTTAAGTTTACCAACTGCAATCCAAACACACACTAAGTGTGTGTTTGGTTTCCCGTTTGATACAGTAAATGTACGTTTTTCTCTTTTTCGAACGACTCGAATTTCGTTTGACAGTTTCATGTTACGTTTGCTGCAACAGATTTCTCTCATCTAACCCACGTACGTACAAAAGCAAGAAATACATGCTTTTGTGTTGAATTTTTGTTCCGTCGGTTGAGATTTGTTGGGGGAATTGAATGGGAAAATAATTTCCAACCACCTTCACATTTTTAACCTCCCTCTGTCTTCTTTCTTCAGAATGTTCAGTTCGTAACTTACCCAAACACACACAAATTGTGCTGCTGGGGCTTTGGTTGCTATCTGCATTGAACTGGTGCTATCCAGTTGCTTATTTTGTAGCTCTGATCTATCTCTATCTGGTGAGAAACATAACTCTCTGCATTACTGTTTCTGGTTTTCCATTGTCAAAGTTGAAGTTTTTTTTATATATAAAAAAAAAATCGGGTCCAGCTGTTTCGGGATATTCTGTATCTGCTTTTTCTTTTTGTGTTAGTGTTTGCTTTTGATTAATTAATTGATATGGAAAAGAATTGGCCCCTCTTATGAATGTTTGCAAGTTGGAACTGAAATCATAGTCTGTGTTTTGCCTTAAGCATAGCCAAAAAGGATGGAAAATATATTGCGTATATTGCTGACTGTGATCTTCTTCTTCTTCTTCTTCTTCAAGGTTCATGAGCGTTATCTTATGAGGCTGCAGAGGAAACTGCAGTTTGAGGAGAGGAAACAAGCTAATCAAAGAAGGGTAATTCATTCTTTTACCATTCTTAGTGTGGTTATTTGATTATATGGTATGGATTTGTGAAGTTTGAGGGGATAACAATAAGTTGCAAGTAAATAAAATAAAGGGGAAAGAAGAAAAGGAAGTTATGCAGAATAAATTATGTATTTAAAGTTAAAACCATTCCCTTATAGCGGAATCTGACCGAGAGAATGAAACAAAATTAAAATTTGCATCTAAGTTTTGTTGTTCCCTGGGTGCTTTCTAATGCATTATTACTTTTATCAAAAAAGACCTCTTTGATGGCAATTCAAGATTCATGTTTTATATTTCTGAAAATATTTTTTTTTATCAGATGAAGAAAAGTCGCAAAAGCCCTCAAAAGACCTCTTTGCTTTTGATTTCTTTGGTTTGATTTAGATATTGCAGTGTGATTGATGCAGGTTCTGGAGTTAGGAATGAATTTTCTCACTGCTGATGATATGAGTGCAATATTTGCTGTGAAGCTAAGGAAAAGATTGGGCTTTGGGATGTGGGCAAAGCTGCACATAACAAGTATGCATGTTGAAGGGAAGGAATGACTATGGAATTTCAATTTTAACGTGACTCATTTGGTGAATATTAAATGTTTTTTGACTCATTTTTTGTGCATCAACCATGGTGTAGGTCCCTTACTTCTCAAGATCTTCCCTTGTCGCAACTTCATTCAGGCTTTTTGCTGCTTTGACTAGTTTCACTGAGTAATCTTTGTCTTCTTTGAATACTATCGATGCTGCAGATAATGCTGCAACGATTTCACCACCTAAATCTGAAGCAGGGCTATCACAAGTTGAAACTGGTCTCCCATAACTCATGTCTTCAGGTCTTTGCCAGCAACTTATATCATTAGGTTCACCCTTATCACTAATGGTACTGCCAACCTAATGCAATATTAAAATATAGGAACATTTTATTTTTATAACTAATAGTATCTAATTTAGAATAGGACAAAAATTCATAACTTGCTTGGGAGTACATTGTAAGGTTGGTTCTAGCAGTTGAATTTGGGGGAATGAACACCTTGGGCAAGTAGAAATGGCTTCTAAGGTTCTATCTAAATTGGCTTGTTATACAGCTGTTTGCAAAACAAGGCTGGGGAATTTGGAGAACACGATCTTATTTGTTGCTATATGGTTATGAATAATGTTAACTGCAAAATTCTTACATTCACAGCTAAGCACAATTAGTAGTGTATAAGAGGGTGGAAAGCTATTATGTCCTAATTTAACAAGAGAAGTGGAAAGCAATATGGAAAGATGCAGTTAAGACACAAGTGAGATAACTTTAAGAAAGAGTGGAAACTATGGATATTGTTCGAGACTCAATTCAGAATCAAATTATTGAACACATACAGCTTAATTAGTAATGTATTTATATTTATATTTCAAAATTGTATTACATTTTCTTGTATACTTTACTATTAGTTTGTATTTTGATTTGGATCAATCAATTTATTTTGATGTATTGAAACTTTAGTTACCTTCATTTATCGTATCCACTATGCATATATAATTTAACATTTTGTTATATAATTTATTTAACTATGCATATAATTTAACATTTTATTATAATTTTTTATTTATAATTTAACTCTACCACTAAAAATAAAAAAATGATAATATTTATATAATTTATTTATATCCACTTAAAAATAATAAAAAAAAATAAAAAATAATATTAATATTGTAATATAAACTCATATCTTTTTTAATAATTACACATTTAAAAATAATTTTTACTATTTTCATCCAAATAATATTTATTTTGTCAAACTCATTTTTAAAACAAAAGTTCTCAAATATAAATCATATTACTGTAAATTCACTTTCAACCAAACTTAAGTTTAAAAATTTAAATTGACTCAAATTTAAATTTACAAATTCCGATTCAAACATACACTAAGTTACTTACTTTCTTAAAATAACTATCTATCTGTATGGTCCAAAAAACGAAAACGCTTTTATGATTCAACAATCTCATACAAAATCTTTTAAATATTCAGATTCTCTTATTTTCCATATTAAAAACTGGAAATAAAATTAATGTAAAAATAACTTAAATTTCTTGAATTTAATTTGAATTCGTGAATGCTATTCCATTATTTTTTTCCTTAAGTTTATTAATCATTTAATGATTAAGTCTTACGTTCTAAAATATATTTTTAGTCACCAAAAATTTTGTACAGAAGAAAAGTAACAAAAATTTTTGTGATGTATTGAATCAATAATTGATAATGATTAGGAAAAATATATATGTAAATTTAATTAATTTTTATTTCTAAAATAAAATATTTTGTGTTAGTGCTATTTTATAGTGATGCTATTTAACAGCTTGTTTTATTTTGATTATTAACCTCATATAGATAATTTATTTTTTTATGTAAATAATTATTCACTTAATTTTGAATAGTTTGATGAAGTTCTTACCAAATTAACATATGAATAAAATTTTAAATGCGAAGGTCCCACGTTGATGGTACCGGCCAATCGGACCGTTCGGAATCAATCAACTTGAACTTGTATCAGCTGTCCACAAAAAATATTATAATGATGAACGGCTGGCCTCAACTACAGTCTTCAGGGTCCTTAATTTGCGGGAGAGTATTGTTATATCATTTTTTAAATTTTTTTAATATTAAATGAAAAAATATTAATAAAAAAATAAATATATATAATATTTATATAATATTTTGATAATATAAAAAATATTTAATATTTTTTTATTTAATAATTAAAAAAATTAATAAAAAATTAAGTAAGATGATAAAATATTTTTTTTGACAGAAGATGTGAAGCATTTGAGATAATTATAAAAATTTGATTATTTTAATAATTAATTATTATATAATTTTTTTTGTTATAATTAATTATAATAAAATTAATTTTATGTTTAAATATATTAGTAGAAAAGAGATTTTAAATTAATTTATTTTATTTAAATAATATAAAAAAATTATTTTTATATATTAAATTATCAAAATAAATATAAAATAATTAAAAAATTATTTAACTGATGACAAAATAATATTTTATCTCAAATATAAGAAATAATTTAGAATGTAGAATCATAGTTAAAATTTTAATATTATAAAAAAATTTTTATAATATATTAAATTTTGTATAAAAATTAAAATTAATTTTTTTAAATATGTAAGAATATTATTATAATAATTTTTTTTTAAAGAAAAATTTGTTTGGTTAGAAAATACATGCTAGAAATTTAACTTTTTTTTGTTTATCTGGATATCTATCCGACTATGAATGATTAATCTCATGCGGTATAATGATGTGGTTATTCAAAGACTTTGTCAATATTATTTTTATACATATAAAATTTAAAATTACATATTTAAAAAATTTAAATTTCTTACGTTCAAAACAATACATGTTGATAGAGAAAATTTAACTGAAATCAATCAAGCGGCAAGTAACGTTGTTATGCCTATGCCTATGGCCCGTCAATAGTAATGTGCAAATTCATACCAAAACTTGTACCAAAAAGATGAGAAATTCTTATGTACACTTATATTAAGGTATTTTTTTAAAATTTATATTATTGAATGTATATTATGTTATATTTGTGAGTTATTATTATTTATCATATAAATTATATTTTTAATGAGACTAATAAAGTATAATTAAAATTTAATTTAAATAAAAAATAAAAATGATTTAAAAATTAAATGTGACACTTATTTAATAATATATAACAAGATAAATGTCATGCTGTGCACTAAGAATCTCTCCAAAAAATTCATACCAAACCGATGTCTCATATGATGCGCAAAATCAATAATTAGACGGCTGATTGATGGGTATTTACTATTCAGAGTTAACCATTAATTAGATAAACTACAATAGTCATTTATTTTGAGTTGTCTTCGGAGCATCACGAAAGTATTATCCATTAGCATGATCCATGACTAATCAAAGTATCAATTGGAAGGATTAGATACTATAATGGCAAGTATGAATTTAAATTAAAACAAAAAACAAAAAAGAGTTGGAAGAATCACACTAGTGGATCTTGTGATACTATGTTGTGATGGGTCGGGTCTTTTACTGTTTTTTTAATTATACTGACGATTACACTGACTATTTTAATTATATTAATTTATATATTTAAATAAAGGAACAAATATACACATTCTACTTAAATTTTTTTCTCATTTTAAAATAGTTACTATGAACTTTTAATTTTAAATAAAATGCCTTTAAACTTCTGAAAACTCATAAATAAGCAAAAATAAGGTAAATAAAAATATTCATCATATAACTTGTATGTATTGATTAATAATACAAATAATAGTTGTTTGTATTTTGTAAGTTTAAAAAGGTTTAAGTATCTCTCACCTAGATTCAAAACTTTAATTTAATTATTTCAAAATAAGTTAATAAAGTTCAGGAATCATTATGCATTTTTTCTTTTAAAATTTATAACCAAAATGTTTAAGGAATTTTATTTTACATTTTTATTTAGTGCAAAATGAATATTCATATCTAAATTTGATGGTTGAAAATCTGTCATGTGAGAATAACAGTGATGAAGACGTACTGACTAATTAATAAAAAGTAATTTAAACTTTTCACCAGTAAGTTAAAATCAAAAAGCAAGTAAATCCAACCATACGTTATATGTATATTACTTTCAAACGTGATAACTGATGGGCCCATGTTGTCAAAATCTGAATGTTGTAAAGGTTGACATTTAAACAAAGAAATTAGAAAATATCTTTTTCTCCCAGATCATACACCCTCACATAAGTTATTGGATAATAGCTTAATTATATAATAGCTTTTTTAATAGTCTAGATGAATCTAGACTTAAAGTCTACTAGAGCTTTATGAAAAAAAAAATTGTACAAATATCATTACTAAAAAAACTAATATAATTCGTCCTTTAGCAAAAGCTCAAAACTTTCTTTGAATTTTTTATAGTAAGAAATGGAATTGTATATAATAGAATTAAATATAATAAAATGAGATAGAATGTAATAAAAAATATATAATTATTTAGATATTTAATGTTAAAATAGAGAAAATTCTTCATTTTATCGTTTAAAGATTATAATAAAATAAATAAAATAATAAGAATTACAAATTTAATATTCTTGATTTACTTTTATTTAAAACATATTAAATTTTAAGATTAATGACAAAAATATAGAAGTGTCAAGACGAGTTAATTCGTCCTCGTTTGACTTGTTTCGGTCTCAACTAATTAAAATACGAGGTGGAATGAATTAGTCTGTTTTGATAAATGGATTAGAATAGTCAACCTAACTTATTTTAAGATGAGTTGACGAGTTGATGAATTGACTCACTTAAAGAAAAAAATGAGATAAAGTGAACAAGCTAACATGTCAACTCACTTAAAAACAAAAAAAAAATATAAGAAAAACTAAAAAAATTAAAAAAAAAATTGTAAGGACTAAAAAATAAAATTAATATCATGCCTATAAAAATATCACAAATACATAATAAACTCATATAACACTGAAAAAAAAAAGATTCAACCTAACGAACTAATCCGAACCTAACTCGCTTAACCCACAAATTAAGCAAAGAGAATTATACAAGTTAAAAAATTAAAATGAATTCAATTCTTAAACTCAATTAAAAAATTTAATAAATTAACTAATTAACCTAATGAATTAAACCCTTTTCCACGGCGGTACAAAAATGTAACCCTTTCCATCGTTTACACACTAATATCCTATTTTAGCCAATTTGTTATAGATTTTTTCTCATTGTAAAAGTGAAAATACACACTTTTCAATGTACATATATATATATATATAAAATCCTTTCAGCTAGTCATTTAAAAAAAAATGAAAAAAGAAAAAAAAGAAAGAGAAACCTTTGAGCTCGCCTTCGTTTGAGGTAAACAAAAAATGAAACAAAGAAGTAATTTTAAAATCTCCCCAAACAAAATGAGACACTTATTATTTTTCTATTCTATTCTCATCCTTCCTTTTTATATTTTTTAGGGTACGTTTGACGTAATGAATAAAATTTAATAAGATAAATTTATACAATATATTATAATTTTATCAATTATTTAATATGACTAAAATATTATATAAATTATTTAGCATATATTTCTTATACATTGAAGGAAAAATAGTATGCAGTTTTTTTGAATTTTAACATTTTTATAAATTATTATTATGAACTTTAATTTTTTTAATTAATTTTAAAATTTAACTAATATCTCAATAATCATTCAGTTTAATTTGAATTTATTAATTTATTATCGATGATATTATATAATAACATCTTATTTATTTTGTAAGGAATAAAATATATTTAAAATTAAATTTTAATAAATAAATTAATAAAAATTCTTAATTAATGTTAATATAAATAAAATGATATCATGTAGTATTATCGTTAATGAATTAACAAATCTAAATTAAACCTAAAGATTTATTAGGATATTAATTAAAGTTTAGAGATTAATTGATAATATTTTAAAATTTGTGGTGATAATTTACAAAATGGTTAAAGTTTAAGGAGTCTCTATACTATTTTTCCTATATTAAAATAACGTATAACTTAATCAAGCCTTGAGAGGTGAAATTAGGTCTGATTAAATTTATCTGAAAATATTTCCTTTACAATCCTATCAATCAAACACCAATCATTCGTTGTCTCCTCCTTTACAATGTCATTCAATCTCGTCTCCCCTAGTCGTCGTCGTTCCCAACCTGTCGATCTCGTCCAAACCACCATAACTAAGATTGCACAATCTCATCTATAGTCGTGGACCTCTACTTGTCCCACCAAACACACACCATCACAACTTGTCATCCCCTTCCTCCGCCATAGACAACTTCAATTACCTTACAAACCACCTTTTCCGCCATCAATCAAAATCATCACTGCTTAATCGCTAAGCACTGCCTCCACGCTTTTACTCTTGTTGAACCCGTAACAATGCCACCCATTTTCTTAGACTTTACGTCGTCTCACACGTAGAGAAATTTTCTCTTTTCATTCCTTTTTTTTTATTTGAGTATATTATTATGAGTTAGGATCTATGTTAACTTAAGTCCAAATTTATACATCAACTTGTCAGGAAAGAATATTTTTAATAAAGGATATTTTTATCAAAAAATATTATTATTTTTTATTATATTTAGTATTATACAATACATCAATAAATACATAATAATATTATCTTATATATATAATATTTTATATAATATCATACCAAATATTAAATAATACTAAATTTTTATTAAATCTTATATTATTAAATTTTATACTATCAAATTTAATACAATCAAATTTATTTTATCTTACATACTAAAAGACCTTACTAACAATCCAAACAAAACAAGATAATTGGAACAAGGAAAGTTGAATACATAAGAAGAAGAAAGAAAATAATTGAATGTTGGTACCTTCTCCCCATTAATGCTGTTCATTTTTTTTCGTGTACATACAATGCACACGCTCAGAAATCATTAGGCAGGCCCTATTGACTGCTCGCCATTAGCTGGATGGAAAGGTAAGCTGTTGTGACGTTTTCCCATTTCAATGCTGCAGTGCTGTATTCGTCCTTTCCAAAAGCTCCTAGTCCTGTATAAATAAGACACTTCCCTTCTCTCACTTCCATTCCAAATTAACCAGTAAGTTTCTTAATTAAACACGTCCAAACATGTCCATGGCCATCTTTTACCCTATTGGAAAAGTTGGTGTCTTTATTCTATTATCATTATGGGTTCTCGTGTCTGCTCTCTGTGCTTGGGGACGACCCGCCACTTTTCTGCAAGACTTTCGAATCACGTGGTCCGACTCCCATATCAGGCAAATTGATCAAGGCAGGGCCATCCAACTCATTCTAGACCAAAACTCTGGTAAGTGCTAACTTTTTTTTTTCAACATTTATCTTAATATTTTAAATATAATTTATATATTTATTAAATTATTTTATTTAATATTAATTAATTTTAAATTAAAATTTCATGTAATATCAAAGTTAATATCTTATTTTTATTACTTATTTCATTAAATTTATTTTTTATTTAATATTAATTAATTTTAAATTGTAATCTAACGATCCTAAACGAAACCCTTCTCTTTTTTTATGCTTGCTTAAATAATCACATTGACTACTATGCCAATGCCAAAAAGAGAAACAATTTTCCTTAAGCATTTGATTTGAGTCATTTACTCTTAACTTAACTACCTAGCATCTACCACATACTCTGCTTGTTTTACAGGATGTGGGTTTGCTTCCAAGAGTAAGTACATGTTTGGACGTGTTAGCATGAAGATCAAGCTCATCCCCGGAGACTCTGCGGGGACTGTCACTGCATTTTATGTAAGCTTTAAATCTCCATATATATCACATCCATTTTTTTTTTACTCTGTCTGAAAAAAGGCCTAGAGCGGATGCAGATCCTCTGCAATTTTTAATTTTATGATAAAAGATCTCAACCATAAAAAATATTCAATTTTAAGATAAAACAAAAATTATAAATATTACTTAACAAATGTAAGCCATTAGATTAGTAACTGCACAGCATGCAGTTCCTTTTGAAAATGTAGAGGATCCATATCCGGTCAGAGCAGAACAAAGACAACTAAATTCTTGGTTTGTGGTAGTTGAATTCTGACACGGACACTAATCGCGACGAGGTGGATTTCGAGTTCTTGGGAAACCGTAGTGGTCAGCCTTACACAGTTCAGACAAACATCTATGCTCACGGAAAGGGAGATAGAGAACAGAGGGTCAACCTCTGGTTCGATCCTTCTTTGGACTACCACACTTACACTATTATGTGGAATCATCACCATATTGTGTAAGATAATATAGCTATCAACTTATAATAATTAGTCAATTATGTTATTTGTACATCTACAATTTAACATCCAGTTTTCATCTCTCTTGATATATGGTACATCTATTTCATTTTAAAATATAATATAATTTGGTATCGAGTTTCACTCATATCGATATATGATGTCTATTCAGGATGTTAAATTTAGTGGTGCAAAAAAACATTTTCCTTAATTAATAACCATCATTTACCAATTACCAATTTGCTAGCTAATAATGTGTTTCAATTATATATATACATGCAATGCATACAGCTTCTACGTT
This sequence comes from Ormosia emarginata, assembly GCA_029884605.1. Taxonomy (NCBI): domain Eukaryota; kingdom Viridiplantae; phylum Streptophyta; class Magnoliopsida; order Fabales; family Fabaceae; genus Ormosia; species Ormosia emarginata. The sequence continues at coordinate 18,150,683 of JAQQTP010000060.1, read as the reverse complement.
GATGATTTTCCCATTAGAGTGTACAAGAACAATGAAGCCAAGGGAATTCCATACCCAACGATGCAACCCATGGGAGTGTATTCCACGTTGTGGGAAGCCGATAACTGGGCAACAAGAGGCGGGCTTGAGAAAATTGATTGGAGTAAGGCACCTTTCAACGCTTATTACAAGGACTTTGACATTGAAGGATGCCTAGTACCAGGACCTGCTAACTGTGCCTCAAACCTAAGTAACTGGTGGGAGGGTGCTGCTTACCAAGCTCTTAATGCCATTGAAGCTCGAAGGTACAGGTGGATTCGTCTCAACCACTTGATCTATGACTACTGTCAAGATAAGTCACGGTTCCCAGTGACCCCATCGGAGTGCCTTGCCGGCATTTAAACCCAAAATTCACATCAGTCCAACTATGAACCTTGGCAAAATCAGTACATGCGTTACATTGTCTTGTGTTAAGGAAATTGTGTATGGTTTATATTTTTGTGGGGATTGTGTCTGTGGGACGAGGGCTATGTTAAAATCAGAAGGGGCATGAGTCAACAGCCACTTCTGGATCTATCATGCCTTTGTATTTTAGTGTGCATTGTTTGTGGTCTAATAAAGCTTGTGCATTATTGTGATGAAGATGATTGATGATATTTTTGGGCTTGTGATGTATCAAGCCTCAAAATTTGTGCAAAAAAGACTTCCTCTGTTTCTGTCTAAGCAAAGGACATGATATGGTTGGTCTATAAGATAGCATTAACATGCTTCGTGATTTTATTATTTATGCATTTATCATATGAATCTAAGTCATATGGTCCCCTGAAATTGCTGACAAGTGGGCTTACCTAGAGGTAAGCTGTAAGCATTAAAAACTAACAGTCAAGCTGTAAATATCACCTATCAGGTCCCGGGTTAATTAAGGTCACCTTAGTTTCTATATTTTGTTAATTAAGTGGCGACACTCTGGTCGTCGTTACATTCAGGTGCAAGAGGACTGATGAAACACTTGTGACGAGATAAAGGGCAAGGGTTAAGTGTAAAATCATCCGAGACCACGATATGCCAAGAAACTAGTAAAATATATCTATCTCTAGACAATAGCTCCTGTCCAGATGATGCTGTTCGAGTCAGTTCTTGTTTTGAAGTTGGAGACTTGGAGGTTGGCACCTACTTATCTTTCCATCCTTTTTTCTTCGCATCTTATCAATGTCACTTAATTCTTCTCCTTCGCTCGATGAATTATGAAGGAAAAAGGCTACCACTATTAAGTGGAGGATGGGAACTTTCTGTTAAGTACAGAAAAAAGAATGACAAAGGGGAGACTATAGAGAAAATTATGTCCAAAACCTCAAAAAATTAACTTTTTAAAAATTTGTTTATTGGAAAAAAATTATTTCCAACAACCAAAGACAGATTATTAATCCTTGAATATGAATAATTCACTCGACCAGTCCTCAAAGATAATTATCCTACATCAAAATTTGGAAGAACCCTAGGGACCTTAGGGCTGAGAGCAAGCAACTTAATAGGGGAACCAATCTCACGTGAATTTAGGCAAACACTTCATTCGAACTCAACTACGTACGTCATACTAAGAGCATGTTTGGTTCAACTTATAAGTTGAATTAATTAATTTTTTTTTAAAAAAAAGATGTTATAATAGTGTTTAATCATATTTAGTAAAATCAGTTTTAACTTTTACACGAAATTTAATGTATTTAAAAAAAATTATAATATTAAAATTTCAGTTTATAATTTTAGATTATAAATTATTTCTTACACTTTAAAATGTAAATACTATTTTGTCCTCAATCAAATAATTTTTTAATTAATCAAATAATTTTTTTAAGAGGGGAGATCGGTTTAAACCAGTGTAAGTCTTTTTTGACTTACACTCATTTTCAATCGTTAGATCTACTTTCATCTAATGATTGAGATTATTTCGTTAAAAGTAACCATTAGATGAAAGTGAATCTAACAGCTAAAAATGAGTGTAAGTAAAAAAAGACTTACACTAGTGTAAGTTGATCATGCTTCTTTTTTTAATCATTCTATATATATTTTAATAATTTAATGTATAAAAGTGATTCCATTTTATAACATCCAAACGAAATAGATTAACTTAAAATCGTTTTTCAACTAACATATCTAAACATAATCGATTATTAAAATAATCAAATTTTCATAATTATCTTAAACACGCACTAAAATAACCAATAGCAAACATTAACTTTAACGGGAGATTCTTCATTCTTGTAGTTGTATAAACTTTGAGAAATATTTTATTTTCATACATAATTTTTTTATTAATATTTTTAATTATTAAATAAAAAATATTGAATATTTTTTATGTTATAAAAATATTAAATATATTTATTTTTTTATTTAATATTTATTTATTTAATATTAAAAAAATTATTAAAAAAACTTATAAAAATATATAACATTACTCATAAACTTTAGTCCACTTAGAAAATTGACTTACAGAAGATCGAATATGATACTTGAAATTCTGCGAGCACTAGGTATAACGGCAACGCTGCTGACACGCCACCGCAATACGCAACTGGCTCTGGTAGGCGCAGTCCTGCATAATCTAGAACACAATGCAGACAGATATCATTATTTTTATCAATATAAATATGTCAGTGTGTGACATGGTCATCTTTAAAAGGAAGATCTCAATCAAGTTCTGAAGCTAATCAAGTTAATAACTAAATATGCCATTAATTAATGGCCAATGGATACGGCTAGTGGTCTGCACAATTTAGGATAACTCCAGTTTGAAAGCCACGTATCAATGTTAGGCCGCTTAGTGATCACAAGAATTGGTTCGATCAAGTAATTCAATATGTTCATTTATTTGATCGCATGAAAATTGTAATGCTGTTCTAACCACATAAATGCTCAGCATGTCATTTTTCTTATGCAACCATTTACATAAAAAATAAAACAATTTAGAGCAAATATTAAGTAGGAGAACAAATTAAGAAACGTTAGCATTGCTGCAATGGCAAAAAAAAAAAAATTCCAGCTGAGAAAGATTGTTTTCAATTTTTACTATCACACATCCAATTGGTAAATATTATCCTAGCCGGATTTCTCATTGAATACCATAGTCATAATATCCTCAGAAAGGTTAGCATATTTGATATATTTCTTCAACTAAAAATGGCTCAAAAATTGAATTTGATTCTTCTTGATTATCACTACAACTTGCCCTTAGCAGTAGTGGCAACAAACAAAACAAACATGAATGCCTCATATTATCATAACGATGGACTATCATGAATGGGTAATGTGCTCAAGCACACCTAAGAAAAACTTATGTTTTCAGAAATTCTAAAATACATTCGGAATCGGCTACCCCACATATTTTAATCTTGATTTCGTAAAGAATAACAATAACAAATCTACAGAAGGCACCTATCGCCCCGCCTTCCACGCTACAGGTACTGTATTCTATGGTCGTGTGTTTCAATGCTACCTAGCACTGGTAAAATCATGACAAAACAAATATGCTTTAACTTTATCTTTACAGAACTTGCCAATTTACCATAATTTCTCAAATTCTCGTGAGATGTTTTGACCCTTTTTGCATGCAATGCATGGCTAAATTCAAAACCCCAGAGCAGACAGGTTGCTCTTGCTCCAATTCGTAGACCAAAGGAGGATGTGCACCTCAAAAAGTTTCATTGGTTGCATTAAAAAATAACACCAACAAATAACTACGGGTTTCATTGGTTGCATTAATACAACTCTTTGTAACTATTACATCTAACCACGTATATCATTTTATATTTATATAATTTTTACTATCCAATTATAATTAATTTGACTTAAATTTTTACAGACATTCTATCACTTAAGCATAGATGTGAGTAGATGTGTATAAAAGTGTGTGCAATAAGCATTTTTCTCTTGTAAGGAGACAAACGAACTCTTCAGCTACCCATCGTGTATTGTATTTGGAGTACTGTATCTCCTTTCATTAATTTCTATTGAATCTTTATCTTTCTTTGGAAAAAAAAAGGAAAAAAAGAAAAAGAAACTCTTCAGCCACCCCTGTTACCTTCTGCATGTGCAATGCAATGAGGGGCCGATTTAGAGGGTACAATTTGAAAAAATAAATTATTAAACCTATACATAAATGCTTTGGTGATTTGGGCCTTCTCTTGAATCTAACTCGGCTTCTTTATTTATCATCCGCAATCTACACCTTTTGACATGAAGAAAGAGACGACTGACTTGAGATTTTAAATACAAAAGAAACTTATTACTTTCAACTTACTAATATTTGAACCCGTGCGATGATGGAATAAAATAAAATAAAATATTTTTGTATTGTTTTTTATAATTTAAAAATAAAATCTTTATTGAATATAAGTTTATTTAACAAACTAAAAGTTATTTTCAATATTAAACATATAATGAGAATAAATTGATATATGTAAAAATCATTAATAACTGTATCAAAGTTTTGTATCACAATTGAGATATTTGTATTTGTTGAAACAAATGTATTGTTAGAAGTATTAAACTAAATACTCAATTTCTAATATAAATATAATGAGAAAACATCCAAATAAAAAAGTGATAACCTGCATCCATTTCGCTTTAATCTGGTAACTTGTATTATGCAATGAATCTGCAACGAAAATAATTAATATACTAATTAGTTAAAGTCAATATTACAAAGAAGTATTGAAGTTTGAATATACTTAGTGGAAGATTAGATGCTGTAATAAGGAGCATTATTTCAATTATTTTCTACTTTTCTACTATCTTAGATCCTATAAGAAAAGTATTCCATTTTTTCTATATTGAAAAAAGATGGCAAAAGATATTAGAAAAACCTGATGGAATCCAAAAACAAATCTCACAGTGGAGAAAAGTTTGTAATTCTTTGTAGGACTTTTTTCTAACACTACCTTTGATTAAAGATTAATCGTTACCCTCAACTTTGATTAAAGTTAAGAAAAGCTAAGGCTAATGTATGTTATAAGTTGCTATTCTTACTCTTTAAAGACACTATGATTTGACCCTTATATATATTATGCAGATAAACTATCCATAAGTATGGAGATAATAGTCTTCATATTCATGTTAAATTTTGATTATTTTGTATCTCTTAATGTTTGAGTGTTAGACCATTTGTGTCTTGACGGTCGCCTATATGATATATTCGTTCCCATAGACAAGGTTTCCATTACTAAGTAAGAACCAATATAGATTCTAAAGGACATATAAAATAAAGGAAAGCAATTAATCTAAATCTAAACTACCAAAGCAATAACATATGGGTTTGGAAATCTAGGGAATCCTTCTTCACTTCCTACTTCATACTAATGATATGCAATCCTTACAAGTAACATCAATGCTTAGTTAGTTTAGCTTGAGAATCTAATTTAGTCAAAAGCCTATGTCTAGGTTGATCAACCCTGGTGTCATTTACCTAATCCACTATGGTTCTTATAGTTGCATGAGGACTAGTGTAAACTCACTAATGAACGATTTATTCTCAAACACGCGCTAATACATGGCTAAAAGGTATATTTCTATCTAGTTAGCGAATCAACTCATCCAAGCCAATTGAACTCGTCGAACATGCATCAACCATACCATGTCCATCTCCACAAATCCCTATGTCTAGTTCATTTGCATCAATTAAGATCATGCAATTGTTGATCAAACAAAGCAAGCATTAAGATAGTATGGAAGAACAAAGCTAAACATCAATAGAAACTCAAAAGATAACATAAACATCAATAATCATATAAAGATTCAAAGTATTTCCTAAATACAGCTTCTAATTCATTGAACACGAATTTACAGAGCAAAACAGAGTTCAAAAGATAGAGGAGAAGAAGAAAACTCAGGGAGAAGAGGAAGGATGCAATTGATGAGATCCTTGAAGCTTGAATCCTCTTCCTTAAGGAAGAGAACCTCCAACCTAGCCTCCCTAGGCCTCCAATCAGCCCAGAAATGAAGCACAAAGCCATAGCTCCTCTAAAACCTAAAGCTATCTACGGAGCTCTCCAAACTCTCTTTACAAAATCTAATAAAATTTATTTATAGACTCAGCAAAACAGAGGCATGCCGCGGCATTGATTTTACCACGCCGCGGCGCGTGTCAAATTAGGTTACGTACGCCTCGGCATTGTTTTCTCACGCCGCGGCGTTCAATTCTTCGAAGCCCCTGACTTTGGATGCAGGGGATGTCACGCCGCAACATTAACATACCACGCCGCTGCGTTGAGTCCTGAAGTGCTAATTTGGCTTCCTCTTCCCATTTCAGCTCAAACGCTCCACATATCATCTTGTTTGGAGCCCTTCCTGTGATAGAGAAAACATCAAATCAATAACAAATATAAATTCACTTAATCACATATCAAATATGCACAAATTGCTCAAATACATACTGGAAATGTATCAGAATTAGATATAACAAATATAAGCATAAAACCTCCAAATATGCATGAATACAAGGACTTAAGCAATCTTTATAACTCACATATAGGGCACAAATAATTACACTTTGTGTAGTTATCATTGAGCCTATGAGATACATAACATATACACATGATAATATTAAAAGTAAAAATATCTATCAAAGGCTAAGTAGTAAGAAACTTATTTTTTATGAAAGTTGCGAATGAAGTGAGTTAAGATTATTTTTATTTTTTATTTTTGAAATTGTTGGTTAACTAACTGTCAAAAAGAGTGAAGTGTGTATATTTGAATGTCACGTCTTGTTTCGTAGAGGAGTTCACAAAAGTGATTTGTACCAATTAACAATGCTCAAAAATAATTTGAATACAATAAAATAAAATTACATTTTTTTAATTCACTTTTTTCTAAAAAAACTCGATTAAGAATTCAAAATAATTTGCGTGATTAGACTTTTATAATTTTTTTGTCTAAATTTTATTTATATTGACAAACTTTTGACATGACAATGTTTAGATCCCGCTTATATATATACTTGCATAAACATGTTAAAAGGAATAAATTAACATAAAAGAATAAATCTATAATAATAAATTTAAAAAAAAAAAAGTTAATAAGCTCACTAAAACTTGATTTAATATAATAATTTTTTAACTATTGCTTGCATTGCTGAATCAATAAAAATATGATGCATATATCACAGAGATCGTTTGAAACCATATTTAATTAAAACCATACAAACTTTAATTTTAGAAATACTTATAAGTTAATGATAAAAACAAAATTGAATAAGGCATCATGAAAAGTTTGAGAACCTCAGTAACAAAGAACGAATGATCTGACTCTTTAAACTTAGCTATGATGGATTCATGAGTACAAATCTTGGTAACCTTGAACGAAGATTCAAACTAGGAGGTAAGTACATTCTTAACATCAACCTTAAAGAGAAAGGACTTTTCAATAAGGAATTCATCAAATTTAGGAGGATGAGTAAGTGGCCCTCCCCCTCTGTTTGAAAGTAAGAATACCATAAAACAATAATAGACAAATATAAACATATTTAATTAAATAGAAGAGATACTTACATTTTGAATACACTCAAGCAAGTAAGAACATAATTTTTTCAAAAGAAGACAATCATCACAATCCCAAAGCATGAATGTAGCACTATCAGTTTCATTGATGACCCTAATCTTGATTCTATATTTGAAAAATAATACAGAAAAAGCATCAGATAATAACACAGCAACCTATAACACATTCAAATGCAATTAATAAACTAACCTAGGTATCACATTCACCACATGGGAGTAACAACGTTGATAGTAGTACATATGTTGCACTTACAGGTTGTATACCACCAATCTGACCTATTGAAAACGCCCTTCACAGTAACAAACACTATATAGAACCCATCCTAAAATGAACATTAATAAGATGAAATTAATTCTTAAATATAAAATTGTAAAAACACAAGTATAGGAAGAAATATTTAAAAACATGTATTCATAAAAAAACCCACATACTTCTTTGCAGTCTTTCAATTGCTCAATCGACTCCTTAAGAGTCGCTTTTAAGAAATCATCTTCAAGAAAATAGGATGGAGCATCAGATAGAACATTAATAGTTTGTGAAATTCACTAACTGAAGTAGGCGTCCTACAAAAGAAATAAACCATGAATTAAGAAAAATTAAATAAATGATCTTAATACATGAGAGGAAGAAAATTTTTGCAAATATAAACAATTAGACACATTACTAACTTTTTTTTGAACTCAACAACCATAGGAATTTCAGGATTACCAAACATAGCATTTTGCAATACTATCTTGCCTAAAAAAACAAATTTAATTAATCTAACAAACAAAAAATCAAAAATGACTTTTATATGTTTGAATGATTTTCAGTTCTTTGAACATACTATGAATGCAATAGAAGTAACTGAATGTTCAATTATAAAAACTTAATCATTGAGCATTTTATATTGAAAATTCTGCATATGCTCAGAATCATTCATATCCTAAACAGAAAAAGGCAAGTGGTCCAACTTAATAATTAAGATGTATTGTAATAGTAAAAGCAAAGAAAAAGGATAGAAGCAAAGGAATTAATACTGAGAATTGGTTAAAAGGAATCAATAATTGTAACAAAAAAAACAAATTTAATTACTATAACAAATAACAACTCAGAAATAACTATTGAACACATACAATGACAAATTAACAAAGGGAATGAATTTCAGTTCTTTGAATAAATTTTAGTTGAACATGCTCTAAATGCGATAGAAGCAAATGGATACTCAAAATGAGACACTATTATTAGTTCTTGGTAAATAATTATTTCAAAAAGTAATAGCCCCAAACCAAAAAGGCTATAAACAAAACTGAATGTGAGACACTATACAAGACCTTTAAATGTTTTTCATAAGAAAAAAATTTGTTTCTTAAGTAACAAATCATAAGCACAAAACTTAATCTACTTCAAATGAGACAATATTCAACAATTTGAAGATACCACAAAGGAACCCATATGATTGAGTGAGCAAGTAGCATTGCACAGTAGCCATTCACCAAATTATTCAAACACACAAAATAGTAGGTAATTACAATTTAATCACTAAAAATGATCTCATTTTCATAAATAAATAAAAAACAATGTATAGGTATTAGTTCTGGAAATCTAAAATATATCAATTAAATGTGGTGATAAAACATTTGCACATATAGTCAGAATAATTCAGTTTCAAAATAGAAGCAAGCATGTCATCCAACATAATAATTAAGAGGTGTTGTAACAAAAAAAAAGGCAAAGGAAAAGGATAAAAGCAAAGGAATTACGTTGAAGTGCTCAAAAGATAATTTAATTAGGCTAAGAAATAACAACTCAAAAATAACTATTGAAGAAAGACAATTTAATTACGTTAAAAAATAACATATGAAAAATAACTACAAAAGAAAGACAATCACAAATTAACAATGGGAGCAAATTTCAATTCTTTGAATGAATTTAAGTTGTTTTAACATGCTCTGAAAGCAATAGAACTAACTGGATACTCAAAATGAGACACAATTATCAATTTTTGGTAATTAATTATTATAAAAGGTAAAATGGATAAAACAAAGAAGTTGTAAACAAAACTCACTGTGACACACAATACAAAAGCAATAAGGGTAAAACAAAGAGGTTGTAAACAAAACCCAATGTGAGACACTATACAGGACTTTCAAATATTTTTCAGTAAAAAAAATTGTTTCTTAAGTAACAAATCATAAGAACCAATTGAATACACAAAATGAGACACTATTATCAGTATTTGGTGAGAAAACATTTGCACATATGCTCAGAATTATTCATTTCCAAAACAAAACCAAGCAAGTGGTCTAACATAATCATTAAGAGGTATTGTAATACTAAAGGCAAACAAAAATTAAGGATAGAACAACTTAACCTTTAAAGGTCTCACTTTTGCAAATTGAATAACAATAACATGTTGATCAACATCACCATTAGCGATAAAATTGTCAATATCATCTACATAATCCCCAAAAAGTGCCACCTCCAACTTCACACTGCAATAACAAAATGAATCATATATAGAAGATTGCTATTAGGATATACAATTGATAACTTAACACAAAAAAAAAAATTAAAAAGAAACTCGTCAAGATCTAGCTCTTTACTATCATTTTGGTTTTTTTTTCCCATCTTTGTCATTTTCTTTTTCAATACCAACAGCTGTCAGGAGCCCCAGAACATCTGAAATAAAAAAGTAAGTTATTACTTATACACAACTATTAACATTAGAATGAACAAAATTATTAATATAACTCACATATCATAATTAAAAAAAAAAATGAACTTGCACATTACCAACTAAATAAGGAAATCTCCATCACTCCGAAATATCTCATCAAATGGAACCAATTTACAATCATAAAAAGGAATTACTTCACTTTCAGTTAGTTTCACAATAGTCCTCAATTGAAAATTGAGACAATACCTGTGTCTGGTAGTACGGAAATACCCATTATTACCACCAACACCAAAGTATGCTATGACATAGACTTCTCCTTTAGAAAGTAATGACTTGAACTTGTATACCAAAATTTTTCTAACTGATGTGTGCATGGTACATCCCTACATTTGAATGCACAAATCATCTTAGAAGCAACAGACAAACTACTAATAAATTACTCCTATTTGAACTTATAAACAACCCAATCTAAAATATAAAATTAAAATACTCAAATG